>CAXAJV010000002.1:36741069-38039402 GCA_963969225.1 Xylocopa violacea
CTATAATTTAACTACGTCTAATCGATTCCAGGAAATCGGGTTTTATCCGCGTTTTAACGACCCGCTCGTTATCAAAATATGAATGTAATCAGGTCCCCGCTAGACAAAGCGGAACAGAAATAATAACATCGCGCGAGAATTTCGGTGCTCGCTGATTAGAGCGAATTAGATTAACTGATTGGGTTTCGCGACGCCACCGGGCGAAAAGTGTGCCAAAGCCTGGGAATTATTGAAATTCCATCCCGCGGATGTTTACAGAAACGAGACAGCCACCGATTTCGTACACCCCGCGCTTACACCGATGAGAATTTTTCATTAGCCGATGAACGTCGCCCGACCGTTTCAAGCCTGGATCGAAGAGGGATTTTTAATGAAACTCCATCTATCATAGCTTTTCCCCGACAGAGGATACGTCTCCCTGGATAATTCAATTCATCAGGCTAATTTATGCTTGCGATCTTGTGCAAACGAAAATAAATTCGTGGATCGACTCTGATCTCAACTATCGCACGAGCGAGATGAAAATTGTTGCTTATCGTAAGTAACACTGGAGAAAGAAGTAACGCTCTTTTCTCTGGCATTTTTTTCTGATCATTAAGACCAAGCGAAATATTTAAAGCGCTCAAGAGAGACGACACACGCGCATAGAGGTGCACGTGTACAATTAAAACAAACAACTCGCGAGGGAGTATTTTTCATTAATACCCAAGGTGTCCCAGGACAGTTGGTGCAACCAGGCAAGAAGTAACTTTACGCGTGGAAATAAATCGAAAATGTAGAAAAGCCAGTGCTCTCGTTACTTGACAAATGTCCAAATTACACAAAAATGGCATTTGATTATTGGTATGCAGAATTTGAAGAAAAAAAGGCGCAAGGCAAGATCGTTGTTCTTATCTTTAAAGTGCATATCTGTATGCACTGATAAAAGTAGAGAGAGGAAACATACCCTGCCATCTATCGTCGACTATCGACAATCAATCTAGCTGCAGTCGCAACCTGCATTCTTCGAGGTGCAACGCAAATTACGTTTTTATAGCTGAAATCATCGGGGGGATTAATTTATCCGAATCGAAACACGCGCTCCCGTGAATGTTCGATCAATGGTAATTAGTTCCTTTGTTCGATCGTCAAAATTAATTTCCTCATAACTCAGCGCAATCGGATCACAATTATTAAAAAACAAATACGACTCTAACAGCATTCAATATCAAACAGTTTCCCATTGCTTCTGCGAATCTCTGTTTCCTTCCGCGCAATCAAAAAATAATTTTCCTTTACAGCTTTTCGAGTAAATAACTTATGTAAGTTTATGCCAAATCGTAAAGCCTTCGGTGAGTTTTGTTACGGTGCTGCAAAAGTACCGAACAGCCTCCACCTCGTGACTATATTAAACTCTTGCGAATTAAATAGTGGCCTACTAAAACGAACTGTCATAGTTCCCAACGTTGATCAACGTCGAAGTCGTAACAAAATTTTCCAACTGTTCCGTTTCACTTTTCTGGAACCGAAATTCTCTCAAGTTGAAATATTTCTGACGGATCTGGCGAGATGTGGGTGCGCACAATTGCATTATGCTGATGTTTCCAGCGCTGTATAATTTTTCCAAATTTTCCTCGCCCTGTGTACAGCTTTACTCAAGGAGCGTCTGGACTGATAGCAAAAAAAAAAGTGATCGTTACGATGCATTATGTATTACGTAACAATGCAAGTAAAACAAAATCGATTCTGCTCAGCGTTTTCCCCGTTTTCGCGGAGCTAATGAAATGCGGAAGTTTCGAGAGAATACGTGACTCAAGACGTAGGAATTCATGAAAGAGTTAGGCAGCTCACTGAATTAGCGCGAGAAGTTTGAAATTCTTGAAACATCCACTCGTGGACGAGATGTGTGCACTTGTTTTAACAGATTCGTTAGGATCGAATAGAAAGCTACGATAGAACTGCATCTTTGTACACGCGAGGGTTTTTGTTGGTCGCGAACTAGGTGGTTCGCTTCGCGTACTGTTCTGTCGCGTGTAAAAATGCAGTTGGAACGTTGAAAATTAAATTCTAATCGCTTGAAAGTGTGTACACGACTACATCTATATACAATTCCCATCAAAGATATTTCGTCGTTAAGCTTCTAAATGAATTGTACCAACAAACTCGTTCCTGTCCAACGACAGTACAACTTCAATATTCACGAATACTCGACGATGCTTAAAGTCTGAATGCACTTGCAATAAAATGCTCGCAAAGCACCGCATAATGGTATTTTGACGTTCCAATATCCTGAAAACAACATCGCACGACGCTTGCACGCGGTGCTGGCAGCGTCGTTTTATAGATGTCCCGTCGTAATAATCTTCTCTGAATTTTTACTCACGCACAGGTTGTTCGTGGGACCAATTTGTACGTTAAACCGCGAAATGAAAATACCCTTCACGGAGCACGCGAGTACGTTCTTCCGTTGCGGACGGAAGGCTTACGCGCGTGCTTTGATTTTCATTAATGATGAAAGTACGCGCATGCATTTATGCGCCTTACCCGACGATCCTGCGGCCTCTTGCTCGAGCGCGTACACGCTATTGTGAAATATGTTTATTAAATTCAGCGGGATATAATGGGCACGCGATAGTCTAGATGCAGCACACTCTTAATTATGAATAACGCGTACATGGAAACGTTTTACATTAATTTTGTCGGGCTAAGATGCACGACTTCGAACCGACACAACCTGCTTCTTCTTACGCAAAATTCATCTCTAAGGAATTCCTTGAAATTCCTCCAAGATCCGTCTTATCGACGCTTAAACTAAAATACTATAGAATATGAATGACTTTATTGCGTGACTTGGTATGCGTGGAAACTTAAAATGTAATCGAGAATATCCTCGAATATCGATTATTCGAGAATACTCCAAACTGTGTGCAAAATCTGTGTACGCGAGTGCCTGAAAAACAACAGAATGACAGAGAATTGAAGAAAATTGAAATTCATTAATTCTCGATTACAATCGCTTGTTCTCGACGAAACCTTTCGATCCCACACTAATAAACGAACCTTCGCTGCTTTTCCCTACGCAAAATCGGTCTCCAAAACCCACATCGACGCTCAGAACGTCGCGCGTTCGCGCGAGCCTCCTCCCGAGAAACGTTACCTTGATGTTCTGACGACGGTATTCCTTGGTGTGGGCGAGGTAGTATTTATAGACGTGGGATGGCAATGATTTCTTGGTCTCCTCCCCGATCCATCTGTGCGCGGTTTCGAGTGCCGGCGGTTTCTGCGCCCTGGTACCCGGGGAACGTTGACCAAGCGATCCGCCTGGCGAGCCAAGCCTGGCCGCGCTGACCGACTTGCTTAGGTGGTGACCCGAGGACGAGCTGGGCGGTGGGTGCGTGTGGTAATACGGGTTCGATGGTGGCCGTCTATCGATGATATCGACGTGCCTGCGTGGCGACGGTGTCTCGGCTGATCGCTGACGTCGCGGGCGTTCCTCTTGCTGCTCCTGTCCAGGGTAAGAGGGGCGCACGTAGGGCGCTGGGTGCCGCACGATGCACTGCTGCAGCGTCAGCACTGGCCTTTGACACACCCTGCACGGTGGATAGACCTGCGGGTTCCACGAGTGGTAGCAGCATCCCGGCGACCTGGGGCCAAGCGGATCCCTGGTCGCAGGGTGGTTCATGACGAACTTCACATCGCATCAAGAACCCTGTCTTTCCTCATCCAGCGACCACCTGCGCGCCACCTTCAAGCTGCACACGCGGCTACATCATCATCTCGCCGTGGCTGCCGCGTCAGTGTCCAGGTCCTTCATCGACGCACCCCGTTCACATCGCGCACTTCCTACGCGACCCGATCGCTCGAGGCTTCGCTAAGACGCCGGACGATTCTCATTCAAAAACGAAACGCTGCGGATCACGTTTGATTCGACAAGCGGGGTTTTAGCTACGGTAGAAGAGGTTCGCTTTTGGATTTCGTGGAGCTCGTTTCGCGGAGAGGTGCGGGTGATTCGTTATTTGCGAAGCTCTCTCGGTGGGGAGAGAATTGTGACTGCGATACGTGGTCGAGGTTCTAACTCGCCGCGATCTGTCTCGCTCTGAGGACCGCGAGTTTCAACTTAATAAAGTGATATTCCTCGTGGGTAGCTCGTGTCGACTGAATGGTGAGAAAAGATTCGAAGCTGGCTTGGGTGTATATGAAAACACGGTAAGAGGGACAACTTTGCACAAGTTGTAAGCAGGATTAATACTTGACACGAGGACAAAGTGTAACTCGCAACCAGATGTCGGATGTAACGCGACAAAGTAGCGAGACCAGTCAAATTAAACTGTAATTGCTGCAGGGGAGCTGTCCGCGTTGTGTTTTATTCGCACGCGAAATAAGTCTGGAACAGAGGGAGAGAAGGATTTCATTGTTCGATTCTATCTTTTCCAATAAGTGCGCCCTGGTTTGATAATACCAAAGACAACAGAATCAATTGGTTTAAACGGGATGATCTCGTGCTGAAATAGCTCGCGCAGGAAACCTGGGAAACGACACCCAGCGGAAACACAAAAGACGTGCAGAGAAAGAAGAGATAAAGAACGACAAGTGTTTGAGAACTTCCTGAATTGTAATTTGAAGCTTATGCAGAGAACCGGTTCTTTTTACTAAGAAGAAACACTATGGACGAGTGTGCCGAGGCGAGCGAGGCTGCACTGAAAACAGAGCTTTTATAGCAGATATTTATGCCACTCGAATCACGCGACATTAGGGAAGCACCGCTCATGAATAAGCTGACACTCGATACACGATAAAATGCAGCAGATACACCGACAAATTCGAAGGCACCATCGAAGTTGCCAGCGCATGAAGTCGTAAGAAGTTACACGACGCGTCTTACACGTACATAAAGACTGTGTGCACAATGTTCGCGAAATATTGAAACAGATTAAGACGCTCCGCGTGATGCATGGCACGCAGCAAAGTTTGCCAAAAAGGGATTACCGCGGTACATCAATTTTTCTCGCGGAAGAACGAGGAAGACTACGGTCTTCCGGTGCGATGGGAGTTGTTTGCAGGTGAAAAGGAGGTTAAGCACGAGGGGGAGAGAAGCTGTGCGTGGCCGTGAATATAAAACAGGATAATACAGCGGACGATGCCTTCTTTTATGACGCTCGTAAGATACAACGTGTACGAACCTCCGTTCAAAATTTCGGACATTAACGATTCCCTCGCCGGAGGGTAGGTTCTGATTAGTCCGCGGTTATTAAACAATTCAACGATCCGCGCGAACCCGCCTTTGTTAACGAGAACCGTTTGTGAAAAGGATCTTGATTCGACGTAACTGCGGCGCATTATAATTAAACGCATTAAGGTTACTTCGATGCGGTTTCGCTCGCGATGAAAGTATCCAAGTTCGCGGGCCCCGAAACCGCAGGTCACGGCGGTCGTCTCGTTGATCGAAACGCGGTATATAGGGCGAACCGTAATTTGTAATGCAATCAAAAACGCGACGATCGTACATGCATAATAAAAACGGCCAACTTTTGCGGCACGAAACTTCGTCTCGGAGGAAATTAGTTTTAAAACTTGGTCAAAGGTACACGCAAGCCGATACGTTTCCGGTCAGACATTAGCGGCAACGCGAGCCCCGTGACGGCGCGAAATTTCATTAAAGTCGGACCGTCACGTTTGGGAACGTCTCCGCGCGATACTTTCGCGCAGCGCTGCCGCATACGAGAATGGCGAACGCCATTCTGTGCACGAGAGAGCGGAAGGACGAGGCGTGCTAAACGTAAATCAAAGGACGCCCAACGGTCTGGCACCGCGGCTACAAATGCGTCTAATATATATTCCAAAACGTGTTCCGATCCCTACCCAACGTATCCTCTGTTTGCGTAAGCTCGCTCGATTGGTCGACACCGGGAGGGGTCGAATCTCCAGCCAGCACGCCATAAAACGAGTATCATGCCCTAAACGTTTTCGTCTAAAAGTCATACACCCGTCCCGTCCTTCTGCCCCGTCCGTACCCTTTTTCCCCACCTTCGACCCAGCCTGAAACTTCCCAGCGGCGCACATTTTCTTAACCCTCTTCCCATGCAGTCGCCTGTACGTTCCCCGGCATTTCCATTTCCTTAAACTCTTATTCCTACGGCGGCGTTTCCGCCCCGGAGGAGTTCAGCCAGGGGTGTAACTTCGATCTGCAGCATCCTGAGAGGATTGGCACTATTTCAAAAGCGTTCGCCTTTCCCTTCCATCTTCGTCTCTGCACGCGGCTGGCTGCGCCGAGATAACCACGGAGGACGCGAAATAATTGCGGAAATAGTGCAGCCGTCTAATGCACTTTCGGTCCAGACAGTGTCCAGACAGTGCCTTTAGAGATTGACGAGCCTCTACCTCGAGTTTCGTTTCTTTTTTCCAAACCTTTCATCCCCTTATTGCCAGCGCTACGGGAACAATGACGCGAGGAGATTGTAATTCACGAGTTTCGGAACATTGGTAGAGAAGACGAGCGTGATGCTTCTTGAAAATCGAACGAAACGTATGGCTCTTCGTAACGCGCATCGATGCGATGCACAGAATTCTATTTAGAGAAGGAAAACCTATAAATCTGGTCGAATATTAGAACGTATCGATGTGAAGAACGCGTGTATCAGTTTAAATAAGGGTAATTTAAAATGTGAAATATTGTTCGAGTGAAACAGTATGCATTCAGCGGTTACTACAAAACTAATCAATGTAGAACAAGATGCAGGAGATCGTAAAATATGCGTTTCAATTATATCTTTCCCAGTGACTCTGCGTCGAAGAGTTGAGATTAATCCTTTCAGCAGGTCGTGTAATCTTTTTTTACAATTTCAAAGTGACTTCGATTCCCCTCTATTTCCTCCATATTTAATAAAACTTGGTAGCTTCGTTTTCTGCGATCACGAAACTGATGCAAAGAGGAATTTAATTACTTTATGACGACACGAGAGTAATCTGAGGATATTCATACCCGAAAGGCATAGACGAGACTCGAGGTCATCTTCAGATTTAAATATCGCGGCTCTTCTGCCGTAGGTTACATCGAATGATATTACTTATCAATTCAAAGGACGCGGCGGCCAAAGAGAGTAATTACCGCCAGAGTTTTTCCGTTTTTAAATATAAATGATACGCGTATCGCTATTTTTAACATCAGAGAGAAATATCTTGGTCCTCCAGGATTTGCACCAACCTAGATTTATGTGCAGGCGTCTGAAATAAATGGAGAAGCCGTAAAGTCGTGGGTACTATAGGCTACGTTTGGATAAATGTTCGATATTTGGCATGATAAAATATTCGATGCTAAAAGAATATCTTGGCGTTCGTTCAGAAACAATTTTAATCCTGGCTTAATTCAACCGAGGTCGCTAACTGATCGTATCATCCACGAGCAGATGGAAAAATATGTTTGAGGGCTCCATTCCATATTGAAATACGTTCTTCTCGCAGAGAAGACGTTTCTAGGTGTAAAAATTATTTTTAGAAAATCGTGAAACGATAGAACTACGATTTGATCAAATTTGGTCAGAAAATGGCACCATCGCCATCGAGGGACCCCCAAAACACATGTTCGCCTTGAATTCGAACATTATTTTGAGAGTATCAAACGTAACGAGAGAAAGTCGAATGCTGGGAACGGAATACCAAGCGAAACACAATACAGAAACCAGCGAAAGAAAAAAATCCTCGTTCGGTATTGTCGACGGCGCGAGGAATGACGATGAAGGAAGAATATGCGCGTGGCGCGTACATACACACGTTGCAACGGTACCAAATCAAAAACAGTATCGCGCTAGGAATGTTAGGGGACAGAGATGAGCATGGAATGAGCGCGTTTTCATGCTCGAGCGCAAACAAAGAGGCTCGATGACAAAACCTGGATAGCCTGAATGCTCGCCTGTAGGAAACACAAGAACTAGTAATATCGCTGAATTCCCTGGGGCGCTGATCACGTGATCCGCGGGAATCTTAACCCTCCGCGATCGAAATTCTGTTTGCTTACCCGAACGAAGGAACCATGGGTAATTAGAATTTCCTGGATCGATTTAAAAGCTAGAAATAATAATGATCGCCGCCTCTGCTCGAGGTAAGAGATTGAAAACGTAGATGCAGTTGGACGCGTAACTTTTAACCAACGAAGACTCGCTTTTAACCCTATGCACGTCCCCTATGGATGTCCCCTCTGAGGGAACATCAGCATTGACTAGCAATTACGAAGGATAACTTATTCCACCGCAGCTTTCTGAGAAATAGAAATTTTCTATCACTGAAAGATGGTACAATAGAAATTATTGCCAAGATATTGTTAAAATATTGCTGTTTTAGCAATAGTTTCTGTCGCTAACGGGGGGAGCCGAGTGCAAAGGGTTAAACTGTCAATTTTTACGATACTCTTGCACGATAACGCGATAATCGGTCAGAGGAATGTTCGCCTCGCGCGGATTAATCGACGAAGTTTGCTCGCGTATGGGAGATCGCAAACGCCTGCTGAAACTTTTACGAATACACGCGAAACATCAGCGTACCAAGAACTGTAGAAAATTTCGGGCGAACAGCAGTTCGGATCGGGCAGAAATATTGACCTCCATTATGTATGCAGGCCCGTAATTTCCTGGCTAAGCGGTCTCATTCTTCTTGTTTATCGTGAGACCCGGCTGCTAATTGATTTTTGCGGACCTCTACGCCGTGGGAATTGCGGGGAATGCACGAACGCGTTGATGTGCACGTGTTTAACTAGTGACAATGAGTTATCTCGCTCTCATCGGCCATCTTTCTACTGTTTCCCGCTACCCAATGCCACGACGTGGCGTTTCGCGGTGCAAATGCGACTACGCACCATGCGATTGCTTTTCCACCCTCTTTTGAAACCATTGCGAGGGTAGCGTGAACTAATAACGAATACTATCGTCTGAAAGCTTGGAAAAAATAAATAAAAAAATATTTTTAATCTCGTTTAACACGTTGACTGCCACGTCACCCATATTCGGGTGACAGTAAAGTTTCTGATCGGGCCGCGTCACCCGTATTGGGGTGACGCTTATTTGGCTACTTGCGAAGGATATTCGTATGTGTTTAAAAAGATATTTCGCTGAGGAAGTAACAAAACTATTGAATATTAATTAATATAAACTATATTTATTAATATAAACTTAAATTTAAAATGGTTTATTAAAAAAACTATATAGAATGTAAAACTTTAAAACATTTTATACAAAGTTGAGGCTGGTCGGGACAACTTGGACAATAAGTTGTTGTTTTTTTTACATTCTTTCTTGTGTCTGATCGGCCCATTCGACGACTTTTATCTGCATAACATTGTTTGCATGCGCGTCTAATGCTTTCTCCGGAATCATTTTTCCGAACGGCGATATTGTGTTGACTCTGACGACGTCCAGGATTTATTATATTTTCAGTCAACCCTAATAATTTTGAAGCTAATAATTCCCTAAATCTTCTAATATTTACATTCTTTTTTGTTGCAATTTTGTCTCCGGTCTCCTCGCTTCGAGGGTCAAGTATGTCTTTCCGCCTTGCACCACGGGGTGCACCACGACGGGGTGGTCGCAACAAGTCAAACTAATCCTGTACAACAATGGCGAGATGAGAAATAAATGCGAAGTAACGAAAACATATGGACGAGCACGATACCATGGAAACGAAAGAAGCGAGAGATTATTCTTGCGCACAGCGGTACGCGTGGCCTGAAGGAGATTTTACTGGAAACACGCGTGGCAGTCAACGTGTTAATTGGCGATAGTATGCACAGAGAGTTGTCACTCTTGGCAGACGTTTAACAGGGTGCTCCAAAAGCCAAAGTAAGATCGATCCTAGTATATTTTTCATCGAACTGCCTCTTACTACCCCATTTAATTCTCATGCAATTTCGCTGTGTTGTACGTATCGTACGTATACGCAGTTTAATGTAGCGTTTCAAGCTGTTTCTCCCCGAGACATCGTTCTGCTCGAAAGAATGGCTTCTCGTTCTGCCAAGACGATTCCCAAGTTCCAGCGGCGGAGGGATTTAGCCACGGCGAAAAAACATTCTTACGTAACATTCTTACGTACCCAAGCATGTACTGTTTTTCACAATGATAAATCCCTATCCGACGCCAACGTTTCCTTTTTTTCTTTTTTTTTCTACCCTCCACCACGTTGATACTAATTTCAAGGCAGACGGTGAATAGCCTGGGACCGGCACTTTTCTTTAAGTCCGCTGTGCTCTTTAGCGGTTAAGCTTTCCTCGTTGCTTTTTCTCTTACTCGAGCTGAAATACGAATTCCTTTCCACGGCTGATATCGTCTACCCTCATCAACGGTGGAGAACGGAACTGTCGTCTGGGCAACCTCGCCGAGTTTTAGAATCGCTGCGATTATCGTTGGCGAGAATATTCAGCTGGCGAGTTCGATTAAATTCGATTAAAAAAAATGTTCAGAGTTCAACCCCGTGAAAAAGTCGGATCCTGTGTGTGTGTGTGCGCGCGCGATGACCGCGTTTGCGAACGGCGTTCGTCATTCGCGATAAGAAGAGCTATTGCTCTTTCGCACGTCGATACCTCGCCTCAAAATCGTTTCCACGGTACACGCCATAAATCGTTCGTAATGTTAAAGTTCGCGAATCGCATCTCAAACTTCCAGACACCTCAGCGAATTGTTCGCCTTCTGTTGACAGTGTCGAGACAGGGAGCACATGAATTGGAAAAATCACGAACAAACGTAGCGTCGAATGGATCGAAGCAGACGAGGGGTAGAGGAAATAAAAGAATCGGGTGGACGTATCTACGGAAGCGAAGCAAGAAGCCAGAATTTTTCTCTGGAAATCGTTATCACGTCATGACGTGCATCAGGGGTGAAAATTGGACGTTCAACGTTTTCGAGTCGTCTCGAACCTCCTTCGTGTATAATTGTGCTGGTGACGAAACACATATTTGTGTCATATCGTGCATCCGAGGACGACGAATTCTTCTGTTCCAGGTTCGAAAGGGTGAGGGCAGCGAAGAGATTCGGTAAGACGGATCGCGCTGTTACCTTCACCGCGTCCTCCCTCTCGAACAATTTCGTCGACCCGCCGACCCGTCGTTCCGAATCCCCGCTCGATCCCTCCCCACCCTCAAAAATCTAGCCACCCTCCGCCACCCCGTGCCACTATCGTTCCACGGTTTCCCTCTCCCAGCCCGTACAAAATTCAATCAATGCGCTAACGCGCAGGTCTCCTACGACTGTGCAGACTCCGCTGCTTTGCATCCCCCTTCGTTCTTTTTTTCTTCCCTTCTATCCGGAGAAAATCAACGTGACCTTATCGCGCCAAGATTCGACGAAAGAAATTTCAATCGTTCGTTATGGGATCGTAAGGATCGTTCGTTTTTTATACACCCTTCGTACGATGTCTCTTCTTTTTTTTTTCCGCACGAACGCGGCACGCATCGCCCGGCTACTCCATTGGTATCGTTCATTGCACCCCCTGTGACAAATGAAGTTGACTCGGCCACAGCGACGTGTACGGCGTGGCGATTTCGTTGAATCGCAACTTCGAGTCGTGAGTACTGTCGTATGGACGTTATTTGTTTCGATGCTACGTATGGTTTATTATTTATCCTAAGAGGAACAGTTTTACTTTGTTGCGTGGCCTTTTTACTCGATGATTCTCTGCTTTCCTTTAAGTTCGAAGAGAAGATGTGTTTGGTGCGAGTTGTCTCAGCAATTGGAGGTTAAAGGTAAAATGGATAATATACGATACAATTTTATTGATTTTGGGGTCGTTGATGTACCCTGTCAATGGCAATGAAACTACAGAATCGTCGGATCGCAAACGATAACAGAGTAGAAATACCTACGCAAGATAACATCGAGGATTCTCTGTTTTAATTAAAAAGAAAAATGTAGAATCTCTGTTGAGAAACACAACAAGGAATATCGACCCTGCACTGGAACGGACCAGCATTCTTTCTGCTTGCACTATTTCTGATTAGTGTAAATTTTCATTTCGCCTTCAGTCCTCGAGCGTCGCATATATTAAAACGAGTAGACATTCTTTGTTTTGATAATAATAGACTTGGACATGCTTTATCTTCATCTAGTATTCTTAGACGAGAGAGAGTATCCAGCTTGAACAGAAATATATATACAAAGTAAGACAATTTTCTGAAGGAACAGCTGTTCGATGCCACGTTCCTCCCTGAAGCTTTAATCTCGAAAAAACCTACGTTTATTGAATTAAATGCACGGGGATATCCAACGAATGGAAATATGTACAATAAATTGCACGAACGGAGAAAACGAGCGAGAAACGTGCATCGCGTACTAAATTTGTTTCCTCTAAATTATAGTGGGATACTGGTAGAACATTACCAGAAACAATCCATGATCTATCATTTAATTACCGACACCGATATATTGGAGAACACGAGTCAGGTGAGTTTCAAGCAACTAGAATTCTCTAAAATTGTACCGCTAACTGCGCCGCGCCGTGCCAACTTGCTATCGACCAATCATTAATTTCGCAACAAGTAAAAAATCAGACGCCCGCCAGATATACGTCCTGGTATTGTAAAATTTATCGGAACAACCTCGAATGCACGGGCCACGTACTTGCAGAGAAAAAAGTGGAGACTTAACGTGCAAACGTTTCACCAAAATTGTGACCCAGGCAGAGCCAATAATTTAGACTTTGTTGGACATCGAACTTGCGCGATACGGATTCGTGCCAAATTAATAAAAGAATCGATTGATGACACGATAGCTCTACGTGCAGACGTTCTACGTTGGAACATCGAAAATCAGAGCGAACGTTTTCAATTTAATTCCATACAAGCGAGTCTGAACTGCCGCAATAAAAATATTTATCTTATTTCAACATTTATGATACCTCACAATTTGTTTTTTTTTTTTTAATGTAAATAAGCTTTTTTATAAAATATATATTACATCTGCTTTGAGTCGAGGAACTTGAAAGCTTAACCCTTTGCGGTCCTTTGTCGAGTGTGACTCGACATCGCTAAATAAGAAAAAGAAGCAACTATAAATTGCAACAAAGTTTCAGAGTTGTTTTAGAGTTTGCAAGTAACAGTCGAAGAATTGTCATGCAACTGACAACATTTTCAAGTAAATTTCAAATGAATTTCAAATGAAACACTTGAAATAGCAGGGAATTGTTGGCGACTGAGCTACTAAATTGAAGAATAATTCGGACTGCAAAGGGTTAATGATATTATGTAAGGATATTCGTGAAAAAGAACCAGGCGAAAGACAGTTAATTGTTCGTTCTAAAGCCACGTTCATGATTCGGAAAAACGCTGAAACAAGTAGTTTTTGTTTCGCAGAAGCTACACCAGTGGCATCATCAATTTTACTGCTTCTCAAACCTCCAGCTATACACAGCCACTTTGTTTTACAGCACCGACGTGATAGTACTATAAAATGGGGTACGTGCATCAGAACGGGTACGTACAAACTACACTTGCGCTTTTAAAACTAGCTAGGCTATGTACGGAATTTCCAGGATGAAAGTAAAACCTTATTACCAAAGTATTCGCGGCATTTTCGAAATCGATCCGCGCGAAGGACAAATTTTCGCGCGATCAGCATACTCGATGCGAGAAAAATGGAGGAAAATGGTAAACTATGAAATAATCGTCTCCGTTTAATAACTCGCTCCATTTCAAGCTCAATTCGCTATACGTACGCAATAAAGAATCAACACGATTGTTGTTTATTCGTTCTACGTTAGAAAAAATTGAACGATAGACTGTTTCGCGAATAACATCTAACTTAATTAACAAAATATCGCAAGGGGAAATTACTTTTCACAGTCATGGCTTAAAGGTAATTTCCAGGAACGTGTAATAAACAAAATTTCCAAATTCATACCGTCTATTATATTTTAGTAGAACAATATTGTACGTAATACAATATTTTGCTTAATTAACTCGCGTCTCTGATATTTTTGAGGCAGTAACGTACATTTAAAGGGAAAATTAGTTTTCAAAAATATAATTTGCTGTTTCGAAACAATAATTAACGAAATAATAATGTAAAATTTTCTCTGCGATATCATGTCCATCAAAGATATTCAATATTGATTCGATCGTAACATAAACCTATTGCATTTCACCAGTACCGCGTGTACCAGTTTATTTCAATAACCAATTAATTAACAAAGTACACATCCTCCGAGATTAGACGCTGTGCGTCTGACTGAACTCGCACCAAGTTCTCCTCTCTGGGAAAGTGTAATGAAAAGGTGAGCGGAAGTTTAATCGACAATAAAATCTTCACCACAATCTTGGCCAACACATACACCATTTGAAAGTTGAAATTGAATCAAGTGTACAGAGCTAAACCAGCTGACACGATTAAATTTTGTTTTACCGCTACGGTTAGTTTGTTCAACGGAGTTCCATTCCCACTCGAAGAGCCATTCTATATCTGTATCAGCAGCTGTGCGTAGAGTTCGCGGTGGGAAAAGTCTTCCCTGGAACAAACTGGGAATCCATCTTCTCCAATCATTTCTCTCCGCCAATTTTTATTTACTACTTGTCGAGACGCCGTGTAACAGCGTTCGATATAGCTCTACACGGATCACGAATAAACAGTGACACTGGCTTTATTCGCGACTGCACCGCGGAAAACTTTTAACGAGCGCGAGAACAAAAACAGCTGCTCCACCGAAAACTTTATAATTAGATTACGAACAATAGGAAACGATACGTTTGAGGAACGATCGCACGTTCGTCTCTGGAAAGTAGAATGGAAGAACATGGCGCGCGCGTCGAGGTATTCGAAATTTGTCCCGATCCGATACGAGGGACGCGCGATGGAACGATGATGTAACAAAATTGTTGGGACGTGGGACATTCGCGGGGGTAAAGAGAATATTTTATCGAGTCACAGCGACGAAACGTCGAACGCTCTGTTCCAAGAGCGAGGCGTGGGCGTTCGAATCGAAGCGATTCGAGGGGGAATACGCAAATCCTTGAAGTATTCTTTGTAACTGTTCGAGCATCCCCCAAAAGGATTATCGATTGCATCGATAGCGAAGGCTACGAAAGAGGCAAGGCACTGGCCAGGCATTTCGAGATACGGAACGATTCTGTCAATCGTTCGATGTATCGTACATCTGGTTTTCCAGCTTTCCAGTCAAGTTTCCTCGACTTCGCTAACTTCCCAACGAGACGAGTCGAACATCCTGTCCGCGATGCCAGTTTCGCGTCGTTCGTGGATCAAGCGGAGCCTGGCAGCGAAGATTGGACGATAGAAAAGGGCCACTAGGTGGCGAGATCGACTGATTATGACGGGATTAGGATCCGCACTGAAATATGATGGCAATCGACGAGATCCACCGCACAGGGTCGGCGAGCGTGGTTAAATTATTCGAGGAAACCGCGAAATTATTGGTTTTCGGTCAATCGAGGCAAAATTCATTAGCGTCCACGCGGGATCGCCGTACGAAATACGGTTAGGTTTATTTCGGACCAGCTATCGAGCGGGTAACATTATTTCGAGCTAGTTCGTGTTACTGTGATGTTAGTAACGAACGAAACATTCGGTTGGAGAACAAAAGGATAAACTGCCGCGGAACAGTACCCTCGAAAACGTACTTTCATAAACAAACACGAGCAATTTGCATATAAATCGCTTTTATATGCGCGCGACATTCGTATTCTAAACGGCTACGAAGAAAGTGTTGCGTTTCAATTTGATCGATTTCTACTTCTCTACGGTTGTACGCTGTACGTGCGACTTGTCACTGTACTGTGTCGTAAAAACACGAGACAAACACACCAAACAGCGACGAAGTTTTGTTAAGTAACGAAAACGAGGCGGTTGCAAGAATTAAAAGGAGACTTCGCTAAGTCAAGGTCCCTCGCAGCCCTAAAATACCATCTCGTGCAGCAGCGTGTCCCCTGCCTAATCAGCCGTTTCTGTTTCCATCCGGACTAGCCAATATTTGCGTCACTGTACAGTGTAAACGATACTCGAGAATATTACGGGGCAACATTACTCTCTATCTCTCGTGTCGCTCTTTGTGTCCATCGGGTCAAGCTTACAGAGGAGCCGTGTGTACCTATTCACAACGAAGACATTCGACGCCTTTTTGCACCAGGTGACCGTCCGAGATCAACGCCCTCGAACACCGCACGAGATTCTTCCACACGCGCGGAAAACGCGATCCACATTTCCCTAAATTCCCCAGAACGACGGCTGCTCGCGGATATTTCCAGAAATTAGATACACCTACGCAAAAGCTAGACGCGCGACGAGGCACAAAAACATACTGCGCGGTGCGGCTCGAGCGAACTAACGTGGAAACCGAACTTTGGTAAACAAAACATTCCATCTAACGCCGTTCGCTGCTCGGTTTGTTATTCAGATACCGACCAAGTGACGTGGAACTGACGTAAACGTAGCTAAGATAACAGTTGCTAAGAGCAGCGTCGTGTCGAACATTAGGGAAGGTAACGTTCGCTGTAATTAACCGAGAATACCGGCTGTCGTCGAGCTCCCCGACCGCTCGTGATAACCGAACGAGAGGATACCTGGAGGGTGGATGGCTGGTGAAAGCGGATGGTGAATGAAAGTGCGAGGCATGGTCGGAGAATGGGAAGGCGGTGCTTGGACCCGGGTCAGCGGGATATCTCTCGTCCCCGTTGGTCGCGTACTATCGTGGCCGTACCGTAGGGACGCGTAGCTTCAAAGTCATAACACACTTCCGTCGGCGGTGCACCCACTGTCTTGATCACAACGGCGAAGCACAGCAGTCGGGGGCGTCACGTAGAGGCGCGTGACGCTCGCGAGAGGTCGTCTCCGGCCAACTGGACCGTGCCGGGTGTTTACAGGTCGCGCGAGAGGAAAACGTTGGCAGGAATCGACGCAGCCCGTTCGCGAGTCACGTTCGATGGAACCACGACTCGGAAGCACCGGTTCGCGAGTCGAGCGTCACCGAACGGCGATCAGCTCCACGTGTTCCCGGAACATAACCGAACCCAGGGGATGCGCAGTTGTCGACGTAACACGGTCGCGATCCGGGGGGTAGCGAAACGCGTCGCTCGCGATCTACGTTCTGCGACACACTAACATTCGCAGCTTGACGCCCACCCTCTGCCGGCATCGCACCCCCCACCCCTTCTCCCCCTTAGGCCACCCCCCACCAGCCACCCCTTTAGCTGCTGCCAGCCGTCTCACCCACTGCGTCGCTGGTCCAACGCGCGACACGACCGACAGGCAACCCCCGTGTCGAAGAGCGAACGTTTTCGCAGCACCGCCAACGCCACCAGCTGCCGATTGGCGACCGAGCTTCCGTCGTTGCCACCGTCAAGATGTAACCGCGAATCAATCGTGACCCAACTTTCGAGCATCGCGTTCTCTTTTCTCGCCCGGACTTGCTGGGGCCTGCCTAGCGACCGAGATCGCAGGACTTCGCGGGACAGCTCTCGATGTACAGATTACAAGGTGGCTGGCCTCGTGGGTGGCTGATATCGTGCGATACCTCGAGGATTACCTCGTCGTTCTGTCGGAGGATAAGCTAACCGAAATCGTTCTAATGCTCTTAGGAAACCACGTACACGCGTTTCTTCCTTGAAATTAGAGACTGGGGGTCGTTTATTTAGCGGAGAACGCTGAATAAAATGTTTTATTGTTGTTACGCGCGATTGAACGAGCGTATTCCGCGAATAACGTGAACATTACCTGCGCGCATAATTTGAAAATAATATCGGGAATGTTTTAATTAATTTTATTAATTTCTCGTCGAATATACACGTTACGTTCCGCCAGCGATAAATTGATAAATTTGCCCCGTCTCCGGAAACGCTTTTGTAGACCGAGGTTCGCGATACGAAATTAAACGCGATTGACCTTTTCCTGGGTTGTCTGAGGTTTCCAGTTAATCCTGATGCCTGTTAGCCAGCTAATCCATCGAACACTAAAAAGTAGTCAGGTTCAAAGTGTACTGGGCAATGTACAACACGCGCTAATTGATCGATCCTGAGCCTCGTGAATAGCGCCTCTAGCATATGCTCTTCTGAATAGGTGGAACGCGTACGCGAGTCCGAAATAGCCGGTTTCAACTGTCCTACTAAATGTAAAAGCAACAAACTGCTTTGGACTAGCACAACACAGTCATTTCGAATGATAAATACATGCGTGACTGCGTTAATAAAAATTAATGCAACAGAATTCCATTAGTTATCTCATTTTGCGTGCGCTTGCACCATTTCGTTTCATAAATTATTTAAGTTCTATTCGTTAACTCAACGAATGTTAAACGACAGCCCTCAGCATCGAATCCCATTATTTTAGCCAGCATTTTTATCTAAAAACGAAAGTAGTCCACACGACGTGTCACAGTCAACGTCACCCTGAATCGACACCACGTCTACCAATGTCGAAAGCTATTTTGTCCATCTTAATTATTTAATTGGCGCCGCCAGTAAGCTATACAGCCGTCACGATAATAATCCGCATGTCGCACTGTTTCGATCGTGGTCACTTCGCTGGCTAGGTGGAACGAGATTCAGGAGTGGCGGATGGTCAGAATAGCTAATCGTCTGTTCCATTTGGGGTGTCCGCGTATCAAACTTGTCGAATATTGAAAACAGGTCGAGATGAAAGAATATCTTATTTGCGTCGAGGCAAATAAATTCGAAAGGTAATCGATTAACGAATGACGCATGCACGCGACTGACAGATACAAAATTGTATTCCATAAATTAAATTGCAATCGTTATACATTTGCAACTTGTTATACATTTTAGCGTTCACGTTTTCATACGCTGGAGTAATCTTCCTTTTTAAGCATTATACATGTACGACAAGTTTGTTTTAAATTTGTCGACTACCTCGTTCTCCAACGAATGTGCATCGAACAAGAAGCCAGCATCTCGGCAAACTCTGTCGCTTCCGCTACTTCTTGTCTGAATAGTCTTGAAGGCGATTGATCGATTGTAAACGCTATCGAACATTCAGAACACGTCTGAAGCAACAGTTAGAGAGCTATTGACAAACATTCTCCCTGAAGTATCGGTTCCAGAATGAAACGCAAGCCAACAAGTTGCCTGGGCGAACCTACTCGATGATGTGCTATTAAACAAGCCGGTGTGTATGCATGGGATGCTGGTGCACGCGCGTTATGAACACTAAATATGCATCTACTTTAACGATAATTAAATGGAGGTAAACTGTTGTGCTGTAAATGGCAATTAAATAGGCGTGAAATGCAGCGATCCCGTGGAAACGGGAGGGTTGCATTTTCGGTAACAGTTTTCTGGATTCGATAAATAACAGCCCTCGCTTTTTACGAATCATTTTGCGTAGATGTGTATTTAATTAATGAAATTATCTAATCGTTTTATCGTTACGCTGTATTATATACGAGACGCTAAATATGATTTGCATACTTTTAAAAATCGCGCCATTAATCTCGCGAATGTAATAAGTTATTACGTGGAAAATCCAATTTCCATTTACGTTTTGATCGATGCACTTTTTTAATAGGTCATACATTCTGATTTGTACGCTTCAGTTATTATATAAATTTGTATCGCATCGCGTATTTTTAAAGCCATTAAGCTTATATGTCAACGTACGACGTCAATATATTCATTTCGAAAGTATCCATTATTCAAAAATATCGAAACTAGGTAATTCAGCTCAATTTAACTCTGGAGTTTCTACTACCAACAAACTATCTTATTTATTTAAATGTGCAAACAACATAATTGTCAGTTAATCAAAACGTTCGATCAAACTGCAAATTGCACTGTCCATAATGCTTCGACGATCTTGAATCAAACGCGTTGTGCAAGCAAAACGAACCGTGTAAGTTCGCCTCGGTATGGCTGCACTTGAACAGACATAATCTACTTAAACCGTTCAATCTGACCATCCATTACTTACTACATTAACTGCAACTGCTACTTGCATTCCGAGCAATGTCCAGATTATTCCATATGGTCTAAACTAACAGAAATAAGTTTGAATGAAGTATTTATTTTATTAACTTAAAAACGGTTGAAATTTTGAAACTAGAAAGCTGATGGAACTATTCAACACACTTGTATTTAACGTTCCGAAAAGTACCTACAATGAATTGCATACTCGAAGATACGAAAAGTAGAGCGAGAATTTCCGTCCAGACTGACTACTTTTCCCTTTTTTTCTACTTCGATAGGTATATGCACCCGGATTCGCTTCCCTACCTACCCCGTACCATTGAATCGCATTCAAACTCGTATCGTGACTGCTGAACGCTTGTACGCTAGCTACACTTTATCATCCCTGCAGCTGCAATTTCATTCTGGACGTTTTCAAACTCTAACGAGGAACGTTAATACGACTCTGGCAACGATCCATTACTCGTGTCCTCTAATATGCACTTTCTCTTCCGCGAGTGCTTTTCAGGAGCGTTCCTTTGAAAAAATTCGGAATATTTTCAACAAATATTATAAACAAATCACTGCGGACGTCTCATTGAAGCATAGAGGATATCGTGAATATGAGTTACAAATTTCTCGCAGAGCAAAATTCTATTGGATAAATATTTCAGCGACGCAGATTAAAATTTCAATATAACAGAGTATTAGTGTGTATATTGGACCTTTTTATATCACGTTTGCGTAATATAAAATATATTGAAACTTTGCACTCTTTTTTGCAACACTGCGTTTATTAAAATTTCATCAAGTCTTTATGCAAGGAAATTTATATTTAACAAAGAGAGAGGCTTTCGTCGTTTACTCGCGTATTTTACGTACGCAGCATTGAATCCGAATTTTGTAAAATTTCGAATTTCGAGGCGCAAAGTAATCGGAATTAATTGTATTATTCCCATTTTCCGAGCCGCAGGATTTTAATTTTGTCCTCGACGCGTGCAAAATGTCGAAAACTTTTTCAATATATCCGTGACCATTATCGAGGGAATAATTAAACAGTCGCATCGACCCCTGTAATCACGTGTGGGTGCAAACAAACATCGTTCCCAAAATGCTATAAAGTCGAGGCGTCGTGTTCCCTTTGAACCCTCCGGCTGATTACACGTTTCTTTAACGCTAATCGAACCAGACTCGGACAACGTAATTTAACGGGAACCAGACATGGAATAATGAACGCGTGGCATCGCGGCGTGAAAGGGAGAATTAATAAGTCACGATGGCGCGAGCGTAGGCCCATTCGACTATCAGAACTCGTTCCCCTCACAGTAATATCATTCTATCGTTCTTTGGTCTGGCTCTATTTGTCTTTGTTCCATCTCCCCTCGTATTTGCTCTTCCGAACAATCTTTTCCCCCCTTCTATGTGTTCCTCTCGCCACAGCCACGGGATTTTTAAATGAGAATTTTAACGATCGACCTACATTTCTGCGCCCTATTTACGGTGTATCGCAGCCGATGTCAAACATCGCGGCGGATATACCACCGGGAGCAACGATTGCCACCGCGAAGAGGAGGAACGTGATTTGCGAACACACCACGGGTCTCTTTCGTATCGACGCCTATCGCAGAAACGCGAAACAAGGGACGAAGCTGCAGCAGCCTAGCGATTACCAATCTATCGATCCATCGTCAACGTATTTCCGATTTTCTCGCTTAGAAAATATTTCGCACGTACCTCGGTGTATTCGATAGAAGATATAGCGTAAGTACGAGCTCGTTCCATGTGTGCACGCACCCAAAGCAATGGCGAACTTAATCGACGTATTGCTGCGAGAAATCTCCTGAACCTTCAGCCGCAAGTTTTAACTGCCTCTCCATCGCTCTGTCGCGTTTGCGAAAAAATGTGCTAACTGTGAATGAAACTGGACAGTAAGTCGAGTCGAGGCTGGCGTGTACTGAGTTCCACAGTCAGCGTTACGAGAAGAAAGGAAAAACGTCCGCGTAAGGAAATTCGAGAGTGGCAATGAGCGGACGGGATAACGTAATGCTTGTAATAGTAGTAGCTCGCGTACTGTTTGCGAAATTCTATCTGCATATACAATTTTAGGTAAGGTAACGTTCTGGCAACAATATCCATCGCTTACTATGTACTGGAAGAACGCTGGTCACCTTTGAAGGGTGCACGTGTACACGCGCCCTTTGAAGCGAAAGGGTTAAGTGACAGTGCACGATCTCGATTGAACTTAGGTGACCAGTATATTATAGGTCGTTGGGTATGTTGTTCTACGAGGTGACCTTAAAAATTCAAAAGCGCTTCCACCTGGAACAGAGTCGTGCTTAACACAGAATATCTTCGTTGGAATAGTACGAAATTCATCTAAAACTGTTCGAGACCTCATTTTCGATAATTAATGTTCAAAAATGGTGAAAATAAAATGTCTCCAACTTTTACACGATTGACACGCAAGTATAATATCGCAATATCCTCGTCACTGCGTCTGGACGAAATAATATGAATAAAATGGCGGAGCGAAAACGAAATTCTTCGGTTCGAAGTTATTATTACCTTTTGTAGTAACCTCGAGTTGTTGAAATAATTATTAGACGAAAACCATCAGCAGCATTATCGATTATTCGATTTTTATGTTAGCAATAACGTTGCATGTTCTTCTTCGGCTATTCAATGGCCGTTTCGCGCCAAAACCTTACCGTACGACGATAATATTTGAAGAAATCACTCGACAGACTTACCCTCATATGCGGCTGGACCAGAAGTTCGTGGAGCTCTCGAAGGTCCGACCTGTCGATGTTTCGTATCGTTGAATGCTCTATTTCTCGCAGAAGCTCTTCGACTTCTCGCGCGCGCTGAACTGCATCTGTTTGCGGCGCCCGACATGGCGTTGGGAATCGTGTTGAGATCCTATCGTAAAGCTGAAATAAATCGTCACGTTAATCTGCAAATACACGTGCGCTGTACAATACTTCACGCAGCGTATATCGAAATACAGCTCCCGATGGTACGAGTGAAGTAACAGGTAGCCATTGAAAAGCTGCAGCAGTTATTGATAGACGACGTACGCGTTATTGCGTGTTGCTGAATGTTAAAAGGGACTTGAAACGAAGCTTGCTCGTTCCTCGCACGTTCACACGTCAAGCTTATTAATCATATTCGCGGCAAACCGCGCTAGTTCATCGCGGTACCTTTAGATGTCCCATCACGTCACGGTGCAGTGAGTGGGTCGTGTGTGGTGAATGGGACGACGACATTGTTTACATTACCGACGAAAGAAAAAGGCAAAACCAACGGAGGGATGGTCGCCCGCGTTTTTTGCACGACATCGATCTACTCACCAAGAGATGGGCAATTTCGAGGAGGTCCCCGGCCAGTTCAACCTCGCCGAAGAACATTAACTGACAAAGACGCATCTTCGATTAGGATGCCACCGTCTTAATCCTAACACGTGGGCTGCTCGACCGCACGTGGCCTTTTATATGACACAAAGAGGATGCACGTACACATCTGTCCATCGAGGGACGCGATTCAGCGACTTCGCTGCCCTGTATAGCATTTTGTTTATCAGACTAACGCGTCAGCCATCTTGATAATCGAGGGTCGGGCGCTTGCGCCCTTTTCCCAGATGAAACGAGGGCGCGTACCTCTTCCCTCGGGATATAAACATGATAAGAGACCTCGAAGCGAACACCAGTGGAACACGAAATGCTCTTAACGGCGGCGGAAACCAACGGTAGCGCCACAAATGGCGGGAACTACCATTTTGTTGGTCGGTAAAGCGAAGCGCGCGTCGTAAAGATAGCAATAACGACGGCAATGAAAATTTGTTTTTACAGAGATTATACGCCCTTGTAAGAAATGAACAAACGTACCCGGTTCTTGGTGCTTACATTTGATACCAGCAATTCATTTCCAGTTATATTTTTTTATCGTTTTCTGCCGTTATGGTGCCTTTCTGCTATCGACGTCGCGCAGTGTTTACTTAAATTATAATTCTATCTGAGACGAAAATAGTTCAATACTTGCCTTTCCTATTTTACGATTTTTACTTCACGCTTTTCAACTGTTTTCGAATTTACACAAGATACCTTTGGATAATAAATTTTTTAGCAATTAAAATGGAAGTCCCAAAGATATGAATTACACACAACATTTCGAGAGAATCTAGGAGCTGTATTTCTTATATACTGCGGAGGAGTTATTCATAATAAAAGTTGAACGATTTTACGACACGTTCCAAATGTTCATACCTCTAAAATGGCTCGAAGACGATAATCGTCGACCGCATTAAGTATCTCGTTACGCGTCAGTCTTCCACTCTCTTGAAGTACTTCGATATCATCCAGAGAGTCTAAAATTTCAGCTACAGCACCTAGAAAATAATTTTTACGTTAGAAGACATTTTTATATCGGAGTACGTGATTAAGTAGACAAGTCTCACCCTTATTACTAGATATAATATAGAATAACTATACTGTTTTATGTATAACACGTTTACAAAATATTAGAAAAACTATAGTAGTTTTGTTAAAATGATATTGAATCAAGAAGTAATCGATGCTAATGAAAACGAACAATAACATTTTATGAAACGTTTATTTAATGGAACGTTGAATTCATTTTATCTCTACTTATCTATATAATTTACTCTAATCAGTAGCTAATAATTTAAAAGCTGCTTGTACCTGTGGTTGTAACTTCATCGTCTCCTATTTCGAAAAAGTTGTCACCATTAATTTCCGAGTACGGGACGTGCCATTTCGGCGACGAAACCGCCGCTTTCACAGCTTCCTTTAGTTTTCGTCTCGCGTTGAATTTCTTAAGCTCTTCTATGGTTTCGTTTAAATGTATTCGCGCCACACCCTTATCACGATCCTACAAATTTAATTCACTGTTGGATCGTACAATCTGAACCGCTTTAACAAGTTACTAAAATCTATTTAACGAAAGCGATTAACGTTCAACTGTCGGAATAAAATAAGCTATTCTGGAAATGAATTCAAACATTAAAATCATCTGTATCGATTGGAAAAAGTACGGAATATTTATTCCGCTGTGAGAAAAGTCTCGCGTCGGACAATTCCTTTTTTTAGGCGCGGAAAAACGCGATTATTGTACGCGGTTCTGTGAAGTTCTTAGGACTTCGCGGAATGTGCAGCCGCGTTCAAAAAACTGTAACTAGCACAGAGAAAAAAATACACCGCTACAGTTATTTTCATTAACCGGTGGAACTTTGCCCCTGCTATAGCGATCGATAGCCCAGTTGCACGTGTATCGCATCGATATATGGGGTGACTCCAAGCTTCGCTACCTTAGGTCACTGGCTAACTGTCGGTACCACATAGGTATATTCTCACTTTATTACACCATATGCCGTGCACATGCGCACGCACATTCGCCGGATATAATAACAGAAAATGAGGCCGTTTATCGAAAACCTGATACGATATAAAAAGAAGCGGATACGCTTCTGCTATTAAATGCAAGTTGTTAACGCGAATGCCTGGAACGTGTGCCGTTACCAAACCGTTCGTACCCAGAACTACCTCCGCCTTAAAGGTTTTCCCAGTTCCCCGCTTTTCTTTCGCGCACGAGTATAATATTCAAGACAATGATCTTCCCTGCGAGATAATTTCACAAAACGTACGAACTTCCCGACTGCAGTTCCCGAACGTTACGCCTTTTCTTTTCCCATTTCGCAACAGAAGCTTTGCGTGTATCGATCTCACTCTCAGGCCCTCGACATCGAAACGAATATAGGGCTACAGACACAGAAAAGAAAGCGACTCCTATTTTAGCTAGGAACTTCATTAAATGAAACGTTACTTACTCTAAGCCATTTGTGGTTCAGCACTTCCTGTATGGTAATCCTGTGATTTACATCCGTTGTGAGCATTCTCTGTATTAAATCCTTCGCCGGCTCGCTGATGCAGTCCCATAACGGGGTTTCCATCTGCAATTTTTAGAGACGCCTTACGAACTTGTTACGTCACCGTGATAACGTCGAGAACGTTCGTAGACGACGCGTGTCAATAGCATTCACTTTTTATAATTAAAGACACGTGAGCGATAAGAGCAAACGCCTGCGATGTAACGATGGAGTCGAGTAATACGCAAATAGGTTCGAACGGGACTGAACAGTTCCGAGCAATCGAGGGACGACATTGAAATCCAACTAGAATTCGGGGAACACGTGAAACCGTCGAGCAGCGACTTCCGTAATGAATGTATTAAACGTACGTCAAAACATCATCGTCGTTCGCTGAGTCGAATGAAAAAAAAAAAAAAAAAAAAAAAAAATTCGACGTCTGTCCAATTTCTACCTGTACTCGTCCTCTGCAAATCACTTCTCGCAGCTTCTCTCGAGAGCCCACGAATGGAAGTGTACCAGTTAATAGGACATGAAGTAGCACTCCGGCTGACCAGACGTCACCGGGCTTCCCGTACTGTTTGCGCTGGATCACTTCCGGCGCCATGAAGTGTGGACAGCCAACGCGACCTGCACGACCAAGAACATAGTCAAAAGCATGTAAAACAACCGGGATAATTCAGCGAATTCGAAGCGAGAAAGAAAGAAAGATAGACAGATAGAGAGAGAGAAAGAGAGATAGAGAGAAAGATAGAGAAAGATAGAGAAAGATAGAGAAAGATAGAGAAAGAAAGAGCCGGCGGTGTGTGATTGTTTCGAAAGTTCGCAGTCGATCATTACGTCCGAGGAAACTTTCCGACCGTACGAAACTTCTGTCGTCAAGTTCCACATGGCGGAAGTTTTCCGTAAACTTCTCGCTTAGGCTATTAACGATTCCCGGGTAAGAAACTGTTCCTGTATTGCGTTTCGACGGATTTTTCCTCGCACCGTCCCGTTGCAGTTCTTTCGCGAGCGCGCGAACCCGTTGGCGTACGCGATCAACGTTGATCGATGGATACTCGATCTCTTCGACACGGCTGTCGAATTCGGTGTAACTGTTCGACGGTACTCGTGCAGCGATTGGTGGGAACAGTTGTACCGCGATTCACCTTCGGGACGAGCGACGTTTCATGGTCGATGCGTTATTCTTGCGCGGCTGGAAGGCTGCCGTGTCGAAGAGATTAACGGACGACAGCATCTTTAAGAGAACAGACGCTCTCGATCGTTCAAAGTTGAGGTGAACCGGGAAAAGAGGGAAGCTGCGATTAATACCGAGTGCGCGCAATCTGTATTCCGAATAAGTTAACAGCTTCCGGGGGATTTAAGCGCGACGGTGTGCGAGCGTTTACGATCGAAACTCGATAAAGGAAAAAAAAAAAAAGAGAAAAAAGAAAGGAAAGAACTGCTTGTTGTATCTCGTGAATGCTAGATCGACTGGACCAGCTGAGTGTGTGTAAATGCCAACAAACGATCGTGTGGTATAGAAATGCAAAACAGATGAAACATTCAGTGAGAAAAAAGAACGCATTGCCGCCATCTAGCACTGTACCAGCACGGAATGCACGTACACTTCTGCTCCGCATCTCTTCTTCTTCTTTTCAATTTAATTACTGCGTGCTAATCGAACGTATAACGGTATAAGTAACAGTAATCTAAGGCTGGTGAAAGTTGCAGAAACGAGGCACGAAGCTGCAAAAAAAGGGCATCGAACAATGGACGCTGTTTGGAGAAACGTGAATGATAAGAGATGCGCTTGTCAGGGCAAACAAAGCAAGAACGACACGAACGCTTGGAAACGTCGTTGTTGCAAGGTTCGTGTCATTATCGTTGCATTTCACGTATGGTCAAGCCGAAACAGAATAACCAACTATTTTCTTCGGCTCGTCGGTTCGCGAAAAGTTGCAGGATTTTACAGAGCACGTAAAATGGAAAATCAAGCTTTAGAATTCAATTGTTTCAGGCAATGCAACTCGAAACATTCAAGAAATCTGAATCCCTCGCAGATTGATACATTCTCGCGCCAATTCTGATATCTACAGTGATAGCAATAGCTAATTAGGATTCTGTTTCTGATAGAATTCTGTTTCTCCGCCAAGAAGTACATGGTACCTACCACAAAATTTAATATAAACATGGAAAACATATATTATTTCAAAAACATAAAACACACGAATATGTAGGGCTACAGAACCACTTTAACTACAGTCACATCGACAATTCAATGTAGGTGTAAATCCTTATACGTGATACAATGTAATATCTAACGTTTAATAATTGCTGAACTTTCAGTTATACAAATTTCACAAGCAAATGAATCTACGGTCTCGAACATATTACTTACAATGATCTGATGGGAAAACAAACATCGTTTACGAAGAACAGATACGAGAAAAAAGTAATTAACACATGGGTATGTACGTTTCATTCTATCGATCCTCTCTGATGTGTACCTGCCAGAATTACACGTGAAAGCACAAAAGTAGGTGAAAATTGTAATGTACACAACGTGAGATACGAAAAACTTATAAAGAAAATACGTGAAGCTACGTTACACAAATTATCCACCAACGAAAATGGCGAAAAGGGAACGTGTAAGAAAATAATTACGACAATACATCGTTTCCAGTCGTGGGCCAGAGAAATATTAAATAGTATTCGTATATGCAATCATCGATATTAAGTAGAGTAAAAATACTGTGCTTGATGTAACACATGCATGCATAATATCGATTGCGAAACAGTGTTTCCTTTCATGAATTCTGTGAATATTTATGAGGTGAAATATTATTATCCGTACGGTCTATATTAGGAAATTCTATCGTGACCTTACCATCTTTACGCGTTATTAATATTTGACTAGCCACCTTAATTTTTCACATTTCTGCGTCGCGTTGCGTTGTCAACGGACATTAAATAAGTGACCAGCTACTCGTCGTCGCACGGTATAAACCACTCCCGCGTGACAAGTGTCGATGCGTTAAATTTTAGCAAGTGCGCGCGAATAAACAGGAGCAAAAATTTGCAAAATTCCGGGCCTATAAAACTGTGCAGTGGATGTAAATTTTTTACCGTTGTTTCTGCGCGTTTTACGTTACTCTGCGGGGTGTAAAAAAATACAGAGTAATATCTGTGAGCGCGAAACCGCAGACTAAATAAGTGGTATCGTCGACTTTCGTCTTGGATTGACGCTAAAGTAGTATCGTTTAGGATGGACGTGTCATTTCCAGAAGCATAATTTTGTTACCTTCGTCAAATTTTATTGCGTCTATACCTGGGTACGTTGAAGTTTTTATCGCGAGCGGAAGTTGTTACACGCCAATCACCTTTGCAAACAGCTATAATATATTTGGTAAATTTGATTTTTAACTACGAAAACCTACGTTTGATTCTATCTTTTCTGTTCTCTTTGCTTATTCCTATCGATATTGAAAAAATTTATGGAAAGATATGTATTTGAATAAAAAAATTGTTGGATAATAAAATAATTTACGTATCTACAGCAGAGAGAATTACATGTTTTGGCTCTTCTGCAGAGACGCTTATATTTCGATGTTGCTCGCAGAACGGGACCTTAAAATTTATCGGAGGTATTGATGATGTAATGTACGACAGTCCACCACAGATAACAAACAATAAGACAAACACAAAGGCATACATATAGGCAGACACATAGAGACAGGCTAGTCTACCGCTACGAACAATGACGATACAAACAAGCCCAACAATCGGGCAATATTTGAACGCAATCAGACCAAACAAGGAAAACATTGAAGAGTTTATTACGCACGGAGGACGCGTGACAATTGAATATTGGTTAAAAACGTTTCGCAAAAATTGCGTCAACCTTTCGTGAAGGTCTGCAACAATATTTTATTTGAAAATATATGTATATATACGCATGTGTATAGGAGAGACGAAGAGATAAATACTTACACATACGGTTACGTAAGACTCGCTCGAAAGTCTCGAGACTTCCTGTTTTCAAAAGAATTAAGGCTCGTCAGAAATTATAAAATTGATCATGCTCTCGTATTTGGACTCTTTTCTCGTAACACCCTGTACAAACGCGACGAAAAAGATCGTCACTATCATATTCCGCTTGTCACTCGATAAGAAAACGAACTTAAACGAACAAGCAAAGTCGTAATGAACCCTTCAATCGTGGACTCCCTACAACGATGAAGCATTGGTTGACTCATTCGTACACGCTACAAAACGGGGCACGGGTCGACGGTTGGATGGGAACGAAACGAAGAAAAAAAAAGAAGAAAAAAAAAAAGGTAGAAACGAACGAAAAAAAGGGCCTCTCTGTCTTGTTCTCGAGATATTAGGCAGCTCGACGACACAACGTGTATCTGTCACTAGGCGGGCCTGCACAACGATTTTACAGGAACAAACTACCGCACGTAGGTCAAGTGGAGTGTCTACGCAGACACTACGTGTTGTTCTGAAGCTGGCATAATTGAACGCCTCACGGGGGTAGAACGAGTGTATGCGTGTCATCGCATCGGAAACAAGCGACCCAGCCGATGCTTTTAATATCGATCCCGCGGGCTAGTTAGCTAGGAGCAACGAAAACACTTGTCGATAGGACGTCGCGGCGCGGGCAGCATTTTTTATCACGTGCCATCGAAAACAGTACGTGTCGATATTCGTACGTCCAATCGGAATCGAACGGCTCGAATCGGTACACAGGACGTATCGATAGACGGCTCGAAGCTTTTTCCATTTCTCCTCGTCGTGCCTACCCCCGATTCTCGTTACATGTTATGCGTATGTGGACAGGCATACGAGTACCGATATTGTCCTCCGTATCGCTCACTAGCGAATCCTCGGCGTCGGTCAGGTCCTCGAAAGGGAAATCGCAGCTCGGAGACGTCAGCCCTATCGAAAGAACACAGACAAATGGGACAAGGATCGTTTTGCCGGCGTGGGTAATGTCTGGCTGGGCAGCGTCGTCTGCCGTGATCGACGATAAGGACGCTTTATCGTCATCGCCGTTATTCGTAGAGGAAGACAGACCTGTGTTTGTATCGTATTGTGTCGGAGAACCGAGTTTAACGCGGGTCAGAGCATCGGCGAACCGATTTTCTAAGCGGTTCCTCGGCAATGTGTGCCTCTGTACGGACAATTGAGTGTTAACCTCGTTGACTCGTTTGGTCGTTCAAGATAAAGCAGTCTCTGGACGCTATCGTCGGCAACGAGCTTCCTCGTTCGCTTTCGTGCGAGTTCCTTCGAGCACTGTGGTGTCGTGTTGTGTAAAAAAAAAACAGGATATCGCAATATTCAAATCGATGAACGATCGCGTTCTCTTCCGGGTCTAAAACGGGCTAATCAACACTGAAATATGTAACTACTCCACTTACGGGTGAAACGATGACGTGTATATATAAATGCAATATATAGATGGAATCTATGGTACATTAATCATACTAATGAACGATATACAATTCGTAAATGGTATGATTAAATTTAGGTGCATCGTAACAGACAGATCGAAAATATGGAATATAATTCTTCGATACAAAGCTTCGCTTTTAACGAAATGAATCGGAAACCGAGACCGTCGATTGGTCGAACGTGCGTACGACTCGTTGTAATTTCGTACACTCCTCGAACAGCTCGCGTTTCGCGAAAGCACGTGATGCACGACAGCTGTTAAAGAAAGCTGACGAGTCTCGCCAGGAAAAACGAAGCTTCGCGCGTAAAATGCTAACTCGCATGTCACAGATCTAGTTGACTATCCAGAATCGTGGAACACCCCGTAAGAACCATTTATGTACACCGAAAATCATGTCGAACACTGTTGCAACGCGGGGCGGTGAACGATGTGGGGTGAACGGTTCGAGTGGAAATAATTTTCATCGGGGACGAAGTCGATTTGACATCGCGTGCCTCTGGTACGGGTTCAATGAAACATCGAAGTGATCCCAATGAAAACGCCCGAGTCAGTTTGTGGAACGACTCGTCGGTGACCCGTGGTCGACGTCTGAACGCGAAAAAGCAAGCAAGCAAGCAGTGGCAGCTTCTAGGAGTACAGTAACGTGAGAGGGACACACGGATCGGGTTAAGACGGTAGCGTAATGTGGTGTGTACGTGTGTACGTGTCTGTGAGCGTGAGAGAGTGTGTCATACATATGGCATGATGATACAAGGCTCCTGCGGAAGTGATGATTAAAGGTTAGGTCAGGCTTACCCTCGTTGTCGGCCTTCAAGTAGAGCTGCCCCTTTGGGCTCAGACACTGCCGATACTCGGTCGTGTAATGCTCTGTATTCATTCAAACCAAATTTCAAGTTATCAAACTTTGTAATCAAGCGATGCTCTTTCCACGCGCGTAACTATTTAAATATATATAGATATATATGTATACACATCGCACTCTTTTTCACGGACATTTTAACGGGCCACGACACGATACTTTCGTGCGTGAAACGCGTTTGAACGGGCTGTTTGAAAGCTACTTTTTACAGCGTGGCAAAGAAAGTTCTGAATTCAGAAAGGTGGAATTTTAATTATTAAAGTTGACATTGTTACTGCATTCCATCGTGGTGTGGCTTTAAAATTCTCCCCTGCAATTATGTCCTCAAATATTATTACGTTGTAATCTTTCTTTTTATTCCACGCTTGTCGACGGGCATCTGTCATCTCTTCTGGCGACGTTGCGTAAACGAGAAAAACCATGCGAAATAATAAACACAGACTCTTTTTTGCACGAGCTTTTAAAAGTCCCCGAAGCGGGAAATGTTGCTCGACGGTGCTTTTAGCATTTCTTTCGTGTTTTTAAATACGTATAATTGCAAAAGAAAAAAAGATTGTTTATTAAAAATGATAGCGAAAAGTATGAATATTCGTATCTCCTATGCGAAAAGCGGAAAATTAAAACTAATTGGAGGTAACAGCCACTACTCGTTACTGTTTGATCGGCACGGTGACGACGATCTTAATAAAGCAGTCGCGTTAGTCGAAATTCTATTAAAGTAATAAACATGGAAATGATTAATTTCAATATCGAAATATCAGGCTGCTTCCGCGCCAAGGCACGGCAAAAACAACTTTCTGGGATTCGTTAAACAGTTCACCCGCAGATTCACGAATCCAAGAAGATGTAGTTCTCAAAGATATGAAGTTTCGTGCTCTACTTTCAAAGATACTTTTCTCTTTGCTGTTTGCGTTGTTCTTATTGTTCGATAGCCTAAATTAGTTTCGACTTGGACATTCGAATAACGAGCATTGCTTTCAGCGGATTTAACGTCTGCTCCGAGAGGCCATTTAGGAAAGAAGTTTTTTCAAAGGCGAATCGAGAAATGATATTCTCCTGTTTTCCGTTCGATGGCCATGAAATTAGTTTATACTCGATGAAAGTAAAGTATAGATTCAGCTAGAACTTCTGAAACAATCTGTTACTTTCTGGATTAATTTTTATATCATTTTCTGTACAATTGTTAAGTAACTAGTTCGAAAAAAGATGATAAAAAAGTACACGATTCAGCATCGAATAAGCACAAGAGTGAAATTTACAGGAGAAATAAGTTCATTTTGGTCGAGTTTGTGACGTGTCTGGTCAGACTGTCCTATACTACTGATTTCGTACTGTTTATATTCGTTCTGGGTCTAAATAGTTCACGTGTCTTTCTAATGGACACAAGTAAAAATACCACAATTATCATAATATACAATTGCTCAAGGATGTTACTTAAATGCTCCTCCATAAAAGGATCGACGCACAAAGGATAAACATTCGCACTTCCACACTGTGGCCTTCGTGAAAAATAAGCAACGCAAGATCAACAAATCATCTGAATAGTAAACATTTGTCTATCTACAATGTGTTTGGACAAAATCCCGTCTCGGCTCTAATGTTATCACGTGTTCGGTGTTGGAACTGAAACGCGGCCAGCACTGAATTACAATGAGACGCGGTGTGCTCGGTTAGATCCTTCGTAACATTCTTTCGCAAACAGCTGGATCAATACACTGCACATCTTGCCACGGAGAATGTATCGCGGTATCAGCGCCAGTTTTCCACGCCAACTGCCAGCTGCGTTAAAAGTACGTATAGCCGCGATTGTTTGGACCGCGGGAGTTGGTGAGCGGCGAAATTGAATGATTTATTGATCTTATGCGAATCACAGAGCATGAATGGAGAACCGACCACTTTCGCGTGAGCACTGGGTGAAGTGGATCGATTGATATAACAAAGTGCATTTTATCAACGGCTCTTAACGGCGATACGATCGAGTGTCGTGCGACAATTCTTCCCATGATTATCGTGAAACCGATTTGCGACGATAATGGCGAACAAAGCGGCCGCAAAGGAACGGGGTGGGCATTCTCGTGACGTAACTATGTAGAAAAATCTGCTCGATTTGTCCAGCAACGCGCGCCGATTCTCTGTGCAGCCACGGGCAACTGAAATTAATACCTACGATCGAACCTCGATTATTCAGGCATCCGATTATTCCGGCGTTCAATTACCAAACAATCTCGATGCTTGTGCTCAAACAGAATTACAAAACGCATTTTCTGCATAAATTTGCATCGCGCGCTCCTGATGACGAGAACATGTACACGAGTCGTGGGAATTAGGGAATTAAAATCGGGGATAACCGATCGCGGAATCGAGTGTCCGTTTGTCAGAAGCGACGTACCGCGTTTTTTTTTTAAATAATCCTCGCGTAACGCGAGTTGCCTGCTCGATTGTTCGAATGTATCGATGGAAATGATCGTTGATCTAAATTCAAATTGAACCCGTTGAATCAAAATGGAACAGTCGCCCGCGGATTGAAGCTTTCTTCGTCAGAGCGATGAAAGTCCTTAATCTCTCGGAATATTGAACCGTTTGAGACCTACGCAGGTCGATTTAATCCTGCCCGAGGCTTCCGTCTCTGAACCACGTCCTTTTCCAACGATGTTCAAACGGGCGAGCTGACATTGACGCGCCATCGAACCTCTAATGAAGGTACGTATGCACCTAGCTTTGATGCGTCTAAAACTAATTTGTTTCCGAGGACGTGGTTGAAGATGTTCCGATCTAAGTAAATAAGGATACGTATTCGATCTCTCGTTTCGATACAGAATATCTCTGGTAACCATACTTTTAGTTCAAATTTACTTTAGTGTCCAATACTGTGCTGGGTAGATATCGATACCCTTTTCTGATTGCTTTACGGGATCGAGGGTTGTCAGTTTTCTTGTGAACGGTTGATGAGTTCTTTATGGAAGGGTCGGTAAGTACTTTGTGGAATGATTTGGTGAGTTGATTCTTGGGGAGTTGATTTCTTTACGGAGTATTTGATGAGTTACCAAAGTTAGTTACCAAATTATTAAATTACCACCAACTATTCGATACGAGGGCGTATCATTTGGGAGGTATTGCGCATCTGCCATCGATGCGTAACGCGGAGAATTACGAACAAAGACGGCACACGAACGTTATGCACCAGTTATAACGGAACACTATAGCCTGGAGCTAGATAAACTATAATTAGATATTTGAGCTTCATTCCGCCACTCGTTTCTAAAAAATTTAATAAGAATCAGGTTCCATGCATTGCTGTGTTAATACACCTCCGTCTTCATACTTTCTTTCGAGCAAAGTAATAACTCCGGATGGTAGCGGCGGTAAGTTCGTAACCGTGTAATCCAAGACCAAGTCTCATCAAGCTGTATTTTTCTTCATTAGGCGGTTCTACCTTCCACGGAAATAGAACTGTCCACGGAAGACTGATTAGACCTTACTTTCCTCCTATTTACGGGAGTACGTATCTAGGTGAAAAAGTGACAAAAAGAACAAGCGCCGCTCTAATCCCATTTTCTTTATTGAACTTCGCTTCGTGTAGAATTTAATATCGCGTTTATCTCTCGCGTGAAAAGTTAACCGCGCGTAACGAACTGCATCGAATAATCGAGGTTTCATCGTACTTGGAGAGAGCGGCGAGAGGTTCGTATCGCGGGAACCAGAGATCTCATCGACCGTAAGTTCTAAGAGATACATCGAAATCTGTTATCAGACGCAAAACTCTACTTACCAGTCAGATCATGCGATATCGAAGCAACAGTGGATGATTAGTTACGAACACTAACGGAGATAATCGTTAAGAAAGTAACGAGGAGAAAACTCTTTAGAAGAAAAGGAACCGATAAAAGCCGTTGCATTCTGCACACTGAACATCGAGAAATTTCGAATACGACTGCCAATCATCGACCAAGCCAGCCAATAGTGAAGAATAGGGCATTCAGCAGAGAGACGATACAAAAACACCAACTGTCTTTGGAAAACTATTCTTAATGAACGTTAAAAAACTCGACCGTTTCGGTGTATATGTGGGGAGGAATAAACAGAAACGTACTGCACAGTCAGCTGTTGAAATCTATCGACAATTCCGCGATTCAAACAGTCATCCAAAAATGGAGGTTCCGAACGTTTCGCGAACCACTTGTTCGTACATCTGCGTTTAGTTCCGCGTTCGAAACCCTCCAAGTATCTTGTTAAATATTTGAAGTTCGGAATGTTTTAATGGACTTCTGCGACTGGCTGCGCGCGTACGTATAGGTGTACGTGAATCGTAGTCAGGTACCCTGAAGAGGCAGCATTCAATCCTCGACGTATGCGACTAATCTTTTAATCAGTCGAATAGTTGGCGATACTTGAGCAGCCATAAAGGAAGCCTCTCCCCCTTTCTCGTCGATCCATCCCAGGAGAATCGCCTCCTCGTGTAATTAAGTGGCGCTTTTCATTTGCCGGGACGTTAATCAGCTTTGTCTACAAATATGTCACCCTGACGGCAGCAATAATGTCCTAACCCGTAGGGTAAGCTCATCTCCTTGCCTCTGAATCTTTTAAGGCTGCTCCGTGCAACGCTGTCTAGCGAAAAGGAGGTCGCGTAGCTCAACGACATTCGTTAAGGTCGTTCTCGTAAATAATGGATTCCACCCTGCGCGCATTCAAACACCTGTCCCTTTTAGCGGGCGTTCGTGAAAAATTAGCGAGCTCCGCGATATCCCATGTACATAAATATCGCTTAACGCCGCTGCCAAACTTCAGACGCGACTCGAAGGCGAGAACGTACGAGCGGATACGCGGCAATTTTGAATTAAACACTCCGCTCGAACGGTGCTCGCGTAAATTCCGTGAAACAACTCCCTTAAAAACAACTTCCCGCGGGATAGTTTCTACGGGAGTAAAAAGCTCCGAAACTGGCTCGTTCATCGAACGCAGGCGAAAGTTTGTAAATTTCAAACTCTTATTGGCAGTGGCCATAAAATGTTTTATCACCGTGGCCTTCAACTTGCGCAATGAAAATGCTTGCCTCGTAGCTTTTAACGATATTTAAATGCGATCTGCTGAAATTACGCAACTGATCAGTTTCAATCCAATTTACAGTTGAACCGATACGAGTTATCGCCACTTATACCGCGACCCACGCGCGAGCAGTGTTTCGAGGAAAAAAAAAGGGGAAAAAAATAGAATAATAATATGCAAATTAATATCGAATGCTGCCTCTCCAATGTTTGCGAAAAAAATAAAAGCGTAGCGCGCTTCGATATGAATTTATAAACGTTTCCGTTGCGAAATGAATCGTATCCGTTAAATAAAAGCGACATTGAAGGTCGCCACATCAAGGCCGAACGATGTTAGCTCTCTTCTAGAACTAACAGAAAACGTAAGAAACGTCAGAGCGCCCTTTTACCCTCGCTGCACTCCTCTAGACGTGTAAGTGGGTTTCTGTACTTGCTTTGTGCACAGAGGAGTCGGTAATTTATTATTATTCACACACTACGAACTAGCTGAACCCTTCCATCGTTCTGGCACGCTGTTTACATGCGCAACTTGTTTGATAATTAGATCTCCTCGATGGTCTTCGACAGAGGTACACCGCGTCTTTCATTTAAAATTAATTCAACGCTGAGCGGAGAATCAAGTTCGAAGCTAATTAATCAATCGGATGCGAGGCTCTCGCTACCTTCGTCGCTTGATAAATTGTTCACGATCGACGGCGTTGATGTTGTTTAACTTCATTCGATCTTGTAATTACTCGCTTCGATTATAGTATTTTGTAATGAGCACAAGCAATTAACTGTGGACATTTTCATTATAACTTCTGTCGCGGTCCGCACCGCGACTCGAAACACCAACGCGCGATGAATTGAAGCCGCGTGTGCAGAAATATTGAAACGTAATTTTTTCTGAAACTGCTGTGAGCAATGAAACGCTTTCTACTTTCTACGTTCCACGGAAAATGGTGGCAATTTAGGAGAACGGAGAATCTGGCATGCGAAACGTTCGCTGTATAAAAATACCTCGACACGTGTCTATTGGTATTTTTTATTCCCTTGGCGCGATGATACTTCGCGAACTAGTAAATACTTCAAAAAATCCGGAACGCTATATAAAAGCCACACAATTTATCGCTGAAAATAAAATGCTAATGTCTGAACATCTCTATACTTTGACACAACTCCATTTTCTTTTTCAATTACCATTGTATCTATAAAACTTCCCTTTGAGATACGTTATTTAACCCTCTCACGTATAGCAGAATAGCTAAGCTATTTCTGACATAACACAATGAATTCAGAATTATTTAGAACCATTAAATTTAAAAACCACATTTTCCAATTTCGTTCCTGAGTGGTTCGACGCCTTATTGCTAAATGCAATCCAATCAGGATACATGTAACGTAATTCTCAGTACTTCTCTCGAGTTCCTCGAGCTAAACCGCGGAACGATCGAAACATGGAAAAATCACGCGGCACGATACAATTAGTGGTAACGATCGAACAATATCATTAAATCCCTGTTTCATCTATTGAATACACCGACGAACATCGATAAACTCGACAAGAAACGAAAAATACGGTCGAATCGGTTCAGTAGGCAGCGATTTTTCCGATGCCATCGTTCGCACAATGTGCAGACGCGTTAAAACGAGAAACGAACTAGTGAAAACGGAAGCATGACGAAGAGAGCTAACTCCGTAGCGGTGTTCCCTCGAGAATGCGTACGGAAAGAGGTACGTTCGCGTGGAACGGTTCGACGCGCAGAAGAAAACGTGAACGGAGGAGAGAGAGATAGGGGGTGAGAAAAAAAAAAAAACGTAAGAAGAGTACGAAATGTCAAACATACCGACGCCGTTTGCCTGGGACGACTGCAGTTGCACAGCGACGCTGAAACCGCGTAGCTTGACGGGGGCGGAATTCTCCTTGCCCGCCAGGAGGGCGCATTGCGGCTTTAGATCACGATGAATTATGTCGTTCTCGTGGCAGTAGCGCAACGCCTCCAGGATCTGTCGCATGTAATGGCTGGAAAACGAAAGCTGCTGTTACACGGGTATCCCTCGTATCGGGTGAGGGTGTTGAAAAATGTACGCGCGAGCTGTCTATTCAGCGGGACGAAGGGAAATCTTCAACCCTATATCGCGGCGTAACACGTGACGCCATCGATGTCACGTGAAGTCGCTCGCTGGGTCGCCCCAACGGCTCACTGGTGATGTTTAAACCTCTGTAACACCGTGTGACTGACATGAGGGATTAACATTTCCGTGTAGGCTGGAGTCCCTCGGCTAGTTCGTGACGCTGGTTACCGGGACGTTTTACTCGTTCGTTTTGTTTGGTCGCCGGTTATCGTCGCCCATAATGTATGCTAAACGATGCTCAATTTTTACCCGGTCCCGTCTTGACCCGTTTCTTTTTCAATCTTACGTAAGATACGAGGCACTTGTTCCATTGGAATCCGTGCTGCGAATGGTAAAGCGCGTTTTCGAAGCAACAAGTTTTTACCGCGGTTATTCTTATTACAAAACTGGGTAACTATATTCTCGAAACGGGCTTTTCACGGGTAAAAAGCGGCCTTTTGCAGCTCCTTTGCTGCGCACACGAGAGTACCTGAAGTCTTTAGCTGTAGGAGCGCAAAATAACGCGAAAGTGTCGTTTCAATGAGAGAAGGTCTGCACATTTTATCTCTTACGCGCAGTATCTCTGAGAAAGGGAAGAAATGTATAGGGACGACGGGAACCACAACGCGAATGGCATCCGTTGCTGCGGTTTTGCACGGAGATTCGCAATTTAACGTACAAAATGCAATTAAAATACTTTTATGAAGCGCATGTGTAGGACTTGTATCGAAGAAGGTGACTCGGTACATCGTCCCACGATACAAGTTTGATTAAATATCGATTTGCGTCCGGAAAAGTAGCACGGTTCGGTTGCACAGTCAAGGATAATATAACTTTTCAATTTTCACCGCAAGGAATGGCGCAACACATGAAAAATAGATCGTGCATCTCCGCGGAAACAAACGCGCCCGATTGATCTCTCGCGTAAAGTGGCAGTTACCATTTTTCATTTACTTTCCGCGGTCATCGTGTATCGTGTATCACCATATTTCACATTCAACTTCGTTTCCAAGAGGATATAAAACTCTCGTACGTTCTGCAGCTAATTTTTTTCATGTATTACCATAACACTCCGCAGGCTGCAAGTAGTGTGCCTACGAGTCGGATAAAAGCACTGCACGTCGAAACTTTCTAGCAGCCATTCCTGTCAAGACAGGTGAACAAATGATAAAAACGAAAAATGGGGTAACTTCGAAACGAGGTCAGATACTTTTGCGCACTGATATACACTCCTGAAGTTCGTGTTTTGCGGGATATTTCCCATAATATTGTTTCGGATTTTTATTTATACGGCGATAACAAAAAAGTAGCCGGAAATTAGTTCAACTTTGGCAAATAATCGACGGCAAACGCGGCGCAAAAAATAGACAGGACATTAAACGAGAATAAAAGTGTGCAGCCCTGTTAAAAAGTTGTTAAATAAAGCTAAACAAAATCTTCGATGGTGAAATATATCGGTTACTGGCAAGTGAACGTCAAATCGAGAGGAAAACCAGCAGGAAACTCGATATTGAAGAAGCTAAACAAGCAATTCCAAACTTTTGCCGGATGGTATATATATATAGCCAGAAGTGTATATTCAGCTAATCGAAGATTAAGTAGTTTCTGATCGTTTCAATTTGTACAAAACATACTAAAGAGATGTTTATGCCGAGTATACAATTGCTATGCAAATGTTTTACTACCACTTAACGCTTGTTCCAAATTGCAAACTTTAAATCTCAACAAACCCAGTCAATGTAATTACTACAAAACGCTTTTAAATAGATTTCCATGATAAAATAAATGCCGAATAACTTCTAATTTTAATTTCTTCTGCTGTGAAAGGGCGACGACTGTGGATCAAAGGGGTGAAAGCAAAATTAACTGCGAGTTAAATGGCGTAAAAATGCCTATGCTTCTTAACCGTATAGGTCAGGCGACTAAGGAAAATGTTAAAGGAATGAGTAACAGGGATTATGGAAGGTTGGTCGAGATATAAAAAACGATGGTCAAAGCGCCTGGCTCTTGCGTATTTATTGCATATTCGTTAAACTGTCTGGATAACGACGGTTCAATCGACTTTCTGTTGAGGGTGAAACCAGAGGCGGATGCATTCGTTAATACAACCGTTTAACCCCTTTCATGTGCTTGAAAGATATTGTTCTATAGTTCGATCAGAAGGTAAACGTTCCCAAATCGAGTATTCGACGCGATACGACAGTCTAATTCAAATATCGCGACATACAGGATGAACCAAACTTTTAATTGCTTTGGCATCTAAAGATTTCTGCGAATTTACAAATTGATTTAACGCACGTGCGAGTAATCGAACGCTCGCTCCCTTAACACCCCAAACAGCGTACATCATTTCGAATTTTACTGGCCATTATTCTATCTTTACACACAGCGTTCTCACTCGGTTCGCAATGCCCACTGAATCCCCCGTTGCCTCGCCGAGTGATTTAGTAATGCCAAATGGAAGTTGACTTCTACGATCGTCCGCCAGTAAAGTTGATTCTCGACGGTGTCGAATAACAACTTTATAACTAGGTCTAACGTATCCTATGCGTCTAATGTATCTCTAACTTCTAACTTGCGGCACGAAAAGTTCGCGTCTACCACTCGTGCAAGTCGCGTCCCTAATGATTAATGCCTATACGTATCCGTGTCATAACAGGGTGTTGAAATTCTTCTTTTATATGGGCGAAAAGTGTGGCGCGCGTGGGGGTAGTTTACCTTAACAAGCGTTATCTGTCGACGTCGAAGCATCGACGACACAAGGCTTTTTAACCTGTGCGTCAAGCGTCGACAGTCGATCGGCAACGTGTCAGACAATCATCATCGCGTAGCCGCGACATCAAAGGGGGAGACATCGATGCTTGACATGAACGATTTCTGTCTACCCGTATGTGGCTCGCGTTACGAATTGAATGTGATTCTGAATAGATACACGTGTACGATGATCAGGGAATGGGTACAGAGCACCGTCAATTATCGAACGATGTATCAATTAAACGTCACCCTCCCAAGTGTACTTTGGAAAACGAATTAAGTTACTGCGTTATTCGCAAAGAATAGAAAACGCGAGGACGTTGTTTTGATGTATCATTACATCACGCTATCATTGATACGCACAATAAGATACGGTCGCAATTCAGGCCAAGTCTTGGGTAAATATTGTTCTTTCACAAGATTATAAAAGGCGACACCTTTAATGCCTGAAATGCTTTTGCGCTCGCAATACAGAGAAGCTTCTTACCTGGCAACCGCTTCACTGTACACAAATCCAGCAGTTGCCCTTCGAACGACTTCGAAGCATAAGTCGGAGCCATCCATACTGGAAACAAGAGCACGATGTTAATGCATAATTTACAATGTGTAACAATTTCTGCGCGAAAAACTGTACGATAACTCGATGTTATTTATATCGATTCGTAATGACGTAGACAGTTGCGAAAAAAGTGGCTGCGCTAATTGCAGAGGGAAAATCCAGATAATTTCGGTTGCTTGTTACACTCAGTGAAATGTTGTATGACATAAATCTGAACGCGTGGTGGAGTGTTTCACTGAAAACGGCTCGTAATATAGTTAGACAAGATGGCACAAAATTATATAATAGCACTTGAATCTACCGTTTAAGAATTGTTCACGCTTCGTGACACACATGCGTCTATTAAACCGCGTCGCTAATTCATACGACTTGTCGCACATTGCTAGATGGAGACTGGACACATCCAATTAACTACAACATCTGCTAACACGGAAACTTACTGCCTTCCGCGACAGAACGATTACACAAGATTAAATCCAGAATTTTCTGCAAATCTTGGAATACTACTAGAAAATGGCACGTTTCTGATGAAAAGTGGATAAAAGTTAGTACATGTTTTTGAGGACACGCTGCATAAAGATCGGAACCTTAAATTTTATGCGAAAATAAAATAACATAAATCTAATGGCTTGGCGCGTATAAAAAAGTATGAAACAAATTTGTATAAGTGCTAGGATGACCTTTTTATGTCACTGAAACTTCCTCCAGAAGTGCAAAAAAAAAAATGTGAATCTTGAAAGAAACTAGACGCGTGAAGAAAAGCTGGCTGCGACGCGTATATTCAGGAGAAGGAGGTCTTTTAAGAAATTACGAAGAAATTCAAGTACGAACGCGAAACCGAGACCATCCCTCGACTCTCTTGTTCCGTTCCTCTTCTTCGTTTGTTTGAGACGTTTCGAGCGCTCTAGAGCGTTGTAAACGAATGTTGTTTAATGAAATAACGCGATGCTCAGTAAAATATGGAGGAAACCGTGACGGGAATCGCGTTCTTCTTCCTGCCGATGAGTTATTAAATTTGCGCAACGAGGAAGAATTAAAACAAACAGAACGTGTTGGCTCGAAGGTCTGTTTGAATTTTCAGGCCAGGTTCTGTTCGTCGAGAAGACAAACAAATTAAGCGTAGCCATACTTACTATTCGAACACCATATAGAGCATACCCTCCGAGCTATAGGTTTCAAGTAGCTCTACGATATGGGGATGCTTCAGCATGTGACATATCGTGGCCTCCCTTTTTAAATCTGCAACAATCATACATTCACAACGCTTTTTTTTATTTTTTTATATTTTTATACATGAATTGTTCTTTATTTATACCAGAAATACGAAATATTGTAATGTTCGCAGATATATATTGCGCAACTGAAATGAAACAAACGCGATAAAATATGGACGAAACTAAATATTTCATATTAATTGCGTTAGAAATCGAATCTCGCAAAATTGACTCTCATCACTACCGTGACGTGGAAGCGTTCTATTGAAATTACGTTCCAACTATGACGCATTTTCATAACATTATTAACCCTTGCAGCGATGCATCTCTTTTTCCCCTATTATTAGAACTGTGTACCTCTTAGACGTATGTATGTAAAAAAGACAGTGTTTATTATTAGACATATAACAAATATACACCGTAAGGAGTGTACGCCTACGAAGTATTCCGACAATAATATCTAACACGAACAAATAACAGGTTCGTTCTAAAAAAAGTGAATTACGACTAAACAAGTGTCGTCCCTTTTTATTTTAACGCTCAAATCCTCGTGAAATACAATTTCATTCAATTAGCTACGCGAAAAGGACGAACAAGGTATTCGTCCCGTCGTTTTCATCATCGACCACGTGACGATAAAAATTAGCGTTAAATAGATTACTATGAAAAAGCCGCACGCCAGAGTTAACATTGCGACGCTCGTTGCACCCGTCAGGACCGACAAAAAAACTGCTTTTATTTCGTCCAATAAATTTGCTTCTACCATCCCCATCCCCTGAACCGCTCGTTGAAATCGACTCGAATGAAAATGACAGCGGTCGATCGAAGGAGAAAAAAATCTCGTTTTAAACGAAATTTTTTACTCGAATCTGTTCAAACAGACGGAAATATATCGTTGACATTTTTACGATTCGCGGTAACAAAAAAAAAAAGAGAGAAGAAAAAAAACATAGAAAGAGAAGGAAACCTTTTCAGATCTAATTCAAGCTGATCCCCGCTGAAACACTCTTCGACTATGGTTCCCCGGCGTTATGACTCCACGCTAGTGTCCTCGATTCACGCGAATAAAATTTAACTCTCCATTGATCCGAAAACGAAACACGGCAATAACGCTCGCGGGATTTACAGTTCATTCCGGGGATCCTGGCCGTACGTGTCCCACATTAAAATCCCGGAGATACGTTAGCTTAGGAGGATAAAAGCAATTTCAATCGAAAATCGCACAATGGCCTGCTCGAATTCATGGCTCCGAGCGGCTGGCGGGCGAAAGAGAATAACGTAAACACGAAATCGAGCAACGGCGATACATTTTCTTCGAGCAGCGGGCGGAAATTAATGGCGGAACACCGAGATGTACGTGTGGTGCGTCCCGATTCCCCCGCGGACTCACCGTTTGTGCTTAGACCGGGGCTGGATGTGAACTTCGCTACGTCCACGATTTTTACCGCGAACATCTGCCCTGTTTGCCGGTGAATGCATTTCCTAACCACGCTGAATGGTCCCCTGGAACAGAAACAACAGGCTGAATGATCGTAATCAACGTGCTCCGTGCGGCTACGTTCGAGCCATTCCACCCCTCATTGTGCAGTCGCGAACGCGCAAAGACTAGATTAGCATTGAACGCCAGACCAGCGCTGCCTACGGTTTTTTAAATGACACGCGGTATTTTTCACCGCATAAGGATAGAGGGCTGACGCTGGGACAAATGCACGCAACTGTAACATCTGACATTTAGTTTAATCGAGGTCCTCGTGAAGCAGGATGGAGCGAAAGTCGCATGTCCCGTGTGCATTCGGACAGACGTAATCGCGCGCTCAACAGACATCGTCCATAAACCGAGTTCGTGCGACAAGTAAATTATTCTCTCTGCGCTAGAAGAGACCCAGCGATCGTGGGACAGACTGAAAAGTCGCGATCACGGGTCAGAAGTGTTTGTTCGAATCATTCCGCGCTCATTACGCGATCGTAAACGAGCGGCTAAGGACTGAACGAGCATTCAACGCCAGCAGGTAAGGCGTATTCAGGCCGAGGCCAGGGTGGCCTGGCTAATTTGCCCTATGCTAACCACGCGCGCATTCATCGAATTCGCGAAAACCATAATCCGTAGACGGAACCCTACAGCGATCGAACGCGGCCACGCATTACTGCGATTCAATACGATCTGTGTTGGCCCACGCTGTCCCTTTAAATTCGCTAAGTAACCGCTATGCAATCGACTCGTCCTGAATGTGTGTGTATGCATTTATAAGAGGAACGCGAGGTATTTGGGTCACTGGTTTTGATTAAATTTAGCGTATGCGGTATCTCGTACGTACGAAATGTAGTGATATTTGCCGATCTGTAAGATACCGTAACAACTAGGACGTATCCAAGCTGCGCTATGGGACTTCTTATCGAGCAGGATTAATGCTTCTTTCGGCACACGAACTTCAGCTTGCTCGCTTAAATAATTCAGCGTTTTCTCTTCGCATAAATAAGCCGCGCGGTTGCTCGTAAAGATTGCCCAGAGAGTTCGTACGTGCATCGAGATTAACCATAAAATGATCAACACACCGCGAATATCCGACGGAAACGGTCGCACGTGCTATGACTGCAGCAGGCGAGTGGATTCGTATAATTTAGTGAAAAAAGCACTTAAGATTATCGGTTGCGCCGTGTTGTAATAGAAAAAAATCTGGCATTTATCAGAACTTCTGACTTATCTCGACCTATGGTTGCAATTCGTCGACGTAAACTAATGCGAGTTCCTTAAACTCGTGCGCTGGATTCCGTGTTACCGATACAAGCTGCATACAGCAATTCTCTGAGACTTTCCATATGAATTTCGTACGTGCACAAGTATTCTGAAATTGCCTAATTAAACATTGGCATGAATATTCCACGCCCTTCCTGAACTCACTGATCGTAAACCAAATGGTAGTCTTCTCGAATGCATAAGACGTATAAATATTTATGTCCATGCATTATGCATGTGTGATTAATCTGGCAAGGGATCTAGTATAACAAATCGCGTAAAGCGCAATCTGTTGAATGTTAAGGAAAAGTTAAAGTAAAGCTGATTAAAGTGGATTAAAACGCGTTTCGTTGAGCAACAAGTATTCTCACATAAATGCATCACCGTGACAAAGCTCATACTTGGGTGCTCGAAGATTGGTGTCAAGAACTAAGGAGACGATAACTGAACGGAACACGACTTCAACATATCTCACGATACCATCGACAGAATCAACTTTCATCTTCGAGTGACTTCAGAAGGAGAACAAAAGTGCATCTCGCGAAACGCAATTCTTAAGACATTTTATCTTCACGCTGCGAACAAGGGGATGCCTCTTCGAGGTCCTGAAAAATATCTCAATACGCAATCAATATATCGCAAGTGTTTCCCACGGTATTGGAAGATACAAACGTTGAACAGTTTAAGGGATGTTCTCACAATTTTCTCCGCCATTTGTGACTCAACGGATTATGCAAAGTGACGTCTTTGTACTTCCGTTGTTAAAAGCTCGGCCGTTCGACAGTCTTTAAGCATAGAAAGACCAGTAAGAAGGTTTGCTTACCCGCGCCCCAGTTTTTACACGAAATTATCGACACCTTAATGTTACTTAACAACGATCGACCAGTGATAAACGCGACGTTTGACAATGAATTCTCATAGAACAAAAAATTCGTCTCAGGAAAAAGGAAGAATTTTATCTTCCGTTATTAAGAAATAATGCGTTTAGTTGTCATTGGAAACTGGTACCTTTATATTACACGGAAAAAATGTTGCATACCAGTTTACGATAAATGCACCATAAATGGATTAACAGGATGACTGCGTAGAACAGTTGGATCCGACAAATAAAGCTATTGGCTCGAGCGCAAAAAGAAAAATTGAGTTTTCCCTTTGCGACTTGTCACAGGAATTGAAGTTTAAATGGTGGTAATTAAAACGCCAATCAAAAGTTAATGCACGAGTTTATAGCCCGACCTTCTTGAATTTTTTAAATTCGCTTTGCTGCATAGAATAATTAATTCAGCGACCCATGAAAATGCATGAACAAAGGTAAGAAGGAAAAAGGACCAGCGATGGCTTGAAAGTGACCCATTAAAAAGGCCTAACCAAAGTTTATTTAACTCTGAGCCCATGCTATACCTATTAATCGCTATCGAAAATTAAAGGACTGCATTTCACAAATAAATGTCACCCTTCTCCCTTTTTTAAAATAGAGAACGCGATAGTATGGTAGCATTAAAAATTATATTTAATATGGACCAATATTCCTTGAAAATTGAACACCTAGGATAAGTGAAAGTAAAGAACAACGCGTAAAGAAGCGAGGTATAAAAAGGTAGGTTATAAAAAAGCTGTTCCTTGAGACATAGAGACCTACGTTTATCATTAAAAGGTCTTCAAAGGTTACATGAAAACGGAAATTCATATAAAGTTATGTATAATGTACAAAAAGTACGAAATATATACCTCTGACTAATTTGTGAAAGCTTTCGCTGCTTCGCATCGAATAGAGCTAAACAATTTTGTAATAAAGCATAGATATCCACGTATTCATAAATTTGTAAATTAATATGTTTATCATACTACTATCGTTTAATATGGTTGCAATGCAATGTCTGTTTAAATGATCAGATCATACTACTTGTTGCCAGCTAAACAAATTGTTCCATAGGTAGGTTATTATATAGATAAATTGCTGCATTCGTGTCAGCGTCAGAAATTATTGTATTTAACCTTACTGTCACGTGTAAATTAAACCTCAGACTATTATAATTGAACTTCACGCGTTTGCTGGTACGAACTATGCGTTCATTCATAACTTCAGCTCGACTGAAACATACCCTTACTTTTAACGCGCCATTTCTATCTAATGTTCTGCAAGACAGTTCCGCAATTTGTAGAATTTCTTAATGGACACATTATGCAATTATCGTATTCATCGAATAAAAATTTCATCGTTAAAAAGGAGCCACTTTCGTATAATTTTTAATCACGCGAGGATATGAAGTGTGATCGAATTTATACGCCATACGTATAAAATGTGAAATTAATAATTTCCAAAGGTTCGTATCGATTGAATTTTAATACCTGAGACGAGCAACCTGACATTTTTTAAAAACTTGCATTAACAAATTTTGTATCCTGTTTAACCTTGCATATACTTTGCATACATTTCAGAAACAAATAATGCACACGTTTGACGTATACTTTGCATATTTCCATGCACATCCGACGCATGAACGATTGTGAGTGATATATTTCTCCAGAACACTGTATAAATAAAAAACAAGCTGTTACTACTTAATCAGTATTATCTATACAACTTTATGGTCTCTCGTGAGAATTTATGCTGCGTATTTTATCTTCTCACACATTTTTCCGGCTTGTCAACCTCGGACACAAAATTCAATTTAACTTTCCTTCGCCAGCTCTTTTAGAAGATCTCTCATATTTCAGTCATGGAACAATTTACTCGAAAGAAAAAACAATAATTTAACCATTTAACCGCGAAATATCATTCATAATTACCACGTATTGAATTCCACGGTGAGAATAACTCAATTTCCAAATTTGTTCAACGTTTAAAAGGACAACATAAATTCCATGAAAATTCCATCAGCTTTTAAAAATGCAATTGGCTGAATATGGACGATAGAAAAATTAATGAGCAAGAAACGTTTACTAAAAAAGATAGTTCAATAAACTGTCTGAGTACGAAACCACGCGACTCAAGGAAACATTGATTCTGTATAGTGTAAATAGTTATCACACATTTGCAAAGACGGAAATAGTATTCCATGTTAGGAGACATCGTTGAAGTCCTGCTGTATGGACAACAATATTCCGTCCCCATAGTTGAGCAGTTTCCGCATTATTTGTCTCGCATAGACCGAAGGAACTACCAGGCAAGGATTCAGAAACAGGAGGCATGAGAAGCTGCACTTAGCGTATGAAATTGCTGGACAAATTTCTGTATAAAACCCAAATTTGTCGACATTATCGTAGCATCTTTTTCGACATCTTGTGCAGACTAGATATATCAAAATTCCATTTAAACTACGCTTACAGACCAATATCACTCGAGTGGCCATTTTAGATACTCTTCAGGCACTCAGAACTTGCTCTCGGTTCAAGTAAAAACCAGACAACAATTGAAATTGGATTTTCTACTTAGATTTGAATAAAGAACGTGAATTCGTGAAACATTTTTCTTCAGCACAATGGAATTCAGCGCATGAATGACTCCCATACACTTCGTACGAGAGCACGCAATGCGCTCTAGAGAAGTTTCACCGTCCGTGGCATCGGTCATGGCTGAACGTCTGGCGTTTGTCACACGCGTACTGCATTAGACGCCGACGCAACGAATGGGCTAGTTGTGTTCAGCGAGAGTGGCGGTATTTTTGTGACAACGTTCGATATTTTTCGCGAACTAGGAAGTTTAGGAACAAAGCGTACCGCTATTACGGTTTGTCAGGTGGGAGAAGTTAAGCGGCAAACGCGCGAAGTTCAAAGCTTAAAGTTTATTTGGCACATCTGCATCGTGCAAACAATGAGCCGTCAGTCCGCATCTAGGGTGATCTTTCCCGTGATGCGAAGTGGAGTAACTTGATTTCAGCGAGTCAATCTTCCTACCACTTCTGACTCGAAGAGGATCGAACTTTCTCACTTTAGTATCCTCGACTACACGCTCGCCTCGACCTAGCTCCGAAGTCCGCCTTCCTCTGCGTTCAGGACAAAAATACATTTTGTCCTTGATATATATTAAATAACTGACACACATTAAATAAAACATCGTCGAGCAGCACCTAACAGCTTCGGTTCGACAACGCGTTCGCCATTCGAAGCTGCATACCTTCGTAAAACTGCAGCAATTCCCGCGAGCCAAACTCGAAACGACTGGTGCGAACTAATTAACGGCAAATATTTTTGTCACGCTTGCATCACGCGTATTTTATCACACCATTTATGCAATATAAACGATAAATTATCTCTGCATCAGCGAAAATTGATTTAGGTACCTTAATGAAGCGTGGGTGTTATCACTAAATATGTGAACCCAAATAATTACCGAGCTAGTAGTAACGCTTTCATGAAATACATTATGCATCAGTTTAACGGTGCGAGTTCTTAATCCAGTAGCTTTATACCGTATTACAAAAATCTTGACAAGTTCTGAGTGTCCTCCATCATTCACACTACTCGCAGTATTGTTAGACAAGTTAGACAATCCTCTTCTGAGAGGAGTTAGGGTTTGAAACTGGGAAACTGAAAGATTCACAAGATAACTTCAACTGTCCGTCAGCCAATTGCAACGTGACACTTTGGCGACTACGGTCAATTAAATTAATAAGAAGAAGTAGAGATAGGCGTTCCAACCGAAACTCCTCTGAGGTCGTAGAATCGTGGGAACAAGGGTACGTTTGCTTGGACATGCGTGCTGGAAGCCTTATTTTTGCTTTGTCAAGCAATACAGCGCTACTCTCTAATTGTCGCGTTTTTTACCTCTATAATTGACACTCCCTCTCTAACAGTCGCGACCTGGACAAAGTTGTGTCAGTTAAAGGAGTAAGATAAGCGCGTTGGATTGCCTCCCTCGGACGACTCTACTTTAAGTAGCTTAATTATCATTACGTTAATTTGTTGCCGCTTGAATTGTCTTTCGTGATGGGTTTCACTTCGAATTGTTTTCTGCAGTTAAGTAGAGATAAGCTAATCTACAGCTGATTAGAGACTAACGTCACAAAAAACGTAAGCAGAAAGCAATATTTACAGATACAATTTTGGAGACGTTCTAGAGGCTTTATGAGAATTGTAAATTCTATAGATATTTAAGAAAATTGCATCGCCGCAGAAAGCAATCTCTTTTTTGTGTGCCACGTCGATCAATCGTGATTGCATAGTGTCCAACGTAGCGGCAACTTCTCATACCGAAACGTTGCTCCTCAATGAAATAGCATCAATGAAGGCAGCTAGAGAGCCCTGGGATGAACACAAGTTTTGCTATAAATTATTCTTGGGGCATCAAAGTTTATACAGTCATTCATGGGCTAATGGCCATGGCGGAAAATGATGAACAAAAACAATCAATATATCCTGTTCAAAGATGATAAGGGCAAAGGGCGAATAAACTAACTTTAGAAAACTACTCCAGAACCCACACTAAAGATATTCATGGAGTCTGGCAGTCTTCCTGTATCAGAATGTCCTTGATATCCTTAATATTCATTCTAGAATATATATTTAAAAATCTACCGACAATAATGGTACTTATGTAGCTTCGTTTTGAAGATCTCGTACGTGTGCTCTGTGAATAATCAACGTGCAGTTCTGAGGATATCGAAGGTAAATCCGATCGATATCTTAATGGAACTAAATATATTACACGAGCCGGAAGGCAGTGAACGAGCTTTGCGAAAGAGACACTCGACAATTCCAACGTGAGAACATACCTAACGCATTAGGCTCGGTTACTTTTAGAGCGAAACTATGATTAATTGATAGAGTTCTGGAAATCTGAAAGAACTCGAGACATCAAAATGTCCTTTCGTAAACAACGATCGCTGTCGACAGAGTTGTAGCAATTAAAACATGACTATAACTCTTTTGTATAGCATACTATAAATAACAAGATATTTATATCTTGTTACTCAATAGTATGGACAGATACATCTAAGTCCCTACGTCTATGCACATATGTTATTGCAATGTATGTGCTATAGAAAATATGACGCTAGATAAAATTATCATTTTACTGCTACTAGGAATTACGCGTTATATCGCAACACTTGAAACATGTATTCATGAAATTTGGAACGCAAAATATAATAATTAAAGAAGCAACCAACGATCTCGCTGCGTCGCTTCATTTTAAACTGAATGACTTATTAGACTCGATGGCACCTTGTTTCTATGAAGCAGAATCCAGCTTCATATCATCATCAGCAGCTGGCAGCATGCCAGAAAGAAGTTATAGGAAACTAATGGCAGACCTTTTGCTCTGGCAAATGAGTTATTAGTACGAAGTTAGAAAATAATGTTAGGAGAAAAAAATGAAGAGTTTCTTCGCACAGATTAAATAATGGATAACGTTTTAAACGATCAAGAGCTGCATTTAGAGGATTTACAATTGCTATTAATTACTGTTCGACTGGAAGTTTAGATAGTTGATCGAAAACAGTTCAATTAAACAAAAGAACACTCGATTCAACTGAATATATCTAAGACACGATATAGCTAGAGTTACACGATTATAAAAAATTGCAATAGATCGTATCACTAGCAGGCTATAAAAAAAAACTGTGGAGATAATATGACGGCCATGGAAAATTTCAGTATGACTCAATGCGATCGGTCTACTCGATCATTCCGCGTGTACGCATTCCTATATTCCTCCGACATGAATCTTTCCCAGGTCCGATACCATATTACGGTGAACTTGATCGTCTCAGACTGATGTTTGCTCAGCCAACAAATCCGTCGACGATGAACAAACGCGCCATATAAAACGCGACGAGCGCAGAGATCGAGAAACGTACGATAAGACATCCCCATTATCTCCAACAGGTCCACAGCGGAGGACCGCTCGCAATTAAGTTCAAGGGTAAATTCCGTCATCAAGAATTTACTCTAACTTCTCAGAAAACATGTACACAGCGTGTATCGTTGTATACACGACCCTCCACAGCTGAGTTACGAGGGGGATGAAAAGTAGGGCGAGCATCGTAAAAGAAGTGCTGGCCAAGTTGCATTTCACTTGCTACCTATGTGCCAGCGTTAAGGCTCGCTTCTCCAATTTCGTGTATTTATTGGAACTATTTCGATGGCCGTTCGATCGAGCCGATGAGAACGTATGTAGGTACGCGGTACAGCCTTTCGACGCTATTCCAATTTTTTTTTTTTCCCCCTTTTTTCGGTCCCCTCCTCTTTCTTCGCGCGGAAACATATTTCCATACCTTCTCGTCCGTGCGATTTCTCGATAAATGGGAGTTTTAATTAACATTCCTCCCGTGGCCCGTATGCATAATTAGAGGGAAAAAAAGGGAGTGAGAAGAAAATGGAAAGGGAACAGGTGCGAGTTAACGAGTTTACTTAGTGGTTGGTGGTGTGTAACGAGAACTTCAAAACAGCACGTTCGTCACAGGATTTCACGCGAACGGAAGCTCTTGAAATGTTCCATCGGTACCGTGTGACGGTGTTGTAGTGTTTTATTGCCGAGCACGTTTTATGCGTTGGTACTTTTATTACATTTCATTGGGATAGAGCCGCGTGATTTCAAGCGTTTAAGTAAAAAAATTTATACAGATTTCCGATATGAGGGATATTTACAGCTTGCGTGCGGATATTCTGTAATGTGCAGTACAATTCTGAGCATCGACCAGAATTGAGATTTGATTAAAACACTGGATGAGATTCTATTCTATTTTTTACCTCGTTACCTTTAATCGTTTCTTAATAGTCGTCGATTCACCTCGCTACTTTTAAATAATAAAAATATAGTTCCTCAATAAATGTGACGCTAAGTGACGCTTAACACCAGTTGACACGAGAAAAAATAAGAAGTTAAAGTTGCCCTCAATAGCTGTAACGCTTCGTTTATACAATAACCTTTTTTCCTTTAGCTCTTTTAAAAAATCGACCATTGTGTCGGTCTGTGTTAAATATTATGAATAAAGAAAATGTAATATAACCAGGTAAAGCAAAGTGTTTCATTACTCGATGTAACGACATGCAAAAATTTAATAATGCATCAATCGATCGATGTAAAAGAGCAAAATTGTATGAGTACGCATGGAAGAAAAAATTAATTAAAATTGCCCGTTTTTCATCTCTTTAACGTATGATATAAATATTTATTGGTCACATTGCCATCTTCCAATTCATTGATTTGATACAACTGATAAAGTAATGATATTTATCATTACTTACTCCCATTCATGGAATTAAATTTCCAGAAATATTCGAGACGGAATACTTGGTTTCAATTTAAATCCCACGCTACCCAAGAACCATCCAATACGTACATACTATTTAGAGCAGGAGCAGTAAATCAAATATGCTAAGCACACAAGTTTAAATATTCATACGAATGTTTAACCATCAATAACACGAGTACAGCCCAAGGATGAATAACAACAACATTTCATTTTTCGTACGTATGAAATCATATTTAAAAGACAGAGTATCTTCTAGGAGAAACTAAAATATATTGGGTGAAGTAACCAGTGGCAAACCAGAAACCTGAAATAAACATTGCAGCGACAATACAGGTCAACTTCCTTACCGAACGTACACCTGGTCCCTGCTTTTGGATTGTTACATACCCAAACCTCCTTTTGGAGTCAACAAATATACGTCATCATTCGTGCACGCGGTGCATGCTTACGCGCGCGCAACTATCCCCAGATTCAATACGTACACGAATAACCTAAGCCATACACGCTCTACACACATCAAAGAACACACTACCAGCATACATATATGCTATGTACGTACGTGTACATACATATACGTGTGTATGTATGTATATCGTTCAACTATCAAAGTATATATCCTCTCACCATCGAACAGTGCCTTATATCTCCTTCACCCCTCCCAATAAACTATTTCGCATTTCGACGCTACCCCCCTTTACTTTCATTGAGTATGACTCACACCAGTGCAACGCAGCTGTCACGTTCGTTTCTCACGAATTCGTTACTCACTTGCCGATAATATCGCAGAGCTCGTAAACCTCGTCGAAGAGAACCTCGTCGTCCGCCATAGTAGCGACGAGGAGGTCGAAGGAGACGACCGTACGAGGATGCTACACGCGCCAAAAGGCGCGTCAGAGCTATGCGAATTCGGTAACAATTCGTAAGGTGTGCGGGCAACCGTCTTTTTCCTCGTAGCCTGTGCCGACGGTACGCTGTTGTGTTTCGTGTCGTGCCGTGTGGAATACGCGGCGACGTGAACGTAGCCGTGTATCGTAGATTCACGGCCGCCTTCGTTCTCCCACCTTCTTCTCTCTCTCTCTCTCTCTCTCTCTCCCTCTCTTTCTCTCTCTCTCTCTCTCTCTCCCTTTCTCTCTGTCTTCTTCCTTCCACCGACGGCAACGTATTCGTTTTCCTCTACGCGCACGTTACGCACATACACACATTATACATATATATACACAGAACCGTGGATAATACACCCGTGTAGCACGCCCGATTGTCGTCGCACTGGCACTCGATCAGTACACGCGAGTTCGTAGCCGTGCTGATGAGTTATATATCGGTAAACCGTACGGAAAATTTTACACGATGCCAACAGTGCCGAATACACAACCGGACACCGCCTTTAAGCCTTGTCTTACTGTCGCCGGCAAAGATACGGTACACAACTGACGGCAATACGTAGTACGGACGTTTACACGGTCGTCCTCTGACCAAAGCACGAGGAAAACAGATTCGACCTCGTCCGTTATCTCGGCAGGACAGTCGGTCGTACAATTAACAAGGAACGATCAGCGAGAAACGGCCAGACAGACACCGATGTCACTACACACACTTTCCTCGTCTGTCAAAGGCTGGAGGAGTAGATTCACTCGCTCCGAAGCAAGACTGGTTGCATAAAACACGGCGAGCGACTGCGCCGACCAACAACCCGTCCCCCTTGCCCCTCTGACCGGCAACCCATATGGTGGGGCGGGCGTGGCGCCGCTTCGCGTGCAACCTTTGGCGCTTTAACGCGCTCCGTCCTTAGCTTTCTTCTTCTCGACTGCAATGTTTGCCGAGCGCATGGGACGCGCTACGATTCAGCGAATCTACAGTATTCGTCGACGTTCAAGCAGACGCGTAGAATACCGACGAATACGGGTACTCCGATGATAAATCCGTCGATTTGTTTAATCGAGCAACGTGGCTTTCGGAAACCTACATAATTACCGATATTGCGGAGGATAAATTGATCGTCCAGTGCATTGTTGTGTCCCACGAAAATCAGGGGACTCTAAAGCTTCCAAAAGTCAAGTTACTCGTATTAATGTCACTACCCTTGTTACCGATTCGGCACAAGGGATGAAATCACCCCTTCTTTGGTGGACTTAATTCGTTTACGATTCGTTTGAAATTTTGAACGATGATATGGAACATTATATTTCTGCAGATACGATGATTAAATAACAATTTTATTTATTTCTACTCGGAATTAACTGTCTTCTACTATCGTAAATATGTTAATCCTTCAAAAACTTCCTCTAGATCTTCTTTTTGTCCGAAAACTGTTAATACTGCAATTAGTCTATTGCGACCCCAAGATTGTCGAACTACGTGAGTTCCAATTGCTATAAACTTTAATTCTTTTTCGAGATATTTCAAATGTTTGTGATCATATCCCTTCAAAACTATTATTTTTTGTCTGTTTTCATATAGTAGATCATATGAATTATATATGTTGTATTCCCTATCCTTTTCGTTTATTTATTTAAGGTAAAAATGCATACGATACCCATTTCTCGTCCAATAGTCAATGTATTGAGATTTCGTTTGATTAGAGTCCAATATACTATGAAGTGTTATCAGACCACCTGCTATCTAAAATCAATTAACCAGAAATCACATTTTTATATCTAACAACAATATAATTGATACTTAACTCACCTTTGCAGCTGCCGTTCCTCGGTTCATATGTAAATCGGTATTAAGTATTGCATAAAATGCATATTGCAATGGACTACACCCACGTAAAATAATATTACGAAGTCCTTTTTGCTTTCTGTTTACTTCTTTACGATTTCTACGATCAAATTAACAATAGTAAAATAATTTTACTTTCGATAAACATCTTTACACATAAGAATTATTTGGTTTAATTTTAGACGGATAAGAATATATGCAATTTAAGAAAAATACTTGATGTTAATCATTTTCAATGATTTAATTGAATTTTTAATTTCTCTCTTTTTATAACATCTTCGGTTGTTTTCATGTCTGTATTTCATTGCAGAGAACTTGAGCTTCTACATCTCAATTTTGGTTATTATTATAACCTATGTAGAAAGAGTGTAATAAACAATAAACACTTAAATATACGCAATATAATAAATGTTAAATATAAACTAATAAAAGTTGTTTAATATTCATGGGAAATGAATTTACAAAGAGATGCAGGAAACAGATAATACGTGCAACGTTACTGATAAAAACAGGAATACGGAAAATGTTAATTCATTAATATGCTTAGTATATTTATATGCAAGTATATGATGTAAAAATTAGAAATTATTATTTACTTAAAAGTATAGTTACTACAAATTTTCATCACAAAGCATATCGACCTTGGTAAACCGTATCCGGTATCGGGCGACCAAATCAAAATACAGGAACCTGTTTCATCATGCGCTGCACACTGCTTTAATTCTCCTACGTTCAAATATATTTTATTTTAACTATATATGGATGGAGAAAATACATTTTTTTCTATTAATTTGTGTACGACATTTGCGTATACAGAGCAAAGTGTGTTGACCGAACGGAGGTTGAAGTATTTTATCGTCTGTTATCGACTTGTCTGAAATTGTACACGCAATTCAGATATTACAATCTCGCAAACAGAATACATCGACATTTCGAATAGTCGGCAATTTCAGGTTAGCAGTGTAGTGTTTGGTACGCTTAGGTTAGAATAGCTATTTTCCTAATTAAAAATATTCGTGGTAAACTGAATGTCATGTGATTAACATGATATTTCTCGATGTTAATAGTGTTTAATGTTCGAACGGAACTTTATTGAACTGAGATAAATTTTTCGCGCTAAAAAGGTGTATGTTGAACATTGCCAAAAAATATTCAACTGTTCTGTCAAATGATTTTTATACGACTTTGATAAGAAAAGACAAATAGTTTAAATTGCAACAATACCAACGAGATATTTCATGTGCTGAAAATGGCTGCAAGTGAACCAACTGTATCATCACATTCTAGAGAAGATAACAATTGGAGGAAAGATTTAATTTTACAATTACAAGAGAGGAATAGAAAACAAACATATTGTTTTGCAGATCTTATTAGTTTACGTAAGAATTGTTCTCTCCATACTTACTAATGTAATTAATTCCACTAATTTAGATGATTACAATATCACTTTATTATTTTTATTATTATTATTATTATTAATGTTCATATTATATGTAAATTTATTTGATGCCTTTAAATTTACCTATAAAGTCTTGAATACCTGCTTCAAATTCTAGTGTTTTCTTATCTCATAGCAATTTCAAAGAATTACAGACAATAATACAAAATGTTAATTTCAATTTTCAGATAATAGATTGTTTGAAAATGCAAATACATTACGTGGAGAAAATATCCAATTAACGATAGCAAATGAAACTCTCCGTCGAGAGGCAGTTAGTGGAACTCCAGGTTTGAGTGTAAATACCGATCTTGAAGCTCGTCTTTTAAAACAGGCAGAAGAATTAGCAATGCTACATAAAAGGAAAGGAGAACATACGCAACAAATAGTAGATCTTAATAACAAGTTACAAGAAATGATGAAGGAATTACAAGCTAAGGAAACAAGGTACGTAATGGAGTACTTTATACAAGATGATTTAAAAGAAATAGGATAGTCGACTAATATATTTCACACAATTTGAACCACAATGTTAAGCAATTAATAACAAATTATATTTTTAAATTTTACAGTCTCGCTGAAAGTCTGGAGCTCAACGCTAATTTACGTTTGGAAATATCTAAATGTCTTAGCAGAGAAAGAGAGTTGGAAAGTCTTAATCAGATGTTAAAAGATGAACACCAAGCCTTACAACTTGCTTTTGCATCTTTAGAAGAGAAGCTTAGGAAAGTGCAGGTACTTATCGTGCAGTGTCATGTCGTAACATATGAAATATTAGTTCCTTTCATTGTAACGAATTATAACATTCTTTAAATTCTCTTTTTAAAGAAGCATTAAACTTTTATTTACATATATTTAAATACATGGAAATGTTAATGTATGTATTTTTAATATCTTTAGGAAGAAAATCGTCAATTAATAGAACGGTTAATCAAATACAAAACTCGAGATGCAGAGAAAGTGAACGAAGAAAATGACAACTTTTTAAAGTGAGTACAATATTTATTTTTTTTTTTAAGAAACACGTATTCGTGTTAATTTTTCTTTCTTCTTCTATTCAATTCCCACTTACATAGAGGATATGTAGTCTGTTCAAATATTTATGTAGTTAGGACAGTTGTGTAATATATATTTTTATAAATAAGTTAGTATTATTGCATAAAGCTGCATGTTGCCACGGAAAGAATATTTTATGTAATAAGTTTTTATTCCACTCGTAATTCTTTATTGTTATATAAGCGGTCTCTGATTTTCATGAATTATTGCCGGTATTAGAATATCAGGAAAGAGAAAATATTTTTGATACACCGATTTCACATATTTATATAAAAAACAGCGGGCTCTTTTATTTGTTTGTTGCAAATTTTATTTCACAATTTATGTTGCTATTAATTTATCTGTGTATGCTTAATACGTACTGTGCGGATTTCGGTGGGTTGCTGACAGTGACTTGTTGACACTGACCTTGTTTACAGGTAGGCGTCGTCGCCTTCTTAACATATTCTGGAAACTAATATTTTTAATGTTTACGTGATTACTTGTTGACACACACAAGGTGTTAGCAATCTATATACAGACGAATGTTCTGGCGCTATGTTGACACGCATAGAAAATTAATTCTCTTAGTATTTAATAGATTTTAGTTGTGCTAGAATTTCATTAAAATTAATACAAAATTAATAAGGATCATAAAATACAAATGATATTTCAGGAGAACATTTTTTCACGACGAAAAGGTTTCTTTCGTTGGTGAATTTGAGCATATTTAACTTTGATTTACTCAAAGGCTTTTTATTGCATGTATATCATATAATTATTATGCTGGCTGTTCACAAGATTAGAATCTATAGATGTTTTATTCATTTCTTTTAGCACGATGGTACTCTATACCGATTTATCATTCATTGTCATCGTCATCACTTACATGAATGTCTTAATATTATCTTTTTCGTCACGTTTCGAAATGTCACTTTCATGTGTTTCTGTAAAATGTACTTCACAATCGTCTTCTTTACACAGTTCATTTTTCGACCAAATTTTTCTATTCTAACTTTCATTACACCTGACTTTTTAATATAATCGTAACTAATTTCAATCATATCATATATTATTATAATAATTCAACATTTAACCGATGGAAGTTATGAAATATAATATTTACGTCAGGTATGGACGTCGATGAATCATTATTAACATTATTTACAAAACGTTTAATTTTCCGCAGAAAAAGAGAAAAAAGAGAATGAGGGACACCACACAATGTCATTGTAGCATTTTACATTAGCACTTCACACTGCTTGACATTTTATTTTCAGCGAGAGTTTTTCCAGTCCGACAGCCTTTTTGATGCATACCATATCAAAGTTTGGGTAAGTTTGTGCAAGTGTCGTGACAGAAATTATGCTTACCGCTGAGTTACAGCTTTGGGTCGTTTTTCGAAGGAACCTGATCACATTATACGTTCGCATACGATCATATTTTTCGTTCCCTTGTGCTTTATACGTACGAATACGTATATTACTATGTATCAAATCTGGTGTATGAAATGTGAAATGGTAAATTGAGCGAGTCAATTTGAAAATGGTAGAGAAAAACAGTTAAAAGCAGCAGCTACCCCCAAACATGTACATCATTATGAATAAACATGTCTGGATAAATGTATAAATGTAACAATTATTGAGCGCACAAACGTAAATAATAAAATATACGATAAACCTATGAAGTAACAACTAACTGGGAGACCTACTGTTAATAAGAAGGAATAACAAGAGCAAAGCATTGGTTTTACTAATTGTTTGACTTTGCATGAAGTATAACAACGCGACGAACAAAGAAGAAAGGGCATTCTTCTCGATACTAATTCGTTCGTTGAACGTTTGCTCTTCTCTTCTGGTTTCAGGAAAAGACAGGCAAAGATGCAAAAGGAGCTGGAGGACGCGGCTCGTGACACCAGGCCAGTCAGTCCCGATAGATCAAGTTTAAAAGAAGGAATCGCTGGCCTTCCTACTGCGGTACCAACGAAAGTGTCCGTCACGTTTGTACGTTGACAAAACTTTAATTTACAAAATATCTTTACACCATGCTATTACTATGTGGAAATTTTTAGTACGGATGTTTTATTAATTCGTTGTAACACGGAAATGCATGTTTTGTATGACGAAATAAGAAATGGTTGGAAGGCAAAACTCGACGCTTAATATTTCGGAAACTTGTATGGCAAACAATTGTAGGATCATCTCTTCTGCATTAGTGCTGTTGGTTTCGAGTAGTGATATCAGATACACGTGTGCCGTGCACGGTGGGCAAACAACTTGAGATGCCTAAAAAGCCACTCGAATGTACGTGGTCCCATAGAGATCGATTGTTTTTGGGGATCTCAAATTGTTTCGACGCTAGGCATTGCATACGTCGGACCAACTGAGCATTAGTTACAACATGAACATCTAAAGTACTGTGTTACAGTATACGCAGATATATACATACTTTATTCATGAATATTCTTGATTGTTTAATATATATTTTTATATATTACATACAGGGATGAAATGTTTTTATCATTGTCGATGTATACGATTTACTTCTCTCAAAGTTTCAAGATCTGTTTAGAAAATTTATTTATTTCAGCTTAGTAAAGTCTAAGTAGGGTGTGAATTCTACACTACTTTCTAAGTTACAGGTATTAATTTCGCCACTTATGTATCTAATAATCAAGAAACGATAAGTAGGGTACTTTTAGTATTTTTCATAAGTGCAGGGAGAGGAACGTGTCCAAGATAAAGTTGTTTAACTGTTCGAAAGTTTAATTTTCTAACGTGTAGGGTGGAAAGGTGTTATATACATGATATAGTAATATTTCGCAAGTGCAGTTACATACTTTGACGATAGCCGTAAGTTTTCTCTGTAGTATAACGTAACTTCGTAGAAAGGATTTCATTCGTAGTGTTAAACTAATTAGGTGTCAGAATAGCATTTGGTTTAAGTCAGTTTACTCGTGTTTATAACAATAAGCTATTTTTAATGGGAATATATACACAACTGTTGGATACCACTTGTTTATATTTATAAAACTTGTACGTCTCATTTGTGCATGTTATGTTACTGGTATATTAATGTACGTGTTATTGTACAATTATACGTATATATTTTAGCTTATCTAATATCTAAAGTTTATTTTTCTACTATATTCTAGTTCAATATATGTAAGAGAAACGTATTATCCGTAGTATGTCAAGTTAAATTTAGTATTGAAAAATGTCACGTTATTTAAGTTAAGTATGTTTGTTGTCTGTTTACAAATATATTGACGAACTAATATATAAAATATTAGAAAATATCACTTGAATTATTATATTATTTAAAACGGGGAAGAATAATTCTGTGGTTATTAAAAATATTTTCTATCGCCATACCGTGTACATATATACTTTACTGTAATACCATTTATGCTACCATTTGAATGAGCCCATGTAGTGTGACTCCGCGTGCGCGAACACACACACACACCCACATCTACACACTAATGGTTAGTTATTTATGGTATTGACTTGAATAAAAAAAACGTATAAGCTTTTTTATAACGATCCAGTCAAATAAAGCATTTAGATTCAGTCATTATAAGCTGTATTTCGAACACGTACTAACATATTTATAACGTTAAAACATTTTACGTGAGATACGTTATCATGCCATATCTCGCTACAAAATGCACATTTTATGCATGAAAATTGTGAGTTATCAAAATTGATTGCAAAATTTGTGAATACAGCGACTTAATATTCATATCGTAATCGGTATTCATGCCATACCTGTTTGCCGGTGATTTGCAATTTACGATACTCGCAGAATCTTGAGAATGTTACCTTTCGTGAATGTAAATTCTGAAACTCTAAACGAGAATAGCACGTAATATCGGTAACAAGATCTTCATTAGTGCATAGTATGCAGCATCGATAGTGCAAATACTTGCGAATTGTAAGAATATTATTACTGCATTCTAATTTTAATTACGATAGGAAACAGGAGATAGGAACTGTGAATCTATTAGCAAATTGGTAATTGTAGACCTCAGAATAACATCAATAAGGTTTCAAGAAACATGGAGGTTTTTAACGTCTTGTAATCGAACACTTGGATAACTTGAACGAACACAATAATTATACATCGATACGCTTGATATATTAACTGCTGCCTCATGCATGTACATAAGCTTTTCAAAATTTATACGTCAAGTGTTTAATAACCCATTCCAGACTGCACACGACGGAGAAGTTTACGCCGTAAAATGGTCGCCCGTCGAGAGGGTCCTTGCCACTGGCGGAGCCGATAGGAAAGTGAAGCTTTGGAATATCTCAAAAGGTGACTAACTGAACATAATCGCACCATTAAGGCGAGCATCTAGGATTTAATTTAAGGAGTCTGCGACTCCTGAAACGTGCACGAAGCAGACAGCTCAAAGGCTGCGGTATGGACGTCTCTGGGACGTCTGTGTCGGATGTTCAAGATGTCTTAAAGATGTTCCCAAGATTTCTACCGCATAACGCGCAGATGTTTTCAGAACGTCTTAGCGAATTGTCGTCTAAAACATCTAAATTACGTTCCTTTGATACGCAATAGATCCAGACCGAAGTCCATGTATCGTGCAACATCGAACAGCACAGATGTTTCGTAGTATTCATTTCGTAACGTGTCTTATGTATTCGTTTCGGTTATAATTAATTTTAGCTTCGTATTCAGCAGCCATCAAATTACCTTAGTTTCACGAAACCTCATTGGTTAATCGAGTGTTACGAAAGTTGGCTCAAAATTTCGTTAAAACTTACCGTAATAGAATACTTAAAACTTTGTTATCATCTTTTACTCATAAATACGTGCCTTAGAACATTTTTAGCCGAGAAATGGTGTTATAATAAGTAACTCCGCGAAGGGTCAGCCAACAATAGAAATTTTAATTGCTACTTATGCCGTGGAACACACGATTTGCTGTTTTTAAAAGTTTACTAGTGGCTGTCAAACTCAGTTGCAGTTGTTATCGCGTATCCTATCGAACACATCGAAATGCTCTTTCAGGCGGTCTGGTTCCGTTTATATAGTTTGTTATACATTCATGTATGCTCGTGTATGTATATTAAGAACACTTAACGATTAGAACGTAAGAGTAGGGAGATGTCACGTGGACAGGAATAGATGATGATGCGTTAGACGAAGCGTATCGTGACACGTTCTCGAAAGGCTGTTTTCTGCCCACTGAATGAAGTATGTTAACGAATCAACAGGTTACTTGCGACGCGTTACCGTACAGGCGAGACGTCTATTAAAATCCTGTCCTACGCTAGAAACGTTTTCCCTGCTATAGCGGAACGATCACACGTGGTATAACGTGTTTGAATGTAATCTGCGCGCCACGTTGCAAATTGGATTATTGTTCAGGTTATATCCGCTTAACCCGCCCCTACAACGGCTTCTCGCGCACCCTTCGACTTCCATTTCCCTCTTTCTCTTTCCGACGTTTCTACCTATACACCGTTTCATCCTTTTACCTCGATCGATTCGCGACTCCCTTTTTTGGCACACGCAAAATTTCTATTATTGTATCGCACGCTGTCTATACCGCTTCGACGTTCTTCAGCCAACATTAAACTTTAGCTTGATTAATTCTTGTAGCCAGCAAGCAATAACACTGCTCATTCGATGCAACGATGGTCGGGATTATTTTCGTTATTCATTAAAATTGACGTGTAATTGTTCCATGTTTCAGGTGCTTCGGAAAGCAAAGGTATCCTCGTTGGCAGTAACGCAGGGGTGATGTGCGTCGATTTCGATTCAACGGGGACGCTGATACTTGGAGCGTCGAACGACTATGCCAGCCGGGTGTGGACCGTCAACGACTTTCGGCTAAAGGTAAGTGGAAAGTTTGCATGTAGCTCATTTGACCGGAGAATGTATCGATTAAATTGTTTAAATCAATATACATGATACACTAATGGAGGAACCAGCTAAGTACGCCGTATACGGAAATGTTTCTCGCAAACATCGCGTTTTTCGATACATGCCCTTTGTATCAATCATGCGATGGTTCGGTACGGTGATGGAACAATCGCAAAATAATGCAGAATAGCTACCACTTCGTAGCAATGAACGGACGAATGATTGTGGCACGAAATTGCTGAAACAAATTACAATCGCGAAAGAAGGTTGGGAACAAGATTACGTCGGAAAGAAACGACCAAGAAAGTAACGAGACGTACTTGCTGTAACTTCTCCTTATGAAAATATGATTGGCTCCGCGGATGTGTCCTAGGAAGTCTATAAACAGACGTCTCGCAGAACGTGCATTAAATTACAACGCTGTATTCGAGGCGAGACGGTCCGCGAATCTGCCAGCATTAGAATACGAAATTTATCGTCACCTACCATTACGCCGCGATCCATGCAAATTTCCCGGGGAGAAATGACGGGAGCTAATGACGATTCGCAAAAACCATTTCCAGGGAATCGTTCCGTGAAATCATTTCGGGGATCCTTCGCGTCACGTTTGCCTCTTTGGTGCGCGGTTCGATGCTTCTTGGCGCTTCCGTAACCTACCGCGGAAGAATAATACTGTCTCCTCTCGTCGATGATGTCGATATTCTCTCATCTAAAGTTTGTCCTAGTTTTGGTCTCCGTCGACTCTTCATATTGGGAAGGAACTGAAAGTTTCGCGGTTATCTTCCTCGCAGTCTGGTCCCTTCTACCCTCGTTGCGCTCCCCTCGCGAGGTCTCGCTGAAAAGGAAAAAGGTCATCGGTGAACCGTTTGCTTCTCCGTGTGCATTCGAGTTCTTAGCGTTGGCGCGAAAAACTTGTCTTAATTGTCGGCTACGCGTAATTACTAGACGTATACTGCTGCTCGTAAAGAGTCAATTTGTGGTAACAGCGCAAGAGCTACTTAGAAGCTCGAATGCCCAATTTTGCGTTCTCCAACATTTTTCGAACACGGTGCTCTCTTCGAGGCGCTCGATTCAATTTGTCTTCGTTTTTGACAATCTCATCGGACACTTAGTCACGAGTAACGTAACTGCGTGTAACGAGCAGAAGTGTTGGTACTAAAAGGTAGATTGGACGATAGCTGTGACTTTAGGGGCTTGCAATTCTATGACATACTTGATAGCGCGCTTCTAAGTTGCATTGTAAAGTTTCAGGTTGCTTGCCGTGCGGTAATATCGCCGTTTATAGCCGAGTCGTTGCCAATGGAATACAATGTGTAATATATTTGTATGAAGGACGGCCGGTGTATTGTTCGCGTATCGTTGGACGTGTTAAATGTGATTATTCGTCCTCCCTGGATCGTGACTGTTATGTACGGATATTTCATCCGCTCGGAGGTCTTCCTCTCGTTTCTCTTCCCTTCCAGTTTTCCTTTTTTCCCCTCTGCCTTTTCTCTTCTTTTTTTTCTTTTTTTTTTTCATTGTTCTCTCGGAACATCTTTTCGCCGTCTCGCTCTCGAAGCAGGTCGCGTTGAGAATCCACTCAGCAGCGGCAGTTTCATTCTGAAGATTGCCGGCCAATGGCGCGTAAACTTACGAGGAAACACGCGAACTGTGAGGGATTCGAGGCGTAGCCCCAGAGTTCTGGGCTATTCACGATGAAAGGTGCGAGAACTGACCACCTGATGTTTATTCTCCTCTGCCTCGTCCCAGCGACGTACAACGTTTCCCAGACGTTATTCTCGGAACAGGAACTCTTGATCAATTTCTTCGGGTTTCTTGCGCGACTCCCGCAGAAGCTGGCTGGCAGCCGTGTCGACGCGCATGTACGTCGCCCGTTCCGTAAATTATACCCTCGCTTTCGTTCGGTTTCTCGTTTTAGCGACAACGGGGAAACATAAAACGTCTTCCCCGCGTCGATTATTCAAAGTCGATCGCGGTCGAGAAAGGCGGCGCAATTATGGGATTTCAATATTTTCGATGGCATCGAATTGGTTCGTGGAACGTGAAATCGTTCGCGGATAGATCTCACTCGCGCAGGTGTAATAAATTGTGGTTGGATTCATGAATAAAGTTTTTCCCTTAATCATAGGAGTACCTTCGCTTCTTCCGTTTTTACCCTCCTTTTTTACCCCCTTGTTTTTTCGCTCACCTTCTCGTCCTTTTTCTGCCAAACGGAAACGAAAGAAGAGGGTAGAAAATGATTTTCTAACAAGTTCCGTGGGATTAAAAATCATGGGTTATCATCGATTTCTCTCGTCTTTCTCGGTTTCATTTTTTACGACGATTCGATAAGTTGTTTTTTCTTCTTCATTTTTTTCTTTTTTTTTTTTGCTACATCAGACCTCGCTTACTAAATTTTATATTTCTCGCTGGACCCTTGTTTGTCACCCTCCTGGCAGAGAAACGATGCGTTAAACGAATATCGATGGTATTGGAGGGTACCTGGCCAGGGCGATAATGGACTCAATTTCGCGGCAGTAGGGCGCCAGTCGTTTGGATTTCTCACGTCCCGACAGAGTATCGATTCCACGGCGAAGCCCTCAGTGATTTCCTGGTCGTTCGGCATTGTGAAATCGTCATACCTTTTATTCCTTCCTCCAATAGGGGGTGCTAGGCATTTGCGTTTCTTTTCGCGTTCCGTTCTGTTCTTTGTTCGCCACTGTAAATAACAGTGAGGTAACAGTAACACGAGTTCCTTTTAATCGCGACCAACAAATGTTTGTGAAAGCCTTTCACCCTCTCCGTGCGGCACATCAAATATTTTTACTTAAACCGCGCAGCACAATTAAACTGGAGAGTGTAATGTGTTTTCGAGTGGGCTTTTCTATGCACATGCGTTTAATAAACGGCAGGAAGTACCTTTCGTCGTACCGAAAGTAATAAGAGAAACACACGTGCGGTTTATAATTAACCTTCTCGGGGAGCCCTATTAATTAGACAAAGGCGAAAAACACTTGTTACAACATCGGATTATTTGCTAATAATTCCGATGGTATTTCCACTGCAGCATGCTCTTTAAACGAACTTTTGATTCTCCAAGACCTGGTTTACGACTGGCCGACTAGTTACGATATCCTACTTCTGAGTTCATAAAGGCACTTAAAGCGCGTATTAACGAGAATCGAAAGCCAGACATAATTTATTAGTCGTCTGTATGCTTCCGCGGTTGGTCGATCATTTTCTTCTAACGCTTCTTCAATTATCGTCTGTCTAGTTACGTCTCGATTTTTAACTAGATTTTTATTTAACGATCGTTTCTTCTTCGATCGGTATACAGCGTCCATCTTTCGTGTCCAGCAGCAGTAACAGCGATTCGAGAAAGAAAATGTGATGGTGTAAAAATTGAAAACGCTTGCGTCGAAATAAAAGCAGAAAAAAAGCAGGGAAAAGTATGGTAAGCCGGTTCGACTAAAGCTGAAACGTTAATTCAGGAAACACGAAGGTGCTCTCAGGCGTCATCCCGTAATTTCAGGGTAACACGGTGGCCAGTAGGTACCAGGATGGTAGTCCCCTTCGTTCAAAGGCATTACTTTCAAGCCGAGGCCAGTAATTACCTTGGGAAATTACCGCATTTACATTCCTAATAGGAATAGGTGGATATAGGTAGGAATGTCAGGTACGCTGCGGGAATATTAGGGAGCGGGACGAAAAAAAAGGGGGAACGGGGAATTAATCTAAACACTGGCTTTGCGGTGTCCCCGCGACGCGCGTTAAAGAGGACGAAGCGTTCCCCCGTTGTTTTTCCGCGTTTTCATTCCCGTTGCTCATCAATGGGACTACGCGGAGAGGGCAGCGATCAGTTTTATCGAATTAAGGCCGGATTGCACGTAATACCTATTAAATCGAAGCGGTGCGCACGGAGAATCTATGTGCCGAGGTGATCCGCCTTTTATTGATTTTTTTCTAGGAGATTAGGAATTTTTACCGGAATTTACGTTTGCCTTTTACCTTATACGACCAGCAAATTTCTATTCTGCCAAGTATCTATCGTACAGTCGATCTCAAAAGTTTGTGTACTCCTTTTCATTCTTTCAGATATTCGATAGAAAAATTAACGATTTTGCGAAAACGTTCTTCTCGAGTATTAAACGTCAGATTCGAGGTTGTTGCGCTGATTATTCATCGATATTTGTTGAGATACGTAAGAGGCAAATTCTTGCCATTCTCTGCCCTGTAACAAGGCACGTAAACCCCTTCAGCGTACATGGCAAATCGTGTGTACCGTGTCGAGTATGGTTAAGTTGGAAAGAAGATTATCGTGTACGCTTCCACGTATCAGCTTCTTTTCGACTCACTTCCTACATCATTTTCACTGTTAGGTTCGTTTTTTTTTTTTAGAGAGCCCAGGGCGGAACGCGCGATCTGAATTAAACGCGAATATAAATTTTTGAAGCACGTTCAACATATAGTCAACTCGTAAATTTTTTTGACAACCTCGCACGTTATTTTTAACGAAGGGCGGATTAAAATTGTATATATATATTTTCTTTATATATACACAGCATCTTTCTCCTTTAATTAAAATAAACTTTCCCTCCTCCACGAGTTCTCTTTGTGAATATGTTGTTAATTTCAACTGAAATTCAGTTTATCGTGACTTTTTCCTGATTTTTATTCACGTTTACCAGCTCTTTTTAAGCGAAAGGGGTACATAGTTTTAATTTGACGTTCCTATAAATAATGTCTTTGACATTTTTAATTTTTACGAATTTTAACTCGAACTCTGTCTGCTAAATCCTTCTACGAGAGGGGCAATAAATTAGGTTTGCCTTTTTAATTATTTACTTCGTCGCCACGCGTCTGTACTTTTTTTTTACGATATATTAACTTTCATTTATACATTTTTACAAATATTTTCCAGTCGTGTGCGTACAAGGCACGTTAGAATATAATACCCGATTCGTTCGAGGTCACATTCGTCTCTTTGTCAAAGTAAAAATGCACTGAACGAGAAGAATTTCTTTTTTGCCACGGGGCGTGGAAAATATTGTATAGACGGAACTGTACAAATAATTTTCCTCTGCATTGGAATCTTTTGATGTTATACGCGGAGGAAAATATTTGAAATATTTTGTCCTATCACGGAAGGACTTTTCTACTTCGCGTAGGAATTTCTTACCTTGACAAGATTTCTTCTTGTAACTAGAAATTCCTGGTTTCTACGCGACCGGTGGCTTCCGATGAAATCGGATTTAAAATCGCGCCCTAACAGTTATTCTGACCGTGACGCGCGTATTTATTCATCCACGAGGAGCACGATCTTCGTCCCATCCGTGGTGCTCGTTGAAATCGATCTTGCATGGATCAGCGTTAGGGATCGTGTATTTCCAATTTGAGTTCCGGTACTGTTTACGTTTCTGGGTGACACCTGGAGCGGCGGAATTGGAAACTTTTGCAGATTCCCTGTTCAGAAATGGTGTAAATGTCCTGGCCGTCGGCCAAGGGACACGCCTAACGAAATCAGCACGTTTGTAGTGAACAACACACGCGGGACAATGAACAACCTGTAGATATTTGGCCAGCTAACTACATCTCGGATGGGAGCGGAGAGGGAGCCAGCCCTTGATTTACGGGACGGCGTTAGGTTTCTATAAGAATCTTGGGGGAACTTCTGGTGAGATATATACCGTTTTAAGAGGTCGCTCTTTCACCTCAGAAAAGTATACGCCTACTGCGAGGTACACGCGCAGGTATGTGTCTGTCCGTCTGTGTGTGAGTGTATGTGTGTGTGTGTGTGTGTGTGTATGTGGGGGAGTATATATCCGTGGCTGGAGGTTCGTGGGTGCTCCTGTATATATCTATATTATCGCGTGAAAAGGCGGAAGCCGGTTCTTTTCACGTCTGATCCTCCTTTTTTCTTCGCCTCTACTCTCTGTGTCCTCGGTGCGAAAACGCTCGACCTCGGTTACATATCCAGGGCTGCGAAAGAAATTAGTATTTACGCCACTTTCAAAAGCGGCGCCGGTGTGTCTCCCTTTCTTTCATCCCGCAGAAGTATGTTTTTAACGCGGCGTAACGCAGAGGAGCGTGAAGTTTGCAGGAAGGGCCGAGGAATCGCGCGACCGCCTCTGTCTGCGCGCGTTCGTCCCTCGATGCACGGGTGTAAATACGTGTAAATGCGTGCGCGTGTACAAGGAGATACGGACGATGCAACTCGAATACAGAAACGGAAGTTACTTGACGCGCGCACGCGGCCAGTCAACGTGTTACACATACCGAGGGAACGCGTCCTATATCAGTTAGCCGTTAATTAGAAATTAATGCCCAGATCCAGACACGTCTTGAATAGCGTTAATGGTGAACCGCAAATGGTTGCAATTTACCCTTGGTGATTGCCAGTTACATGTTTTACGATCGAGGTTGGTATGCGCATTAAAATTTCTGGTGTTAGCCTGTACGCGTGCATCGTCCATGACGAAGTTCAAAGTCACCGACTGGTTCGCCTTGTATGTTAAGATAATAGGATACGAGGTATCACGATCGAATGATTACGTTTTTTTGCTGTCCAGCGAGATAGTGTAGAATCTGAAAAGGATTAATAATCGTTATAATGGAACGCTAATGAAGTGTTCACGCTTGAAAAGATACGGTTGTTGCGTAACAAGGTGAAATACACGACCCTCTTGCAGAAAGCTGTTGAAGGAATTCCTTACTTTTCCTGTTTTTCTGCGCACCTTCAATATCCTATCCGCTTATTCTGCAACTGAATCGAGTCTAATTGGCTATTTATGGTTACAAGCAGATCAGCCCCGTGTATGTTTATTAATTCAATTAATCTGACTTTGACGAGCATTATTGGGGAGTCGAAAATAGGTGGCACGTTTCTTGCGGCGCACTCATTAATTACGAATCAAACTTAATTCAATTGAAACCGACAGCTGGAAACGATTTTCTTTGCCTCATCAGCATCGTTGTCCCTGTCACTCCGTTAAAGTATCAGTCAGCCGCGAGACGCTTTTTCACTATTTAATTCCATCCGTTTCTGTCCGGGGCGTAAGCATACAGAAGAGAAATGAAAGAACGGTTGACAGGAAGGAGGGAAGAAAAGGCGGTTGGGAACGGGGGGGGGGGGAGGAAAAAAGGGAAGAGGAGTTTCTTAGACACGCTCCAATTACGGTGTTCAGAGCTTTAGAAGAGATTATAGATATAGCACAATGACTACCTCTGATCTAAATCGGATTTAGCTTCAATTCAAGTCTCCATTCTTCGAATGGCTGGTACTCGTGTGCTCTGACCACGTACGCGCGGCTCGAGTTGCAAGTTAAAACGTGCCCTGAACCGTGTATGTAGGTCTTCGTTCCAGCTAAAAGCGAAAGGGTGAAATCGGTTGGAAAGCGCAAGCTTTTACACTTTTGACTTTAGCCACGGCCTCGTCTCTTTTTGAGCGGTACTGTGCATTTATTGTATCCATTATCCTCGAGCCGACACCGTGCGTGCTATTACGCATCGCGTGACAATGTGGAAGGGTGCGCTCGCCTTTTTTTTTTCCTTTTTTCCCTTCCCCTCCCTTTTTTTTTTTTTTTTTGCGAAACAACGGCACACAGAAAGAAACGAAGGGTGAACGTACTTTGACACTTCCCGTTCCAACGCTATTGTTTCCCATGCAACGTGTCCCTTTGTTCCCGTCCTCCTGATTGCGGCCGTTTTCTTGATACGACGATTGGCGTGAGATTAATCGCGAAATAACACACCGTGCCCGAGTTTTTACTTAATGACATCACTCGTATCCCAGAACAGGTGGCTGGTTTCTTCGGCCCCGAAGAAATTGAAGGCGAGACGTGCACGGTTTTTTTTCATCGCGCAGGGTGTTCCAGAGGGTGTCCCGTATAAAATTGGTTAGCGCGTTCCGTTTCCACTGAAACGAAGCGAAAATTACTATTTTCTATGTTGGAAAGTTGGATAACTATAATCGATTTATGATCGCTCGTGTCGCGTATAGATGGCAATACGATTGTTCAGATGATACAAAATCATTGCTCCGTTTTTTTCCTCGCGCGTCCTTCACCCCTTCGATTTCTTTCTTTCTTTCTGCGTTCGATGTTCCACAACTGACACGGGGCCGACGTTCCCTGCCACGTTTTACACGCAAATTGAGCGCGAAACTATTTTCGATATCTCATCTATTCGGGGTCTAATGAACCAGCCGTGTTCATTCGCGGTATCCATCCCGACAGGGTTGCAAAACTCCTTGGAAGGAATTTAATTAATGGAACACGGTTTGTATGATGTTATTCGCGGTGCCGCGCGATGCTATTCTCTCTCTCTCTTATACCAATCGTTTCCCCCTGTCCTCGCCTCCAGATATGAACCGGATTTAAATTAAAAGTGTCGAGAACTTTTAACGGGGGGATTCCGATCCGACCGACCTCCAGAATTCTGAGCTAATTAAATCTCGAGCTCGGCTTATTGCGAATCTTGGTATTGTACCTCGAATAGTCTGATTACCACGGTAATTGTGGTAATGTCTGATAATTATTGGGGACTTTTAATTTCGCTGGATGGAATTTTGTTAGGCGTAGATGATCGAGTCGGCTCGATCTTTATTAATTGGATCAAGAATAAAACCTTCATCCTCGGGTACGTACGAAACGGAATTAATTCGCGCGCAAGTCGATCCCCAGTTGCGAAAGTGAATTAATATTTCTGACGAACGCACGACCGGCGGCTTTCGAAACTTTGACGAATCTATTCGCGCGGTGAGATCGCTTTCGCGGCGGGATGTTTAATTACTGCCCTCGCCAGACAGTTGGCGCACACGTAACTGCACGCCACCCGTCAAAGTCTTTAAGCTAATGGAATTAGTTCACGGATCATACCTACAGATAAGCGGATAAAACCACTGTTTTCTGCTCGCACAGAGACGCTCGCGGCGTCCTCGCAGCCTGCGCGTCTACACGTCTCTGCCCGTCCTATTCCACTGATTGTCCCCTTGCCACCCTCTTATCCCTCGGCAGCGATGTTCCTTGTTGAATCGCGAGATCGAGGGACTACTACTGACTATAATGGTACAATGTCAGATAATTTCGCACACAGCGCTCAGCCTCCATTGTATCCCCGAACAGTGTTCTGCGGAGACCTTATCCGCGAACCAGCGATGGCTCAATTAGACGAGTCTGGCTAAGGTCCCTGGTGGTATAAACAAATGTTGGCGTATTAGGATCAACCATCTTCTGCTCCCGGTCTTGGTGAACGCGGGATCAGTGATAAATGACGGACGTTCCGAGCGTTGCTTAGATGGAAACTGTCAGCCAGTGAGGCAAATGCCTTCCGGATTCGGTTTGATTATTCTTGGTTTCTTCGGGCGCGATAAATCGTCGATATCGATTCGATATCGAAGTTACGGCTGCGAAGCGTAAAAAGAAGTAATGCAATTTCTGGAAAGAGGAGAACGGAGGAATTTTCTTAATAAAAACGACTCGTTTGTCACGCGTAAATCGCGCGGACCGAACGAACGGGACGGTTGTTCAATCCGCAACCTATTAGGGATGATACCAGGCGGCGGCTGTAAAGACCTAACGACTCGTTAAAAATTGACGTTCCAAATTAGGGGACCGGTTCTTACGAGAGAGCGAACATACTCGGGGGTAAAGGAGGACGTCTGATTACAAGACACAAAGGAATCATTACGACTCCGGAAGGTAGACGTGCTTGGGCGCCGTTAGCCGTACGGCAAAGGGATCTCGCTAGGTCAAAGATTATAATTAAAGACGAATCTTTATTCGGAATAGACCAGTTCGGACGGCTCTGCCCGTGAATCGCCGTTGCTATAGTTACGATGAAAGCGGACAGGAATATCGACCGAGAAACTGCACTAGACGGACGCACTCAATTCGCTCGGTTAAGTTCGAGCACGGGGAATAAAGAAAGGGAGGAGAACGAGCGGCAGGGGAGGTCAGATGCGGTGCGCGATGTTGCTCCCTAACGGGGGATAGTTCAACGGGGGAGGAAAAAGATAATTAGTTGATTCGCTCGAGTATAATTAAGTGGAGATTTCGCGTTGATCTCCGAGAACGGCCACGTTTTCGTCCCCCGCAACTACCTCGGATCCTCGGATCAGCTGTAATACCAGCCTTATCAAGGACCAAATTAGAGAGCTGGTTCCGTGAGATTTTGATGTCTGTCTCGAACTTTCACCCAGTCGAATTGAAACTCTCGAGAGCACCGGAAGGGTCTGGGGGGGGCGGTCGCGAGGAGGGCGGTGTTTTCTTCGGGAAATGCAAATGATAAATTGCAACCCGGAGCAAGGATTATGAGGACTTTATGTATTTTCGCGCTGCTGAACTGCGGAGCTTAACACAATTCGTCGTGATGAATGGGCTTGAACTCTCTTGAATATTATGCGTTGAAATCACGTTTGCTCGCGAGTGCCGACGGTACGGATGATAATTTGTAACTAAATTATCGCGCGAGGACGAGTCCTCCCCCTCGCTGGTTGCTTCCTTGTCGTTTCGGCTGGGTCTTCGAAACGCTCGCGTTTTGCGGATTTTAATAAACCGTACTCGTGTCGCTAATGCACTGATCGCCGATGAAAACAGCTTTCCGCGAGCAGCCTTATCTCAGCTACTTTCAGCGGGTTCAGACGTAATTATTGTTCGCGTAATTAATGGCGGTTTGCCGATCGTAATTATCCACTCGGCTTAACAATCTGAAAATTGGACCGCGCGCACGCATTTCCAGCCGCGTTTCATACGCTTCCCCCCTCGGAACCGGTTTCAAATGTTCTCCACCGCGGACGCGATTTATGCCATTTGTACCAATAATAAAGTCCGATCCATTTTACGGCACGTGACTACGAGTAATAGTTACAATGTCGCGGCGATCAATTCGTACGTCTTCGCCGGCTGTATTTCCAATGAGTTCCTCCTCGGTTCAGTTTCCTTCATCGACCAGTCACAGAAACCACTTTTACAAATTGAAGGAACTTCGGGTGGTAAATCTTCGCTCCGATGCGGAAGAAACACGAGCGTCGCGTATTTCATTTAAATTGATTTTGAGCGGCTTCGCATTTTAGAAATTTCGTGAAACACGTCGCTTGTCCGACATCAATTCCGTCGGGATAATCGTAACGATAAACTTTCCCTCCATTTCCCGCTGTCGGTTCCGGAGGGGTTGCAACGTGTTTCGTGCGAGGTCCCGCGATTGTCGCCGCGAAAAGGACAGTGGTTTGTTGATACAACCGATGGGAAGCTGCATCAATAGTAATTGCGTTATCTAACATCATCAGGCAAGGCTTCACTGTGTGGACATATTGTACTCATTAATCACGGGGTAGGATTAAGTTGGTATATGACGTGTAAGTTATTGCAATCTATGCGGTGTCCTGCCATTCCTAATGTTGAATTTATGACACCAATTATTACTGCCTACACCTACGAGCAACACAGACGGAGGAGCAATTTCCAACATCTGAATTGTACGCAACAATCGGGCACAGGAAATATTTATTTTATTATCATTACTATTTATGAGGGGTTGATCAAGCTTAAGGGGTTATTATGTTACACCATTTATATTGCTGTCCCGTGCTTGTAGTATATTGCTTTTTGTCGTTTTAACAATTTATCTATCGTTATATATACGTTCTTCGTATCGTGTCACTTATATTCGTCACGAGAAATTCAATTATCTTTCGGAGCAAATTATGAAAATCGTATTATCGCGCACTGTTGTTTTTATTTTTGAGTCGCGCGCGTGGCTTCGCAGGTACTCGCGTCTGTATCAAAACAGACACACTGTAGTTTATTAGAAGCATTCTTAAGGGAGTCAACTCGGAGGTGCAACGAAGCGATCCCCATATCAGTTTTACTGCACGTGATTCGCAAGCCATAACCGTAGACGGTACCGTACAAATTTCCGGTGGTTTTCTTTAGCTCTTAAACCTTCGTACGGTTCTGTTCGTGGAGTGACGATAAAGAATGCTTTAATAAACACCCAGGGAGAAGTTCAGGTTCCTCGTTCGTGTCTCTGACCTCGAAACTCTTGGTTAGATCGTGGAAATACTTTTGTTAGAAAGTGGAGCATTAACGTGGAAAGTCGCGAGCGTGACAACAGTTAGATAGAAACGAGAGCAATCGCCTGGATACATATTGCCGCGACCAGTTTAAAAACGAACGAGCGAACGCATTGACGTTATTAGCGACAACTATTTATCACCGCGAACGGTACGAGCATGTATCGTCTCGGTAATCGTGACGCAGTGTAAACCGGAGATACTCCATAAATTAGTGGTTTTATTCAGCGAGGAACACGTTCGAAGGGTGAAAAGTAATGAAAACCGGAGCAAGTTCGGCTCGCGGATGCTCGCAATCTAGCAAGCAAACGTGACAGACGCGTGTACACACGTAGGTGTGTACACACGTTCACCACATAGGTGCATCAATTATGCATGCATCCATCTATCTAGCGCTGACAGAGTATGTATGCGAACGTATGCACGCGTCTGCGGTACGGGCAAAGCGTCAGTTAGATTTCCAAATAGGCGTGTTCCTTTGACGACGTGCATCTTAGCGGTTGCGTCGGTGGTTCGCGGTAGTAGGAATTCACAGAAGCGTAAACAGTCTGTCGTGTAGAGCGTTCATTCACGGATATAAAATCGTCGCCGCGCGTACCTCGCCGGCGTCGGCTGGCGGAGCCGCGGCGGAAAAGGAAACGCTCTGGGGTTAGCTCTATCAGAAACGGGGACGAAGATTGATTCGCGGCAGTTCTCGCGGTGCCAGCCGTCCTGAGATTTTCTATCTAGACAACATATATACTTGGCAGTGCCGCGGGGATGAAAGGTCTGGAGAAAAAGAAGGGAACGTTCCGGGCCTTCCTGTGTGCCTCCGCGCGGCGCGCAGTGTTTATTAACTCCTGTCTGCACGGAACACGGGGCAAAAGTATTCTCTGGCTGATAGAGATGGAGCCCGCGGATTCATAGATAACCTTCGAAGAAACAATCTTTAATATTCGCCGCGAGATCAATTTTCGTCCCGCGCGATCCGATCGGATGGAATGCGGTGCCGATGCGCCACGGGCTTGTTCATCATTCCACGCGTCCGTTTCGTACTGTTACAGAATCTCATTAATATAATCGGTTTGGCGTGAGTAATCGTGGATACGTAAAAAGCATCACTGCCAGGCTTTAATGACATTAATTTACCATCGAAACTTTCCACCGCCGGTGATAAATAATGCTCACGTATTGCCAGTAATATAATGCTCGTTAATTTTGCAGTCCGTTGGCGTTAATTTATGCGCCTTTCGGTTCTGTGTCTCGCCGTGTCTAAACTGCATCGCGCGTGTTCCCTCGCATGTGTAATATAATGGAAAATGCGTCTGAATGTTGTAACGCGGATGAATAATGTCGTTCGAAGAAACACGACACGCGATTGTACTGGGGTTGGTTTTTGCGTTGCACATCGATGTACACCGTACGATAAGTAAGATTCAAGAAGGGGTACGGTTCATTTCGAAGAAGCAAAGTAAAATATGGTGGTCAGAGTGAGTCGAGTATAATGTATTTTGCATTTACAAAATAAAATCACGCGACAGAGGAGTGAATGTGATATTTTGTGCAACATTTATTCGATATAGTTCGTACTTCGAAAGAGAGGTAAATCAAATTTGGCGATGAATAAATTTAACTTTACGAGAATTGTAAACGATAATCGCGATGCTCAAAATGTAATATAATTTCGTATAATTAATACATTTCAGGCAATTAAATGAGTTCAATAATTGGGGGTTAAATATTATTATAACAAGCAATTGCACCGATCCGCTTGTGCTACTTACGTACATGTTGTTACATTCTCGACCTATTTAATAATAATCAGAGGCACATTTTCAACTGCCTCTTATCGAATACTTCTCGAAGGACAACAATCGCGTAAGTTACAATTTCGACTCCTCAATCGCGGATCTTCCGCAATACGCTTTCCGTTCGTTTCATTCAGACGCGACGCAATGGTTGCTCCGCATTTCTCCTTGCATTTGGCTAACGAGTCGTGGGTGTTTTATTTAACTTACGGGACAGTACGCGCAAGACCTTAACCTAAAGTCAGCGACGGCGAGTCACTTATGAGCGATGACCAGGCGAACGAAAACGAAAGTTCATGGTCCGGCATGATCGATAACGAGTGTACACTCGGCGATGCTATCGTTCGATCAAACCGTACAACAAGAGGTAAATTGAGCTGCCACGCTCGATGTATCGATGGTACTCTTATCATTGTCGAAGGAAGGGTGCGCTTCCCTTCTTTTTCCTTCTTTTTTTTTTTTATTTTTTCGCGCGACACAGTCCGTTCTGTAATCAACTTCCTCCGCGGCGCGGGGCACGTTCCTCCAGTTCGCGTCGAAATTTTCTCCTGGCCTTTTTCGGTTCTGTTGTGGTTATCTTTCCTCGAACGGCTCCCTTTGTACTCGCGCCCTGTAACTTTGGAATTTTCAAACTTCAGGAACGTCGATGGGCGCTGCGTCGATCGAACTTTCGCGATTGCCTCTGGCGTCAACAACGCGCCCGGACTATACAATTTGTTCAAATCAGAAAGTTTCGATATTCCCGATGGAGTTTCGAACGTAAATCGGTCGGGGTTAGTTAAACAACTGCTGCGATCTATTTAATTTTAAGCGGCGTTCAATAAACGGCGCAGCTGCATCCTGTTAGCGTCTCGATCGAAACGCTGTTCTCCAAACGATTCCTTGATTACTGTTTTTTTGGAACCGTCTGCCTCTGTTCTCGATGGAAAACCGCGGTTCCGCGGAACCGTAATTTTCACCGTTAAAATTGACAAATCCCTCGGACCAACGCGCGTCCATCTAATTTATCGCCTCAACAGTATCTTCTCGTCCGTTGTCGAAGCATTCCACGATCGCCAGAAAAGACAAGCAATTACGGTAAATCTGTTTCCAAAAGATGCGCGGTGTAAACGTCAAACAGGTTCATTCGGTTTAATTCATTTGGACGTATTCAAACGCCATACATGACAAATGGACGCGGGCCTTCCGGACAGGCGAATGCAAAATCGCGATGATTATTCGATTTATTACAGCGGATAGAAGGCCAGCCTCGAACGGATGAACGGTAGACGGATAGATGCTCCTGCACGCCGTGACAGTAATTGCGATTTCACGAGCTTTCCTCCGCGCCCTGTGAACGCGCTTTCTATTTCAATTTTATATTCCGTGTGCATTGTTCCAAGAGGACAGGCTCGGAACGCTTGCTCGTTCGCCGTCCCGGAGCCTCGCGCAACGTGCTCCCATCTCGCGTGCTCGAATTGCGCGAATCACTGGAATTACTGGAATCGCACGAATCTAATGCGCGGGATCGCGAGAGAATCGCACACGGATCCGTTCGGGCCCGTATAAATTTCGATCGATCCGCACGCGTCCTACGCGCGTAAACTCAATAGGTGATTTATAGCGCGTCCCAGGGGCGCGAAACTTTACAGAATTTTCCCTCCAACAGGAATCGCCTCGAGTTTCTTCCGAAGGAATTCAGGATTCAGCTGAATAATGGGCAAAGTTGCGCGTTTTCTTCCGCGATACTCGGTGACTGGGTTCCGGTATTCCTCGAGACGAGACAAACCCTCGATTATGTCACTCCGAAATTCCTCTCCCGTGGATCTGAATTACAAGGAAGTTCTCTCATCTCCCAACGTCGCGCTCTGTCGTTCTGTCGCTTTATTGGATAACGCGTTTTTTCGCTGCAGTTATTCGCCGCGAACGGTCGGTCGCGACGTTAAGTAGCAATAAATTCGCGCGAACTGAATTTCATTTCTAGATTAACGTGGAATAATTCATGATATTAACGGGTCAAGTATTTCGAGCGAATATAGACCATACTAATCCGAAAGATAAACTCTGACTCGGGCATGACTGTCGGCGAAATTTTGGGATTATTGCGAACAAATGTGACGAAATCCACGGTTAATCATCAAGATTGTTATATTCAATAATTACACGGCAGCGGAATTTAATGTTTGCACGGGGAGAAGGGGGGACGGATCGACCAAATTCTCGTTTCATTTAATATCGCTTACTATTTTCGACGGACATTCCCAACGGGTTCTATATTCTTGCTTGTCGCTGCCCGAATTCCAAAGTTACGGTACGCGACGGCGATTACGCGTTTCTGCCTCGCGTTCCCACCAATTTCTGTCATTTAATCCCGTTTGTTCACCAATTTTAACAGCGTTATTCGTGTTACATGCCCGCGCTTAATCTTAATTCGATAATTCGCCTGTTTCGTGTCGGATAGAGCCCGTAATCGAGGTAGAACGTGGTGCAGTAAGTAATTTAGCGATCGTCGGGGATCGTCGTATCCCATCATCGAGCAGGAAAATGCAAATTGTCTTTCGAGGACGGATCGGCGAATCCTCTTGAGATCTGCCGGGGCACGGCTCGCCTCCCGATGAAAATACCTGGGGGCGACCGCGAGCGATTTTCACCCAGCCACTCTCAATCTTCATCGTAACACTTAGGAGTCCGCGTAAATGAATTCCCCGCGTTGCTGGATGCATACGGAAAAGTGGGAGGCCGGTGCTAAGTCACGTTTCCGTCGGGATACTTTTCCTGTCGATGCGCTCCGGCGTCGCTGCTTTTAAATGCTACCCTCGTTCGCGCACGGGTCTATCGGCTTAATAGAATGTGCTACGAGCTAACGAATAGAAATTCCTCGGCACAGTTTTATCGTGGCCATAAATAATCGCTCGAGAACGGAGAGTCACGAGACGGGTTCTGGATACCCTTCGGAAGACGAGAGAACGGTCTTTCGAATCAACTCTTCCAGTCGTCGATATCGCGTAAACGTTAGCAACATTTTTCCTCCGGAAACGCGCAACTCGCGCAATGGAACTCGCGTGGAATCGCTTTTATCCTCTGCATCGCTCGCCCCGCTCGTAGCGAAGACCGATAGGAACTCTGCGTCGCGTGCCACTGAATAATCGAGGGAAACACTCTACATAAAGGACATTCTGTTAAACACCGCATACATAAATTCACGGCTCTGCCAATAATAGCGCGGAAAAGTTTCTGTCGAAGCCGGGAAGAAAAGTTCGAATACCACGGGTAGGAGGCGTCGGTTAACCGCCGCTTTCCGCGCCAGCCAACTTCTCGCGGAGCCATTTTTCGATCTCTGCCAAGTTTGATATTATTCGCGCCTACCGTGGTACATAAATTCAAACACCCCGCATGCATGCATATCAGCCATGCATATATGTATGTATATAACCGCGCTCGCAGCACCGAGTGGGTGTTATTAATTCGCCCCGTACATCACGCGGCTTCTCAGATTGGTGTGGCCACCGAGTTACCGGTAGCTTAGCAGGAGTCGAGTGTAATGGCATGACTGATTATGTGCTGGCAGCCGTGGAGCGCGGTTAAAATTATTACGAAAACCGCGCGACGATCGTTCGCCAGCGAATTCGGGAGACGCGAATTACACTTTTCATCGCGACGTTAAAATTCTCTCCTCCGCTATTCTGAAAAATGACGGAAACAAAATCAATATTTGCGGACACGGAACCGCGTTCCAAGCGAGCGTTGAAACAACGAACGAATATCTTTGAAATTGCTTCGCCTCGAAATTCGAGCGTCGCGCATAAAGTTGTATTGTGCGAACGCGTCGCCGCGACTAATTTATAGAGGTAATTTTTCAAACCGAAGAATCTGCAGCGATTAAACGAAACGGTTTCGTGGAGAAATATCGCGCGTCCTTAATTTCGCGGTCCGCGGTGGAATCGAACGAGACACGATCGATCGGAGAAACCGCGTCGCGATTGGACCCAGCCTTGTTTATTAGCTTAGTTATGGTAGACGTCGAGCAGAAGCCATAAAGCATAAAAAAGCACGGCTGGTTATTGCGTTCCGCGGTGGTGCGTAGGGCTCTGAAACAAACGTCGTGAAATTTATGCATTCACTTAGCGCTGGCCGTAGGTTTCCACGAGGAAGAGTGGAGGGGTGGAAACACCCCCGAGGGAGCGAGGCCGAGCAAACTTGAGGAACAACGCGAATGCGATCGGCATCGGCTGTGTAACGCGTCCAGCGTCGAAACGAAAAAGTAATTTCGCGTCGTCTTACAAGATCCCCTGACCGTTTCGAGTCGACGACAGAACTCCAGCGTCGAGTATCAGACGTTCGACGAACGGCTGGCGAACGGAGAATGCCTCGAAATGAACGGTTTAGTCGTCACGCGAACGCGGGATATTTAAGTTCGGAATATTTCTGACGACGTTCGTGTCAAGATTCATGGAAATCGAGCGAAACGGTCGGGCGGAATAAGTCGAACCTGACGACGACGTCGCGTGCCACGGGACTGTTCAATTACTCGCACGTTACGTATATAGATACTCGTCATCGTCCTTTGGAATGATTAATTCGACGTGCATGCCAGGGGAAATCGATTCCGGGCTTGTGTATCGGGTTGAACGTTGTCAATGATGATCGCGCAGCCCCTCTATTGTAGCGACATTATTACTCGGCGACGTGCACCGTTGAAGCCGGCACGAGGGACGGAGTGCAAACAAATTAAAGGGAAAACGTCATTACGCCATTAGCGATCGCTCACGGTCCTTCACGCGATGTTTGCAGCATCGTGCCCGTCGTCGGATAACTGGCCCAGGAATTAGGGGGGTTGAAAGGTCGGGACACCGTAAAGGTGGAGATTCGAAAAGTACCGCTTGCAGCCGCTCGGGAACCCATGCGATCGGTTGGGTCTACGTGCAGATTGACGGATACCGACAGTGGCTCACGAAACCATCCGGACGCCCACGCTCGTAACTTTCGAAGCGCGGTACCGCTCGTATCTTGAGCCGTTGATCGCCTAAAATTAATCCGATCCACGAAATTTGTACCGTCGCTTCGATCCGGCTACGGCTAAGCACCGCTGCGGTGTGTCGGAGAAAATTCTCCCTGCGTATCGCAGTTGGTTAAAAATCGCGAGTACGTGTAGGCGTTCGAATAACTTCGCGTGCCGCTGTAGGTGTCTGCACAGCTAGAGGATGCACAGGAATAGGAACTCTCGGGTCTCGCAGCTAACCTGGCGCGCGTGTAACTAATTGCGTTTGGATTCCGGCCACGAACGGTCGTGGTTTCCGGGGTTCGACTGCTAGGGCTCCGGTTCCGCGAATCCGGGTATCAGTTAATTATCCGGCTCCCCCCCGCCCCGATGTAACTGCAAAATCTATATAAGCGGCGTTTACTTATTAGTTTTTGCCAGGGGCCAGACCCGACCGGGGGATTAAGGAGTAACGGTGCACATTATTGCACGTTTCGTTTCGGAAATAGAAAATCTTGATACACCTCCTCGCGGAGAGTAGCGGTTAATGGTATTTGCCGGCAAGAGAGATGAGCGCGGAGCAGCGTGCAACACGTAGTTCAGATTACTTCAACCACTTGGATAAGCAACGGGATGGGGGATAGACAGTACGTACGTTTGCATTGCTGAAATAGTTACGTGAAACGGAACAGTAAATTCCACCGTTTCGAAGTATGCAAACTTGTGCTTATGGCTGTTCGCTTCTCGAATTCCTGATAGTATTGTTCAACGCGGCATCGGTAATCGCCTTTTTTCCCCCCATTGGAACCCCCCATTGGACAGATTGATTCGAGGGCATTTCAGAAGGCATTCGTGTCGCGCGCGACCAGCGGCCATTTTACCGTTCAAATTACCGCGCGGAAATATATCGCGTTCCCCGAGTTTTAGTTCCAATTCATCGCGTCGATTTGAAGATAAGAAAGAATTCCGTTCCCCCAAGAGAACAATTTTTCTCCCGGGGACGAGGGCTTTGAAAAAATCAAAGCAGCCAGCTCACGTTCCTTTCTTCCCGGGAATTCTCAGCCGGATTCAACGAACGTTCCGTCCGGCAATTGTACTCGCGAGTCTAACTAACGTTCGCGTATCCAAACACTTTGAGATTTCTCGAGACGAGAGGGGCCAACCAGTATTAAGCAGGTGTGCACGCGTGCAGCACGGCTACGAAAAAGGGATCCTCGAGATGCATTTAAAGCACCGTGCACCGGCGTCTGCCACCAAGACGAGGGTGCTTTTTCCCTCTCTCTTCCTCTCTCTTCCTCTCTCTCTCTCTCCCCCTGTCTCTCCGTTCTTGCGCGTAAATTTCTGGGCGCAAACTTACTGTTACGAACCTTAGCCCGCGCGTTTCGCGCAAGACGCAAGTTTGCGCTCAGACTGGAAAGCCCGTGGCAGCCGCCCGCGGTGACATTTATGGTACAACCTGATGACAAATGAAACGTCACTGATAAGGGACGCTCGGCAAATTAATGTGTCGCTCCTAGTGGAGTAATAACGGGGCCCCTCTCTCCGCTTGATTCGTCGACGATGAACCAGACGCGCGAATCCACTGCTTCGCGGGTTTCGTCTGTTGATCTGTTAATGAATATTAATCGATTATCGTTCGTACGCTGCGCGTCTCGATCGTCTGGATAGGAGATTCTCGGGTGGGAAAGTCGAACGTTCCGGAATATCGCGGAAACGCGGTGGATGAAGAAAGTTCGAGACGAAGGAGAACCTCTGTTACTCGAACTAATGGGTAGACGCGATTGTTTGAGCAAGGGATATTGGTACGTTCATCTTTTTGCGCGATGATCTTCGTGTACTTTAAAATTGTGTAATTTCGAGGTTATTAATACCAAGACGATGTTAATGGGGGAAAGTAATTTCCGCTAACAAGGGAACTTTGGTGCCCATACCGAAAATGCCGAGTTTTTCGAAACTTCGCAGGTTCGCGGAGGATCTCTGGAAGAGTATCGGGCAATTAATTCGGGATGAAAACATCCCTTAAAGATAGACGGCAGAGAGGATAGCGCTCCGTGAGACGACGCAATTAATTCTTTGAGATACTAGCGGCGAGGGATCTCGTCTGGTTTGTACAAAAAAATTGCGCGCCTTTATAAAGCTTAGAATGCATTTAATTTTGTATTCGTAAAGTTTCTCGTTCGTTCTTCATCGCTTTCGTTGTGTATTTTAGTTGACGAGGTAACTGTTATAGCTTACGTTCCCTAAGTATAATTCCATACATTACACAATTATTATAAGCTGACCTTAGATAACCAAAGGTTTAAGGTTAACTAGAATGCTAAGCGCAGAGCTCTGGAAGGCGGTAAATAGAGATTACCGTGCGATTACCATAACGTATTAGATCCCAACTTCTAAACCAGTTCTTATCACGGTAGCCGATTAGAAAATTCATTAATAACGTCCCTTTTCCTAAAATACCGACGAAATAGAACCTAATTACCGCGAACAATCGTGCGTTACAAATTTATTCAACGTTTTCGAGGGAATTCGCGGGCGATGCGAAATTACGCGGCGACGGAATTCCGGAAGAATCTAATCGGTCGGTCTCTGCATCGCTTAAGTTCGCCGCCCCGCGTTAAAAGTAATTACGCGTAACGCTTATCGGGCACGAAATTTTCAACGTCGAAAAGAAGTTCGAATTGCCAGCTGAAATTGACCCGTCGATTTAAAGGTAGCTGCCGTTACGCGAAATCTATTTCAGCTAATGGCGGCGCAATCTGCGTGTTGCACCAGGATCGTTTACAATCCATTCCCCGACGAGCAGAACGTAGAAATTGTCATTTCTTTTTTTCGATCGATCTCCTTCTGCCCGCGCCCCTTCTTCCCCGCCCTTTCCATTTCGTTATTTTCATCTGAGCACGGTTAGTACGGGCGAGAGAGAAATTGTGCCGGCGGTTGCGACTGAAAATCGTGATAAATAACGATCGCGTTCCATTAAGATAAATCGACGGGTAATGGACCCGGTGGATTGTAACTGACAGTACGCTGATTGGATAAGCTATCATCAACCGAACCGTTTTGCATTATGCAGCGTACATACCGCCTGAAATGTTTTACACACCCACGAGGCTCCAAACTTTTCGTTAGACCCACGCACGATTTATCTACGTTATCGCCCAACAGCTTGGCGCTTCTTTCGGTGCGAAAATACGCGTATACCTGCGCGATCGAATTCCTTTATCAGATTGTTAGCGAGAAAATATGGAAATTTATTCGAGAATTTTGATTTCAGTTCGCCAGAGATTTTCAGGAGAGCACGATGTAAGCGTAAAAGGGAAGACGTGTTTTTAACGATACGCAAGCACGGAAAACCATGTAAAAGGGGTTTAATTACAGTTCGTGTAAAAGCAACGGAAAAATTGATGTTCCCGTCAGCGTTCCGTTTGATCTATCCTTTGATACGCCCCCCTTTGTGAAACGTCCGCCAAGGTGCTCCGAGCGAGCATTAAATTATTAGTTTTCCATTTTCTAAATACACCGGGCCGGCGTTTAAACCCGGGGATCGCTTCGACCGCGCGGCAGCTTTAATTTTCCAAAACAACGGACATAACGGCGCATTCACGCAAAACGCATAATTAATTAGTAATCGAATCCAATCGACAAACAGATAACGCGCTGGAACAGGAATTCAGAGGTGCTCGGGTATTGTGCGGCCGAAAATTACCGCGATACCATTCAATTTCATAAATGGGCCTCTCTGATTGTACGTGAAAGTAGCTTAAATGAAAAATCTCTGGTGAAATGCGAACGAAGGGAAGCATTTTTGCGGAACAGTTTTAAAATCGAGCCGTCGAGCGAAGGTAGCGGTTGTATGATTAAGCGGAATTCGTGCCATTATACCCACTCCTCGCATCGTGCACCCTGTATTCATTTCCTTTACGAGTTGACGTAATTCACAATCGAACTTGGAATTCAGATCCCTCAACGCACGCGGAAACAGTCGCCTTGCCGCGGGACCAAGCATGATCGAGAATAAGATTCCACGGAGAATAAGATCGCCATACACGCAGATAAATGGGTGGACATTATTACGAAGCAGGACGATTCATAAATGCAAATAAACGGCGACAAAACGCGCCGCCAGTCGGTTGCCAAGTACAAAACGCGATGAAAACGCGAAGGAAAACAAATTCTTTCAATTTTTCCGGCGAAACGTTTTTATTTATAACCTGTTGATCTTTTACGCCGTCTGTTACTGTCCCCCACCGACAGAAATGTCCGCCATGAAATCGTTCCGCGTTATGCCGTTTGTCCCAGTTCGCCGCCCTAATAAATACGCGTAATTTATGGAGTAATTTATCGATCGAAATAAAAATCGTATATCTCTTTTTAATGCTCCATTGAGGAGCCGCGCGCGAGATACTCGCGTTATCCGGTAACGAGAATTTATTCGATCGCTCTTCAATTTATGTATACCAACAAGGATCAATTTTTATAGCGCCGATAAAATGATTCGCGTCCAATTTACTCGGGCGAGATTTCACGTTTTTACTTTCTACAGCGGAATTATAGCGAAAATGATATAATAACGGGCTTCGGATGCGATGGTATTTCATTTATCTAAACTCGTCAGGGGACGAACAGTTCAAGTAACCGGATCGGTTCATATAATAAGAGATCGCTGATTCGCTCTATTACCTATGATTTTCCGTGCCGGAATGACGCCCCGCAGTAGTTCAGGTAATAGCAGTTCGACAGGAATTCACTTAATCGAGCACTCGCTAAAATTTCCTTCCAATAAATGGAATTCAGATAGCTGAAGGTCTGCTCTATGAATAACACGGTTCAACCCTCGAAACCTGCCTACGTTCGATCCGGATCGCCGATTTTATTTCATGAAAACGATTTCAATTGTCGAAATTACGTTTCTCCTCTTCGGGAAAGAAGATTGTTCGCCTTCCCTCTCGCATTTTCTTCGAGTGTTGATCGCACTTTGACGCGGTTAAGCACAGAGAACGTAAGCCCGTGCGTTATAGCCTCGTGAAATTAATTATTCACCGCTTAATCTAGCTTAAGAAGTGGAAACGATATTTTAATGTTCTAACATGTTTTATTCAGACCTATCGTCCCGCGCTGATGATGTAGAGTTTTAATAACGTAGCCTCCTGCTTCACAATATCAAGCTGTACGTTTCCCGCATAAAAATATTTGTCCCCGGCAAAGATTATGACCGTCGAGGGAAAATTATGTAGATGCTTTATGGCGGTGCAATCTTCGCAGTATTCGGCATTCAACATCCACCAGTACACACCCACGTCGCGTAGTAACACAGAAATCATTTCAGTTGACGTAAGGGGAGGCAGAACGTCGACGAAATCGCGGTCTTACGAGCAGTTTTATTCGCAGATGACCCTACGAGCAACGTTCCGGCTCATCATCCCAACTCGAAATAAATAACCTCGATTTAACGATACGTCTCGCTTTCTCCATTCAATATTCTTTCCGCATGAAGAGCTACACACGCGATTGTTCCTCTCCAGCTTCTTTCCCATCGCACAGATTCTCATAATTGATGATCGTCTCGAACGACAGCTTCTAAATCTCGCGCTCTTCTTTCAATGTATTTTCGAAACTCGCTTCTTCGTCGCACAGCTGCGTCATAATCTCGATTCATACTTTCATCGTTCCATTAGCGATAGCAAATTGAATCTCATTATAGCAATAAAATATAATACTCGAAATAAAACATTCGCTCGCGAGACGTGCATTCATTTAGCGGGGGTAGCTTTATTTGTTCGGAATTATGGTGCGCTTGAAGCTGCGAAGCAGCCTGGCGTGTACCGGGGAATCTAATCAAATAATCCAAATGAAAGCCAATTCAATTTAGCGCGGCTCAAAGGAACGAAGTAAAAGGAATCCAGAAATCTTAAATGATTAACACTGCTTGATTACATAGTAACGCTCGATGGACAGCGGCGTTGTCCAATATTATCTTATCACACGGGAGCTTTTGGTCGAATGGTTAATTAACGCAAACGAGAAAATTGATGTTCTTATTGAAACGGTGGCAGCAATTCAAATGAACGTCCCCCTTCATCCACCCTCTCAGCGCCCACGGCTTCTGGGTCGGTTTACCGTGCCTGGAAAAAACTCCCTCGGACGATGTTATATTTCAATTATGGTTTTAATTATGGGAAATTAAAGAAACTGGTCGCCCGCGGGGACCAGCTATCGGGTTCTGTGTACACGGAACGGCGGAACACGCCTGGCCCGATTAAAATTGTTACGCGCGTTGATTATTTATGATGCTGCAGGCGGGAGAAGCTTGTCCGCCCGCTGCAATCGCTTGGTCGTGCGACTGGAAAAAAGCAAGGCTGCACGCTGCTTCGTAAAAAATTAAGTTAAACCCCCTTTCTCGTCCTGGGAGCGTCCCTCCTCCCGTTGCTTTACTTCCGCCCTTATCTCTTAACGGAATAAGACAGTTTCCATCGCGAAACTCCCGACAGAAATTATTCTTCGTCGCGTTATTTGTATTACATTTTTCAACCTGCTTGTCTCGTTCGTGCGACTGTTTATGGTCGCGTGTACCACCCGCTGATGCGTGAAATTAATTTCAGAACGTCGTTCAAGGTTTTCGACGGATACTTTTCATCTCGTTCATATCTCGTAGTCGTAAATAAGCGGGCGAAATAATAACCGCGTGCACCACTCGGCTCGTCAATATTATTCTTCGCCGCTGCGCATTTCAATCGATCGAGCCGCAAAATAATCCGAACGAGAAACGTATTGCTCGTCGACGATTCGTAATTCCATATTTTCGTCGCCACGATAACTTCGCATTAATTGACAATATTGTGCAGCGTTTTATCGCTGTACGTTTTTTTCGCCATCGAAACACTGATCGCGCTGAATGAGAAATTCGAATTCACGATCAGCCCATACGATCGCATCGATTAATGTCATCTCGAGATGCACGAGAGTAGACGCGCAGCGATCTAAGCAAGAAGGGTGGAGGAAAAAAGCGACGCGGTGGTTGAAACGAGCGAAATTGGACGGCGGCGCGTTTCGAAAATGCGATACGGCATGCGCGCGGCGAAGAGATCGGTAAACAATGAAATATTCCGGAAGTTTGCGGCCGCTGGCCACGAAACAACAACGGGGAGCGTGATATTATGAAAGAAGAGCGAATATTGGAAATTAGGGGTGTATTTTCAAAGTTACACGCCGACCTCGTTCGTTGGCAGCTCGCGTACGAAACGTTCCGAACGAATTTCACGTCCGCATAAACCGTGCCGAACCGAAGTGCAATTTTTTTTTCGAAAATTCCACAGAACGAGAGAGCGAGCTGGCGGAACTTCGCATCGCGCGCTAACTTTTCCCACTGGAGGGTGGAAGGAGCGTCGAGCAGAGGAAGAGAGAAAGGTGGGGGATGCGAGGGAGAAAAAAATCCACTCTTTCGCTTCGTTTCTCATCCGAACGAAAGATTTGACAGCATTGCCTCGCGATGCGAAACAGCAAAAGGCGAGCGAATCACTGGCAGAGGAAGTGCTGGCTGGAGGAAACTCGTTAGATTTCCAACTTCATTATTTGCTCTGGTCTTTTTCGGCGCGCACGGTCGTGTTTGTTTTTGTTCCTACGTGGATACGCGCGTTGCAATAAACGAAAATGCACTCGCGTGTTCAATTTTCCCCGTGATTATAATGAATACGGGACGTCGGAAATAGAATATAAGGTGAAGGTGGAAAGTAGTTTCGAATATTTGAGAACGTGGCACCGCGATACGCCGTGAGATTGTTCTTGCTGGTTTGACGAGATTTATGTGTAAGTTTAGCGTTCAAAAAAATGTGTATCGAAGAGTGAAATTTATGGGTTTCTACGTCGGCACTAGAGAGTTAATACTCTCGAGACTGAAGTACGTAGCGGCGGCTTAGGTGTGATCGACCTGTCATATCAAAGACCTCAGAAAGCTTTTACACGCGTGGAAGCACGACTTTCTTTTCGTGTTAACATTTTCGTTCCTCCTTTTGCACGAGCCATCATTTTTTTAACAACGTCGAAGGAACGCATATGGACGCTCACGGAATTGCGGAAGGTATCGTCGAAAGAAAGACACGCGCATCGTAGCTGTCCCTTCCAGTTTTATTCGCCCCTTTAACGCGGCAGTATAAACACGTGTTCGCCTTCAAAATTGAAGAAAATAATATTTTTCACTGTCGCATCATCCTTCGCGTCCGTTTGTTACGTGGGCGGAGATCCACGGACGAGAGTGTCGTCCGCTAATAAGTCCGTCTCTCGTATGCGTGTAGAATTAATGGAAGAGAAGTGCCGCACGAATGCCTTCGTTTTTTGCTACCAGTCGCGTCACTCTCGCATCAAGAACCGTCTCGTTCCTGCGACAAGATCGCAAACTAGCGAGGCACCCCCTTTATACTCGTAAAGGGTTTTCCAGCGTGTGTCGCCGCGCAGGGGGTTGTCCTCTCCTCCGCTGCGGCCGACACTCTTAACGCAGCCCACGTTTGCACGTGACATCTGTTTGCATTCATTGTCTCTGTCAGGATTCCGCGTCTCGCGACGCTCTAGACGTTCGCCCAGGCGAAATGAAATTTTTTCGCCAGCTTATATTACGCCGCCAACCCTCCGCCCATCCGACCCCCATTAAACTTTGTTTCAAACGAGCGAAATGAACATTTACAAGTGGAGGTGAACGAAAAAAAAAAAAAAAAAAAAAAAAAGAAAAAAGAAAAAAATGTGCCAGATATCCGGCGGGTTCGCCACGCCGCGACCCAATCCATTCGGGCAAGTTTTGCTTCGCGTGAATAGGCTTGATTGAACTTTAATAGCTATTCCCGAGTACGTGTATAAAAAAGGGGGAAAAAATAGCGAAATTCAATGGCAAACGCCTAGCCGTATATATGGAGCGATATCCGAATTCAATTATACGTTTAATCGTACGTATCTAGAAATTTGTTGCTCGGCCTTTGTTCTCGGCCAGGCCGGAAATTTCGTTAGTGGGCGGAACATTTGAGCGAGAAACTTTGTTTGAAAATGTCGAAGGCGGAATTAAATATGGCCAGAGAAGGATATTTCTGTATTATTCTTGTATTAATCGTGGAAAATAACGGACGACGGATGACGCGAGGGACACTTCTGCGTATCTCGATCGAGGCGCGTTTTAGTTTTATTTCCGCGACGCTGAGTTCTTGTAATCAAATTAAAATGCGCTCGCGCGACGGACCGTTTCAAGGGAGGACGCTATTGTTAAAAATTTCGCGAGTCGATTTCACGATGTTGAATGATGTCATTAGAAAAGCCCGTCGGAATGCACGGAAGAGCCAGTGTCCGGCAGGAATGACAAATTATACTTTAAAGCGCTCGCTGAAAGCTGTTCGGACGCGCAGCCGGAACATACCGGATCCGAAAGCTCTGTTATGGATGACAAATCGTCGTAGCAGGTGTTTGGACGAGATGCGATCTTCCTCGGGACTTATCTACGTGCCACGGTTGTTTGAGACGAGCACGAGGTCTTGACGTTCGAAAGAAATGCCTCCCGCGCGTCCGTTTGCTAATAGAAATCGGCAACCGAACGGGATGTCTTCATATTCGATGGCATTTTTGCCGAACAGGATCCGGAGAATACCCAGCGACAATCGCTGGCAGCGATTTACAAATCTGTATACAGAGCGTTCGCGCTCTCTCGTATCAGCATTTCAATTTAATCGATAAGATCGGTTGGAAGAGGCCAGCCACCTTCTTGTTGCTCCAGTCGTACCCGAGCAGGCCTTGACATTCTACGCAGTGTGTATTGTTCTGACCAGGGAGATAGATTAGGTTGCTGCGGGATATCAACCGTGCGATCGTTGTCGCAGGCGTGCAAGAATGTAGGCGTCGGTAACACTACGCTGGGACTATCACCGCGGCAATCTCGAAATCCTGCTATGCCCTCGCGTACGTAGTCGATGGTAGGAAAAAGCGGGGAAAATATTCAATCAGCTCCGCAAGCACGATCGAATTACGTTCGTCATTTGAATTCGCGTTTGTCGCGTTCGAACCTCATTTGCCGCTGTCAGCGCGCCGGCACCCGTCCGTCGAAACGTGAGAGCGTCGTGAACTTTCGATATTTGGATGCATTAATAATACCGTCGTCCGTTTCACAACCGGCAAGATGGATGTCAGCGGAGAGATTGTTGACCATTACGATGGATCCCGTGACCGAAAGGCTCGATAAAGGCGCGCGGAGCCTATAATATTGGCGCGTGGAAAAACTGCCGCTCGTCGGGCGTAATCCTCATCCCTACCTACTCCCCGGTATTTGATCAAGAGATGAGGCTCCGCTCGCATAGACCCGGGGAAAAGACAATTTTTTGTCCCCACGGATATATCATTATGTCCTTGACATGTATCCGGTGTTCATCGATAAAACCTGGAAATAAAAGGCGGGGTAACGCGAATTTCGTCTCGACTTATCATCGATCGTGCCTCGGGAACACGCCGTAAACCTCTATCAGCTGCGTTCCACGTAGAAAAGTTTATCGACGGACCAGCCAGCCCGCGGCGCTTTTGGTCAACCACCAGCGATAGACGACGGGCAAAAGACGGCGGGAACCGAGGCACACGGTGCAAGTACCTGTGTACGCGCCGCGTACACGGCTACCCGGCGGCGTCCATATTTTCGGTACGAAGGGTATAACGTCCGATTCTAACCTGGTCAGTGGAAGCGATGGGGAAAGGAAGCGGTTCCCGGCGATATATGGCGCGGGCAGCAACGATAAGGGATTGAGCATAATAGCACACCGCTTCCCAGGGAAGATAGTTAGCCCGACTCCATGAAAAATACTAATGGGACGAGGTCAGTCGGCTCGTGGAAGTAAATTTCGCGGCTGGGCGGTGAGAGCACAATGGAGATAAGGGGCACACGGCCGCGCGGATTTTCCACCTATAATATGCGAACTACGCCCCGAAGTCCCTTACTCATCGGCAAGGATTATCGTCCACTTTACGTTTTTAATATCTACCGGATGACAAGCGACAGCGTCGTCGTCGCTACCGTGCGCGTCCAACGTAGCGCAAGAAGAAGGTTCTATCTCGCGCGTTTTTCTTTAACCTTTCGCGAGTGCAACCCTCTGAGGGGACATCCGGATCGATCAGTGATTACGCAAGTTCAACCCTTTGCGCTTGCCTCCTTCTCAGGTGTTAGCAATAGAAACTACTGTTAAAATAGCAATATTTTAGAAAAATATCAGCTGTACTTTCTACTGAGAAACATGCATTTCTGAAAAAATTGCGGTGGAATAAGTTTAACTTCTGTAATTACTAATCAATGCTGAAGTCTTTTCAGAGGAGAAAACCGAGTGCAAAGAGTTGAGAAATTTTCTATTCCTGAGACACGTTAGCGATAGAAACTACCTTAAAATATTGCTGGTTTAGCAATAGTTTCTATTGTTAACGCCCGGGGAGGAGGTCAGTGCAACGTGTTAACATCCGATTTAACCTCCCTCCAGTTTTATATTTAATTAGTACTTTTGATAAAGAAGCAGAGATTCGGGTTCGAGTCGGGGCGAGGGAACAGGAATCAGAACCGTGGAATGCCCTCGTGAGGTATGGGCGAACCCTGTCAAGACGGACGAGCAAAATCTCCGGGATCGTGGCGGACTAATGAAATGCAAATTGCATTTAAACGCGAACGCCTCCTCGTCGCTTTCGTCACGTCCGCTTTGGTAACTGGTACAGGCAAAGGTCGGTACTAGAATTTAATTAGCTTTATCCACAGGCTGAGATTCGGGGAACGCTCTGTCTTCCCTTCGGTGCCAGCCTGGAGGGGGGACTTTTCATCGCTTTTCCGAAGTTGTTAATTAAGAAGTCGACGAAACTGTCATTCCACGACCACTTTTGTACGTCCCTGCCCCGCGTTTCAGATAGCGATATCGTGCTCGTTCGTGGAATGTAATCTCCGCGCACCACCGTAGACGCCCATTCATATTCATTCAAAACGAACTCGGCAATCTTCGCACCTGGACCACTACATACCCTACCGACGGATATAGACATATTTCGTGGCTGTGTTCCACGTGAAATACGACGCATACACGCCGGTATATTTATATATTTATGTTTTCGAATTCTGCCGGGTAAAGGCTGGGGAAATATATATATGGGCTGTGGCACTTTCAACGATTGCCCTATAAATAACTCACGGGGTTACGTACTCTAAAGGGTACTCTAATGATAAATATTACGTGTTCCCATCCGAAGGGCAAGAAACATTTTTCCTGTTAATTCTTTCTTCTCTCTTTGCACCACCGTCTCTGAGCTCGATAAACCGCTCCAACCGATAATTTGGCGGACTTCTTTCGTCTGCGAAAGAAACGCCATCCTGTTGGTAAAAGCACAATCAAATCTTATATAGACCGTAATGGGACCATCTATCTCGTATAATATGTAGCTGGGGCTGCGTTCGCTTTCATTCTGAATTCATAAGAGGAATTTGATTAAAATCTAATTTTACACTTCGTTTACGATCGATTTACCGATTTCACGTATAATTTTACCCCGTACCTTTCAGTAACCTGCTATTTCTACAGGGTGATTCGCGGGATTGGATACTCTGTATCTGACTCCGTGATGGCGAATCCCCGTAAACAGGATAACGAAATCTATCAGTATTCAGAGTTTCGCTGCGTCGATGCACCGCGGGTAGGACGCGTCGTCTGGTATAATTCAGCTTTTTTCTATCTCTAATCAAATTCAGGCTGTAATTTGTCCCAGTTTCGTGATTCCCATTCCGTATGCTAAAAATAATATGGCATCAAAGAAAACAGTGCCTGGATATAACTTTCGTTACAGTAATATTATTTTAATCTCGCATACTATCTCTCCCTCTCTCTCTCCCTCTCTTCGTTGAGTGCAATTTAGCAGCTTATTTAATACCGTCATTGTATATTCTCGAGCTATCGTTAATAATTCGTGTTTCCTTTCGCAGAAAGTAATCGCGCAATATCTGGCCCCATCATCAAAAGGTGATTTTCATTCGTTCAGCGGCGAGCGAGGTAGTTAAATCGGCGAGTGTCTTCGGAATTAGTTCCAATCGCTCACATCGAAGCCGCGCGTAAAAGTGCCGCGGTAATTTTACATTAATTAACCGATATTTTAAGCGTCGCGATAAATAGCCCGAGGAATCATTAAGCGGTGGTGCAAGGAGCTGGAATAAGTCGCGTCTGGCGAAATAAAACCAGCGACACACGGCTGATAAACGAACGGATGTATTTCATCGAGGCGCAATCCATGAGATAGCCAATAACGCGGAATTCGACCTAATTAGGTTAATGGATAATGAGGGAACTTGGCATCGGTCGACGGTTTGTTGTTCGAGGGCGACTTTGCGAAACTACGACGCGGACAGAGCATAGCTTATTCCAAGTTCGCGGATATCGCGCGTTCGTCTTCGTTCGTGACGTACGATCGCGCGTTTCTCTGGCCGACGACCATCTTGGAGTCGCGTTTCGCGTCGCGATCGATCGTTACAGCCACAGCCACGCGATCGCCGCGTATCAACGAAGATAATTATTTCCGATATTTCCGGTAAACGAGCCTGGTCCCATGCCGCGTTGATGTGAACGAGCTCCAATAGTATCCGTCGATAATTGGTTTCACGCTTGATTTCACGCGCCTCGTGAAACCTCGAAACCTCGTTTCTATCGTAATGCATTACCGGAGAGGCCCCGGAGAACCTCTTCTCCGGCGCTAGAATAGCCGCCCGTGAACCACTTCGCGGCACTTTCGCTCGATTTAAAGAAACCGAGGAGCTTATTTTCCAATCGCCTTCGAATTCAACAAGTACGATCGGTGGGGAGGTCGCGTGATTTTTCTATAGCAGCGTCCTGATTTTCGATCTGGAGCGCTCCAGTGGAGCGGCTCGTATCCGTGTCGCTATAAAAATGTCGACAGACTCGGCTGGTCTACGATTTTTCCTCGCCCCGTTTCGAACGTCGACAACTTTCCGGTCGAAATTAACCGGTTCCACGTTCGCGATCGCGTTTGGCGAGAACAAGGGCGAGAAGCGGAAGTATCCGTGGCGTTGAAACTATCGACTACGTTCGCCGCGCGGTATTCATCGTGTTCCAAATCTGGGGAGACGTAAGTGCGGTCAGCGGCGGGAAGATTGGTGGGAAAAGGGTTCCCTGTTCACGCTCGAGTAACTTTCAGTCCCGGTAATTCTAAAATAGTGCCACTTGGGCCGGGAGCGGGGCTGGCATATATTAATAAGGACGAAGTTACGTGTACAGGTTCGTCCGTGGCGAGAAGGGTCGGAGAAGAGAGGGTGGCAAGGGTTGCGCGGTTGTGATTTCCTCGCCAGCTGCTCGCATCCCGATATGCACTGTATTAACGGCATAATATGCCGCACCACGCTCGTACCATCCACGTCCGACATATCTAATCGCGCCCTCACCGTCCTCCTCCAATCCCAGCCCTCCCGTCCGCCCAGCTCCTCACTTTTCCACGTCAATCCCTCGGCCAGAGTTTCGCCGCTACCGGATACCGCCATCTTCCCTCGCCGCGCCGCGTAATTCACATCCTTCGACCGTCATGAAATTTTTAAAACTTCATTTGCCGTTCTTTTCGTACGCGCGCGTCGGATCAAGCCGAAATGTATGAAGGGTTCTTTGGAGGAGGAACGAATAACTCGAATTAAAGCAGCAATGGAATCGCGAAACGCTATTTGGGTCAGAATGGAACGCTTTACTTCGCTTTATTTGATATCGCGAGAACGGGGGAAGAGCAACATTCGCCACAGTTGATGGACACGGTTGATGGTGTCCTCCCGCTCGAGTCTGCATCGAGAATGGTCAGCGACAACGCGCGGCGCGGTCGACGTTAAGAGTCGTAATAACTCGGGGAGCGAGTATTCGAGGAATGAGGAATTATTTCCGCGGGATTACGATCTCGCGTTACCCAGGTGGCGGTACGCGAAGGAACGAGCCTTTACGTCATGCTTTCGTTAGGATTCCTCGCCTTCCTTATTCTTCCGCAGCGTTTTCTTCTGGGATTAGCGAGAGCAGATGCACGGGCCAATTTCCCTGATCCTCCCTTCCGTGGAAAAAGGGCGAAGATCTTATTCACGGCAGTTCGAAACGGGGGCCTGCTTCTTAAATATGCCGCGCCAGTCGAAACGGCCCCCAGCTACACCCGTATATTGATTTACCAGCGTGTTACGGTGTAAATATTCATGGTGACTATTGGAAAAATCAGCACTGAGCATTGAACCTTTAGTCGCGGGCGTACGGCTACAGAAAGCAAACGCCCCGAGCGCTCGGATTCCCTGTTCCGCTCCAGGCGCTAATTGCAATTGCAAATGCGTTAACAACTAATTCTTTACTTACATAAAAGTCCACCGAAGGGGGAGTGCTTTCCGTGTTTTATGCCCTTCGAGGGTGTTATTTTCCGTTTGATAGATGGATCAACCCCCGATGCAGATTGTAATTTAATAGTTGATTTTGCCTCTTTCCTCGTATCCTGCATCTCTTCTTTAGTCATTTAAACGGTTCAATTAAAGGTAGTAGTAATTAAAAGAATCTGGAGCTTCTTAATGAAAGCGCGAGAACAACGCTCGGGGGTTTGGTAAAAGTGATTAAATAAAAGTGCCATTATCTCCTTCGAAAGTAGAAATCCTTCTTTTGAACCAGTTACTACACAGATTTTGCTACCCCTATAATCAGACTGTTTCCATTCCTAATTTAAACGAGGATATATTGATTTATATTGATTGATGGTGTAAGGGGCAAAGAAAAAACGAGCAGAAAATACTGTTTTATTATTGACACAGGTGCCTAAATTTTGTGGCGGAGAGAAGAGAGAGAGAGAGAGAGAGAAAAATGCGGGAGAATTGGTACTCTTTGATACGTTATAGCGAGAAAAGGTTTCATCTTTCTGCTTTCAGCTAAAAAGCAAACAGACTTTTGTTCCACTAAAATCTAGAGGATATGAAAGGCAAACGTTACCGGGAAGCCTCTTCAGAATAGATCGTTCTAAATCGTTTCATTGCACCCGAGATTCGGCTGTTTAACCAGCAGCTTAATTATTCGAGTAAAAAATTCTCTTACGTTTTTATATTACTTCGTGCAATATTTATTAGCGCTTTAAATACCCGGTTTAAGAGCAAGCAGCGACAAGCTTGGATTATTCATTTAATCCGGACTGCATTAGCGACTTGTTTCCGCTGTTGCTTATCTTTTTCAGAAAAGACGAGGAAGTATATAAACTTTCTTTTTTACAGTCCAGATGGTTCCATCCCAAAAAAGTAAGAAAACGAGTGTTTCTGCTCTTCGCGCTTCATATTTTTCTTAGAACCGTAAAACATTTAGACATTTTTTTACGACAGTAGTTTTATATTCAATTGTAGAACGTACTGCCAAAGTTTGTTCACTTTAATCATAGCCACGCATAACGAGAACTAGCTACGAGTCTTGCAGGAAGTCTCGAGCAGCAATGGTTCACGAATCCAGTGGCAGATCCATATTTTTGCTAGAACTATAGAATATTTAGACATTTTTTTATCACACTAGGTTTATACTCTATTGTAGAACGTACTGCCAAAGTTTGCGCACTTTAATCATAGCCACGCATAACGAGAACTAGCTACGAGTCTTGCAGGAAGTCTCGAGCATCAAAGATTCACGAACCCAGTGGCAGATTCATATTTTTGTTAGAACTATAGAGTATTTGGACATTTTTTTACCACACTAGGTTTATATTCAATTGTAGAACGTACTGCCAACGTTTGCGCACTTTAATCATAACCACGCATAGCGAGAACTGGTTAAAAGTCTCGCAGGAAACCTCGAGCAGCAATGGCTGACGAATCCATCGCTTCGGAGCTCGGAATCCAAAATCGAACGGATTCGTCAATAAATGCCTTTCGCTCCGTTCTGCTAACGAGATCGGAGTCTGGCTCGTATCGTCGAAGCGTGCAGTCGCACCGACGCGATTCGAGCTGGCGAAAATCTGTCGCGGTTAGGAGGAAATGAGGGGCATCGATTCGCGCGCGATACTTGCCGCGTGCAGCCGCGTTCTCGTTGAAAACTGCTTCAGCTAGCCCGGATCCGCGCGCACACCCGTGCGGCGACTCAGCGTGATAAACCCGCGGTGCTTTTTCATCCATCCCTCCTACTGCTTCCCTCTGTCGTTTTCGCGATCACCGGAATCACCCACTTTCCGGTTGCGCGAGCGCGCGTATCCGTAGGCAAGGGGCTACGTGTAAAGTACGCTTTATATGGCGAGATCTATCAGGATCTGGTGTCCACGAAAGAAAGGACGATCTGTTGCTCCCGTCGCTGATTTATCGCGGCGGAACGGCACCGACGCGATTTTCTTTAATGCCGCCACGTCGCCATCTCCCGTCTTCTTGTTCCACCGTATCCGGTTGATCGTCGATTGATCGTTTCGAATTGAGGATATACTGTCCCCCGGATCAAACGCGCCACAGGATCAAATGCTGCCTATAAAATTGTCGGCCTTGGAGCGGACACGTGTGGAGAGAGGCCTGGGCTCGTTCGTATCAGCCCTCGTCGTGCGAGCGACAGCTCGTTTTGACCCGGTTCTAGCCGATCGCGTGTTCCTCCTCGCAAATTCAGCGGGCATTCGCTGAAAATATCACTTTTTGCCTTTCGATGGAACGCGTTCTTGCGACGCGCAACGCGAGTTTCTCGTCGATACTTAAGGAGCGAGGAACGCGAGATACGATTGTATCCTTGGCGAAAATTGTTCAGGTTGTCGCGCCGGTAACTTTCGGCGAGGCTGTGTTATCCGCGGGGTTCTTTAAAAACAATTGCAGACGGTCCTGAGATCCTCAAAATTGTAACGCTCAGGCGAAAGTTGGCTAGTGGATTGCGCGGTTGCTTTTGAATCATGCAATATTTGTCTGAAACAATTTTCATCGCCAACTTCCCCAGCTACGTGGCTCCCTCCGAATGGAATTCCGAAAGTTTCCACCCTCCTTAGAATTGTATCACCAGTTGTAATGATGTTCCTCCTGAATCTCATTGAACGAGACACAAAATATTGGCTTAAGACGTACGGAGCTGTGTCGCGGATTTATTTGAAAACCTTCCAATTTAAGAATCCCGTTTCTTTCCGAATTCGCAGCTTCTTCGCCGTCCAATCCATTTTCTAAATAACAATACCGAACATCATACGAATGTGCGTGAAAAATTCCTCGCATCGCTATCTAGGCGCGCGTTATTACCCTCTCTTACCACCCTCGCATTTCTTTCATACCTTCATACTTCACCCGCCTCCGTTCTTTGCGTTCCATCAAACTGCGCGTTCACGCGTTGTTCGCGTTGTTCGCCGGCGTGTTTCTCGCTCAAACACGGCCGTGATTGCTTGCAAAATTTATGTAACTTCCATTAGACGGAATAATTGGGTTAACCAGCCAGGCGATGCATCTAACCAGGCGCGAGCTTTATCGCGTGCTTTTTAGCGGCGCCGCGGTTTGAACGGAAGGCTACGTGTTTGTTAGCTGCTTCTTCGTTTCGTTCGCAATCAAGAACGCGCGCTATTAAGTCCTCCTCGTCGCTATTAAGTCGTCCCGTCGGAATTTGTCATCCCGCGCCAGGATTGTCCGACTGAAGCCGCTTTCGACCGTTTCGAAACACAGCCTGATCCTGGCGTTCTTTCTCGCCCCGCAGACAGGCAAATGGCAACCAGCGGAAAAACGGCAAACCTCGTTTGCCTTTTCCGCGCGGTAAATCCCAGCGCGTGCCTCGCGAGTGTGGCGGCGTTGCAGTTTTCGAATATCTGAGAAAATCCTCATGCGAGTTTGGTGTATCCAGGAGGAGATGGTTGTTGCGCGGTGGAAGTAGAGGCATTTTAAATATCGCGTTGAAAAGATGAAGCCCAGGGATTTGCTTCCGCTTCGTATCTTCTCGAGGAACAAAGAGAAGATGGCCAAGGGAATTTATTCTTTCCTTATCGTTTGTTAATGCACCTCGACGTTTGCTCGGGGGCAATGGAAACGTGCAGCAAACAATTTCAGTCCGTGGCGCATCCGTTTTTTCGAATTGAAAACGGATATGCGATTTTGATAAGAATTTTCAATGCTCAAACGAAAGCGTACATGTAAAATTCCCTTTCGTTAATTGATTGCACCTATTAGGAAGTTCTAATTGAGTACATCTGTTTGGAATGATTGCGCAATTAGGGAATTCAATAATTCTGGTAATCAAAGAACATCTACGCATTCGAAGCATCGTTTGACATAATCAAGAATGATCTACGATGTCTATATTTAACTTGCATTTATCCGGTTTATGGATCGATAAGAATTTTAACTGACGGGAGAGTTTCCTGTTATTTTCCCTGCGACATACTTCAATTACTCTACCCCTGGACTTGTTTGCTTAGATATACCGATACCTATTTGTTCTCATCCATTCCTGCGAATCACATTGCTAATTAAGCAACCGTTCGACTATCGGATTAATTGAATAATCATCGAGCCAAATAATTAACTGGCAAGTTCAACAACCAATCAGCCAGCCAGTTGGGCTGGTCGATAAATCGATCAATTCTATGGACAATGAAAAAAAAGGTATTCGAGTAAATGTAATTTATAGACAGCAACAATTAGGGAATGAAAAATATAATAACTGCCATTACGTTCCTCTATTTACTTTATTAATTAGATTAATCTCACATGGAACATAATAATTTCATATTAAATTAGCAAATTACTTTTCAATTATCTCGATCATAACTAGTAGAGATTATACTAAGCGATAAATTTCTTGTATCAATATTGAATTTCATGCGGCTCTTACTATGTTTCATTAACGTTACTATTAACAACAATATTAACCATAATAATAGCTCGTTACTATTATCGCCACAACCTCGTCATTACGATAACAATGATTATTGCGGGATAATTGTTTACGAAGCAATCTAACTTGTTACATTATAGTAATAATGCGAACCAAAATGCGTAAACAGAGCATAACAAGCACTATACGAAGCACTATTTAACCGACTATTATGCAGAGTGTACGACGAGGATATTCGCCGCGGTGGATAACGATATTCAGATGGGAATTAGAATCCGATATAAGTCGGGGGAACTAGAACTGCTGATAGCAGAGGATCCTGAAAATGAAAGGACGTCTAAAATGAGAACGCATAAATTTAAGATATACACCAAGTAAGACGTGAATAATAACCAGGCACGATGTCGTCGAGCGGAGCGCGGAACGGAGCCAATTATCAAAATACGATACCGATGCCTGGTTGCAAACAACATCGTATCGTCCTCGTGCAGCTGATTTCCTAACCATTTGCAATTTAACCAGACGGGACTTTTCCCGAATTCCTAACGTCGCTATTGTCGGTGCGCAAAAGGTGGTTTCCTGCATCGCCGCTGAGGAAGCGAATCGTTAGTCATCCTATTTCCATAACCTGAACCAGCGTTGCCTAGAGCTCGCAAAAATGGAATGGTGGATGCGGTGCAGGGCCGTATATGCGACGTGAAAAACGATCGGTTACGCGGCACATCGACTCGCGATGAACCTATTCGAACTACGGGTGACGCGCCAGACTGTTCGCCAGTCACACACGCGTTTGCAAATTAAATAATGCCACGGTCCCGATAAAACCGCGAATCTGCAGACTCACATTTTCAATAAGGAAGTGACCCAACCGCGGTACTTCTTCTCCGTACTTCTAATGTCACCGAAATTGAACCGACGCTACGATACGTGGTCGATTTTCATCCCAAAGATCGTATAGTTGTAATCAGGGAACGCAGCTGAGTTAGAGGAAACGAATTATATCGCAAGATTTGTCAGCGCTCCGGAATGGGTGCGAGTTACGTTCGCCGTAATAAACAAATAACGATTTTCGCAGATGCTCATGAATAATTCCGCGGCCTCTGTTAAGGCGCCTTTGACAGAGTCGAGAAAGCATTTCCGCGTTCTTCCCGCGACGATCCTATTTTCCATTGGATATACGTGATTTAATGCCGGTAGTTGCTACTTGTCACGAGTTACGAAACTTCTCGAAAGAATCCACCGCGGTATTGCATAGTTACCGTATCTTCCTTGATGACGATGCACCCACCGTCTAAACGCACTGTCTCTTCCGCTTTTCCAGCTCTTTTACTCGAGCCTCTTCTTTCGCTCCTGCCTGTCGGTATTATCAATCGAATCTCATAGTTACAATTACGCTCCATCCCCATCCGCGTTGATAAAATCGTTCTATCGTCGAGTGCGAAAAGTCTCGGTTTTAAACAAGCACCCGTCTCCTGCATTGAATGCACCTCTCGATTAATTGAAGTCTAGCCGCTCTCCGCTGGTAAAATGATACATTGCGTTTGGCTTGGCAATTTAAAACTTACAAAATCGCCGCAAAGACAGTGGTATCTGGTCGGATCTTTATTGCATTCTTCAATAGGTTGGCCGTCTCGTTTTAGCCCCCGACAAACAAGTACTGCGAGGAAGTAAATCTTAATCCGATCTTAATTAAGGCGGAATCTTGAGGACCTTATTTAAAACCCGCTTAGGTATCCGTCCACGCGCGGGGTACGGATTTCGAATGGTCGAGATTTAATAAGACGCTCGCGGAAAATTGCGCGTCGCGCGGACGCGCCCGCTGCAGGGGTTATTAATGCTCGTCAGGGCACGCGTGATTAGAAGGAAAGCCTCGATAACGCTTCGGTGCGAGTTATAATTGCCGCGGCGCGACTGAACGAACATGCGAAGCGTAGCAATGGCGCGGGGCTGGACGCGGTCCGACGACGACGACGACGACGACGACGACGACACCGAGTCTATTTCACGCGGCGCCGTGAGGCAAGAAATCATGGAGGAATGAATCCGCGCTATATCTCAATGAGATACACGTTATCTAGATCGCGGGCAACGGGTTTGCCCGCGCGCCTTCATTTTAATACGTGAAATATAACGCTTCGATCGCTGTTAGCCGCGAAATACCCGGAGCAACGTCCCTAACGACGACGATTGCCTTCCTAAAATTCTCTTTATTGGTTATCTATCACTGTACCGGCAATGGGATCGTGTACACCGCCCCCGGCTCTTCTTGCGGAGCGAACGCTGTTGGTAATTATCAAAGATCGATCGATACCCCGCGCAATATTTTAAAGGACTTATCAGACCAAGGAGTGCCTGTAATTGTGCGATCACTTTCTATTACTTCATTCCGGCCCCTTTTCCTTTTAATTAGTCACATCTGGAGACCGCGCCAGCACCGGAGGCGCGCACTCGCTCTTTTTCGTACGACGCGGTCTTCCCGCGGCTGCACCGGAAACGAAACATTTCAGTCGAACGGGAAGGCCAACCCCCTTTCAGACGGAATACTTTCGAGTGCTCGAGTGTCTCCGTCTGGCAGTCGTTCGGAGCGGTTTAAAGAAAGGTAGTCGGACAACTTGGGGGCAACGTATTCGCATGATTAAACGTTTTGCCGGCTAGATTATTTTCTAATTGCCGGCTGTCGGCAGACGAGTGGAACATCCTGCGGTTTCTCGAATATAGACAGAGCTATCCTGATGCAGTCTAGACGGAATTAACGCGGGCAAATGCTCTTGCCCGATCAGCCTGGTGGAAGCGCACTGTTCGTATGATTTATGGAGTACTAATTAACGCGAGCCCCGTATCTCGATACGTTGGATCCGCGTGTTTTTGCGCTGCTCGTCGACGATGAACGGTTCATTTGCCGTGCTGCGCGCTGCCAACCGAGTTTCCGAGGAGCTCCGCGCGATGAAACACGACGTTACATGTTGTTCTTCTGGTCTGACCCCCCCCCCCCCTCTTCATTTCATCGCGACTTGCCAATTTATTCGCACGTTCAACGCGTTTCAACAGTTACGTAAGAATGATTAATACCAGAAATGGAGAGCGCACGGCTTGTTGTGTGCACGTTACGCCACGCTCCTCTCTTCTTCTTCTTTCGTGAATGTTATTATTTTGTGCATATTACTTGCTCGAATGGATGTTGCACGTTCGATGGATACGTGGCTACTTGTTTTCAGCTCGTTTGTCTATTTTCATCTGCTAATGATATAATACTACGCAGGATTGTTATCAATCTTTGCTCGCAAGATATTAAAAATAATTTTAACAATTTTTCTTTCGATTAGGGGCGAGTTTCTCAGAGCATTGACGACCTTGTACCGAGTAACTTCACCGGAGAACATTAATCTTCATAACTTCAACTCTTTCTGGGTTAAACGAATAGGATATTAATATATTAAACAGTGAAAAAGTGTTGGTAGTTTGAAAGGATGAAACCTGAATGGAAGGTAGATTTTTTAGGGATAACGTTGTCCTGCTTCCTCTGCAAATTTTTTATCATAAACTGGAATCGCGAGTCCCGCGGCTCGTTTGCATAATTGTTCGCTTAACGTTCTTAACAATTTTCATCTTTTGACATCGAGTGGTTGCTGAATTTTTGGAATAATCGCGTCTGATATTTGCCCTGCCCAATCCGCATAAACGGCAAGGTAATAACTACAATAACAGTAATCACACATTTGCGTTGGCTGCCGCGATCGGAAATGATACACTCGTGACAATTATGCAGCCGAATTTCGATGCAAAACAGTGTTTAACACTTGCGAGCTTGTAATGAGGTTAAGTGGCTTAACGGGGAGTATAATTTTTTGTTTGAACCTCAAAAGATCGTATTCCAAATCTGCTTGTCGCTTAATTGCCAATTACGTTGGCGAATGCTTTTTTATGGGACGTTGTTCGTGAATTTCACGGAATGACAGGAAGCAAACTGAACGTAGAATTTGACGAACGAACTAAATTCGGAATGCAAACTTTTCCAATCAATTCACGCTATTTTAATTTACCGTATCAAGCTACTATTCCGGGATTGTTGAAAGTAGAACAGGAAGCCAATTTGATATTGCAACAATAGAAAATGTTCTCTTTTGGCACAGGCTCAACGAAAATAGTTTTTTTTTTTTTTTTAAATTGAGACTGATGTTTTTGTATCAGATAACAATTTGTCGTTTATTGTACTCTTCTTGCATAGATTGGCGGAGAAGAAAACAACAAATGTAATTAGCGATTTACAGAGCGTTCGCGTTAATAAAAGATCGACATTCTTGCAGAGTTTGTTCGGGTTTGCAAAAGTCGGTAAGCATTCTGAGTTGCAAACTCCGATAGTTAGCGGGAGTTACAGAATTTCTGCGAGTTCTACCGTGCAAGTAATACTTCTGGTTCCTCTAGTTAATTTAGGATGACACCTGACAAGTCCTAATTTCTCGGTTTTAAATGTCTTTGAGAAGAGCCGTGAATGTAAGGGGAGCTGCAAACAAGCTAATGAGCGTTCTTTATGCGTTCCAATCTGACTTTCGTTTGAAAAGCTACCCTATCGTTGGTAGACGAGAAGAAAAGCGAGGAAAAGTATCGTTCCTCCTAAATTTTAAGCTATTTTCGCTTGAAAATTAGTACAAATTCCGCATCGTTGCAATTACTTCGTCGAAATGAATTATCGAGGGTGCTTCCAAGGACTTTTACAACTTCGGATCGCTTCATTTGAACGACGTTATTTAAATGTTACGAAATTGATATTCAACGCGCGGTACATATGGTAATATTCCACAGCTCAATTGATACATTTCCCTTTTTTTTGGCGGGAACATGGGGTCCTTTGTGCAATATAGACCGAGCAATCGATTTATTTTTCGTACAGAATGCAGCCCTTTGTGCAATGCACAAGCCAGCAGCTGATTCGCTTTTTACGCGATACGCGAACCTTTACGCGTTACGAGGCCATTTTACAGAGGATCGCGTGGCGAGGTTCGACGCGTCTCCATTTACCATTTTTAATCGCGCGTGTGCCGACGATCCGTTATCATTATCCCAACCGCAGAATCGGGGAAAGGCTCCCACCGATGTGTTCCCAAACTACGCGATTCAGAAAGCTCCCGTTACAAACCCTGCCCCCGAAAGTGGGCGCGCGGCGCGATCGTGCGGACTCCCAGTAGAAATGAGTTAAATTCGCGATACACAGACGCGAGCAGTCGCGCGGTCCTGTGACACTTGCTCATAGGAAACTCTACGCGGTCGTAAATTGAGCGGATGCTTTTGTGTATCGAGTGACACGGGCCAACAGCCGAATTCACCGGTTTCGTATCCGGCCCAGCTACGAGCACAGCACACGCGACAAGCTCGTTATCGTGCGCGCGGTCAGAGGCCAGGACAAGGGGTTAGGGCGAGGAACAGACTTACACAGGACGCGCGAATCCTACTGCCGCCACGACACGGTGTGGATTTGCGCGTCGCGATACCAACGACAGATATCAAAGCATTCGTATAACGCGTGTCGTTATGTCGGCTGGCGTACGAACGATCGTCAAGGGCCAGGCTTCCAGCCCCGTTATTGGTGTAAGGGATTCGGGAGCGGTGACCGAAACGCCCCCGGACATATTTGACGGCGGTCTATATGCGTACGCTCGAGTGATCCCAGCGTCACATTCGAAATACAGCCACCATCGCTGCGTTCGCGATCACCATTTATTTTGATAAACGAAACCGGTCGCGATATCAATTCCAGGGTAATGTTTGCTACACCGTAGACGCGTACGCGCGCGTTTCTTATCTACCGTCTCTGGCCGCTTCTAACTTTAATCTTTTTATTGGTTATGGAAATTTTGGGTTTGGGGGTCGCAGATATATCGCAGTGTTTTATGGGTGAAGGTATATATGTATGGTGTGCGCGATTAGAATGTTATGTTGGATTTCTCAGATATTTCTTAGACAGCGATTGCTAACGTTTTATCTCAATTGTTGCTTAATGCATTACCAAAGACAAGTACTGTGTTCGATAAAGAAGGTTAATTGTAGAAGTGGTAGTTGTCACCCTAACGCGTGCGCTCGCGAGTTAGTATAAAACAGAATCCCCGTCTGTTTTCTGTCGCGAGTTCCGTTTTCCGCTGGCGGATAAATGTTTCCCTTGTTGCGCTGTTAATTTATCGAAGTACTGAAAGTGGTTCGAAATTCATTCGAACTGTCGCGACGCGCTGTACATACGTACTCGGTTTCGCGGCTGGGTGGAATAATTCATCCTCGACCGCCTTGAATATCTCGTCCGTTTAGGTTATAAGAAATTTGTTACGAAATTGCTGGCTGCGAGGGATCGTACGGGACGAGTGTCATAAATTCGCGCGCGATCGCCTTTTTATTGGAGTCAAACGATTAACAGTGATTTATCGGGTACAAATGTCCTCATTGAGATAACGTTCGAAGGATCCGTCCCTGAACCGATCGTTTTCCAAAAATCGAGAAGTTACGATCATCTTGATTCCCCTCGATACCGCCATGCTTTCGCTCCTTCGAAAGTAGCTTCATAATTTCCGAAAACTCGAATTCCGCGCGCGAAATTGAAACTGAGGTACGTTCCTCGCGCTCGTTTCGCCAACGACCGCCTCACATTTCACCTCCATATGTAAGAATATCGGGTCAGGGTGCACGAGCGGCTGAGGAGGGCCATGTGCATTCCTGTGCGGCATCACCCCTCTCTGGGGCCTTGCCTCAACGTTTGGATGGGCCATGGCGTCGAGGGTGTCCTCGAGGCTAATACGAGTGGCCTAAGAAGGCAATCTTGTACGAACCTCCGGGTTGCAAGCAAGTCTAATAAACGCCCTTACAGTCGAACATACACCTAGTATATTTCTTACGAACTTTACCTTACAGATACGTCCAGATTCCTCGATGTATCTTTTATCTCGCCGCGCATTTCCTCAGTTTCGCGGGAGGGTAGGAGTCGCGCGTGGCCTTTGTGTTTACCCTTCGAATCAGCGGATCGCCGAGCCCGGCTGACTTCTCCAGCATCAGCCGGGGATCGTGGTTATCTGCCGAGTGAAATTGATAGATTCGAGCTTTGCATTTGCGTCGGGCCATCCCATTTCCATATCCAAGTACCTACTTCCGCCTCTAAACCTCCCCCGCCCCTCCACCACCGACGACGGTTTCCTCGCAAACCGCTCGAGCCGGTAGTTCCCCGCTCTCTTGGTTAGCACGACAAGCCGAACATCACTCGAATCCTCGATGGAATCCCCGGGAAACTCCCCCTCGACCGCTTATCGCCTTCTCGAGCTCCGACGTCGTAAGGCTTCAGATATGAGCTGCATTGAGAGCAGATGCGGCTGATCCAGAGAAGAGAGAGAGAGAGAGAGAGAGCCGCGCGCGGAAGGGCGACGCCTCCAACTTCCTGCCTGTATGCCCGATTCAACCAGCATCGCGATATCGGGGTGATTGAATTTCACCCCGATGATCTTGGACGCATCGAGCGTGATCATGTTTGGCGCCGGGAAAGCTTATCGCGCTCGAGCGTCTCGCAATCTTGCTCGCGTACGCCGGCAATTAACGGGCAAAATTGAGTCGAATTATTGGAGCGCGTCGACCGTGCCGCGGGGTCGCTTTTCTTCTTCCCGCCCCTCTCGACGGCCACTCCTGTTTCTTCCTTTTTCCGTTTCCCCTTTCCTCCCCCCGCGTTTTCGAGCAGCCGCTTTCGACGCGCGCTTTTTGCTCGGCAAATTCCATTTCCAGCCCGCGCGCGGGGTAATGCGCCCTCTTTAACGCTTTGATCGCCGTGTCATCCATATATACACGGTGATCCATTTTAATCTGTCGATGGATTCAGCGGGGATTGATGGGAGAAACAGGATGAGCGTGTATAAACGCGCGTTTAAAACGTCGGGATGATAGATCGTGGCGCGGGGGTGCATCGAATTTGTCTGCTCGCCCTTCGAGCTTTCCTTCTTTCGCGCGGCCCCGAAAATATCTCGAGAGCGTCGATCTTTCTGAGGTTCCTTGGTAAATTAGCTCGAATCCATTTCCTCGGTCCGGAATATGGTCCAAGGGCGCATCGAAATCCACGCTGTTCACTTCGTCGCGCACTCCATTCGCACTCCGTTCGGATTTGTCTGTGTTCGCCTTGACGCGTGCGGTGATATGCTATTCGCAACACATAGTCGCGAAAATCAACAACCTGTGGATATTTGGCAATCTGCTTTGCAGCTGGATGCGGCGGCGGAGGGTCGGGGAGGGCGGGGTGCGAAGGGTGCGCGAGATAAATCGAGACGGAGACAGAGAGGCGCGGAGGGTGGCGCGGCGAGGGAGAGAAAAGGGTGAAAGGAGAGGAGTGCATCGGGGTTGGGTGTCGAGTGGTAACGCGGGAAGGTGGGAAAGCGCGAGGACAGTGGAGAAGAGGTACTCTGTTGCTATCTCGAGAGCAGGTGTATGGTGAACGCGCGAGATATCGTTGAAAGCGATATGGCTGTATCTATCTCTAAGGCTTCCTCCGCTCCCGAAAGCTCCGCGTCTGCACCCCCGAGATACCTGCATTTTACGAAATATGCCGCGCGACGTAAGGCGGCCGAATCCTCTTCGACGCCCGTCTGCTTTACGTTTCCGCGGGAAACAATCGTGACAGACGTTTATGGTGTTTGAGCAGACGCCTCGACGCGCACGGTCGAACGTTACGAGCTGATACGCGTCAACGTTTCAATTCGAAGCGCGAAGAAACGAACGGCAGTCGGAACGATTACGAGAGCGAAAGCTGACTGCGCGCGTTTCCGATGTCTCTGCAAGCCTTTGATCGCGCGACGCGTGGCTGCGCGCTCTCGCGTCTCCATTAATAAATACGAACGCGTCGTATATACACGCTTCGTGAAAAATTTGAAAACGATGACTCGATTATCTTGAAAAAATATCGTCGCTGATAATCGTTCCGTTTCCTCGTTTTCCATCCATCGAATGGCGTTCGCTTGTTTCAAGCCTGGCTTAATGCATCACTGGTTCGGCGGGCACTTCGAATTAGCAGGGCGAAATCGTGGAGGTCGAAATAGTCGTCTGGGGATCTGCGGTTTGTACCAGCTACGGCTTACACCAACTTCTTCGCCGTCCAAGGAACTCCCTTAAGGGTTGTTGAGGTGAAATGAATAATCCTCGTGTGATTTCAAGATGTAACTCACCGCTGAAGACAGGGGGGAATAGGTTTGCCTGCCACTTTTGACATTCCATTACCTTTTCCACCGGGTTCAATCCATCCTCGCGTTTATTCGATTCCTCAGCGATTTTTTCTTCGGCGTCGAGGCACGTAGCCCCGAAAAAAAATTAAATCGGATCGGTTGTAGCGCAAGTGTTCATCCCAGCGCTTTTCTACAACGCGAGAGCAGTTCGAATGCCCGTTTAAATACGTTCTCCCCGTTTCCTGCTTCTTACGAGGCAACCAACTGCACTCTCATCGCGATACAAACCTGTAGCGATTCCCCGCTCCCATTCACGATTGAACCTAAAAAATTCCCGAATCCGCGGAATTGTCCATTCCACGAGGAAACCTCGAATACCCGCTATTGCCTATCAAAAAAGAAAGAGAAACGAAAAAGAAGAACCGCGTTTCAGCCGCCATTCCATCCCTCGCGTTAAAGACTTCCACCCTCGGGTGGAGGATCTTTCCGCCGCGTCTATGCAACGGCGATAACGATAAACTCGCGATAACGACGCCAATTCCGCGTGACATTCTCGCGGGGCAGATCGTGGGTGGCGGTGGCACAGTTCGAGGGCTCCTCGTCGCGGTCCGTACAGCTGTTCGCAGGTAATTACGTCGGCGGCGGTCTTCCGTGCGCGGATCCGAGGCAAGAGAGGAGCCCGTTGTCTTCGAACACTTATCGTTATTACGGCAATAAATCAGCTTAATCCTTCGGTACCGTGCGAACGGGTCCGGTGTTCGCGGAATCAAAGGGAAACGGGTTAGACCGTAATTTAAGCGTCGCGTCCTTCGTTTTTTCCACGAATGCCTGGCGCGGTTTTTTGCCGCACGGGGGCTTCCTAGGAACGTAAAAGGGCTGCGTGGCGCGGGCATTAGCGACGGAATGTCCCCGCTAAGAAAATCCATTTCGCGCGGGCAAAGAGCGTGTCTCGTTCTTTTGTCCAATTAGAAGTGAAAGCGCCGGTTCACGGAATGCGCGGCACGTTCGCCCCGCGAAAGAACGAAACGAAGAATGGAAGAAAGAATGGAAGAAAGAAAGCGCGGCAATGGCGGACCCGGTGCTGGCGCGCTGTTCCGTTCGCCCTCCACGTGAATCTAGAACGATCTAGTGTCCGTTGTAATCCGAATTATCTAGCGTATGCGGCGTATACGCGAAACCGCCGGCGCTCCCGTTAATTAGCATTCCCTCGCGTTGCCCTCGCTCGCTCGCCCCTTTCGTTTTCTCGCTCGTTCGCCAACCGATTGGCGAATTATACCTGTCCTGACGCCGATCCATTCGATCGCCAGCCATTATTAGAATCCGCGCTCAGAAACCGCCGCGTTTGACGCTCTATCAGCTCGTTCACGGTGGCTGCAGGATTTTTTCTGCCCTCGCAAAAAACACTCGCGATCGCTGTTTTATTGTTTCACCGGGGCGTTGATGGCTATCGTGCCGCTGCGCGATGAGGTAATTTTGATAAGCCGGTGGTCATTGCGGTCCTCCTCGTGAAAGGTTAAATATTTTATGGGAAAGGACGCGACGTTGGTATTTAAAAATGCATTTTTCCATTCAGACCGAATTTCACGAGCGTCGAATTTGATCTCTGCCAGAAATTAATATGCAAAGCCATCGATAAACGAGAGTCACAAATGTCCATCACCTGCTGACAAATTTCTCTCTCTCCCTCCGTCTTTTTTTCCTCGCTCTCTCTCTCCCTTTCTCTCTTTCTCTCACTAACCATAGAAATTCAGCACAATTGAAATATCTAGGGAAAACAATTTGCCCCCTGCTGTACATTTACAACCGCATTTCGTGGGCTGACGAGCGCAAAACGAGACGAAAAAGCCCGGCGTTCACCGGGACGCATTATCCGTGGAACGAAGTCGGACGAATTCACGAGGCAGCGCGAGGAGAGCTATTCAAAAATTTTTTTCACAGTGTCGCCTTAACTTTCCACGATCTAAACGCGCGGCTGAAATTTGCCTACCCGTTCGCATTCGTGTTTGTCATCTGTGGCCGCGCGCCGCCCGGGTTTCCCGCTCTTTCCCCGGAAAAAGGAAAAAGAGGGGACGCGGAATAGCGAGAGGCCCGCGTTGAAAGCGAGAAGGAAGTCTGCCTCGGCTAAGAGAACGCGACGACGGGGTGGAAAAAAGAGCCGGAGGAAAATCGCGGGCATCGCGCAAAATTCACGACGTCGCGACTGTCCGCCGCTTTGCCCTCGGATGCACGTGCACTAACACGCCTTTTCGGCCCTTTAAATGTTCAAACTGTATGCAGACGACTGCGCCGAGGCGCGTACACACCCTCGCCCCATGTACGGGGTGTCTCGCGACGATCTCGCGTCTCGTTACTCCGGCAACTGTCGTCGCTACGAATGCGATTCACGCATTGTCACGATGGAAAGTGTTCGTTCGCCGCGCGTGTTCTTCCTTTTTCATTTTACTGTCCGGGTTTAATGAACGGATTATAACTGCGATGTAAAGTTCGCTGCGAGACGAAGTGCGCGTTGTAACGGCAGCGTTAAAAAGTGTTGTTTGACGACTGAAGACGGGACACCCCGCGCATTACCGTTTTATTGCCCAGACGTTGACTACGTAGCTAACAAAACACGCGATCTCCAGTTTTCCACTTTTCGTTTAACGTGCCAGCGCGTGCACTGACTGTACCGGCGCGGAGAAGCAAAGGGAGGAAAGAGGAAACTGGGAACGAGAAAGGGTGGGAGGAAGGGAAGAGCTGATGCTTTCATTGAATCGGGCAGCTGTTTTTTTTTCCCGTTTTTTTTTTTTTTTTCAGAAAATGTTTCTGTGTGTACCGGCGCACGGGATAAATAGGAAAAGCCACGCCGTTTTGAATCTCTAAACGTACTCTTACGGTATTGGAATTTCTTTAAAACAGCGTTTCATTGAACGCGGTAGCGCGGATTCTTTTCAACGCTGCTCGCTACAAGCAAAAACTGTAAACGCTTCGGAATAGAAATCAGCCCCCGCCGGGAGACCCTATTGGCGTAGTGCTTGAATCACGAAATTCATCGAACGACCGCTCGCGCCGCTCCGCGAAAAGAGTTCGGTAATCAAAAATTCATACAATCTCGTTGCGCGTCGGAATATCGTGGAACAGACGAGCCGGGGAGAGTAAAATACGCGGATGGTTCGGCCGCACGATTTCGAAATTTCATTAAGTGTCTCCCGACAGGGCGGGCATTCTCGTCCGTGTTTGTTTCTTTCGCGTCGAAAAACGTCCAGCTCGTTTTAACAATGCAAACGCGCGTTTTTCCTTCGAAAAATTCGTTGCTTCCGGGGGATGAATCGCTTCGATCGCTCCCCCTGGGAACAGCCGCGCGTAAATCATCGGCAGATTTAATGTTAATGAACGAATGAACGAAGAAAGAAACGAGGAGCGGAAACAAAAAACTGGCAGCCTATCCAAAACACGTCGTTGAATGAGGATTTACATTCGAACCACGTAAATGCTGGAAATCCTTTGTACCATAATCCCGCACGCGCTGTGGATACAGGGTGGCGGGGATGGAGCAACGGCGGAGGGGCTGGGGTTCAGCGAGAGGCCGAATCGATTCGCGGCCATCGACAACTTCCGGTCTGTCGATCGGAAAACGAAACGGGTCGTTCTTCACGTACCATCGTTTTCGTCCAGGAATTGTCAGTGTGACCTCTTTTACTAGAATCAAGCCGCTGCATCCATAACGCATCGCGGCCATTCTTTCTTCCGAATAAATAGTTTCACGCGGGGATTGCTTTCTTCGCCGACACGCGGTTCGAACGGAATTTAATGCGAGCTCCGCGGTTGCATTTTAATTCGACCGTAATAGCGGCTGGCGCGCGTATTAAATTTATTTAATACCGCGCGCGGTACGCGGTTGCGACGAACTATAAGAAGAAAAAAGGGGGCACAATTGCGGCGATACAACGATGGAATCGCAGAAATTCGTCGCTTCGAGGTCTCTCTCGCGATTCAATTAGCAGAGAAGAGTCAGCGCCGGGGAGGACGTTCGGTGGCAAGTAAATTATGGCGCCGCGTTGGAAGTGGCGTTGAATATCGATATTCGGATTATAAGTTGGGGGATATTTACCGTCTCCCGTGTTTCGAACATTTAGTTCCATCCGAGTGATTCGTGGCGGACGACTTGGGTGGTTGGGTCGCGTCGCCACATACGGGCGGGTGCGCGTTTGGTAACACGTCGCGTACCATCTCTACGCGTGCGTGTGCAGAAGTTGTGTGCAGTCGCGCTCGATGGAGTGTTAAAGTTTAAGGGACGATATTCATCCTGGTAGCAATTTGCGCGTTCTAGACCGGAAGCTCTCGCTTTCTCCAGGGGCGGCGGCCGACCACGACGGTTTCCGGCGGGGGGCCACGACAGCTGAAATTAATTTCAGCCGATTCAATTAAAGCTCGGATGGGCAAGCCTTCCGCGGGATCCGAAGCAGGCAGGACGGGGGTGTGGAGGCCGATACGTTGGACACTTAACCGAGTTGGAGGAAAAGCAAAGCTCCAGAAAGCTTCCTCGATCGATTTCCTCCCTCGGTTTCTCTCGCAGACGCGCGGATGTATAAACACGTTTGCTCGCTTTGGAACGGCCGGCTGCCGGGCGGGGCTCGATATTCTTTTCAATTAAATCCCACCGCCGACGGAACGCGGCCGTCCGCTTCATTTTACATTCACTTCTTGCGTGTAATTAAATCTTCTTTCCATTAGTGACGAAATTACACGGATCTTTGAATCCCGAATTTAATTGTTCCCGCGTTTCTTGCTGTGTTTACGCGTTTCATTTGCCCGGCAGCCGCACGCCTTGTTTCGACCAACAAACGCGCGATCGATTCCCGGGGAACGGACTCCCTCCCAAGCGAAAGTGGCGAATAATTTCCCCGGATGCAATCAACCGAGGCGGGATTTTTAGCTCTCAGCGTCTTCCACGCCGATCGCGGCGAATAAGGAAGCGACGAACGTTCGTTTCTCATTTTCCTTCGAACCTCGGATATTTAAGAACAATCCTTCTTCCTCCACGAACTCTTTCGACCGTTATTGCGTCGACGCTTTTAACTATATTCGCCAATGTTCGTACAGTTAGCACTCCTCCGCGAATACGTAAAGTTATTTTCGCGAGAGGCATTTTGAAGGATTATTTTCGAGAGTAAAATAAAGTAAAAACCCAGGGGAGCAAAATTGCGTTGCAGGTTTTTGAGAAAAAAGACTTTGAAAATTCTTCGTGTACGCGTGCGCCAATGGTAAACCTATAAACCACCCCAGCGCAGGTGCTCGAGTACGACCGCACAGGATTTCGTCTCGTTTCTCTGGAAAACGGGACTCGAAACGCAATTTTTGCCATTCTTGATTTTTATCTTATTTTATTAATATCGTATCTTCGACTCTCTCTTACAATTTCTCACGTACAGCGTGTCTATTCGTAATAAGGGTCGACACCGTGGCATTGTCAGAATATTTTTGTGACCAATTCCAAGAGAACGAAAGCGAAAATTCGTGCTTCGCTAAATTCTTAAGACAATCTTGCGGTTTTAAGAGTGCCTGTTTAATTAACATCTCCGATGGAGATATCACGCTTGTAAAACGCTACGACCTAATCCATGCGCAAGGAAAGATAAATTCGAGAGGGTAATTAAAGCATTTCAGCCTTTTCTCTCGGTTCATTACATATGCGATACATTTCCCCTCTCCATGCACGAACTTAACATCGTTTCGCCGCTGTCTCGAGAGTGGCGGTCATGCTGTAGCCATTCCGTCGCGAAATGATCGCATTTCTATTTTATGTTTCCGCTCTTGCAGTTACTCTCGCGTTCATATTAAAAGGAATTAAGAGATAAAATTGCGGGGCGCGCGAAACGCAGCAAAGAGCGCGCGTTCGAAGCAACCGGAACGAAACGTTAGTTGAATTTCGGAATTTATTTAATTCACTGGCCACGTCGCGACGCGCAAACGCCTCGATCGGTGTATCGGTAAACCGGAAAAATCCCTTTCGATTCTATTTTAACTCGGTTTACATTCGCGCGTCCTCGAACAAAAGACAGCGCGAAACAACGGGCTGACGAATGATCATTTCTCGCGAGCGATCAATTTCGCGTTGTCGCGAAAAATTCCACCGCTCGTCGCCGCCCGAGAAATTCGACGTTCGTTTATGTTCTCAATATAACGGGGGCCAAAATTACAGATTCCGTCATTACATTCCAAACAGCATTCAACGGTTCGTTGATTTGATGCGTTTCCCAATTTTAATTGCGCCCGCCAAATGAGTTCGGGGAGTACAGAGGCGAATGTAAATGTGCCAGGCGTGAACTTCAATCGAACTTTGCCGGTAATTGTGTTAAATCTGTATAATTTTTCAATTGATACAAATTTGAAGGATGCGCAAAAATTCCGCGGGTTTCTACTCAATTATTTCGTAACGAGAACGCGCTCGCAGAGCCATAAATTATGCCTCCGATCGTTTTTCGGTCGAGAAATGTAAAACGCGGCGGAAGTAATTATTTCGACGGGAGGTTGTAAATATTTTTTTCGAATCTCGCAATCGGAATATGTGGTAAAAAATGCGCGTAAAAATCGTATAACGGATCGAGAGTGAGTTACTCGCGGATGGGTTCGACGTATGGACTCGGGTTGCTAGTGGGAAAATATGAGTCGGTACCTGCTCGGGGTCTAAGGGGTTAAATACGACCGAGTCACCCCTGCCATTGGCAAAGACCCTTCCTTCGATCCAGTCGCGTAGCATCGTCGGATGCGTAGCATAATGCATCGTGTTAGCGGCTTTTTTTCAACCATCTGAGACGACACGAACGCGATTGCGAAGATTAATTTGTTCTCGCGTCGTTCTAGACGAGGAAGCCGTAACATAAAGCACTCGTTTTCCGCCCGCCATATTACCGTTCAACTTGCAATCCCGTAGCATTATTTGCAAACCGTTTTATCGGCTTGTTGACAGTGATTAGAGTTCGTTTACGCTCGATTTTTATCGACGCACGACTGTTCCAGTATCGACTGATCCATGCACGATTAAAAGCGACCGCGTTTGGGTGGCGCGCGGAACGACGCTCCTCGATCGTTCACGACGGAACGAGAGTCGCGGCGCCGTTACAGTTTTTAAGCTCGGCCCATTGTCGCGCGCGCCGTTCGCAAACTAAAACTCGGTTGGTTTCCGCGACGGTGTAACAAACGGAAACGGGGCGATCGAGGTTGAAAACGCAGCCAAGCCTTTGTCCCGTGTGAAACACCTTACGGGCAGGCGAGGCGGGTTGTCCCAGCGTCAGCTCGGCTCGCTCGGCTGAAGGGTTCTCTAAATAGAAGGGGGCGACGATAAACGTTTCCGCGGCGCTGGCCCAGGTACGTGTGTGTTTTCCCTTAAAAACGCAGGAATATAAATTCCATGCGCGCCAGTTTGCGAAGTCCGGCGCTTGCAATGCGCATGCTATCCGCACCCATATTGATTTGCTCTCTCTCCGCGAATACGGGCAGAAGTTTAAAGAGTATTCTAACCTGGCCCCCCTTCGCGTGTACACACACGTAAGCCTGTGTATCCTCGAGCTTCCTCTCCTGCCTCTGGCCGCACTTTTATGCACCGTGACGTGCGCGGATGTGCGTCGAGCAATTTACGCCTACTCGGAGCGCCGCTGCTAATTCGGTCTACTTCCACTGGCTCTTTTTTATTTCGCGCCCTACTGAAGACCGTCGAGCGTTGCCTGAAAATTAGAGGAGCGTTCTATATAGGAGCGTATCGCGTGCTTCTGGGGCAACCGTACCTGCGCCGAGCGGATTTCGGAGCTGCCTTTCAATTAAGAATGTTTCCAGCTTTTCCGTCGGTTTGTCTCGCGGAAAACGGATGCGACTCCGATCGACTGCTCGCTACGATGCCTCGAACGATACGCCTGCGACGCTTGTCGAAGCTCGAATATCGGAGTAAAATGGAATCTCTTATCGCTGTCCTCGTGCTTTTGTTATTTTAATTCGATCGGCTACGAAACAGCGATTTCTCGCTGTCCGGATAAGCGAGATGATGGCGCGTTCAAATAATTTTACCAGTACGTCTACATTTTGGGGGATGGCAACCTAAATCTCTGCTGCTAAAGTACCGTATCAGATGGATACTGTTTAAGTGGGAAGGATTGATTATCCGGAATGATCCCTTATGATGATTTCGGTTAACTGATTCAAATCCTTTAAGCTCCTTTGCTTGATGGAACGAACGGGGTGGTATCTATTAATTAAGCCTAACGCAAGAGAATAATTGGTAGGACAGATACAGATGAGCTTCTGTACGATGTAATGCTTTACTGCGAATGAAAATTTTCACCTCTATAGTTTCATCTAGTCTATGGCTGGGGTATTTGTATTGGACTCTCATCCAAGACAGCGTATACACGCCTGAAGTTCGCGATAGGTCGGTAAAGATCTATTTTCATTCCATTTCGTCAGAGATTAAAGTCAGATTTTTCTTCGGTATTGTTGTCCTTTAATTTGCGACGAACGTAAAATGTCATTAGTTTGGATTACACAAGTTCGTGTCGCGGCGTGCACAGCCGTGCCAATGTTTCAGCTGCTTTTGCGTAGTCGTGAAAATTATTCTTTGTACGTTGCGGCTGATTTTTGTAACAGCCGTGCAATTTGCCCTTTTACTTTTTTCCTCCAATGAAACAGTACTCTAATCATGTTTGCAAACAGCTGACTCCGTCCGCGATTTTTGCTCGCGCGAAAGGATTCGAAACGTTAATGAAAATACAAACTTTAGCTCGAAAAACATTTTTAAACCGGAATACAAACCTGCCACGAGTATAATCACAACAAAACAACTCGAGCTACGCTTTATATCGATAGGAAAACAGCTATCTCTTGTGTACGAATTAAATATGTCGACGAATAACATTGAAAGCAAGCACGCGATGTTTGTCCATGTTTCAGGAATCATACACCTATTCCAGTTATCCATTTTCTGGCTACGATTCCAGAAAACTCGCGAGACCGCGACCTCGTTTTTCGCACGAGCTTGCGTCAAGCTCGTTCGAAGTTTGCGTCTACACGGTACGCACTACTCAAGTAGCACTGCAGGGCAAGGGAAACACTCGAAGAGCCTCGACTTTGCTCGCAACTTGAAAGAAACTTAAAGGGACATTTTAGCTCAAGCAACGCAACCCATTCGCGACGGCTAAGCGTTTCCAAGTAACTGGAACGTCGTGTAACTCGAATAATAAGAACGACCACCCCCGTTTCGAGTTCTTTCCCTATCGTCCCGCTAAATCCACGTCACGCGACAAATCGAGCGATAACCGCGTTGTTTATTTATCAGTTTCTCGGTCAGTCCCGCGGCGACAGTTTCGCAACTGTATGCAGAGGGACGATCAGCCGCGATCGAGGGTGGAGGTAAAAATAAAAATTCCCGCGAAGGGAGCAGGCGAGGTGGGACGTATCGAGCGGCTGGGGCAGGTAGGAACTGAAGTTTTCAAATGTTTTCCCTATCGGTGGACGTTTTATAAGGAAAGTTTTCGCGACGAAGCCCTGCGGGGAAAGTTTATCATTTAGGACAAAGGTTCGCTTCGGTTGGCGACTTTTCCAGCCTCTGCGAAGGGACGACGCGTGGTGGTGGAAAGAAAAGTTGGGCCGCAGCGTTTCGAGGCACCTGAAGATAAAGAGCGAGGGGGTGAAAAAAATAGGCGGGAAGGCCAGAGGTGGGAAGTGGAGATACGTTCGTATGTGCGGACAGGAAGATGGAGAGTCCAGCGAGATAGAAAGCTGTCTTCCCGTTGTCTGTTCGAGGTTAGACTCTGTCGTTGTCTCGCGAAAGGGTCTTTTAAGGTGGACCTAGCTGGACGCGGAAGAGGCAGTGGCTCGTCGTCGAAGAACCGCCATTCCTGTCGGGTGTATTTAAAGGAAAATTGTCCTTGGGAACGTGTTCCCTCTTCGGTGAGTTCCCGAGCGAGCGAAATGCGGTGACTCGAGGGATCTACCGAGGGCCAAGACCTACCCGCAGAACGGTTTCCCTCGCGAGTCAACGGCAACACAGATGACACACAACTCGTACGTAGCGGCGCGGACTTTGCAGCACGCTCTCGGAATCGGGCTTCCAAACGCGGACCCTTCTTTCCCCGGCTATATTTCTCCTTCTATGCGGTACTTCTGGAACTCTGTGTCGACCTTTAAACCACTCCTCCGTGAGCGGACCCGGGGGCTGCTCCGGCATCGCGATCGCAGGAGTACATCGTGCGAAAATAATCCTCCTTCGAGTTCCTCTCGCGCGCCTCCATTGTAATTCGACCGAGCCAGCGCTTAGGCGCGCCTTTTTACCTACGACTTTATCTCCGAGCGCTTTCTTTCAGACACCGGACCGTGTCTCTCTTCGTGACTTCTTCGGGGCGCGGGCTTCTTTCAGCGAACTATCTCGAGTGTGGAATCAATCATGTCGCCGGGAGCTCCTTGGGCTCGAGCGTTCGGGGTTATCGCGGGTTAGACGAGCGGTTTAAAATGAAATTCGCGACACGCCGCGGCCATAATTATTTCATCGCGTTCACATTCTCTCGCAGCGACGTCTGAATAATTCATCGGAATTTGTGTATCGCCGTGGAGACGAGCTTATAGCGACGATCTTGCATACACACGCTAAGTAGGTATTACTTGTCTAAGGAACTAGTTATTCTCGGCGAGCTCATTCGCAATAAATCTTTGATATCGCCCGCGCGCCAGAATCTTCTGCCCGTGCCCAGGCGTCGTTGACTTCCATTTGTGAAACTTTACAAACATGATCGCAATCCTCTTTGCATCGTATACACACCCGGGCACGCCGTATAAGCCGTCTATGATCCATTTTCCGTCGGTCCCTGTTACGCTCCCGCTCGTCTTATTATCGCGAGGCAGCCCAGGGAAGCGCGATTCACACGCGACGGCTGCTTTACTTTATCATCGAGTCGAGACCATTGCCGACGTCCTTTTCGCCGAGTCGGTTCCCCGCGTGAAATATCGATCTCGCCCCAACGGGGACAGGTCCACGCTCCACGCGTGAAGCTAAATTACGCGAACGTAAAAAATGTCTCGTTCCACCCCCTTTTTTTTTTGGCGCTCGCTTACACGAACCGGTCCCTCCTGCCTTCGGAACCGAATAAACGATTCCACGGGGTGTCTTATGTTTTCACAGGTGCGCGTGTGCGTGCTCGAGAAGCAATTTTAGCTCTACACGACCCTCGATAGCGTGGTTTTCGTCGGTCTGTTTATTGGTTTAGGAGAGGGATACGTTTACGTTCGACGTATAAAACTTATTGTTCATCGCGTCAAGTATAAAACGCAGTGGAGGATGTCGTATCGAATTGTTCCTGATTTCATCGAGTAAGCTTTCCGTTATATGTTATTGGTATTTTGGGTAATTACGGCACAGCATGGCAGTCGGCTTTCCAATAGCCGAAATTGCCGTCGCAGGTATTAGGGCACTGTTCTCCATTGACCTCTGATACAAGAGGAATGAAAGACTTATTGCGCGGCTAGTACTGCAAGCTCTTGACCCATTCCATTCATCACGATTCCGTTGATCACCATTGACCCCAGTCGCAAGACGTTTATCAACGGACGTATTACACTGGAATTGTTTCGAATCCCCAAACAGCTCAGCTTAAGTTCCACGGTCGTAAAAATTAGTTGGTTCGCCTTTGCTGTAGCCTCTGTGGTCTTCGATCGCGGAAGAGAAACTTCGAAAACGTTCCGTTGCACGTGAATGTGGGCAAAAGTTGGTTTTAGAGTTTCATTTTCGTTGATCTGCAACAGTATCGTATCCTCTATATGAAAGTTTCATAGAAATTGGAAATTCTTCATTCACGGAACGTTCTCTCGTCAATTTTGATTCCAAGTTCCGCTCGTTGGGTATAAACAGCGAGGGGGAGTATCTTTCAGCCTTTTCATTATCATCAGCCGTCCCTTAGCGTCACTGTTGCCCGGGATTAATTCGTTTTGTGGGCGCAATTCAATTTAATCCGAGAAACGGGCAGCTTAATAGAATGAGCCGTGGCTGTCTAAGATTCTGACTCGACCGATTCCTCTCTCCGGCTAGGTGGACAATAAAGGATGATAATGGCGACGTGTACGCACGCGAGAGGCGAAGTTTCATTTTAATTCCTCGAGGGATTCGACTTATTAATCATAATTCCGCCTCGTCAGCCAATTTGTCAGCGGCTGCGTCCTGCTCGACGGTCGCGTTTATCGCATTAAAGCGGGGCATCGTTGCGCTTCGCCTGATTCGATTCCTGCGACTGACTAATTATGCGAGCACGTTCTTCACTCGCTGGTCGAAGGGGTGAACGAATTTTTAAGAGACATAAATCGCCGCGGAACGGAGAGCAACTGGCGAGAATATATCCGCGAATTATATCGCGCAGATAATTCCAGCTGGCGAAGAACGCATAGAAAATTCCGTTTCCGAAATAATTTTCGGGAATTAATGGATCCTTTCGAACGTGCAAAATGAGTTTCTCCAATGCTCGCGTACATCGGTGGCCGTTAAATCCGATTTCATTTCAACCTGCGTTGAAACGAACAGTTCATACCGTAATTCTTCGTAATCGCTGTAATAACACTGGTTTCGGGGATTATCCGTCATTGACGGAGTATTACCGCAAAATCAGTATTAATAAAAGGCGAATAAAATTATCAGTGTTCGCGGAGCGTTATACTTCGACTTAAATACTTCAAGTTTATACTAAACGCGATCGCGAAGCCCAGTTGACGCTAATTAAACACTGTCGAACGTAACCAGTGATTCGTTTTCGTCGCGTCTTTCGATCGAATATCGAAGCATGCTGGTAACTTTTGAACCGAGCTGTACAGTCGATCAAATTGATACGTTCGTCTCGTTCCACGCTGGTTTCTAACGTATTCATTGCATAATGCATGAAAGAGATTCATCGCGGCTATCGAGACTGCGTATAGTCCCCGAGTATCGAATCAATGAGTCACGACGGGACGAAAAGATTGCTGTAAATATTCGATTTCGTACACGTTGTCTTATGACGGCAAACTGATTTAAAGGAGGGGATCCTTCTATCCGCTGGCGTTTTCAAACGCGTTTGACGAACACTGATATTGGCAGGTATGAAATAAACGTCGCGGAGGAGGCACCACCGTCTTGGCTGCCGAGTGAATCCGGGGAAATACAGAAAAATATCCAATCTGGGAAGGGATCTGTGCGTTATGGTCCATCGATTTTGTTATCCAAACATGGCGTCTGGCTCCGCGTTCCAGCACGCGCGATAGAACACTTTAAGAACGAAGGTACCGTTTTATTTCAGGCACGTACATAACTGGTCCTGGTTATTGTGCTGCCACGGGAAAGTGCCTTTTTCAAGTGAAACAGACGGATACCTCGGTTCCTCCCTATTACTGGCCACCGCGTCCCCTTTCTATTCGCCGGCTGGTTGATGAAAGGGATGGAAACCTGGAAAAAAACGGAAGATGCTCTCGTGCATGAAAAAAGTAAACTATTTTTCCCGGTTCGTGCTTCCTCTTGCTTTCTTTCTCGCTCTATCTCTCTATCTCTCTTTCTCTCTCTCTCTCTTGCATGCTGTTGTCTGTCTTTTTTTTTTTATACTTGACGAGTGTATGCTAGATGTTGGCCCATCGAGCGTAGCTGTGCGGAGATTAACCGAGGAAACGACAATTATTCGAGGCTATCGTGGACAATTTTTCCGTGAAATCCGTTGAAGAGATCCGGAAACCGGTTAAAACGTAGCGACATCCTTTTATTAGAGAAGAGTCGCGCCTTAATTGCGGATAGTTACCGCTTTGATTCGCCGATCTCGAAAGTTGTCGTGACGAGCGCACTTACTTTTGTTTGTCCATTGTTTACTTCGGGAATGCTGTCTCTGCAAATTATCCGGCAATTGGCCTCAATCGAGAACTTCTTAACGTGCACTCGCCAACGAAAATTAAGAAGTAAAACAATTTCACCGCCGAATCATGCGAATAAGTTATAATGTCGCTCGAGATACGTAACGCGAGACACACAGTTTGATATTCTTCTCGTTACCTTGCCTTGTTTCGATGCTTGTTAAGCTTTCGATGTGGTAGACGTATTCCAATATTAATCCGTTTATATTTGAATAAAAGACTCAATGTTGCTTCAATAAACCTAAACGTAGGAAATTTCTGTAGAAATTGAAAGTGTTGATTCGTGCCTGAACAGGGTTGTTTTTAATTTATATTTTCTTCTGCTTCTGCATCCGTATGTGCAATTGACGACGAAGAGATTGTTAGCGCACTTCGATGCTGCAATGTCGCAAAATTATTTTTCACTTGTATTCTCTGAAATGATTAAGAGACCATTCTGCTTCGACGAAGTTTCTACGGTCTGATATTAATTAATACAACTTGCCAAATTACTTGAAGTTAGGTACCAATAGCGTTGCATCAACGACTTGAAAACGCGTTTTGGCCTTCGTGACGACTTTGACACTCTCTAACTTCAATTTCCTACCTCCCGGAACTGGTAAGAAACTTTCAGCGAATTTTAAGCAAGTCGCGTACCAACGATGGATTCCCGCGATCGCTTCTCCGCGTGGAATAAGGTCCAAATTTTCTTGCGATCCGGTGTAAAAATTGTGCTGAAGACAAAAATTGTATTGGAGGTTAATTAAGCAAACGCGATGCAGTAAACAGGATATAATTTTGATGAACGTGCTCGCAACGAGCGAATCACTCGATCGTAAGGCGGCGGACCATTTTAAAAGCTGCTCCACTGTTTGCGTTCGCCACTGTGTTTCAAACAAGTGCGGGCGTTGGCGCGCTGTAAATTTTAATTAAAATTTAAGATACGCGACGGGGCGGACTACTTTTAGGAAAATGATTTCTGAGCTTTCCGAAGTCAAGTATATTTAATTAAGAAAAGTGTTCTTCGAGTAATTATAAGTTTATTAAGTAGAGACGAGGCTGCGAGGAAACTTTTTCCTTCACCCTTTCTAAAAGGTCGCTGCACAGGCTTTGTTTGCGATCGCGCGAAAAATAATCGAATCACGCTGGGAACTCGAAACTTTAACCATACATCACTACTTTTTAAACATTGTCGACCAAAAATCGCGGTATCCCGTAAGTAGTTCGCATACACGCGTTCATTTATAACGTTACGATATCTCACCACGAAAGACATCTCCATTAACTCTTTGCTTCATTATGCAAAGTCATTTGTCCAATTACCAGTGACATTTATGATAAATATTAATTTTATTCATTTCGCAGTCTCCATTTATAAACGACGAATTCTTCGTCCGCCATGGAATTCGATTAATAAATACATTTGTTACACGCATCCGCTAATCGAATTAAAAGTACACGCGCACACGCATCGAATCGTGAAAAGGTACAGTTGCTCGTCAACTTCTCTTCGAAACATTATTCACGACCAAAGAATGCGGTTTCGTTCCTTATTTCTATTAATAATAAAAATCTCAACGCGCGAAACGTCCCAGACGATACAATTTTGAAAACTTTCCTCTATTTTCTACTCCTTGCGGAAAAACGAAGACGATAACGACGGACGAGGAACGCAATTCCGTTCTGATCGAATGAGGACGCGCATCCGCCATGCGACTCTGTCTCTTTCGGTTCGAAAATGGTCGCCGTGTGGGCACCGATTCCGTTGTTATCAGTCTGGACGGTAATACCTGTGCGTGGTGCGTGTAATTGAACTCGCACGCGCGCGACAAAGGGCTGGCCACCGGATTCGAATGATGGTTTAACATGTCGTCACCAGCCGTCGTCGTGTTGTATCTGGTAGGCCTGCGGCGGGTAATCATTACGATCGGACACGTAGCCAGTCGGTGGCCACGCGTATTCCAACGCGGAGAAACGAAACGGTGGAGTTTCGTTGCTCCCTTTTCGCGTTGTTCCGGTGCTTCAGCGCGCGGCCGACGCCTCGTTCCGCTTCGTCCCGCTCTCTCGCCCTTTCTCTCCGCCCGTCAGATTAAATCCAGTTAATTAAAGTCATTTCGCAAATTGAGAATGACATCGATGTTCGCCTCGCACCGCCCTGTAGCGCTGAAGCCACCTTCAAAGGATGGAAATCACCGCATGATGGATTAGAAAAATACTCTCGCTACGTGCTTCTGGTTGCATCGTATCATTTGAGCTCCGAATGATTCGAATTTCAGTGGCATTCTGTTCCTTAGTAAAAAGAGAAACTTGCGTGAAAACGTACGTCTACCATCCCCCCCCCTCTTTTTCTCGAATTGACGTGCGCGTGTATAGAAAAATGTCCCTTTGACGTAGCGAGGGTTTAATCGGCACCGCAGAACTTTTCCCTCGGAATTATATCACGGTTATAGGCGCGGCACGGTTCAAGCAAAATGGATTTCAAGCAATTTCCACCGCATCAAAGTACTTCGGTTCAAGTAAAATGGATTCTCTACAATTTTTCCGGTTTAAACGCAATTGCGGGAGACGCGGCTCGTCATTTTCTTTGTGATACTTCCACCCCCCGCCCCGCGCTTTAGTAATTCACGCGGGCTGTCCATTTCGCCAAATTTTTTGCCCCCGATTTCGTTATCGCGCTTCGCTAGTTCGATTTCTGTTCGACCGCAATGGCTTCTGATTTTACAAACACTGAACACGCTGGCCGCGTTACTTTGATGTCCCGTATTTCATTTTCGAAACGCGTTCCTTTCGTTTCGTCCAGTTAAAATTACCGTCCAATTAGAGGACTGCTTCGCTCTGGGTAATCGAGAAAAGTCGAGCGGACGCAACGAGAATCGGCACGGCTTCCTCGACAGTCGCGAGCGTCGCGATCGAGCGCGATGGCGCCGATCGGAGCCCGCAGTCGTGGACGTTATTTGAAATATCGCGTTGCTCGTGGATGCTGCGGCTCTTGCGAACGTAAATGGAAGCAGCAACGGAATAGGGCGAGAGGGGTGGCTCGTCCGGTCCTCTCTAAGCCAGATTAGGGAGCCGTAAGAAAAGCATTGCTCGGGAGCTTTGTTCAGGCTGCGACTGGTACGCCAGTGATGAGCAATGGAGTGGCCGATAGCGTCTCTCTAACCATCCCGCGGGAGTCTGGAAGCGGCGCTCTCTCGCGTCTTGCCATCCACGGATCCCTTTCTATCCGCTGCCATTTCCGCTCCTCGGTATCTGGCGGCCAACTTCGCGTTCCTACGTTCCATTCCAAACAGCCGCGTTGCTCGTTCGCCCTGTTACCACCCTCTCTCGCCCACCTCTCATTCCTCTCGCCATCTCGCTTCGTCCGGCCGCGATATCGTTTCTCCAAATTGTTTCGGCGTAATAAGTTCGCCGCTAGTCGAACTGGCTCGCGCTGCCTCGGAGAATTCAATTAAGGGGTGTGTGTGTGCCGATATCTTTGCGTCGACTTTCGGAAAAAGGGGAGGAACACGGCGTTGAACGAGAACACGTAGGCGGATGTGTTTGGAATCGGTTATCGAGCCGATTCGGTGGCACACCGAAGGAACACAGGTGTAAAATATAGATGCGAACCTAGAAATTAACGATTCCGTCATTTTTGGTGTTACAGCGCAAGCATAAGTTCGCGCAGCGAGGAGTTGCGCTGCCAGTTAGAGTTTCAGTGGAGTCGGTCAGCGCTATGCGTTGGCCAGTAGAATCAAAATGTTTTCTCGCGTGTAACACAGTACTGAAGGTCTTCGAATATAATTTATTTCACGATACATGGCCGTATGAAAATTCGATAATTATATTTGGTCGAAACACTCCAACTTTTTGTACCGAATTTCCGTAGCTCGATACTCGATCCTTTAATTTGCAGTCGCTCTCGAATTTGTAATATCATATTTACCCGGTAACGAACAAATTTCGCCGGCTATTTGAAAAATAAAATAAATCCCACCGGCGGAGAAAAAAAGGAGGAAATTAGAACGCGTCCCGATAAATCTGTCGAAACTGTTGCACGATCCGAGTAATTTTTTCCAACAATGATAGTAACGTTTGTAGCGACGCTAAAATTAAACAGAATTATGCAACGTGAATCGCGGAAAACATATCGCGGTAAACGTATACGCCCGGGGTCGCATACGTTCCGCGTATTCAAATTTGCTACCGGGATTTGTTCTCTTTGCGGCGATATTTCTGGTCGCGATACAATGCTCGAGTTTATTCACGAAAAGCCACGTCGTTGACTTCCTTTCCCATGCTTTGCTCGTCCAAAGGGATACGCGGGTCTTCGGTGAATAAGAATATTTTTTCGCCTTTTTGACCGTAACCTCGACCGCGTCGTTTCAACGCCGCTTACCCTCCCTCGCGGCGTCTCTGGCCCCCGCCTTCTATGTACACGATTTGTACATAGAAAAAGATCCAGTGAACACGATGTCCCGCTAGTTGGGATTTATTTCGGCTTCTAGGGGCATCCAGATCCTTTCGATCGTCGTGGCAAACAAATCCGCGCGCGTATTTCGAGATTTGTCAGCGCCCTATTGCCCGCCCACCCCCGTTACTCATCGTTAAATTGCTTCGCAGTTTGTTCATCCCCGTCGAGCCGCGGCACTCGGTTACGTCCCGCAACTATATAATTGGGGCCAGTTACGTCTCACCGGAATTACCGTTTTCGCGAATTTATATTTCCGCGCAAAGGGAGCCACTCGGAGCTGCGCGTCATCTTTATATTTAATATTTAATCTGGGGCTACCTCGCAGCGTTTCACTGAAACATTCATTTTTCTTTACGTTTCCAAATGAACGCGCGGAAACGCGAAACGCGTCGACTTCTTAACAAGTAGATTACGTTCGTTAAAACATATTTCCTCTCCCTCCGTTTTATGTGTACTTTACTTTTTCAAATTGTTCTACATTACACGCTAATCCAATTATCAGACGGCTCTTTCAGTTATTTAGCTGCGCGAATAATTTCATTTCTGCGAAGTCTTCTCGCTGCGATGTTCCATTTTAATTAAGACCGTAAATACATCAAGAAAATAATTATTTCTCGAACTTTTTTAAATACGCGGCATACACATCGTAATTAATAACGCGCGATAATCCCCTCTCGAAAACTGAATTAATACTACGCCATAAATTTCTTTCATACGAGGTACATTTTTCACAAAAACGGACTCGGAATATCTGCAGGGGGTGCATCTGCGTTTCGCGCAAATGCTTCGATGATGCGCAGAGTCGATCGATGCGCACTGTTCCGATCGTACCTTGCACTTTCTTTTCCATTGTCTTCCGATTCACGGTGCAATTAAAATCTGAACGCGATCAAATTAGCCGCTTAAACATTTCGCGGTCGACGAGCTGCCGAAGGAAATTTCAGTAATTTTTCACGCGTTTCACATTTACGCACCCCCGATAACGTTTTAATCGCGTATACCAACGACCGCGCACCCTCCTCCCGTTTTATTTGAAAACGAGATCTCATCCGTTTCCACGGACGATGGGACGAATTACGGGCCAGTCTATATCCGTTTTATGAATTTGCATTGAGCAAATATTGCTGTCAACGGGGGATGATATACTGGGTAAGGTCGCGCGATCGAACCACAATTTTGCCAAGTGTACGTTACATCCATCGTTCGCGGAACGATGGCTGCGTAAGGGCATTGTTTTTAGACCGAAACCAATAAACGAACGGGCTGGCGGGGGGGGCTGGCGGCGGGAGGGTGAATGGGCTGCTTCGACCCCTTGCGAGGATTGAAGGCAAACGAAACAGTACCTAGCTATCGATCTGAAAATCGATAGACGCGGCCGTTTATTCATCCAGTCGTTCGACGAATATATTGTTTCCGCAATTTTGTTCGACATTGGATACAGTTTTCCATCGGCTCGCGAAAACGCGCGTGGGCTTATATCAAAACGCTCATAAATTTCAGGTCCGCCGCCACTTTTTTTGTCTCGCGGCCGGGTATACAAATGAAACGTTGACCAGGCGAAACCTCAAGAATGTGCTCGGCCCTCCGCGAAATTGTTCGCTCCGACCAGCGCGGATCGAGTTTTTGATCGCGGTTATTTATGCGAAAGCGCGTTTTATTGGCGCCGGAATTTCGCGATCGTCCAATTCGACGCGTTTTATCGCTAGTGCTCTCTGCGCGTCGACTGCATATTCTAAGAGGACATGAATTTCAATATCGGATCGATGAATTTTACGAGCTTGTTTTATTGTCCGTTCCACATTTTCGAAAAACCGCGGTACATTCGAAGTTTCGCTGGCCCGTCGTCGCGTTCTCCGAACAGCGCAACAACGTCTAGACGAGTAATCCGTTCATCGTTTAAGCGTTTTCGATTAAACGCACCTGCCTGTTTTATCTGGTCGCAAATGAGTTTTCTCTCTTTTTTTTCTCTTTTTCGCCCCCCTCTGCATTGATTACTTTCCGTTTGTGGCACGCTCCACCGCATACATAATATCGCCTCGTGCTAGAAATAGTTTCGCCCCCATTGGGCGGATTATGGCGAATTATAGGCCACGAACCATTAAACGGACATTATTGCCTTATCTCGCTTGTTACAGTTTTGGTTTAAAGGCATATTTTAACGCTTCCATTAAAATAGGTTAGTCGTTTCGATGAGCAATCTGCAATTATCCTAAATAGTTGCCTTCCGTTGCGTGGAAACATATCGGGATACGTTTTATGAAACTAATCTCGTTCGACTCACTTCGAGCCACTGTTTTCGAAGCTTTTCATGTCTTCGGTAACCTCGCTTGTTTTACGAGATTGAGTTGTAAAAATCTGTTTCGATCGGTGTCTTTCGAATCGCATCCATCGATAAAGTTTAAACCTTCCTTCTTCGTGATCGAATTACGATTTCGCCAGTGTCGTAAAACTTACGCATCGGACGAGACGAGCGCGCGTCATTATTTGCATAATTGATAATTTCGCTTGATCGATGGTCGATACTTACAACTGGTAACGCGGATCACCGTATTTGATGAATCACCTGTAAAAGCCACCTCCGTTTAATTATCCTTTCCTACTCGGAGAAATTCAATTTGAGTAATTTATCATCCACAAATCATTTTGATATTGCGTACTGCCCGCCATTGTGGCCAGGCCCCGCACGGCCCCTCAAGGTAAACCAACGGAAATTAGTTTCATCCTAATTAAAAGCACGCGTAATTACCTCGCCTAATAAGAACGCACGCACTCCGCGTTTCGCACGGCGTGCCGATGCACGTGAGAAAATTATTTGCAACACGACAGGAGTAACGCGAACCTGCCCAAGAAGAGATCGTGCCTGCAACCTTATCGAGCAACCTAATATCCGTACGAATTAAGCGGTGCCCTTCTTTCTTTTTCCTTTTCCTTCATCGTCGAATGAAATTCTCGTTACGACCAGGCGAATCGATGTTACCAATTATGCAAACGTTGCGCCTGTGCAACGAATTCTTGCGTCGAAGCTCGTTCGATCTCATTAACCGAGGCACGGTGCCTCGCGAGATTGCATCATTCGATCGGTCGTTATTAAACCTGGTCGATAAGAATAAACTCGCGGCTTCTACCCGCCGTACGGGGATAATGCACTCTAAAACGGCGCTCGCCAACGGCGGGACATTAAAATGAAGAAAGTAGTGGAGGTTCGCGAAACGCGTATTACGCGGCAGTAGAGTCGTGCTCGTTTCTCAACCGCTTTCATATTTGATAAGATAACCTTTTACTGGTCGCCCGGTTTATGGCGGATATTGAATTGAAGGAAACGCCGGTAAACACGGTGAAAGTTCGCCGGATGGTGGCCGGAACTCGTATGCTTAACGGCGACGAATTAACCGACATCGCGCGGAAGTGGTCAGAGGGCTGGAGGAAAGATGGAGGCATAAAAAGTTGAATGAATGATAACAAATTTATCGACCCTCTTCGTGCTCATTACTCGTACCAGAAAATTGTCGAGATAACGTTGAACGGGTGACAATGGTGATTCCGTGTTACAGCGAATTCATCGAATTCCACGTTGCTCGCGTGCCTCGAATCGTATTCTCGGACTGCTGCGTTCACGAACGAACGAATAAAAAGCAAATTACCCGGCCGATTTAACGGCGGATTTTTAATTTCTCGTTTCTTAATCGAACGCAAAGTGTCGTCTCGCCGTGGCGGAGGAAGGACGACACTTGGAACGTCTGGTTCCTCGACTCTGACCATTCGACTCGAAAGTGGTTAGCGGCGGGGAAGCGAAAGGGGGCCAAGATAGAGGTATAAAGTGTTTAATGCCACCCTCGCCTTTCCACTGGAAAAAGTACGTAACGCGTGACAGTTATAAGTTGCATCGTGCCTTGCACTTTTTGAGAGTTCGCCGAACTTTTAAATATACTGGCGCTCTCGCGGTGCCCCCGGCGAACTTGAATTCTATAAATAACGAAACTATCCCGACTCAACGTTCCACGGATAACGTTCTGGTTAACTTCGCCGCGCATTTTCCGGGGGAACTCGCGCAACGGTAATAAACAAGATTGCCCCCTTAATAATTAATCGATATTACGGGGCAATTTATGAACGCGTAAACGGGCGCGTTCATCGGCCGCGCGGATGGCTCCGTCGTAAAATATGAAACGCGACACGGTCGAGGAAAATTTTCCGACTAATCGGCTTGTAAACGCTGGCGCCAATGAAACGCACCGGGAGTGGCATTCCTTCGCGTTTCGACTTTGACGGGGTGCACGTTGAAGTAACGCGAAATACCTCGCCGTAGGGGGGGAATTAATTTTAATGCAGCGAAATTGCCGCTGAAATTTCGTTCGTCGAATGATATATTTATAAAGATGGGAAATTTTTATTTCTACGTTACATCGACCTGTTAATTGTTATCGTCGTCGCTGATATCCGGCGTGTTTTTCTCTTTCTCGTGTCTGCTGCGACGTACAATCGAGCGAAGTTCGGTAACGACAGAGCAGACTCGCATAATTAACGGAAGCCACGGCAAAAGTCGGACGCTGAATGGAATAAAGTGTACGGAAAGTAACTTCCTTGGCACCAATACTTGCGTTTCGTTGGTCACTGGAGTTTGGGCTATTAAGGAAGCCGGGGACGTGTCGGTTAATAGCCGAGTCTTTGGGACTAAGAACGAACGAGGGGTTGCTCTTTTTATTACCGGAAGACTTAGTAGGATCTGGAGTACTTTTTTTATTCGCCCCCCCTCGGAATCCCTCTCGTAAATTGTAGCGGGGTCCTGAACAACACGAGTTGCAAGTTATTGACTGTTCTTTCTCTCTTATTTGGCGGAGGACGATGCTTCCTGATTTTAATGAACCCCTTTCGTTTCATGAAACGCCAAAGACAACGGGGAATCCTCGCGTACGATTGAACGGTGCACGAGTTATTAAACGCGCGATATCGTTCTGATCATCGCAGAAAGCGCGATCAACTTTGAGAATATAATTTGCACTTGGTTCTAGCAAAATTTTTCGAACCAGTGTCAGAAAATCTAGGAATTTCCGAAGCGTACAACTGTGCGATGTCTGATTCAATTACACTCCGATATTGCTCAATCAGAGTTCATCGCGTTGCGGTTTTCTGTTCTGCGCATGGATCTTCATTAAGTCATAGCGCGGTCAACTACGAATCGTACGCGTAATTTATTGGTGAAATGACGAAACACGTGACTATTAATCTATGAGATATTAAGCGCGCGATAATAGTGTACGTCGTTCAATTACGTCGCCAGTTATTGACTCTCGAACCTGCCATTAACCGATTCGAAAATTACTCGTTTGGGAGGGAAAAAGCCGTGGCTGCGCGCCCTCGATTTATCTCTCCTCGACACCGATGACGTAAATAAAAATCACGGCAATTTTTTGGCATCGTTGCCCTGGTTTATCTCGCGCGGGTGCCACGCGAGCGCAGGAAACGTAACAAATTTGGTGCATGGATTCCAATTTTCGGTGGGACACGCCGTAACGACGCGTCTCGAGACGCGAATCGATATGACCAGAGGCAGAGGAGGTAGGCAGAGTGAATAACGAAGTGGAAACTGCTCGACATCGCTCATCTGGAGGAAAATTTGTATTCCGTCCGACCGTCCCGGATCACCCTTCTGTAACCTTATCGTCGCTCGGTCCATCAACTTAACTCCCGGTCCGCCGTTGCGAGGATCGGCCATCAATTTCGAAAGCAAACCCTTTCCAGGGACGCACGGCTCCGGGCTAAATTCCCCGGAACCGTGGCAACCTGCTCGCTGGGACTTTGAACGTCGATGCTCTCCCCCCGTTATTTTTCGCGCAATCCCGCGCCTCGACCTCTTCCACGGCGGAGCACGGATATACCTAGTCGGACTGTTTGCGTTCTGTACTCGATTTTCTCCTTTTCGACCGAGCACAAAGGACGCGAGGAGTTCAAGGGTACGTATTCCGAGACAAGGAGGAAGGCTCGCGCCGCTAGCGCAAACGCTCGTGGTGCCTGCGTTGGTGGAATTCGCTAATTGGATCGACGATGCTTTATTTAAATAAGAACGGCGGATGCGTAGGCACACCGTAATGATGCATTCGGTTTCCGATAAAGGAATAGAATGGGAAATTATTGGAAGCGTACATTGTGCAACGGGAAAGAATCCTCCACCAAGCCAGGACCTATCGTCCGCGATAGTTACGGTATCGTGGATCTGCTAGCCTGTAAAGAACTAGTTCGAGGAAACTCGATCGCGAGGATTTTAGCGTTCGACGAACGCGCGGCCAAAGGACTCCCGTCGCGCTGTCGCCTGACGCGGACCTACTCGGGCATAGTTCCAGCTATTTACCAAGTTCGCCAATGAAACCGTGATTATCCTCGAATGTCAAGGTTGGAACGCGTACTCGCCACGGTAGTTTCTAACGAGCTCGCATTAATTCACGTTCCGCGGTGCCCTCCGTCTGGCAGATTGATCACGCGCACTCGTCCCCGATGATACGTCAATAAAGCATCTTATTATGGGCGACTACGTCCAGCCGTAAACGCCGCGCAGCGCCTGTACAAGGTGCGAACAAGCCGCGGCTGTGTAATACACGGGCGCCGGCAACAAATCTTACGATAACGAGCGGGCATCGATCGCCATCAACGGCAGTCGCGGGGCTATCAATTCTTCCCAGCTGCCCTCTCGAAAAAGACGGCCCCCCGTTTAGTGCCCTTAACACGCACTCCGTGTCGTTTTACGGGGCCACGGCTGCGAGCCGTCACGACGGTATCGTCGACCGTTTAACGCGTCGCCGGGTCGACGGTGGAACGATTTTCACGGCCTCTTTACGACACGCGTCCGTCCGCGGCTCGAACCCCGGAACGATGCGTGCGGTAAGCGAAAAAATCGCGGGAGGAGGCTCGAACGGGTCCTCTCGCTGACAGCCTCGAGGCCCCTTCTGCCTGGAGAGGACCGTCGAGACGCGGCGATAAGAACTGAAGTTGAACCTCGCCTGGAGTATAGAAAATCGCGCGGACACTTGGCGGAAATATGACAACACGGACGGAGGATACGGTGATAAAAGGATGATCGTACGTGCATTTCATGCTGGACTCGTTAAAATCGTATACCTCGTAAGGAGTTTGTACCATTGTCTAGAGAGACGTTGTTCGATTCATCTCGATAGCTTTCTTCAATTCAAGCGGGGTATCTGCTGGGTATCTATATTTCCTTGGACGCCATCGTCCATATCTCTCGAAATCCCTTCTACTTTGCCCTCTGAAGTCATTGTAGACACGAAAATCTCTGACACCGCGACACGGTCAATTTTCGCGGTTGCTCGTCCGTCTGCTTATTTGTCGAGTGTCATCCCTGGAATTTATAGTCACGTCGAGGTAAGACGCGGGCGTCCCGCGTGCCGACTTCAGAGGCAGCAGAGACCCTGTTCTGGATGTAGGAAATCAAAAGAGAGGAGACGGCGACGGCAGGGAGATTCTGTTGGGAACAGCGGAGGGTGATCGCTGGTGTCATGCGAACGCGTCCAGGATGCGATACAAAACGGCGCAACACTCAATGTCGTACACCTCTGCCCGTTGTGTGTATAAACCACATTATCATAACTTTTTAGCTCGCGTACGCTTCCAGCTGTCACTATAATTACGCGTAATGTCGCGTAGCCCCGCGATCGTCGACAGTTGCACCCCTTCTTTCGCTCGTTCTTGCGCGACTTCCTTCATATTTCTCTCGCGCGAGATTATTTCTCTTCCCAGGAATCTCTTTCCTCGACGCTCCTCTTCTTTCCTCCTTTTTGCGACGTTTGCCTTCGCGACCTCTCTACTTCCTGCTCGAAAAGCGGGCGTGTACGCGGTGACACGTATCTGCGATCTCCGAACTGCAAATCCCATTCAAACATCATCGTCGACGACGCTAGATATATGCAAATTACGCGGCTCGATGTTGCAAATGGTTGCGTTTATACTATGATTAGTACTTTGAGCCAGCTGCGCTCGGCTGAAGGTATGAAAGTCCATTACCCTGCAACAGGAAGTCGTAGCGTCATGAAATATGGACTATATAAAACCCGCGCGGAAGTGTACTCGATCCTTAAAGGACGAAACAGAAACGCACTTATACCCGCCAATAATTGAACACGCGGTGCTTTAAGGCGCAGTGGTGAAACCTAATTCGACGCTGGCCTGTTAAGAAATGCGAAGGAAGGAAAAATCGGTCGGGGGAAATTAACGAGCATGGCCGCGCTTTTGAACGATGCAACGTCGACGCGCCTCGAAACGCGGCGATGCGCGCAAGGATTAATTCATCGCGGCACAGATTCGAATGCTTCATTCGGCTTTGTCGCTCGCGTCTCCGGGTTTTCTTATGGTCCTTTTTATTACGGTGCTCAAACGTGTGTACATATTTGGCCGTAGCTGTTATACGGTCGTTTTGCAAAATGTCGGTACGCCGTGCCCCGGGGAAATCATATGACACAGCCACGGTCCGCCTTGCGAAGAAATTTACTCTCTGCCCGACAAAAGCGATGTGATTGCTTTACAGGTAACAAGGATTGAAAGAATCTGGCGGAAGCCAGGCGAAGTCAAATTTAAGTTCGTACGTGCGCCTCGGGTCAGACGTAATCTCCGATGTAATCATACGATTGCGTTTCGTCATTTCCGTGCATCGCGAAAAATGCTTTCCTAACGAAACAAGAGTCCGCTCGCGTGCACGGTTTCATTTGTTGCGGATCGATCAGAGACGCGAAAGTAAATGATTAGTCGAGATTGCTCGAGTAATATTTAACGTGACCAGAAAAATATTTGAAACCTCTACAAAACTACGTATAATGGCGTATAAAATAGACTAAACTGAACTTGGAGAGAGATTGCGTTAAAATTGTTACAAGAACAGGTTTCGCACGTATAAAGTTTCATGTACTCTGTTTAGGTAATTTTAGCTACGGTGATTTGCATAAGTATGCAAATTTTATAGATAAATTCGCTATTAATACTCAGGTTTACAAGATGTTGCTTTAGAGGCACGTAAAAGTAATTCTTATATATCGTAACTGTGAAGAGGCGGTGCATTCTTATTTTAATAAACAGACTTTACTAGACTATTATGTTCTCATCGTTGAAATCGTTAGAACTAATAGGAATAATATTTAACGTATAAATTTGTAAGCGACATTTACGTGCATTAAATTACCATAATATATTGGATTAGTCGATGAAATGCTCGCTAAAGGGAAATATCTATAATCATTTAAAATAATGTTGTATTCGGAACGCAAAGAAATTGTAGATGATGATACTTTAAATAGTAAATTATCGCTTTCGACAATTAAATAAAAATATTTCCTTTAAAGTAAAATACAGCTACGTTTACGACGATATATGAATTTGTGTAGTATTTCAAACGTGTCATATGGTTTCAGTGACGTGTCAAAGTTCGAAATTGTCATTTAAAATGCTCGAGGTACATATCCGTGTGCATCGTAAAGGAAATGTAGCTATAATCTTTTAAACGCATACGAGAACTCGAATGTTCCAGAATTATCCAGGTAAACAAGCGAATTGAACGCACCTGACCAGCAAATAAACGTTTCGTATGCCGATGGCGCGAACCATTATACGAAATTATATCGTTGAAGTATTACTCGCGTGACACGCGTTACCATCGAATGTTTCCATCATAGTGTATCGAGGTTATCCAATATCAGCGAAATTCGCGGATACAAATACCCAAATATGTTTTTGCACGCGACCACAGGCTGGGAATTTCCCGTTGCGCCATTATTTAGCGCATCCGAACTTTCAGTCGAATACACGATAGTGCAATCGATACCTGTTGCGAAAAATCACCGTTCGAAGTCGTTTATCTTCGCGTGGAGGAATCGTTGATGGAAGGTTTTCCATTTCGCGACAGCTGATCATTTCTCTCGCCAGGTTCGAATCATTTTTCCATTCGTTGCACCACGACGAACGTTCTTCTTTACGAGCTTAATCTCCAACACGGAAAGTGGGTTTGGCGATACGCTTCGTTAAGGTAGTTGGCGGTCTTACGAGTTAATTGCTAACTAGGTTGGATACTTGTAAAAATTGGACGACTTTTGTACAACTATTGCGCTCTGGCTCGGCTGCAATGCAGAACTATGTTCGGAGTTCCTCGAATCCTATTGGCTCGACCATTGCTATATACTCGGAGTTTTCGAAAACTACCCTCGAACTCTCGGTTGTTCGATCGACCGTGCGAAACCCTAGAGCCTCGTCAGATCACTCGAATTGCTCGAATTCGAGTAACTTGACTTCAAGTTCGCGTCCGCCGTAAGTCAAATTATTTGTGTCACCGGTGTCATTTCGAACGAGCTCGACTCGACTCGCAGAAGTCCGCAAGTAAAATAGCGTCCAAGGGCTCGCGTTTTAAACCGTGAAAATATCACTTTTCAGAAACAGCGTACGTTTCTGACGGCCCGCTTCGAAGTCGAGGGCGATTCGAAACTTTTAAATGGTTCTTTTAACGTTCCTTCGACCGTACAGTCCAACAGTGGAGCTGATTTTTATAGTAATTCTGGTCGTCGACCACGGGGGAGGAAAGAACGGAGCTGAACGGGAAGGTCACGTAGCACATTTCGACCAAAGGGATCCGAGGATTTTATTCAAACGTCATCACTCTCCGGGATTCACGTATCGCGCCGTGGATGAAGGGGGACGCGGCCCTCATTTGCATTTAAACGCGCTTAAATGTACTGGGATTTCACTCACGATTTTACCACCTACGATAAGCTGAGCTCGATAATGGCAATAAAGATGGCAATTTGTCGGCGGGCAGCGAAAGAATAATTTTCAGCCTGCAAGATTTCACGGATAATGGCCGGCGATTGTCCCAATCGGGCCGATATCGTGAGTCTTCTCCCCTAATGTACGCGCCTCGCATAATAATCCCGTAAGTTCCCCTCTTAATACGCACGCACCGATTGCCACGTATCGGCTGGCTACCAGGGGCGTTTAGAAAATTGTCCACCGGTATCGGTCGATTGTAACGCCGGGTCGTACGTCGATTATTTATTATCGTCGACGCTGGAACGCGAGTTTCCGACTACTAGGCGTTTCTCGCTTCTGGGAACCCGTCGCGTAAATATTCTAATCTTCGATGCGTTTTTTCGAGCCGAAGATATCGCGCGGGGAGCCTCTAATTGTTTGGCTTTTAACTTCGCGTCATCCGGGGGTACGCGACGTTCGCTGGGTGAATCGTCGGGGGTACGAGGCGCACGCGCAGTTAGCTTCGTAATTTCTGGAATCCTTAAAATTCTAGCAATTACGTCCACTGTATACGAAGATAGAGTAATAGATAGCACAAAGCGCCTCCAACAATGCGCGACCTTTGCTTTCAACGCAGTTAAACATTCTCCTAGGTTATTCATTGCCCCCCTCCCGCTGGTTGCTCGTTCGTGACATAAGAAACTGTTGCAAAATAAACGGACATTACTTCCGACATGCATTCTGGCGACCCAGGATACAACGTCAACTCCTGGGCTCGTAAATTCCGGGGCCGCGTCATGGTAAGTCGCTGAACTGCTCTTTGTGACACCTACAGTGCTGGGGCGGAGGGGAAATATACCGTACTTGATGCGCAAAAAATTTTCACCGCTCCCTGAATGTTTAAAAAGGGAAGAACGAAAAGTTTTGTGGCCGGTATGAAAAATAGGGAAATTGTTCGTGACGCTAATTTGTAGTGCACCCGGTGTGGTGTACACCCCCGACACGTACACCTCTATTCCTCTATAGGGTCCTCTTCCTCTTCGTCTACCACTATCATCTCCCGCAACGGCGGGCAACCGCCGACCATCCCTCACGCCCAATTCGGATTCATATGCAAATGCGGGAGAGAAGCGAGGAAGAGGGAATCCGGGTGTGCTTGCGAGATTTCGGGAACGCGGAGGGTTTTTAGCGGGGGCTAGTAATGCATAAGGGTAGTTTCCAACGGACTGGACCGGTCGATGCGGACTCGATATGGCGGCGCAATGGCATATGGCGGCGGAAAGACTCGCTAATCGATATCGGTCGAGGCGAGCGTACTCGATCCCGTTGTCGATCACGCGAACCTTCGACTCTCTCCACTGACCTTACGTATTCTTCCCTCGCCGTCTTCTCTCCGCGACGCGTCGACTGTAAAACGAACGAGCTCGTTCTCCACCACCCGTTCGACCCCTCTCTTCTACTATCTTTTTTTTTCCAAGACATCGTGCAACTGCAACGGGATTTGCATAATTGCGAGCGATTGTTTGTCCCCGTATCATGGCCTCTACCACGCTGCGGGACCTCGGTCCGCTCCTCTGATCCTGATTCATATGCAAATGGCGGGCTACACCGGCGCACCACAGCGCGGAATTGAAGACTGCCGCTTACTGGACCACACATTCACCCCCTAATTCCCTTCAGCCCTCCTACCTTACCCTAACCGTTTCACTCTCCCCCCGTTTTTCTCGTCCTCCGTGCGCGTCCTCTAACGTCCTTTCCCATCTGCGGTGACGTTTCTCTTAGTGCTCGTTGCAAGCACTCTAGATGCTTCGATCGTAGTCGCGAGACCATTATTCCTGATGAACCTTTTTTTATTATCTTTTTTATTATTATTTTATTATTTTCTTCTATACGTAGAAGCGGTAATTACACGAGCAGCTGAATTATTAGCTCGTCAATATTTTCTAAAATGGATCTATCAATTTTTGTTATAACGGTGTAATATATTTACATAGCGCTTGATTGAAAGTAACTATATTAATAGTATAGTAAAATATGCAGTTTCATTAGCAGCATATGTATATTATTATTCATTATATGTAATTATTCTTCATTATTTTATTGGATTAAAATCGAATCCACGTTTTTGCATTGTACGAAGAACACCTTCGCACCATATTCCATATGCATTGCGGTCATAACCTCGACGGTAGTTGATTAATTTTGCGTGTGCTCACGGCGGATACGCACTTCCGAACGTATTTGCTCGGAGAAGTTCGGAACTCTCGATAATTAATGATTATACTGGAATCAGGAAGTTTGTAACCGGAGTATCGGAAAATTATTGCCTTCGATCGGTTAATCGTATCGACAGGTGTACGTGGTGCTGACTGCAATTTGAAAATGCGCATCGAGAACTTTTAAAACCGCACCGACGTGAAATATCGTAGCCGAACGGTCCTCTCGTTTTAGCTTTTTTGTCATTCCGAGGCTGAAACAATTTTACGAACTTGTAAAATTGTCCTGATAAATTTCGCAGAATGGTGAACCTGTTATAATTGCTTGTACGAGACCGTGGAATCGTGGTAATTGTTGCAGAACATTCTTCTACTGTATTTTTTAATTTAAACTTGAATTGCTCGTAATTGCTCATTATTCATTAAATCCACGTGCACCTTTCATACAAAAAGTCATCTCTCTTCTGCTATATATTCAATCTGTTAAAGTATTATAACAAGTCTATAGAAAAATGTTGAAATTACTTGAAAAGAGGTAATAATTTTCTCGCGAGAGGAAAGTAACGGCTGAAATTGCAAATTATCAGGAGCAGCCTGCCTAAGAACGACGGGTCGTGATTTACGCGACGAGCGCGAACCGAGGGTTGAACGACCGATACCGAGAGATACGAGTCGGACGATCTTCGCGGAAAAATGTTCAACGGATAGCGATCGCGATTATAGATATTTGTCGACTGAATGAACTCGTAACGCAACACGTCGCGTGATTCGCATTTCTCTGCGCTAGGTGTTCAGCATCGCGCGGTATGCATGCGGCTCGATTAATAAAAGCCACGGGAACGTAGAAGCGTTCGCCACACGGTTCCCCGCGATACCATCTGGCTTCTTTCAGCGGACGCCGTGCAAGAAATGACCACGAATTTTCCGTGACCGAGAGGAGCTGGCAAACGCGAGCCAACCGTTGATAGTGTCTTACGAGCCTCTCTCGCTTAAGCCATTTGACGAGTTATTCCTCAAACACCGTGTTACGCCGTGTAAACGCTGCAATATGTTTTTACCTGCCTACCGACGACATCGCGCCTCGGTGATGGGGCCGATTAATCTCGCCTTTGATCGGCACAAATTTTACGGGACTCGTATACCATTACCCGTTCCAATAGACTTCTTTGCGCGAACCTTTCATTCCTCTCATTGAGACGTCAATTTTTCTACCCCTCGGAATACGCGAAGCGTTAAGTACATCTGCATCGATAAACGCAATTCTTCGCATAGCGAGCCAGGATCGCGCGTACGCCGTTTAACCGCGGAACGACGCCAGGTGGGAAAGAATTAAGAAAAGAGTTTCCTATAATTTCCTCGAATGCGCGTACGCGCGCAACAATGCCCACGACGCGAACGAGCGATCGAGAGGAATCCTTAAGTATCGCGTGACAATTAGGACGAGGGGATCGTGAGAACGAGCGGGCAGACGCGGATCCGTTGCGGAATATTTATCGTCGAGCGCGTAACGAGGCGTCGCATCGTTTGGCCTAGTCGTTAAAGTCCCGGGGCACGCAACTTCTGTCAGCGGTTACCCGGCGCCGGTCGCAAGGTTGACTCGTCTGGTCACCGAGCAATCACCGGAGAAACCCCGTAGGACATCGTCCTGGCTGGATTTCTGGACGACAAATATGTACGCGGCGCTGGTATGTGTGCATCGATAAACCAGCGGTATCCGCGAATTCCGAAGAAACGCGAGGGAAGCTGGCCATTCTTGACGGCGTGAGAAGACGCCTCGACTCGGATCAAGGGTTATTCGAATGCGTTTTCAATCGGATCCAGGCATCCGGAAGAGACGAATGCCTCTCCGATTTCTGCGCGACGCGTAACAAATGCAGAAATCTGACGCTCGCCGATTTTATATTGCGCGTTTCGGAACAAAACCGGCGAATAGTTCCCAAGTGGCGGTAAGAAATTTGCAACTATCTTTCGAAGGTATGCAGCCGCGATTTACCAGGTGCTCGCGAATGAAAGTAAGTCGGGTAAGTTATGCGTCTACTTCGAAAGGCGGACACGGAAGAACGCACCCCTTTCCCGAGCGTGTGTTAAATTCGCTTTTAAGGGTTTTAATGGTTCAAAGCGGGCTCGGACCGTTCGAACTTTCAATCGCAAATTTCAGACACGTTCAATTACCTAGATGCTATCGTTACTCTCCCGTTTAATGCGAGGGATTTCCCAAAGTTTTTGGCAAGATCGCAAGTCACCCCTCGAAGAATCGAATTCTTAACTTTCCGGGTCCTCGCAAATATTGAAACTGGAATGCTTAAAATCGGAATTCCCTGTTTGAGTTCGAAGTAATCTTCCAAATGCTCCTAAAATCGGCTCCATTATAGCAAACTCCTTCAGTTTTTATTTAGAGTAATGCCAGAAATGTGGACGTCGCATTAAATAATAGAGCGAAGTTGAACTGTTCGAATTTTTATCTTCTTTCGAACGCGATGCAGGAGCGGATAAAATTGTTTCAGAACGGAAAATTATTTTGTACCGTCTATTGTCTGTTATACGAAAAGAAACATAATAGGTTAACACCTTCCCGTGCCATTTAGCTCGACGAAACTCGGGCCCAAGCGATAAGCGTCAAAGCGTGGTAAACAAACCAAACTGACGCTCGAGCACAGTCACGATGCGAGTCAAAATGTAAATACCTGTGATACAGTCAGTATTACGCGATACTGCTGTTGTGGAAGTATACTCTGATCCTTCTTCCTTTTACAGATATTATAAAGATATAATATTTTGTAACAAATGACAGTTTCGAAATTACATTTCATGAATACGCAATACTTCAATAGAAATTCAAGCGTCTTCAATTGCGATTTTGTTCTAAGGTACGTAATAATACTACGCCTAAAAATATATAGCATATTAATAAGAAAATACTTACATACTTCCTGAAACACTCTGGCAGATGTAAGGCTACTTTACATTTCGCGCAGTCCCATTTCGTTTCGCTTTTTATTTTATATTTATAACAAACGTTACACATTCTTGTTGAATGTTTCTTTCGAGGCGTCAGATCGATATTTTTTGGGAAATGAGCAGAATATTGTGCAAGTGTCGTCCACTTTCCGTCTTTCACGCTCGTCGTTCATTGTTTGATGCATTTTGCATCATTTGATTGTCTGTGAAGCGATTTGTTTCCGCAACAAGTATTTTCCAAAGTTTGTTATCAAATATAATAGAAAATAGGTCTAATATTTTTGGATCCACTCTTAAATTACTTAAAACAGACGCTTTCAAGCCAAGAGTTTCAGAATACTTCCAAACTATTGGTGTGCGTTTTACTCTTTGCCAAATCCATGATCGATGTGTCGTACCTTCCTCTTCACTACCCTCATTAGACGCCTTGGACGTTTTCTGATTAGCACAAACATGTCACTATCACTGGATTCGTTGTCACTGCTTTCATTTAAAACATTTGTACTTTGCATTTTGTACGGGTTTATTAAATTTCAATAACTAAACTGCTTTGTAACAGCACTCATTGAAGATATTATTATGCATCGGCTGCGCTGATTTTATATGTATTTTCGCATCGATACTCGATTCGTTTGACAAGAAAACTTTTCTTTTTACACCGTGTAGATAACGTAATCAAAAGTATTGCCACTAAAAATATTTAGTATCGAAATAGAAGTGTCGAATACGTATTAGTATTTATTTGGATCGGAATCTCTAACCTACGAATTTTTTAATTTCATTATGATAATAGTTTGTTGATTGTATCATAATATTTTCTTAATTGTCTTTTATTCTTACTGTGTTAATGAAAAATACTTGTCTTGTAACTCATTGAAGATATTATTATGCATCGGCTGCGCTGATTTTATATGTATTTTCGTATCGATACTCAATTCGTTTGACAAGAAAACTTCTTTTTTACACCGTGTAGATAACGTAATCAAAAGTATTGCCACTAAAAATATTTAGTATCGAAATAGAAGTGTCGAATACGTATTGATATTTATTTCGATCGGAATCTCTAACCTACGAATGACGGGGGCGGGCGCCTGGCGCATAGGACCACCTTAGCACTCCACTAGACCGAAAATCTCGAGCTTCGAGCGCGGCCACCAGATGGCAATTAACAATTATATTCTCGCAAGTAAGATTGACACCGTAGAATTTATAAGGCGAGCCATGGGGGGTCCAAGTTGTCGATGTGGAGCTGCAGGAGCGCTTCGCATTCGACCATTAATGCCATCGAGACAACCCCGGTCTCGATGTAATTTTTATCCCTTCCCTGACCCAACCCCGCCCCTGTAAGGCCTTACCCCTCCCCAAGAGCGCTCTACCCCTACCCTGGCGATCGCCCAACCCTACCCCAAAATTGTGGTGTGGTGTGGTGAGGTGTGGTGAGGTGTGGTGAGGTGTGGTGTGAGGTGTGGTGTGGTGTGGTGTGGTGAGGTGTGGTGTGGTGAAGTGGTGGTGCGGTGAAGTGGTGGTGCGGTGAAGTGGTGGTGCGGTGAAGTGGTGGTGCGGTGAAGTGGTGAAGTGAAGTGGTGAAGTGAAGTGAAGTGTAATAAAATATAATAAAGTGTAAAAAAGTGAAGTGTAATAAAATATAATAAAGTGTAAAAAAGTGAAGTGTAATAAAGTGTAATAAAATATAATAAAGTATAAGTGTAATAAAGTATAAGAAATTGTAAAAAAATGTACTAATTTGTATTAATCAAAATGTAATGTTTTATGCGTTTAATTATGTTAATGAGAAAATACTTCACTGAAATGTAACTACTAAACTCTGTAAATTATTGAGGATATATTATATACACTTGCTGTGCTGACAATATACTTTTGCATTGATGCTAGTCCGGCGATAACTTTCGTTCGAAATTTGTTTGTCTAGTTTTGCTGTTGCTTCCCTTCCCGCGAAATGGGATTCTTACGCGTGTCGTGAAATCTGCAAATTTTTTTATTTCATTAGGATAATAGTTTGTCGATTGTATCATAATACTTTCTTAATTGCCTTTTATTATTACTGTGTTAATGAGAAATGCTTGCTTTGAAATCATCTTACTGTATTAATGAAAAATACTCGTCTTGTAACTCATTGAAGATATTATTATACATCGGCTGCGCTGATTTTATATGTATTTTCGTATCGATACTCGATTCGTTTGACAAGAAAACTCTTTTCTTACACCGTGTAGATAACGTAATCAAAAGTACTGCGTCGTACCTTCTTCTTCGCTTCTCTCATCACACGCCTTGGACGTTTTCTGATTGACACAAACACGTCACTATCACTGGATTCGTTGTCACTGCTTTCATTTAAAACTTTTGTACTTTGCATTTTATACGGGTTTATTAAATTTCAATAACTAAACCGCTTTGTAACAGCAATTTAAGAGCGAAATAAGAATCGCGACTGACTCTCGTGGCGTACCGATAGGAACTAACACTCAATTACAATCGTCACATTACGATGTTTACGTTTGGCCCCGATTTTCAGTTCGCGAGCCTGGCTCGTAATGTTTATGTTTGGCTCAACTATCTGTTCGCGAGCCTGCCTCGCAATATTCGTGTTTGGTCCGACTATCTATTCACGAGTCTTACTTGTAATATTCATGTTTGGGCCAAAATCTTCATCGCAAATTTATTTTACACGACGAAACGAAAATCAGACATCTAATTACAAAATTTCATACAATTTTAATTTCTCCATTATAATTTACCCTTTAAAACCGCCTATTCCTCAGTCTCCGTAAATTAATTTCAGTAATTTTCGTTCTCTACGAAGATTGCCTTAAAAATAATCACGCAAATTATCGTCCAGCCAAACGAAATGGGATTCGCGACGATTCTTAGCGAATTTTCACCGGAAAGTATCCTGACGTCGTATTTTGATTCCGCCCCGAAAACTACTCGCCTCCCCGTTTCCTGCTTTTACCCGACCGTTCTATTCCGATACCTTTTAGCTACAAACGGCTCGCGGAATTCTGTAAATTTCACGACGACAGTCGGAAATAATGTTAACAGAAACATGCGGCCAAAATAGAAGGTCTCGAAGTCTTTACTGCGGGAAAATCTGTTCGTGCAAGTCGGGTGGAAGCGGGTGGAAGCGGGGCGCGTTGGAATTTTTGAAAGTTCGCTCTGGGATTCGTTTTGTTCTTGGGCGCGTCTGCTTTCCTCGGACAATTCGGCGCGGCCACGTCCTCGCAGAAAATGAACGCGACGGACGTACCCGCAGCTGGCCGATGCTGCGGTGCGCCCCTCTTCTCGGCACCTATGAAACCACCCTGGCTAGCGGAGGGTCGCGGTAACGAGATCAATTTTTATTTTAAAAAGTTTTACCCTCCCTCCTTTCGCGGTCAGCCTGAAAGTTCGGGACGCCGCAGCCTCGATCGAATGATTACGCGGAATCGAATTCGCTGAACTTCGTACGCGAGTCAACCGATCCCACGATCCTAACGTGGCCTCGAAGAGCGAAAGGAGAGAGAGCCCTCTGATAGGATGAAGCTTCGATCCCCTGGGGAGGAATCGTCGATACGCGATTACGTACCAGCGCCGTTTGCGACGTCAGTGATCCGTCACCGGTTAAGGGTGCATCGAGCTAACGCGGTTTTCGAAAGTACCGCGCTGCCGCCCCCTTGTTCCACCGATTGTTGGGAAGAGCGTCTTACTTTTTCTTGCCCCGCGCACCGATTTCGCCCCGCTTCAATCCCGGCGAAGCGCTTCGTCTGTGTGTTTCTTCTGCGCCAAGTTTAAACTGTACAGCTTAAGTGCTTTAAAAGTTACCGCGCGGAGAGACAAACACCGAGCGAGCGTTCTTCGAAAGTAGCTTGCTCTACTTAATAAATCGCGGAACTTAAGGGTTTCAGCGTTTAAAGTAGGCATTCGGTGTAATTATCGGCGCTGGGAGCGTTGTTTCGCTGGACGGGGGGGAGTTTGTGTGTTTTAGAAAAATTAACGAGATCGCGAACAGTAGGAAATTGCGAACGGTGTTACAGCAGTTAGGCTGGGAATATTGTCTGGTTATTACCAGCCTCGGTTAAAGCGAACAGTTTACGCCGCTGTATACTTTACGGTGGCGTTGTGTATGATTTCCAGCGATTTGTGGAACCCGCGAATCGAACGATACGTTTGCCGCCGCGAATTGACCATCGCGCCGCTTACTTTCCATTTCCGCGGGAACTCGATTTCGCGCGCAAGAAGCGAACGATATTCGGCTGAATTTTCGTAATTCATGGCGTATAAAACGAAATTGTCCCATTCAGTTTCTTCCGTATCATGAATATAGAATTTCTGAATAAAGAGGAGCATTCCGCGGGAGCATTAGCATTTTATGCACGCCGTTAGGATTTCCTCGGGTAGGCGATTCTAATGCCGGCGGATCGAGCGAACGCCGCCATTTCCGGGGCAGCGCGCGCGGAGCAAAAAGCGGCGGGCGCAGAAATTTCGTCGGGACTTGAAAAATGTTGCACGTGTCCACTGTCCGCAGAATCATCGTCCTCCCTTCGTCTTCGTCAATCGCGATCGACGTATCGTAAACCCGATGACACAGCACGCGCACTTGGTGGCCCTAACGGATTTGTAATTCATAGGTCCAATTTTTCAGCGGACACTTCCGCATTGCGATCCCGCGGCCAGCCGGCACCAGAAGACTAAACGAGCATAACAATACGGAAAACCGTCTGGCTGGAAAAATCGCACCCATTGATTTACTATTCGCGTCACCGCCTCCTCTATGCAATCTCGTGTACGAGAACACGCGGCGAGATGAGATGTCATCCGCTGAAAACGGACAGTATATCGGAAATGGAAGACAATGATGAAATTACAGCTGGAACGATTGGCGAGAGATATCGGGACGAGGGCTCCTCTCGTTTCTCCGTTCGTGAGAAACAGTCCTCGGACGGTTCGCGTAACGCGAACGTTCCGCGGAACATTAAACTTCCGCTGGGGACAAGACTATCTACATCTCCGCTGGGAATCGAGCAGCCTGCGCTCTGCCGATTGCCAATCGGTAATAACAGTATATTAAAGAAGCGAAACTACAAGGGACGTATCAATGGCGCGCTTCGTATCTCTCAATTAATTCCGATAATTTAAATCCGGCGATTTATCAAACCGTGCGGGGCGCGAGTGCCGCGCGAGGAACCGAACCGGAATCGTTTGATACTTTTCGCGCGGAACGGCCCTCGTCTGGCATAAGTGATATAGCGTCGATAATATACAACGCGCAGAGATGGAAACGACAAATCGGCCGCAATATCAACAAGGTGTTTCACCCGGGGGCAGCAACGCGATAGGGATGCGAACGTTTCAACTTCCGCTCTGTCCACTATTATTTATCCAATTCAGAACGGTCGATATCTGGCCGATGCCAGGCGAAACTACACGCTTCCTAAGGAGCTTTGGGCCGGCCAAGTAAGTAGTAACGCGATTCATTCGTCTATTTGTACAGGCCCATAAAGCTAGGACTAAAGTGGCCGTGGCTATCAAAGGCGATCTCGAACGTCTGTTTATACGGTAACCCTGCTATCAGATACAGACTGGATTACGAGGTCGGTATCGTGCACTTAATCTTACATCGGTATCCCCAGGCCCATTTGTACGGCGTGTACCTGCTTAGAGAATCCTAGCTTGCGTTTCCAATTTTTGTCTCCCTCTTTCCTGTAATAATTCCACCCTTGCCGCATTTTTCTCCTCGTCTTCGACTCCTCGTGGCTACGCCAGCCGTGGCGTAGCGCCCTCTTCCGCACGATGGACGCTGGCGTTGTAGATTTTTATTCGCAGACTTGTCAATTGCCTGGGTTCGTTCTTCGTCGCTCGGATAACAATGCTTCGATCGATCAACGAGCACGTCGTGAGAAATAACTCCCTGCCCATAGATAAGCGCGCGTCTTACGCTATTTAACGTCTCTTCCGCAACATGGAGTACCGTCCAGGCTGTAGCCATGGTAATTCCGATGCGAAGTCCGGTTTTACCAGCGGCAATTCACGTGGACGAACGCCTTTTAACCGTTATTAATTGCCCGGTATTAATATAAACGCCTGGCTTAAGGAGAATTAATATACCCATCCACGACTTAGCAGACTCGGAGAAAATCTGACCCGATGGATTTACGTGGTTACCACGGATCCCGCTGGCCGAGGAAATTAGCGTTGGGTCATACACGACCGCCGTGTTATTTCTCGTCCTCGTCTCACCGCCTTCGGCACAATGAATGTATTTTCACGGTCTCCGCTCGATTAAACGCGGCGCAGAGCCTAGCGCGGTGCACTTTGGACGGTGCAGCTCATTTTCGTAACCGTTTACTAATTATAATTGCCCTTCTTTCGTTCTTCCGCTAATTGCCTGTTCGTAAAGTAAATGGATTAAATGTTTTCAACCGAGCGTCGTAGGATTTTGGCACGCGTTCAGTTTCTAACGGCGTTACAGTTTGCCCTTTTCTTCCGTTAATTGCTTGTTTGTCAGGCGAACGTTGCGACGGAAATGTTTCTCGATTAAACGATGGATGTAGTCGTTTAAACACATTTTTGCGTTCACTTTTCACTGTACGCGCACGTTGGATGTGAATTGCAATGTTCTAGCGTCGAATCGCTTAAACGTATCGCGAAATATTTTATCGTTTACGCAAAATTGCACGAGATACATTAACAACTTTTTCATTACAGACTCTCGCGATTATTTATTGACAGATTTAACGAACGCTTGTTATGAATTATATGCTATTGTTGTTGAATTGTAAATAATACGCGCGAATATAAAATAACGCGGCTCTATTGCAGGGTTTAATTTACGACTCGCGTTTAAAATAGTTAGCCGCCTTTATTCGCTTTGGAAATATTACTTTCGACGTCGCGATATGGAATTACGATAAAATTTAACCGAGACGAACAAATTTTTGCTCGAAAAAAAGCCGTTACCACCACAAACGTGTCTTACTGTTCACGATATGCAAATAACCTCTTCCTGTATGTAAAATGCCGTACATTAAAAAGTACGATGAGGCTCCAAATGCATATCACATGTACACACCATTTTTGCTCTCGCTGTTCCTTCGATATGCAAAGTAGTGCAAAAATTTATGCAAAATTCAACATTACGTACAGGTGACTCCGCTCCGTATATATTTGTCCGTAATTAGTGCGACTCGAATTTACATCGAGACATATGTGTATAAAACAAACCGACCGAATACCAGCGGTAACTCGAATATACCGATTCCTTTCTTATCATCGACGACGACGAATTCCACGTTTCACGCTGCGCAACAAAGCGATCTTCTCGTAGCGCTTCGCGGAAAGTTTGAGCGCAGAAAGGACCGTACAGACTCCAAGTCCGCGAGGTATCGCAGAGGTTGACAGGGAACGCGCGGATTGCAACCAAGCGCGGTGCACGCGCGGCGAGTTCCTCGCTCGTTCATCTCCTCACTTTCGCCGCGGCGTCGCGTTAATGTACGCAATAATTGCGGTCATTATCACGGGCTGTGTCGCGATAAATTCACAAAGACGCCTCAGCGAGAGGACGACGGGGAACGTAGGCCGCTCGGCTCCCGGTTTTTACGGCGTATTAACGCATTCGCGTGGCGCGAAACCCGCTGCGTGCACCGTGGGAGAGCTCGGCTGCGTTCGAACCGACTGCGCCAGAACTTTTCACATGCGTGTATTTACCATCCGCACAGGTCTGGTGGTTGGTAAATTAGAATACGGACTCGCGACGATTCTTAGCGAATTTTCATCGGAAAGTATCCTGGGCGTCGTATTTTGATTCCGCCCCGAAAACTACTCGCCTCCCCGTTTCCTGCCTTTACCCGACCGTTCTATTCCGATACCTTTTAGCTACAAACGGCTCGCGGAATTCTGTAAATTTCACGACGACAGTCGGAAGTAATGTTAACAGAAACATGCGGCCAAAATAGAAGGTCTCGAAGTCTTTACCGCGGGAAAATCTGTTCGTGCAAGTCGGGTGGAAGCGGGTGGAAGCGGGGCGCGTTGGAATTTTTGAAAGTTCGCTCTGGGATTCGTTTTGTTCTTGGGCGCGTCTGCTTTCCTCGGACAAGTTCGGCGCGGCCACGTCCTCGCAGAAAATGAACGTTTTTACGGCGCATTAACGCATTCGCGTGGCGCGAAACCCGCTGCGTGCACCGTGGCTCGGCTGCGCTCGAACCGACTGCGCCAGAACTTTTGACATGCGTGTATTTACCAACCGCACAGGTCCGGTGGTTGGTAAATTGCATATCCCAATGTACGCGCGAGGGCTGCTGCTGTCCCACGTACGTATGTGCCCGCCGGTGTGTATCGAGTTATCCCAGTTCCGAGCCATGGACCAGCCGTGGTTTGCCCGCCACCGCACAGTTCGCAATGCTTCTAATTCTGCCTGCCTGCCTCTCCTCGCTTGTCTCCCTGCCTTCCGTCCGCGCCACTCGTTTCCGCCGCCTCAGCCTCGTTTCGCGCGTCGCCTTTCGACCGTTCGCGAAACGGCGACGACAACAGAAAGGAGCCGATTAATTAATCGCGTCGCGTCAGGAGGGAATTCCAGTTTGAAAGGTCGCGCCGCGAGGTGTCCCCGTTGCCGCGAGCTATTCGACGCCGCTCGCTTCGGAAATATCGGACGGAACCGCGCGGAGTCGCGCGGAAGATCGCAGGAATTTTCTTCCAATTATGCGCTTCCACGGTATGCAGCAGGCGTGCGTATCGAACATGACGTCAATTCGAAAGTAGAAATTATGCGGCTAGGTGCTTGACGAACCCGGAAGCTCTTTACACGGGTCGATCCGCGGCAAGCGGATCGCTTTTGTGCCCGATCGGGAACTGAATTCGAGAGCTAAGACTTTGTTCAAATTGACACAGCCGCGCGATAGCTCGTCGAAAAATAGGGGTGGTTTCAGTCGTCGGTTCGTTTGGTTTTCGAATTGCAGGCAAGACATCTAGTTTCATGGGTTTTTTCCCCAGGAGCACCTTCGCTAGATAATCTTTATTCGCGTTGAATTTTCCCGCTGAAGATACGAATCAAATTTCCAAGACGCATAAATTCGACTCGAAGGAGCGACCAGTGTCGCGACCGTGCGCAAGAAACGTCCGTGAATTCGGAAACCTTGCCTCTCCGCTTCCCTCGAAAAGATTCAATGGTCCAGCGTATCGCGACGCGTATCGAACCGAGGTACGGTCATTTCGACAACATTTTATACCGCTTCGCATCACTTCCACAAATATTATGTTTCGTACCGAACGAACAAGAAATTGAAAAAGAAACAAACGGATGTTGCGCCGTGTCTCGCGCGAATCTATGCTTATTCAAATAATTAAACGCAGCCGAAACGAATCGTTCCTACGCGCGGATATCCGCCACGCGCAATTAGTTGCAGCCACGGGCAGAATTCACGGACCATCCGCGGGCGAGCGATTTTTTTTAATAATAAACGTACAATAACAATTCCTGCGCGTTCCCTCATTCTTGTCCCAACCTTTGGCGGTTGCCATTCGTTCGGCAAAAACTCGTCGAAAAGTAGTAAAGGCACAGTACGCTATGTTATCATCGAGCATACCTTTCCACGGTTAGCGTTGCACACGATAATAGCACGGCGTACTTTGCACCGCGGAATACGCAGTACGTTCACGGCGGACTGTGCATAGAATAATTTTGCCCGGTAATTTTTGTTAATTTATCAAATTACTCGGCCAGCTCCCGCGGCTGGAACATGTACGCTGTAATAAATAGCATCCCCCAATCCCCACTCCCGCGGAATCGTGCGTTTCGCGGTGAAAAGGGCTGCTAATAACCGATACGGGTCGTTCGTGATTTAGTGCTCGCCCCTGATGTTAAGTAATCGTATTATCTATATTTACTTACGTGTATCTTCCGCTTTCCGCGCGTTGCACGCCGAATGCAACCGAGGATATTATTAGAGTTTGCCTGGCGGCGAGGTTTACGACGCGTCCGTGAAATATGGCCATCTGTATTTCGGTTCGCGGATTCGGCTTTGCAATAAGTAAGGGCTTTACGACGAGACCCGGACCTTGCATTGTCTCTCGCTGTCGGTGCTTACTCTGGTTTCTGGTGGCCGTTGTAACAAACGCGAGCACCCTTTCGAACGTGTCCACGTAGTCGTAGCAATCCGTTTCGAGATCAGTTCGACAGCAGCGAGTCCGGGACTTTTAACCGCGCGCCTCGAACCGCAATTCCTTTCAGCTGTTCGTTATAAGTTATCAATTTGGTACAGCGTCTCTAATATCTGTACTTGAGGCTGCGAACGAAGGGAAAGAGTTGCTACGGCACGTAGCCGCGTACGCAAGGAATATTCGAGTAATGAGGGAATGGGCGCATGGATTAGACGTTACGGCTAATTGTATGCACCGCGTGGGGCGGTTCATTGCCGGTTGCGGGATCTTCGATTCCGAGTAACCGCAAATTTCCACTTTCCTGCCTTTCCGGGTCAGCTGTTTCGGAAATCGACCAGGAATGCCCTGATAACGTCCGGCCGCTCCAATTCGATACGGCGTTACAGCGTTTCTTATGGCACGGCGGCGGTTAGATTGGCGCAAAAACGGGGCGATCTCGCGGCCGTACAGCGATAGGAGAACAAGGGTGTTCCACTGCGTGCACTTGGCCATGACGTTATGCTTAATTACGTCTGCCTTGCGAACCACGTCTTGGCTATCACGTCACCCAAGTAGTAAACGCTCCGCTAAGGAGCGACGTTGTACCCCATTCACGGTGGTCTGCCTTCTCCTCTTCCTTCGTTCTCTGCTCACGCTTATTCAACGTGACGCGCAGGTCCTAAGAAACCAGATACGAGATACGCTTTTTACAGACCTTGGTAACAAGCTATCTCGCTCGGCAATGAAGTAGTTAATACGCTTTTTTATACGCGGCTAATATGTAAGAAACATGGAAATAACAAAGTAGATTGGGGCGTTGCTGGATCGCGGAAGAATGCCGCGCGTTCAAGCTTCGCCACTGCGCGCGGAATGTTTATTACCATCGGCTCGATTATCTGCGCATCCGCTGAAAAATGGGTATGTTTAATTAATACGTTGATCAAATTTAGATTTCGCGATCGTAACGCTAGGAAAATGGAGAATTTTAGTTACTTTATTACATTAAATCATTAAACTGATAAAAATAAAGTATGGAACTGCGAGATAATGTGGTATAAAATATATAGTAGCAACGCAGAGATCGGTTTAAATGCAAAATAAACTTACAGCGAAGTGCACTAGCCCCTTTAATTCGTTATACATCGCGTATCTTCTACTTCGAGTAATGAAAACTGGGTCGTAGTTTGCCAAAACTTTAACGTTCGGTATCATTGCAAGCAATACAAATTCGCAAAAATACTGTGTCATGTATCTTTCTTTTTTATTTTCATCCCAGATTCACTGGGGGAAAAAAATTTCGTTTAAAATTCACGATTTCACTGCTGCGGATTCCTTTTACGAGTAAATCTTTTCCCCTGTAGGTCAATTTTCGCGTATTTCCTCGTTTTATTTCCATTTCAACGAGTTTTGGCCTCCTTTTTTTTTCTTTTTAAGTAGAAAAAATTAGACTAATTAATACATTTCGAGTAAATACAAACGCGGCCGGAATTAGCGTGTACACTTATTTAGAGGAGTCAAAGGAAACAAGGGGGTAAATGAAATTATAGCGAATGTCTCTTTAAGCTCCTTCTCTGTCAGGCCAATTTTCGTGCTTTTATTCCGCGGCACCGTGCTCTCGACTAAATTTTTTGAAAGGGATTCTTTGGCGCGACGCCAACCTAACTCAGGATGTACGTTCGCTTTTAGCCGAATATTTCTGCAAGATTGAACATTAAAAATTCTATTAGTAAAGCTCGTGTTCCTATACGAATGAAAAATTCCTCGTTATAACGTACCCTGGTACCGCGACCCGAAAAAATCGACACTGCAATCCGTTCCCTAAGAATTTTTTTACATTTCGACCGCTCGCATTTTTATGCACCGCTTCGAGTATATTTACGACCATACCGCCGTGTTATCGCTTCGCTGATTTCGCTGCGAGTCTCCCCCGATTACCATAACGCGCAGAATACCCGGCAAATAATTTCAGCTAATGGCTTTAACTCGAAACAGAGTCCCGTCTTTATCTCGATCAATATTGACGCGGACCTATGTCAACCGACATTGTTTGCCGTGTCGCGTGAAGCCTGGTGCTCCGCTCCCGAAATTCCTGGACCCTTCTTTCGAGAGGCCATCCCATCCTGTGCAAGCATTAGATATCAAAGCGTCCCCCTGTTCCGCGCGCGCTCGATACCCGAATCGCCAGCGCGGTCGCGTGCGCGTCCTGCGGAGGATCGATTCGATTAAAAATCACCGACCGTAAACAGATAACAGCAATAATTCCCGAGCGCCGTTTCGATATTCCCCTTTTATTGGAGGCATTGTCCCGCCGTTGACACCGGCCTGTCCGCTCCTCTGTATCTCGTTTTGTTTCGGTTACGCGGCCAGCTCCCCATTCGTCAGCCTGGGACTCGTCGATCACGGCCAGCCGATTGATATTCCACCAGGAGCCAGAAACGATTAGACAAATTAATACGTCGCGAGGGGGGGGGGGGGGTCGACGCGAGTGGATCCGCTCGTCCGAGCTGGGCTCGTGCACACGTTTTTATCAGATAACATCTTCACGAGACCGGGATGATCGTCGTCACCCGCATCCCTGCGTCGCGGCACCGTGACGTCCCATGGCCCCGATGACCCCGTCTTCTCCACCCTTCCTCGCCCTTCTTCATCCCCTCGTCCTCCGCCGCGCTCGCTTGTTTCCTCTTCTTTCACCTTCAGCTTCTGCCGCAGCGTCGAGTTTCTCTCGGCTGCGCTTGCAGCGGTACGCTTCGCTGCATCCCGGTATCACGGGTCCTTTTTTCCATACAGTTGCACCCAGGCCTGGGCGCGCGATTCACACGAGCCTCTAGCCATGCGTACCGCGAGATCGATAGCGGAACGGACCGGTGGGTACACGGTTCTTTTTGGGCATCGAATCGCGCGCGACACGCTCAGAGAAAAGTGCGTGAAACGGGACGCAGCGGGAACAGGAAGTTGGGACTGGTCGCAAGTTCAGACTCTGCTACGTTGGTCGTCGGTTCCGTCTCACCGGCGAGAACGTTTCAATCGAAGCACCGGGAGAGTCTTAGAGGTTCATCGAGCGTAATCTAAATCGATATTCAAGTTCGGGAAGTTTGCTGAAATCTCTTGGTCCTGGTTTGCCGGTGAAACGGAAACTCCCGGGAGCAGTTACGAACACGGTAATCGAAAGTTTGCGGCGCAATTATCGTTGCCCCGGGATTCTTTGAATTATTGCGTTGTACTTCTCCTGGCGCGAACAGAATCGTCGAGCCAGCCTGCGATATTAATCGCGTTCGTCCCCTCGTTAATTTGGACTCCCCTTGTTCTAACATCGAATTTAATATCCACGCGATGCTTACTTCTCTCGTTTTAACGGCGAATTTAATATCCACGCGATACTACGACACAGCTGTTTCGTCCGGGGTCGAAAGATCGGGGACGTCGAAACCGCGCTCGTTCGTTCGAATATTTCTTTCCGCTTTCTTCCGCGCGCGTCGAACTCGAAACGTCTAATTGGAAGGTGTGCAAGATTGAAGGAAAACCGGATTAAGCGCTCGTCTTCCACGATGCATAATGTATCGCGCCTAACCCGTGGCATTATCTCCGCTTACGTTCATCCGCAGCTTAGGAGTGGCGCGCAACGGCGAGAGAGCGCGGTTGTATCGATTCGCGCGACAAGACCGCCCTTATGCTAGGAATTTGAACCCGATTCGAGAAACAGGTGTCCCCCGCGGGTCGTGCACGAGGACCCTTTCAAGAGTTAGGGGCGGATAGCAGAAATTACTGCAGGAATTTCCTCCGCGCCCAACCCCCGCGCCCCAACCGCCGCGCTCCAACCCCTTCGCCCTTTCGTTGCTCCTTTTACCGCTCTGCCTGTCCAATTCGGGATTCGTGATTCGCGTCGGAAGGAGACGAGAGCTAAAGGACATCCGTGGCCCCGCTTCCATAGATAGGAAACACCGTTCACGGGCCGCGTGTGGGTGAGCCGAGATGTATGGCCGAGCGAAGGGGAAGAGTGGCAGAGACAGGGACGCGAGGCTTGGATATTCTCGTCGGCTGGGGAAAGAAATTGGGAATTTCACGCTTCCGTTGGCCATTCCAGGGTTCGACGAGGGGATAAATATGTGTCGTATATGTGTCCCTGCGACCTCTAATGGCTCAAAGAGGACTTCCACTCTTTACTTACCGTTCTTGCACCAAATCGCGAGCGTCCTTTCGATCGCCCCGTCGATTCTTCCTTACGGTTTCAGCGCCACGTTTTCATTCTCGTCTCTAACTTCTGTTTCAGTAATTACAGGTATATAAATGTAACGCGATAGAAGTGCGTCTAGTTACGAAACCGCGGAAGCTTACGTTTCGAGTGAAAAATGAATGTATGCAAATCAGGAAAAGGTCGCAATTGTAGAGAGAAAGGAGGAACGATACGAAATATGCATATACATCAAGGCACAGGTTAAAGTATAATTCGTACGCAGAATTTTCATGCGAATGATTGATGTACAATTTTAAAGCGGCTCGTCTCTTTTATCTTTTAATGAACGTCCACGAAGTTGGACTCGAATGGTATTTTGTAATTGAGATTCGTTAGACTCGTGTTGTCTTGGCGCGAATTGCACGGTAGCTAAGTGCACTGCTTCTCATAGGTATCGCCGAGCATAGAAGTCGATGTACACTGCTGTATTCGTATAATCCATATTAGTGCTGGAACATTAACAAGCGTAATCCCTGTTATAGCGAGGAGGCACGGCTTGAACGAAAGGAGATGGTAAGTTGCGAAAGTCTGCGCAACTTCGCTGTTCGTACAACTAATAATTGATCCAGAAAGTGCTTCTCAGCTCCGAAGTTTCTTCAGTCAACTTTTCACTTCCTCCAGTCTAAAAAGATGCACTCTTGGTTAATCAAATTTCAATGATTCGTGGGGATACTTCCAACGTCTTCGGACGATGCTTTAGGCTCTCTCAATTTTTAAAGGAACACCGATCGTTGTAAATATCATTGTCCACTGAGAATTACCGTTTGACGATCCTTTTCTCACGTCGATGCAACTACATCTATCTGGGATATTCATCAATTAAGGATAATTAAAAGCTCCTTTAAACTGAGATATTATTCTGAAAACGTATGATGCACAACTGTCTCCTCGTTTTAAAACATTCCACACATTCGCTCTCACTCGCATTCTAAAATATTCCTCACGTAACATTTGAAACCTAAATTATTGACTAACCAACAGAAAGATAATTTCATTATCCTTCCTCCGTTCGAGACGAAGTCCCATTAATCGAACCACCTGGAAACACCCTCGGAAGTAACCGATCGCGAGCGTTTTTGACACTCGCTGTTCGACGCTACGAGACTCGAGAAACCGACTGGTAAGTGGAATCGATCGGTTCGGTTCACCAAGCGTCGCGACAGTCGCGCGTTGCTCGCCGATCCGGCTTCTCGTTTAACCGCGAATCGTTCAGCGTCACATCAAAGTGTCGAAACGCGCATACTTTCCGAACGAGAGTACATTACCGTCAGCGAACGTCAGCCTGACGTATCCATTGTACGCGGGGGGACGCGGTTCATGAATACGCGACTCGGTTCACCGGGCGAGATTTCCGTAAACTCGCAGTTCTCCAGGGACTTGCTCGATTGTACGGGAAGAGAAAAAGCTGGCCAAGACGAGTGACATTGAATTAGGTATAGCCGCTGAATACATTCGCATTGGCTGGGGCCGGATATAAAAAGGAGGCACTTACTCGGAACGACGAGTGATAAAAAGGGCTGAAAAATATGTTCGAACTCCTCGCGGCGAGGCGCGTCCGCGGGCTTCGAGCAGTCGAAGGAAGAAGGGCAATGTCTGAGGAAATCTTCGGCTGAATGTTCTTATGGAAATCCGGGGAAGTAATATCTGCGGACAGAGGCGAGCAGGGCGAAAGCGCGACTCGTGCGTAATGAGAGGATCACGCGAACCGTGGAAACGATCGAGGAATCATTGGCCAGCTCGAGCGATATTGTACGCGCTAATGCGCATCGCGAGCGGGAATGCTACAAAGTGGCTACCTTTGATCTTACGTACGAACGATAGATTCGTGTAACGGGCATTTAAAAGCATCGTTTTAGGGGCAGGAGATATCGTTACGATCGTTCGTCTGAAATATCGATGGGGGTGGGAAATATAATTTCGATGCGGGTCGCTGGGAAACGGGAAAAAGTTGATCCGCGGTTACAATCGACGTAGACCGATCGTTCCGTTTGGTATTTAATTAGCGAATTTTGTTGCGTTATAGTTGAACGTAGTTTCGTTTATGAAACCCCGAATTCAGTATTTAAATCGCCTCTTTCTGTGCGTGTTTTCCAAACGAAAGTTAATCAATGGTTGTTTCACTTGCGGATGTTAATTAAGTTGGAAACTTTAGGCATTGTGCTAATTTTACATATTATTCGAGAAATTTACCGCCCTCGTTAGCTACGGGGCGATGTTGTTAAATTTTATGACGACCGCAAAATAACGTAACGTCGGAACACGAGCAGTACGCGAGTTGATGTTTTATTACCGTTGTTCGTTTCTGTAAGCAAGAGATGAAAGGCTCGAAAGTTTCGACAGACTTAAAAAACACTTTTAAGACCTCCGAGTCTTTTAAATTCACCGGAACTGTTAAGCTCCCCGAGATTTTCAAGGTTTTCAAGCGTCTCGGTGCTTCGGCAATATTTAAAGCGATTCGCTCTTTTACACGACTGAAATTACTTGAAAACTCGCGAAAGGGACAATTGAATACTCATCACTACTTACGCGAAAGCTGGAAAATCGCCTCCGCCCAAGAGGGGGACGAGACAACTTCAAAAGTTTCTGAGATATCGCGGTTCATCGTGGGAAGCGTGCCAACGATCTTGTAACGCCCATTTACCTTTCGAGCCGTCTTTATTTCTCCTTTTTCGCGCCAAGCCGATCGCGAGCGTTCCGCCAGAAATTGAACATCCATCGGGGAAAAATTCGCCCTCGACTCCGTCTACCGTTTATTCCATTTAGGATCGCCAGGTTTTAACGTTTTACCCCTTTAATAGATCCACGACTACGCGTCAAGTTCGTCCGCGCTCGCTCGAAACGTTTGGTAACTCCTCGACTTCGCGTCTAGTTTGTCCGCGAGTTTCTTCCTCGGCGACTGACCAATTTCCTATTGGTTGGCCGTCGAATTCAATAATCGTAGCTGGTCCCCGGTTTCGCGTCACGTTCCGCGTACCAATTAACGAACTGATAACTATGTATATTATTCCGGAAAATGGTCGACGCCGTCTGCTCGCCGCCCTTGCCGACTCGTAACAACTACGTCAATTACATACTTTCCTGCGACAATTTAAACGAATTCCAATAGGTTTCTAACGTTGCGCGCAACTTGTAAGCCGCTATAATTTATCTCGATACACAGGATACGTCTAGAAGCCGAGGAATTGGTTCAAATTTTCGAGAAAAGAACGGAACGAGTCGACGCGACTTTACTCGACGAGCCGATAGTTTGAAATCGCGGGCTCGATTTCGCCTCGAAAACATCGCACCGCCTTCCAGCGAGAAGCGCATACCTCTGCTCATCATTCCGCGACGCCTCGCAGCTCCGTAGGCGGGTTTCCCTGCGCGAGAGCCAAACTCTTATTCTTTTATGCACGGTCGACTTTGAGGTATTCCGAGGTGCGCGGCCGATACCTCTCGCTAACCGTGCTCGAAACCCATTCTGCGTCCCGTTTATTGGATCGAGCCATCGATACGGGAACGATACGTTTCTGCATACTGAGTTTAATGCTGTGCGTTGCCGGAAGGTGCAAAGGAACTCGGGAGGGTTTTCCTTTCGGTTCTTCCTCCGTTTGTGCCCTCCTCCTGGCTGCACCAGGGAGGATACCCTCGCGGAAGCATAATAAAATTTCCGCGGTGCAGACGAGGAGCGTTGCGACAGACGCCGCACGGAATTTCCTTGTCTTCTCGAGACGCCGCGCTATTAGACGGAACCCGGTTTCTTTCGTTTCCTTCTTTCCTTCTGCACGCCGCCCCGTTTCCTTTTCTCAGCCCCTGTGATTATACGAGGAAAAGTTCAGTTGATTTCCACGAATTCATCCCGCTTAATAGGATTTTAATAAAACAGCAACGGAGCAACTCGGTTGAATCGGGTAGAACTGGTTGTAATTAATTATGCCACCGCGGTGAGTCCGCCGGAGTTTCCGTTCTTTCCGCGATCCGCGTTTCCGTTATTCCCAAAAGGGTCCGCGTTCCGCTCGCTGTTGCTTCTTACAATTAGAGCGATACGCTTTTGTAATGGGATCGCGGGCCGCGCCGCGTCCAGGAATTATTGATGTCTTTGCGGGCTGAATTAATTACGTTAATGAATTGTTTTAATTGACTCTTGACGGGCGGGCTGCGCGCGATAGATTAATAACGAAAGCACTCGGGAGATTAATTATTACGTAATTAATGAATTACTTACAGATCGGGTTACATGCGTCGCGGCCATTATTACGCGTGCCGCGCGCGTACACGCGCGCGAATATTAATCTCGACCACCGTGTCACGTGTGTTTTACCCCACATCCGAAATTGCTAATCGCGCCATCGTTAAACCGCTATTTGTCTCGATTGCGTTTCGTCGCGTCTAGAATTTCAGCCGCTTCATATTGACGGATCATTTAGAATCAATCACTCGGCGAGCATTCAGCTCGCGTAGTTTTTCTTTTTTTTTTTCATTCTTTCTTTCTTTCTTTCTTTCTTTCTTTCTTTTCACGACCGGTTCGCGGATCGATTCTTCTCTATAACGCGAGCGAAATAGTCGGTCTTGATGGTATTCCGAGCCGGAGGAGACCCAGGAAATTTCAGATCGACGTAATTAACTTTTTCCGCCGACAACGCGGACAAAGCCTCTCTCGACGGTTTTCTCGTCTGCGAAACGGCCAAAAAATCGACGCGATCGACGTCCGCGGAGTTGATGCAATTAGCCAAGAGCTCTCGTCGACCGACGGCTGTATACCTGCCGATCGCGAATTAAGATATTTCATCGCGGCAACGGGAATCTCGCCTTCGTGCGTTCGCGTTCTCCTTGTAATAGGATAATGACGCGGCATCGTAAAACGTAAGGGAGATAAATGAACTCGTAAAGGGTAATGTGTTTACGCGTTAATTAATATTATCGGCGGAACGAGCTCTTATCAGTGTTCCGTAAGAGATTGAACGTAAAATGGGGTATTAAGAAGGTCAGAAGGGGGATGCGCGTAGGGGATCACGCGACCATTGCGCGTTTAACGATACCTATTATTTAAACGTGCATCGTCTCGCATTTCTGCCGACGTTACACGCGCTCACCGATGATTTGCCCCTGGAAATCAGATCTGCCGCGGAATGACGCAGCTGATGTGCCATACCAGATCAGCGGGAACCATTTATCCACCGATTTATACGAGAAATCACCACTTGCCTTGCTGCTCTTCGCGGCTTTTAACCGCATCGGCGTCCCTGCGTTCACGTAGGTTACTTCGCCCATTGATCCACCGTAAATCTATAGAAGCCGCGATCCCGGTTTAACGATCCGTTAAATATCCCTTGTAACGTGATATTTACAGCAGTGATAACTATCGGTAATACATACTGTATCGAGTCGCGTGGTCGTTATCATTCCATCATTCCTTCGCTTGACACGCTGACGCCATCGGTCCGGCAAAACTGCCGTCCGAGATTCAGCGTTACGCGAGATTATCGCGTAAACTATCTATACTTAACGGCTCGTTCGACGCTTTTAATGCTTCATCCGACTCTGTACGCGCGCGAGAACGCTCGTATGTTTACCCCTTAATTAATTCCCGAATTAATCCTCTAAAAGTCCGACGCGCTCTCCCCGCCTCTCTCTCCCTCTCTTTCCTCCACTCGCTTTCTTTATCGCGCTCTATCTTTCCCGTTTATACGACGCTAACCGAACAGGTAACATTTAACCGCAGCATCGCCGCTAAAGTTCCCTGTATAAATTTCAACCCGGTTTGCTCGCGGTAAGAGTCCATTTCACCGCTTCCAGCGGCGAACGGCGTCCTCCATTTTGTGGACATTAATTCGAGAGGGCTGAGATATAGGGGTCGGTTAAAGCGAAACTTAATCCTCGGCCGGCTGTAACTTTACGATTGAAATTTTTCCATCGGCGACCGTTCCACGTAATCGTCGTGGCAGGGCGCGGATCGTCCGAGAGAGAGACACGTGCCTGAAATTTCCAATCGGCCTGGAAAACAATTCGGTGCGCGCGCGCGTTGTTACCACCACCGGCAGCACCAGGAAGAGGCGAAATCGCTATAGAATTCCGACTGACAGTGGCAATTGACAGGGGTAATGAATGGCCGGCAGGACGGGTAACAGCGGCGGGTAGAGATAAGATCGATCCTTCCGTTACGAGGCTAGCATAACTCGAGCCGGGGTCCTTATGATAATCGGGCCCCTGTGATTGCAAGGATTTGTTTCTGCTATAAGCATCGCCGGTTAGATATGAATTAGAGAGGGAAATCTACGATCTGAAATTCAATAGTCGATAAATAACAACACGGTCTGCGAATTCTGTAATCGGTACTTTGTACGCTGAGTACCGCCTGAAGTCGCGCCGCGCCGGGTACGACCGCAGGATAAATATGATCCTGCGCCAGGCCGCTGCTCGTCGTCATCTCTCAGCTCGGGGTACGACGCGGCGCGCCGCGTTCGAACGCGCCGTGGCGAAATCACTTTGCGCTCCCAGCAGTTCGGTTACCTAGCTCTGTATCAGCTCGTATCGATACGGCTCTACCCGGAAGGGGGTACGTTCCCCTTCGCGAACAGCCCCGCGGAGATCCTCCGCGGATTACCGAATTGATCGCCGCCGCCGTATTGATTTTGCCGCGGCGAGAAAATTGGCGAAAGTGTTTGCGATTAAATTCCCACGTACGGTTCCGCTTGCGAATTCGCCGTTCGAGCCGGCCAAAAGGAGTTTACCGCGAGTGTTCAATTCAAATTGATCGCCCTAGATTCTATTAAACCCGAGCGGGGGAATCTTTGGTACCGTCGTCGTGGCCTGTTCCATCGGGTGGTTGTTACGCGCGAGACGCTGTACGGGTGAATCGAACTTTTCACGGTGGTTTTAACGACTCTTTATGGCGCCAGTAACGAACGATTCTATGGGAATTCGTACATTTTTCTCTCCTCTCGATCCATCGTCGATGCGAAGCTTATTAGTCCCATCCTCGCGGCGATGATCAACGATAACCAACGACCGTCTTCGTATCGACGCGACGAACGCTACTCGCAACCTGGAACTTGGTCCTTCCCCGATATTGGCCCGGCTTTCCCCGGCGTTTACCAGCGCCAGTTGGGGGACGCGCACGAGGGAAGTCATAGGCGATATCCGTCGTAGATTCAACGCGACAATATTCCATTACCTTGGGCTTCGCCGCGCGGCACACGACGCCGCTGGCTGTCACACCGAGAGTGCGCACGTAGCGGCATGTTGTGTCACGTAATATTGACTATCGAATAGATAGCAAGCTGCACGCGGAGGAAGCGGCGGTTGCTACACGGTTACCCGGCCCTCTGTACAAGCGCGTCGGCTGCGCACCGGATGTGCAGTTCTTATGCAAACTGGCGTCGGTCCAACTCCCGGTATTACGAGGTGTCAGTTGTGTCACCCCTTACGGCAGCCTCTGTCGGCTCGATTCAAGTAGACCCCGATCCCCGACGTGCTTCGTTTCGTATTTAGACTTGGATTCGCTCTTTCGTTTACTCCCCTTTCATCCACCCTCCTGGTCCCGTACACTTCGGATCATCTAATCAGAGCGACCTCGCCTTTTAGCCAGCGAGAGTGGACTCTCGAGGCACGAGACGCGCCAATACGAGGGGACGGTAACGATACGGAAGACGTACACGAGCCTACATGCTCGTTCCCCCCTTTTTCCAGTAGAATCGATCCCACGAGCGGTGAATTAAGGCCGACGCGGCCGCGATACACCAGCTTCACTGTCCTGTTAACCCATTAACCCCAGCGAGCCTGGTCTCGTTAACCCGCTCCGCGCGGGTTGTACGACGACTACTTTCGAGTTATGATCGGCCAGTCACGACTCCTTCGGCCAGCGTGGGATAGTACTGGCTGCTGGACCTACAGCGATCCGCCAACGCGCTACACACGACGGGCGTGCCCTCGAATTTGTCGGAATCGCTGCGTGCGCGCCCTCCAGGTACGCGAAACGTCTCCGCACCCTTCGTCGCGCCGGGCGGGACGCGTAACGACGCTCCTTTGCCGGCGAAAGGAGCTTATCGGTTTCCCAGGCTTCGAGAGCACGATCCCTCGACGAGAGGTACGATTTTTTCGAACCCGTTTGATGGAACCTTTAAACGTAATGGAATTTCCACGGAACAGCGACGGCGCTCCCCGTCTTCGCAGGAAGCTTTCTACATTTTTACAAATTTCTCGCCGTCTATGGGCCAGCCAATGGCTAATACAACTTAATCTCTGACGATATTTCGCGTTTCCCGACGATCGTAAATTCCGTGGCCACCGTAAAAGTGCGCTCGATAAGCCGGGACTAGATTAACGCGCACGTCCGACCAGTTGGCTGTAAAACTTAGAAAAGGGCCTTTATTTTCGTTATCGCGCTGCGACGCGGGTGCGACGTGTTTTAAAGTACAATCACAGTCAACACCGGGAACGGTTCCGCGCTGGGAGCACCGTGGGGAATAATGAGTTATAACGATCGGGAGCTTAAAGGAGTTAATACCCTCTGAACGGCACCCCTGGCTTGCCACCCTTCTCTCGATTAGGTATCCACGGGGGAGTTGAACCGATTGGAAACTCTCGCTTGCGGAGTCGACGCTCGATACGATGGGCAAAGTACATTATGTAAATCGGCGGGATAACTAGGTAATTAAAGTACGAGAATAAACTACGAATGCCTGAATTCCAGCGCAAGTTCGTTCCATTTCACAGTCCCTGCACCCTTTCTTCGACCGGTACGGGGCAGGCGGGTTCGTCCCCTATCCTTTACTGTCCACCGCCTAGCCCCTTCCCACCAGAGAGAGAGAGAGTCCAAACTCGCTAACGAGGAAACGGCCCCTTATTTTTGAATCTCTAATTCCTTTCGTTTCGTCCTTAAGGTGGAGGGGAGGGTGGGGCTGGGCGGGACGGGGAAGAACAAATGGGCGACGGACCAAACGGAACGTTCCAGTTGAAAATTGTCGTCCCATCGGCCGGCGCTGCAATACCAGGGTAATTCGCGTTCGTTGAAATGCGCCTGGCAACCGATGTACCAGGCTAGCCAGCTCGAAAAATCCTAAATTCCGTTCGCTGCCGTGCCGATTAAAGAGATCGGGATACGTTGCGCGAATGAGAATTAGATTCAGGCAGCGCGTCCGTTCGTCGCTGGCTGGCCTTGCTCTCTATCCCGAATATATTCGATATTTTAAATAATTCATGATACGATTTACGAGTCGGTTGATTATACATAGGGTTCATTATTCGACATTTTTTCGACGCGATATTCTCGAATCGTTAAGACGGGTCTCGACGAGCAGCGGAAGGAAATAGATATTCCAGCGAGGGGTGCAACTTTCGCGCGGTTAACCCTTCGTTGCGCGAATTTTTCTCAATTCTTTTTTAACAATTCCGCTTCGTATTGTAAAGTATCTGCACGTTGAATGTTTTTTTTTTTTTTTTTTTGAAGCGTTCGATTAATTTCTGTAAGGTAATTGAGTTGTTTATCAATACGCCCTCCGAGTTTGATATTTCCGTCTCTGTTGGCGGTGCAAACGTGTTTCAAAAATTTCCGCGGAATATTTGCAGTATCGGGTTTTCGCTCTGACAAGATTTAAATCACCATAAATTGGTTTGTTTCCGGAGGGAAGCTAATGATTTTTGCGTCAGAAACTCCACTTAGCGTTATACCGTCGAGAAGTTTTCTTCCTTGGCATTCATTAAACTTCTTTCGCATCTCGTTCGGAAGTTTGAAAATTTAATTTATCGATTCCGCGTTTAAGGTTGATTTTCAATTTCCCTTTAAGGAAGATCAATGCCCCCGGTAACGCGTTCCACGTCAAACACTTTCCAACTCGAAATTAGATCGTAAAAAACCAGCGCGTCAAATTGCGCCCGATCCCGCGAGTATCGGCGAGCAACGCGCGTCCCTCTGCCCGTGTTTCTGATAATAATTGAAAATATTTATTCCCGTCCGGCGTCCCACCGCGATCGCCTCGTCGGAACCGTACCAATTTTATCCCGCGCGAATTGAATCGACAAAACTAAACTTGGCAAAATATCGTACCGCCTGCCGCGCAAACAGAACCGTAGCTGGCTGTTACGCTCGATAAACGATTATTTTTAATGCTCCTCGAGCGATATTTGATTTACTTAGATTAAAGCGATATCAGAATTCCGCTGGGAACATGGAACGCGCCGGCCGGTGATGCACGGCTGTTGATTTAGAATTTTCCAGCGAAAAGATTGATAACGCCGCTCGCAACTATTTGCACTGCGAAGAACTGACGACAGAACTGTGAGAACCACCGTCTACCGTACTTGCCAGCGCGCTATAAATTAAACGCGCGGAGCCATACCGAACCCCGGTACGTTCTATGCGTCACGCTGACAATTGCTCCGCGTGTATTCCGCGCGAGTGATCGAAACATAAAATAGCGGGGAATACAAATTGTCGCGAGCCTGTTCCTTTGAATTGAATTGGCAATCATACAAACACTCCAGTTTCCCTCGTGGGAAAATCGTCGCGTGGCTCGCGGAACAGTTGTAGTCCCGACTGGCAGGACAATGATAACCGGGGAACATCGTACCGCGTCAAGCACCGCTGCGAACATTAGCACCCATCGAAACGCTGGGGCTATAATCGATCGGCCCTGATGGAAGTTTCATCATTGTTTGTATTTCGGCCCGTCAGGACGGGGTCAATTCCATGGAACGTTGGACGCGTTGGCTTCGCGCTGATTATTCCGTGGCCTCTATAACTACCTGTTCAGATTCGCCCTCGCCAGCCCCCGCCTCCCCCTTGCGCCCTTTGTTCCCCCTCTTTATCTCACCCCCGACACTGCGCCTGCACGCCAATTTCTCTGTCTTCGTCCCGTTTCGCCCTTCTTTCCTCCTCCAACACGACCGATCCGGTGTACGTACAACAAACCTACTCGACGTCCGCGCAAATGGCGAACGACGCGCGTCGAACGTGTTCCGCGTTTGATCCATGGCGCGCGCGAACTTATAATTCAATATGTGTGTACGACGCGCGGCGCTATGCATCACCAGATTTCGCCTGTCGCCTCTTTCGCAGCGTTCGAGCGAGCAACCCCCGCAGAAAAAAAAAAAAAAAGACGGGGCGACCAACGTTCAACGATACGATGTCCATCGTTTATTCCTTTCGATTATTTATCGCGATGTAACGCGCCGCTGGATCCCTGCCAGATGCTTATCAAACGGTTCAGGAAACGTCGCGGCGGTGGAAATTTTTTAATTAGAAATATTCGAGCTCGCTGCCGGTTTTGCGGACGATTCTCACCGGAGGCAAGTGTCACGGTTGGTAAATTAAGAATAAGGAAAAGCTGGAAGAAAGAAATTACACACGCGACACGTCGCGTTTTTATCCCATTTCGTCTGTTTTATGCCGGCACGAAAGAAATGAACGCGCGGGAACAACTTTATTATTTATGTATAGAGAAGTAATATGAGAATTTTTTGCGAACGCCGACCTCATAAAGTTTTAATGAAAACTCACTGAATGCTCTGCACATGTGTCGGTTATGGCAGAGTCCACGTGCAGTGAAATACTTTCTACATAAGTGGACAAACACGAGTAAAAATATGAGAAGTCCTCCGTAATAAATTGCAAGTGTTTTGACCATTTTTTTCCTCCGACGAAACTCCGCGTATCGTCAAAAATTACGTTATTATGCTCTTAATTAATTTAGTCACTTTTTATTCTTGGACGTATTTTTAAACGAAGTCAAGGATTGCATTAACTAATTCCGGAGAAAAGCGTGGCTTTTTGATGGTTATGCAAATAGAATTTCCTAAATGGTTGTCGTAATTTATATTAATGATCAACGTGGAACACAACGTATAATTAGATCGCCTTCGAATGGAATTTTCACGTCCAGAATCGACGTTTAATTAGTGCCGTCGAGCGAGTGCATGATAAGAGTGAATCAATATCGATGGAAGAAGGTGGACAAACGTTTCGCTGCGAATGGCCGCCAACGAAGAAAAGAAAACGAGCGAGTGACGTTGAAATCCCACTCAACTTGAGATCCTCTTTGAAAAGTACTCGCAGAGCTGATAAATATGCAACGCTAGAAAATAAGGTGAAAAGGAAAATGGTTGATACAGTGCCTCTAAAATGAGCAAACTGGTTATTTTGGTCTGTTAAAGATTCTGTGGTAATCGTCCACAACTGCGACTGAAAAGGGTATTTTTTCGAAGTTTTCAGAGGTTTTTCGCGTCAAAGAAAGTTTTTTATTTCGTCTGGCTCCAATATTTCGAACGCGGTGTGGCCGTGGGACCACAAATTCATCGATGAATAGCTTGCGCGTCAACTGTGATATCCATAACGGAATTGTCTTGTAGGTTCTACACTGACAGTTCTCCGCGAAAAGAGAAAAAAAGTGTGCGGGACAAATTTCTAGAAATTCGCTGCCTCTCGTGTCCACTGTAAGCAATTTCTAGCTTTCCGTTCGTTCGAAATGAGCAAGGCACGATACATTTGTTTAAAAACTTGCAACGAAATAACAGCTGCTTGCACAGCGCGGAGTCTGCGCAAACTTTTCGACGGAAAGAAATTCGCGGCGTCGACTAACAACAAACCATAAAATCGCGCGCCGTCGATCAAATGACTTTTTTAATTCGAGCCAGAATTCTCACCGAAATATCCTACTTCATGCCAGCCTTTGGAACCGTGAAAAAGAAATTGCATCGGTGCCGGTGTAATAGCGCCGCCGCAATTGTTCCTCGCGATGCCATTGGCAGCGTTTCAAGAAATATGTCGGCTTATGGGTACGCGAGAACTAGACGCGTTCATTCGCGCTCATTCGTCGGCAGAGTTATGATCCTTGAAGTTAATCGCTGTTAAATTAGAATACTGTTACAATATTCATTCTGACGAAAAATAATCGAAGCCCTCGGCTGAAACGACGCATAAATAAGGTCAGCGGAGCGATTCGAATCGCGACGTGTCACATAAAAAGCGACGCGTCGCTGTCGAAGCAACAATCAGGGCTAATAATAATCGTACCGTTGGGAAATCAATCGCGCTGTCGATTGATGTTTTATTAGCGCCCCGGCGAGCTACGTCAACCAGACACGGACGAGATCGTTCGTCGCTGAAATCGGCCGGGTGGAAGAAAAAAGGAGCGGGGGGGAAAAAAAAAACGGAGCCAAAAAAATATGCGGCCGCGTATGAACGGGCAGCAGTACAAACGGTACATTTCATCCGCGAACTCGTACCCACCGCTGCTCCCAATGCATCAACGCTGGCAATTTTTAGGCAGCGCCGCGATACCCGCGGCGGGGAGGGTTTGGCGGCTTTTGATGCATCGCCGTAATATCGGCGATACATTAATTCGAGGTGAATGGGAAATATATCAGGCGACCACATAATTTTCGCGCGGCCTGCCCTCGCGTATGCCTTCCCTATTTATTTCCTCGAATCGTCCGCCGGCGGTTTGTTAAATGTGTCTCCAATGCGTCCACGCACCGCCCTCCGCAACCATGATCTATCGTCGCGACGATTCTTGGAGTCCAGAATTGCCGTACGCCCCCCTGCAAATGGCCCCATTTCCCCTGGAACGGGGCGAGAATTTCGCGGCTTGACAGTTTTGTTCGTCCTACGTTTCTTTCTTCCGTTTCCCCGCTGTTTCTCGTTACTCCCGTTCTCTCCTATTTTCATCAACACACTCTCTCTCTCTCTCTGCCGGTTATTTTCACGCGTTATTTTAAATATCTTTACCACCGAGCATTTGTCACGCTCGTAATTCGAACGAGACTATTTCCACGAGCGTATCTGTGGCGGAAAGTGTAGGCAGTTCTCTATTCGTATCAATCGCGACAAAACTATACGATCGATCTGCAAAATTCCACGTCCGATGTCTCTTTTTTTCGGTCGCTCGATTCATTGGTCGATTAATTCCCATTTATTCGATTTGTTTCAGGTTGGTTGACGCACTCGCTGCGGTTTTTTCGCCAAAATTCTAGTTACGTAGTCGCAGAGTATGTAAGTAAATGATCACGCACTTCTTATTCGCTCTTCGTATTTTTTTCTGCGCGCGACGACGTTCGTTAACGACGAACAGAAGCGGTGGTCGGACGCGAGCGAACACGGTCGAATAAATGTTCACGGAGTTGGCAAAAGGGAACGGTAATAGATTAATTCATAGCACGCGGAAGCACGCGAACGAGTTTCTGTCTGTTGAACCTGATTTCCCGATTTTATTACATCATGTCCCAGTAAACCGAAGTATCCGCGTTACTTCCTGAAACTGTAGTTCACGTGCACCGCTCCAAGTATTCCGCCGTGGTGGCTTCTTTCTGTTCGGGAATGTATTTACAATGAGCTCGCGCAAAAATCATCCTTTTACGAGACACTCGACCTTTTACGAGCCTGTTTTCGCCGGTCGTGGGGTTGGTGCGGTCGGTCTCGCGAAACACGAAATTTATTGGCCAGGCTAAAGTTAGGAAAGAGGGAATTATTGCGCGCGAGAACGTCGGGTGGTAACAACTAATTTTTTTCGATCCACTCCACTTGCGACAAAACGTAACGCCAGAAATAATAACTTTTCGCGTAAAAGATCGGTGTGTCCGAGTTTAATCTTATTTATAAAAAGAATTGACCAAGTTTCCGCGAGGCGTGGAGAGCATCGTGGAAAGAATCGCGGAGAAAGTTCGTGGGGGTGGCGTGGAAATCTTGGGGGTAAGTACGTGAGGACAGCACCGTGGCTGCTGCGTATTAAATCATACCGCGAGGCTGGGCCACGTAACAGTTGTAAAACGTGCGATTATCCGCGGCTCTAGAAATTGTCCAAAGAGTTAATCCCTGGGGCGGGAAAGTTGCTTGGTAGTTGCAAGATGGTATGCGCGTTAAGAGCCCGCCGCTTAACCGCAAATGTAACCGAACTTTAGCGCAGCAAGGATCGCTCGGTGCCATAAATTGTCGGCCGACGGTACGCAGGCTTCCGCAAAGATCGAAACGTGGGACGAACTTCGTTAGAGGCGACTTCAACGAAAGCCGTAATTGCCCGGATTCCGAACAGCGTGGCGAACGTTTTGCGCCTCGTCACACGCCTGGGAACCAGGCTTCGCGGTCGTTGTTATAGATATTTGCGTCTTCGATCCCGTATCAGAACTGTAATGGCGGTGCTGGAGGCTTTCGACCGAAACTAAAGTGCTCTCGCGGACGATATTAAGATTACGGACGTGCGCGTGCCTCCGTGTTGGGAATCGAATCCTCTCGTAACAAGTGTTTATGGTTCCGTGGCGAGCGGTAGCCCTCGCGGTTTTGTTACGACGGCATCAGATGGCAGATTCGATTAAAGTTTCGCTACTTTAATTGAGATTCGATGGCTGGAGCCGCGATCGTACGATGAAGCATGTGATTGTTACAAACGACGCGGATGAAACTTGAAAATTGTACGACGCCGGACGAAAGGGAGCCGGAGTTGGCCAACTTCTGATTTCTTCGCCTCCGACTTTCTCACTTCCCGAGTAACTTTCTAATTAATCGCGATCGCGAATGTTTGAACGCGTCACTCGTAGGCACGAGTGATTTCAGACACCGCGTCGCATCGTTACGCGAGGCTGCTACAAACAAGTCGAAGTGTGAAATTTAATTAACAAAGACACGAGTACATAATTAACTTTGCTCCATCCATCCGTTCAATTACTCTTCTTTTCCATTCACCACTGATTACTATTAAACATCCTGCTTAAACTAACACCAAATCATGTAGAAACGATGTCCCAAACGCTCTCGAATATGTATGTCACACGCCTAGAGCTTCTAGAAGCGCCAAGTCCTCGCGGAACTTCTCAATTGCAATTTAAACGGTCTGCTAACGAAAGTGTTTACCCGGGTCACGCTTAAGTCCGCGAGAAAAACGAAATGAATCGGTAAATGCGATGTTTGTTAAAGCAGTCATACACTCGGCTGTGTTTACCGTGCCCATAGTGATGTACGATCTGCGTTCAAACAACTCGCAAGAAGCAGCGGCTGCGAAGGGTGTTCGAGTCCCAGAAGCACCGTGAAGCACGCCAGGGATAGAAGTGGGTACTTCGGACAGCTCGTCGAAACCGAGGTTAAATGTTCAACTATTTCAATTACGCGACAAATGCATCCGGAGGACGGGGCCAGGAATACCAGTACACTCGAGCCGTGTACAAGCTCGGGAGAACGGCAACTGAATAATAGCGTAATCGCCGGGTCTACGCGCTTTACCCGATGTAACGTTGTTACGCGGTAAAAACTCGACTCTTTAACTGGGTAACAAACTTTATTAGTATCCACGGGATTTAATAATTGTCGCGTTGAACGTGCGCAATCAAGGCACGCCGTGGTAGAACGCGGTGAACTGGCTGAGCGCGACTCAAGGCGTCGAGAAGTCCATCTTTTTTCTTCGAGACCACTGCGAACGTCGACTCGTATAAAAGGTAGACGAGCTATTTGTTTAGAGATTAAAGAATTTATTGCACGCTGGAACCGTGTTCCTCAGAACTCGACGCTTCTTACATCTTCGCTATTGTCGCGTGTCACGCGGCGTCACCGCTAGATTCTCCTGGAGGCGTCTGGTTTTTACGAGTTCCACCCTTATCGCGCACTTTTATCATAGCTGGGAACACACCGGGACAGTCGCGATGTCCCGGCTGCTATATAGTTAAGCGGTAGACCCGGTGCATGGGATTCCTAACAACATTACCGATCCCAGGGCCCCGTGCTTCTCTTGTTAGGCGAAGATCATCGTTCAGAATAAAGAGGCGAAGAAATACCAACGTTGATCCACGAGGTATCCCGAGAACGGGAGCTTCCCTATCCTGGCGGCCGTAACACGCTGCCTTTACGACTATCTCGGTGCATCCCCGCCCTTTGGGAACGGTTCTTTTTCATAGCCTCTTCCCGACGTTCGTGTCTAAGCCCGCGGGAAATGCGAACAACCGTGTTGCGATGACTTAGCGTGAGATATCGACCGGCCGCCGTTTGTAATCGTCGCGAAAGTGTGTTTCGCCGAGTCCGCGCGGGCAATCGATAACGCGTTAATGAGTGAGCTCGTTAATTTACAAGCGAAACGATTCGATGAATAAACTGTTCTGTTTATCGCCGGTTGATCTCTCGCCGGCACGTAGCGGCCCCGGGATGTAACGTTGAATTTAGCTGGTCGTTAGAGTCATTGTCGTCGGGATTACAACGACAAGGAATCGTTCCACGGTTAAGTTTATGGTTACTGCGGGGGGAATTTTAAGGGAACCCTCCAGCAGAATTTACCTCCACCCGTTTTGTTAGTAATTTTACCGTGGAAACGCAGTCGAGTTTGAAACCGTCGAGTTCTCGGAGGGGTCTGGGCGCAAAGTAACCGGGTAGCCGCGCTCTCTATTGTAACGCGCCGCTATTTATCTCGCAGTTTATTAGCAGAGAATTATATCGTTATTAAAAAATTCGTGCTGTATATTTCTATGAATTAATTCCTCACCGTGAAGCAATTCCATTGTTCCGGAATGGCGGCAAAGAAGCGCGAGAACTTAAGAACGCGCGGCGCGCCGTGATAAAGCGTATAAACGTTTCTTGTAATAAATTAAACGTCTGACATCTTAAAACTGAAATTCACGGGAAAAGAGGGGGATGTTTATAAAAACCATAACCTTCCGGCGCATAAATCATGCACCATTTTCATATTTTAATTTAAAAATATGGCGCCAGTTCTGTCTCGCTCGCAAGGGCGGCCTTATGTACTGACCTCGCTGTAATACCACCATACATTACAACCCGCCCCTATCTCGGTCGTCCCCTTTCTTCATAATTTCTGCTTTTCTCCTTCTTCCCTTGAACATTTCTATTATTTAAGTGAATCCGCTCTTAAAGTTTTAATCACTTTTGCGCCCGGAAAATTATTCACGAGAAATTCCTTCGGACGGAAACGTCAGTATTTTCGAAACGTTGCAGCAAATATCGTCAGCGTTCCTCGAGTCGAATAAAGTGACGGTAAACATTTCCCGTGGATTACGTATTACACAGAAACGTAATACGAGTTTCCGTTTCGCGGACAGTTCCTGAATTTTTTACTAGATACAAAATGAGTAATTCCGCGCGCTTTCTCCCATGCAATTCCCAACGATTTCCAACATTCGATTCATCGGGTATGCATGAGCAGTATGCATATCGATGCATTGTTCGCGCGTGCACATTTGCAATTATCTATGTTTCGATTTAAATAACAGTCCGCCAAATCTATCGAACTGTCTCTGTCATTGCTGATACACGTCACACCTCAAATCCAGCATTCTTTCCTCTGCCAAAATTCAAATACATTTGGGACAAAGTTCCACGGTATACTGCTTTTGGTAAATCCAGGGCGGCGAACTTCGATGCGTCTCTGGGAAAAGAAACGATATCGATTCGAATAGTTAACGGAACGGTTCGAAATATCGTACGTGATTCCGTATTTCGCAATGAAATTAAGTATTCATTCTGCAACAGCTCGCCGCAGCTCGATGCCTCCGCGTAAATATAATGGTTACCAATTTCGCCCGCGGGCATTTTCAGTGGGTAGCGTTTTAGCGACCAGTGGCGAGGTTATTAATTCAGCATCGCTTCCGTGATTAGAAATTCCTCCCTTAATTATTCCAAGTGCGCGTCGCAGCATTCGTTACGCTAGCCCACACAGGGCTTTAGGTAAACTGGCATTGCGGGCCAGGGAACGCTTCCGGATCGCTGACTGGTAGCGGTAACCGTAATGGCGGGGTGCGTGGGCCTTCCTCGCCCCATCGAGCGGACAGACACGAGTGTCGTCCGAGCGGAGATAGTTTTTTCGCGGCTGCGAGCGATTTCTATGCTCGTTTCGGATCGCGACAGATGTCGATGCGAGGTTCCCGAGGAGCAACGGCGTGGATTTCACGCGCGGGGGTCAGGGAGAGATGTTATACGAGCGCGAGTAGATGCGCCACCGACAACGTGTCCCATCAACGCGAACCTATAAACCCTGCTTGCTCGGAAATAATATTGGGAATCCTTTTCCCGTCGCGCGCCCACCGCCGGATTTTCCTCCTCCCTCTTTTACGCGCGAAACGGAATCCTCTGGGAGGGCGCGACGGATTTCCCGCCGTGGCGAAGGGCGGATAAAGGTCACGCCGGAGGAAACGATCCCGTTCCTGTCAATTGATCCCTCGCGAAATTCGCGAACGCGACGGAGGCATTCCCGCCCCGACGGATACCCCAGAACAGATTATGGAGCGCAGACCTGACGCGTAAAAAAAGAAAGGAAAAGGGCGGCGGCTGCGGAACGATTGCTCGGCCCTCGAAAGGGTTTCGCGGGAAAAACATCGTGTTTATGCAGACCGCGGTGGAAATTGCTCCACGCTTCGGAGATGCTTGATCCCGCGTGAAAGCGTAAATCGAAATTGGATCGTAAAGTTCCTTCGTGCTGAGCTTTGTGTTCCGAGAAAGTGACCCCCTCCGCCCCGGTAGTTCTGTCAAACGTGCGCGCATTTTGATGATATACGGCTCGGCGGATCTCTCGCGTCTGCATGCCTCGCATCGCGAATCTTCGAATTGTTTCGCAACTTCGTATTATTGCGTTCGATCTGTTTCGATTATTACGATGAAAGATAAAATTCGAATGCACGCCGTACTTGCAATCGCGCGTTAAACACGCGCATTATCCGTTATGGAATAATAACGTTGAAAGGTTCGCGATTGTTTTCAACTGATAACTGGTAATACGGCGCATTTAACAAGAACGTGTTACTCCTGTGAAAATGAATCTGTTATTTCGTTAAATTTTCACATTTATTTAAACGTACACCGACTGCACCATTACAGAATACAGCTTGATACGCTATCTGTACTATTCGATCTCTCCATTTAGTAATCCACGTCTGATTATAGCAGTCGTTATAATAAAATGCTTCTTCATCGACAAAGTCTGCTCCTTCGGTTCCTCTCCAGCTTTTGATTTACGAAGCTTTAATCTGCAAAAATGTTTGAGTTCCTATTGAAACGAACCGCTTTATGTGTTATTCGCGATATGCTTGACGAAGTAGAATCAAGATCGGTAAAGTTGTTTGCGTTTCACTGCTACGAAAATGTTTGATCCAGGGCATAGGAGGATATTTCTCTCCGAGCGAGAGACGGCTCTTCTCGATTCTTTAAATTTTCCTTTCGAGAATTTCCATAATCTCGAGAACGACGACATTCTCGAGAGCGCGATTCGTTTTTTTGATACGATAGCTTCTCTCGAGTCCTTTTTTTCATTAAACGGCACGCTTCGTATTTGTTCGATAACGGAAACAATGTAAAGAAATACCATTTGTAAGCACGAGAAACTTTTATGAATTCTGGCCAAGGATTTGCAAATTCCATATTTTTATTTTATTGCGCTATTTAAATTTCTCTATTTCCTTTTCTACTTGTATGTTTGCATTTCCACGAAAATGGATGTTGCACCACTGACTGTCCAAATATTAATTCTTCAGACTATAGAAAGTATAATTTAAAAAATGTGTAGCAACAGTCTCTTGTTATAATAGATAGTAGTAACCACCGTGTCAACCATAACACGTATAGTATTTTTCTTTTATTTCACGTGCAAATTTTTAAATATCCAGGATTCCATTAGCTTTTACATGTACGTATTTTTTTACTACTGCTACGCGAATCTGCTCTGCCTTTTACTAATGGTTTGTATTCGTTACGTTTTGGACCACTCTTTTTTTTTATAAAATCCTTTTCCTTTGAACATCCACATTTTTTCCTTTATGTTTTCATATGTACTCTTTTATTTCCTTTTACAAAGTCAGTTAAACATTCTGCGCAATACTACCCAATTTCTGTAATAATATCCACTTATTTTTAAAATTAACTCATTGTATAATGTATCTCACAGAGTACATTATCCAACTGTGGCAAGCTGATTTTTATAAAATTTTGGTATTTCTTTTAGTCGCTAATTTCCATCGAGAGGTAAACTCACCCTCTTGTCAGCCACTTGGGGGTTGAAAAATTATAAATTGGACGAACTCAAGGATGAAAATAATGAGTTTACCAAAAAATAAAATCGCTAGAACTCGTGAGGGGTTAAGATAATGTTCAGTTTCAAACAATCGTGTAAATCGTCTTTCGAATACTGACCTTTAAATCGTAAAAAAAGCGGGGTTGTAAACAAACGCGCGACTAACGACCAGCAAGATTCACGTTGGCGAATTTCAGGGAAAAGTTTCTGCGTATAACCACGATTGGACCGCAGGCTTCCGCTTTTCAGATTTCTCTCCATTCGTTGCAGTTGGCGCGCGTTTTTTCTTTCTCTGGTACGAGGGCCACGCGTTACAAATTGGTCCATGCCTCATACGAGGCCACCTCGACGCTGCGAGGCGTCTGCGTTGGAGCCGCGTGAAATACCGCGGCACATTACTTGCGGCTTGCAACTGCGGATTAATTAACGCAGATTAATACCAAGATGCATCTCGCTTTACCTTGGAAATCATTACGAATAATGGCACGCGCGTTTCCCGATGCGCGCTAGTTATCTTTTGAAAAATATGCCACCCTTTGAAGCAATTGAAAATTAGATGATAATGTATCAGAGGCTCCAAACCCCTTCTTTTGCTATAAATTACGCAATTTTGTGTACGTGGACGTTTGATTTTTACGATTAGACCGAGCGACAGTGCTCTGTCGTGTCAAATCACGTTTAACTAGACAGTGGAACTAAATTTTGCGCAGCCTCGTTGAGGTATCCGCACGATTGTTGCATCGATCATCCCTGCGCGCGCCGGACGTGCCTCCATCGTGTTTATTTTTCAATACGTTTAATTCCTGCGTCGACCGTAACTAGAATTGAACAGGTATTCTAGTAGTTGAAAGTTATCGCGCGCATTGCATTCGCGGGCCGCAAATCTCGGCTGGTGGAAGATGAATGGTTCCCCGGGTCAGGCTCGCAAGTGGTTTAAATTACAGACGCGGAAAAAAATCGCCGGTTGGGTCGAATCGCGGGTTGCTCGCGTACAATAACACCGCGATTCCTAAGTGCTAAGTCGTGCAATTTTTATTCGCTCTTCAGACACACTCGATACGCTTGAACGAGAATTCATGAAACGATAGACATGCGTGGAGCGCGGAAATTTAACGAACGGTCCATAATTATCGAGCGCGGAATTGTGCCCGCGCGAACGCATCGTTCTCACGCACACCCTTGTATCGGCTGGCGTTTTACAGAGGGTTACTCGTTTCACAGTCACGAACTATATCGAGGCGGCTTTTCGATTGTGCCTCGAGTGCCGAGTATTAGCTTTTAATTAGAAACGATCGGATGAAATACAACTTTTACTGACGCGCTCGCGACCGACAAAGCTTGCACGTTTCTAATACCGAGTACCTTTGGTAAATGATGAGATTTCGAAGCTGGTTGGCGCAAACTTGTATCCTCGAGGCGAGGATAAAAACGACGAAATTTGATAATCTTGCCGCATTCGGAAACAGAAATTGCAGAACGTGAATTCACGCGAACGGCGACCAGGAATAGAATTTGAAATGACGTGAATTCACGTCAAGTTTCCCCGTTTCGTAGCGGTGAAATAATCGAATCGTATCCTCGATCAGAATCCACGATTACTTTATCGTATTTCCGCGTATTAAGGTAGAGACGATGAAACGTTTTGCGATAGAGTATGGGAATATCCAAGCCTCAGTTAAATAATGTACACGTATTTGTGCTGGTTAATCTACTTGCTCATAATCCGCAAGAAGTGTTTTGCAAACTTCCACGGTATCATCATATTTTCAAGTATTTGATCCCGCCATTAAAATTGGAAACTTCAGTCGAAGTAAATCCAAATTACGGTCACGCTCGTAAAGGGATTCAATTTGCTGTAAGTTCCATGGAATTTTATGGTCTTGCGCTGGAGGTAATATCACCACATTCTCAGTAAGACATCGTTGCAGTTACTTTGGCCAATTATAATGTCTCGCATCCTGCTTCGCCTGGTGTACACGGACGAAACTCAAATTTCCTCGGTACCATTTCAAATCCGACCGGATGTAACTGATCCTCGAAGCTGCGCGGACGCGTTAAGAAAAGCTGAAACGGACGCTCGAACAAAAAATCCAATCTTCTCGATGTTAAACAGGGACTGGTTAAGACTCGCGTTGATACCATAGACATTCCATTCGTCTATCGCAGCTCTTTGGCCTCTTCAGTGCACCTCTGCCACGAACGGCGATTGTCATGACATAATTATTAAGATATAAAATTTATTAAGCTAAAAAAAGTGTCTCTACCTATATAATTCAAGTCTCAAAAATTTCTCTCTCAAAATAAATCTCATTCGTCGACTAACAAGTTTGCCGATCGCTGCTCCATCGCGTCCACTTACGCGACGCTTCCACCGCTAGCGTGGTCTGTTCTTACATGTCTACGGTTGTCGCGGATAGGTTAAGCGTACGAATTGTTCGGGAATTTCACCAGCGCTGCCCTAGGAGGACGAGAACAGGCGTCTAAAGCGCGCGCGGGGTAGCGCCGCGTGAAATAGCGCGATTGCGGTGCCGTTAAAAGGCCACTTGTGGCCCATTAGTCGAGTTTCGCGAACGGGCGCGTGCGATTCGCGCGTTTAGAACAGCACGGCGGGCCCTCGCTAGTCGCTGGGCTTGATAATAGCCGGCGCATAGGTCAGGGAAGAACGCGTGCTCGATCTAATCGCGCGTGTCACGTATGCGCTGGCCCGTGGATCAGCTTATCCGCGGCTGGTACTCGTTAAGATCGCCGCGATACATCCGACCGCGGCTGGACACGCGAAAAATCCCCATTAAATTTGATATGCGCGATCGCGCGGCCGTTTCGCGGCGCGCTTTACGATCGCGGACGCGCGCGTCGCCCCGCGTCGAACAACGAAGAGCGTAACGGCGTCGCGTAATATTTTCCGCTCCCGAGGCGATCCAATTTTCGGTTCGTTTAATAGAATCCTCTCGCTGCCCCGCCGCACGTATTTACATGCGGATACGTGTATGGATATCAGTTCGCGAATCGCGGCTTCCGTACCCGTGAACAGTTATTCTGATATTTATCATTCGCATACGATTACGTGGCCGCGGTGGGATTTTATAGTTGTATCTTCAGGTGTTCGCGCGGAGAGAAATAATCATGCGAGGTAGTCGTGACCGGGGCTTCCTTTTTCTCGTCTATCCGTTCGACCGGAATTTTTCAATCCGCGCGAATTAATTCCGCGCTCAGGTAGCCGGCGATGGAGTTTCGCGTCTGGGCCCAGCTCGTCGCGAATCGACGCGGATTACCGTGGATTTACAGTTTCGAGCGTACGCTACTTTTTAACTGATTACTCTCCTAAATCGTGTCCTCTTTAAAGGTGGGGTGGTTCGTAAATACGTATTTATATTTTCCCGTGTATCAAACGACCGTGTCATTAGCGAGGCCATAACCATTGCTCCCGTTCGTGCGATTAATTCAAATTGCGCGCAGTGTATCTTGGTTAAGAAAAACTTTTTTTTTTTTTGTTATATTATACTCGCAAAACACCGAGAAACTTTTATTAAATTAACCGACGGAATTATCCCCGCCGGTTGATAACATTTTTATTACCTTTATGGAACGTTGGATCGCAACAATAAATTTGTAAGCCTGGAGTTATTATGAACTCGAATATTTTCGCCTATAAAATGTTATTTATACGCGAGCGTTAGTCGTGAAAAAACATTGTGGAACAATAAACTTCTGTACCTATAGAACAGGCGCCATGATTCTACTGTAGTTTCGTATAATAATTTATGTGCGGTAACAATGATGGTAATATACGCATAACTGAGTTGCGCATTTCTCTACAGGAAGCATAATAGAATTTCGGGTATTCAAATGTCTATAATTTATATTCGGCCGAATTCAAAGTCGTATTTTATACGTGTTTCTCTGCGCAGTAACGGTTATAACGTATTATTACAAATACCACGCAGGATACACAATTCGATTCAAAACTTGTCTGCCGTATCGGTGTTCCAAAAATAATTCATTTCTAACACAGCTATCTGCCTCTCCCCCTCTCTCTCTCTCTCTTTCTCTGTCTGTACTGTAATTGTCTAATGCTTCCCCCTGCTCGCCATTAATAATAATTACAGATGAATTATGTTACATTCGAGCACAATACGGTTACCGCAGACACATCTTAAGCCGCGTCCGGATTAATCAAGTTACTCGAGTCCAAGCCACTTGAACCGAAGTAATTTCAAATCGCTTAATCAACGCGATCCTTCACCTCGCTGAACTTCAAACGTCCTTTCTTCTGCGTCGTATTCTTACCCCAGCTGGGTGCGTCGAATTTGCATGCCGAAATTAAATATTTTCCACGATTCGCGAAGGGGAAGTGCATCTGTTAACGAGAAAAGATTTCGAGTCGAATGAAAAGGGTGCACTTTAGCGCGTAGTCCGGATCGAAGACATTTTGCTGCGCCGGGAAGTGGCCGCTCCTAACATTTACTTTCCATCGGGAAGTTCGACAATTGGCGACAAAGAGGTCGCCCCGCGTTATTTATTTCACTAAGTGCTCTCGATCGTTCGTTACTTGGCTCCAGCTCCTTCGGTCGCTCGTGAAAATTTATGGTCGCAGGCTACGTGTAACTCGTGGATGCCGCTCGTGCGCGCGCGCCAGTGCACTCCTGCACCCAGAAAAGCAATGGATTACGATGGTAACGCGAAAATTCTCGACAGGCCAAGGGGAAAGCAGGTGAAAACAGAGAAACGGGACGTGGATGTTTGTCGACTCGCGATTAAACGCGCCGTTATTTCAGCGGACGACTCTTTCAATTGTACGCCGCTGACGTCAATCAATATTCTCGATGTTCCGCGTGTATTTGTACCTGTGTTCTTGTTAAACGATTTAACACGATTTTATAAGTTAACGAGCCAAAGGGGGGTTGTATTTTAACGAAGTAAAATCGTTCTCAGACTTTGTCATCCTCGCTCGGTTCGTTTCCGTTCGAAAGCCCAACAAGGACTTCTGCGTCACGGGTTTTACTGGGGAAAGAAAGAATTGCCTTTCGTTTCCTCGCTCCCGCGACAAAGTGACGATAACGAAATGCTTCGTTATAAAGGATTCGCTCGCGCTCTCCGTTCGCGTCTCGCGCATTTAAATAATGCATCGCGGTTAATTACTTTCGAGCGTTTCGCGGTAATCGGCCCGCGTTAGCCGACAGTCACTTCTCGCAGTCGGAGAGTCATTCGCGTAAAATCGCGCCGCCACTTCACTTCCATATTTACGGGCAAACTAACGCGCGCAATCTCGATTCGAGTGCTGGCGAAAACATCACCTGTCATCAGAGTCCAGCGTCGAGGAACGTTTCTTCGCTCGCCGTGATGGCGGGGACCTTCGAGGCAACAACGTCCACAGTGTTTTACGCGCGTAACGCAAATCGACGTTAATGGCTGCTCCTAATGATCAACGCGACGGGGACGGTTGTCAGTGGTCATTTTTTGTCCCAGCGAAAAGGCAAACGAGATTCTAACAAGCCTGAAAACTGCTAACTCGCGAAAACGACTCAACTTTATCCATTTTCAGACGTCTCGAAATAGCCTGCCCCCGTGCAGAACGTTCCTGTGCCATTTTTCGATCCTCCCGGACAAATAGTAACGCGGGAAGGCAACCGACGCGTTAACCGGAGCAATTTTCAAATAGAAACAACGCCCGATTACAGAGGAGACCACGGTGCGTTACTGCGCAGGAAACTTCCCTGCGAATGCACGGCACGGACTGTGACCGGACAATCTAGAATGCATAGTTGCACGGCTCCCGTGACGTTATGCCGCGTTACACTTATACGACACTACGCGCGGAATCCTGTAATGACTTCACCCGTTTCGTCTGTATCCACGAGCATACCACGGTGCCTGAATTGCCACGGCGGGCAGTGAAAAGCAAGCACTGCGACGATAACCGCCCGGGAAAAGAATCCTCCGCCACGGTCGCTGCTCGCGGAACGCTCGGCGATCGTCGAAATCTTCGACGCAGGAAAAATTCCACCGCGACCAGGCGAAGCGTTTGATTAAACGCGTCGTTTGATCGCGTAATATTCTAATCCATCTCCAACGAGAGTGACACCGCGACCCCTTTAAAAGGCCGCATTCATTACGTCGCCCATGATGTATGCGTCGTGCGCAGCGCCGCGCGCCTCACTGGGACCGATATTGATAGTGACATCGTTGCGCTTCCGTCGAGGGATGATTACTTACCGATAGCCGAGCTTTTTCTCTGCCGACACGCGAAAATCGCTGGGGAAACGGACGAGAGTGTCCTCGTGACAATTGTCCTCTGACGTGAGAAACGAAACGCGGATCGATTCTTTGTTTTTTTTCTTTTTTTTATACTGAAACGAGTTTCGCGATGGTTTTGCAATTACTAACCGACGATGGTTCGCTAGAGCGAAATCGTTCGCACGTTTAATCTTCTTACATCGGTACGGTACTCCATTTCTTCGCGAACCCTTTTCACTTACGCGGATATCATTTCGAGGTACGCACGGCTGAAGAAACCTAAAAGGAGCGCCTCCAATCTCCCCGTCGTGGACTCGTAATCATAATCTCATAAGCATGCTCTTGAGTGACTTACGTTAAATGAAAAGCTTCGCGAGGATATATGGAATGGAAGAGATCCGACGCGTTGAAGGCAAAGCTGATCGTTGACAGAGGGAGACGCTTTGAGATTGAGAAACACTTTTTCCCTACGTTTGTTGATCGTATCGCTGGGTCTCGCGGCGGCGCCGGTGGAACGACTATTCGTATAACCGGATTTCGTTTCGTTAGATTCCCTTCTTTCTGAAATGCAAATTGCATTCGTCTGTAGTATTACGCGGGGCAATTTGTGACCGGGGAGACGCAACGTCGTCCGATTGCTGTTAGAAAAATTCAAAGGAACGCTCGGAGTTTCGTATCCCCTCAAAACGATGATGCCACGTCTCTTAAGCGACTTGGGTAACGTTATCCAACTGTTGACGAGGGGTTGAAAAAACGCGAATACCTCGAATGCGGGTCACTCTATCGTCGCGAGCACATCAGCAAGCAGTTTCTAAAAGGCACCCTAAATCGTAGCATCCCGTATCCCACTATCTCATTCGCGTTCTCTCGCGTCCCATGACGCTCGCTGGCTGCACGCGTGTCCGGATACGTATCACCTTCACGTGCTATTGAAGCGCCCCGAGTGCGACTATCAGCCCCGGCTAAATTGTTTCCGAATGTTTACGACTGCGTGCGGTCTCTCTGCGAGCACTCGGTTGTCGTTCGGACACGCGGCATGCATTGCACGGCACGGTAAATACCGAGTGTATTACGCGCCGCTTGCCAACCGCTTCCCTGCCTACGGGTCTATTATTGATCGCGAGATTAATATTCATTTCTGAGCTTTGTCATCGTTACGACCGTCGGCTTCGTTCTGCTCGCGACGGGCCTGGGTAACAGATGCTCGAAGGAACGCGTCGCGATACAGGCATCGATTCGTTTCCTTAACGGGCGTCGACTTCGATGCGACGCGCGTAGCTGAAAATGGAAGTTGTCTAGCTCGCGGTGCGATGAAAAGATTGTTAATTGACCGATGGGCGCGTTGATACCGCCGCGCTGGGGGATGATTATTGGCGATACGATAGATTGGTGGCGTTCGAATGCAGTGTCACGCGAGTTCCTCGTTTTTTGATCCTCGACGCGTTCCCCTCGGCTGTTCTCGTTCCCATTGACGGACGTGCAATTATCGCCGCTGATAAATGAAACATCGCGGAAGAATTCGAAAATTCTGCACGCTCGATGCGCGCGTATCGACGCTTTTCCTTTCGTTTTGCTCGCGTCTAGCTCTGTCTGGCAGTAAGCGCGCGTAACTAGCGTCCGCGGATGTTCGTGCGGGGAATAAAAGGTCCGGGCGCCGACGTCATGCCGGTCTGTACCGCTCTCAATCCTTTATCGCCTATCGTCGAATTACGAGCGTAGGCTCTAGCGAGACGTCTAGCCACAAGGCACGCGGGCATCGACTCTTGGCATGCTCCTATCAAGCTGTTCGACGTGAGTGGGAGCCTTGTTTCAACCGTGAGATTCGATCGGAACGATGATCGATATCGTTCGCCGCGCATTTTGCGTAAAGCAACCCCTTCATCCTCGACTCTTATGCATTACGCGCGTTCTCCGTGCCCGTGGAAGTGGTTCATCCGTACCGGGGGATTATTACGACCCTCGCTTTAGTACTTAACGTTCGTAACACTGGATTAAGTCATAAGTTATAAGCGCGGTACAACCGCAAACTTGATCAGATAATATGCTTATCCCGGCCTGAACGATGAGACCTTGCCTTGGACGCGACCCCGATACCTTTTTCGATTTGTCCTCATTTTTCTGCTCGCACCTCATTGTTCCACGTTTTAACCAGCGTTACGTTCGTCGATTCAATTATTATCGGCTTAATTGCTCCCGTAACTCGATCGATTCGACGTTGACACCTCGATCGATCGAACGTGTACAACCGATCGATGCTTTTTCCTTCGGCGATTGCAGCATAGAAACGCTTGTCAGGCAATAAAAGTGGCTCGAGAGAATATTCAGTGTTGGCGCGTTGAGCGAGACACGACAATTTGACGGGAGCGTTAGTCAGCAATTTTATCGTACGGATTGATTTGTAAGTATCTCCTAGATAGAATTGATATCTGGACTAATTGATGACTGAGAAAAAGAAGATGGAACTTTAACGTTGACGTATTTTGATCCCTTTTAAAGTCAGTGGACGTGTGCGTACGTATCTTTATTTGCTTTCGTGGAAGTTCGCTATCCTCCCTGGCGACACTCGGTAAGCCTGAACCCTCCACGCGTTGCCTTCTTCATTCTCGTTGCCCCATTAAAATCGACCCTGTTCAAAAGCTTCGAATGCGTTCTGCAACAAAGCACTAATGCAAACACTTTAAACCGAGCGCGACAATCACTGCTGCTACGTGCAGGTATACAAGCGAATCGTTAAATGCTGCAATTAGCAACGAAGTAGATTTTATAAACGATAAATCGCAGGACAGATTCTACGAAACAGCTTGCACAGCGCGCAAGTCATCTAAGGTAATAACCGAGACCCTTGCAATGTAATCTAACTCCTTCGTATTTCGTTAATACGGAAGTTCGTTTGATTTATTAATTATTTGTCAAGATAAATCTCGAGTATTGCCAGGTTTTCGTGTTTCGTGCAGATATCGTGTTCCCTGCGAGAGTCATTCATATTATTTCACGTTCTCAGCTCTAATGCAAACGGGAAGTGGTTGATAAAACAGTCGGGTTTATTAGAGCGTAGCTGAAAGGCGCGAGTGTGGCCTGGCCGATTGCGTTGCGTCTTACAAAATCGTTAATTGAGACATCGTACGCGATCCCAGCCATAGATCATTTCGTGCAGGAAAAATTCGACGAAAACTACGGTACAACGCTTTTCTGAAGGGTGAACCGAAAAAGACTCGTCGACCGGTAATGACAAGAAACGCGAGACACAAGCGCGAGGCCACGTACACACAAAGTTCCTCTCAGGCAGGAAATTAAATTTAATGCCGCTTGCTTTTTTCCCAACGTAATAACCTTTCTTACGCCGTTAGCCTCGCGATATTATTTCCTCGAGCGGGTTACGATGCTCTCCGATCGTGACTGATCTACCATGTTTCTTCTTCCACGTCTCACCGTCGACACGTGCTCCTCACCAGGCCGGGCGTTTCGTTTCTCTGGGTCTTGGATCATTGCTTCCATCGTGTTGCAACGGGCCTGGCAAAGTGTCGGGAAGGAATGCGCAAAAAACGCGGATCGAATGCGCCGCACGTGCGGATAAGGACGTCTGGGAAATATTTTCGATTATCCATCGGGTTTCGTCCCGGCACTAACGCGATCCACTGGCTTTTTTCGCAGGCACCCTTCGCTGTTACTCAACTTCGCGAATCGGCCACGATATATAAGTCGCCCAGCGGCGGTTACAGCAGATATTATTGTGCTTCACTTTATATTACGTTTATATAAGTACAGATAAATATCTCTGTAACGGGTAAATAATACTAATAACAGGTTGGTGGGGCTGAAATTACCGGCGAGCCTTGACTTATCACAGATTTCGATGAAGCTATAGCGGATAATAGTTCCTGAAGTTTACATTGCGTTCTATAATAGCCGGGTAATAGTAATAACACGTTTATGGAATCCAGATAATTACTGATACTTAACTTATCATGGATCTTGATGAAGTTATAGTAAGTTCCTCAAAGTTACATTATATTCATACGATCGATAAGAATCTATAATAGACGAATAACAGTGATGGCGCGTTAATGGAACGGAAATTAATATTAAACCTTAGCTTATCGCTGATTTCGATGAAGCAGAGATACGATGTGGTCGAGAAAAATGTCGTTCGAGCTTATAGCTTTACGATCGATAATTGATTGGTCTGTTCTCGTGACGATCGAGTCCTCCAACCTTTGGAAAACCGATGCTTGCTCTTTGCGATAATCGCTGCTGAACGATCCATTTGGAACAGGAATAAGTAGCGCCACTGATACAGAATTCGTCGCGCATGATTCCATATCTATTTACCTATCGCAGTACGTGTCTGTCGCCGATGAATCGACACTTGTTAAAACCCGATGCGTGTCGACGTGACGCAGGTTTCAATTGGCTCGGTTCCACAAATAGGTACGCCATGTGAACGGTTTTTAAATTCAAATGCGTTTGTTCATTTACCACGTGGAATTCGCTCGTGAGGTTCGAGAGCTGAGGATATTCGCACGGTAAAACGGAGATAAATGGCGACAACGCTAAAATAAGTAGCGTCATACTCGCTCAGCTAATTACGCGTCGATACATATCGGTGTAACGAACGAACTTTCAGCCAGATTTGAAGGACATTTGAATTTACGTTGTCGTTTACTTCTGGAAATGGTAAATACGTAACTGCACCGGTGCAGTTGTAGTTGAACTCGTGACAAGTATGCTCGTTGAATGCTTGTTTCGCTTGTAAGAACGCAGTATCTATTTCCTGCTACGATCCTAGTAATCCCGTGATTAAGTGATTTTCGAATCGAGACCTTTCGAAAGGAAGCATAAATCGATGCTATGCGTATGGTTCAATTGGATTTCCATTTCTATAATTGCGACCAGTATTCTAATTTTTCGTGGCACCCTTAATAAACGCGATACTTCGCGGTAGATGTTCTCCAGTAGCGAACATACTCCGACCAGGATCTATTTAGATGTAGTTTACAGTTACGCGATAATTTGCATAAAAATTCGATAAAAATAATATCGAAAAGATACGCGTACATACAGGCTGCGCTAAAAATCATTTCTATACCCACTTTAATTGACTACACCATTATCTTTTATTACACCACTTTACTTCTTCAACTGTTCGCTGTAAGATAACCTGGAATGTACGTAAAAAAAAAAAAAAAACGGTGTATATTCATTCGTTTTAGAAATTACTTAAAAACAAAGGAAAGTACATTGGTAGGAATTTTTGAAACGGTCCATAGGAATAAAGCCGGCACACGCGTACGACGGGAACAACATCTGCTCGTAATCGGTAGTATAAAGGCAGTATTATTTGTCCAAGTGTGTCTCGTGTGAATCTTTCGAGCAGTATTTAAGATTCGCTGGCCGCGATAGCATTTTTATTACTGGCTGCACCGATAGTCAACCGAACCGAGCGAGCGAACCGCCATTTGCATTCCGGCCATGAGTGGCCGCAGGGTGTTTAAAACGAGAACGATAAAGGGTAACGTTTATTACCTGTTACTGAGAAATGTAGTAGCCGGAAATAAAACCATTTGTACGTTTAACGTCCTGTGCACCGGCGTGCGATATGATAATAGTTGCTGTATAGTTGAATGTTAAGGAAACCCATCGTTAATCCGCGTCCTGATAGCCCGCGAAACGTAAAGGCGAGGGGAAATGGCTCGTGGAAAATGTAAGGCGCTACGGTTTCGCGTTCTCCATCGATTCCCATCGGTTGTTTTGTTTAACTTGCCGCGGAAAGTGAAACGGAATAGAATGGATTCGCGCGTCGTTCCAACGCGGCGAAACGAAGGGGCGTAAAAAAATAAATTTAAGCAGCGGCCAATCTGTCTTTCCAATTTTCCGTTCGACGCGTAAAAACGCCATTACCGCCGTTCTAATTTCCACCAGCGTGCCTGTGGTCGGTGCGATCGCGGCGCACCGAAGAATACATTAAAACTAATACTATATGGAGTATTGTAAACATGCAAATGTAAGAACAACAGTGTTAACGCCCGCCATTTCTACGGTTTCCATTAACCTGGCGGTCTCAAGTTATTCCTCGGTTCGCGGGTGCAATTGTAAATTTAAATTCTGTTGTTACTCCGTAAGGGAAACGTTCCGGTTGCAGTCGATATTGTTATTGGTGTTAAAGAAACGGACATTCTTCCCTTTAGACGGAGAACGACGCGATTGGCGCTGAACTGAAATCGATTCGACTGTTCGAGGCACGCAAGGCGAGGGTTACTATGACACGTTGCATTCCAGGATCCCAATTATTATGTCCCGGAATAGATGGGCGGCCAGCCGTTTTCACGGGTAGTTGTGCACATCGAATTCACTTTGGCAATCGAACACGGAATTTCGCGTCCGACGGATTATACAGTTAACGTCTACCGCATCGAACTTCCACAGAGTTCACGCTCGTCGGCGCATTCCCGTTTATTAATGATATAGAACGTCGCGCGCGCGCGCGCGCACGCTCGCTGGCAATATTTACTTTCAGCCACAATGCGAGCAGATCGAAACGTCGTAATACGTTCGACCGTGCGATTATTGTTTATCCAGGATATTACCTTCGATATCTGTTACGCTGATCGCGCGTCGAAATAAATTAAAGTCCACCGGCAGCTCCGTCCGGGCCGCGATTTGCGGTTTTCGGCCGTTCAGCGGGGACGACCGATAACGATCGACGCTGGTCGATTCCGATCGCGTCAGAGGCGTAGTTAAGAATAATTAATTCACGTTTTTGTACCCGTCGGGATTATCGCGGTCGCGTCACTTAATTGCATGCGACTAGACGTATCAAGCCCAGATCTGTCACGTGTAATCAAGCCCAGCGCGCCACCCCTGTGCAGCGTATCGAATTTGGACCTAACTCGCAGCTACCATGTCAAATCTGTTTTGTGTGTTAGTGGGTACATATGTACGCGCGTGTAGCAATGTTATAATATACGGTACGTCCGTAATTGATCGAATCGAAACGACGACGTGCACCTGTGCTCTCGTGTTGAAGATATCGATGAGTCGGTGGATGATTCCTCCGCGAAGTCACCGATACCTGTACGTAAGGACAGCTCGAAGCGAGAAGGTCGTTCGACGGTCGGGAATAATATGCAAAGACCAGAGGTTCACGGGCGAAACGAGTCACGTAGACGAGGGCGCAGGTAGGGTGCGGGGATCGACGATCGATCGGGTATATTTGATAAGTCATTGCAGCTGGGTGATCCCTGGAAAGCGTGGAAATGGCGATGCCTACGTGCTCGTTAAGCGGCGGCCTCAGCAACGCTTCCTCCGGACATGGAACTGGAATCAATCGGTACGGCAACTCCGAAAGATCGGTTCCCTTCCTCCTGTACGGAATCACAGCGGCGGTTCGTGACTGCGCACCGTGCGCAAGACGATATTGAGCGCGCCCTTTCGAAATTATCGTCGGCCGCGGATCGCGGGCATCATTTTCCGTCGATGATGCGTATCGGCTGCTGGCACGTCGAATTGATCAGGAAATATGGAAGTTCGGCGTCTCTGTGTGCACTTCGTAACCATTGTTGTTCGAGCTAATGTCCCTCCTCAGGCGCTCAGAACCGTCCTTTAGTCGATACGAAACAGCGTTCGCGCAATTCTGTTAGGAGCTGAACCCAATGATCCAACAATTTTACAGCTACGTTTCCAGTCACAGTTTCAATGGCAACGGAAGTCAAATGGACCGGAACTGTCTTAAAAATAAACGTTCGAACACGCGAAAACTGCTTTTGATTCAGTTTACCTAATCAGGTTAATCCGGTTACTCTGCTAATATACGTAACGTTACCGTGGTTAAAACCTGCTAATAATAATCACCTAATCTGACTGGATTAGAAATGGGATCTCGCTGGTCGAAGCCGGTAGCGATTTAACCGCATGCAAAAGGATGATCGTCAGTAGCTGAATCCGATCCCGTTTCATGAGTTAGTTAGTTAGCCTCTCGATGACACGATACCGTCTAATCAACCAGCCTTAATCACATACGATCTTTTATCGATAATTTGTCATGGTAACTGACTGGAACGCTAAACAAGAGAGCGATCGTCGTGCCAAAGGCTATTTCGCGGCTTCTATAAACAACCCTTTACTGATTACGTCCTAAGGTATGACTAGTACTGTTCATACATTAATATCCCCTTGAAACGGTAATCCGTCTTCGGAAACGGCGCATAAAGGACAAGGTTGCCGCGAATCGAACAGAGAAGGGAAATCGGACGAAGGGAAGTATCGAGTATATATCGATTTCTCTTCGTACCTGATAATTGATTTAGTCGTTCGTTTCAGACTTGCTTTTCGAGGAATGTTCGTTCGAAATTTCGTTGGTTGCACGCGTATCGGATTGCTCGTCCTCGATACGTCCCCGAAAAAAGGTCCTCGTCGTAATGGAGCCGTTTCATTAGCTCGTCGAGATCCCAGGACAGACGTCACTGTTTCTTGACGCGTCTATCAATCTCCTTCGCGTTCTTGCCTGGGGCTAAAGGGCGGGAGCCAATATCTTCCCTGTTTCTCTGGGAATCTCTTCGTTCCACTTGGCTTAGCGATGGGCGCACATTTCATGTCCCAGCAAATCACTTGACTAATCTGATATCTTCATTTCTCGCTCGACTTATGAGCGATAACCCGAGCCGGCGACATTTTTCCTAGCACGCGGAAGTAACGCCGTGATGTCGGGAGCGAAGTAAGAGCGAAAATTGTTATTCATGCCTCGTTTGTTGATATTGATGGCCTTGCACTTAAAATCACGACATCCTCCATACTTTCGCGCTCCCAGTTTCTAGCCGTCTTGCTGCCAATGTAATGTCCGTTATCGGTAATATAATCTCGAAAACGACTTTTCTTGGCAACATTGTGAAGTTCCCTGCATTAGAATTCCAGTTATTACTCGAATCAAGACTCGTAATCTCTTCCCGCGTATCGATAACGAAGTATTTTCAAAACTACTCGCCCGTATACGTACCACGGCTCTGCGTGGGAAAACGACGAGGTTCCCCCGCTATTTTCTTTCTTTTTCGAAGAAAAGTGGAAGGTAGTTTCGCATAAAATCTCTATAATTACGTATTGTACGGTAGACTGTACTCTAATCGAAGTACGTCTATTTAGAACGTAGACCCAATGTTTCACTTTTCTTTATCTTCCGGTTCTGAATGCGGCTGTAATATCAGGCTTGTTCCCTGGCTTGCATAAATCTCTCATTAGGGGCAACAACGATCTACTTCGAAATTATACTACAGCTCCCAATCATTGTAATGATACCCGAAGCCTCGTATGTCCAGCCACGTTCTATCGCGTCTACCCGCGACAGACCGTACTTTAATGGTGCTAGTTGATCTAATTGCTACAATGCTGTGATTTCTGCGGTGTCGACTTAGTTTATTAAATAACAAGAACATCGTCGTTATCGATAAAAGAAGAGGGATGAACCTGGCTCACATTGGTACGACACCGGATTGTTACGTCGCCCGACAATAGGATCCCGCCTGGCTGTGGGGTACCGATTTTAAATTGAAATTCGAATTGCAGATAGCGTTTCGAAAGTACTTTGAACTTGTTGTGCGTCGAGAACACCGAGAGAGGAGGATACGCGGATGCAGCACGGAAACACTTGACTGCGCCACGATTGATCAAAGTGTTCACTTTGAAACGATGATGCATTGCCCCGCTGTATTTGGTTAGCGGTAATCGATCAAATTTTCATTTCGCGAAAGTTTGCCAGTCGAATGATTAGTGCCGTTCCGCTCCTCTTTTTTTTGAGAGGAGAATTCCAGATCGATTCGACTCCTCGGGCTCGACGTCGAATTAATAAAAAAGTTAACGCGTCAACTGGGATCGAGTGGAATTCTAAAGTGGCGAAGAAAAAAATAACCCGCCCGTTTAATATATCCCGTAGCCACGAGATACGAGAGTAAAAGTTCGATCAAAAGAAGTTAAAATAAGTGGAAATCAGTGGGACGCGCGGTTCCATCGCCGCGGCGCACGCAAGCAACACGACGCGTCAATCGGGACCATTTCAATTTACCCGGTTGGAAATTTATTCCCATCTTCCGCCGTTTCGAAGGCTGCAGCCCGACCCAATTGCGCCGCGGAGTACCTGCGTATCCACCGTGCTTGTCTTCATATTTTTCCGACAAATATTGACTCTCGCTTTCTTGAAAGATGCTTGTCTACCGTATTTATACAGCCCAGTTTCGATATAAATACCGCCCCGTTTCGACGGGGGAATATAGAAAAACGGGATCCGCCGTTCCCTCGAAGCAGGAACGCAAAATGGCGCGTTTCGAAACGGGTAGGGAAGGTAATTCTATCAGCGAGTTTAGCAGTTTCGAGGAAGACGGCCACCAGCGGCCGAGGATCCCCCTATAAACTGGTTCGCCATCCGCGCGGAATAGGCGATTCGCTTGTATCATCGTTACCCGCCGAATAACACCGCAGACAAGTCGAACCTATTACCGGGCGCAACAGCGGAAACGTAACTGGGGGCCCCCAGTGCTCGTGGCGCGCCCGTTTCATCTTCGCACCTGGCCCGTAATAACAACATCCATCGCGAGTTAATGACTTTCGGTGGCTAAATCACAGCGGCGCTCCACAATTTCACCGCGTGTACACGTAATCCGAAACGAAGTTGGCGGAAGTCGCTGCCGAGAGACCGTACAGCTCCCGCGGGTGTAGATGGGGCTGCAGGCAAAGTCCGTTAGTTCCACGTGTCGTTACGGTTTATAAGCATAGGATGCGTTCGACGTTGCGCCATGGCGGCGGCGGTGGCGGCGGCGGCGGCGGCGGCGGCGATGTGCTGGGTTCAACGCACCTGGTTCCAGCCGACCAATCGGTTCAACATCCATCCTCAGTCAACAGATATCTCTGAAATAGATGCCACGCTTGGTGAATACGCGGTGGGAGTAACAGACGAGCCGACCGGATATCGACTTACGATTTGACACGGACTCGGTACCTGTCACCGTTAAGTCCGAGCGAAGAAAAATTTCCATCGTTCACCGCGTATCGTCCCTCCCCTCGGATGCCTCTCTTTTCCAGCCGCAGGAATTCGATCGGCTCGCTTCCGAACGAAACATTCTTCTCTATTATCCTTCGCCATCGCGCTTCGGACGCGTGGATCGAAGCCGATGGCCGATATTATCCCTGCTTCCAGCGATTGGAGCTGGGATTTTTTGTTCTTTCCTGATCTTTTGGGTCGCGAGATGGGTTTACACAGTAGCGGATAAATGAATTTGGACGCGGATGTTCTTCTTTCCGTTTGTCGTCGTAGGTGGCTTCCTTCGCTGTAACGTTGAGGCTCGGAGACACCCAGAAATTATGTCTCGCATATTACGGATAGCACGTACGAAACGTCTCACGTGTATTGCTCGATACTTTATTAACACATCGGCATTCCCGATCGTTGAAATTGTCGTGCTATATTTAGCGTAAAGTCTTAATAGCACGAAGCCTCGAGTGCTTAAACGATCGTTCCCCGCTATGGAGGAAGTGTTCATGCGCGTATTTTATACAAGTATATATCATGCGTGCGGAGCTGCTCGTACCTAAAATAGCGCGTCTGCGTTTTATGTAACACGTTTTAAAACTGGAACATAATTTATTTGACGTTATATTTAGAGTCGCGTCGTGAGCGTAATACCTAGTAAATTCCTGCCATTAAACGCGGCGCAGCGTCGAGGAAAGTGAACGCGCGCGCTGAACGATTCGAATTTGCAAAAATCGGCGGAGGAATCCCTTTCGAGCCGGATTTTCAGAAATCAATTAAGATAGACGATCCGAGCGTTTAGAGTAAACACCGACGGATCCGTCCTCCGAGTGGAGACGTCTCCTCGCGTTGATCGCCAATTAAAGGCGTCTACGCGTCGGCCCTTTTAATCGATCGCGGGGGGGAAAAAATAAAAAAAAAAGGTCGAACCGCGGCGGCGAAATGCCAGGCGTGGTTTCGTCGCGGGCTCCGCCAAAGTCCGCGCGGACGAGAAACCGATTCCCGCTGTCCGAGTCCCGACTTTAACGCTCGATCGGCGCAATTTGCGAAATTTATAGTCCCAGAGAGAGGCCCGATGGCTCGAGGATCACGGCGTTAACGAAGCCCGATGGAGCCGGCCGACATATTATCACGGACCGTGGCGCGGCGCACGACTGTTGTTAATTAATTATAATTCGAGTCGCGAAGGGTATTCCCCCCTGGTACGAGGCGCAACGGAGCTCGACCACCGCCGACAGCCGTGTACTCATATTCCTTCTTGCGATCGCCTCCCCGAGGCGGCCAGGGAAACGCAGCGACGATAAATGAGACCGCGAGCGCGATGACGAAGCGGCTTACGCGCGCTTTTCTTCGAACCCGAGCGGATCGGCCGATCTACGGGCCGAGGGAACGGGAAAGGGACAGACGCAGGAAGGTGTATGTACGTCCCGCGGGTGTGTGCACGTGTACGTGTGGACGCGGGACGCGCACGGACGTACACGTACGGACGTAAAAAGAAAGCCGGATCGGGAAGATGGTGGAGAACGGCGAGGAAAAGGAGGCTCGTAGGGGAGCAGCGAGAGCGTGCAACTATGATAGAAACAGAGTGGGGAACTGGAGGCAGTAATGGAAAGAGCGGCCGAGCGGGAAGAAGGAAGAACGGCCAGGGAGGAAGGACAGGGAGGGATGCCACGGACGTAGCCGGATAGCCGTGTATAATGCATAAGAGAAGCGGGAAAGAGTAACGAACTGGCAAGGTCGAGCGTGGTAGGCCAATGTCTCGTCCTCGTAGTACGAGGTGAACCAGCGCTGCTGCAACTGCCTCCTCGCGTTGGTTGCGCTGCTCGCTGCCGCCACCGCCACCGCCGCCGCTGCTGCCACTGCTGCGTCCCTCCGCTGCAGCTGCAACGGTCTAACACCGACCGAAAGGGGGCCCGGGGGACGGGTTGAGCGCGGGCCTTCTTGTAGCATTGCAAGGCCGCAACCGCGAGAAACCGGCCAGAAGAAGAGGAAGTAGCCTGGAGTGGGAGCGACGCCTCGGTTGAACGCCTGGCGAACGACAGAGACGGAGGGACGCCTGATCAGCGGGGTACCAAACCGGGGAGGGGGCTGAAAAATCTGCAGTTGAACGTCTCGCTGCTATTGCTGCGGATGCGTAAATCACTCGCTTCTTTCGCGACCGTGTTACGTAACTAATTCGACGTCACCCATTTCGGTCGCGTGGCGAGATCTCACTTTCGCGACCCGATCGAGCACGCTTCGATCTTTCTTCGAAATTCGATTCACCGTCCTTCTCTGTAATTAACGAACCGAAGATCGTCACTGGCTGAGGCATTTCGCGCTAAAAATTGCGCAGCTACTCCGCGCGTACCTCGCCAAATGCATTTATCGCCGCCATTCCACCTTATGGTTAAATTCGGTTATTTTTCTGACCACGATCTTCCCTTAACGGTACCATCGTTCGCTTCTTGTCAACGATATAGGAATTCGGTCAAGAAGGATATCGTTTTCGTACTGGGTTATAAGAAGCCGAAGTATCGGTATCTGTTGGCTGCGGTGGACTTAGGCGACTTCATGGCTACCCATTTTCCTAGCTCGGTTGCTTTCTTTCCTTCCGCCTTCTATCGATATAGGTTCGCATATAAATAAATATCTTTGTAAATTGATCCAGTGGTGACTCCAAGCTGTGTCACCACAAGACTGATTGACGTAGCGTTATCGTAGACCACAGAGCGCGCCTAAGAAGTTTATTGTTTTCCATCGTTTTCGTAAAAATCCGCTCAATTATTTATTTTATACGTAGTTCCGCGTTCACTGCATCCGCATGAGGGTAATTTTTCAAGGGAACAACAGCTGAAATTCAACGAACCCTCCCTCAATTTCCGCCTCGCATCCTCGATACGCTTAACGTTCTGCCATTCATTCGAGGAGTCCTCTACCAAACGCGGCTACGGTCGACGACACGCGAGAACGAAGAGCGGGGAAGATCGTCGGATCGAAAGGGAAAAGGACGCGAGAAAATAAGAGAAAGGGAGGCATAAACAGGCAGAGAGGAAGCGAGGCCAATCTATCGACTCTTACTTGGAACGGGAGGACGCGCCTATCTACTCCCGCAGCGCCGATCGTACCGAGTTAGAGGTCCTTTTTGCCGTTTCTCGCCTCCCTCATCCCTTCGTCCGCTATCTTCCGATATCTCCCTCTCCCTCGTTTCTGCATGCTACCTTTCGTGTTCCACGTTAACTCGCGGTTACCCAAACCTAATATATCGAGGAATGTTCGCACGGTCCCCTGCGTAGAGGGTATCCCACCCATCGTTAATTCTCCGAACATCATAACGATGTCCCAAGGTAATTTGAAAATCCTCGTTATCGTGAAACGAGAGGAGAGGAACCGCCGGGTGCATGGCAGCCGTGCTGCGGGTACCGGCCACTCTCTTCCACGATCGAGCTTAGATCCTGAATCGATAGCCGGCGATACTCGTCACCGCTCGAGGGTGTGTCGGCTCGTATAATTCATTACGCGAAATCAGAGGTTGGTCACGAACGGATTCATTAAGGTTGTTCGCGCGCGTCGTAATGAATTTAATTCGCGGAGCTCGGCCCGCGCGGTTCGTCGAGGGAAAAAAGAAAGATGCTTTATCGAGTAACCGAACGTTAGGCGTGCCCATGCTCGTTCCATCGGGTAACTTCCTCCACCCTCGTGAAACTTATTTGCCGACTTGCTAATAATTTTCGAGAATTCAACAAAGTTCGATACACCGAGGAGTGGTTCTCGAGCCACCGGGAACGACGGTGTGAATTCCTGACCCGTTTGAATCGTTCGCGCGTTTTGGCAATCAGTTTGACAAATGTTACGAATTCCGCGGAACTTTTACGTACCAGGAAAGCGGACGGCCATAATGGCAGAGCGTGCCGCGAGCTTCTCACTTATAGCTTCCGACGATGCATCGCGTCACTAAAAGGGACGCTTCCTATGTAGGTATTTCGGTTTCAATGCGCGATTCGAAACGCTGGCAGTCCCTTAATCTCGGTTTCTTTTCTCTAAACTACACGGAGCGCATGGGTGCGCGCATTTATCGGGAAGCCGCTTGCGTAAAAATATTTCGGAGCCTGCGCTGCTACACTCGCCTATTAAATGCGCTTCATTAAAGCTAAAAATTCGAGCCAAAGGAGCGCTTACGGTCTTTATAGCGTAGTCTGAACGAGGGTTTATAGCTCACTATGAATAACTTGGGGAAGTATATGTGGAAAGATAAGTTCAGCAATAAAGTCATCAAGGAGACCTTTTTACCTTTTACGAGACACGCTGATATCGAGAGAGGCTGAAATATTTTGCTGAGAATACTTAACAATTTCGCTGGATAGTACGCTTTCGACACAATTCAATACGATCGGACGTCTCCTTTTCACAATTCGTCCCGTTTTATCGCAAACTGTAGAACAAGGTTCGCAAACATTTACAGTTCTCGACTAAAGGACGATAAATTCCAAAGTAAATTGTCTCGCGATGAAAAATCGCCAAGCAATATATTCGAGAGCTCTCCTAGAACCGAGAGCAGATCGACGGAAAGCGATCGGTCGGTTTTTAAAAATTCAGCCGCGTCGTAACGTTCGAGCGGCCAGCTGCGAAACGAACAATGAACATTAAATTGTCGTTGCGCGCGCGGATCGCGCCGTCACCACCGATGATACATTAAACCACGAATCATCGCTGGGGATTCGGCGCGCCGGTTCGGTTTGTCCGCGGGAATTCTATTAGCCCCCGCGTATTTCTCTGTCGGAACGTTTCGATGTCTCGATTATGGGCTAAATATTCAGCAAACAGCGCACAGTAGCCGAGCAAACACTCTTTGTCCGCGGTGGTCGCCGCTAACTTCTCTATATAACCTGCCCGGGCATTGTGGCGATGTCCTGGCCCGTCGACAAAAGCAGCCCTTCCCTTTGTTCTTTCTTCATCTATTTCCCGATTATCCTGCCGTTTCCCTCCCGCGCGCGCTCTCTGTCTTCGTTCAACGGGGGAGCAACCCCCGACGGCCGACCACGCTCTTTCCCGTGCGCCCTCTTTGTCCCGCTTTTTCGTTTCGGGAATATTTACGCTATCGCGCGACCTCGTTTGTTACCTGCTGCGGCACAGGGCCGATAATTACGTTGCGGCCGTTTGTTTTAACGCTAATAACAACCCGTGACCCTCGAACGGCCACTACAGTGTCCCCCGCGCTTCTGTCCGGCGGTGGTTGCGCGCACCCGGCCGACCTCGTGAATCCTCCGCCCCCCCGCCGTCAGCTTTTCGCGTCCCCGCGCATATTCGTTGCTCGTACAGGTATTTAATCAAGCCGGCGATAATTTTCCGATCGCCAATAAGGCGGCGTCGGGATTTCCTGATATTAATTAATGCGGCCCAACGTCTCCACGCTTCTAACGCGGATCGCGGTTTCGGAGCCGTTGACCGGCTCGTGTTATTTGTAATTGGACGGAGCCAATCGCGAACCCGCCTGGCGCATCCTTCCCTCGCTCGTTACTCTTTGATCGTGATTGTCGGACAGCTCCAAAGGTGGATAGCTTGTTTAATTTACGCATTTTTCGGTGCCTTCGCGCGGAGGTTATCGCGCGACGCGTGGAGGGTGCAAAGGAAATTTTGCGATAAACCTCGAGTCCCCTAATATTCTTGTTTCTGATAGAATTCATTATCGTCGCGCGATAAAACTCGCGCCACCCCCTCGGGCAGCGGAATGAAAAAGCAACTCGTCTTGTTTTTCATCGTATAACTGTTCTCGCGTTTTTCTGGTTCCGCCGCTCGAAACGAGATTATAAAGGAAAAGGAAAATTTTATAATTAAAAGGGACGTACGGGAGCGCGCAAAAGCGAACGTAACATTTACATAATGATCGCGGAGTATGAGATGATCATTAGGCATACCAAAGTTTATTGGCTGCCATGGTTTTACAATCGCCACTCTAACGCGAGCGGTTCAGCTTTGACGGGCGTATGAACCGTGCATCGTTTAGCGTAGCTAAAAACGTGTCTGCGTCGTCGCAAAATAGCAGCGACGCTTCACAGTTTATGTACTATTCAATTTTTAACTACCGTGATACGGTCACCTGGCTTTATTTTTATTAGAATGGAACAATCGACCGAGCGAACGCGATAGTTCGAATCGCTTTATCTCTTCATAGACGAGGATTCAGAAGATTTCACGGTTACTTTCGCTTTCTTCTACGAAACGATCACCATTTTCAACATTGTTTGCAATATTAGATAGCTATTATGGTACCTCGGAAAGCAACGTAGGCTCGTTTAAGAAAGATAATGGTATCCCGAAATCGTTTTTGTGGCAGCGTTTACAAAAAGGAGCCATTACTATCGCATTAGATCCTTTCAGTGGTTATCCGTTTCTTACGAATAACATTTACCAAGGCGCGTTCAAAGGTAATCAAAACAGCGTTGATTCGTAGACCCACGGCTCGGTGGTATACGCGCGTACACACGTATGCCCATTAGATCATAGAGGAACTTCCATTCCGCGCGATAATAGAGCCCGCGATAGCGGACATCGAGCTGGAGTAAAGGGTGGGGTGGGGGGTGGTGGAAAAAAGGGTAGATAGAATCAGCCGAATGTGTCTCGAGATTCATTGTCGTAGTAAAAGCGTCGTAAATCTAGGACTGTCCGAAGAAATTTAAACCGTTCTACGGCGTGATGATCGTAAAGCGAAGGAGGACCCGGTGGTAATTGGCAGTTTGGCGCGGCGAAATACTTCAACGTCCCGCGCTAATTACCTAAAGTTAAGCGTTCGCGCTGTGCCAAGTTGCATTTTGCAATTCGTGGAGTGCAATCGACGCTGGGTGCTCATCGCCCCGGCCCCATGCACACGGACCTAATTCGTGGCCGATGTACCTATGTGTACCTCTGCTGGCTCTGCCGAACCAGCCGCCGCTTGCTCTCGGCTTTAGGACATCGTATTCAAATGTAACTACGTGCTGCCGGTGACGGCGTAATATATAAACTTGTTATATGGAAATAGATGCGTGTTTTTACTGGCTTTCCACCAGGGCCATGGGTGGAGGCAGCCAGTCCCTCTCTGTCCGTCTCTATCTATCTCTCTCTCTCTCTCTTTTTACCTTTCCCTACCGCCCCCACCCATCCTTCCTCGTCCTCTCTTTCTCTTTCTCTGGCAACGCGGTTATGCAAGTCAATTTAAATGGGCTGCTGGCATCCCCCCGGTAGCTCGTTACCAGTTTGACGTTAGGTGCTCGCGTTCGACCCGATAACTGGCCTGCTAATTAAGCACGTTATACTTTTTGGCCTTGGCGTCGCGATTAGTTGGCCAGATACGATTGGCCGGACGATCGCCTCGCGCAGTTATCATAATTCGGAATCGCGGGCAGCTCGTTCATTTTCTCCGATCCGCTTCACGGGACGCGGGCAGCCTCGAACCGGGCGGAACAGCGAAAACAGCCGGCTTTATTTCTTCTACCCTTAATTATCCGTTATTATGCGACTGCTTCAGCCGCCGCGCGCTGCGCCGGCACCGTTTAATAATGCGTCGCGGTAATTAATCTGACCTCATTAAGAACACCAAGGATTCGGTTGCTCGCGCTTCGCGTCACCTCCGTGAATGCGCCCTCGTGTAACCTTGACGGTGATACCCCGGTTAAACGACGCCGAACGAATGCGCCGCGCTTCCTGTCGACAGAAGAGGAACGAGGGAAAAAATGAGAGGCCTCGTATTCCGTGTGTCACCCGGTTTCTTTTCACTCGACGTCGTTATTATACCGAAAAATCCTTGCTGTCTCGATGAATTATACCTCGCCTCGTCCTCGTCCCTCTATTTATTAACGAGAAGAACATGGTTAACCGAATACCGCAGCCTTTTGACGAATAGTCCGTCGAGCTGGGAGAGAGCGCGGTTCAGCGGCGAGTATTTCGTAAATTTCAGCTTTTTTGCGCGGATTCGTGTCGTACTTTTTCCGTTCGATGTACGCACATATCGAGTGACCACATTTTTTTGTTACACCGTCACGACCGTTAGAACACGCTCAGCGCGGAATAACGTAATGGCGTTGCGAGATCACGTAGTACCGCGTGAAATCTTTTAGAAATAGGATTCTTTGTCGAAGAATAGCCAACCGAGACACGTTCTGCGTTACCGTCAACGCTTTTTGCTGGGAACGCTGTTAAATTGTTATTTTCAACGTCTCTAATGCCGAAGAAATTAGTCTTCCGCGATCGGTTCGGTAACCCGGACCCGAGAGTCCTGTCTCGGGATAACTTGGTATTATTATACTAATGTGTGACCCCAAGGATAGCCATTAAGACCTGCCCGCAAATTGCTCGCGTATTTAACGCTCTTTAATGCTTTCCTTCCGGGTAACAAACGGTTAGGCCACTCTTCGTACACCTTCGAATCACTTGCGGCGAGCATCTCACTTCGACGCAGATTCCTCTCGCGAGCATTTCTAATTACAGGCTGTTAACTAATGAAAACGCGCAGTTTCATTAGTGGAAACGTAGAAGAATCGAGGCTGTAGGCCGTAATAAACGGTGCAAGCTCGAAAGGACGAGTGGAAGGTATCGATTCAATATCGATTCGAGGGTCTTTGTTATCTTCGAGGAGAGGCGAGGCGGATATATTTCGGGCCTATATCGGTTCGAGCGGTACGTGCTTCATTGTCGCGAAATAAAATTTCATCGAGGATCGACCTTCCACGGAGTTCCATTTCGTTGGCCGAGAAACTGAGGATCCCCTGCGTTCGTTAATAAAGGGTACTTTTGTAACGATGTTTCATTACGCGCCGCCTCCTACCCCGTTCCTTTTCCACGGTAAGCAATTTCCCCTCTATTATATCCGTTTCGGCGCGATGGTGTTAAAATTGCCGCGAGACTCTTCGCTTTAAATTACCTTTCTCGCGAGAACAGGACGAGGAGGGCCTCCCATCAGGAGCGAAAGGACGGTCTCGAGTGTCATATCGAGTCGAGAGAATCGGGGATTCTTCGAGGCAAAGTATCGCTTTATATCCTCCGCCTTGGCGCTCGTCGCAGTCTATTTGCGCGGACGAAATTCCGCTGCGCGGCTATTCCTATGGAAATGCCCATGGCCGCGTCAAATGGAACGCAAACCCGTTGCCGATGAATCGCAGCCCCGTCCCATGAATCTTTCCGTTATTAATTCCGTTATTAATACACCGATCGCGTCGCCTACCACGTTGCGAGCGCGAATTTATCGGCACGCGTTGCCGTGTCGCTATTTATTACAAACGGTACATTATTTCGCGATCGACGAAATTTAGTATTCCCGGCCGACGCGGGGACTAGATTAATTATACGTGTAATTGAAGTCTCCGTGAAAAATGAATTTTAATGCAACGCGCGACGGGCATATTAAACACGCCGCTCGCAGCGTCTGCTCGTCGAACTGTCAGCGGATACCGTCTGAATAATTCAAACCCCTTCTAAATATCTCCGGGCGACGGTCTCCCCCGGTTTAAAGATGATCCCCGCGAATCGTCTTATTTACGCGCGGCGTTTGTCCTTCTCAGCGTAGAACAGGATGGCTTCGCAATTCGACGCTACAAATTAATGGCCCCGCTCCGAAGCGTATCGGTCGCGTAATACGTTCAAGTCGCGGTGCTGCCCGGCGCGGATCGGTTCGCGTGACATTATCGTCCCCACGCACCGGTGTCATTAACATTACGAACGTGTTCTATGCGAGCGCGCAGCGGAACGACGGATCCGGCGGATCGTCCGCCGGTTTCTCGAGACCGGCTCGTCATTTATCTCGAACTCTTGGTGGCTGTCGCGAAAATAGTGTACAGTGTGACTATTCGTATCCGCTCGTTCATCTAGCCATTTGTCTTTCAGTAGGCGTCGCTATGTCAAGCACGAATGAGTACGCAGCGGGTGAAGTCATCCCAAGTAGATCCTTACGGGAGATATGACGAACATCTCCCGGTACCTAAGTACGTACCCGTGGTACGTTGATGTCGTCCCGAAGACGTGCGCTTTACTTTCCGTGCACGTATGCACGTACAGACCATAATAAATAGCGCGGAGAAGTCCGCCTGGCAGAAGGAGGGAGGACGGGGCGAGATAAATACAGAGAAAGGGGAGCTGCCGCGCCGCCGACGGACGGAGCGAGCGAGAGGGTTGCGCAAAGCCCCGTTTGACTCAAGAAACCTTGTATTTCCGACACTCATTACTTGCGTGACTGATGACACGTGAATGGAGGCGACAAGAAAAGCACGCTCGTACGCTCCTCTTCTCCCACTTGATCCTATCTTCCTTCCTTCCTTCCATCCATCCACCCATCCATCCATCCGTCCATCCCTCTGTTCCTTTTCCCATCGACTTCTTCCTCGTCTTCTTCTTCTTCTTCTTCTTCCCGTCCTCTCTACTCCTCCTCCTTCTTCTTCTTCTTCTTCCCCTGTCGCCTAGCACCAAGAGGCATCGAGACGCCGCGCATATTGGCCCTTTTCTTTATCACTTCTCCCCATTTCGCGATCCACCCGCCCTGCCTCGCTCGCTCGCCCGCTTCTTATCCGTCTCTGGCCGGCGATCCCTCGGCGAGCCTAACACTTTGCACGCAATCCTGTTCGGCTGCGCGGTCATGACTGCCTCGTAAACACCACCGTGATGGATTCCATTCCCCGGATCGCCAGATTACCGCAAAATATTCTGTAGTTTTCAATTCCACAGCCATTACTCATAATATGTCGGCCAGGCATCGCCGGTTACGCCTCTGGCTCCGCGCTCCTGGCTTCCCTGGCGACCAATATTAAACGACACTTCAGCCTCCGCGCCGGGCGGGGCAGAAAAACGCGTTAAAGTGATTAGGTCTATTATACACGGTAAAATTGTTTGATGTTCCTCGTCCGGCGCAATTTATCAATTTCAAGTCGCTGTTTGTTGTGGGAAAGTGCGAATACATCGGGAAGCGTTGTTCACCCGGATCGTTTGTCAGCCGTACCAAACCGCGACGCGAATCTCGCCGTTCCGGATCGAATTTCGAGCCATCTCAAAAATTGACAAATCGTCCATTATTCCCGACGATTAATTTCGATAATGAGCACGCCGTTCGAGGTGCGACAGTGTATCGAACAGGGCTCAAGCATCGTCTAGACTATCTGGATTACTGGTGTACCATCCGATTAGATCCACTTATGCAATATTTCCCTCATTATGCAATTTCTTCACCCTCCCCAGTCTTCCCCACCTTTTACACTTTCGCATTAAAGTGTGAAAAATCAGCACACGCCCGCAGGAAGTAATCATCTCCTCTGATACATATTTCTGGCGTCTAAAGCAACATTAACCAGTTTCTTGCGTCGTAATAACGGGCATAATCCGAGGGAAATTTTCCTAAGCTCCAGAATTTAATCTAGGCCGCATTAATCCGGCCTGAAAAGGAGGTGGTCCGGTGTCGCTAGAAAATGGAGGACTCGTACGGGCCCGTATCGTTCGCGTACCGGGGAATCGGATCGCTCTGACAGCGGATGCGATCCTCTGTCGCCACCGGGTCATGAAAATTCGATGCGTCACGGCTAAGGGTAAACGCCGCGGTGATTCTCTGTCGGACAAATACGTATAAAGAGATCACGGGTAGGTGAGGGGGGGGTGGGGGGCGTCGATGTTGCTTCTAGCGATAGAAACGCTTCACGGGCAGGTAGGGATCAGGCCATATTATAATGCAATCAACTATAGGTGGATGCGCTCACGCGAGACCCCGTAATGAGCTCCCATGTTAGAGTACCGCGGCAGTTACTGGACGCGGGAGGCTACCCATCATTGTTTACTGCGTTCTCCTCCCCTGGCCTTTAACCGCCCTTTCTCGTCAGTCCTCGCCCCGTCCTCCTCCCGCCCGTCGTCTTCTCGTGCCTCGGTCTTTCGCTAATCTATTATTCTTGGCCGAGCTGCTTCATAAACTGCTTATCGTCCCCAATCAAGCCGCCAAGACACTCGGGTAGGTGGATGGGACAGGACGGCGCGTTAATCAGCTCTATCCAACCCCTTCGAACCCCGTCTCGCTGGTTTTTCTCCGCTCTATCCCGGTGTATACACGGGGCTGACGTTCCGTACGGGGCCGCAGCCTCGTCTCGCCGTGCCGCGTCTTATTAACGCGGGATCGATAAACCGGCTGCTGCTGGCCGTGGCGCGCGTTTGTCAAAATCCCGCAGGTGTCCGTAGCAAGCCGCAGGATTCGTCCCGCCTCGCCTGCCTTGACGAGCGTCCCGCGACCGGAAATTGAAACCAGGGCCGAGGATATAAACGAGCGCCCGGACGACTTTCTCCGCGAACTTTTTGCGGGCTGCGAAAATTGAAAGGTTCGCTTGATTAATTTTCAACGATCCAGACGGTCGATCGTATAAATATTAATCGATGGGATCGCGGCGATTCCGTCGATCGGACGTTTCGTCCGATCGGTGCGCGCCGCGTCTTGTTTCGAATAATATATCCAGCGCGCGGACGCCGTTGGCTCGTTACGGCGATGAGTGTGCAGACAACCGATGGGAAAAAAGAGGAACGCGGAGTTACTGTTACGGCCCTGCTCCACGATTTTTCTGCCCGCGCGAACGCAACGTCATCCCCGATCTCTTGATCACTCGTCTTATTACCGCGTCAAGCTCTGCTAAGTTCGCCGCCGCGTCCTTTGCAGTCTTCTTCGCCCGGACGATTTCGATATGGAAAGTGGCGACGATCAAATCGATCACCAACTGCACCTGCTATTATTCGCGATCGGCCAGTGTGCTGCGCAAGGTCGCGCACAATCACGATTTTTCATTAAAGATACCAACCCGCCACGACGGATTAGAAGCTCCTCGAACCTTCGGGGCGAATAAAGAGCCGCTGTCAGCCAACGTGACGGATCGAACCAGCAGCTTCTTTCGCCATAAAGGACGCGGATTACCTGTCTTTTCTGACGGGCCACGATTTCGTTATTGCTCCAGGACCTAAGAATGTTAATGGGAACATGGCGCGCGGTAACCGTAAGCCGACGGAAACGGATCGATTTAATCCGGAGAAAATACATTCGACCATCTTTTTTCTCTCGCGGCGACCATTCTTGGACTCCGCTCTATGTAATTGCTAGCATAATAGCAATTATATCGAACGCCATTGACCGATCATTTGTTGTTCTCGATTCGTCGTCGGCTGTTCAACGTCGCAGTAAAAATATTAGCGTCCGCGGTGGAAAGGTTTCGGAAATATCGGCGGGAAGTTTCGATTATGAAACCCGAAGGGAGAATACGAGAGTCTGCGAGAACGTATTTGAAAGTCCACCTGTAAAGCAAAGGATTCAGAAACTCGAGGGTTCAATGAATAACTGAAGCGAAGAAGCAGTTGAAGTTCCCGGGTTCCGTTGCACGGAATAATTCGAGGCGTGGTCTAAAAAAGCGAGGACCGCAGGCCGCGCATTGCGAAATACGTATCGCAAAGGAGCCCGGGGAACCGGTTGTTCTCGAAAAAGTGAAATTTCCCCGCCCCGTTCAGACGAGAGGCACGTCGGGAAATGCACGCGTACATTCCGTGCGCGGCGTCGAACCGGAGGACTGGAAACACTGCGTGTCGCTTCAAAAGAGTTCCGAAGGAATTGTCGGGCGAGCGATCCCGTTTAATTTCGTACAGAATTATTCGCCGCCACCCCCGGAAGAAGTTCCGTGGTCCGGCGAAACAAGACCGTCTACGAAATGCATGGCGTGGCTCTGGCCCCGAACGATTTAATTAAAGTACACGGCCGGATGCTCTTGCACGAGCCGAAAAGTAGTGAGAGCAGACAGTAAGAACTCGGGGCTGGTTTCCGGCTTCAGCCACCCCTGCGCCGCCGCCCCCCGCGCGGCTCCCGATTGAGGTTTACCCTTTGAGTCTGCTAACTGCCTACCGTCTTCACGGGGTAGAAGTCCGTCCGCGCGATTCCTTGGTCTCCCCCGTCGGGAACGTGGAAGGAGTACTTAAAAGTTTTTACGGGGGCGCTCTCATTGAAAGCGGAACCGCAGACGGGAGCCTGGCAGCGTTCATTGAAAGAAGTAGCGTGCGGTCGCGGCGCATCCTCTCGCCACCCTTGATTCCACGGAATCTCGCGCCGCCTCTTGCGATTAGCGGCCGAGAGAGACCCGGAGCCGGGCCTGTGGATACAGGCTAGAGGAGGCGAGCGAGCGTGGCTCCGCGGAAAGAATGGCAGGCGGGAGGGAGATCGCCGCTGATACGCTTCCGATAGCGAGCGATGAGACGTCTTTCGAAACGGTCGGGCAAAACGGAGAAAAAGGCCCGCGAGGCCGGCTGAGCGAAGCGCGGCGGGAAGGAGGAGGTGGACGAAGGGAGGGAAGAAAAAAAAAAAAAAAAAGGAAACGGGGGAAAAGAATAATAAAAGAGAGGATCGAAGGGAAGCCGGTCTTCGAGAGTCGTGAGTCTCACCTCCGTTCTCCTTATAATCATAATAAACTCAACCGTGGCATCTCACCACCGCAGGGTACGTCGTGGCTCGACCAGGAAGGGCGTGTCCGTGAACGAGAAGAAGCGGACGAGCGCCGCTCAAGTGGGATGGAAATGAAGTCGGATAGGATTGAAGTTGCGGTCACTTCTTGCTGCGGCTGTTGTTGCCCGGTACACGGGTTTGCGGATTCCCTCGTTTGCGCCCTCCGCGCCCATCGCTACGGACCGCTGTTAATCGCGCCTTTTATTTATCGGATGCAAATTGAATGCGTCACACAGGGCTCTTCCTCCTCCGCCTCCACCTCTACCCGCGATTCTTTTCCGCGCGCGCCCGCTCGCACGCGTGTACGTGTATCGCGACAGCTTCGCGATCCTGTCCGCTCGACTGCCGGCAAAACACCACGCGAGACGCCCGTCACCGATTACACGCGCGTTCGCGGTCGATTGCCGTTTTACTTGTAGCGGGAGGTCGGTCGAAAAAAAAAAAAAAAAAGGAAAAAAGAATTACCGCTACCTAGCGAGCGAGCACGCCAGACGCGGAATTGTTTTCCGAGCAACGTTTCGCCCGGCTGGCAAAAATAAATGTTGCACGCTGGATTGCTATTAATTCGTGTTGCAACCTGACCGAACGTGACGCGTCGCAATTTTCGGACGCCATAACTTTGCCCTGCGGTTTCCGATCATCTTTCGCTTCCTTTCGCGCGGCCGTTTTTATTTTTGCCCGCCAGCCTCGCGATCCGAGCGTTGACAAAAGATATCGCGCTCTCTCCGACGTTTGTCCCATTGTCGCCTCCCACGACTGATTTTCCATTTACTCGCCGTGAACCGCCAACCTAATTTGCATGCACACGAACATACCTTCCGAAGTGCCCGGAGGAGTCCTTTAATGTAACAAACTAATTAAGGCCAAGAACACTTCGGTCTAGTGTCCTTTAGGTTAAATTACACTAAACTTGGGTATTTCTATAGAGCAGCTCAAGCGCGCTGCCTTAACTAATTAACTGCTGCGCGATTGTCAAACGACGCTACGCGTGCAACATTTTTTGCCAGAACCCTTCGAGCGTCATCGATTCTCGCGAGTCGATCGTCGCGCTCGAACCTTTTTGTAGTTGTCCGGTTGCGTCGCGGACGAGACGACGGTGGGAACCGAAAAACGGCCACGAAATGTCATTCTCGAAACGAACGCGGCGTAATGCGAACGCGTAAGCGCGAACGGTGGAAACGGGTTGTGGATAAACGCGATTCAATTTCGCTGTGGCGTATACGCGGGACGCATTAAACAGATTGGAGTAAAACGAGAACGTTGCAGGTAGATCGGTTTATTAATAGCGTGGCCGGCGTGTTTCCCAGGTTCTTTCGCGGAATCGCGTCAAGATCCGCGCGAAATAATTGCAGCCGTGACCGTCAACTTTTATACGGAACCGATTTCCTCCATTACAGGTGTGCGCTCGCCCGCTATTGAATAATTTATGCGATCGAAAGCTGCCGGTGGGTGGTACCATAATTCAAGGAGCCGCTATCGATAGAACGTTGAGGCGGCCACGACTGGTATTCGCCTATGTGGGCGTATATAAATAAGACAGCGTGTCGATCTAATCGATCCTCCGAGGAGCGTACATGCACGAACCCTGACGCGTTCTGGTCACTTCTTCGTTACCCACGGCTTACGTAACAATGCCCTCTTCTGCATAAGTACGTTTCCCTTACGCCGGAGGAATAATACTCGGACGCGTACGCGGTCGAAAAGGAAGGGGACGTTCCAGAAAATCTGGTTTCCCCGCCTGCTTACGTGCCCCGAGTAACAGTTCCCGTATGCGGAGGCATCGAACGAAATTATTAATCGAGTCAACGAAACTGTGCCTTCGCAGGGACGCTCGCGAGTATCGTCACTAGAGAGAATTGGCGCGAATAAATTATGAGCAGCGGGTACCGATTTATTTAGCAACGCGATACCGACGCCTCGTAATTTCGCGTCGATCTATACTTTGTATCTGTCTTCGACGCAAGAGCCAGTGTCACGTGGCACTCGAAACCGATGATCCCAGAGTTTCTCTCGATCGATCTATTTTTCTGGTACACCGCAAAGTGACCCGCGTACTCGTCGTGCGCAGAACTAGTCCCACGGGTTGGCGAACGGGCTGTGCAACTTATGTACATTGTGTTTATGACGCATCAAAATGGTGTTCACCGGCGTGCTGCTAGAACCGCACGTACAGCCGGCAAAAACACGAAAGTTCTGCGGTAATGAAACAACTTTCGTGACCTTGATCTTCCCTCCAGATACAGAATTTCATTCAGCGATCCTGCGGATCCTCCTCGTTTCCTCGAGCGTGCACGGCTGTCCGTGGTAATCTGTGGTCGAACGATCTGCATCAGCGATCCTGGTCTGGGACTCGATTAATTGGGGGTAGCCGCGAATATACCAGGGCTCTTCTTATTCCGCGCGGCCGTAACGCTGGCAAATTAGACACCGTTTTCTAGCCTAAGCAACGAACGGTTCGCTGGAACGGCTGTCGTTTAGACTGTTCTTGTTGATCTCGATAACAGTGTGCTTAGTGCAACCGGTTATGAGCTAAAAGCGAAAAGAGCGGGGGGACGGGAGGGGCAGTCGGTGAAAGAGAGGCGGAGGAAGAAAACGTTCGTTTCCATTGCGGGAGAAAATTATAAACTGCACGGTCCAAGGTGATCCAAGGACAGAGGTGATTGCGGTTACTCGAGTCCCCGGGTACTTGAACTTCCCCGTGGACGCGGAATGGGACAGGTTCGATGGAATTTTGCGGCGAAACTTGCTTGTTTACGGCGAAATCTTCCTAGGAAATTGGATCTTTTTAGACGCGTTTCCTAGATTCTCTCTTTGCCCTTTTGGATGCACTTTTACGCGTCCATACTGCTTTTGAGGAACTCTGCTAAGGAAGAAACGATGTCGAACGTCGTGGTAGTAAAAATTGTTCGCGTCTTTGCGAGGCAAGGATCAATTTTAATTACACTTTGACGTCCTGTTGAATAATACGATAAATATTCCATGATAAGTCGCATCAAACGGGATTTATGTATTCTCATTGTAATGTAAAACCTTTCTCATTAAAGCGACATAAATTCATTAACGATATATAATTCGTAATTGTAATTAATGGAATCGAGCAAAACTTGACGTGGGAACGAGAGTGCGTGCAAAATAATGTCATCTCGTATTAATCGTAACGAATATGGTAGTTTATCGTATTAGCAATTATAATTCTTCGTGTGTGCGACTGTTTGCGTGCTATAATTAGATGGAAAACGTCACTAGGATTATTGTAATTCGTACTGGAGCGATCGGGGAACGTTTCACGGGTAATGAAATGTCAATATCAGCCTTTCGGGAGTTGCGCGAGATTTAATTATTGCCAGCTGCCGCCAGCGTCTCAATCTGGACTAAATTTCTGGTCGAAACTATTAAATCGATTAACAATTTGTCTCCGCGGCGATGTCGGACAAAACGATAAAGGGAGAATCGCGCACGAATCGAACGGTCCAACTGAATCGCATTTTTCACGATCCTCCGGGTTCGTCGTTTGTTACAAATATTGCAAAGTTCTGGAATTTACAAGGGCCGCAACTGGGCGAATCACTTTACGGAGCTTTCTTTTCTAGTCTCTTTGATTCGAGACGAACTAATTTTAACGAGATTAAAGCGGTCTGCTATGAAGCTCTCTACAAAGGACGGTGTCTCCTCTTACAATTAGTGCACTTATTGCGGACTTAGCGGTAGTTTCGCGACGATGTAGAAGCTTTCTCTTTTGACGATAGCTTCGTGTTCTCGCGTTAATTCCAAGGCGCGACTCGCGGCGCAGATTCCGCTCATCTCCCTTTCAAATTTCGCCGGATGAAGAAACGCGATTCGCCCACTTTCTAATCCGTCAGCTCGTTGATGCCCCGCACAGTGTTAAGAGTGTTCACGTGTGTCCCGAGGATCCCGTCGATTAACGTAAATTTCATTAACTTCAACCGTGTCGGAGTTCCACGCGTCGCCAGGTGTCGTTTCAACGGGAAGCCCTAACCCCGAACCCGAAGAATCCAATTCTGTCTGTACAATTCCGCGCGGCAGAACGATAGACGTGGCGAGGTCAAATAGAAGACAGTGTTCCGAAACTTCGCCTCCCCGTACGGTGAAACTTCGTCTTTGTACAGGGGTCAATTAGACAGAATTCGTCGAACTTTGTTCGTATAGCAGACATCCCGTGCAACTGCCGCACAAGACTCTGCGACTTTTCGCCGTAACAGAACTGCGAAAACTATTTTCCTTTTGCCACGGAAACGGTTGATTCCCCTCGCTCTCCTCAACGCAAACAGAAGTCCTCGTTGCCCTTTGAACCCAACACGTTAAACCACCCACCTTTTGTCAACCAGCCTAATTAGCGACACGTCTGCCGCGTCTTCCGCGTCTTCCGCGTCTTCCGCGTCCGCGATTACCTCGAGGACTGACTAATGCACGAAACGGCAGAGTAAGATTAATCGCTGGGACTGATCGAAACACAGGACCTGGTAAAATTTATAATTCCGCTCGCGTTTCCTCTATTTTTCAAAAGTATAAACAAATACGGGATGGAATTATGGTTCCCTGGGGAGAGGCACCCTAAATCTTCCCTGCTTCTCGATAACGATAGAATTCTCCAGATGCTTTTATAGAAATCCGTATGTAAGCTTCGTACAGCATTAGCTCCCCCTGAAACCCAAACGTACGATTATTACTTTTCCATCGTACATTCGTTCCGTTTCATCGTAGCGGCGATTTCACTTGTTCCCCGATATTTCATCGGAAGAGCGTAACGGTGGCGGGTTCCGTTAAAAACGCGACTCCCTTTCGTTTCTTCGTTGTCTCCCGTATTCGTTCTGACGACCAAAAAGAGCCTGGGAAGCGGTAAATAAATCGATGGATAAACTGGTCGTTGCTCGAGAGTGCTACCGCATAAGAAATTTATCGACGTGTTCACGGCCATCGCCGCACCTACGCGTACAGTCGAGCGCAGAAACGTTCGGGTCGTTCATTTTGTGTAACTCGGTGCTCAAAATCGGAGCTACGAGAAGAGAAAGGGTTGACAGGATCCGCGAGAACCCGTGAGCGATCGAGTCGACGAGATAAAGATTGAAACAATTTTCTATCGCCTTTAATGGAGACCTTCGACGATCGCAGCCGAACGTTTTTTAGGGGCAAGATTAATGAAAGTGACTCGTAATTAATTTGAATGTCATAGCCAGTCATTACATGCTAACATTGGATTAATAGATACCTGGCGCACGTGTAAGGAAGCTGAATAAGAGCATCGCGGTCACGTACAACGTTTGGTTTATTTTGTCCGCTGACCCGTCTTCACTGACAGCAGTTGAACGAGTTACGTATGCACATAAACACGACGTATGGTACCTGTGTTCCGTCGTAGATTAATTTCATACGTATCTGAAAAAAATCGCTGCGAGTAACCTGCTGATAGTGTACCGTTACATTTGCGCATTGAGAAAATTATTAGAAACTGTCCATCGATTATTTGCGTGACCATGTTTCTGAACGCGCAGAGTCGTTCAGAAAATCCGTAAGAGTTTCTATTTCTCATTCAAATTGATATTCTTCTGTCACGTGAGTAGCTTTAAAAAAAAAATCACATTCGCGTATAATGAAAGGGAGGTAGTAAGGCACTCGAGGAGGCACTCGAGTAATACGTGAAGTGATATACTACGGCGAGGTACGAACTAACAGGCGTTTTTTTCCCCCCTGCTATTTATTACACAGCCTCGTTTATTTTTGAACCATACATGTAATTAGGTTAGTGTGTTAGTATCCAGAAAATGCGCGGAGACGCTTGTCCCTGGGCTCGCGGCACTTGAACACATCTTCACCTTAGCCCAGCTTGCGCTGCTTCGACCTCAGCCCATTTTGCTCGTACGTGCGCTTTCCATTCGAGACACACAGGGCACGGTCGATACGTTCGATCGCGACGAACGAAATGGCTTTCGTCGGTGGTCGATTTCGTGGGCACCCCGTGCAGGCGGACGGCCCTTTTAAATATGGGTGCGCGAGAGGGCAGAGCGTGACGTATATGCGGGGCGCACGTGCATCTGGAAAATCACTATTCGTAAAATTGGTTCGTCCGACCTTAATACGGTCGACGTGGGGTAGGTGAATCTTTAACGAGGCCTCTTGTCGGAATTTCTCGGGCACGGATGCAGAGGAGAGCGCAGGGAGTGGCACAAGTAGCCGGCTACGACTTCCTATACGTCGGAAACGTCGTCGCCTTCACTCGGTCCTCGTCGAATGGAATTCATTCCGATCGAGCAAGCACAGCTCGTTGTGACAACGAAATACGAATCGTGTTACGTGTACGACTCGACGTTCCGAGTTCGGCTCGAGAGCACGGGAGAACGTTCCGCTTTGTACGCGCCAACTTCCTCCTTCGAGATTAAGGCAGAGGGGGTTGGTAGCTACCATTGTCCTTTGAGCAAACGTTTTTTCGTCTCGCCGCTTTCCACACCAGTTATGTGCCTCGGTCCGTTCCTTTTCTTATTTTCCTTTCTTTTTCGTTAATATTCCGATAGCGAGAAATGATGCGAGCTCGGCTATTCGATTACAAGTAAACTGATTTTAAGCGGATCGTTTAATTTCTGAACAAGTTCATCGGGAGAATAACGCGATACGGTTCGTCTGGCGCGATAGTCGCGTACAATTACTCTTGTCAAATTAGATTTTAAGCATTCGCCGTCACGTTTGACGTCGCGCATTTGCATAAGGAAATTGTATGTTTGCACAGGGGGACACAAAGCCCTCCGCGATGGGATTAAGTTAATTCGTTAAAACCCGTTACAGTTAACCTTATCTGTTTCTGCGTTTAAGCGTTGGCGAACGTTGCTTCTAAGCCGTGGCGTCAAATTTGCGGCACGGCGTCGATCGATACATTATTTCCCGAATTACGCGTTCGCGAGAGACACGAATTCGGATCTCGTTGGAAATTTCATTTTCCAGGGAGAAAACGCTGGGAACTCGTCGAGTGCGGTAACGGCGAGAAGCTGGTTCGCGACGCGATACGGCCGAGAAAAGTGTACAGTGATTAACGATGATTAATTGCGAAAAATGATGGCTCGTTTCGGAATGGTCCTCCGCTTGCGCGTATAAAATGTAGGTCAGCGTAAATTGGTAAGGGATGGAGGCCAAGTTGCCTCGTCGGGGCGCTTGCGAGGTCGCGCGAGGCCTTTCACTCGAATTCGAGAACGCGCATCTACTTATCTACTCCCTTTACGCGGAACGGGCGCTAACGAAGGACCCTCATAATTAGACGTTTCGGCTTAATTATTCGCGCGGGGAGTGTCTCGCTAACAAGTCCGTTCCCTCTGTGCCGCGGAGGCCGAAAAAGTTTTTTCTTCCCCGAAATCCTCTTCGACCACGGTCGCAGGCTCGAATCTCGATCCTCCCCCTCACCCCTCGGCTGGTTGAATCTCGTTACAATCACCACTCCATTACCTCCCTGAGCCGTCGTCTTCCGGCATAGTAATGGGATGTAACGGCGAGAAAATACGATCCCGATTCCCCTCATCCGCTCCTTTCCCACCCTGAAATCGCCTCGATAACTCCGCATAGATAATTAAGCTGCCACAGTGACGTACAAATATAGATTCCAGCAGGCGTCGCCGGGAAGAGCGCGTTTTTTGCCAGCACCGAGACCTCTCCGCGCGAGGCTTGATATCGAGAAAAAGGCGAAAGCGCCGGATGATAGATTGTCCCCGGCGGATAAAATGAAATTCACTTGATCCATACTCTACGCGTCCCTACGCCAGACGCCTGTCCCTTCCTCACCCTCCCCTGTTTCTTTCCGCCGTTGGATCGGCTTTTTAGTCGCGCGCGCGGGCAAATCGAGAACACGCGATTCAAATTTAACTGTTACATTTTCTGTCCTATCCACGATTTATCCGCGTTGGGTTCACGCGACCGGCGCCGTCGCGTGCGTTGAAACGCAATGAAACGCGAGGCAGAACGCATATCGTTACCCGAGGTGGGTATGATCTATCGGCCGGCTAATGACAAACGAGGCCCCGGCAAAAAAGAAACGCGGACCGAATGATTAATCTACCTAATAGCCCTCCACAGTCAAACAAATTACACAGTTCACTGTACGGCGTAATCTTTTCTCGTTACAGCAACGACTCGTACGTTTGAATCGGATAGCGAACGTATTACGACGCTTGCGTTCGCGAGGCGCCATTTTTCCTGGCTTGCTTGCGCCACGGATTTCGAGTTTCTTGCGCGCCACGCAACGCGGTCCAACGAATCTTTTAATTGCGAATTAAATTATCATAATCCCGTGAACGATCGCGACGATCGAATGTTTCACGAGCAGACACTAAAACGCTCAACCGTAGAGCATTTATTATTCGATGGATTATTACGTTCAGGGCACGTAGACACCCGTGAGAGTAGGCGAGCGTACTTGCGCCGCATACGTTCCCGAGTTAGTTCTCGTTCTTGCGATCAAAAACAACATTGGTATCGCGGCGGGATAAATTATCGCCGGAAATAAGCTTTATCCGCGCAAGAATACACCGGCGCTGGCACGAGTTGTTATGTTAATTCCGTTTCTTGTCGTCGCGATCGCGTTCCATTCTAATAACGAAATTGAAATCGTCGAATGCATGAAAACGCAGCGACGCGCTCGTCGATCCGGCTCATTTCAGGGATGGAGCGGAAAAATAGGAACGCGGCGGCGGCGATTCAATGGTACGAACAGACGCTGATCGAAGAATTTCCATCGCGGAACATACGACGAGACGGCGGTTGATTAATCAGCAGCTCGTTAGGGGCTCTTTTCGAAAATATTGGTTGGCTGATCGGTGGCCGATTCGAGCGGCACAAAGCCGCGGACACCTCGCGGCGCGTCCCCCTAACGAGCGATCGCGACATCTAAATCGCCCCCCGTGCGACAGGGGAGACGTTCGAGGAAAGCGATTATCCCGCGAAGGGGCAGCCGATACACCGACGCGTCGGGTGATTAAACGATAGGACTGCTGGCCGCGTGTAACGCAGCACGAAACCACTCTATCAGCGCGGTGGTTTCCTTCATGAATTCCGTATCGTATTATTCTGATCCCGGGGTATACATCTGTACCACGCCTCTGCGCCATGTAAACTATTCGTTGAGCGATCAGGAACTATTCGCAGGGGCAGCGGCGTTCGCCCGTGGCGAGATCGCGCGCGCCCGTGTATTACACCGCGGCCGGATCACTCTCGGTTTCCGTACGGACATGTCGAAAGAGTGCACACATGTTTGCGAACGGTGATTTGCGTACGAGTGGGCGTTTCTAGCGTTGCACGGCCCGAGCGCCGATACACGCCGCGCCGGGTTCATGCCTGATCGAGGAACGAGCCATGGTAATGCGAAACATGATTACTCACGAACAGATAATACGTGTAATAACAATCGCATTAGCTGGCCCGACGCCGTCCCGAACGGCTGCGGGAGATCTGGTCTTACTTGCGCCAACAACCACGCGGCCCCGTCTATCAGCGTCGCTCGGCTCTTTGACTACTTCGATGCTAGTTGACAGGTTCGAGGGGACGGCCGGGATCGAGCCGACTTCGCATCGTCGAATTACACGTTTCAGCGGCCGCGAAACGTTCCAACGTCTAAATTCAGGGTGTACAACTTCATTCCTCGCGCTCGTTCCCATTCCTGTCGTACCCTTTGTTCGTACCCTTACGCGATCGTCGCGATGATGGTTCTTATATTAAATGCTGATTTCGTTGTCGTTCTGCTCGTAGGAGATGACAGTACAGCGGGTTGATTGATCGATGTGATTACAATGCGCGTTGTTCTCGTTAATGAAACAGGCTTACATTGTTTTAAGAATAGATATTCTCAAGGTAGTTGGATCTTAAACCTTCCGCGGAATGTGTCAAGTGCGATTACCCTCGAGACGAGAGGTGCTTTCGGTAAATTTTTGATCCCATTGTTCTCCAGAAAATGCCAGCAAAATCTTGCTAATATGAATAACCTATCCAAATTTAAAATAAAGTTTGATACAAGCTTTGACCGCCGACGTATCGCGGCAATTTATTCACCGCGAAAAATCCATCTACCCGTGGCGTTACGTTCGCGTCTGCAGCGTACACGTTATGAATGAATAACTAACATCTTGCCGGTGAACGATCGCCGCTCGAAATTGCAATATGTGCTAATATATCCGTGAAACGAAGTGTTGCGCCGTTCGCTCCGCGCGCCCGCACTTTGGGCCAGTCTACGGAGCAGCATAATTGATTGACGTCGACAAAATGAATTCGATGAACATTAGCGGGAACCCGAGCATAGTCCATAAACTGCGATTTCGCGAATCGCAGCGCTCGAAGTAAATGCACCGGACGGCCTGCATGCTTCGTTGCACGCTCGCAAATAAGTTTAATACCGTCCCGTGGAAACGATTACGCACCAAATAATCTGATTTTCATTTAGCCTGCCTGTCGTCTCTCGTTATAATCGCGCGGCGATGCGTGCGAGCAGGCCTCGCTGCTTATAAAAATACTTGGAAGCCCGCGGCGACGAATTTCCGAAAGCGCACATCGTTAGTGGTTAATTGAAAAAATTCGGACCGCTTTAAAAATCGTTGATCGCCCTCCTCCACGAGGGCCGTGGAGGAGGGCCGTGTACCCGCGACCAGGGGTGGGGAGGGGCCGAAAAATAATTGCAAATTATTGTTCCGTGAAAAGCGCGACGCGTTTCAATCCCTGGAGCGGCGCGTTACGATAATTGGACGGGCGCGCGATAAAGGGCAATAAAGCAAAGGCGCGACTTATATCGGTCGAATACGACGAACAGCGTGGCGCGGTGGAAATTATTGAAAGTTATTCCGTGAAATCGGGGCTTTTGTCCGTCCGGGTGATTAATTCTCGTAAAAATTCCCTCGTTTCGTATCCCCGGTTCGGTAGTCTTCTCTTTTTTTTTCATTTTTTATTTCCCACCTCCCCCTCTCCGTGCACGCGCACCCGCTCCTCTGTCAACCCTGTCCTCATCCCCGTCGCACCGTTTTTCGCTCCTAGGAAGCCGTTCTCGCGGCCGCCACCAATTCAATATCGATGCCAGATATTTCGCGCGGCCGCTCGACACAATAATTCAGTTGAGCAGGTAATATTGGCGCGGTAATGGTCGAACCATTTGGCTGTGTCGTTATGCTGCATTGGCGCTTGCCACGTTTACGGAGTCCCCGTTTTCAACTGCCCTTCCCGTCCGGCCTCTCTTCCGCCCCGTCGGGCCGCACATCCCCTCAATTCTCGCCCTCCGCCAGCCATCTGAATCGCGCCACCCCTCGTTCCAGCTCGCCCGCTCGCTGACGAGTACAGCGCGCTCGGAGCCTTCCGCAAACGGCCGAAACGGAATGTTATCATTCCGCGATATATCATTATCGCGCTCGACGAGCCTGGAAATTGCATTATTCTTAACGAACGTCCGCGCGCGTACTTCTTTTACCGGCAGCGCCCGCCGTTCGATGGTATCGTCGCCGTTTAATAAACGTCACCCCCGTTGCGCGATCGAGAAACGGGTCCGGCCATTTTTACGCGCCTGTTACGGGACACAACGATCACGACGGGGTTGTTTTCGAGTTCGCGTCCGATCAGATAGCCGCTCGGTGGACGTTTCTTTTTTTTTCTTTTTTTTTTTTTTTCTCCCCTTCGTCGACTGCGGTCGTTGTTTCGAATCGTTCGCCAGCTCGTCGACGCGGTTTAATTAACCGATTTATGATCGCCACGGGCGGAATGTGTTCCTTCTTTGTACCGCGTACTCGTGCAAACGTTGCACACGGATTTCTGTCGAAACCTACCGTAATTGTTTCGTGTATTTCGTGGCACTTGAGGCTGACGTAAGTGGGGCTTTGTAACGACGCGTAACTCGTCACAGTGCTAATTATAAGAGCGTATATGCGTGGCGATAGAGATTGTTGTACGAGTTGCAAGAAATGCGATCGAATTTCTATCATCGCAAGTATAATCGACGTAATAAATGTTTAGGGCTTCGATCGGTTTCGACGTCGCTCCGCCATTGTACTGTAAATTGGCACTCGAAGAGCGACATTCCATTTCATTACATAATGACAGCCATTTAACGGTGGTTCAGCTTGTTCCGTTTAAACAAAGCTTTCAATTACACAGTCCGATGGTTTTTATTCAGCATTCCGCGCGCGCGGCCTGCGCTTCGAGCGTTCACGCAAACAGGAAACGAAGGTTGCCGGTGAGAGTTCGCGTACATTTCGAAGATCCTGTTTCGCCTATCACGGCTCGAAAGGATTCCTCTGTTTCGTGGACATCGTAAACGAGTTGAAAAGCTTCCGGCTGCAAACAATCCGGTCGGCTCCGAGAAAAAAAGAAAGGAAGAAAAAAAAAAAAAGAGAGAAAGAGGAGAAGGAAGGAAAGGAGGAATATCTGTCGTCGCAGGTAGTAACTGTTCCCCCATTTGCATAATTCGTTTGTGGTGGGTGGGAGGGGCGTCGCAAAGAAGCGTGAACTTGCGACGATCATAACTCGCAACTCGTTTAGGGCGACACGCTCGCGAGCTCGTGTCTAACGGAATCACGTTTACGTTGTTAAATTGAGTTCTACAAGCAATTCAGAGGATTGTTTCTGGCTAACCCCTGCGCCCCACCGTATTACCGCTCATCAGCCGCGCGGAATTACGGAAAAGTGTCAAAGCGCGATGTCATTTTCTTCGCACCGAGCAGCTTGCACGTCTCCCGTGAAATTGAACTTAACCGGTTCCATTAAAACGCACCGCTCGGCCGTGGCAGTCGCACGGATATCGTTTAATTTTTTGGCAGACCGTACCGCGCGGCGATTGCTCCCCTGGATATTTTTCAATACGACCGGCGGTAGTTAGAAGTGTATTAGTTTAGTCGTTGGTATCCGACAAAAAGTTGGCGATCCACAATAGGATTGGCCTCCCGTGGGAAATCAACGGGCGCGGGTGGCCAGCCGCCTGGTGATTCCTTGACCCGAACGATAAGCTTAAAGTATTAATTGTCTTCGTTTCAAATACGTGGCGGGCGACGAAACGGCGGGGCGTCGCGTCGCGCAGAACCAGCGCGGACGGTCAAGTCGCGCGCACGTGCCGCGTAAATAATTGGAAGTTCAACTTTAAATTGCGCCTCTAAGCTGGGAACAAAAGTTTCGGAGCTCGTTAGCGTCCGCCGCGCGCGCGTTTTATCAGCTCCCGGTGAAACCGCGCAAAAGCAACTGGAAACAGAGAGCCACCGGTATTATACGAGAGATAACAGCGCGGCCGATACCAGGGGGTTGGCGCCGGGAAAAATGGTTTAAGCGCCGGTAATTCCCGGTAATCAGCGTTTTAATCGAATACCGGTATCGTAACTACGCGGACACTTTTACGAGTCCGTCCCGCGAGGTGGACGATATAATCATAATTGACGCGTATAATTGGCGTCGCCATCGATGGCAGGGGTGTGGCGCGAAATCGCGGCGCGAGGGCGAGAGGGCGCGAATCGAGGCCCCCGAGAAGAAAGTCGGCCGGTCGAAAAGTTAACTATCCGCGGGATTAATTTAATTTCGTAAATTTCTGCCGGCCATTAGGATAATTGGATCCCGATATGTATGCGCGATCGCATCTAGGGAACTGGCTTTTAATGACGTTATTATTACCGCTTCCACGGACAGAGCACCTCTTTACGAGGGAGCTTCCCAGTTCTTCGACCAGCTCCGCGTCGTTCCGCGCCGGCTCTAAACCGATTCATAAATGTGATTCATGCGATACGATGCTATTTGTATTTTTGCCGTCTCGTGCTTCCGAGAATAATTAAATTTATGGTGAATTCTAACGGGCGAGTTTCGCCCTTTCGGTAGGCGAAACGGCGGGGCTGTAAAACGCTTAGATAATGCAAGCGTCTGGTGCATTTTCGAACAGAACGCGGACAGGGATATCGGCTCGATTATAGCGCGGTTAATGGATAATTTGGTAAGAAATCTTAAAGATTCATAAATAGGAAGGGAGTTACGCGTGGAAGTCGTTTGGAAATGCTTTTATCGTTGCTCGCAGTTGTAAATAGGAGGGGTGGAAAGTCATAAGAAAATAACTTCTAATAACGAGCGTTATAACAAGGGTGTCGTTCGTTTCTTATTTGATTTAATTTCGATCTTATAGATACCAATGCATATATATATGTGCGTATAGTTAGATTTACCCTGTCCTAGCACTGGTTTAAGTAATTGCCCATATTTTCATAGGAATCTAAAAGTATAATGGGATGCAAATTTCCCGGGCAAATAGAATTTTCACTTTACATTCGAAAGTTTCTATATACGGGTCCTGAAACGGACAGTATTTGCTACGAGCACGGTAACGATGGCCGTAACGCGGTGTAATTAACGCAGTTAATTAGCTACGATATTGTGTCTGTCGCTCATCTGAGACGCGTCAGGGTTAATAGCAAAAAGGAGGCCTGCACCGTGAAATACGAGCGTCCGAACCGAGTGCCCGATTGTTCTGTCTTCCTCGGAACGTTTCGCCCGTCCGAACCCATTATTTCTTCGATTCATCAATCGAATTAATCTTACCCAATCAAACCGGATAAAGTGGAATTCGTTTAGTTGGAAAAGTGCTTTCGGATATTATTCCATCGCAGTAATCCGACGGGGTGTACGAAATCCAACGGAACTGTTCCCAGTCAGTGAACACGTGGAAACCTTTTTGAATAAGGATCGCATGGTCGGAACCCGGAGAATACTTGAAGCTCACCAGCGCAAGCGGGAAGTCGGACGGATTGGCTGTTGGAACGACGCCTGAGAGACGGAAACAGACGTTTCGACGTGGAGTAAACGGCGAGGAGGAACGGACGAAGGAACGGGAGGGCGCAAGTAGAGGAAGAAGAGGTCTGGCTGCTCCTGAGGATTCACGAACCTTGAAATGAGAAAACGTTTGGGTTTCAACCTCCCGTTTCGGCGTTGCGTTCCGCGGGCCTCTAATTAAAGGAAAAAACCCTAATAACTTCGCGGCGAACAACGCGAAATATTCACGCGTTGCTGGATTATTCGGGCTCTATTGCCACTTGTGCATCGCGCGCCATTCTGTTTGGTTGTGCGCCTCGATGCGGTTACGATTTAGTCTTCTCCCAATTTCGGCATTTTTTTTTTACAAGAACTAGGGTGGATAGCTGAAATTCGAAAATAACTTATCGATGGAGACCTAACATATTGTACTTAACATGAATAATGCAGCTCGTAACGTTTCAAATACGAAGCTAGACAACGCACATCGTTGGATTACACGATTTAATTCGTTAAAGTAATCCCAATTGGGATTTCACACGAGTGGTTCGATAATTGTTGCGATCGGAACGCGCGTACGTCCGCAGCGGGAACAATCGCCTTATAAAACGGAGCGTTTCGTCGTGAGGGAAAAAGGAGCCCCGCAAGACGGACATTACTCGTTTTGAATTTTTTGCTCGGATGCAAAACACGGGTAAGATAGGCAGTTGAAACCCGAGCGTTCCCCCGTGCGTCGAATGAAATCGAAGGGGACCAAGAATTTCCTTCATCTGTTCGATTCGTTCCATGATTCCCGGCCAGCAGCCGCGATCCCTCTTTTTATTCCCCGGCTGCCTCGCCGAAGTATAGCGACGGCGTGAACGACGGCCAGCTATTGGCCTCGAAGAATGCGAGTGGAAAATACTCGGCGGATAGCCAGTGTAACTGCAGCCACGAAAGGCCGAAAAGAAGAAAGACGAGGAGGTGTTTTCTTTGGGTTTACGTGACACCACACGCTCCGCCCGACATAACCGAGCAGATCGAAGCGGAAAGTTGCCCCCATCCTGCGGTATGCTCGGCCGCCCCCCGGGAATGTGGCCCTCCTTCCTCGCGACAGACAGTTTCCACCCTCCGCCCCTTCGCTTGCTTTATTTCTATCTTCCCGCCGTCTTTCATACGCCAGCCCTTTCCCTCGTTTCGCCCATCGGCTTCGCCTGTCCGTCTCTCTTCGCTTCGCTCCTCTTTCTCTCCCCCCTCGGGCCAGAGCGTCTCCTGGCATCGTGACACCCAACCTAACCCCAGCCGGGTGAACCAGCCAACCCCGTCATTCCAGTCAGTCATCCACTCGACCCCCTTTACCCGTACCAACAGTCGGGAACACAGCCGCTACTTACACCGGGGCTACTTTCCTTGCGCCCTCCTCGCTGTCGCCCACTTTCTTCCAACTTTTCCGCTTTTCGCCGCCCGGTCGCCTCATCCGTGAGACGAGCGGCTTTGACTGTCTTCGAGAATGGGATTAAACGCGAGTCTGATGTATGGAGGGCGATGGTAACGCGTTAAGCGTAGACGCCACACCACGAAGATTGTTGCAGGTGTTGCTCGCGCGCGCTTAATTCGATTTCCCGTGAAGTGGATTTTTAGAAGATAATTTTTTTCCGCGATTGAATTAATGTACTTCTCGCGACGGTCGATTTTATCGAAACGAAACGCGAATTTATCTTGGCGTTCGCGACTCGTCTCAATCTGCTCGTTGCGTGAAAGGAAAATATTATTATTATCGATGACGGGTCTTCTTGTTGGCTTTATCTTTGTTATCTTATGTGCTGTTAGATGTTCGAGTGCTTTCATTCGAGTCCGGTATATTTATGATTAAAACAAGCGAGATCATTCGACGTCTCTTCTATTTTTCAATCCAATTAGCATAATTTGCGGATATTTTCTTCGATCGATAAACGCGCCAAGTGGAATTCGTGGTATAATTGAAGTTCTGTATTAAATTTTGCAGTTGTTGTTGAACGCGGTATCCACCAACTCGTTTGTACAACTCGTACGACTAGTTGATATTACGCGTTTCGAGGTGAACAGAGAACGTTGAATTTTAACGCAAATGTAAGTCGAATTTCGATCTGGCAATCTTTTTTTTTTGCCATGCTTCAAGATTCGAAATTGAACAGATTGCGCAGCACGTCCAATTTCCTGTAACAGGAAACAAATTAATGTTGCAACTGCAATATTCTTGGAGTATTGGTAATACGCCTACGTTGCAGTTACGCATATTTACATTTTGCAACAAGTTGGGAAAACCGATTGCATTGTAATCAGTGCTCGCATTTGCAAATATTTTTTACGCAAAGTGATGCAATTATTCAAATAAATGTAACTTTTACAAATAAACTGAACTCTGAAAATGATCTTTCACTCCCATGTGTACGCTCCATAATTAATCCGATTCTGCAACAAGCATCGGGAACCAGTTTCATTCGCAGAAAATATTACCGTATTAAAAAACACAAAAGCGAAGGCAAAACGACCAAAAGCAACAGAAAGAATGCATTGTATTTGAGGATAATTGGGAACATAAAGTTAGATGCAATTAGAGATTCAGCTGATCCTGAGAGCTGGAATGCAAAAAACTAATTGGAACGTACAGATATTCGCTTGGAGAGGCGCAATTCTTTCTCTCTTTTTTTTTCGTCGATAGGCCAATTCTAGTCAAATCTGCTTATTGCGTACGATCGCTTCTTACCCTCTGCTCCACTTTTGTTCGACGGTTGGTCAGGAAACGGATCGCATCAGGATGATAAGAGTAATGGAAAAGTCCCACGTCATTACGTCTAGCTCGTCGACGGAGGAGGTTATTGCGCTTTCATGGCGGGGCCGATCGTGCGCTTTCTATCTCGAAAATAATTTCAAGATCGAATGGCCCGTCACGAGGTAACGAACGCTGGGACCGAAATCAAGAGATCAATAACCCGGGGTTAATGTTGGATAATTCGAGAAGGGACAGATTGTCCGGAATTCCCTCGGTCTGGCGTCACGGCCAGATAATTCCGGAGAGACACTTCGATAGGACCGTTTCGACTTTTGACAAATGGCTCGCAGTTGATATCTTATAGTTGGCTTCCTTAGAGAAGATGATGTACGGTGACTGATGATCCGTCCTGGCTACCGCAGCTCCCTTGGGACATTATTTTCTCCTAATAGTAACTGCTTCCCAATTTCTTGCGCAAATTCATATCGTGCCCGTTGTTATTTCATTCCTGAATGATCGATCGCGCGACCGATCGCTCGTCGCCATTACAGTTTCGCGTTTCGCAAAGAACAGAGCGGCCTAGACGTGCCGTCGCATTCTCTATACGCACGACAAGATAAATAAACAAAACGAGTGACACAGGGTATTTCGATTCAATGGAAAATAGCATGTTTCGCGTAATTTCGGTATCTGGCGTTTTACTAGATCTTCCGATTTCATCAAATTTGACGACCACCCGCAGCGTTCCAGACTGCGAACGATAACCATTAGACTTCCTACAATTTCACGTCTCGTCTGCTTTATGCGTCGCAGGATCGACGATTTCATTCGTCCGTCACCCGATAGCTGGCTCAGATTTACCCGAGACCTTCCTCGCGCGAGATCGAATTCGAGTTTAGCGGAACGCGGGCGTCGCTCGGAACGTTAAGCTTATTGGCCTGTTTCCGAATTCGCTGATATCCGGAACCGTTGTGCGTAACCACCGTCGTGTGGCGACGCGATCGCAGAAACGAATAGAGAAATCTTGGCCCACGCGTCGATATCGCAGAGGCGTGTCGTGTCACCCAGTAGCCACGGCTGGGTAACTTCCTGCCGCATTACTGCGGCCGTAAAGTACGAGCGCTGCACGCCATTATCTCGATCCAGTTCATTAACATAGCCAGCCCGTCGAATGGACTCGCCGAATCGTTCCCAGCCGACTCGCGCTCTTGTTTAATGCACGATAAGTTGCGCCCGCCAGCCCTTCGATCTAGTCTCCGCACGATAATTCTGCACTTTATTCAGTCCAGGTCTAAAGATAGGCGCACAGATGCTATTTTCAACGATGAAAATAATCCGCCGATGCTGAGGATCGTAACCGTCTGGCCAGAGGATAATTTGCGCCGCGATGGTCGCCCATTATCGGACGCTGCGCGATATACTCCATCCGTCGCGGTCCCAGCTAACCTTTTGAATATGCCAAAGAAATGCGCAGGTCCGCGGATTAACCGAATCATCCGCGAGACAGTCGAGATAAGTAAGTTGGACTAGGTTTCTGCGGACTGTTGCGAAGAATATTCGAAATCGATGTAGAATAGGAAACATCAGCGGGTAGGGTGTTAGAAGTTTCCCGTGTCAATAACGGAGGGTAAAACTGTCAGCCAGTTGATCGTTCGATGGAAACGCGACAAGTAGTTGAACGCTGGCAGGATTAGGTATCAAAGGACGAGGCAGGTCCATTAGCATTCCTAGATTTTTCGCGTCGGGCTAAGGCGTCTTTGCCCACGGTATCAAGCTCATAAATTTCGTTCTCAGGGTCACCGAACACGATTCCCACGCTGATTGAGCGGGGCACGGCTAACGGATGTTGGAAATCCGTGATCCTGGATACTTACGTGGCTCACTTTTCGCTCGTGCAGCACGATGAACTGGGTATTCCTCAAAATATTCTACCATCGATCGTGGTCACGTTTCAGCCGGTCGACGACGACGTCCCAGGCATTTTTGTCGCGGGATTATACTCGCGCGAGCCATTTAGCCACCGCTGTTACCTTCAATATTAATTAGTCTCGCGCGTTTCAGGCAACAGAGCGCAGTGGATTTCCCGCTCGCTGAATTTATAACGCCAAAGTATCGATTTAGTATACACGTTGATTCGTCGTTGAACGCTCGCTGCAATTAGCTTTGCTTAGGTAGGCGCAGTGTGTGCAAATTCCAATTTGAAGGCCCTTAATTGCGGATATACGCGATGGTTCGGAGCGCGGACGGGGTAACGATTGTTAATTTAAGCTTGTTAAAAGAACGCTCGATTTGCGTTCAATAAACAATTGTAACCCTCGTCCGTCGTTAAATCTGTATAAATATAGAACGGCCGTTATATCGCGGATCTTTCGCGGCTGAAATAAGCCAGGCTTGAAATTTTACGCCGTAAACGTTAAGAGGTAGCCAAGTGTTGGTTCATAAATAAAATGTTCACGCGACTGGAACTCTGGCGATGTCCCGTCTGAAAATTTGCATATCATCGATGAATCTTGTGTCTCGTCTTGCTCGAAATTCACCGCGTTTACAGGCGACGCACGATTATATTTAGCATAATAATACGTTGATTGATACGTACGTGAGCCAAACTGCTGTTGTTAGGGATGCACGATTCGTTTCACCCGGCCCCATCGGAATGGCCGGCTATGCACGATGTAGCGTTCCTCCGGTGACGCCAAATGGTTTATACCTAACTGTCCCCCCGACAGCATCTTACCAGGAAACCTACTTAAAACTACTTGCTAGCAGGTCCTCGGATCAACTTGGTCACTGCGAACGCGCTAGCTAAAGGCTACCCACCCAGCAGCCATTAGCATCCCGCACGGCCACCGCATTTTACGTTATTTTTCGTATATCGAACATTCCGGTTTATCGTAAAAACTGCATTCCATTGGCACGGTTAATCGAAGGAGAACTGTCGTTTCACACGATCGCCGTTTATATCTCATTTTTACGCGCGTTCACCTCGTTCTAGGTTAGATTAAAACTGATTAATAAGCCCGTAAATGTAATATATTCGTTTGTCTCAATTATTTCACATTCGCGACGCTTTATTCCCCGCTGTTAAATGGAAATATTAACTGTAATTTAATATACAGGACGTACAACTAATTATACAAACATTATCGTATTTTGCGATCCGTATTAAAACGATAATATCAGCGAGCGTTAGCCTCTCCTGTGTAGATCGCATGGTTTATTAAAAGTTATAACAAAAATATACACACGAATTATGAATTGCATCCGTGCATCGCAGGTAACGGAGCGTCGTTCACCTTTATCGATTGAAATTAAACATTGATGTACTACTATACACCATTTAGTCGTCGAATAAAATATTAACGCGGTAAATTCAGTTTCTATTAATACGAATCGTTCAATTATTTTTACTCTGTATTATATTAAAAAAAATCCTCTGGTTTGATACGATACGCGTTCGAAAACACTCGTTCCCTACATTATTTATGTTTGCTTTCCATCTCTTTATCCTTCGTCCGTTTAATTAATAGACGCATATATGTTATCAGAGACCATCGATCGACGCATCAGTCATTTTCGATCTATTTCATATAAAATTGTTTCTCTGCAGAGTTTTAAAAATATTTTCCACAATAACGAGACCGCAAGACAAATGAGAGCAATTACGGTGATAAAATTTTATGCTGGCGGGACGTATATCTTAAATTCTGACGTTATTAAACATTTAATTCACAAAAACGGAATCGTTATTCGTTAATGCGCGTCCATTTAAACAGATCTATTATTAATTCCTCTTCGTTTGCCTCTTTTCCATATTCATCAGCTTATTTTCGTCTTTAAAATGTCCTGTAAAAAAGCTCGTCAACGAAGCAGAGATGCGTCGCTCTATCGCGATCGAATTTTCAGAGGATGTTGCACAGGTTCAACGAGACGGTTCATTATAAAAAAAGTTTATTTTCTCCGTACCATATATGCTATGTACAACGTGTGTATTACGGTACTGACATATACGAAGTTTAGCCAAAGGGAGACATGTTGATACTGTAGTAAAAAAAAAAAAAGGGGGATAAAAATAAGGAGAAATTAATAAAACGCGCGCGCGCGCGCGCGTGTGTGTGTGTGTGTGGATCGAATTACGCGTTGGACGGATTGATTCGTTCGATCGCATGCTGGTTTTCGATATCGGCTATCTGTTATCAAAACTGGGGTGTGCAGGCGCGCGCGCGCTGCATTGCGTCCGCGCGAGGGATCGTTGGAACGTGACGGACACTGGGTACGTAAGGCGAGAGAATAAGATATAAAAAGAGTAAAAAAAAAAAAAAGAAAATGATAAAATCGAGGATAGAAAAAAAAAAACGTGACAAGGTACGAGTATTCTTGAAGAGCGACATACGTTAAACGTAAAAAATAAATAAGCCATTATGATTGGTGCGCGTGTTATGTAAAAACGCTCGATCGTCGGGTAAGCTCTGTACGTGACTCGCGTAGCCGCGAATCAGGATCGTTTAGTCGGTCGGTTTAGGAAAGTGGAGAGGGGCCAGTGAGGAATGGTTGAAACGGACGGATCGCGATGGAGAGAAAGCGGGGGGGTGAAGAGATATGCACGCTTATCAGGGTACAGAACAGACTCGAGCTTTTCAAGCTTACGACGGAGTAGGTGCGCACCTCAGGCTCGAGGACAAGCACCGACGTCTCTGCATACTTGTAAACACTCGCGATAAAGATGGCGAGGTTACCAAATATAAGGCTCATTAAAGAAGGGCGAGACGAAGGGAGCGTGGAGGAGAGAACGGGGGGAAGGCAAACTTGTTACGCGCGAAGGCGTCGAAGCCAGCGCGTCGGAGTAACGGGGAGAAGTGGTAATTCTCGGCGTTATCAACGAGAGAGCGATCGTCCTCGAGCCTAATATTATCGCTTCAACCGCGGCCCTGCACCCCTTTTGCTTTTTCTTATTCTTTTTCCTTTCGCTCGCGGGCCGCGTCTAACTTAAATCTTAATCACGTAAATCAAATGACGTTCACATGCGTTTCTGCGAGTTTACTTTCGTCGTATACGCGTTTAATAATGAGACGATTACTTTATAACAGACTTGAGCGGCGCGGAAGCGATGCAGTTTCCATTGACTTGGATCAAACGCGCGTGGCCGCGCGGCTCGCGATAACCGGCCCCGGTTCGATCAAGTCGATGAAAAGTGTTCGAGCGCCGTTTCATATAGTACTACATACTTGAAATGCTGTTTCTTCTACAAGATGGCGCGAGAAAATCTCGGACACCCACGCGCTTGGCCGTGCTCGAGGAACGATGAGCTTAACGCGAGGTTGAAGGACATCGTGGCTGGGCGTGAAAAACGCTCCTCTGGCGCGCTTCTTGCCACGGCCAGGCGTGAAAGAACGAGATTCTTCATGCACCATCTCGTATGCTCACTTACATGCGCTAGGATGATACCACTAAGATGATCGCGAGCGGCGAATCGTGCACGCGCACACGCGCCCGTTCGCGGCTCGCAATTGCTATCGTTCGCAACTGTTAGCGTTCGAACGTGTATAAAAAATTGGCTCTACCCTCTCACCAGAAGCAAATTGGATATACTACGTCAGCGTTAGCGAAAAATCCTTAAGATACTCGTATGCGTAAGATTAAGTAATTGGATCGCGTCGCTTGTGTTCGACACGCGTAGGCACCTTCGTTGGCATTGCTTATCATTGCGTGGTTTATACGTGTGTATTGATATCTCTATATAATGTGTATGTATAAAATCGTAGCAGCGAAGCGGGAAGGACATCGTCGATTCGCGAGCAAACCGGGTCCCGCCGTTCGTACAATAAGTCCCGGTTAACGTGCTCCGATGGCTGGAGGTCTGTGTCACGCCCGTATTCCTATGTTTTCAATCAACGTCGTGTTTCAATAAACCCCCGCGTTCCAATTGTACCAAGCGAGAGAGAGCCTAGCAATCTCCACGGCAATTAGTACCAATAATTGAAGCGCGCGTCCTTTCAACGCGGATTCAATATCGTCGTGACTGGTGACATTTTTTCACGTCCCCGCCCCCCGTTCCGGTTGTCCGTCAAGATCGTTTTCACGCCCGAGATTACCGTGAAGAACTGGAATTGGAAATCATTCGCCACGGTTATGTCGTGTCCGCGTGTAATGAAAAATTTTTAAGTGGCACCTATTATGCCCGCGACGCCCTCAGCCGTTGCGCAAGAAACGGCGGATGGCGATCGTTGGACCCACGGGGGTCGATAGTCCGCGGCGTGTTCCTCGACGATAGACAAATGTCGAACAGAGGAACGATCCGAAGTTCGGTTAACTAAGACGCAAACGTTCCGTGCTAATCGGGGACCCACACTTCGCCCGTCTTTATCCTCCTCTTTCGGGGCTCGTCCTTCCAGCCCCTTCGTTTGTCTTCACCAGGCGTGTTCAAATATTCAAGTTTCTCAATTAACCCGATCCCTTCCGAAGCCTTTGTATCGGTGAATTCGACGAGGTCTCGAGGCAAGCGCGGCTAACCGATTTAAATTTATCCAACCTATCGCACGCTCGCCATCCCTTCGGCCGCCTATGCACTCTGGATTCCCTATAACCCTGTTGCGCGGTTACAGTTTCGCGTTGCCACCCTCCGCGTAAAATTCCTGCCGAACGAAACTTCGAGCTTGTTATGTTAAATAGCAATCCTTCGCGAGATGTAACCGGTTCGGATCCACTGTCTCCGCGCCCCGCGCATTATGCGACGACGTTTGCACGTTGGATCTATGTTCCTGAAGTTAAGATCGACTCTCGGTTCTAACTTTCCGGGCAACGGGTGTATTTGAATTCCGGATTCAGCGCGGTGCCTCGTCGGGAAAGCAGCTCGAAGCAGCTCTCGAAACGTAAACGCTCGCCCGTAACCGTGATAAGGGTGATTTTCGAATTCCCGCGATGAATATCGCCGTGCAAATATTTTAACGGGCAAACTCGTAGGACTTCGCGGTCGAAGAGCCGATTGGACGAATAAACTGTTTATCGCGGATAGCGTTTGTTTACGCTGGTTGCCAAAGATCCGCGGAAAGGAGTAACGAGGAATCGCCCACGCCGAGCGCTACTTCGCCGACTCGTCTCGTCCGCGCCGATCGCAAATTACTCGTGGCCATCCGAGCACGTTGGTCAAGATTGATAAGCTCGTGTGTCGCGATGTAAATTAACCCGACCGGCACGGATGGCCGGAGCGTGGCCAAGGGTTAAGTCAGAAAGTGATGGCGGTTACGCGATCCCACTGTGCTCCAGATAGCTATCCTTGATGCGATCCAACACCATCTCGCTGTCTCCTTTCTCGATCCTTCTTGCTCCTGAATTCTCGTTTAACCCCACGAAGCTTAGCTTAACCTCGAGACGCCACAAGAGGCAATTAACCTTCCGCCAACCCCTTTACGCGCATTGCACACCCCCTTCCAACCCCATTCGGCCCACCCCATCCCGTCCACCCATTTGCCGGCTCCCAACGCTGTCTCCCACTGTCTTCGGTCCTCCCCAGTTTCAACCACCGAATCACCCTGACCCTCTCCCTTCGCCCCACCGCGGGCAGCCCCGCTGTTCGTCCTGTTGATATCCCGCTCGGAGCATCTGCATAATCATGCTCGATTCCCAATGCTAATTAGAGTCAGCGCCGGTGCCCTATCCGACGTAGCGAGTACACGTTGACCTCCATCACCTTCGGAACCGTGCCACGCCTCGCGTCATCCCGCTTCGGCTTGTTTCGCTTCGTCCTGTCTCGTTCCGCGTACGACCGGATAAGGAAGAAGAGAGGAGAGGATGGGGATAGAAAACGTCGCAAGAAAATAAAGAGATTACGCGCTATTATGAATGAAGGATGACGAAGCTGCAAGAATAATCGATCGACCCGGGCCCCTCCTTTGATCGCTTAATTGCTTCTGCCCTGGCTACTGTGTAATTAGTTCGCCGCGCGATTGTTCGTTAAACCGTTCGGGACTTCCGTTTCAATTCGACGCAATTTGGCGACTTTCTCGGGGTAAGTTGGCCGAACCGCCGACGGAAGGGCGGGGCACCAAGATTTCCGCTAGCGGCAAATAAAATTGGCGGAAACGCCGACGTTAATCGACGTCCGTCGCGCGGCGGATTGGAAGGAGCCGCGAGAGCTGCTCGGCGACAGGCGCTGCGTCATCGTTATCAGGGGCGTGTCGAAAAAAACCGGCGATCATAAAGGGTCGCTGTTCCTCCTTTTGATACTCGCTGATTGAAACAGCCGATGCGACGAAAAAGTTTCCCTTCGACTTTTTGACGAGCCACGACTTTCAAAGTTCCCCGCGAGCGAGGCAGCGGGGGAGACAGTCGCCCATCTCGCGCGGGTTCGATCGTTCGCCCTTGGCGACAGAGGGAAAAAGGGAGGAGAAGGGCGGAAGTATGCGCGTGATAATTCTTATAAAGTAAAGAGAGCGCGAAGCGTCGTCGAAGCGGACGGGCAGCTGTTTCCGGCCACTCTCTGCGCCAGTTCGAGAAAATTTCTTGGTCCGCCCCGGTGTATCGATCCGAGACAACTTACCGAATACCCTGGATGATTTGCACGAATCCCGATTGGCTGGGGCGACGGACCGGTGCGGCAGAAATTACCATTGTTAGACATCCCTCCGGCTGGGTGCGCGCGTCTCGGAGATCGGCCGCCGTGAAAATTTCGATTCAGACCGTAAATGCAACGTTTACGGAGGCACGCGAGGGCCGGTTTGCAAATATGGAAGCGTACGCGAGTTTGCCGGTTGAAGCGGTTCGAGGGAACTGTTGCGGATTATCGACGGCTGCTCGCACGGGAGGATCTCCTCGCGCGAAGGGTGGCCAGGGTGGGTTCGCGACGTCGGCGGCGAAGGAAGACGAGATTGAGGGACGGGGACGGGGTGCGAAGGCCGTTCAAAAACGGCGCGCTGAATATCCGGCGTCGTACAACTTACAGAGGCTGTCGGTGCGTCCCGGGACGGAATGCATCCCGGGCACGGAAACCGAGACCGAGAGGGCCTCCTGATGCTTGAGCATCTGCCGGCGTCTCTGCCAGGTGAAGGTCCACGCGACGATTATGGCGATCTGGGCGACGAGGAACACGGTGCCTGCGACGATCGCCTCGCCCAGGTTGATGCACATGCCCATCGTCGACGACATGTCCTCGCTCTCGACGAAAACGGTGTCCCTGGTCGCTGAACTGGCGTTCGACGACTTCCCGTCGTGCTCGAATCCGAACTTGTCCGTGATCTGTATGGACTGTACCAGGAGCAGATCCTCGCGGCTCTGGGAGGAACCGGTCGAGCGACGACGGCGACGCTTGCCGAACGAGATCACGGAACGGAGTTCGCCGGTCGCCTCTTCTTGGTCGCACTGTACCGGTTCGCAGGTCGGCATGCAAGGTGTCACCAGCGCGCGGAACTGCACCACCTCGGAGCTCGGGAATTTGAAGGCGTCGAAGTGCGACAACAGGATCTGTAACGTAACGAAATCGATGTCGTTTAGCTGGGGGCCAAGCGATTTGCTGCTCGTCGACTTGTCGTCCGTCGCGGGCAAATTTCTGCTCCGCTCGTAATGGATCGAGAAATATGCGCGACCGGTCGAAGAACACCGAGCGACGACGACCACTCGTGAAAACAATCAAGGGGGCAACAATTCTGTACTTCCGGAAGATCTGCGAGTCACGTATGGAATTGTTTTGTGCCGTTATTCATCATTAAGATAATACGTCAACAGCTGCGCCAAATAACTTCTTCGGAATGCGAGGCTCGTAAGATTTTCGCGTATACCGATGCAATTTACCGTTCGTAGAAATAACTTGGGCGCTGTTAGAGTCTGTCGTCCGCGTTCGTTTCTTTCTGCTTAGCCTTCATTGTACTGAGAAATTGTTTCCCCGGTGAATACGCTGCCACGGCCGTGCAATTTCCATGGCTTTCATTCACCAGAAAAGATGAATTAAAATACCATCAAGTGCCGATATTAAAGGAGGGGGAACCGTTTACACGTGTGCCGACCGTGACGTATGAAAATCCCGCGTCCTTCGAATTTAATCATCGCAAGATTCCATTTCAGTCGAAACACTCTTCCTACGAACAATGACGAATCGATCGTGAAATTTAACGATCTGAAAGGCTGTTTCCCTTTCTTCGTATTTTCACACGATACCTCGCCAGTCTATATTTAATCTGATTCCCTCGCGAACGAAACGCAGAACCATTTATTTCCGATACAACAAACGATGGGCTCCGAGTTTGCAAATTGCGATGCGTCCTCCGGAATTGTACCGGCTTCTTACGGACCACAGAAACGCGATGTACGCAATACGGAATCGCGGCAAACTGGTTTCAGGTTCTTGCAACAATTACTTTGAAATTTGTTGCCCTCCGTTAGGAGCAACGCCCTTAATCTTCCAGAAGGATACACCTTTTCGGGTCGCTACACTTTCACGAATACGATAGACCGCTTAAAACTAATACAGCCGCGCTCCAGTTCTATCGTTCATCTCGAGCGACGTACGAGCGACGTACGAGCAGCAAAACCGCTCGCGATCAGAATGCGGGGTCACACGCGTGTAATCGCGCGCTTCGCCGGACATTATTCAATCTCCAATTTACGCCGGTATAGGAAATGGATTCGTTTCATTGCTGGCAGCGAGCGTTTTTTCGCCTCTTCTTCGGAAACCTGGAAGACGCGTCCCGATTCAGGATGGTTTTTAGCCGCGAAGCGCTTAGCGCCACGCGCGTGTGCACCTCTGAAACTGGTTTCTGCGGTACATTACCAAGTTCATCGTATTTACACACCGAGCACGTACATTATCGGGGAAGGGGGCAGCGGGCCGGAGGGGCGGGAGAAGTAAGACATTAAAATATGCTTCATTCCGCGTATAGCTTCATTTAGCTGTTTCTTTGGCGTACGCGTCTCGCAGAACGAGCGGAACTTTATTAACTCCGCGTCTTGCTCCGCGGCTGAGAGGCCGGCGGAAAGCCTCAGAGGAGCCAAGGTCAGTAAAACGCGGGGAAAGAAACGCGGCGTGTATCCGCGGCATCTGGTACGGGCTGTTTCTCCGTTCCACGCCAACCGGAATACCGCAACGTCGACGAACGTGACATCGACGACGACGAACGACCGCGGCTGCGTTTAGTGGCGAACTCGAGGCCGATGACAGACCCACCGTAAAACGAAATAGACGGAGCTGTCATAAAATACGTAATACCGCGACGGATGGATCAGTCCGACGTCGCTAAGTGGACGTTCCTGTCTCTGCCTCTCCGCTCGATCCTTCTTCCGGGCACGCTCGAATCGTCCCCTACGATTTTCCGATCGATTTTACGTTTCACCTCGATCCAAGAAGCCGGGGATCGTTGGTTTTAATTTGGGAACCGGCTCTTAAAGTGGGACTCGTACGTCACGAAACGTCTTGTATATTGTACGCTTCCGCCAGTGTCTACAGAGAGAGAGAGAGAGAGAGAGGAGCGAGTGTCCCGGCTGAGAAATGTTTCCAATTTCATTCAAACCGGTTGTGAAATGGAAGAGTCCCGGTACAGCGGCTTGGCTACGTGACAGACATACCGGAAAACCCGACTTTTGGCAAATTCCTGGTTAGGCGAGACGGATCTTTTTGCCAGGCCTTTCAGGTCCAACCGAGTGTTTCTTACGTGCTCGTTTTTCTTCCCATCCCGGCCTCATAAAATTGCCGACGATTACAAATGAGGGAGGCGCGAGTGAACGACAGTAGACAAATATTTACGCGCGTCGATTATTTTTTTCGCGATCCGTTTTAACAACGAGAATCGACAGAGAGGGGGAATTCGAGAGACCTCTCGTAGTTTTCGCGAAGCGAAGCGCAAGATATCAAACGCCTCGCGACACCCCCACCCCTTTGACCTTATATTTTATCACGTTTTTGTACATAATTTATAATTAGCAAGGTTGCCGTGCGTAATTCTTCCGTGTTGTTACATTTTACGGTGAAAAGAGCACGCGATAAAGAACCGGGGGGATGCCAAAGGAAGCTCTGTTTTCATAAGGGAATTGTTCCTCCGTATTTTTCATTTTTCTTTTTCAATACGCCGGGTTTATCTGGACGAGGAAAATTTCTGCCTTCCAGTTCGCGAGAAATTTACCAGCGGCTATTCGTGGCAACTGGAAGGTGCTCTTACGTTGCTTTATTCGAACGCTTTTCATTCTTTTATACATCCCCTCCTTTTGTTTTATCGCCTCCCGCCAAATAATTCATCCAGCTTTGCTTTAATAATTTCCCGTGCTCGCAACAAGCGCCGCTTCTATCGGTATAATTTTTCCGCTACCCGGACATCGGCCACGTCCCGTGTCCTAATTTTCTCTTTCTCCGATTTAATCGACCGTACCGCGCGTCAATGGATCATCTCCTTTGCTCTTCGTTCCGTGGTGCGTGCGCGTGAAAAGCAACGGAAATTGTTAACGGGTTGCGTTACGTCGTTCAATGGATGAGGTAATATAGCTAGACCCGTTTATAGCCTGGAAAAACCTAGTTTAATGGTCGACGCGATAAGCACGCTAGCCTTTGTTCGTCTGTTGCAATTAGATTCGCCGATTAACGCGTCCGCGAGCAGGCTGCACCTGAAGAAAAAAGCCTGCATCCGGCATTTTCCGCCGATAACTCTTGGAAATCATCCGGGTTGCAACAATAGCGGTTGTTCAACCGAGAAAGGAAGCAACGTTCTCAACACTGATTACCATATTATAATGATCCTTTACGAGCTTGTACGTCATGGATAAATGATCATCGATAGCGTGATGCATATACATCATACTCGCCTCTGCGGCCACGCTGCCGCTGCTTTCTCTCTCTTTCTCCGCTTCACGCGGCGCATAGATTCAGAACGTATCGTAATACATGGACGCGGTTGAAACGATGGACTCAACACTCGGGGCTAATGGAAAGAATTCGTGGAATCGCCAACGGCTTCCAGAAAATCGGTCGGTAACGCGCGCGACAGAGAGCTACTCCTTGAGCCCAAGTAACGAAATCGATCATAAGTCAGACGCGGCAGCGGTCCGGACAAGGTAAACGTCTGCGCGAACACGCTTGATTATTTTTAACCCGTCCGAATCCCTCGTCTAAATTACCCACGTCCGCCAGTGTATTATCGCGCGGTTTGCATGATCGGGCGCCGGTACGGATGTCCATGTTGCCCTGTCTGGCTATTCGCGACGCTTCTTCTCAGTCAGATTCTTGTTCCGCGAATTGTAATTTCCTGTGTACGAGATGGCACGTACAGGCGGCTATTCGTAGATCCAGGCCTCGTTACTTGGACAAGTCTCGGGGAGGAAATGAGGTTAGCTCGCGTGATCTGTAGAATCGGCGGGACGAGATCGTGTTGCGAGCGGAACGGGTTCCTCGGGGCCGGGGAGAAGTGTCAGGGTGCACACGACTCAGTGATATATCTCGATGCACCGCATCATTCCTGGATTAGCGGATATAAATTTTCTCATCCTTTCGAGCCGGGACTGTTATTACTTTCTAATAAAGCGATATTGCTCCGTACAGCGTCCGCACCCGCGCGAGCAAATGATGTGGAACGACGAGTTAACGAGGCGGTGTGCCCCTTGTTGCCTCCCCCCCTTCAACCCCGGCCGGCATTCTTCTTTCTGCCTGCCACTATATCGTAACGATCCGTTTGTTTTACTCCTCGACCGACGAGGCATCAATCGTGTACGGCTCCTCTCCGTAAGGACGTTCAACTCTGAATGCGAGAGCTACGCGTTCTCAGAAACCGATGGTACGCGTGGAACGGCGACACCTCGGGACTCGAAGGGGGGCATCGAGAGCCTATCCCGGAAACAATTGTTTCTCGTCGCGTTGCGTAACGTTCCAGCGATCACGCCGCGAGTCGTCGATTTAATCGGAGACGATCGTCGGATACCAGGCAGACCGACGAGGAGCCCGCGGGACGATCGAAAAAGAGAAACCAGACGGCCGAACGGCTTATCGTTCCGATGGATCTTGTACGCGCGAACTTCACTTAGGAGCGTAATTATATCGTGCATAGAAAACTCGAAATCATTCGTGACCATGACAGCTACCTCTTAAATCATACGATGTGTGAAGTTTCTTATCGTACACGACGATCGCGTGCCGATCAAATTTGCAAGAATTAATGATGCTCGGGCTCGCTCGCATCGAGCGTACTCTCGCGCACTAATACAGTCCCGGGGTTAATTTCGTGCTTCCTTATGCGGCGCGCACGCGGAAGAAACGATCATTATTGGTCGAATAATCTTTCACGTCGTTAAGATAGTCGTATGTCATTATTCGTCGATACGACCTCGCGATTGAAACCGCGCTGCTGCTTTATTTCTCGCGCGCGCCTCGCGATGCGACGCGTAAAAAGATAACGAGTTGCAATTCGCTGCGGCGATCTTAAAATGTTCCGATTCGTTCGAAACCGCGCCTTTTAATAGGTGTTTCGCATTTTTTCCAGTTAGACGCGCGTCGAGGCGATTGGAACGCGATTAGCCAGGAGTAAAAGACTTTATTCGAGTCCAAGGGGCTTGTCTTTGGCGCAGCACATTCGAGCAATCGCGCACTCGATATTTCTCTAATATTCTAATGAATGTAGTCGTGATGTATGGCGCGCTCGATTCATCCAGCGCCCTTGAGAACGTCTAAAATTCTTCTAATGTATCGTTCCGTCCAAGAAATTATATCCCTAATTCGTCAATACGACCACGGAGCTAATTTTACGCTTCCTCGCGAGGAACACGCGGAAGGAATGATCGTTACTGGTAGAACGATCTCTCATGTCGTGTTAAGACAGTCGTGCGCCATCATTCTCGATGATTAAGGTGAACCACTTTGATGGTTTATTTTCAAGGAGCTTTTCGTCTCTGGCGCTGACGATACGAAATCGTGCATGGGCTCGACGATGGTAATTGAAATTTTGCAATTTGTTAAAGGGTTCATCGTTCCACGTTTCCAAGACGATAGAAATTTCATTTTTAATCCAATCGCCGTATCCGTAATTAATTTCAGGCATCGTTTCTGGTGTCGTTCGTTCTGCTCGAAGTCGCGTCTCGTTAAACTCGGCTCGGCGACGGAATATTTTAATAAGCGAATAAATTTCCGCAGTTTTTCAGGCAGATAAGCGAATGAATTCCACGGTGATTCAACGTGACAGTAATGTGTCTATAAAACTAATTTATTCTTTGTAATTTGCTGACACGTCGGAGGTCTCTACGCTTTACGCGGGTAATTGCGTTTCACTGATGATTCAGCGGTATTTTGACACCTTAACATGGACGCGCGAATGTCTGAATCGTTGTTACATCGATAGTGTCATCCATCTAGTAGTGGGCGTGGTGCGATCATTGATCAACGTCTTCGTGCCCACGTCGAAACGTATCTAAACTACTTTTTCCCTCTCCTTTGTGAGATCTATCATTGTCCGCAGTTTACCTACGTTTTCGACGTCGAAAGGATATTAAGAATCTGGCAAATATCGGGGGGGGAAATTAATTTTCCATGCGCGTCTAATATTTATTAATACTCGGCCGCGTGGAGTTGAAAAAAAGAACGAAAACGAACGCCAAGCAAATGAAAGAGCGTATTCAACGTAATGATACGAGGCGAGGAAATATGGAACGAGCAATTCTTTCTATCATTGATCTTCATAGCCCTGGTTTCTTGTTCCCCTCTTCTTCAGAAGCCAAGATCAGAATGAAAATATCTCTAGGGCACGCGGTAAGTGATATTGCATTAACTCCTAAGTGAAACACATGAGTAAAGGCGGACCCGAGGGAGTTTTATTTACGTTGTCACCGCCGTACGGTTGGTTTTACGCGCTCTTTGCCAACGAACCGGCTAAATTGTTCTTTAAATTACACTCTCCGCCGTAATCGTTGTTGCTTTACGATACGTCGTTGAGAAAGATTCGTTGAAGAGAGACTGCCTTTCCGCGCCGCGATATCCAGCTGTCCTCGCGATTAAATACCTTCGCACGGGTATGGAGTTGTCGCTGAGAGTAATGGTTCGCGTGAACCGCGTCGAGAAGAGCCGCTCGCCCCCAAATATCCGGGCGGCAGCGAGCGTCACGCTTTGGAAATAACGAACGCCCGAAGCCACCATCGGCGTATCGTGACACGCCATCGGTAAGACGACGGACCGCGCGGTGCATCAACGATGCGACCTATTATGGCGTGAGCAAATTGCTTGCCGTCGTAAAATCCGTCTGAGTGATTGATTAGCATGAGGTTCGACCGACTGGTTGACTCGCGACTCCTTCCGTCCCGGCCCTCTTTCTTCGGCCCGTGTGCGCGCAGAAACGCGGAACAACGCTCCCATAGGCGGTCATCTGGGGCCAGCCTTATCGACGCGATCGACGTCCAGGCATCTTTATTAGCCGCGTCGCTCGCTGTCGCGCGCTCGCGCGAATTATACAATCAGTCGGGTGGTACCATCCCCTTTTTCGTCGTTCGACCGCGAGAGACGCGCGTGGGAGACATGGCGGACGTCTCGAGATCGGGACGAGCAATAACAGTTCTTGCCGTGGCGACAACTGTTGCCTTCCAACCACGTCTGTCACCATGTCTATCTACGAAGCGGTGGCGGCAAGGTCACGTACGTACGCTGCTCGTCCGTAGCCTACGCAATGACGACCCGATCGGGCTAGACAGCGTCGAGGGTGATGACCCGTGGGTTCGGCCTCCCGAAGAGGAATTTCGTGTCGGCCGGGGGTTTAAAAATAGAATCGAATGAAGCAGGCGTTAAGAGCTGACGAGGCCGCCGCGGCATGGGCACGGTGGCATTGTGTGTCCGCATCGCGCAGGGGGAAGGATAAATGATAACCATTAGCAGGGAGCTTACCTTGCCGGTGGTAGCCGACTTGTAGAGCGGGCCCATGATAACATGATCGGTGGGGCAACCGTCCGAGTCAATTAAGACTATCTCGCTGGAGTCCACGCCGTCCATAGCCACCAGCTCGCGCACAAAGATCTCGTACGGGCTGTTAGGGTCGAGGATCTCGAACTTCAGAGCCAATGGATCACCGACTTCGGCGGACGGGATGGCTTCGTTTCCGCTGCGGTCGGTGATCTTCATGGCCACGTTGGGCGAGTCGACGATCACCTCCTCGGAGTAGGCGGGCGTTATGTCACCGTGCACACCGAGGTCGACTTCGTTCGACACTGTTTTGTTGGTCAGGTCGTACTGGCAGGTGACGGCCAGCCCGAGGTCGGAGCTGGTGACGATGGTGTCGTGGTGTTGGATCACGACGTCGTTCAAGTACCGTCCCAGGCCCTGCTGTCTGGTGTTGCACTCCAAGTCGTCGTAGGCCATGCGGAGCTCGAATTCCAAGGCGCCCTTCACATCCTGCACGCACGAATTTGGCGATCCCTTCACGTACACCTTGCCGTAGAACAGCTTGCTCGTTTGGATTCTCGTCACCATGTCACCGGCACGACAGTCGATGGTGACGTTGTAGCAGGAGCTCAATTCGTACGTCGATCCCTCGGGCACGTCCAAGTAGGGTTCCTGAAATTAGAAACGAAACGCTCTTTTCTACGGCTCTTCTTCGTGGTCGCCTCGAATCGAAATTAATATTCATCGAGGAGCGGCGTGTTTCTAGCAACTGGTCGTACAGATACCGGTGACGTCATCGGCCGATAAAGCGTTAATATTCTCCCAGTACGCGGTGCTCGTGTAAAAGTGTGCACGCGCATCGGAATTCTTCGTTCCTGTATCTCTCGTTGGAAAAAACCGGCCGCGAAATTAGCATCCCGCAAACAAACTATATTTTAATGCTAATAATATTTTACTCGATTATGGTAATTCGGTAATTATTCTCGATAATGCGGTAATCTGGGTCGGCGGAATAATAAAGATTTGCATATTTCTACCGAAACAGCCGCGCGGTGTAATAATTATCCGTCACTTACAAAACTCAAACTGTCGCGGACGCGCGTTCTCGTTCACCGTTTTATCCGCTAACAAATGGCTAAATACATTAAAGGCAGAACACCTGCTCATTATCAGAATTATAGCGTTAACTTCGGACCGCTGTCACTTTACATAATTATTGCAGCATATTATTCAAATTGTTTAATGGTATAAAATACAAGTCCGTCGTTATTGCTTCGAACGTTACCGCTCGTTTAACGACGCAAAAAAGCGTCCAGGATCGACAGTCGACGCAAAAATCGCGGGACTTTTGCCCATTACAAAACTATCTCTCGAAACGTGATCGACTCGTGCGCGTTTGAATGGGGCGACGACATTATTCCATTTTTTCCCCCTTCTTCTCGTAAATCATTTCTTGTCAATCAGTTGGCGCGAATCCGAGGTGGGATAAAAATGTGGAAAAAGCAGCCGCGACGCGAGTGTGACACGCGGGTAAAGAAAAGGAAAAAAGAACAACAGTGATTCAGTTCGACGTGGAACGACAGAACGGAAATAGAGCGAGCCGATTCTTCAACAGGTTGGCGAGAAGAAAAGTCTTTGTCTTGACTTTCTCGGGGCACCAGGCGCCGTTCTCTCTCTCGTATGCACAAGCTGAAGAGCCATCCGCTGGCTCGATAGGGTAAGCATCTGCGATGGAAACTCGATTTTCCACGAATGCGCTCTCGGCGAATTGTTCGACCTGGTTTGCACGTGTGCGATGTAATCACGTTTACAGAAAATCCCTACCGGCCCTTTCAAGAGTACGTGGGCCAGAGGCGGAACGGGTGAAATGTGTGGTCTACGATTTCCAACCGAATTCTATGCTCCAAATTGACGTCGAATTGTTTTACTTCGTGTGCCGAATGAATTAAAGTAAGTTTGCGGAACGAAATTTCGCAGCGCGAAACAACCATCGCGCACCGTTTCTGCGAAATACCCGCGGAATAATGTTTTATTAAACGTGTCTCGTCGAACGAACGGTCGGCCATGGCGCGGGAACGGTTCTTTCCGATTCTGTAAACCAATAACCGGAAAAATTGTGTCGAAAATTTTAATCTAACAACGGCTCGTTCCTTTTTCTTTTTTTTTTCAATACGGACCAGTTATTGGAGATATTTCTTGTAAACGATTTGCTCCGAGTAAAAGTCTTTTCTTTGTCAGCCTGCTCGATCGAGCGCTTTTTGCTAAACTAAACGACTTCCTTCTAAAAGGATTTAGAAGATAATATGGTTATATTAAATTTCTTACCTGAATATCCGAAAGCGTAGCTCTGGAGTGATGGCTCAACCGACAGACCATATCGCCAGTGTCGCCGTAGTCGTACGAGTGGCAACGGAACGGTGAATTCAGGCAAAGCTCGCGGCACTCTTCTGCGCTGTTAATCTCTTGGTAAACGGAGTCCACGGTTTTCAAGATACGGCCAGACAGCTTTTTGAATTCGCACAGTTTTACAGGCTCGTCCACGCAATGATTCTCGAGATAATCGATGCCTTTGGCGACTTGGAACGCGCTCGATCCCGCTACGGTCAGTCGGTCCATGTCCGAAAGCTCGCACACCTTCGTTGCGTTCGCGTAATTGGCAGATCTGTAACAAAAATCGGACGTTCGTTACGGATTTTCAGCTTCTCGAACGAACACGCTTCGCAGCTGCACGCGATATCCTCTACTGGACTATGAAAATCTTTGTACGGCCGTCGAGCTGATCGTTGTGGGCGGGGTGCAGAAGCCAAAACTACGAATTTCACCGGGAACAACGCGCGAACGTATTAACTTGCGCTGGAACTTCAGCATGGTCCATAAATGGGAATCACCAGAGTCCATAACAGAAATTGTAATAAAAGCCGGGTAATGGATTCGCGCAAAACAGCGGGCTTCGCGCTGCCAAATATTGCCGCGGCGCAAATTACACCCTTCCAAGTTGCTCGTTCGCGGCTACCACAGGGCGACCGTTCCTCGCCGTGAACACGCGCAATTGCTCGTCATTTACGATAGCGTTTCTTTCGACGATCGGGAACTGCCGATCTGAAACGAACAGAAACCGCTCCGCGCCGCGTTTAATCAACAAGAAACCCGTCCTTAATGGCGTGAAACAGAAATATCGCGTTTAGAATCGTTCACTCTTTAAGCGTGTCGCGGTAAAACTTACGAGCGCGTTACAGCGGGCCCTGTTTTATTTTTCAAAGACGCCTGGCGCCGTGGGTCGGTGCAATTATTACGTGCTACCCGGGGTTTATTGCTTCGTAACAGTGCGCGCTTGAACCGCGAAAACACTAATTTACAGACGTCCAAGGATAGAGCAGGGACGCGAGCGGTTTCCCCCGTTTCTCCGCCACGGTTTTTGCCGGACGTTCGTTAATGCATGCATGCGATGAGCGTAATACTGGATGACTTGTCCGTAGACAGGGATATCTCATCGCTCTTTGCTTATTCCTATCTCGCTTTTTGCCTATTCTAGGTGCAAAGGCATGAAGCATCGTGGTATCCCGGCCGCTTACGCGAATGCACCAGATAATTGGTATCTGAATAGAGCTCCCTCGGATTAGGGTCCGTGCATGTAGATTCTGAACGGAACAATTTATACCACGGGTACAAACGCTTCCGTAAGAACGCTTTATTGGTAGGTTCAATTTGTGCGCGTTTAGCGGCAAGAACCGGAATGAAACGTGTCGGATGCGAACGAGAAAAGTCGTTACGGAATGTATAAATGTTTATCGTGGAAACATTGTGAAACGTGTATAAATATTGGTGGCGCCTATTACGATATCGCACGAATATTTACACTCCGATTCAGCCGCACCGCCGCAGATGTCCTGCAATTCTCTACGCTGATAGCTCGACGCGATTCGTGCATAATGTCAATAGCGATTATGAAAAAGTGTCGACAGTCGAAACCTCTGTTAAAAGTACCGACAACGGTTCGCTAATTAGAATTCTCGTCGACGGGATTTTGCAGATTTTTAACGACGAGAAGTGCCGATTAAATTCGCGTCAAACCGTCGTTATTCTCTGGCCGAAACCGGCTCGTAACGTTAGTGCCTCCACCACTATTTTAACATCAGGCTCAAAGTGAACACGGCGCGGCACCAAATTTATTCCACGGCGCTCGATCGATTTTGGATTATATTGCCTTAAGGTCTGAATAATATTCATAGATGGTACGTTATGATTTCAATATCCTCGGGATTCTCGAGCAAGGGAATCGAACTCGAAAAATCACCGCGTCCTTATGCGGCTCGCTGCGACGAACGCCGCCATTGAATCAAAAGTATAATCGAATCGTCCGCGGGCCCCGCGATTATCGTCGAATCCTTTCCCATCGTATTTGCCAACGAGACAGCCCCCGTCAAGTCGATGGTCGGGTATCCTGATCGATGCGATCGGCGAACGTTCGATTCCATATCCAACGACGTCTCGAACGTATCGTTTCAGCGACGATTTCGTTGTTTGCGCGGCTGTTTTTATCGCGCCGCGCGACAATCGAACTCGTCAAATTCAAACGACACCGTTTAATGAAACAGCACAAACAGAAATGAAGCGTTCCGTAATCGAACGTGTCTAGTTGACTGTTCGTTCGTTAAATCAACAAGTTTCGACAGAATTGTTCGCGATTCGAATAATTGGCCGACGGTGTACGCGTTCCACCTGCGTTTATTATTCATTCCGCGAGCGCGCGCGCGCGCGCGCCCACGCACGCCACGGGAAATCGCTTTTACCGCGAATTACTTTTATCCGATTCGCTGATACGGCCCGTGATTGCAGCGTGGCAAGATTTACGCGCGTCGCCCCGTCGTCATCGATCTCTGATAGAAACGTCAAACTATATTTCGCGCTCAAATTCGCGGTCTTCTCCGATATGGCGACGCGAGAAATGGAGAAACGGAACGCGCCTCCTTCGTTTCGTCGCGGCGCGCGTAAATTAATTTCCCCATTCAGATGTCTCGCGCACGACTCTTTTCAACGGATCGCCCTTTTTATTTATTTCTTTGCTACTTGCTATTTCAGTTAGACAGCTTTTTACGGGCATTCGTAATCGTTAATATCCGTTTCATCGGCAATTAATATACATGGTATGTCCGTGAATTGATCTGTCTACTGCTGGGTTATTTAGGGTCGCGTTCTGAATAACGCTGCTTCAGATTTGGTATGCGCTCTACGGTACGCGAAACAGAGGATTTAATAACAAAATTGGTACACGTTATAGATTATCCATAATGCTTGAATTCTACGGAGTTCTACGAAGCGTTTATTCGTTGCAACGAAAGCATTTCAATTATCTAGGAAATATAAATATGGACCTACTTTTCATCTCATCTGAAACTTGTAATTTGTACATACACATATCCTATGAAATTAGAGCCCTCGAAAATCACGACTCGTCCGTTAAGTGCGCAATGTATCCACGAAGTTTCACGCGTTAGCTTTTCCAGCAGCCCCCGTTCGCAAGCAAAAAGTTCGCTCGCGACCAGAGGTCCATCGTTCAACTGCGAACCCATCCCCGTGATTTCCTCTTTTTTTTCGAAATCGGGTATAAGATATACCGTGCAACTTAGAGTAAACCTCGAGGGAAATTTTAACCCAGCAGGCAGATGTTAAATGCGAAGTTAACTTCGATAGAGCAATGTCCGCCCCGTTTCACCCCGCTTACCCAGCCACCCCGTCCCATTTTTCTCCCATCCACCGGCTGTTGTCTCTCTTTCTCCAACTTCGAGACAGTTTGCCCCCTTCTGTTCGCCAATCGTAAATTCCCTTACCATCTTCCCGCGCCGGACTATTTCGAACAAATGGCGAGGCAAGGAAAAAAAAAAGAAAGAAAACGGAAGAAAAGGCAGCGTGAATCAGGGGTGGCTGAGGGTAGGGGCGGAGTAAGACGAGCCGCAACGGTGGAAACGCGGCGCTGGAGGCAACGACAGAAAAGAATTACAAGTGACTCGGCCCGCTGCATCTCGATGAATCTCAAATTATTCGCCGCGGCGGTGTTTCAATACAGGCGAATCGACCGTGTTCGACGCATCTAACTTGCATTAAATTTCCATCCGGCCACGGGCGAACGAGGCCGATCGATGGGTAGGGATGTGGCGCGACTCCGGGGATGGCCAGGCGGGGTTAAATAAAATAAATAAATCGAGTAAGCGAATGCAATTCGGCTGGATCGCCTCGGAAGCGGCGAGTTTCTGCGCGCGCTCGCCTGTCAGAGACGCTTCCTCTCTCGTAATTTCGGTGCCCACGCAACGGGCGCCATTTACGACGAACGCAGCCCTCGCTCTTTTTCAGCAGCAACGGCATTTCTGCCGGTATTTAAGCTGCTGTTTTTACGGACGCTATTTTTTCGAAGAAATTTCGCGAGCGTCGCCGAGGCGGCCAGAGATGGTTGGGCCAGCCATAATTTGGGGTTGCGGGCGCACTATCTTAGTCAAATAAAAAATCGTGGCCTAAACCTTGTTTAATATACGCGTACTTCGTTAAGTTTTGTCGGCAAGAATTCCAGCGCACGTTGCCCCGACACTGTTACCCGTTCATCGCTGCCAATAGAATTGTTCATCGAGAAAACTTGCGTTCCGAATTATCTGTAGTCCAACGGACATCGATTGGAAAATATTTCTCGAGTATACGTGTCACGGTAAGATGTTTAAAACCACTTTGCGAGACATCGAATTCACGCGCGAAAGGAAAAAGTTCTCGCCGCCATTCGGTTATTTCTCTCGGGCACATCTGGAGTATACGTCATCCCGTATTTGCGGCTGCCCCCTCGAACTCTCCGCGGACGTATCACGGTCGCGAGGAAAATTTCCTCGCGAACCTACGGGAGCGATAAAATACGTAGACGCGGACACGGTCGCGTTGCGTTTCACGATGTCGCCGGGTTCGCCGATCGTTTCGCGGGAACAACCGCGCGAGTGAACGCTTGTAAAACTTTAATCGATCCGCTAACCACCGTGAACGATAATGGGCGAGCGAGGAAACATTCTGAGAACCAGCTCGGCTATGAAACCGATAACTGGTCGCGTGCGATCCGGCATTCGGCGTTTCCGCGTCACGTATGCGGGGCGCATCGCGGGCCGCGAGTCCACGAATCCGCGACGCCAACCGAAAAGCGCTAATTTGCATTAATGTTTTGCAGCGCCGCGCGCTCCTTCTTCGTGCGTACTCGACCTGCCAGAACGGAGAGAGCAGTCCTCGGATAAGCGGCGATTATTAATGATCGCCTCGCAAAAACGAAACCCACGGCGAATTCTCCGTGTCGCGCTTTATACGATCCACCCGCGAGTTCGTATCTGAGGTATTTTTTTCAACTCGAAATGAGCTAATCAACCGTGGGTCCGTGCACGCGTGCTCCGCTAACCAACGACCGTGCCACGCGTTATTTACGAATCCCTATCATCCCTGGACCACGTTTCTCACGCGTGTGACAGAAACGTTGAATTTGTTTAGCTTTTATGCAAAATGGACAAGAAGATTCGGTGTCTCCCTTCGGGGTGTACGTTGAAGTAAAAATAGGGTCCGGTTCCAACTATAAATCAATGGCAGTCGCGCGATACGGTCTTCGTTAAATTCACTCGACAACCCCCGACAGAGATACAATTTAACAGATCGAGAGCATCGGTGTTAAGTAATAGGCGGAGCCAGGACGGGGCGCAGAGCGTGGAACGAGGTGAGAGGTGCGAGAGGGGATCAGATAAAAGAAAGGTCAAGATCGAACGAGATAACGGGAAGAAAAGTGGAATTTCAACGGGTATTTCGGTAGTTACGAACAGTCGACGCTGGGATCCCTCGCTCGATCCCACTCGCCCCGCCATCCCTGCGCTATTACTCCGAGATATACGTCGTCTACGCAATCCCGTGATGCATTGCGCGTTCACCCGCGACTGCGGGACGAGACACCCTCTCCATCCCTGAAATACCTCACCCTTTCCCTCGCTCGTCCTTCTGCGGATCGACTTTTCCCAGTTGCACCGACTCTCACCGCCGGTCTCTCGCTCTCCCGACAAATAGCTACAATTACGTACATGTGCCAATACATAACCCACCCCTGCAGCCTGGTCTTCCGGCACCCTACCCCCAAACCGATCCCTTTCCCCCGTCCTAACGGACGAACAAAGTGCACGGCCACCAGTCGTCCGTTTACCGGCGATGTTCGCGTCCGACACCTACGTCTTTCTTTCCCCAGCCAGCTTCCGGTTTTCTTCAGGCGCTTTCTCCCGCTCGTCGCCACCTCGAACGCTTCGAGGGCGAAAAAACGACGAGAAGAGAGGGGAAGTTGTCGAACTGTCCTCTCGAAGAGTCATTCGAAAGAACGAACGGAGGCGTCCTTTATATATCGCGCGCGCGCTCTAATCGTTTCTTCTGTTCGCGCGTTCAGGCATCAGCGAGTTGACGTTTCCAGTTATGGTAATAAATCCGCGCGCGGCGTTCTTTTTCGTGCCGGGCAACCCTGAATCGACGCTCGTAACGCGAGTTATTGGGCGATCAAGCCTCCGGCGCTGTTATCTACGATCTGCAGCGATTAACGACGCGTCGCGCGCATAAGTAATCAGCTTTATCTCGAGCGTTTATCACCCCATTAATTCTCTCTTAATAAAGCTAATAATAAAATCGGGGAATGCTAATTCGACGGTTTCCCCGTATCGCTGTATCGCGCGAATTATCAGGGAATCAAGCCAGCCCCGGGCTAATGCTCGCGCCATATCGCGCGCTTAAGTAACGCACCTTATCTCGGACGTTTATAACCCGTTTGATTCCTGGCGCGCGGTATAACTCCAGTGAGAGAAAGAGAGAGAGAGAGAGAGGAGAGTCGCGAGACTCGAGATCGGTTGAGGGAAACGTCGAGAATCACGCGGGAACGTTTACATCGCTCGCTGGCGTAGCCGCGAAACGATATCTCTTGGCAAACGATTCGAGAGAAATCACGACGCCAGGATTACCCCGACTGCGGGGGTGGAAAATAGAGCACGGTAACCGAGGGTAGTCGCTCTCACGGAACTTGGTAAGCACCTCGAGGTGCAAGGAATTAGACGTCGCAGCGACTATGCACGCGCCTGGGACACATGTACCTGGGACGCGCCTCTCGCGCGCTGCGACGCTCGCTGGTATTAGCGTTTATATGTACGGCCGCCCGGTGTAATTACGATAAAGTTAATGTAAGGGTGGCCCAGCTGGCACTACGGTCGATCGACGACGTTCACGGTGTAACAGGTGCTACCTCGTGAGTTTCGGGGCGTCGGTATAGCGCTTTTCACGACCGGCAACCAAGTAGTTAAGATATGGGCCCAGCTGTGTCTTGGAAATGGGGTGCCGCGGCAGGAAAAGTTCGCGTGCCCGACTCGACGGGGGAGTTTTTACGTTGTCGAGGTGTCACGTGCGCTCTGTTCTCGACTTTCTTTTTTTTTCACGCGGAAGCAACGCTTTCATTTCGAGACCGAAGAAAGCGCGTACGCGTAAGTCGAACGCGTCTAACGATGGCGGAACGCTCGAGATCGAAAGATGTAACGGGCAGCACACGTGCACAGTGGTACGAGGAGGGAGTACCGAACGAGTCGATAATTAATGACGAGGATTGTAGTTGTAATCGTCGATGTACGCCCATGTACGCGGCTCTAATTAATAAATATCGCAGTGGCTAATGAAATGTGTTTTCTAATTCCGGCGGCACGGTAACGTCGGTTTGATTGCGAATTAATTACTCATATCGCTCGATTTGCATATGTAAATCGGACAACAGAGAGTTACAGACTCGAAGGGGCCACGAGAGGAAAGCGAGAGGGAGAAGTAGGACGCGGGTGGGAAGCAAGTATCCGCCTCGCTATCATATCTGGGCAACTGCAGTAGTATAAGCGTACGATAGAGCGGTGGAGGGAAAGAGCGAGCCTCCACTTATCGTGGAATTCGTTTCTATCAAGTGCTCTTGTAACTGTTGTTGTTAACGACTCTCGATAACCTCTTTTATAGCCATTGTGTACGTGCCTCCCTCTAATCGCACGATACAGTTCACTTCGAGGAGCCGCAGGGATTTTAATTGGCTCGAGCGGATTGGAAATTGCATTTTTTCTATGTATCGCCTGTTGCCTTGTACGCATAATTTCATGAAATTCGAGCGCGCAACGCCGCGAAGGGACCGGGAATGTGTACTCGCGTCTCGATCGCATGGGTGTCGACCGGAGCCTTTATTTGGGAATGCCTGGTCGGTTCGAACTCTAACGAACGGCAGCAACACCTAGCCGAGTTAAAATCTGGAGGCTCGCGGAGGCTCGCGGTGCGTGATGCAAACTACGTGGAGGCCGTGATCTGATAGCGTTCGAAAATATAAAAGGAATATGGAACAAGGGTCGACGGGCAGAAAAGAGGATCGATCGGGTCCCGGCACCGTACGATGCTGGCAGAACAGGGACCAGAGGTGTACGTAGATAGAAACAGAGCCGCGATAAAGTCGTACCTCTCTTATTGCTATCTTCGCCGTAATTCTCCCCAAGTTGCTAGGAGAACGAGCACGCAAGAATAGTACGGTCAGCAGGAACGGGCACGGTTGCTTGTAACTTCTGTTTGTACGTACACACCGTCGAGATCTGTGCACGCCGGTGCACACTGACAGGATATATTTTAATGGTCGGATTTCTGCGCGCATGTACGTCCCTATCTTTCATGGTAACGACGCAACCAACCCCGTATGAACGTCGTGCAAACGGCGGAGGGAAAATGGGGCTAAACTAGTACGGAGGGAAAGGCAAACGGAATAGCGAAAAGCTGGGCCAGGCGAGAAGGATGCGCGTTAAAAGCGAATGTTCTTTTAACCGTGCAACATCCCGACCCTCCTGGCAACTGCTAGATCATTAACCCCGTCCCGTAAAAACGACTGACATTTTCATCGCCCGTTCATTTTTTGCCCGGCCGTCTCCTTTCTTCTGGAACGTACGCCCGGTTTCCGTTGAATGCAACTCGTGTCGCAATCATTCTTTCCAATGATATTCGCGGCAACCTACCGATGCTCCGCTGCGCAACGAATTATGTAAATCAAAGCGGGAAGGAGTTCGCTATCACGCACCCTTTGCATGCTTTTCTGCATGACGGCGTAAAGGGTATACGGGCCGTTCTTGCGCCCGGCGTAGACATAACTCTTCTCCAGCCGTGGATACAAAGAACCAACAGAAGATAGGATCGCGTACCTCGGACAATTCCCACTTCTTAAGTATCGAGCTTCCTTTCGCCGGTTACAATTTTCTGTCGTTACGTTAACCGTTTCCCTCGAATTGATTTCATAAAACAATTTCACGCTCCGGTAGATCGGTAAGAAAAGGCTCGAGTTTGTTTACGAATCGGACGCGGGTTCGAGCGCGCGCGGTTAATTAGTTTTTACGACGCGCGACGCGAATTCCCTTTCGCGCCCGTGTTACCGCGCGGGCACCGACCGAGCGAGCGAGCGACGAGACGTCGATCGCGGTTAATGGGATAGAAATGATCGTATAAAGGAGAAAATCCCGCGGCCGGCCGAAGGCAGCACAATGTCTCCACTCTCGATCTTTTTTATCTTCCCTTATTCAAGGGGAATCGTTGCGCGCAGCCAGGCAAACGAAGCCAAGACGGACGAGCGAACACACGGGCAGACCCTCCGTTGGAAGAAGGCAGGTAGACAGGCGAGCTGGCATGGGGGCGAAACGGTCGGGTAAACCATACGTATTAGAGATCTAACTGACAACCGGTGGTCCTTAACATTCCCCCATCCGACTTGAATGATTTACTCGGATTCGCCACTGTTTAGTTTAAACAAACGCTGTACCTCGGGTAGACGGTGGCCGGTCTCTTCGCGTGCCACCGTGCACATCCTGCCCGTTCTCGGTTGGTATTGCTGTAGCAGTTGGCCGGGTCGCTGTCACTGGCATCAAGCCCCGGTACGAGATGCAGGGTCCGCAGTGGGGGCGGTACGACGGGGGCCCAGCGGGGTTTCTACTCGTCGAGATGAGTACCGACGATTGCGGGACTACTGGTTGACCAGCGGAGTACACCTACTGCACTAGGCGCATTCAACGCGTACCAACTGCACCGCAGATATATCGCTGTACACCCTGATCCTTATACGGCGGCTAATTGATTGCGGCCTGTGCGTATTACATTTGCGTTTTAAACGACGCGAAATATCCGTGCTGCCCGTTCCACTCATCTTCCCGCGCAAATTGACCATTAGGACCGTCTTTTTCCGTGGAAATTCCACTGGATCGATTCGATCGATTCGTGCGGAGTCCCTCGGATTCGAATCGCACCGCGCTCGCCTTCGTTCGAATTGCTGGCTCGTTCGATCTGGTTCTTGGGTTTCGATCGTCCCGTGATCTCCTTATCCCACCGATCCGCTCGAGATAGCTATGTTTTAATGATTAAACGTAACACGTGTACGAAACGCGCAAATCGGCGCTTTCCGTGGAATCGATTCTCAGCGTCTCGTTCCGCTCGCAAAGTCCTCCGCCGTCTGAAAAAATTATTCTCCCGTGCTCCAGATCCGTGTCGTTACGTTGCAAATACATCCGTTATTTACTTCACGGAGAGGTTACTTTTTCGCGAAACCTTAAGAAATAGTGCAAACGACAAGTTAATGCACGCTTGAACGTCGCAGGAAATCCTCCCTCGCTTTTTCTCTCTCTCTCTCTCTCTCTCTCTCTCTATCTTCCTCTGTCTCTGTCTCTGTACTTTCAGCTCTTAGGAATTCAGGTTTTACTAGGTTCGCTGGAGAAGCCCGTAAAGATTTAACGAAGAAATTTTGGGCGAGTCAGGATGCATCGGGGTACGTTCGATAATTGGCCTCCATTTATTGTCGTTGCTTTCTTCCTCGCCGAGGGCGATATCGTGTCGTCCGAGAACTTTTAATGGATTCTCGGGCAACAATAAATAGCTTCGTTAGTCCCTGGATATTGGAAATCGGTGCAGAGAAACGAACAACTAATTAACGATGGTACGAATGTACCCGATATGCGAATATCAGCCACGCCCGAAGTAATGCGAGCGGTGTACAAATCTTCGCATCCGCCCCCCCGATCGCTCGATTTTCCGGGGTAATTGAAAGGGTCCCGCGCGCAAAAGAAATAATAACGATATCGCTAATTAAGGGGTGTAGCCGCCCGTTCGAACAATCGCGGCACAGGCGCGCTTAAAATGCTTTGGAAACCTATCGAACTGCGAGTTGCGAAACTCGCGCGATCCTTCCGCGTAATTCCGGCCTTCTTAGGAATGTCGGACGACAGGCGAATCGCGCTGCTCTTCAGAGAGAATCCCTTAACGCGAGGAACGAGGAGCTGCCTTTCAAATCTCTCGATCGCGGGTGGATCGTTCGCGCGGAATGTAATTAACGCCGCTCGACCACGTTTATCACAAAAAGCAACCCGTTCTATCGGCACCCTCGGAGCTACCCCCTCCAGTTTTTCGTCATCGTTAGCTCGAAACTTTTCTTATTATCCGAATCGAAGGACCCATCGGTTTTAATCAGCGCGATGAACGCAATTCGCGGAGCTGTCCGCTCGAACGGAGCGGTTCGCTGATAAAATTCCCCCCCCCTCCCCCGAGCGAGGGAGGGAGGAGACGCAGCTCCTCCGCCGTCTCGACTCGGAGATGAATGCTCGGTCTCTCGAAATAATTCCGACACGCGCGTCCCGTTGATACGAAATGATTTATAGACGGGCCGCAGTGGTGGCCGCGCGCGGAGGAGCAGGCCTTTTCTTCGGGACGATCAGGAAGGAGCGTTCCTCGAGTGAATCTCACGCGGAGGACGCGTCCCGCGCGCTGGCGTAACGCCCACGTCCCTACCTAAAGCTAACAACCGAGGATTTTCTGGCGCGGACGTTTATCGCGTGATAAATGAGCCGCGAACGGAACGACGACTCAATCCCTTTGACGCATCACCACTGCCCGTGATAACTATCGCGCGTCAAGCCGGGGTCTCTCGAACGAAAGGGAGATCAGTTTTAGCGTATGAGTTGACAATGGACGCGGAAGCGGGCAACCGGAGGATGAATGTTACATGAATGCCTAGTCCGAGGGCACGATTGTCCGAGCCGTGTAACCACCGACTGGAACGTGACGGAAAAACATTACTCTCGTTGAGAATTGCCGTAATTCATAGGTTCGTAGTAACTTGTTCCCGAGAAATCCGCTACCGCCATTTCTCAAGGCATGTCATCAAATACGTTATTGTTAGCCCGGAGTTTCTCGTAAAACTAACCTGGCTCTGGCTCCGGCTGGAACGCGGCTAACTATTGTTACGTAACGACGCCTTTCCTAGTTCGTTAGAAGCGGTGCGCTTCCTGTGCCGCTCGCTTTCAAATTAAATCGAATGCATAGTATAACAGGGATGGGAATCGCGGACGAAACCGGAGCGAACCCAATCGAATCGCTGTACGTACGGAGCCCCTGGTGACTGTTTAGTCGAACGTACGCCGGTCAATTTACATTTTAATAGCTGGTCTGGCTCGGACACTGTTATAACCAGCCGGGGTCTGTCGTGCCAGACGGATCGATCGTTATCGATTCGACGCGGCCGGGTATCCCTTTCTTTGCGAATCCGCCTCGTTATTCGCTTCTATCTCGGACCTATAAGCCCGGATAATAAGAAGTAAGACGGTATGACAACCGCTTCCCAGGGATCACAGAAAGCGGTGCCCGGGGATGAGACCTAGTCTGATTACGGAGCAATCATCCGCGACATTGACGACATTCCCTTCGCTTTTTTCACCCCGCCCCTGCTCCCGTCGGCCGCGGTCCCTTTCTCTACCTCTACAATTCCGCCCCGTTCTTGCTTCCTCTTATTTCATTCTGTTTCGCCTCTTTTTCCGCCGTTTCGGGGCCCGAACGCCGCGCGGCTTCGACGCGATTCCAGAGAGAGAGAGCACCGTCGCCGCCACCGCCACCGCCTAACGATCGGTCGTCCTCTTTGCAACCGCTGTCCCAGAATCCTCCTTTGTGACGGTCACACATGGAGAAGAGGCGACTTCCGCATGAGCGCACGCAAAGTTGATGTCTATTGCGGAATTCGGACTGGACGCAGGCTCGGTCCTTTGCTGGATTCTGGTGCGGTCGACCGATTTGAAACTAACGAGGGGACGGGCCCCCCTTTCTCGCCGGTATGCGCGCTACCCCACGGGACACCGGGAGAAAAGCCTGATCGATCAAGCCCACGATCCGCCGTCGTAGAAAGGTATACCGTGGCGCGAGACGTGACTAAACTACTTAGTCGTTACTTGGCTGCGACGATATCATTATCGTAAACGCCGACCGGCTAAGACAAATCGCGGCGCGGCTTTTAGCATTAATTAGCAGCAAATTATGGTCCAACGGGCGAATACAAACGACGCCGACGTGTTATCCCGCGATAGATAAATCTCTCCCGGTGAATTGCGTACGAAGACCTTTTTCGAAGCCATTCCCATTTCTTTCCTGGCAAAAATATCGGTGCCTCGACAGCCTCTCCGGCGACTCTTAATTAAGAGACGCGTGATCGGCGTAAAATATGACGTTGCTCGCGATGCGATCTCTCTCTCGAAAAAAAATATACAACGCGCGCGATGATTTACAGGCAACGACAGGCTTATTTTTCGGATTTTCGTTCGGAAATCCATTGGTACATAGCCGCGGCGCGAAATCTGCTTAATACGGATTTTAATGTAAATTGGTTTTCGAACCGAGGCGTTCTCGTTACTCGCCCGGGCAACGGAAGAAGGTCGAATAACAATTTGCACTTGAATACGCCGGCGGAGGAAGAAAATAAAGGAGACATCGAACAGCTGGAACGCTTTTTGCCTCTAAAACGCATTGTCTGAGATAAGGGGGTGGCGCGGCCTATATCCGCTCGCGAGCGTTCACCTTCAAAATGCCGGGCATCGATTCGTGTACTAAGAGAGTATCCTTTTGTCTCTGTTGCCCGACGGTCGTACCTCGTCGTTCGTTTCGCGGGGAATTGAGTTTCGACGAGCTTATACATCGGTGCTCGAGAAGTGGGATAGGAAGAGCAAAAGCCCGGTATTTCCGCGAGTCAGTGCAAAAGGAGATTCTCGGCGATCTGGTCTAGCAGACGTCAAAATTACTTGGCGCTGTTCATTCTACGACCCTCCCAGCGACGCGTCCTCCTCCCGTCTTTTCACCCCTTTCCGCGCTCTCCGCCACCCTGCTCTCCGCGCCATCTTCTTTTTCCCTCGCGTCTCGAGGCTTCCTCCGTCGTTCCAACGATTACGCATCCACCTCGCCCAGCTGCCGTTGGAAAGATGGACGCTCGCCGCCCCGCGAAATTGTCCACGGTAATCGAACCGTCCTCGAAATCACCTGGAAACTAACGGCGCGGCGGAAACAAAGGAAATTACGCACAGTATCGTGCCACTTGAGCCTTGGTATGCATTCCCTTTGGTTTGCTGGGTGCGTGCAAAGGCGCGCAATAATGCAAGTGCGCGAGAGAAATCCGCGGCCAAGAGAGAGAGAGGGAGGAAGGGAGTTTCTGTTCTTCGTTAGTGATGGAACGAGAACGATGCTCGTGGCGAAGGGGGTACACGGCCGGAATCGATCTCAGCATCTACCTCGCCGGAAAAGGAAACGTCCTGCATCGCGGGGACTGCTCTTTGCGCGTGGTCTGGCGTGGATACTTCGGCTTGAATGCCTTCCGCGCTGTTCCCGCGCGATTTTAAATAACGCTTTTCCTCCAGCTACCACCGCGCTCGCTAGAATTACGGGATCGATTTACTCTTCCCGCTCTCCCGCCCTTATTGGAAGTACGTATATTTTAACGAGGGTGAAAGAGCGCCCGAGATTCGTTTACTCAGGTATTCGAGTAAGACCGAGGTTTGTCTCTGGGTAATCGGTTTCCGGACGATCCGTTGCCGTGTTCCGATATGGACGAGCGTTCGTCGCGAAACAGTCTGCGATCGTGGTCCTATAGGAAGTCGCCGATTCAACGGAGAAGAACAGACGACGGGAAACATTCTCGATCGCGGTGATAAACGTTCGATACGTCAAGTTGGACGAAAAACTCGAGGAGAAGGAAAGAGAGAGGGAGAGAGGGAGAGAGGGAGAGAGAGAAAGTGGAGTACGGGGATAAATGTCAACGTGAGATCGAGCGGGAGAGGTGGGGCCGAGCGCGCACGGGGGATGTTCAGCTCTAACGCGACCGTCCATGGATCTTGGTGGGCTGGTGCGGTTCCCTACGTACCGGGCGCCCACCTAACGTGGCCGTTGTGTGGCTAATGCTCGTTATCTCGACGTGTCGACTATCTAATGGTCCCCTGTAATGGCCGGGCCAGCGATATATTGTCCATTTCTCGCAATGCGCGCGCTAACTCGTCCTCCCAATCTATGGCATTATTCCCGGCGGTTATTTTAGCTGATTCGCCCTTCCCCACCTGGCACCACCCGGGGTCCTCTGCCCGGCGCACCCTTTGCCCCGCCAGGTGTCCTTGATTCGCCCGGTAGCCCGGCAGAGCGAACGATTTGCATAGGGAAATCACGGTGGCTCTTTGACGTTGTTGCGCATCGCATCGCATCGCATCGCGCGGCATGCAATGCATGCAGCGGGCTCACGACTTCCGCCTGGTACGAGGCCGGAGAAAAGAAGCGAGAGGGTGGAGGAGGGGGCCCGTAGGGAACGATAGCGGGCAGAGAGACAATGCGAAATAAATATTGGGCTATCGAGCCGGCTGAAAAGCTAGCAGCAGTCGCATGGGCGTGACGCACGAGACCAGACATTCCAGATTTTCCGGCACGATAGTCCAGATTCTTCGTGGCTGATTCGGTCTCTTCCCCCCGTTGTCGGTCGTTAGTCTAAATGGAGAGACATTCCGGGAAAAAGAGGGACGATGTGGAAGAAAAATGCGGCCTGGAATCCGAGGTACGTTGCCCCGGCCGATTGTTCTCCTCTCTCGAAAGAGGATTAGGCTCTTAATATCCTAGGATCGCTCTTTACCCCCTGCTGTTTCGGATAATTGTTTAAAGTAATTACTTAGAGGCGTCCTTCTTCCTCGCGGTCGCCCTGGTCGTCGAGCAAAAAATCGGCTCGACGATCGATCCCTCCGCGAGCGGCCGCCTGGACCGTCCGAATCGTTTGTCTGCCGGTCGAACACGTAGCGATATTATTCGTTCGCAGTTCCCAGCCCTTGGTTTACTCGGCTTGAAATTCGGCCACGCGGGAGCAATTTATGGAACTTTCGACATTATCCGGCGAATCGTACGCAAAAGTCGCCAAGTTTTCGGAATATCTTCGGTAATGAGCGCGCTGCGAATACGTAATTTCCGTATTCCCCTAGCTTTGTAAAAGGAATACGCTTCGTCGCTCGCTTCGAACGTCCCTCGGGGGAAAAATTCTCGTCAACTGCCTTCGCCTCGCGACAGCGTTCGCACCTATCGCGTTCCAACTGGAAACCAACTAAAATCGAGGGATTTCTCTTCCCACGGATATCCTGTCGTCACTTGATTGTCCGGCCTGCGATTTCTGTTTCAATTGTTGCCAACCCGAACGGAAAGGGGAGGAATGAGTAACGTTTCGTGAAAATATTCGCAATACCTTGCGGAACTGGGAATAATATTCTCTTATTTCGCGTCTGTTATCATTTTTTGGTATCACTAGCACGTCATTAGTAACATTTCACCGTAAAATATCGCAACCAGAATTTCCCGTAAAAACATCGTTAAAGAAAAAGCGTTGATTAAAACATTGATATAAGAGAGCATTATTCGTTGCGATGCATATTAATGGTTGTCGATCCTTCTATAATGAGAAACAAAGAAGCGGGGCAAATATTGAGCAAGGTTAATTGCGCGACTGGTTCGGCAAGCAACTGATATCGAATCTTCCCGTGATATGAATCACGTCGACGGACGTGGAAAAAGTTGGATGCGTACAAATGCGTTTCCGTGGTCGAAATAAGAGCAAGTAGCAAACCGTTACGTAACAAATAGCAACGATTACAACAACCAGTCCGTGGCTCGTACTCGTCTGCGGTACGTGCGCTGAAATAATCCGTCGGTGGAGCGAAATAACTTAGCCCTGTTGATTAGTTGTCCGTCTGAAATGCATCGCGATATTGATTTCGTGCCGCGAAAGAGAAGTGTAATAGCTGTTATCACATTCGCTGCTTCATATCGGGTTAAACAGTTTCCGAAGAATGTATTTAGAAACTGGATCCAAGGGACTGACGTATAAACGAGGTTTGCTGGGCCTCGTTATCGCGAGACTTTATCTAGTTCAAAAGGAAACCGTGTATTAAGTTTAATTTCGGGGTCCCTGGTTAACTGGTTCGAAGAGGAATTTCGGGTAATTAAGATCGGGGCCGCTCCTCCCATCGCGAGCAACAAAAATGGCCGATCGATTTTACGGGATAAAATCGATATTAGAGCGGTGGAGTTTCGGGCAAAAAAGGCGGAGAGGAACGAGGAGACGCAAAATAAACGAGGCGACGTCGGGAATCGAACGCAAACCAGCGGCGTCTCGAACGCGTTGCGTGCGCGGGACTCATCAATTTTATAGTTCCCGTTGTTTATCCGCGTAATTTCTCTTTTTGTTCCAGGTAAGTTACCAGAAGACGGTGGGATCGGTGGTTTTAGATCGTCTGAAAGTCAAGCTGCTCCTAAGCCTGTACGTGCGCCAGTGCGATTCGTATATCCGTACGTATTCGTGTCCCATCTCGCAACATAAGCTCGAAACGTTCAGCCATCTGTCAGCTTTGCATGGCAAAGCTCCGCTATGACACCCCCGCCCCCTTGCTGTGCAAATACGACACTATTACTTTTCCACCGCCCCGCTGTACCCCCGGTGTACGCCCGTTAAAACCGATTCTCGACTTTGTTCTGTCTTTGCGCGGTTGAAAACACGACGACGGTGTGTTTCGATGTTTTTCCCCGTCGTTGTTGCGAAAATACACTCGCGAATGACATCAAAATACAGCGTACCAGAAACCGATACATCAATTTACTTTCTATTTCTCTTTTTGCGTCACGTCTGTTTGGCGTCCCGCGTTTATTTATCGCATCGTACAAATATTCGTTATTTTTTTATTCTTACGCCTGGTTAAAAAATTGTAGACGCCGGTAAAATAGAGGAGGGAGAATATAATTGAACCCGTGTCTCGTGGATACGGAACATCGGGGTGCTCGAACAATGGGAGACCGGAAATAAATCGAAAGACCGGGATTCGTACTTTCTTCATTATCACGGGTAGTGGCCACTCGTGTTTCGGGGTATTGCGTTCATCGGGGCTCGTTTGTACGCGTGGAAACAAACAACGGGTGGGGGTAGGTTGGGCGTGCGGATTCTGAGCGTAGGGGAGGAATGAGAATTAATTAGAGCCGCGCGCAGTGACGACTGCGGAAAGAGAAGCGAGGAGAAGAAAGCAGCGAAACCGATGAAAATCGCTGCTTTACGCGGATCATAAAAGTTACAAGAGGGTAGGAAACGCGTTGCACCCAGCCGCTCTCTCTCTCTCTCTCTCTCTCTCTCTCTTTCCCTCCCTCCCTCGGCCCCGGGCGTTCCCTCCTTCTCTGTTCGAGTGGTAATACCACGGAGGTCAGAGAAACGGGGAACGAGCAGCGTTGGGAACAGTTTGCCAACTCGTTGAATGAGACTCGAACTCGATAGTGGCTACCTCGGCTAGTTCTAACTTGGTTGACTGGTTGGCTGATTCGCCAGCACGTTTCGGTTCTTCGCTTCACTCCGCCGGTTCGCGTTCCATCGCTTGTTTTTGCACTTTTGCATCAAACGTCTATCACGGGATCCAGCCTGATACGCGTCCGTCCGTTTTCGCTGCTTCCATCCAGTTTCGATGGATCGACGAACGACAGGAAGAGAGATGGGAAAGGAGTAAAAGGCGGATCGAACGGAGGGAGGGTACACCCCGAAGGTGAACGTCGAACCTAGCAGCGGGGCAATCACGGATTGTTACACATGCCGGTGTCCCGTTCGCTAACGTCGCCTCCGTCTCCCTCAAAGCCCGTTCTCCTCGCCTCATCTTCTAGCCAGTTGAACCGTAGCGAAGCTATCCGGCTGGTAGGATACATCCGTCCGTACAGTTCCGGGCCACCACAATCACTAACTCGATCGCCATACACGTAGCCAGGTCGGCGAGCGTACCGCGGTGCGCTGCTACGAATACCGAGCACGAACTTTCAGTGTCCGTACCAGCGCGTTTCTGCCCTCTAAATGGCCGCCGGAGCGGCCGGGAAAAACTGCTCGATGGGGGGACGCGAGCGACCGGGCTACTCTATTACGTCCTTTCGAACTGACCTTAAGGAATAGTCGTTTAAAGAAGACGACAACGACCACGGCCAGCCTCGATGGGCCAATACTCTCCCGGAACGCTGCACGATTAGGACGCGTCACGCGGCAATGTCCCCGGCATTTTCTGCTGACCGCAGGGGGATGCTCGGATCACGTTTCCCGGCCCCGTTTCGCCCCTAAAGTACGTGTTTACCTAGAGCCATCGGGCGGGACGCGATGCCATCCCGATTTTTTCGTTACGAACGTTCGGGGAATTCGGAAACTCGGCGATGAAATTTCTCCACCCGTCCCGCTTCCTATGAGAGACTTCCTATCGCGATTTCCACCGAGCGACGCTCGTCGATCGAAGATGCCGCGCGAAAATGAAAATCCAGCGTCCGCTTCGCGACGCGGGTTCGATCCCGTACCCTGTCCCTATTCACCGGCGCTCGGATGCGACGCGTCATCGAGACGGCGCGGCGTCGCTGTCGTCTTTGCGGCTGGCGCGCGTTTTTATCCGGTTGCACGGAAAAGGCGATGCGCAGCGTCGCGGACGCGCGGACCCCGCTGCTTTATTAGGTATGCATTGGGGTAGGAGACGGGAGAGAGAGAGAGAGAAAGGAGGAGGAGGAGGTGGCGGTGGATAGAACTCGTGATTCGCGGCCAGCGTTATTAACGTCCGAGCGCTAGAGGCGAGCCTCGATCACATCTCGTTCGTGATAAATCGCCCCGGTGGCTTCCCCCGGCTTCCTTCGCCATTATGTCTTGTACGTTTCATTACAAATTTCCTTTAGTATCGTTAGACTCGCGCGCGCGTGTGTGTGTGCGCGCGCGCGCGCGCGCGAGCGCAGCCGCGCACACCCGTCCGCCGTGGACCTGGGGGATAGGAAAGAAAGAGAGAAGAATTTATTGTGGGACGATGGTGAACGGACAAGGCAAAAGTGAACGCTCTCTTACGGTCCGTTGGATATTAATTCTTGTTACTCATACGTATCGTTCGCCGGAAGTTCGCCGCGAAAACGAACGAGGGAAGCGAGCCTCTTTCTCCACGCCCCGCCTAAGGACGATCGTATCGAGGGGGCGCGAGGGGTAACTTTGAAAATAGCGCACGGGAAGACCTGAATTCTGCATTAAAACTTTCCTTGGATACTGGTTATCGTGTTTATTCACGACGAGTACCTTTAAAAAGCGTCTGTATATGCGCAAGGAAACTTCATAATCATGTTTCCCGTAAGCAGATTACCGTCCTTTCACCAGCCTCTTTCTCGGGAATTTAGTATAAAGACACACGCGGTTGAAATATACGTGTTGCCTCTCATTCATGGACTCGTTGTTGGTGCCTGTCCCTGTCAAGTATACAACAGGATTACGAATCGAGACGGCGGGGTAAAAACATTTTCCATTCAGCGTCTCGCGGGTTATTAATTCTTGTTGCACACGTACGCATACGTATCAGCGTATAAATACGCGACGTCACTTGAAGAAGAGCGGTAAACGAACAGCTAAGAGGGTCAGTTTCTCTTTCTTCGCTCCCTCGCATCGCTTATTGTGGAACCATTCATAAAACCGTGCGCGTGTATATCTGCTTTAAGGACAGAACAAAACGGGTCACCATGAGTTATTCGCCGAAGCTGCTGATTTATATTGCCCTCCGTCCCCCGGCCGCGTAAACAACTCGTTTTTTAACACCGAACGTGTTCGAGTTCGATCGCGCGCTACTCGAACTTAGAAAATTCCAGCCGTCTCGGAGATCGTTCCTCGTTCCGCGCGCTGACTCGGATTCGTGTTTCGTCGGGCGATCGCCGCGCGAGATCCAGCGGCGCGCGTCTTCGAGAAGCGCGATCGCCGGTAAACGACCACGGGGAAGAGAAAGTAAGAGTCGATCGGACGAAAAGGACGAGCGTTCCCAGGACGATGTTCCCGGACTTCTTCTCTAGCCGGTGGAACGATTCGTGGCGTATTTACGATGCGCCGTCCCGGCTATCGTACGGCTCGGCCGCTCTTTTCCTAGCCTCGCGTCCGACGTTTGAGCCGCGGCACATCGCTAATCAGCCGCGCTGGTCCGCCGCGAACGTTATATCGTTTGCGGCGTTGTACTAGTTAGCAGTCCCGGGGTGGTATTCGCGTTGCTCGTTTTCGCGTCCCTCGAAACCTCGGAAGCCCTCCGAGGCGGCGGTGTCGTCGTTCTATCCATACCGCGGCGTTGCGTGCGCAATTATCGAAATGGTGACAGGTATCAGACGGGAGCCAGGAATGTAGGCTATCGAGGAAATCCGGGACGCCGGGGAGACGCGGCGGACAAGGATCTTCTTGCATCGCGAGAGGCCGCCGGGTAGATTCACCCGTTTACGTACACCCTTTGGGCTTGTCATGCGGCAGCTATCGGCCGACTACGATCGAGGGACCGGCTGTATCCCCCAATGCCACCTTGTTCTCAGCGGCTATGTCGGGTCCGACAGGCGTGTGCTCATCGCTTACCACGATGGCTTCTCTCTGTCTCCCTCCGTGTCCACCACCTATCCATCCATTTACCCGGCTGTACGTCCCTCTCGCTCCTCCGCCGCCGCGCCTCCCTGTACTCGCTTTACCATCGCAGCCGAGTTCGCAGCTACCAACACCGGCGCTGGTTATTTCGGAGCCACGTGGATGGCTGTCTAACGAGATATACGAGGAACACGTTCTGAAAGTGGGACAGGTAACCGGAGGAACGGCAAACTGTACTCAAGTCTCTCTATACCGTGTGCTGGCGAGTGCGCCGGGATGATCAGGGTAATGGTACTATTATAATCGTTCCGCAAATTGCCACTCGTATCCGTCGATCGATACTCATCCTGACAATGGACGGGGCGCGGCGCGTCGTTCGCGAGCGGATTCGCTCGGATCGTCGATCCTTTTCGCCCAATTTTTTCCACCGCGGTTTGCCTCGCAAGGTTCGCGGCCTCTGCGCGCCTATCTTCGACACGATCTACCGTGACGCTCGATTGAACGCGCCGCGTGCATTTCCCGCGTATTTATAGAGATTTATGCAAAACGGGGGTCGACGGGACCTGATTGCGCGTGTACGATTCGGTACGACATGTCGTGCCGTAGGTGGCCCATAATGGCGTCGGGTGTCGTTGTGTTCGGGGTGTAAGCCGCCCGCGTCTCTCTTTCCCTCTGGCTCGTTCCCGCTCCGAATATTCGTTCGCACTGTGTTTCCTGCGAGCTAATTGCAACGCGAGCGTTGTTAGTCGCAAGTTGGATTATGCGGACGGGCAGTGCCGTTAATTTTGCGCATACCCTTAAGTGTCTAACCGCAGCCGGGCGCCGAGAGACCCGAGATCCGCTGCGCGACCAGAAACGACCCGTTACTTGATCGCCCTCGTTACGCCTTTTAACAACATATTTGATTTCGCGCGCGATCCCGTTAATTATTTCGTGATTTTCGGATCGCGTCCATACGCGTCGGGCACGAGGCGCTTGAAACGGTCAGAGATGTGTTTCGTAAGTGATCGTTGTCGAGAAGATATGTACTCTGACCTTCACCTCCTGTCATCCCACATCCGACATGATATATCGGTCTGGATAATTGCCGGTGGTTCGCTCGCGGGGTTCGTTGCCTCCGGAAACCGTACTTTCGTGACGTAGTCGATGGTCTTTTCGCGGCGTTTCATTCGTACGAATCGTTCGACTTGAAAGGTTCGACCGAACACTCTCCCGTTCGACGACCAGCGATATCCTCGCGAGGCTCGCGCCGGGTGTCGATGAAGGGATCTGCATGGCGCGAGGCGCGAGGGTGGCCATCGAAACCAATATCGACCGATTCGATGAAGCTTTCTTTCCGACGATCGCTACTAAAGTTAATCCTCGCTTCAATTACGTACCCGCAGATACGCCGTCTAAACGGGTCGACGTCGGCCGTTCGAGGATTTCTACATCGAAAGTGCGAGGCGGATTCGTTCTGGCTGGAAGTTAGAGTGGCCATCGAGTGGTCCTTTCTAATGGCGGAATACACGCGGGTGGATATTCGCCGACGAATAGAATCGATTATAGCCAGAGGCGGTCCAGTGCCTGTTACTGAGCGCGGGTGTGCATGTGTACACGTGTATGTGTGTGTGTGTGTGCGCGCGGCCGCGCGAATAAATCGTAGAAATCAGTCACGTACTTCCATCGGCCTTCGGAATCACCGCTAAGCCCTTGATCGCAATTTAACCCCGGGGGCCAAGTAATACCGGATCGCAACGTCCGGACGATTATCCAACCTCGCGAGAACTGTCTGCTTGTCCTCTGTTCAGCTCGTTCCTTTCAGCTCGATCACCGCTCAAGCGTCGTTTATGCGCTCGCGAGTTGTCGATCGAGGGCAGGCCCGGTACACGCGAGAGACAAAGAGTGCGCATCGGCAATTCCGAGTGTCCTCGGAGCGGATGTATTATACATCGTCGGCGATACGATTTGTCGGCGGTCGGACTGGAAGTTAGGCCTGTCAAAGTTCAGCCTACGGTGAAATTTCAATCGCAAGTTTATTCGACGGAGGAAATTGTCTTGGCCGATCGATCGAACGGACCGCGCGAACGCACCGTCGTCGAGCTCCACCGCGACAAGATGGCTCTCGTTCGATCCGTCCTCGATCGAGGTAGTAGCTCTTTCTCGCGCGTAAATTATAAGCTCTCGGTGTCAACGAGTCGAACGCGAACGGAATGAAACTCTCTGATGCAGTCGAAGCGTTAATTGATAAATTGTCGTCACGTTCGTGGCTTGAGAATCCCGGGGCATTAATGGTGCACACTTTGCTGCTCGATGCAAACGAGTCACGGTAGCGAACGCGGTGACCGAGCAATAGGAAGTCTTCTCGGACAGCGTAAAAGCGGAGCAGCAACCTCTCGGGTTTGGTATTGTGTGTACGCGTGACTTTTACAGCTGCACAGCTGTGCAGACCGTCGGCAAGACCGATACGCCTGTGGTTTCGCGGTAATAGCCATCGAACGGAGCGGAGAATTGTGTGTCCGGCAGCGATGGATCGGAGAGCAACGTAAGATAGATCGAAGGGTATCGAAGAAACTCGTAGCAACGGAGGAACGAAAAAGAACGAACCACCGTTCTTATTTCTTATCGTTCGACCGGCTGAAAAATAGCCACGCTAATTGCTTTATACATATTCTTTCTTTTATTTCGTCGGGACGGGGGGCGCAGAGATTTTTTCGCGCCCTCCCACACCGTCAAACTTTGTAATCGATGAGCGTGAAAGTATTTCCAATCGTCGCTGTAAAATAATTTCGTCCCAGCTTCGCCGGCTGTTCAAAGCCTCGATCGTTAAAACCTCCATTTACAAAGTGAAACGGTAGCGCAAATTCTCCGCGACTCTTTCCCCGTTTTTCGTTTTTTTTTTTTTCTTCTTTTTTTTTTTCCCCCTCTCTCCTTTTTTCCGTCGCGCGCGAACCGATTGTTTTTCGGCGACACATTGTCGCGTCGGAGTCTTTTGTAGCGCTGGCTTTTCGACAGGGAAACGAAGCGTATCGCGTGCTTCGATTTTCGCGGGAGCCGAGTATAGTTGTTGGAATCGATTCGCGGGCGTCCGCGTGGATTGCACGCAATTGCTAGGGATTCGAAACAATTTCGCCGATAATGGTTCGGTATATTCTGCAGCGGGGGAACGCGGTTCGATCCGATCGGGAAGGAACAATTTAATTTCCAAGGTAACTACCCGTGGGTACATCGCGTTCCGCGATCGGTGTAAGTACACTGGCAGCTACTTAAACGAGAATTTTCGTCGGCGTGCCTGTTACCTTCTCACGGCGTGTACCGTGGCAACTTTTCGTACCGAGCAGTCGCCGATCGATGCAGTCCCTGCGTGAGTTATTACGTACGTATACCTGGACCACGGCTCGGGTACGTACGTACGCGCTGCTGCGAGTTACCGAAGGAATTAAACAACTTTACCGGATGATTGATTGCCCCGTTGCCTTGCCAGTGTTAAAACTTTCTCGCAGCAGGTACGCCACCCACATAGCAGCCGATCTTTATCTATTTCATACGTCATCCTATCCCTATTCTTCCCGGGACGGCGCTAATCAATTCGCCCGCGTAATTATCCGCTCTTCTAAGCGTTGTCGTCGAACGACAGAGGTTTCATTTAGAACCCCGTAACCGACACCGGGGTTCGTTTCAATAAACTTAATAAATTCACAGTTTTAATTAATTCGTGGCTCTCTACCGTGCCTCGTTTCAAGCGTTTCTTTCCTTCTTTTTTTTTTTGTGTTTTTTTTTTCCTTTTTTCCCATCGGTCTTTTTTTCCCGCGAGTACAGCCGTTTCCTGCTCATCGTCCTAGTTAGTTATTATATTCGTCCAAGTAATTGCTGTATCTCTGGTTCATCGAGGTCCTCATTCAATATACGTTTTATTCTTCAATCTTTCGAATCACATCCCCGGGCTGCAATTAAAACGTCAGTTTCGCTGATCAAATTACTATACACGCGTGCACGCGTTTCCCCGCGTAATCCTTAACTCATTAAAACCACTGACAGGCTAACCACTTTGTGATAGTCCGTATATATATTTTTTCCTCCTCTTTTCATGAATTAAATCGCCGTTCCACGGTAATTATAGTGTCAGCTTTCCGGCGGTCTTTTATTTTCCACCGCTCGATTGTCCGTGGGTTTCGCGTGATAGATAATTTTCCTCGCCCGCTCCCTCGCTCTTACAATTTTCCGCAGCGCGGGCCGCCTCGCGCGGCTCGCGTTGAATGAAAAATCAATCAATTTTCTTAATTAATTTGTAATCGACGTTACATCGCGTGCGCACCGCGGTGATTCCATTACGGCGAGTTAACGTCGCCGTCTGTTAAAAACGCGCGACGCGGCTACCATTATAATAATCGACTCGAGAGATATCCAAATTACGCAACAGGATTGCGCGCGAGGCTCGTGGGTAACTCGAGACCAAGATTTACCCGATGAAATTGATCTAACACTTTAGCGGAGATGGCTGTGTACGCGCGTTGCTACAAGCCAGCGGAGAAAATTGTAGAGCACGAACAGCCAACCCGGCTGGCTCGCGATAATTGCTCATCGCATGCCACGCAGAAATGCCGTTTATTCCCCTTTCTTCATCTCCAGCCTCCCCCTTATCTCCCCGCAATTCCGCGCGCACGATCTGGCAGCTTTTCTTCGGCGATCGGATACCCGTCGAAGCCTATCTAGATTTCGACGGTACGCGCGCGTTGACCGTAAAAGGGCGATTGACTCGCATTCCCGATACCACGAGACCGGATGTTCTCGTTTCGAGAAACGAACTTCGCTCACGGACTTCGTTTTCAGTCGACAGCTATCCGCGGCATCCGGTCACGCAGCTAGTAGACTAGGGACAAAGGGTGGTAAAAAGTAGCTAGACGAGAGGTCAACCTCGCGAAACGACCTTTTTGCCCGGCTCGCTGCTGCTCGCTTACAATTGGATACACTCATCGTCCGAAGCTGTAACGACGCTGTAACGACGCTGTAACGACGCTGCGCCCGCGAATCGTCGGGAGAAACGAAATTCAAAGGAGGCAAAAGTGTCGCGCTCGCGGCGTAAACCTGGTTTATCGACGAGGCTGCGAGCGAATCGGCGAATCGTTGCGAGATTTCGAGGGATAAAGCCGAGGAAATTACCGGGAACGTTAATCGTTCATCGTGGAACAAGAACGGCAGCAATGGCGGGCGAACGGTATCCGTTGTGGGGCGAAATTACGTCCGATAATCGGTGAAGCAGTCGACAAAGTGCTCGACTGGTCCGCGAGTCGATCCAGCCTTCGAGCAAATGGAATTATACATCGCGATGATAAGCTTTGTATGCAAATAGCATTATCGAGCAATTACCGAGCCGCTCGTCTCTTTGTACTCGGAAATTAATCCGGGCTTGCCTCTCGAAACGCGCGTCGTTACAATTAACGATCGGTATCGATGATGCTTCGTCCGCGCGCCGGCACCGGCGATCGAATTTTCGCTCGACGCGACTTTTTCGCGGCGACCTCGCGAAGACGGCGCGCGACGCGAGAATGCGCTCGACCTGAATTCTTTTCCGACCAAAAGAATCCAACGAAACGTATCAACAGTTACCGGCTAACCGTTATCGCGTCTATCAGGTTTTCGCGTCTCTCTCGCGAGGAACACGGACAGCGAGGCGGCGGGGTCGTGCGTCGTGATGAAAGTAAATGAATTAATCCTCGGCCCATCGATGGTTCTTGTGTATCTCCAAGGGACCCTTTTCTTCGCCGCGCACTTCACTTTCATACTTTTCAATCCTCTTTCCGTGCCCTCCGCGAGCTCCTTTCTTCTCTCCTCTTTGCCACACATCTACGGAAGATTTCTCGAGGGAGCTCCTCGACTCCGGGATTGTTGGCGCCTTTGAGTAGTTCACCGGTACACTTTACCGAGAGGTATCTCGCCCAAGTTGGCAGTCGTTCAAGCCTCCGCGCGGCACAAGATCAGCCATCGTGCCGCTGTCCGTTTCCTCCGGACAATGAATTTCGCACTTATAATTGGACGTGTCGCTGTTACGGCCGGCGCTCTTAATGGTAAGTAACCTACTTTCCTCGGAAACGGTGGCAATTGTAGTCTAACTGGAACGCGATAACTGTCATCGGGCACGTGCTTTTACTGGTTAATGCATCGAACGGGTGTTTCGGGCGAACGTCGAACCGAAGTAGCCCATCCAGAAGGCTATTAGCACCAATTGAAACTTGTTCCTCCAGCTCGCGAACGATTTTCTTTTTGGCAACTAGCTTGGCTTTCCCTCGATCTTCGTCGCGAACCGTTCTACGCCAGAGCTGTCGATGGGTAGGTAAATGCGAGGTACGTATTCGCAACAACCGACTGCACGCCGAGGCAGAGAAAACGTCTGTGTCTACGTCTCTGTACGTCTCCGTACGTCTCTGCGAGCATTCGCTTCCTTTCTTGCAAATTTCACCGGAACCGGGCACGTCGCGTCCATCCCCGACCCAAAGATACAGCGTGAATTTCCAAGCGTTCGCGAGCTCCGCGCCGGAAACGTAGCTGCGAGAGGGTCTGCGCATAATTCGTTGGCTTCCTGGATGCATAGGAGGAGGGTCGGGAAGGCAGACGGCACTCGTTATTTTTACAGGAGAAGAATATTTTCCCGCGGTCGGTCAATTCGTCGCGCGTTTCCTCTGTGAAGTCGGGGCCACGGCGAGGACCGCCGCCGTTGCGATCCCTCCGCTACAAAGGCACCACTTCATTTATCCCGTGGCGCACTCGAGGTCGTTTCGCTCGTTATTTGCCACTTTCACGCACTCGCGACTCGCAATCGCGTCCCTCGCGGCGGGTCTGAAAATTGTAATTTATCCGGTCGAGAAACTCGATTGGAGTCGACATCGGACATCGTCGACTCGGTAAATATACCGGTAACGGACCGTTAGAGTTTCGAGGGCGATTAAACCTGTTTCCACGCGGAGCGTGTATCCCCGTGGAAACCGCGTGGAATATCTGGGACTGGATAAGTGCAAGTTTCGCGGGTTGGCGAATTTTCTTCCCAAAACCCTTCCGCGCTACAAGTTAATAGCTTTTTACGCGGCCCTCCTCGGCTGTATCTCCGCGGTAATTTCGGCTGGAAACGAACTTTCAACTTTTTATCTCGTCGCGACGCCGCGCTGAAACTGAATTCAACTTTCCCTCCGTCGTTGGTCCTTTTTCGGTGCCGCGCGGCGACGACGTTGATATACAGCGAGCGAACGTACGCCCGCACCCTTTCTTTCCGGCTCCGCCTCGCCTGGAGTTACGCGGAATGCACGTAGCTTAAGAATACCTCCGCTCGATTCAGCGCGCAGCTCGCGCGTCGTTTCGGTTCCGTGGTCGGGCCGAGCGTTACCTACGTCGAAGCTTAACTCGATCCGCCAGCAATCCTCTCATTAGAGAACGAACCTCGTTATACCGGTGCGCGCCGCGGGACCTTGCTACGATTATATTACATTATTGTAATTGATTGCAGCACGTGTAACTGCGGCGTGATTCTTAAACAATAAACTCATTACGCGGTAACAAGGAACGCCGATACGCCGCGCCGCCAATAATAACCTATCTCTTCTTGCGGCTAAAGCCCAACGCCAGGGACCCGCAGCGCAACGATCCCGCGCCACGACCGATTCGCTTTTGATCGACCTTTCGATTCTCTCTACCGCTTCTTCCCTTCCTCCGTTTTCGTTCTTCCTCCCGGCGCGCCGTGCGCTCGATCGTTTGTCGCGGTTCGAACACTTTACGATTTTTACCGCTCGCTCCGTAACAAGTCGCTGACATTTCGAGATCGTTTCGCCGGTTCAACGCTTCGTTGCGTTATTTGTACACTTCGCGCAACACAGAGGGCCCGACGTTCTGCCGGGGGATCTTGTCACGAGATTGAATGATTAAACCGATCCATTTGGTTCGTTAGTTTCCCTTGAGCCGCGCTCGATGATGAATCGTAACGACAAACGCGGCAATTAATATTATTTCCGTTCGGTCGTTTCCGTTTCGAGTCGCGGGCACCACGCTGTGCTTTCATTCAATAACGCATTTAAATATGCTCCAACCGATACCCAGGCGACGAAGTCGCTGTTGCCGCGATCGCTCGGCTACGGTTCCGTCCTTTATCTCCGTGGGTATTTGGTCCACTCTGAACCGCGCGGTAACTTTCTAAATTTACACTCGCGGTGAATATGCATAATTCAACGGTACGCGGTAAATCGAAGTCTTATGGGGGACACGGCGCCTTTATTCGATCGTGACTAATAGAACGTAGCGTGGCGTACGCGCTTGATAAGGTCACGAACTTTTTCCATTCGTACCGGTGAAATAGTGGCGAGGAGAGGATTTCGCTGGCGCGGTGAAATGTAGCGCGTCAAGTGGATCCCGTGGCTGAAAACCGAGGCAATCACGCGGGAGAAGCCGGAACGCGATGCTAGTCGGACCCGCGGACGCCTAATCAGCCGATTGCGCCGAGGAAATACCGTTCCCATGGAATGTTAATGCGATCCACGCCGACGATCCTTAGAGAACCGCGGACTCCGCTCGCCAAGACGACCCACTTCAGGCTCGCGCACGCACGTATCGTTGCGCAACAACGCCGTTCTCCGGTGGCTTCCCTCGATTATCCGTGGACGCGCGGCCCTCTCGTTGCCCTTGTCCAAGGGTCTCGCCACTTTTAATAGAGACGTTCGCTTCCTCCTCGTTATCTCTTCCGTGTTTCGAGCGGCGAGCGTGACGCTGGACCGACCCTTCGTACCTCGGATTCCTGCGCTCGTCGCGCTTCCCTCGCGACGGCACGTCGTCAGATTCGACGGAAGAAATTTCCAGTTTGCAAATGTTACGATAATTCCCGCGCGCGAGAAACGAGGAATCTACTCGGATCGAACAGGATCCGACTCGGGCGGAGGGAGTTCTCGCACGATACTCTCCCAGCTATCAGTTTTGATCGATGGCTGCATTAGGTCAGTATCAGCATACCGCGGCGATGCATTAAACATGAGCCAGCGTCAAACAATCCCCGGGGTTTGAATACAAAAGACAACCGGGCATAAATGATTCTAAATGCCGAAACGAAACTATGAAAGAGCGCCACTTATGCACGGCTGGAGGTGGGCCGCGCGGAGGGTCGACAGGCGACAGGTTAACAGCGGAGCCGAACAAAGCGGGTATCGGTAATGACAGAGGCGGGCCGCGAGCCACGTGGGAGCCTGTTCGATCCGGAAGTTCATTCGCTCCTCCGGAGATCAAATCTTTGCTCCCCTTTCCACGGTTTCCCGGACACGGACGCGCAGCTACGCCACTTTTGATACGGTTCCGCTTGGCCGAAGACCTCTCGACCCTGCCTCGGGTCGGAGCGCAGCTCGAGGGTCGTCGCGAGCACGGCCAGATGGTAAGAGACCTTTCGCTTAGGCGCTTTCGAGGTGTGCACGTGCACGTTGCATACCGTGCCCGCGAATGCGAGGCTTCACGCGTCGCCGTGATATCGCATAAACGCGCGTTCCACCGCCGCGCCGGTTTCCCTTCGAAATCGGAAGAAACTTTCCGCTCCGCGCCCGCGCTTCCGCATACCCAGGCCGTGGACGTCGATATTTCACGCGGCCAATAGGGGGAAATAAATGAAATTCCTTAAACCAATGTCCCCGGAGAGGACGCGGCGGGCGTAATCACCGATGCGAAGCGAAGCTTCCGCCTCTGATACGTTTAGCGGTCCGCTGTCTCGCCTCGTTTGCGGACCGACGCGTCGCCCGCCCGTCACGATTATGACACGGTTATTTATTAATTAACCGGCGTGTACGCAAGTGGCTGTCGCCTCGCCGCTACCGGGGAATTTATACCGGTTCATATGAACGTCGCGACGCGTGGTACGCTTCGCGCCGTGGGATTTATCGCCGCGTTTCAACGCGTTCTTCTAGGCGTTCTCTTTCGAACCTTCTTCCGCCAAATTTTGCGACGTTTCTTCGCCAATTTCCACGTCGATTTATGCGTCGATAAGTTGGCGGATTCGACGGTCAAGTGGAATTTTTCAATTTTCCAACTTTCCCAAGTTACGCTTCAGACGTTCCGACTGTTTCATCCGCTCGGTTTGGAAACTTCGCAACCCGGAAGAATGAACCGTTTCACAAAGGGAATCAAAGATGGGATCATTTTGCGTCGGAGAAAATTCGTGCACTTCAACGGTTAGAAAAATCGTGTTCGTAAAATGGACCGATGGGGTATAATTGAAACGCTCGAGTATTCCCTTTGTTCCGTCGTTCCGCTCTCCTTCTGTTGTCGTTCCGTAGGCTGCGATACTTCTAACTTCGTGATCGTTTAGATTTATGTGCCCTGCGAACGTTCGATTAAAACGACGCGTTCTTCGGTGCCCACGGCTGAGGGAATGAATGAATAATGTCGCGCGAAGTGGACGTTTAAAAGAGATGGGATAAAAATTGTGCGACTAAAAAAAGGAACGATAGTTTTATCGATACCGGGGAGATGCGATCAACAATTCATACGCGCGTAAAAAACCGTGCTCTGGCGATAACAGGAAGAGATCCGCGTTTATCGCGAACGCTAAATTCGAGATAAGATAAAACCTGTGAAATCAATTTCTTCGACTACGAATATCGAACGGGAACGATACGGGGATAAAGTGGTCCGCGCGATTATGAAATGTTCTCGTTCTTGTAGTTCGCGCGTCACAGGAAACCGTAACGAAAACGTTTTAATACGCGTCATCGCGCCAGCGCGTCTAATTACGAAACGTGCTTAGATATTAGCAACAAAACAAACGAGCGTACGGTTAACAGGTTTCTGAAGCTAGGACGGTAACTGGACTCTGGTATCTATCAATGCGGAAGAAACGTCGAATTGACTAGAAGCAACGGGCTTAATTATAATTTAAAACGAAGGTTCGTGACCCGGAAGCTTGTCAGCGAGCCATTTTTCCGTGGCTGACGCGTCATTTTCGATATAATTGCCGTTGCAGTACGATATCGCGTCTATCGGGGCGGATCTTTTTGCTCCTTGCCCGCCGTTTCTTTCCAAGCCCGCCACCGCTCCGCGAAGAGGACAGCGCAATGACGCAGGCATAATTAGTCTGGCCGCGATCAAAGTGCTCCCTCGATGCGCTCCTCGAAGCGTATGCAAAGTGACAGCGACGAAAAGCATTGCTCGTCGGAGCGGGCTGACGCGGGAAAGCGCGATAGAAATATTTAAATAGAATCGACGATACCTTTCGCGGAGGATATATAGGACGGAGGGGCTCGTAAATAGCCGGTGCGACGTGAAATGACAAACATACGATGAATCTGGGTGGCCCGGAGGCTATTTCTCTGCAACTTTTCCAGAAGGATTCGCCTGTTCCCTTCGGTGTTTCAGCTCGTATGAAACGCCGGGGACGGCCGCTTCATGACCAAGAAACACTCAAGAGTCTGTAGGAGCGTGATGTAACGTCCTCCCTCGATCGAGGAATCCAATAACTGGAAAACGCACCGGAGCGTGTAGAGGTGCCTTCGATTCACGAAGACCTACTCGAGGGAGGAGACGGAAAAGTAGAGATGAACGCAGCGTCCGTGTGCGCTGCTGTGCACGCGTGTGTGTGTGTGTGTGTGTGTCGATTCGCGACGAATCTCGGGACGAGTGCGTCCCTGCCTCCTCCGCAGCGGCGGATATCGTGTCTGGCCGCGGCCAAGAGGAAAAAGAACCAGGTCGCCGGAAAACGACCCGTCCCCTGAATAGGATCCGCGATGCAGCAAACGAAAAATAGCCACGCTCATACTCACCGGCACAGGAATTCCCTCTCGCCTAAACAGAGCTCCAGGCAGTGCTGTCGCGAGGACGCATTCATAGTTCTCCGCGTGTGGCCCTGAAGACGGTGTCCCTGGACCCTGTCGATGCACCAGGCACGTTCGCATGGTTTCACAGCCAAGCAGCTCTTCTGAGCGTAGATAGTGAATACCGGAAACTGGGATTGCGAGAGCGCACCTAGAATCACACAACGGATGCTCGTGTTAGCTCGTAGACATTTTTGTATCTGCGCGACCGCTGAGCGTCGAACGACGCGGATACAGATAAGCGCGTTCACGGGAAAACAAAAGGGGAGTCGATTCTCGCCGGAGGAGCCGGGAATCCCACGGACGCGCTTACCGATCGAACTTTCCACGGCGACGAAATGCGATGCCAATCAACGCCCGCTGCTTCGACGGTCGACGAAAGTGTCCCTCGGTCAAGGGAGCTCGTTATTCTTTCCCTGTCGATCCGTGGACCGAGGAGCGGGTAGACCGCGTTAAGTGGCGGAATAATTTCCGCGCCCGGGCGTCGAAATCATAATTAATCTCGACCGGTTGACAGACGCGGGAGGGGCGCGGAGGGCGTGTTCGATCCTGAGATTCGTTGAAAAGTTTTCGCTACCGATGGCGCCGGTAACGAGGTAACACAGCCTCGCGAAAACACGGGACATCGATCTCCTGGCAGGCGCTAAAGATATTCAATTACCAGCTTCTGGAAGGCTTCGCGGGCTAATGACTATGGGTAATTTTAATGACCGGTGAGAGACCGCAACGGTAACCGCAACGCAAATGAACGTTCCTTCGTTCTGCGGCTTCGACGCGATCTACGATGTCGAATGATTCGTGGAACGCTGAATAGTAGGAAGATCTTACTCGTTACGGGCCGAGGGGTAAGCGCATTACAGTAATCAGCGGCCACTTCCGGGGGCCTATATGCAGAAGACAGGTACCATTTACTCATTATAATGCTACCGCATTACCAGATAATGGAGCACCGTCGGATCGTAAACATTTTACAGGTACGAACGGGTGGAGGAATTTTATCGGGCGACTTTTTCCTCTTCTCGCATTGTTTCTCGCATCGCTCGCCGCCATTGTGTTCTGAAAACGTGCCGGGCATCTTCGCTCGGCGTTTTCGTCGCGCGGACATTCGGTTGCGCGTGAAAAAGGTTTAACGCGAACGCTACGACGAACCGCCCTCGAACGAGGGCAGAGTCGAGGAATTTTTATTCCAACGTAACTCGCCGACCAAGGAAATCACGGCGGAAAATTTCTCGACGCGAAAAAGCGGGAACAGTGGGTTTCCAGACGGGCAGGAATACGGTCCCCTTAATTGTTTGCGTTATCGCGATCTCTCCTACATCAGGGCCCGACTCGTAACTTCAGCGACGTTGGCTAATTAAAAATCCGTGGAGGCTGCCATTTCTGTCGACACGATTTATCAATTACAGAGCCACTCGGTTAGCATGGGAGTGGTACTGGCAAGTAATCAGTGGCCGAATCGATTCCAGTGGTTCCGCAGACGAGCCTTTTCTACCTGGACTGCGGAAAGAAGCGTCACACGTAGGCTGTGGTATTGACCGGTGCTATCGTTCCGTATTTTTCACCGTTCGTTTAACCAACTACCTTCCGCCTGGCTCGTTTCGCTATGAAAAATATCGTTCCCGTAGCTACCGCACCGCAAACTACTGTTGGAATACCTGAACGCCCAAATGCGTGATAAATACCGGTCGTTAAACGTACCGGGCAAGACTAATTCTTCGAAGGGAATTTAACTTTATCACGAAACGGTTGACGCTTACCACGATTAATCCGCGAGTATTTCATCGAGCAGAAATAAAAATCCACTCCCTGAACAGCTAAATCTTCAAGCTAACGGGTCGCAATTTGGATAGTGAAATCCTTCTTGCGATACGCGCCGGTTCTTGCGGCGCGGTCCGTGCGCGACAGGAAATCTTGTCGCGCGAGGAATCGCGCCATCTATCAACGGGCGGAATACAAATTGCTCGGTGAACGTATGAGGGGAAATAAAACAATAAACGTGTCGAACCGAAACTGCCAATCTCCGAAAGCACGACATCCTGGCGCCGGTCCAGCTCGCCTTTACTTTCTGCTTTCATTTCTTCGCCCGTGGGATGCAGATCCCAGCGCGAAGATCGCCCGCGGTCATAAATCTTTTAATTTCTGCTCGAACCGTACGAGAGCAACGGATTAACGTGTTCGTTTCGTGAGCAACCGTCCTACCACCCCCCCCGCTATTCCGACAGCGTATCAAGCTCGCTTCTATCAGCAGGTTATTCGTCCCGGCGTCTCGTCGTTAGAGCTCCTCTCCTGGAAAAATCGTCCGCCTCGGAAGTACGTGCCTCCGTACTTAAGAGAACGAAATAGCTTTATATCGCTATAAATCTGGCAGAGATTTATCGACCGGCGCACCGTTCCGCCGCGGCGCGCTACATCATTTCATACTAAAACACAGAGATTCCCAGTGAGCCGGCTCGAGGAAGTACGGAAAGGAAACTTCCACGTGTAGGTTGTCACGACGTCGGGGGAAATGTGGAACGGTCCGGGGCGCATCTGCAGCGTCGGTATTACGGAACGGCGATCGCACAAAATGATGCAAGTAAACCGCCTGTGTACCAACGTACCGTGGAACAGTTCGATTTCTGATATACGAGGCGCATTTAGATAGGATTCAGCCTCAAGTGGCGTCGGCAACCTACCAAGCGTGTGCCGTCCCGCTCCGACCCGTTCGTCGCGGTGAACTTGATGTATAATCTCGGTTTTCTCTGTCTACAACCGCGAGACCCGTCGCGTTTTCCGCCCCGCGTCGACTCTTATTCCTCCACGCCACAACGCGACTTCCTTCCGCGAACAAAGCCAATGAAATTCCATCCTTACGCGCCCTTTCGACGCTCGTCCTCGCGCTCCGCATTCCGATGCTAGGTGGTCCACTAAACGTCCGAAGGATAGAGTCGACTATCTAATCTCGCGCGTCTATCTGCCGTATCTTGAAACTGTTCGAAGTTCAGCGTTGTACGGCGAGAAATTATGCGAGCGGAAGGAAAAAACGAAAGTACGAATGAGATTAATAAACGACCAAGGTGCTCTAATTAAATACAAGCGAAGGCCGCATCCTACGGAATTATAGTTATACACACCGCCGGTATCAGACCTTCACACTCAACGAACCAAGGGGAACGGCTTGACCGCGTATTACTGCAAACTGAACACCAAGACCGCGCTATTCAATAAATGATTGGATTTTTTCTTCACGCTTCTTGTATCCAGTAATTACTGCCGAAGGGTTTTACAGTCTGCAAATGTGCTTAACAACACCGACGTAACTACCACTGATAATTATTAAATTATGCTATCTAATTGCCGCTTTAACTTTTAAGTTAATTCAGCCTTGAATCGTCTCGAATTATAGACCATATAACTGGTCAAAGGAAACAAGCGTAATTATACCTGTTTGCCGTATGAAAAACGTAACGCCAGCATATTATACGCTTATCGTTGTTGTAGCCTGTTTTCAAACGTTATACATATACAGATTACGCGATGCAACGCGTTTGAACAAAACGTGTATACACACGTGTTCCCTGTGTGTGCGTCCATAGGTACATTCGGATAAATAGGTTGGACAGGAAGTCCGTTCGCACGTATACAATCACGCAACCGTTGCATTTGTACACGCAAAGATTTCGCAGATACTTTTTCTTACTCGTGATTCTTGGCAATATATTTTTCCGGCTGTTCGAACCACCGCGCGTAAAATCGTTAGATGCGTACGCATCGAAGAATTCTTCCGATCCCTACGATCGTCGTCGAGTCGAACGATTTTCACTCTCCCCTTCGTTCGGACGATTTGAATATTTTTATCAGGCTACCACCGTCGCTGAACCACCCTGTACAAGATAGCACCGCGTATTTGTACATTCTTTTCCCGGCGCATAATTACGGGCGGTCGTTACGCGGGCTTAACGTGCCGTGTAAAGTCACAGTTTTTCAAGTAGCCACCGACCGGACGTTGCGTAATTGTGCTCGCTTTCACGAGTGCTTTCAGCCTCCGTGGAACGGAGTCGCGACAAATAAGGTGGCTGAACGCGGAACGAACGATCGACCCCGCAATCAACCGTCCTTCCCCTGCTTCCTCGACGTTACGCGATTATCGAGGAGACGCGAGGTATGGCGCGATGCCTCGATCATTTTCATTTCCTTCCTTCCTTCCTCGAGGTGCTCGCCAAGTTCGACGGGATTCAGCTCGCGAGCAATTAGACTTTCAGCCGTCGTAATGAAACCGATTTTTTCCTTCCCCCGTTAAACGTTTACTCGTAACACGCGGTTTTTACCGCGGATTTTTCTCCTCTTCCGACTTATTCGAGCGCGAAATTCTCCTCGCGAGCGTGTCGAGCTTCGAAACTAGGCTCTGGTGAGAAAAAACTGTCGAGCGTTGGAGCGCGATGTCGCGCCCCGCTCGAATTTGACCGTGGAACTAATATTTTGGCCGGCGGGGTAGTTTAGCATGTACGCGGAGGCGGAATAAGAAAAGTCTCCTCGTTGAAACGGCGCCAACATTTTCAATCGCCCTTTGCACTCGACGGAGGCTCTCTTTTTCCCCGCCTTCTTGTCTGTTCGGCAGACAGTGATGCAATTCGAGGAATTGAATGCATTCGTACTTTTAACGTCCCTCGACTGTCGCGCGTGTCCTCCTCGTCACGACCACTTTTCTTTCCCCCCTTTCGCCTCGCCCTCTTATCTCTCCGTCAGTCGGGGTGCGTCCGCACCCTCGCGTGTCTTTCAAATTTCGCTTTCAAAAATGTCGCTCCGTCTGATTTATCTCGAAACGTTCGATAGCAATCTTCTCCGCGCGATCGACCAAGCCGCATTCGCGCTTTGAAAAAATTTAACAGAGCACCGTCTTCGTCGTTCGTCATCCCCTCGAGCGGTGTGTCTCGTCGCGATAATCGTAACGAGTTTACCGCGACGCAAAGCCGTCGTGCGCGACTGTCCGTCTTGGTAGGACGCGAAAATATGCATTTCAGGGGTGCGTAATTGTCGTAAATACGTAACCGCGGCAGGGCGAAGGGTCGAGGGCTGGCGGAGGGCTGCCACGGTAGCTGGCTCGTCACTTTTTCAAGCCGCGTAATGTCGTCGGGGACCCGGTGTACGTTCCACGGGGCGCGAGGCCGTGTATCTCTGGCGGTATGTTTCTAATTTGCGTGCATGCACGGGGCACCCCATCAGGCGCGGCAAGAATTTAATACACGAAACCCACCACGCCTAGTCTACGGTCTCTATATAAGTGAACGCGGGGTATGCAAACAGGGCCGTTCGAGCACGACACCGGGGAGAGCTGAGTCACGAGCACGCGACCAGATCTGCACGACTGAACAGAAGAGCGGTCCAATAACGTAATTACTTTCGTTCCTCCGCCGGAAACTGTTCGCACTTCGTGCACGCACGCCCTGTCAATTGAATATGCTTGTTGCCCGTGTGATTTCGCCCCCCGGCTGGTCGACTTTTTGCTCCCGAAGGGAAACCAGCCGGAGGAAAAGGTTGCCGGAGTCGGCTTGATGGGATCGATGAGTGTACGTATTACCAGCTCGAATAGTTGATGAAGGCTTTCGGTTATTTATAGTGTCCACTGCAGCCTGCCGCGTTCTCGATCCGCGTTCGGCGGATGTTCGATGGATTTTACAGGCTTCCAGAACGATTGACAGACTTGACAAACGGAATACCGGAGTAGTTTGTAAGCTTTCGAGGCAGTCAGGAATTTTAAGTAGCACAAAGCGTAATATTGCCGTCTAATGGCGGTGGAAAGGGATACGATTTTGACGGACGTCGGGCATTCTTTCGCGACTACCGGTGCTTCTTGTTACCTCTTTGATACAAAAGGGTATGAATATACCTGCGCTCGTCGGGTTATGAATAGAAGTCTTATCTCGCGGGGTAATTCAGCACTGAAAGGGCTCCACTCTCTTTTGTGCGGTTCTATAAACCGTTCGGTATTTGCATACGCGCGCATCAATTGTACGCGTCATTGTTTAATGATGTGTTAGCAGATTTCTCAGTGACGTGATCTTCTTATATTTGTCGGCTCGGTAATTCCGACGTCAAGCCGTTTAATACGCTTTATCGAGCACAATTGGCTACCGCTGCGGTCGTGGGACGAGATAAATAGTCGGCCGGTCAGGTATGACGAAGCCAATGACTACTGGTTGTATCCTCACGACCGTCAGTAACCTCTGACCTCCGAGTGACTGTGCTACTTCGGTATTAACCGATTCGGAAGCATTCACAGATTTGCTTCGAGGACGATGACTCGACGACTTCTGGGGATGTCGTTTGTAAGCACTAAATCAGAAATGAAACGTATAATCGATAGACCTCTCCGTTTTTTTGCCTATTTTTTGCGCGTCCTAGTCGAATGGACAGTTTTCCTAGAAATTCCGTGAATGTCGACCGAGAAAATTTATTTGTCCACGTTCAACAGCGTGTCGCGGATCTTTGTTCGCAATCGACGCAACAGCCGACAGAAAGTGAAAGCAGTTAGCCATCCTACGAAAATTTTCAGTGAATATCTTTCTTGCAGCTTCGCTCTCGAAGCCCCGCAGTCCTCAGACCACGAGCGCTATCCGAGAAAAGAACTCACGATCATCCCCCTTCGATGGAGCATCCTCGGGACCGTCTTAAAACGCGCGAGACACGAAGTTCGCGTGGCACGAAGGCGTCGTCTTCTCCGGCGATCGTCGGAAGTGTCTCTTCCTGTCTCGGTTATCTCCGACTATTAGCGCTCGACTCTATGCAAATTCAGCAGCAAGCTGTAACGGTGCTGTTCGAACGGACCCCATAAATTCCGCCGGACACGAATGATCTCAGCTCTTTCCCTTTCTCTCTCTCTCTTTCTCTCTCTTTCTCTCTTTCTTTCTCTCTTTCTCAGTCAGTATTCGACCATGTCGTGGTATTGGTGGCTTGTAGTTTGAGGACACCGTGGAACGTATACCACCGCGATGGACGCGTACGCGGAAGGTATTCGCTTACGAACGCCTTACTTACCTCGATCCGCGGGCGCGAGCGATGCACGCGTGTTCGCACGCACACGTAACCGCACGTGTCCTTAGCCTGAGGCGCGGGCACCCGTATTGCGACAACGAACGCATTAACGCTTTGGTTCCGGGCGATCGGGTGGACTACCTGCCACCTCGCGTATGCGCATACCTGCCGTGGCCAGTCGCGGGCTATTTAATATTCGAGAGGCACCAGGCCCACGGTATATACTTCCCACGGCTGTTTGGAATCCAGTGCGTGGACTCTTTCGGTATTCAACGCCGATATTCCTCGTTCCACGACACCAGACGCACGAATACCGACGTGGGTCCTCGTATTATTGTAGAGATTATGCGGCGAGGAGACTCGCCTCGAAGTAAAGAGTGGTGTCCCTGATAGCTGTACGTTTATTGGAAATTGAAATTTATGGTAACGGAGAGACGATTGCTTAGCCATCGGGTAGAGATTAATTGAAAGGAGGGTAAAGAGTTTTGAACCCCTTTCCTGCTGAACTCAATGTTTGTAAAACGATCCATGGACCGCAAGTAGAACAACTCGTGTTTCTCTCACGTTCGTAAATGATATGTTAAAGTGGCGTGAGCAGCTTCGAAAGGATTACCACTTTGAGATCCATGTTTTTTATTAGAGCTTAATGGTGTATTAATAAGTGGAAACGTATACCTTTCGCGTGGATTGAATCCTCTTATCGAAAGTATTAGACCAGACTGGTCGGAGAACGATGAGTCTGTTTGCATAGCGCAAACTGTGATGCGCGCGTGCGCCATTGCACCAACGTTTCGTTCTTGTAATTTCGAGTAGAGCGGTAGATTTTGATGGACTACCCTGTATGTAGATAATGGGTTTTGAACGATCCGATTTTTAATCACGCGGTCACGAGGTCAGGAGAGAAATTTTACCGCAAAAACTTCAACACGAGCAAAGTGGATGAAACTGGTTTCGTGTAACTGGGCACAGTATAAACGAGAATGATGTAACGTCGTTTTATTGGTGCCTCGGTAAGCGATATCATAAATGCGATGTCTATACAAGTTGCCTCGCAAATAATATTTAATAATCAGGTATGATCTATGTAGGAATTCGCGATTCGTGTGTTTATTTAATATCGACGTTAAACTGTGACTCGATTAGACTTTTCCGTAATAAATAGATCCTCGTGGTTTCTGATTCGCCGTTAGGCACAACGCGCGTAATGCGCTTTCACGATTCATATGCGTCTCTTAGTAAACACGACGATCCCAGAATCCAGCAGATTATTACCAATATCGAATCAGTCAGGTGTAAATTTAGGCGATCATGAGTTAACTAACGGAACTTCCTCCAGATTTTAACGGTAACTCGACGGCCCTCATTTTTTTTCTCTTACTAAGTTTCTGATTTTAATTAATGATACAGTATTATTCACAACTGGCACGGAAATAAAACTACCCACTCTGAAACGATGACACATTACATCGCAACTTCTACCTTGTCCATTTCAGAATTTTCTCTCGCAATCGAATGTAAATTGTAGACACGACGCGTAGAGACACTTATTTCTTATTGTTTACGTTATTTGCTCTCTTTTTGCAAAATCGTGCGCTTCAACGTTACGTTCGCGCAGCGAAAGCCCCGCTTACGGTGTGTTAAGCCTCTCGTTCGGTTTATCCAGTTCACTGGAATACTAGTCCCTCGACCCGCGAACGATACGCATTCAGCGAACTTAACGTTATCGTTCCGCAAAACTGCCGATCGTTCGTTAAGAAGATCTATACGTGTCATCGTTACTACGCAGCCTGTTTACTTCCGTTCACGCTCCAAGTCGCTCGTTCCTCGAATTAGCCCTGCGCGCTCGTATTCAACAGCGATGTCTCCGTTGGCGGGACAGCCGTGTGTGAAATTGACTCGTGAATTATGTGTAATTTGTCACAGTAGTCTGCTGGCGGCGCCGAGCCGCGACTTTGCGGTTATATCGATGGCTGCGCCCAACATAAGCGATCCTCTGCATGCATGTCGCCTCGCGTGATGCTCGTCCTTCGACTTCAGCCTCTGCCGTGCAATTAACTTTACGTGATATACCGCTTTCAAGAATAGGGAGAACCCACCGCGATATCGTTCGCTCGCTGGCGAACGAATTCGTGCAACAACTTTGTTTCGAAAACTGTTCAACAAAACAGTAGAAAATTGCGTTGCTTCGCTCGTCAGCCGCTTCGAAGCTTCGCGTTCACCGACTTAGCCGCTCGTAGGTGAACAGCGATAGCTGAGAGCGATTCTTTCGCATCGCGGTGTCGCGTAATGTCACTCGTTCCGCCTATTCCAGGGTGAGTCATCCTCATCAAAGGATGAAAAGACTTACGCGAGCGACGATTGTCGCGCGAAGCGGTGGCTCGATGACGTGCACAAAATGTTAATATCGCTCCGGTAGGGGCTGATGCCCCCGCGTGCTTTTTCGTCTCGTATCAAAACGGTCACTGCGCATCGCGAGGTTGGCGTTATGCACGCGCGGCGTTATGGTGGTTCCGACGGTGCCGCCGTTGGTATGCGGCTAGGCCCCGTTATCTAAGGATGGTTCGATGGTGAATAACCCGACGTAACGTGGCGAGTGACAGTAAATAACCGGACAATCAGATCGTGAAATCATTTCCTCGATCTTTCGTTAACGCTTCTGTGATTCCCCCCGGAGCTTTCGTTCTGTATGGTTGCAACTGCGGAATGCACCGCGGCGGATAATGTCCCGTACGAAACGAAACAATTTGTCGTTTAACGCGTATCGGCGCGGGCAGAACGAGAAACCACGGACCGCGTCAGCGTTGATCCGCGTTTTAAGTGGAACGAGACTGTTTTCATCGGACAACCGGAATGAACGGATGAGAAATTTTCCCGATCACATGGATGCTAATGAATTTCTTCGACTATTTTCACGTCCACTTATGCTTCCTATATCTCTCGCGCGGCTCTAGTGCCATCCGGAAGCGACAACTTTGAAATTTATGAGTCTCGCGCACCTTGCGTCCGCGTTGTCAACCGCATTCGTTCCGAGGCGAACAGACTTAAGCTTATAATCCTCTTTGATCAGTAGCTAGAATTTCACGGTGTTTCGTACGTTTCGCGGAGTTGGCAACGTCAAAAGCTAGAACGAAATCGAGTCGAATCCGGGGATATTTCGAGCTGTCCCAAAACAGAGCGAACTCTACGATCGATCCCCATCGAATCGCGCTACTCTTTGTTCGATAAATAATTTCCCGCTTCCCTCTATCCTCCGCGAATCGCCTCGCGACTTTGGTCGCGCGGAGATCCCTTAATATCCGAAGTATGCGCGACAAAGTTTAAATCTCTCGGACAGCAGAAGCGCTAACTTGGTATCGGTCTAGTCCGTTGCTCGGGTTCCATCAAAAACGGGCGCGAAACTTTTACTGGATGTGGGCTGGTGCCCACTTCTTCGAAACCACTTATCCACCTATATCGTTATAAAGTTTCCAGGATATCGTCGCGATTTCCTCTATCGGGATAGAAGCTGCACGGCACCGGGTTCTCCGCGTGCGCGCGCGCGCGTTTCGTATACACCAGGAGTCTCTCGATTCGCGTTTAAATAAAGGCCGCGCGATAAGAGTGAAAAATGACTCGGTGGGAAGCTGAAGCGCGTCGCCGTGGATATACGTATATCCGAGCCACTGTGCCACGGAAGCCAGAGCCAGAGCCTCCCCTTTGTCTCTTTTGTCGAGGTTGCACGGCCCACTGAAAAGAATCAGCCGCGAAGAAACCGGCGGAATTCTGAATACTGATTGCGTGAGAACGCGGTGGCAAAGCGTAAGAAATCGCCCGCGCGTACGCATTGATAATGTATCCGTGGCTGTGTACACCTCTTTTGATGCCGGTCGGTGAAACATTGCGGGAGCTATTGTGCGCCCGTTTCGCGACACGTTCCGTATGGAATTCCGACTGTTTGTCAGCGCGCGCCTGTATCGATTCTTCGGGTGAAAGAGATGAAACGCGCGAATCGCGTCCAACGTTTCGAGTCGTCGAGACGTTAAGTGTGTTAATTGGCGGGGAAGGAAATCGAGTTATCCGAGTAAATTCTTTGAGCCACATCTGTCGCGGGCGCGAGAGATTAATTTCCCGAATAAATCCATTAAAAGTCCGAGTCGGAGCTCGCGAAGATATAAAAGCAAACGGAGCGAACGGATAGAGAGGGTGATTCGACTGGTCTGGTTACGTGGTGTGCTTCGAATAAATTATCTCGAGATTAATTACCGCGGTGCTCGATACTGGTACCCACTTGTAAGTGGTCCTTTGAGAGTGGCGAACAGAGAGACGGGTTGTAGACGAATGACGGAGGAATGGGAAGTGGACGGCGGTCGGGTCGCTCGTAAGACGATCCTATCATCGAGTAACGGGGCCCAGGGTACAGAAATTTCGTGATCGTGACGGGGCCGCTGTGTCGTCATTGTCCCACCGTCGATCATGAACCACCGGTACACCGGGGGCCTGCGAACCAACCGCTGGTCCCGTTTTACGAGAAACAAATATTCAACGTGCTAAACCTCTGACGAGGGAGCTGCTGGTTCCGTTCGCCGGCGAAATGTTGCCGGGAATTTCCATGTGTGCGATGGGCGCATCGTTCCTTATCATCGCGGATAAATCTCACCTGCGTTGTCCCGGGAGTATGAGTAATGCTTGTAACTTTAGATCCAACGCCACTTAGAGGAGGCAAGAATTGTGCGGGTCTTGTATTGGAATTCTTCCTGAATTCGTTTCCCTGTGCCCATCGTGTACACGGAACTTTTACTTTTACTTCTCCCGCACTGTTACGTGTCGCTGAGGACACTTCGAAACTGTAGTCCTCCCGGAGGAGCGTAATTACGAGTTGGGCGCTGCTTCGGAATTCTTATATTTCCTGATCGAACGCGCTTAAAAGTACCAATGGCGTCGACCTTTTTTAGTCAAATCGAGGATGTTTATGAATTCGATTAGAAAAATGAAATCGTACATCGTTACGGTGCAACGCTTCAGCCATGACTTAAAGTCGGGATCTTGGTGCGCCATCAATCATCAAAGGGTTAATTTCAATACACAGTACGGTTCAGAGATTAAAGTAACGACCGCTGAGGCTGGCTGGAAAAAATGTTAACGATACTTCGATTCGTTGCGTTCGATCAGTGGGTTGGCGAGGACGATAATACCGCTAAGAGTCGATATTTTACTTCTGGATCATTGTTACAGGAAGCTCGTGTCAGGAAGTCATCAAAGCGTAACCATGTCGCTCGTATCCTCGCGGAGCCGAGGCCACGTTGGCCGATTGGCCGATCTTCAACCGCTCGACTGAATCTTCCTCCTGTTTTTTACTTTCCTTCTCCCGTTTCGCTGCTCCCTTCCTTTCTCCCTCTCTCTCTCTCTCTCTCTCTCTCTTCCTCTCCCTCTTTCTCTCTTTCTTTCGCTCGAAAATACCACGGAAGCAAGCACGCTTGACGCGGTCGATTTTACGGTGCTCGCTCAAAGTGACGCAATTAGCTTTAAAATCGTACGCGTCCGATTTTCATCGACCGCCAGCGGGTCGAGCCGCTGAAACGGGAAAGGGAGGCAATGGAGATGAAAGAAGAAAAGTCGGAGGGCAGTGCGGGTAGAAGGAAACAGGTGGAGAACGGGATCGTTAAAAGGAGCAAAGGGACACTTTGTAGACGTCAAACTGTCACAGCCAGTGGTACCTGCACGCCAACTCGAGGAGTTTCGCGGTAAATGATCGACAATGTGCAAGGCGCCTTGAATCTTTAGCATGTTTATTACTCGTCCCCTATTCCGCTCCGCTTTACCCAGGTCGCTATAATCTCATGCAACTGCTTTTTTGCTGGGGGTCATCATCATTACGTGCGTGCCTCGGGTTCCAATTCTTTTTTCCTTTCCTCCTTTTCGTTTGATAACTCACCAGCAAAAAACGTTTAATGCAGATGAGGCTTTCCCAAGGTTTCCTTTCGTTAATTACAACGTCTAGTCGACGTGTGGCTAATTTCGAGACTCATCGCGGGAATATGGTTGATAATTGATTTCACGCTCGCAACACTGGCTGGCGAAGTGATCATTCGTCAAATTTGCCTGGAAAGTAGTTCGTTGAGTTGCGCTAGCCACCAGCCACGCGTTTATCTCGAACAACCGAACTTCCCGTATTAGAACGAAACGAACGCGGTTTCTTCAACGATTCCATTCCTCGCGAAATATTGAGTTTTCAAATGCGTTCCAAGGGAGAGAGTTGTCGCTGCCTGGATGGCGAAAATTGGTTTTCATTGTTGCAAAAGTGTCCCTCTTTCAGCGATTGTTCAAATTCAATTCTGAACTCGCTCGTATCGGGCCGGCGGCTTCCTGTACTCGGAGATAATACAAATTTCCGAGCGCCTACGAGCATTGTCGCTCGTTGCCAGTGGAAGGTGCGATAACCGCGACCGTCTTTCCGTCGATTTTTCCACGATTATCATAGAACGCTTAACGGATAATCCGACGAGCACGCCGGCGATGCGCAGCACCGTTTTTCTGTCGGTGCACCAACTCATTTACTGTTTAATTAATGGTTACGGGTCGGCCAACCGTGGACGCATAGTTTATATTAATTACACACCGGAAGATTCAATTAGTGCTATTTCTCATTACACTTACTTATAGCCGTATCCATTATTCATGAGGACGCGGCGAGGCTGGCTGACAATGCATGTGATCGTTACAGCGTATTGTTGCATCAACCTTTTTTCTTTTTTTTTTTTTTTCGTGTGCACGACAATTCGATGAAAATGCATCCAGAACAACACTTGACGTCGGATTACTACGCTAATGAAAACGCTCATCTGCGGCTCATTGTTAATGTTGTCGGGAATTTTGCTTGTTACAGCGGGTAAATCGTTAACCTGTTAAATATTTAGCATGCTCTCCTCGCTTAATCATTTATGGTACGATACATTTTTCAAAAGGGAACAGCACTGGGACTGTAATTGATATGGGACCCGTACCCTCTACATTGAGAATGATGTTGAGATTTCCCTTATTCGCGGGGCTTTGAGATTCGCGAATGAACATTTTCATTTTGAACACACGCATGCGGAAAGAAAATTATTCCGTTCCGTATAAAGAACGTTCCGGTGGCTGTTTCTGAATATTAATACCGCGTTTAAACGATACCTTTTTCTATGCAAAGACGCGCTCAGCTAAAGGTAAGGAAAGATGTATGCCTCGAAATTGTGCGCAAGATGCCCGTGTAGACACAAGTGTTTCTCGCTGAACTTGGGAAAGTGGCATGTGGGCGATGTGACATGTTGCATGCTCGCTGTGCATACATGGACCGTAGCGTACAAGATCGGATGCAGCGCGTAAAAAGGCATCGTCTAAACCAGACTTTATACGAGATATCCTGTAGAATATGGAATTAGAAACAATATTAAATATTTCTTCTTCCATCTCGATCGATCCCCCAAGGAATCAAAGTATTTCCGTTTTGCAACTATTATCCGGCACGATCAAAATGAAAATCCTCCTAAAACGTTATATTTCTCGATAAGAAGAATGTAATAACTCGTTTCAACGCGCGACGAACTTTAAGTCAAACAAAGGCTCTTGAAAATCTCTCTTTTATTCTTTCGTCGAGATATCTATACAGCACCTCGACGTCAGTTTTATCTGCACGAGAGCAATCGTGAAAATCATATTCTCCTCGCTTTTTTTTTGCATCGACTTTCCGATGTTTTCTTTTGCTTTTTTAAAATCGAGCATAGCGCGCAACCGACGCGCGAATCGAAAGCGTAGCGCAAAAATTCGCGCTGCCGGTTTTTTCTCGCAAAAAGCCCGTTCAAACGGGACTGCACAGAGAGAACGAGAGGCGGAGAGAGCGAGAGAGAGAGAGAGAGAGAGAGAATGAGCGTAAAAATGAGCGACTACACGGTAAAACTTTAGCACGTAATCCGAGCGACGGTTTTCAGCGGAATGGCTTAAAACTGTCTTCAATTCGACGCCTCGAAACGCGACGGAAGAGTAGGTCGAGGAGTGCTTGACAAATCTCCATCGACTGGCTCTTGATATTTCGCTGGGACGTTTTGTAGAAAAATCAACTGCGCCGCGAGTGCGAACGCCGCTTCGTACTTTGCAAGAATTTAAATAAGATCGAGGCGAATCGAAGACAGATAGCACGTAAGGTGATTTCGAGGCGGCGCGGTTCAATCGAACTGTTTAAACCGAAGGATTCTCCGGTTAAAGTACACCGAATTATACGATAAATAACACCGTGACGAGCCGCGACGCTTTTTACCGTGCGAATACTAATTTGCAAATATTACGTAACGTCGCGTTTCTCGCGAGGAAGAACAGAAATCTCCTTTTTCGTTTCTATTTCAAAGTTCGAAGTCTTCGGGGGCGATTAAGAAGTCACGAGGCACGTACCGATTAAAGCGTTAACTAAAGTAGATAACGAGGTAATGTCTGTCGTTATAACTTGTGACGCGTAAAAGTTTGCGTAATATGATTGCAATTAACACTGTAATTCCCTGCCAGAAGAAATGGCCGCGTGCGTGCCGCTGCCGTTTTAATGGAACGTGTCAAGCGTATTTTAGGAAGCGTGGTTGCTTGTCGATGCTAGCCAAAGCTCAAAAATTCGCGCATTTTTCACCGCGTAGAAAATCGATACGTGAGATATTGCGATTCTATCGGCAAACATGGATTACGTTACGCCTCGACGTTTAATCCGCGAAATGGACGATTAATAACGATGGAGCGCACACACGTGCACCACGCATATATACGTACACGTTCGACGGATAAAGTACGGGCTGGAAAATTCTACGAAACCCGTAGCAACACGGTTAAAGAGTAGATTCGGCGAGCGATCGGGCAGAAATTCCTTGGCTCGACGATTCTCTTCCGTTATTTCGGAAACGCAGGCGAACGTGAAAAGTTTACGGCGCGAGATCGTTCGAAGTTGCTCGTGGAAACGTTCACGTTTTCCCAAAAGCGCAGAGACCCGTTTATCAGAAAAATTTTAATGCACGGCTGTCGCTGATATGGTTAAGTGGGCGACCGGTACAAGCGAAAGAGAGAGAGATAAAATCGTGACGGAAATAAAAGGTAAATGGACCTTCGATAACAGACGGTTCCACGGCCGGTACGTTCCGCGTTGACCTCGATCCCTGACCTCCTGGACGCATACTTTCTTCGCAATCGAACAAGCAAATAGCCGTCGACCGTCCGAATATCGTATCGAACCCGTTACCCCTTTAGCGAGGCGACTCACGTGTCGCATAAAAGCGGCGATGGCCGGCTCGCTGCGAAACGGCGCGCGCGTCTATTTCATCCATCGGTTCTGGCCATTTAATCATTCCGCGGCGCGCTTCGATGCTTCGTGGAATTCCCATATTCGGTCCGCGAGCGTACGTACGTTCCACGGGGGCCCCGGCTGCGTTCCTGGCACCGTTCAACGTCGACGAATCGGGTAGAAAGAGTGATCGCCGGTATACAGTTTAGCCGTTTGACCCGCGGACGTCTCCGCGAGCGGATATCGGCGTCGATCGGTTCCACCGACGTCCACGCATGAGTTACCAGAAACGATTCAATCTTACCTGGGTTGCTGTCGGCGTTCGAGCTGAAGAGGACGCAGAGGCCCGTCTCGTAGTTCACCGCCTGGCAGGAGTCGTTCGCTTGACAGGTCTCGAGGCAATCGGTGAGCATCAGCGTTCCCGGTATGGACTCGAGCATGTTCGTGGGCGCGGTGTACACGTAACCGGTGACCAGCTCGAAGCCCACCATTTCTGGGTCGCACTCGTCGGAACCGGCGGATGGCCCCGTGTAATCTGGCCCAGAAAGACCCGACGGTACCGCGGAAGGGGCCGGTTGCTCGACCGCATGAGTCGCCTCCGCGGCCGCCACGCGACCGAACCTCGCGATAGCCTGCAGCAGCAGCAACGCCGTGATGAGTCTTGTCATAGTGCCGCTCCACCTGTCTCTCGGTCTTTAACTGCAATCAGAGAATACCTGCAATTACGCCGCTGATTATACATCTCCGCGAGAAGATTCGTTATTTAGCATTGCCTCGAATAATCATTTCCTAACGCGTTTCCTTCGCTTTTCTTCTTTTTTTTTTCTCTCTCTCTCTACAAAGGAAAGAAGCGAACAGTATCGGGATCTGAAAAGAAACCAGGCGCTCTCGAATGCCAGAGAATATCTTGACACGACTCCGCCGACTACCTGAACCTATATTTAGACCCATCCGTTTCGACGCTCTCTTCGTTTCTGACCTGTTTAACTCGTTTCTCCGTTACCTTAGACGAATCTTGTAACTGAACATTATCGCCTCCTCTTTTTCGTCCGGCTATTTTGCATCGCGCACTTTTCCCATTTCCACGCTGACATTGATTAAGGGAGCCGCGCGGACGCCATTAATTCCGCGACTCGAACGCGCGTCCGAACGTTGCGTCGTGGAACCGCGTTATTCTTTCAGCGAGGCTCGCGTCGCACTGACCCAAAGCCTCTGTTACGCGTACGACTACACCTATCGCTATCAAAACGTATCGCCTCGGGGCGTGGAAAACTGTGCGTAAACACCAGCGTATTTCCACGAACCGGCACTCTCCTATGTTGTTGTTTTGGTCGCGCGAGGCCGAACAACGATCGGCCACTCGCGACATTCTGCAACGTAGCGACGAAGCGGCGAATACGCAAGTGCTTCTCGCGGAGAATACCGCGAGCGACGAGGAACTGCGGCGAGCCATTTGTCGCGCGCGTTAAAGCGATTACGCGCGGAATGCGCTCGCTGGTGTCGGTCGGAACGTACCTGTCGAGATAATCGGTAACGGTGCCGAGCTTCGGTATCGAATCGGTAGCAGCGCGGGCAGAAGACCAAGGGCGGCGTTCTCCGTTTCCTGAGTCCCCCGCTGGAATACCGCAAGGACGTCCCTCGCGAAGACGAAGAGGAAGGACGACGGGAAGAGACGAAACGGGAGCGAGATCGATGCTCGGCGGTTGCGCGCACAATAAGTGGAAACGGCGTGCACCAACGGAGCGAAACACTGTGGCGTCGATAGGGCCGGTTTATTTATCGCGGCCGCCGCGGCCTCTTACCACTTCGGAAATGAACGACGATTTGCAATGATAATACGGATCCTCGCGAACACCGCGCTGCAGGGTATAACGACGTCGACCGGCTGGCTCTTAGGCACTGGGTACACCTGGCCGAGCCGCGGCGCACGACTCTTCCTCCAGCGAACGGCGGAAGGGGGAGGGGGCACTGGGACCGCTGCCGACTAAGGAGGACAGAACGGTACGCACAATTCGATCGGAGCCTACGACACCATTGAAAACAAGCCAACCTCGTTCTCTCCTACCCCTTTCTCGCCGCGTGTCCACGTCTGCCTCCACCCGAATTCTTCCCCCATTCCGCCGCTTCCTCGTGCAAACTCTTATCGGGAGCACATACTTCTTCTACCCCCACCAATTTTCTGCCACCTCTGCGCCCGTCCCGCCGATAGACCTGGATTTCGTTCACGTATTTCCAGCCGATCGGGTGAAATTCTATTCTGACTCGGGAGCAACGGTTTTCAGGCCCCCTTCAACGGTTGACGTAACCGTAGCGCCTCGGGGCACCCGTGAAATTTATTCCACCTGCGGGGAGCGGTCGGCTCGTAAAATCTCTACGACCAGCGAATCCGCTCCGATTAATAAAATAACCGGCGACACCCCGGCGTTCCTTCGGACGCACTTCGCCTCCGCGACACGCTCGTTCGCGCGGTTGCGAACGACGTCTTAACGAGCGCTCGCAGCGGGATCTGAAAGATTCGATGCGTCTGCCGTCAGATGATCGCGATCGCGGAAAGTTCAGCGAAATTCGTATCGTCCAGGACGCGCGAGACATTCCATCCAGTTTACGTTCCCATGTAAAGCAACGAGTGGTCGGTAGTTTTGTTCTCCGCTGATACTCCATTCGTTACTTCCGGATTATTTAAAGACCACGACACCCGACCAGAGGCGCGTAGAGAGCAGCCTACGTAGAAAAAGCGCACGGAAAGAAGTAAAAGGACCCGGGACGGAGCGATGTAACAGGGAACGCGGTAACGGGATGAATAATTAGGTTCCTCGATGCCGGATTACGCATCGAGACACGTATTACACGTGGCGTCGGGTGTATACGAAAAGCAACCGGCGGTGTACCCGGTTGAAAGAAGAACAGGTGGAACGGCGAGCCGATCATGATCTGTCATTAACCGATAGTTAACCCAGAATTTCGAATAAACGTTGCGTGCCAAATAAATGTACGATAATTATCGGGCGAGCGTGCACATATCGGAGCGGATGAGGAATGCCAAGGGGGCACGGGAGGGACGCGCGAGCGGGCCGCGAGAGTAGATGAAGATAGGTGGGGAACAGGAAAAGCCGGAGATCCCAAAGAGAGCAAAATCGGGTGCACGTGTGAACAGTGCGACCTAAGCGGGCGTCGGTGTCCCTATGAGCGTACAGTCGGCCGATTCACGCGGTGCTCGGAGGATGTTCGACGTGGAAGAAGCGAAACGAGCATCAACCTGCGGGAAAGAAAGGGAAGAGAAAGAGAGACGTGGCGCGCTCGTACCAGGTGCCTATACCATCGCGTCACCATGCTGGAATAACGGTGCTTGGATGTCTCATCGGGTTCAATCGCAATCGGCAATCTTCCGCCGCGGAATTTCGCAAGGAAACGACCATTTTCTCGTCGTGCTCGTTTTCGTCGATTTACGAGCCGCCGCTATTCGTCCGCCCTTGAGTACCGATCGACCCAATGGCCCCCTGGCCGTGTCCTCCCGTGCGCTGATGCGTGTCCCGCGGACCAGTTTCTAATCGAGCCGCGCGCCTCGCGATCGTTTTAATTATTCGAACGCCTCGATTCTCCTCGCCGCCGAAAGAATCGATTCGACGGCGCTGTTCCATCCGCGTCGCGGTGCCTCGTCGGATGCGAGTTAACGAGGTCTCCTATTCGGAGCAGCAACAGCGGCAGCGGGAGTATAATAAATAATGTTAGATAAATATTCCTATCGCCTTTTTTATTTATTCGCGTAATTGGATTAACTAGGCTAGCCAGAAGTTGGACTTGCGTGACTAGTTAAACGAGTATAATACGTTATATCGGAATAAAATGTCGCAATTACGGGAAGCCGCATACGCAGAAAGTGAATCGCGTCCGATTTCCGCGCGAGAGGTACGCGGTTCATTCGACGAGCAACGCTATGTAAACCCGTTTATATTTATGAAAGATCCGCTCCGCGTGGACGCCACTGCAATTTCGCATTGTTACCGCTTCCTGCGAGTTTTCCCCGCGATCCAACGTCAACCGAGGAAAATTAGGTACCGTAACACACTTGACTATGTAAAGAGGTTACAACCGTACAAAGCAGCGAAGCAATTGACATTCCCTCGCGCGAGCCGCTAATACGATATGTATTTTAGCGGCCCCGAAACAGCCTGTCCCGACCCGATATGTATCGAATCGAATCGATGCCACTAATTCCAAACGGAAATTGTACTGTTACATCCTTGTCTCCAGTAGGCCAATTAAGAATCTTGACCACCTACCGCGCGTCGATTGACTCTTACTCCGACCCGAACGAGGTCCTCGCGGTGGCACGATACGAGCGGAACGCGTCGCAACGTTTGCCCGACGCTTTTCACAAGTGAAACTTCGAATTCCCCGCATCGCAGGGAGAAAAGTAGGGTAACGCGGGGCAACATTTGGGTCGCTAAAATTCTCGAGATCGACCCGCGACGTAATTCTCCGCGAGCACTTCTAATTTATTACTATCCGCGGTTTAATTTATCGACAGCCACGCGGCGTAACCGTGATTCCGGGCTGGCAAACATTGTACAACAAACGAAACGTACGAATCACTGGTGCGAACGTTTAACGGGCACGCGACTTATCGCATAACGGCGTAAGACCGTTCTCGATACTGATTCTCGGTCAAGCGGATTCTCAAAGTTATGCAGAAGGTTATAAGAGTGTACTGGATGCCTTGTCCACGATGTATGCTTGCCTCCTCTGATCTCTCCTTCTCTCTTTTCTCTCTCTCTCTCTCTCTCTCTCTCTCTCTTTCACTCGAAATTTATGGATGTTACTCGGAACGTAAAGAAAGTCTTCCATACTGATTTAATTCGTACCACTTTATCGCGCGAACGGGAGAAGGACAACCGAGGCTCTTTCTCCGTCCGAGTTCACGTTAAATCGCTAAACGTTATCATCCCGAGCCCCCCCACGTGCCTGAGAAACAAAGTTACTCGTGACTCCTTTGCCGATCCCTTTTGAAACTTTTATTCTCGTTTAACAACCTTCCTCGCGACCACTTGTTCCCGTGAATTCGTCCTCCTTTCACGATCGCCGGGGTCTTAAGGTCAACTTAACCGCGCCATTGTCCTCGAAAAATATGATACGCCGCGACTGTGAAACTACTTTTACCGGGAAAAGGGAAAATTATACAGTCTCAGATTTTTATGCAAACTGGTTACCAGCCAAATTGACTATTCAGGGGCTCCGTGATAGAGCATTCAGAGAGAAGTCCGTCCGGGGCTCCTTCGTCTCTTCGCACGACCGAGAAAGTTTCGCGTCTAACGCTTCGACGTTGTTCCCGATCGCGCGTTGCAGATTCGACCGGAAAACGTGAAACCGTGCAAGAGCGGCTAAGAGTTATCGAAATTATTAGCCCCCCCCCCCTCCCTTTCATCGAGGCGAGTACGTAGAATAATTTAATCCAGGATATTGGATATTAAACGGACGCTAATCGAGGCAGCAACGCGTCGGTCCCTAAGTAGACGTCGTTGGGCGCATCGGTGGATAGGTGTAACACGGTCGGACGACGGTATAACTCGTTACGTAATTATTCGATGCTGAACATAACGATGCGGGGGCGGCCGTTTAGAAGCGGCCGTTTTAAAACGATACCAGGGGCATGGGGCGCGATCGGGCCTGGGCGATCGCCGCGGCGCGGTTTCCAGGCTGCTGCCGGTGATCGGCGATCGCCGCGGAATCGAGCGGAGTCTCCGTTAATGGTACGTTCCGCGCGGGTTCGACGCGCTGTGCGTCGAGCAGGAAAATGCGAGGAGTCGGATAACCAGGAAACTGGTTTATGCGTGGTTACGCTCCGCGCCTCTAAGTGGCTACCCGCTACCATCTATAGATGGGTACACGTTCGCGGATACTGTTAGAGAGGGAGACAGACGTCGGCCGTTGGTATCGGGCGGAACGGAATAAAAGCTAGGCCGGCCATTAGATGGAACAGTGGCGAACGATGCGGGCAGAAAAAAGAAGCGATTACTTTGGTGTGCACGTAGCCCGCGATCACGAGCGCGTTTAGGTGGCGGGATGATGGAGCCGGAGGATGAGGTTGAAGGAAAATGGTGTATAGAATTTCGAGAAGAAGCTATTTGCTTCTACACGATCCCGTGTATTCCGTGATCAGCCATCCCGGCTGCTGATGGATTCGGCGGGGTAAGGACGGTGGGGAGACGGGATAGATAAAGCGTACCGAAGTAATGTGGTAATTAAACTTTGGTCGTATTACGCCAGACTCCTCTGCTCTGTGCCTCGCTTGCCCCCAGCGCCCTTAGCCCGGTCCCTCACGCGTCCTCCACGAGAATGTCCCGCCGAGATTGATAGTGGTCCAACGTCGTAGTTTTAGCCTCCCGTCGGCCCCCTCTACTCCCCTCTCGTCTCTGTCTCGATCCACCTTACTCGTAGGCCTCCTTCGTTGTCCTAGTCAGGCTATACGTCCTGTCGTAGCTTTTCTGGTTTTACTGTCTCTCGAAGAGCCAGTGGCTGTTATCGCGACGGTACAGAAGAGGTGGCGTGTTGCGACTCGTGCGTTTAATCGCGATAAAAGATCTTGTCATGAGCCACGGAACGGCATTACGATCCGTAAGCTCGAGTCTCTATCGGCCGCGAGAACGCTTTATTTGCATAAAGGTTAGACCGCGTACCCACTGTTGCTGCCTTCTCATAACTCCTTTATTTTTCGCATCCTCCTCCTCCTCACCCTCCGCCTTCGACGACGGCCGCTGCTGGGTTGACTTTCGATCCGATATGTGGATCATGCATTCGCCGTCGCCGGATAACTTTTCGTCGACGTCGCGTCGCTGTCCGCACGGTGTCCACGGTCCCCCACTGGACCCCGCGCCACTAACGAATACTTTCGAATAAATAGAGGTACCCCCCGTTGCATACGTAGCTACGTGCCTGGAACACGCCGCTATCTAACCAATGGACTGCTACCTCGACCGTGCTATCGAATCTTCCGTTTCAATGGTGGAGTTCGACCGTAATGATGTTATATGTTGCGAGGAACAATCAACGGTAGATTATCTCCGAACAGCATCCTCGATGCTAATGAATTCGAGTTTAACCATTATTCCTTTCTTTTTTTCTTTCGTCAACCACATTCCACGGAAAACGATGGAACGTGCCCACAGTAGCGCGCGTACCAGAACTGTCGCGCACCTCGAGTGTTGATGGATCGTGTCGTGGCCGATTATAAAAGAACCGCGACGCGGCCAGTTGCAACCGATAGAGACGAGACTTATGTTCCGCCGCGTAAAAACGCGGAACGATAAGAAAAGTGGCATGAAAAACGACGAAAGGAAGGTGTTCGAACAAGGTCGTGAGACACTTGCGTGTCTGGCGACTTAACCGTGTATAATGGGACTACCGCTCTCTGATTGTCATTACCGTTGCTTTCCGCGTTCATCAGCTTCGTGCTTGCACAACGCCGCGTGGGTTCACCACGCTAGCCGATACTGTGCTCCAGGAAAGCGTTGATCACAGATAAAGCCTCCGGTAGAAACAATATAGCCCGAGTCCTTTTATGCGATCGCACTCGTTTCTTCGTCTTAAAATCCCTTCCTGTTCACCCACGGCGTTTCAAACGGTTGTTCCACCGTCCCGTTTCGCGAAATCGCAGCAAGAACGTAATTAAAGGATGGATATATATATATATACACAGACGCACGCACACACCGCGGAACAAAACCGTGGTCGCACGAAGAAAGGAACGATGGAAGAGGGAACGGTGGCAATTAACTCACCTTGCGTAGAATCGATAACCTCGACGAGACCTACCGGATCGTCGAGCGTAAATCTCGCCGGAAAAGACGACGACATCCACCACTACCACCGCCGCCGCCGCCATCGCTCTACCTACAGCGTGGCACCACTTTCTCGATCGTGCAGAACCTACGTTCCCTACGCTCGATTTACCAAACCGCTCAGTCACTACTCCCATCCTTTAGTTAACCAGCGGTTGCGCGAGTCTTTCGAGGGAATCGACCCCCTGCCGCGCGCTGGTCCTCCACGGTGTCTCTTTCGCGGAAACTTTTCCGCGACTCGTGTCGCCGCGACGAGAGTAACAGTTGCGGATCCGGTAAAACCTTATATTGCCTTAAGATCCATGTACTGTTGAAGGACGGGTTGCTCCGCTCGACTACTTCGGATTACTCTTAAACTGCGAGTTTCCGCTGAATTATTTTAATCAAAACTTTCGCCGCGCCGGAGCGGAATACGAAGAGCACTTGCTAATTCGTCGTCTCCTCGTTTCTTTTTCCTTTTGTTTTCGTTCTCTCTCTTTCTCTCTCTCTCTCTCTTTCTTTCTTTTGAGAAGATCGTACATGAACAGAATGATCCGCGGTGTTTTCGAAATTTGGCGAAACCTCGACGAGCCTTCGCCGCCGATAAATAAATAAGTCGAACGTTTTAAGGTTGTATAACGGCACTGCTCGTACATACAGCGAACCTTCGATCACAATTTATAGCGGTTAGATAAAACAGGTTCCTTTGACCCGGCTTTTTGTACTATCGGCGTACTCTTTTAGGTTTCACTGGACGATTCTAAGACATCCGCGCAGAAGCGAGCACATTATACAGAAATTCTCCGGTAATTACCTTTTCTATCGTAAATGTTGCGCGCTTTAACTTTTTCGCGATCCTCCTCGTGCGGTTTTTAACGCGCGTGATTAATGTTGAGGAGAAGCGAGCGCAAACTCGCTGATTGAGCCGCATCCTTCGCTACGTTTCGATATTGATATTCACAACGTCCCGTCGACGTCGATATCGATACGTATCACTGGTTACTCTAATTTGCGGTACAAGTGCTCCAATAAATTAGAAAACGGCAATTTATTCTATTTGCATGTTAATTTTGAACGCTTTTCGCAACGCGTCACGTTCATTAACGATATCTGTAGGTGTTTCCCCATTAATATGTTAATGTTAAAATATCGCCTGCGCTGCTGTAACACGACAATGCAAATAATTCAACGCGCGATTGAGTTCGCGCGCGCGAATTTCTACATATTTAACAAAAACCGTTCCGGCAATTAATAATACCAATTTAAAAGTTATTAGCACGTCGTATCAAGTTCAACCCGTGAGCGTATCGCGGACGTTAATACAAATTATAGTCGAATAAACATGCCTGCTCCTTCAAGTCGGGGGCAAACAGACGCAAACGACGCGCATACAAATGACCCCCAGATCAATCCAGTGTTTTGCAGCGCAAATAATTATAATTAAACTTTATTTTAATAACCTGCAGCGATCAAATTACAGCTTGCGCTGATGGCGATGGTGAAAGAAAGACGCGTCTCGCTCGGGGCTGGTTAGAAGATGCATTAATAAGGCTATTTAGTAGGCCTTCGAGCGAAATTATACGCTTCGCACTGACAATTGAAGCCTCCTTCTCGAGATGAAACTTTTTTATATAATTTGTGGCGGACAGCGGTAAATCTGTTGTTGCGCGCGTATAGGAGAAGCTGCGGAAAGTTCGCTAGTTTGGACAGTGAAATAAATAATAAATGTACGTTCTTTTCCTAGAAATCGGACAATTAATTTAGGACTTGTGGGAAATCTATTCCGACGTAATCTCTCTACGCTGTCGATCGCACAAGTGGAAGTGCACAGATGTGTGTACACAAGCTTAATTCCAATTGTACGATATCCTAGTGGAACGCATCATACGTGACACACGTTGCCTAGCTGTGCGTCAAATTAGCGCGCAGCTAATGACTGCATAATAATGCGTCCGTACTGTGAAAAGCTCTATTAGCGTTGTTAATTCATCGTGATGCGTGTTCTAGAATCTCTTTGATCGCATAACATTCATACGTCCGTTCTAATGGAAAATTGTTGGAACTAATACCATGGGGATGCTGAGCGTATCCGACTCACGGGATTCAATAGCCCACTGGTGGTTTCTCGTCGTTAAGTAGAATTACGAGTAGAAATATGTGTAACCGTTGAGCGATACCGACGCGAACTAATTCTGTGCTCGGACTCGAATTATTCGAATAGCTAAATGATGCGCGGGCAATTATTTTTCTACTTAGAGGCAATCAAAGTAAAGACATCCGCTGCGGTAATCGCGATGCGTATCCTCTTTTCATTTCCATGCCTCGTAGACAACCCACTGAATTTAATTCGATAATCACAAACGGACAATCTTCGTTCCTAGGCACGGGGGAGCGTACTACCCGCGAGTTTTTCCCTTTTTTTTTTTTTGCCAACGGGGACATGCAATCCGCTTTTTCCTCCCGCAGCTTTTGCCCCGCGAGAAAGAACATTGACGAAGCGGCTATTTGCCGTATAAATATCACCGTGTAATTTTGCATGATGATAGCCGTCTCGACGATGTCACGCGGAAGTAAATCTGGCCGTGTTTGCTCGTCTGCATAAACCGCAAACAGTAATTTCGCTCCCCTGCAAATAAATTTCCAGGAGCTACGCAGTGCGTCGCTTTCTTTCCCCTCCGTCTGTTCAGCGGACATTTTGGTCTCGCCTTCTCGATTCTGACCGACGATGAATCTCTCCTCTTCGGTTTTAAGGGACGTTTCGCAGACCGCCGAATCGTCCCGACGTAAATATTCACCCCCCTTCCCGCGAGATATTCAAATATTGTTCTAAACGTCTCCGGAAGATTTCTCGCCGGGAGAAACATCGAATTTCCGAGAAAATTCATTATTTCCTTCGGCGGGAGCCGGAGCGCGGGCTACAAATCCAGAGTTTACTGTCATTTTCCGTACCGTTGTTATTTTCTATTTCTGTGAAGTTCCAGTGGCACTCTGCGCGAGCCAGGCAAGACCTCCACGAAATCGTACGTCTTCGTTCACACTGGAAATTCCCACGGGCGTGCCCATTATCGTTTACGGTAATTGAAGGTTCGGAGGGAAATAAAAATTTACGCGCTGAATTTCCACGGAACGCGTTGAAGCATTAACGGGGGTGGGGGCCCTACTCCCCGTCCGTGACACGATAAAGGATCCCATTCTTACAAAGCGGGGGTAATTCCCGCGCTTCCTTATACACTCCCCGTCCAGCGTGCATAAATTTTCAATTTCGCCATCTTCTCGCCGCTCGCGGCCAGATTTACGGTCGGCCCCCTACGCCACCTATACGTTACGATTATAATGACTACCCGCTTGTGCGCAATTATCAATGAGTCGCTTAAATCAGCATTACCGGTGCATTAATCGATACGAGACCGCGCGGCGTGTTCACCGCGAGTCCCGATAAATAATCAGCCCCGAAGATAATCCAATTAGCGTGGCGTGTCTTTTAAACGAGTAAGATCTGCCCGTAAATCCGTAATAACTCGCGGGAACCGGCCATCGGACGGTTGTCGGGTGTAAATGGCGGCAATTGATCGCCGGCGATACGTTCGTAAAGTGCGCGCGCGCGCGTGCTAGTCGATAAGTAATCGAAGAATTCGCGATAATCCAATTTACGGGACGGTTCGATTGAACGGGCGAGATAGAACACGAAAGCGGATCGCGGCGGGGTACGGGCGAGGGAAAGGGATCGGCCAGGCACTCAAGGTAACGTTACGGTATTCGAAGCACGTGTACTCGCCACTTTAGCATAGCGGCGGGGACATTTTTATCGTGTTCGCTATCTCAGCGACGCCGGCTTTCCCGGTAATCTCTTATCATAATTCAAATTTCATCAAGGAGGATAGCGAGGTCCTGCGGTGGGTACGATACGCCGCCGCGCAACGACCAACTGATAAGTGAAACACACTGCCGGTCGTCGATCTTATTTGCGTGCCCAGATACATCTGGCACGCCGCGTGCTCTCCCTTTCTTCCCGTCCCGGGGGAGCGATCCCCGGCGTACGAGCGGATTCGCCGTAGGTGATTAAACCGCGGCCATCGATCGTCTATCATCGTCGCCGGTACGTCAATTCGCGGCCGGCATGCGGACGCGATCGGTTCCCCTATCGTTTCCACGGGGTTAAACGTTTCCCAGGGGCGAGCGAGTTCCTTCGTTTCTTCGTTCGTTACGAAACCGCGAGAAAAATAAACGCGGCGCCTGTCGTTAGCCGAGTCATAACGATCAGTCAACGAGACGCGAGCTGAGATTAGTCATCATCGGCCGGGACGGTAGCCTAGGTAAATGCGCGCGCGGATACCCTTCATTAGCGACAGTCCCGCTGCTACGACTGGCTAATTGCGCGCGCGTATAAGGCAACGGCGTTGTACACAATATATTTGCGACAGCTAATCGGCCGCTAGGTGGTATTTTTACCGCGGGTAGAAAACGAGCGTCGTTAAAATGGCAAATACCGCGCGGTGGAACTGGTTTAGGTTTGTTTGGTTCGACTGTCTCTCGCGAATAAGCGCGAACGACGAACAGTTATTTGAACAAAATTACATTTATCGATATACCAGAGACGTTCGTCGCGCTGTTCCCCGATACTCGAACGAGCGCGACCAGACGTCCAGCGGGCTGGTTCGCGGTGCGCTCGTTCCATTACCTGTCAAAGAGAGATGAACTTTCGTTCGGATCGCGCTTTAAAGATTTCGCCGTGGAAATTGATTCGCCACGCACGAAGATAAAAGACAGGAAGGAGTTACTAGATCGTATTTATGATAATAGTAAACAAGGCAGCCCTCCTCTTTGCCCGTTACTTTCCGCTCGAGAACCCGCGGACGTATCACGCGAAACCGCCGTTCAACTTTATATTAAAGGATTCCGAATGAAATCACATGCTGGAAGCGACCGCTTTACGTGCACATAAATATGTAAATCCGTAATAATACAGGATATTGGAAGAACTAGTTAGGCGGCCAATAATCGTTAAAACTGAACAAGAGGGAGCGAGAATCAAGAGAGAGAGGGAGGGAGGGAGGGTGAGAGAGTCGGCTTCATAACGCGTGGACGTACATTCATGGAAAAAAACTGTTCGAGATTTTGAGCGGGTATAATGGAAGTTGCGCCACTTGCGTGCGAGAACTAATAGAGGGAGGTCTATTTTTCAGCGTGCAGTCGAGAACTGCCGGAATAAAGCTCCGGTGCGCGAACGTTCGTCTTTCGAGCACCGCACTCCGAGAACTGTCGACGAATTATAGAATTTTACGGATACTTTCCATAATTGCTCGCCAGATGCTGTGTTTCGAAAAACGTCCAGGCATACATTAGCGTTATCGCGGTGCGGAGCTTTTCCAACGACCGTGTAATTTCACCGAGATTTATGCACGAAGTGAATCGCGCGGGATAGTTCGATGGAATCATTAAATGTAACGACACAGTAAGGAAGCCTCGCTACTTCTGCGGGCACCGATCGTACACACTGTTTCGATACGACTCGCGTTGGGCAGTGCCCGACGAGCGCCCCAGCCCGGCTATTCATAAACGAAGGGAATTCATTTCGTATGAGATAGAGCCGATTCACGCTGCCATTAAGCGATCGTCGATATCGTCGGGTGCCCCGGTAAAAATGCACGTACGCAATCATAGTTTCCTCGGAATACAGGAACGGGGCACGCTCGAGAATCTCGAAACCACCTGTAATAAGGAAGTCGAGCAGATTCACCGTCGTTAAATCGATAGTATCCCGTGAGACGGGTACAGCTCTCTGTAACGGAGCCGGCGCGAGCCAGAAAAAATTCCGATGCCACGCAATACACCGGGATAAGTTCGTTGGCCTGCGCCAAATGTGGACGTGGTTTCCGCGAAATTTAAGGGCATTAACGGAACGGAGAATTATGGTCGCCAATAAGGAAATCGTGTCGGACGAGGGGGGTGCCCTCACCCCCCCCCACCCGACTCGCATCTCGTCGAAGGGTCTTGAAAATCGTGCGTACGCTTCAGAATTTTAATTATAACAGACCGCTAATTACGATCGTCCGACTTCCTGCCGCGATTGGAGGGATGTCGCGACGGGGCGAGCGATCGCGCGTCAAAGGGACGCAACGCGTTCCAGACCGGACGATTTTCTTGCGATGCAACGCGCGATTAGGGATTAATAACCGACCGCGACGCGATAAAGGCCAAGATGCCGGCAATTTACACGGCTAGCTTAGATTGGGTATAAGTTACGCGTTGGGCGCGCTCGCGCTCGCACACCAGGCGATGGAACGAAGTTAGCCGGCTGAACGTACTCAGGCCACGAGTAATAGAGACAGATCTTGGAGAGTTTCGCAGAGCGGAAATTATATTTTCACGTCGACCAACAACGGACCGCATCTCTATGCACGTGTTTCGCGGAGGCACGTTCGCACGCTCACGTGCGAACAATTCTCATTGCCGCTTAAACGCCGATGTATCATTCTCGAAAGTTTTATTGCGCCTACCGCGGAGACAGATCGCCGCTTGTACACGCTTACTTTCGAGGCGCTGTTACTTTCGTCGTCGACTTACCACGGGCAAACATAGATATCCATTCGAACGTACCACGACGTTACGAGCCAACGATCTTCCTTCGTTCTCGAGGCCTGAACCTCTCTGTGTACGCCCCGAAACGCTGATATCGGTCGGATGACTTTGCCAGCCTCCGCTTCACAGAAATATAGAGAACGCCAAGGTTACGAGCTTGCGTTATGGGATAGTAAGAACCGAGAGAGGTTATGCTTTGCTCGCGGTATCGAGGGATAAAAAGGCCAGCCGGCGTTTTAATGCGATATGTCACGCTAATGGGCACCGCACGCAAGAGATCCGCCGTGCAAAAAGCGGCCTGTACACGTGGATAACGATTTACCTTCGAAGACCGACTTTTAGACCGGGGTAACGCGTCGCACTCGGGGTCTACTTTATACATTCATTGTATTCCGTGCTCTATTCTATTCCGTTCTCTCCTATTCTATTCCATTTCGGTCCGTGGCCGCTCTTTGTACGTCTCTTCTGACCGTATTAGGAAATTACGTAACTCACCAGGCGCCATCAGCGCTCGTGCGGATGCAAACGACCGGTCGTAACTTCGTTACACGGAAGATGGCCGTGCGATTCGTAAGAATTTCCTCCTTCTTTGCCCCCCTTCTCTTGTCCTTTTTTTTCCTCCTGCAAACTTTGCGCGATTTCCTCGCCTTTGTTCGCGCGTAATTAAGTCAAAGGAGCACGCCCTTAGAGCCGGACCCGTTTCAGCGGCCGACGTCGCCGTGGAGAAGCGCCAGTGCCTCTCTCTCTCTCTCTCTCGTCCTACCCTCTGCTACCCTGGCCAAGATTTAAGGCGGGTAATCGGGAGCAAAAGAAAATCAGTGTCTTAGCATGACAATGCAACGGATTTGTCTGTAACGAGTTGCGCGATCGCGGATAGGAATAAAGACCGCCTCAGCCGTTGCAAATCTTTCGAAAACAATACTTCCAATCTCGTAAACCCCGTGCCCCACATTTAATTGGACAAAAAACGAAAATAGAAGAGAGGAGGAGAAACCGGCGGGAAGAAAGAGGAGAAAGGGCCGAATAGACCGTCGCTGTCGCAAAAACGACGCCACGGAAAGTTCAGCTCGCGTTGGGAATTGCCGCGGAATTACGGCAACAAACAGTAAATAATGTTTTTGCAAACGGTGTAGCGGCCCATTTTCTGAGAGCAACTCCTCCGTCGAGGCGAACATAATTACGGCAGCGTTTCCGCGCGCCGAACGAGAGTACGGGGACCAGCGGTGGGTCGTGTTACGTGCCTGATATTCGGCTATAGGTATTCGCCGCGGCGGCAGCGAACTCTCTGCAAATTAATATTCCCGTAGGTGGCTGAAAATCCTGGCTCTACACCCCGTGCCTCGCCCCCTCCCCCCTCTGGTGCACAGGGAGACGCGGGACACGGGGGTGGGCCACCTTCGCGAGCGCTCGCAGAAGTGCGCCACGCCCCGCGAGGCAATATCGCGGCCGTGTATTTTGCAATTACGCGTAAATACGGTTACACAAGATTAGAGAGTGAATTAGCGCATTCAATTAACGTTTACTGCCGCGCTGCAACGCGTCGCATCTCGGGTGCCCCCATGGCGCGCCGTGTACCGCCGGTTTGCGCACCTATTTCACGGGATTTCTCGAGCGCCCAACGTTCCGTGGCGCGTATCGCGGCCACCGCAATTCGGGACGCCGCCGCCACCCCCTGGTCGGGCGCGGAGAGCCTACGCGGTACCGGAAGCGGTGGTTACGGGAAACGACGACGATTTAAGAATCGCGATACGCGACACGTACGTATGTATACGAGTTATTGCATCGCGTGATTCCACGTACCATCGAATCTCGATTGCCATTGCTACACACTCCTGTTTACCGTTACCGCTGACCCCCCTCCTCCTCCTCCTCCTCTCCGTCATTTTTTCCCCTTTTCTTCTGCACGTCGTGCATGCTGGTGTAACGCGATAAACCACTCTAACGAGGTACATTATCCGAGTGGTCGGCATCGACTTTGTTCGTACCGAGTGGGAGAGAGAGAGGGAGATGAAAAAATACCGTCGAGATGCGCGTTTCTTTTATCCGTGATCGATCATAAATCTGGGGAGCAACGGTTAAGAGCTTCGGTGTTTTTCTAAATGCGTTTAAGTCGTTTTACCGTGTTTACGGTCCGCGTGTAAGCGCGGTACGTTTTGCATGTAACGAAAGGGAGAAAGGAAGAGGCGATGGAAACCGAGAGTGATAAGAGAAGTGAAAGGAACGATTCCGTTATGGTACCGTTTTTCTTTCATTAGCAAATTGCTTGAAACGCATAATTGATTCACTCCCCGCGTCTAGGATAAACATTTCGATCGAACGTTTCCATTCGTCAATGGCCCACTCGATTAACAGTGAAATCTATTTTTTTTTTATCGTCAACTCCACGCTCGATATCTTTTCAAAGCTGGCATCGACTCGCGCGAAATATCGTATCGTTGCTTGCGTTTTCAAAAAAAAAAGACGAGAAAAAAAAAATTGAAAAACAACAGTGGTTATCTGTAAAAAATATCGGCCAGCCAGTATAACGGATAACGAAATTTTGCTAACAAAGATAGGTCGCGGCAGTAGAGTCGTCGATATCAATCAACACATTTTTTCGGTAAATCTAGGACGATTTCAGTTTACCGAATTTTTGACATTGAACATTTGTGTAAATATCGCGGTTGGTGTCGGTGCTGACTCAACGCGCACACTTTTTTTATCCGCGCTTCCGATTTATCGAGAAAGTGTTGATTTAAATTGGCACCCCCGCTATTGCAACGCCTCGTCGCAAAACTGATCCAAAGTACTCGGAATTTTTACAAATTGGAATTAGAAAATAATTTATTCCATAACATATTCCATAACGAGCATCAACCGTTCATTAGTTCATACCCGATAGAATATTTACGATCTGCCCCTGATCTAAATGAATTACGCCCAGGATGAAAAATAAATTTTACTGTTGAAAGACTAACTGCTTTGCTGACACACAGAATTAATAATTACTGCTTTTCGTGTTATTTATTCTCAGTATCCGCCCGATTACAGCCTTCTTGATTACATTCATTTAACGAGCCAATGCTAATGCACTATCCAGTTATTCTCGAATGCTTGCCCGTTCCTTCTGCGTAAACCTACGTAAGTCTCGATTTAAAAACATCAACAAGCGCGTCGTTCCACGCGTTCCTCTGCGAACATGCGTGCGATTGACAGTTTATCGTACACCTGTCTAATGCAAGAAATAAAAATGGGCTTGTAAAGTTAAACTCGAAATCGGTTGTCAAAAATATATTTTACAAAACCGCTTCGGTAGCTTTCCATGGTGAACGCATTAAATGTAAATCACGCGGGTTCGGTTGTAAGAATTCGGCAAATATTTAACCCTGGGAATCCGGCGCATCGATGAACGTCACGTACCGAAATTCTCCGCTGCGAATAAATTTGTCGCAGATCTCGGAATCGGGGGCAATAGTCGTTCATTATGCCGCGTTTTATATTCAACCTGGGAACCGTTTATTGATAATTATACGGGGATAATTATTTCGAGTAATGCGTTCGCCAGTATCGCGGGGCTTCGCGAAAGTTCCCGGTTAATACCGCGCACAAAATCACGGTTGCCCGTGGAACGTGTCGACAACACGTACCCCAGACGAGGCAACGTCCGAGATTATCCTGGACCAACCTCGAATGACGCCGGTTTAATCGAGTCGGAGGTAATCTAATTCGTCCTTTAGAGCCAACGGTAGCGGGAAGGAGCGAAACCACCCAGAACGAGGCTGGCCATCCTCGTTTCCTCTGTTTTCTCTTCCCTCTTCCTTTTTTTCTCCTTTTCTTTTCCCCGTCTGAGGAACACTTTTCTCGCTCGACGGAATAAAATTAAACCCGACGCAAGGCGCGACCGCCAGACCGGCTCTCGAGGGTTTAGACGGGGACTAAAATGCGTCCGTGCGCATATGAGACTTTAAACATTTCTACGGTTTCGCCCCTTCTTCATCGATCTTTCAGAAACTCGACTCTTCGTCGTCTGCGCGTACCCCGTGCGAATTACAAATACAAATCTGTTATGCCGTAAATGAACGCGAGTAATTGAAATGAAAAATGTAGCACTTCGTCGACGGGTGTAGCGCAGGTTATGCTCAGAGTAGCGTCAGAAGTTCTCCTAGCCGCGATATCAATATTTACTCGGCGCGTTTAGTTAATTCATCGAGTTTGACGGAAGTTTTTTCACGGCACCGGATTCCGGCGTGCAGAATGAATGGGTTTAGCGATTAAATATTCATGTATAAACTCATAACAATTTATTTAGCGGATGCACGCGAATCTTTGTTACAGGGGATGATTTATGAAGCTCATAACACGCGTAACTCCGCGTATTTTCATAGGCTATCTTGCTCCCCACCGGACTATTTAAGCGGCAGATTTACGCTGGCTAATTTTTAAACGCAATTCGCGCAAAACTTTTTTAAACATCCAACATCAACAACTAAATTCTGTTCGCGAAACTGCTGGCTATTCACCGGTGCTTACGTGTCGGCGATCGCCCAGTTTTTAACTTCCACGCGAACCGTGTCAGGGAGGCTTCCTCCAAATGGAATCGTAAAATCGTCAAATCAGAACTTTGAGCGTGGCTAATGTTTTAACGTTAACTACGAGATCGATTGCCTCGATGAAAGTTTTCGCGTCGTAGATGCGCAAAATTTGTGATCGAACAACGACGATCGTGTCAGCTTGCCAGTCACGCGAGTCTCGATTCGATATGTTCCAGTTATCCGTTTGGACGTTTGCTTTCTTGTTATTAGTATTCCTGGACGAAAGGAGAAATTCCAGAGACGATCATTTCCGAATATAGTTTTCTACTTTCCCGTGGACACCGTTCGCTTGCATAGAGGATCGCCGCGGTGACAAGTCGCCGAATCGGAGTCGAAGCTTTCCTCGATAGTTCTCGCGGAGGAACGATCGCTTCGTCGGCCGGTCACACGGCGGGAATACAAATCGAAGCTTTCCACGGACGACGTTTTGTGCCGTGGATATAGCCTGTCCGTGAATAGCACGCCACAGAGCCGTCCATTTCTCCAGCGGGTTAAATTTCTGCGACTTGGCCGCGCGACGTTGACGAATGCGTCCGCCAAAGAAATCATGGCTCACGCGGCGGCTAGACCGGCACGAACTATCGTTTGCATGAAAAACCATGCCGATCCGCTCTTAAATCCTGGCCTGACCATCCGCGAGCGTCCGTCTACTGGTCGAATCTGGGACGCGGCCCAGCGAACGCGTAACAATTACACCTTCGAATCGGATCGAGTCGAATCGAAGAAATTCCTTCCAACTGTTACGCCTTAGCCGGAAGAGGACCTGGTTTCTCGAATGTCAAACTTTTCGTATGTAAAATGAACGCACCCGTTGCACGGCTTGGTAGCTGCTATAAATTTGTAACTTTAAATTGAAATAGTTTCGCCGCTCTGACGACTGAAAGAAAAGAATCCGTGGAATCGCGTCGGACGAGGGGGTCGTTTTTAGGATTCTTGTCCACCATAAACGTTCCGCGTACATTTCGGAGTGTCCTTCCGCTCGATAAAGCGTCCTCGCAAATCCTCGTGCGTCTTGTCCAGAGCGCGATTCTATAAATCGCCCCCTTAATTAGGCGTAGCGCGAAACTCGCGTCTCTAAATTTTCATTGCTAAATTAGCGATTAACGGCGCAACGAGACTGTATCATCGATAATCTGATATTATTCGTTTTCCATTAACCTGAAATAAGCGGCGGTGAATTTGCATAATTTCCCGGCGGAATCACGTCCGCGATGATAATTTTCTTTTATAAACGCCCGATTTAAAACTGCGCGGCTGCGCGGGAAACATCGATAAATCAGGAAGCGCGGCCTCTGATTTACGCCGCGGACGCGACTCATTGTCGTTTCCAGGACCCGCCGTCCCGTTTGCCTTACCGTGCCCGATGATTTACGCGGCCGCAAGTTACACGTAATCTATTCGATGCGTTCTTCTTGCATCGACGATTGCGTTTGCATGGACAACATTGTTACCGAACGCGCGGATGCAAAACAGGTCTCTCGTATGCTCGCGAAAGGAAGATTTACGCGGCGGCTGGCATTAAACAGCGACGGGCAAAAATCGCCCGCGAATCCCTCGAATTTCCACTGGCATTCGCGACTCCCGGCGTCGTAAAGTTCGCCGTTCGAACCAGGCATCGGTCCGGAATCGTTAACCGGGCCTGGCGCGAACGTAACACCAGACGAAAAGTCCACAATGCGCTTCCACCGCGCCGTAAACCTTCTCGTTAAACGATCGTACCTTTAAATTGCGGAAAACAGTTGAAGGCGTAGCCATCGGTCCGCGAGCATCCCTCCGGTTCGTCCGAGGATATCGGGAAAAAGGGAACTCGATCGGTGGCCGCGATTCATCGACCGCGCCGAGCAGTAAGCCGCGCGTCGCGCGAAAAATGCATCGAACCGATTCAAGGTTAAGGTTACGCCGCAAATAGCCGAGAAAAATAATGACGAGGCTAATGAAACGCACGAACGACCGGTTTCCCAGAGTTCGAACCGGTACTCTGCGGTATGTAGATCGCGGCATTGGAATACCGGAAACACGATATTAGTTAGCCTCGGATAAGATAGAGGACGCGAGAAAAAGGCGTCCGACCCATAAACTGTGCGTTTGTCACGCCCGCATATATCCCGCGTCAGTTTACTTCCGTGATCCTCGCCAATGCGAGTACTCGATTACAATCGAACGTTTATGAATAGCGTACAGCCCGAGCGTTCTTTTCCTTAACCCCCCCACCCCGTGGACCGACCGCGCTTTGTCTTTGGATAGCTGATCCGAAAGCTGGATTACGATAGCTCTCTCCAGGCTCTGAAGACTGTAAACTCGCGCCAGGGATCATGTCCGGCTGGGTGTACGCGGTATCTGCATGCGCGGTTAAGTACAATAGGACCCTCTACCCTCGCGCTCGTCCCTGTGTCCGTGTGCACGCGCGCATCGAACGCCTGGTTTCCGGTCGATGGAACCGCGTAAACGTCCGCGCTGAACGTATAATGGTGGCGACCTTAGAAACGCTCGCGGGGATAGAAACGTACGCGGGACTGGGCCGGTGATATACTTGGATGGTTCGATAAAGTATCTGGATTGTTTCGCGTGGCAGTCCGGCGAGTAGTAACTCAGCACCGCGTAGACCCTTGTTTCGGGAAACGAGCATCGTCCCGCGGCTGTACTCTGAGCCTGGCCGGCCCCATGTATTGAGTTGTAACGCGCGAGACGTCCGTTTCTTTAAGTTGATATAGAAGCGGCCCCGGCTGCATACTTCATTCCGTATCGAACGTACCCTTCAGCTCCGCTTGAAATTTATCTTCCCGGACTCTCTTTCACCGTTTCGACGCGGTCGCGTGGAACTGTCATCGAGCCGCGCGTAATTTAGCATCGCTCGTTGGATCGGGGACGGCGCGCCGCCCCCGCGGGCCCACATTTTTTCGTCGCCGCTAAGTGGCGAGCCTGGGGTGGGATAGCTAAACGTTGACAGGACAACGGCCAGATTAAGATACCGCGGGCGCGTAATTCTTTTCGAGCGGCGACCACGACGATACATCTGATAGGGCCAGCAGTTTATCTGGAGTGATTTATCTAAAGTACGTTGTTACAGCCGACAGTCGGTTGAATTATCTATCATTTCTCGTCCCCTAAGGATCTGCCATCGCGATACCAGCAGAACCAAAACTAAATTGATTGAAATCGTTTCACTCGCACGCTTCTGGAGGAGCGAGAATAAGTTTCCGCGTGTGGGGTGGTCTCGAAGAAATAGGTCGAAGGCACAATATGGCGAATGTACGTTCGCGTTTTGCGTTATACAATAGTGACGTACGCATCCCGTACACGCTAATTAGCCGGATATTTGGATAATTAATTGACGTTACGCGATTCGCTTTACGTAACGTCATATTTCTGAACGTAATGAGTCGATGGGAACTGCGATTAACAAGTCGAGCAATTTATTAAAGTAACGAGCTTCAAGTATAATCCGTCCGGAATGAAGTTTCATCTTGGGGGTGAAAAACGTGAAAGCATTGTTAAGCGGAGAACGTATTGGCGATCACGAGCCGCGTTGATTTAACGGCATACCGTCTCCCACCCGGGTCGAAAATTGAATACTACGCCGAGTATGTACCACTAAACGGATTTCGCCTCGTAATTCAAACGTTAATATCCCCGGATGCATATTATCGGATAAATGTCTTCGGTGCGCGCAAATCAAAAAGTTTATACGTAATCTGTTAACGGAAAAAGTCAGGTGACCGAGCAAGTGATAATAACAAAGCTGTTAATCCAGCTGGGCTAAGCGAATACCGTGGGATCCGGTTTAATCGTGCAACGCTCATTTTCTGCTTTTTTTCCCCCATTTTTTCACCCCTTCCCCACTCTCTCTCTGGCGGTTCACGGCTACATTGCTGTTTCTGACGCGGCCAGGAAGTAGCTCGGACGAAAATTAATGGCCGAAATGTACGTATACGTACCCTCTCGCGTACTTATACAATATCATATAACCGCGAGCCTGTATCAACATAAATTACGTCAGCCGTTTCCACAATTGCGCAAACTTTATACGAGCCCGGCTGCACGTTATACCATAGGCCGGGGGGACTATCGTTTTGCTCCCGAAGTTTCGAACGGGTAGCTGACCTCGCGTTTATCATGAATTTTCGACAGTCATTTATATCTCCTTATCCGCGGTAAAAAGGAATGCAGCTGTTGGCATACGCCGTGAACTCGCTGGCGCTTTTTCTCGAGCTCGTAATCAGTCGTAATAGATTAACCTACGCGGTGGCAGAGTTTGCGCGACGATTTATTTTTAATTCTCTCGCGATGGTGGCAAAAGCGGTGGTGAGCAGAACGGAGCAGAACGAAGGGCTTCGCAGATTTTTTCGAAGCTCGCGCGACATCGCGCGCGTATCCTTTGAACTTAGGACCTCGATTCAACGGGACGTTGGTTATTGTCAGCGCGCTGATAACGGAGCCGTAGAAACACCTGCAGCGATACGCGCAAGTTTGGCTGGCACCGGGAAATTAGCTTTATCTCGAATGAGCTGCGACCCTGAACGAGTGACTCAGACCAATTTCGTGGCAACGACAACGATATCAATGGTGGCACGGTTCGCGAACAGATGCGGGCCCTTTTTACCCGGGTGCTGGGCGCTGTTTGAACAGTCCACGCGCTCCGCGGTCTGGGATCGTCCTTTAGCAGCGCGGATAAAGGAACCTAACGAGGGGGCTGTCGCGAGTGGGATATTTAAATTGCGCGGGCCGCGGCGAACGGTGGCGTTATTCAATTTCTGGTGTTACAACTTACTCGTTAGCGGGCGAAAAGCACTTGCGCGGAATTGCCCAAGACATTTAACGCAATTTCTGGCCAACTTCGAGAATCTACCGGCACCCGCAACGAGCCGGGAATATTTCATATCCACCCCCTCGCTCGTCCGGGTGGAGGCGGTCAGCGAAGTTCGCGATATCTCGCCGCGATGAAACACTTAACTATGCCGCCGCATAATAACGTCTTTATTTATTTTTCTATCCCATTCGAAATTCTAATTCCGTTTAAACGATAACCCAGCCTGGCGCTTCTTACGGAGAAACCGGTGGAGGCTCCCGCCGTTGGAGGAAGCGGAGGAAAGTAGCTTTAACCGGTATTTATTCTCCCGCTAAGAACCGCCAGATTTCGCTCCTCTATTCCCGGCTTTGTTTCTCATTATTTGCCTTTAATCTCGGACGCTCCTTGCGCCCTTCGTTCCGCTGTCGAGGCCTCTGGCACGCACGCCGTCGCTCAAAGGAACGTCGAGCAGCGTCACTTTGGCTGCGATATTTGAGGAACGGAAACGCGCGTCCCCTTCCTTCGCTGGCGGAAAAACTCGAGTGTCAAGAACGACGAACGCGCAACGATAGAAGAACCGGCCAGGGGTCGCGAGGGAAACCTGCAACCAACGCAGGACGTATAAAACGGACGGAAACTTGCTCGCGACGCCCTGAAAATGAACTACGCGCCGGCGAAAAGCGGCGGACGGTTCGTAAATTCAATTGTTAATTCGCTGGTTTCCATTCGCGTCGAATTTAATCGCTCGCGAGGGTGTTCCGCGCGTTTATACAGCCGGTCGCGAGCAGTTGCCGCGATGGCGGCGCGTAACTTCTCAGCGACGTTTTCATCACTTTCAACAGTAAGTAGCGGGGCTCGACGCGACTTTTTAGGGGGCGTAATATCCGGTTATACATCGGCCTTGATTCCACTGACATCCCGGGGAAACTTTTATCAGGGAAATAATTTCGCGGAAAGTTCGGTATAAAGTTCCAGGAATTGCGGTGGTCCTGGGTAACTGTCGCAGAGTCTCGCCCCGGGAAGGTTCGTTTCCTCCGCGCGTTCCGGCTAGATAAAAGTTTCCTGCCCCCCCTGAACCGCGTGTAAACTGGCGCGTGGAATTCCGTATGCGTTATCGAGGCGGCCTATCGGGGCGCGTTCTCCCGTGTCGTCGATGAAAATCACCAAGCTTGCCCGCGCCTCCTCGCGCGCGCACCCCGAAGGAAACGTGTTTTTCTGCGGTGGAGGACGTTAATGGACAGTAACGAATGCTTTCACCGGGCGAACCACTTTCGGCGTGACGCCGCTATGAATCAATCTTCCCCCCTTCCCCACCCCTCTCGCGGGGAAAAAAGAGTCGCCCCGCGAGAGATCAATGCGCTCGTACTTGGACTTTTTGCCTGTCGAACCGGCCTCTCGTTCGCGTTCGCCATTTTCCCGAATACAGCTGTTGAGTTAACGGTGGTGTCGGATGTTTTCGATTCGTCTTAGCTGGAGAACGCGTGCAGCGTGGCTATTAAAAGGGGATGTTCGAAAATATTATTTAATATCCGGGGCAGGAAGGGGCGGGGCTGTCGTGTAAATAGAGATGAAAAGCTTGTGCAAAGTGGGTAACATCGTACTCGTAAAAATCGATCCAATCTCTTAACCCTATGCAAACAACTTTTATACAGGTAGGGGATAATCCGGTAACGATCGAGTTCATCGAAACGCGCTATTTGGTGCTTCAACTACGTAAGTTGTATGCAAACACACCTGCACGCTCCAGAGCCGAGGGTATGGGTGATGGTGCGAGCAGCTATAGCATCGCGATCGCGGGTATAGTACAGATTCGATGGAAGCAGCTAGTGTTCGATAATGGAGCTCGCCCGCATTAGGATAAGAAAGTGAAGCAATCTTCCCCGGAAAGGCTGAATTCTATTTCCGGTTGCGATCGTCCTTACTATTTCTTTTTCGTTACCGCCAGCCATGACGACGTATCTCTCCATTTAGATCGCTACGGTATCGAAATTCGTTTTCGCGATAAAAGATTTCAACTTCGTCAACTTCGAAGTCACGATTCTGCTTTTGCTCGGCTGGTCGTTGTTACGTTGCGCTCGGCGTATCCGAGCTTTACGCGCTGTATCCAACTCTCCAACGTGTACGTGTATGCACGTTCATAGGGACATTAGAAGTTGGTATACAGCCCTATTGCGACACCCACACGGCTCGTTAACACGCGTTACCCCAAGATTCCTCTCCCCAGTAAGTACATAGAACAATGCGCAATAGCTTCATCAGCGCCGAGAACAAACTTCCGAGGATCGACGTTAGACGCGATCGAGCTGTTTCTGAACTAATCATCTCCCCCTCCGAGCTACGTCTCGAGACGCGAAACCTTGAATCGAACGCTCTGCTGATGTTAATTAAATCGTTTTTCATTTAATATCAAAATACAAATACGTCGTATTAAGTACAGAGAGCAATTTAGGCGAACTGAAATACTTTCGTGAACGATGTACGCATAAAGCGAATTACACGGAGGAAAAAGATTATTAATTCCGATTCGTTTCAATAAAATTGCAATTAGTTTAATGTCGTAATTTCATGCTGGATCAATGTACCATATATTTAAGCGCGTTCTTTTGAGAAACGTGTAGGTCTTCAATCGGAAAATCGGAAGAAACATCGAAATTACAATAATGATTGCAATTATTGTCGGTAGAGGCGTGGTCGTTATTAAGGTGTCGGATAATGGCACGTAATTGTAACGTTCACCGGTTTTATAGGCCTACCAAATCAAATCCGTAATTAAGTATATTTAAAAACCCGATCTTTGCACGTTCTTTGCACACGTGCAGACTTTGTGGCTGTTCGTTCCGACACGATCGCGAACAACGCCGTCCGTAAACAGCGCGTGAAAAAATTTACAGGCGTCCCCGCGAAATTCCGTTCCAATCGCGCTCGCGTCGTCGCCTTTTATCTCGAATACGCCAGAGGTTCGTCAATGGCCGAATCTATTCACCGAGCGTGCGACGCTACCTGAATTCTTCCGATACGTGGCATTCATCGAGGTGTTAAACTGTGTATCAGGGAGTCTGTCAAAATGACGCATCGCTCTTACCTCCGCAAATACGCGGCCAATGACGCGTGACGTAACTCAATCAATTGCTTAGCTTCATTCGCATATTTGCCGACTCGCGTTACCGCCGGATAACGTACGCTGGCAAGTCACGATCAGCCACCAGCAAGATGATGGATGAATAGACATAAACGAAATTATAGCCCGACGTGATCTCGATTAAGCGAACTAGCGTGTAAAAGGTGAAACATGGAAAGCATGTAAATCCCGTCGTGTCACGCATCGATTTTAACATGTTCGTTCTTCCGTCGGAATTATCCTCCACCGACGTACCGCCGACCATTTCGCCGGCTGACAACACGGACGATTGATTAATCGAACATGATACCTTGCCACGATCGCAAAAAATTCCGCCTTTTGCGGACACGTGATTCCATCCTCTTATTGTAAATTCATCCAACCGTCTGTCACGGCGTGTCCGCTTAATAATCTTTCAAACTCTTCAAGAGGTATCCTCTAAAAAGTTCGACTACGCGTCGTCCATTATCCCGCACACCGTGGAGTCGCGGAAATGATTTTTCGGGATTCGGAGAACTCCGAAGAAACGAGATACAGGACGTATGGCGTGTGACGTATAAGGTAACAACGCTTTCGCATTTTCGGCCAGTCCACGTGCTGGACCATCCGACAACCTATGGTATCTGGTTTTTGTTCCGCTATTCGTGTATTTAGGGCGGAACAACACGGGGAGGGTGACCGTCACGCGGGAAAATTCGCATGCCAGTGGACAGTCGGACAGACCGATATCGGTTTTTGATGAAATCGGGATTTGTTTGACGTTTTGCGCATTGAAAGGTGCACGTCCGGCTGCAACGTCGCCTGAAATTTAATATGCATGCCGCTTACGGCGAAATTTTCACCGATTCCCCGTCGAAACGGGTCGTCTTGTTCGAAGTTTGTCGCCAGTGGACGAACAAGAGGGTGGCGTTCCTATTCGAACTTCGTCTACTCCTCCTTCGTGCGCGACAGTTGGGAAAAGAACTGCTAAACTGTTACCCGTTAATTCCAGCGTTGAATCGTACGCGGTGTCATTTAATCGGATTAGAGCACCGTGACGTATGCGCGTTGCAGAGTGCTCGCTCCGCGAGGTAATAATGGATAGACGGAAATTTATTCCATATCCGGGCCGATGCACGCGCACCCATCCTTTCGGTTATACCTGGAATTCCAGCTTGACGAAACGAACCGGGCGTCTCGTTAGGCGCTCGAACAATTTAACGATAATTACGTCCCATTGTACAACGTGCCTACATTTCTATACAAACCTGTATACACGCCGCGTTCTCCAACTGTTAATCGTTCGGATGCTTTATACGGGATTGCAGTCTAAGCCCGTTGCTAAATGCGGCGACGACAGTTGGCCGCGCGATCTTTTTACCGGCAACCGAGGACGCCTTAAAAGTGCACCGGTAATAATGCGCGAATATCGTCTTCCGTGCGTACGGTTCAGAAAAATTACCTTCTTACGGTTCCGTCGTCGCGGTCGTAGCGCGCGTTTTTTTTACTCGCGCGCCCCGAGACGCGGGCATTTATTCGAAATATTCGATGGAAATCGAGAGAGACGTACCCGTGAATACCTAATCGAGGTTTATAGAGCTTCGACGGTATCGGGGCCCGCTAGACGCTAGTCGAATTCCAATTTATCGCGGACAGATCCGCTCGGAGGAAGATGATAATGAAGTTAAGAACCAGGGAACAGAAGCAGATATTACACGTCGGAGTTCGATGAACGGCGCCGCGAGATGTTATTAGGAGCGGAATGTGCGTAAGAGAAACGCAAAGGTTATCCGTGGTAACAAACGTCTTATTAAATGAGCAAAACCGCGATATTACCGGCTATTCAGAACCGGATTTATTATTACTTCCAGAACTCATTAACGAAAATAATCAGCGGTTAGTTATGACTGTGAAGTTGCGATGGTAATAAAGATAAAGACGTACCGTGGTGCGCGCGCGGTAGCCATGACAAGTAAGGACTTCATTTAAAAGTCCGAGGCTCCTTTGTCGAATCGAACCCGAGAATCCCCCTCCCCTTTTTCCTCTGTTTCTTGGACGCGGTGCACCGTCATCGTCGATCGAGGAATAAGCATTTAGATAGAACGCGCGAACGTGAAATTAATATGAAGAGGCGAAAGGGGCGCTTTCTTTGCCGCGGCGGAAAAAGTGGTGAAAGAATATTCGAATAGATAAGTATAGAAACGAAGGTGATGCTTATGTCGCGGAACTGGTTCTTGCGCGCGTGTTTTCTTTCGCTGCATTAACAACGCGTATTTCCGTCTTAGGATTTAAACGCCCTTCGCGGCTATGTAGCGACTAGAAGATAACCATCGCGAATAGATATTAATCGTCCCGCGTGTTTTGTACAACCCGAGCTCCGAATCGTTTTGTTTTTCCGGCTGTGTTGGAATTGTTTGACCCCGCGTTTTTCCAGAACCTCGCCCCGATATCGGAGAAGAGATCGATACCGACTTACATGGATATTAATCGCGCGTTTTACGAGGTCGAAGTAAACGAAAGAACGCCGGTTAAATTAACCGCGAGCAATTACTCAGAACTAACATGCAAATTGAAAATGTACGTACAAACGCGCGCGGCAATTCTGATTCGACTAGCCTCGACTAGCACAATCGCTCGGCCAGGCCGTCTGTTAAAATTGGCTCTATCTACTGCGCCGGTGTAGCAATTGGAAGTGGCTGTATCCACTGTCATCGCTTTACACTGGACGCTGCTGCGCGTCCGCGCTACCCAGGTCAATAAGAACCGAATCATCGGTCCTGTTTCTACAAAATTCTTCTAACCTGTACTCTAAAAAGTGTCCAACGATGTCAACTAGAAAATGTTTAACAATACGTCCAAAAGGTTAACAAATGTCGAATCGTAAGAGAGGAAAGAGAAAGTAGTACAAAACTAAGCGTTACCCTCTTAGAGGTACGATTCGCCACTATAGCGGCTTTCGCAGATGTCGTCCTGTATTATTAATTATTAAAGCAAACTATTAAAGGTAAAGTATATGCGTCTACGCGTAATTCGCGTCAAACTCTGCCGTGCAGAGAAAACAGCCGCGCGCGAAATTCAGTCGCACCAAGGAGGTTGAAAGGTTCGCGGGGGATGGGCGCGAGATAAATATCGGTTGTAAATATTAAACGGAGATCGCGCGGTAATAAGAAGCAGGACGGAAGCGGGAATAAAAACGTTTCGAAGACGCCGCGTCGCATGATGTATTTCGGCCATCCCACGGTATCTCCTTCGAAATAATTCGTCGCAGCCCTCGCGCCGGTAAGTTATGCACGAGCTCGCGCGCGAGAATTATGTTAACAATGCCATTAAGGCTCGTGTTACGTCCGTGGAGGCGTAGTATGTATATGTATATATATATATATTTTTTTTTTCCCTCTCTGCCCCAACGCAGAAGCTCGCTGCGGAGGCTGCGCGCGGATGAAAGTAGAAAAGCGCGGCTCCACATGGAAAAGGAAACGGGGATGGCCGGCTGGGTACTCGAAAATTGCAGTCACAATTCTTCGCAAGACAGATATTATTACCGTACTGCCGGCAAAATGTTTCCATACCGGTGTGCGCGCCTTCAATTACGCAAAACGCATTTAAACTCGATACACCTGGCTTACGTTGAGGGCACGATCGCTGCTTGTGCACGCGGAGAGCCAGGCTGTTCGCGTGGTGCACGCTCGCCCCTTCAACCCCGTCCCTGATAGCCGGAATGATCTTCTTCCTGGGATCGTGAAAATTTTCCGCGCGCGGCGCAGTAAACCACACCGTCATTGTTTCCTTCGGCAGCGTTATACATCTTCGTTGTTAAGACAGCCCCTGCGGCTGGCGTCCCGCATTATTTCGCGCGAAAGGATTTCGAATGCAATTTCGTTAAATTGCCGCGCGGTGGGAAACGAGGACGGACAACGTAAGGAAGCGCGGCGGAATATTCAATTTCGGTCGTTGGAATGATAACAGGTTTTTTTTCCTTCGAGTTTTCAATCTCGAATGAAACCGAGGGGTGAAACGCGCGATACAAGCGCGCGCAGTTAAATTTCTCTTTTACACTTTATAACCAGAAATGCCGTTTTTATTGACTCTATATCTTTTACCTACTTATAACCGCTAGCTCAGCCCTATGAATATAGATTCGTAATTTCGCGGCTCGAGAGCGGGTCCCTTGAGGGTCGCTTTTTTCGTTCTAATCCGCATGAATTTATATAGAAATAATAATTTGCTGCCGCGTTTCCTTTTTTTTTTCTTACCGAAACTAGTTTCTTCTTCGGTTATTTTGGGGTGAGACGTGCGAGACTTGAGCGTCGCGCGCAACGACGTGAAAATGTCGATCTTCGGAAATCTTCGAATCACCGCGCGAAATGATTAATCGTAATTTATGTGCTGCCGCGAGTGGCCATCAGCGTTAGGAGGTGAAAAAAGGGCGGTGGCATCAAGAAGAGGCGGTTATTCGCCGGACAGGAATCGAGGGGCGCGAGAATCGCGGCACTCTAACCAGTGATCTTCGAGATCGAGAAGTTTTTACTTATACAACGAAGAAGCATTCTGTGCTGAAGATATATCGGGTTATCCGAGTCCACCGCGGAACGATGCCTCCCTTCCTCGTCTTTACCACCGTTTATGTATCCCTTCTGTTTCTGGCCTGTTCGGCTCATCGTCGGCCGGCTCACTCCTCCTTCACCGTGATATAGTTATACATTATTCGATATTGCGGCATCACGAGTTCCTTCAGGACGATATTCTCATTGTATGCTGCGCTGGCACTTAGCAATACATAGCTGGCCTGGGTGGACAATGTTCGTAGACGCCGGGGCAAAACCGAAGTCAAATCGAGGGTAGAAGGAGGAAGAGAGGCAGGAGGAGGAGGAGGAGGAGGAGGAGGGCGGGCGGACGGAGGGGGCAGAAGGCCACGAGGACGCAAGTACAATTCAATGTACAATGTTTGAACATTACTTGAATGCTTAATGAAGTCGTGTCTTATATCGAACAATGCCTCGAACCGTTCGTTCGCATCTAAATCCTCTCTATAAACCTGCCCGTACCCGCCGTTGTCCTGCTTCTTCCCCTCCTCGTCACCCTCTCTCGATACTGTCCCATTCTCCTCTCCTGAACTTCCCCTCGTCCCTTCCCCTCCCTTTTGTCCGTGCGCCGTCTTCCTAGTTACGTACCTCTTCCTGTCCTACGCTGTGGCCCCTACCACGTAACCGGGGCCAGTTCGCCATTATGGATCCCCTGTACTCTCTCACCCCTCGGCCTCTGTTCTTCTCGCAACGCTGTCTTCTCTCCTACATAGGTTTCGCTACACCGAAAACAACATCGTGCCTCCGCTTAGATCTTCTTCGAGTATGATAATACGTTCCCGGAGCCAATAATCTTTATCGCATCGGCATCTTTCGTGTGATCTTCGGTCGAACGATGCGCACGGCACGTTAATAATCCGGGCTTATTATTATTTGTCGTACAGATGCTTTCGGATAAGGCTGGTCGACTGGTCAACGCGGCGGTTTAACCATTCCGGTTAACCGGCATCGCTAGCCCGCGCGCTGTTTACGATATCGCTCGACCCTTCCGACCGGATGGATCTCGTTTCCCGATGTTCTCACTTATCTCTGCCGAGAGTTTCGCTCGTTGATTAATACATCGATAATATGGATCGAACGCGGGGAACAATCGCCGTTGAGAATCTTTCCCCGTCGAGATGCGCCCGGAAAAGCTTACGGACCTCTCTCTGTGCCTCTCTCTATACAGCGGAGGCTAAACCTTTGTTCGGACCGATGAGGTTCATAGAGAGCCTTGTTAACAAGGGTTGGCGTTTTCACGGCGGACTGGATTGTACTTGAACCACGTTCTCCCGATGAAAGGGAGCGGCGTATCGTATTGCCTCTCCCGCCTCTCGCATCCAGTCCGCTCTAAAGCCACCAGGCAACTGAAAATTGTCTTCGATATTCGAGACAATCACTCCTCCGAGATCGTGACTGTGCGAGCCCGATCGATGTCCCTTATAAGCTGCGCATCGGGGCTTTCGTTATTCGTCCTTGTTTCACTTTCGCCTTCCTACGCCGCTCGCCCCCTTTCCTTTCCCGGCTTCACCTTCACCTTCATCCACCTCCCGACGCTCACCTTCACCTTCAACTTCCTTCGCCTTCCTCGTTACCTTCACCTCCGCGTTAACGCTCGCATCCTTCCTCGTTTCCGTCGCTCGCGCCGTTCACCGCCGCGGCGTAAGGTAGCTCTAACGACAGATCCGCGGCAGCCATAACTGATGCGTCCAGCCGCGATATGCGTTTAGCGATTCATCGCGCCCACGGTGGTTACAGCCTGGACAGTGTTTCTCGAAAAGATACGAACGGACGGGGCCGCGTAAAGGTGACAAGGACAGCCGTGGTAGCGACGGATGAGGGGATACGAAAATTACAGACGCCCCGAGACCGTGGGCCGGCTGCTGGCTGGCTTCTTAGTAACGACTGAATCCACCATTCTCGTTTATCACGAGGATGCGCGATAACACTGCGATAATACGCGGTACAACGCGCTGGGCTAAATTGTTCCCCTTAACCTCTTGCCACGTGAAACGGCTCGATGATCCTTTGCACGGTGGTATTACACCAGCTGCGAAGTATAATTCTATCGTGATCCGAAGAAGATGATCATTTTGCATGTTAGAGCGTACCGTTGTTCTTCCCGGGTAACTCGCGCGTACATAATTGCCCACGCTGTATCACGGATTTGCGTCACGATTGTTAATAGTCTCGTCGTTTCGAGCCGCAAACATTGAGGCGAATTTTTTCTTCTAATTTCTCTGCGACGTTAGTAGAAGCCCTTCGATGGAAAGAATCAATCCTCGATCGTATTTTCTCTCTTGTCGTTATCTTACTGTGAATCCGAGAATATTCAATTAGAGCGAATATAAATCTTCCATTATATCTTTCCGTGAAAGTGGATTCGTCTATCTTACGTCATCCAAGAAGTCAGAGAAATAACGAGATCACTTCGTAACTTTTATCGCGCTTATATCTCCTTACATAAAAGTGAAAAGATATTGTCGGATGAAAGTTATAACGACTTCGCGATTGCGAAACACGTGACGTGTTACGTTGCGTTGTACGCACGGCAGCAAAATTAAAGGATTTTAGTTGAACATTGCGTCAACTTCTCATTTGAATAATTTCGAAGCGCGTTATACGTCGACCCAATTATTCGAGTCGTTCCGAGCCACTTTGCGTCGCGACGGAGACGATCTTTCTCAGAACCATCGTAACCATTCATTTCCAGAAACGTGACCAGCGCCCCGTTACTCGAAGAGGGACGTATTCTCGTAAAACGAAAAGGTATCTTTCTCGCTGGCCCGCGTAACGCGTATTTTATTTGTCAATCGAACTCGATACCACGAGAACTCCTTGGGGGAAGCTGACGCGGTTAGTGGTCTCCGCTTTCAAATTAGTATTCGTCCTCGTGGCGTGCGACGCGTCAAGGGGGATGAATCGGCGAAGACGAGGAGACGGGACCCGAAGGGACGGACGAGTAATGCGGTTATCTTGTAACGGAGTATTATTTCCTCTTTCAATAAGGAGAACCTTTCGCTCGTTTCCCAATTCCTTTTTCGCGCCAGCGTGAAATCGACCGCGGAGTACCTTGTATCTGGCTACTATCGTATTCATTGGCGGTTATTACATAATTGAAAGTGACACGTACCTCACCGATAGAACAGTTCGTACGAGGTCGTTCCAATTTTGATAGAACGAAAGTTCGAGAAAGAAGTAACGAGAAAAATTACAAATGGAAATGGTATCGTATTGTTAGAAAAAGAAGCACGTCGGGTGTGGAAGAGCTGTAGGTCGCGAGTATTAGCCCGCATTCCATTCGCTTTGATACCAAAGCGAGCCGAGCAAGGGTTCACGGACCCTGCTCTGATACCCGAAGATGGCCGTGAACCGTTCGAGAGGAAAATGAGACAGATAACGTAAGGGCGAATCGGGCGAGCGAGGCAACGAGTTCTTGTCGCGTTGCAACAGTAAAACAGGCTAGAGATAGACCGTGTGAGATCGAATCGGTACCGAAGTAGAAACGAAAGGATTCCAGGCTCTCTTTAGACTTAAGGAGTTACCTTCCGGCTACCTTCGATAGTCCCGAAGATGCACTGTATTCTCGAAGAACATAACCAAGCGATAATAATCGGTTGACCGTGCTTATGGTCTAGGTTGGGGTGGCGAACAGTCGCCTCACGAGCCGCCAGCAATTCTTTCAACAAGGTTGTTTACTGGATAATAGAAGAAGCTCTGGGCTAGTTTGAATGCTGCCCTGGTCCCTATCAGTTTTATTCTATCAGTGTTAGAGAAGATGCCAGCCGCTAGGTTGTGCAAGAATATCGGTATATTTTTAGTGCCTCGTTATTTTAACTGATTTCATCCGCTCGAGCTGTATCTTCGGCTACAACACCTAGACACCTAAACACCTGCAATTTTATTTTCCTTTTTCTTAAACGAGTACACAGTACAACGATGGTACTAAAGTATTAGTCGCTAATTATTCATTCAAGTAGGAACATATCAACGATATCGCGGGAAGAATAAATTTGGTGGTTCATCGAAAAATATCGTATCTCAAGACGTTATTAAATTCGAAGACCCTTCTACAGACTCTGTCAGAAGTTTTAAATCTCCCATCTAGAATTCTACTTTTTAACTTAAACTCGTAATATATCATCGAGATAAAACGAGGAGCGAGCTATTTTCGATGTTCCTTCGCTACACCGGTTCTAGCCGAGTCCCTTCAACTATTTACTCGAGCACTCCACTCCTTTCACGTTCACCTGTGTCGTTCAAACATCATCGAGTAAATACGGAATGTATTGTGTATGCGACACTACGATCGGTCACCTGCTCGCTCGTAGAACCACAAAGACCCCTAAATCTCTCAATAGCCGCGCATCGAAACTTTTCCCCGCGGCTTCTTTTTGATCCCAAAGCTCGCCCACCTGTTTAAATATCAATAAAAGGCGGGAGACGTCCCTCGAACACCTCGCGCTGAAAAGATGGAGGACGCGGAGGAGCCACTCGACAATGGGGCAGGTAGAAGCGAGGCGCGCGTGCATTGTGGCACGCAACTTTCGTACCTGGCTTCTTCCCCCGTTCACCTGCACGCGGTTCGTACGCGCGTACTAATGTACATGCAGGCGAGCGTGGCGGCGACGACGACTCAGCCGCGAGAGGGGTAAACCTGACGGTGGTCGCAGGAACGCGCGGCCACGCTCGTAGATCAATGGGACACGCTTCCAGCGTATTCGTGCGACTATGCCTCGATCGTTGTTCATCATACGACCTATAGAGAGATAAAGGAGGCAGGCAGGGCCCAGGTACGAGGGCGGCGAAAGGTATAAAGGGGGAAGAAAAGCGGCGTGTGTACGAAACATCAGCGAGAGCGCGCACACAGCGAGCGCCGTGTCGCCACCGAGGATAAAGGAGTTGTGGAACGCGGCGAGTAAGAAACACGCGGAAACGGGTGACAGTTCGTGCCGCGGCCATAACAGCCACGCTATTTTGCCGTGGATTTTTCTCCCCCTGCCCCTCCCCTCCCCTCCCCTCCCCTCCCACCTAGCCGATGCTCTTTCCTCTTTCTCCGTCGTCCTTTTATCTAGCGGCCATCCCGCGCCAACCCCCTACCAATCCCTCCTCCGCCCTTCCATCTTCCTCGTTTGCGGCACCAGCCTCCAACAACATCGAGTCCCCGATCACGGCCTCAGATAGACCACGGCTACGAAGCCCCGATAAAAAGGAATCGAGGAGAAGCGGACTCCTGAAAAACCGCGAATGTCAGACGAACGATGCGGCGTATTAGATAGATCGCTGGACCAGATCGACGATGCCTCTTGAGGCATGCTCAATCAATGACGGAGATTGTTTCGACCCTTGATCGGAAACTGGATTATCAGCGTTTTCAGAGTAACCGCCGGCTCGCATTACCGCTCGCCAATACGGGGATTTCGAATTCTCAGATGCGGTGGAAGTAATCGCGCTGCGTCCGCGAGCCCTTTCTTTGCGCGACGGTTTTGCCCCGCGCCATCTTCTGCGCCTCGAACTGAATTCGTTGGTATCGCTCGAGCGTTCTGAAATGAAGGACGCTGCGAAAGTGTTCGCAGCGATAAGCAAGCATTCCCAGGAAACCGCGATAGAAATTCAATCGTTTCGACGCGTCAAAAGTTACGCGGACCACTGTTACCGATCAATTTGAAGCCTCTCGTCGACGATGCAAATCGAATCCCAACCTCAGCACCGATCGCGTCCCTTCAGCGCCGCCTATCTCGCGGCTCTCCGTCGCGGAGTGAACCGATTCTCGCGAAACGAGCAAAACGATCGTCTTCCGCGACGGAGGAGCAAAAATAGGGAGGCGATTAGCAGATTAAATTCGAGAAATAAATATCGTTGATAGCTTTACGGATGGCCCAGTTGCGGTGGTATCAAGAAGTTGTTTGATAAATCTAGTTCTGCTCCAAGCTGGCTGACCTCGCAGCGTACCTGTTAGACGACGGATTCTACGTGGTTAGGAGCGAAAAGTTTCCGGCAAAAACCATCCGCACGGGTTTCTCGGCTGAAGACGCGGGGTGCTTTTTGCGATAGCGGTCTCTGCCACTGGTAACCGCGAACGAGATTATCTCGGTATCGAATTCGGCACGAGAATTGCCGGCGAAACTTATCGTTCCTGCGCTCGAGAAAAATGATCCCAGCTGCCAAACGTTAATGTGTAAAACCGCAGACGGAATCGACCTTAGTCACTGCGAGCCGGAGGGCAATTTCTTTCGAGCTGCAACGTTCACCAGCGACCCTCGTGTTTATCCGTTCCTTCCGATAATTTCATCAGCCGGCTACCGCAACCGTAATGAATCTCCGCTTCGGAAATTGGCGCGCGTTGAAACGTCACCTGGGACGACTTCGCGTTTCGAATTATTAGTTTTTTCACTACAAAGTCTGAACTACAAGCTCGAGATTTACAAAAGGATCCGTGCTCGTTTTCGAATCAATCCGTTGGCTCGAGGTAAGCAATTGGTTAAAATGGTACAGAGTCTAATTGGAAATCTGAGAAACGTTCTTCGGGTTAGAGAAAACAGATTCTTCGCTCGTTTCAAGCATATTTTCAATGAAAACATCGAGGATGGCGTGTAAGACCGACTGTTGTGTTTATCCGAGGCTCTCTCGAGGTTGTCAAGTCCTATGGACTTCCTTAAATAAAGTTTGTTCGGAGGGAAAATATTATTAACGTGTCCTCGTTTGGAATCGTCTATTTGCGAACGCTCTATTTCGCACACGCGAGCTCGACGTGTCTTCGCTGCGGGAAGGGAAAAAGCGATACGCGCGGATGGTGAAAATCGCCATTTTCGAAACACGACCGGTTAAATTTTTTCGCGTAACGAATTCGTGTAACAGTAGGCTTTGCAGAGTAGGTCTTTGGAACGACGAACAACCAACGGAGTAATTGCAAACACATCCGGTGGCAAATATTTCGTTTAATCGTCGCTGAATACCGTGGAGTGAAAATAGCAGTTCGGGGGAAAAAAAAACCGATAGCAATTCCATTATTCTCTGGTCGAAAACGGCTCTACTGAATCATAAACAAAGCCCATCCATATTCATGGGTGGAAATAGATTTAGTTATGTCGAGCGATGTGTGCTCGGGTTACGTGAGAAAATTACGAACATTTCTGTAAAACCTTTCTTAACCAGCGAGCAGTCATTCGCGTAGACCGGAAATGCGTTTCAAAGGGAAAACACCAGGACGTCATCGCGTGCGTCATCTCTGCGCTTCGCTCGATCCGCTGTCGCGCTCATGCGACGATCCCTCTTTCACTCTCGTGGAGAATACTCATGAGAAACGTGGCATCCTTTTTCTTCGTTTCGAAATCCATCGAAACGCGATGCACGACACGCGCGTGAGAACTTCTCGCTGCGTGCAACCGAAACAATTTTACTATTCGCGTCGGTGTCGAACCGCCTTGATAACCGTCTGGTAGCGGGGAGATTAGAAAAGGATTATGTCCCCGTGCGTGTCTTCTGCGCGATGTATCCTTTTAGAGCAAGTTGTCGAGGCCGTGACAGTTCGACCGGTGACAAGAACATCGCGAACGTCCGGTCGAATGGGAAAACCGCGCGAACTAGGAAGCGTACGGTGGTGAATTTCCATTAACTGTAACAGGAAACGAAGGGGGACTGGAGCAAACACGGGACGAGCAAGATAGGTTGAGGCCTGGGCTACTCTCTAATGCCGATCTCTATCTATGCGCAGGCGGCTGGCTGGTGGCGCAACTACGGCATAACTAATATCTTGTCCGGCACAAAACCGGAATACAGCCCCGGGATTACAACTTGTATTAATTACGTACGACATTACGCCGGTCAGATTAGAAATCGAAGGAGAGAGAGGATACCGAAGTCGTGGCAGCTTCACACGCTAGGAACATTCCCCACCATCGATACGCGACGCCGCTCGAACCACCCGTTGCCTCTTTTAATTACCGTCCACGCGGCTACGAGATCCTACCAACACCGTGCACGTCGCTCGATGAAAACTACGGAACGTTCGACAAAATTGTCCGCCGCTACCTCGTTACCAACTTATCATTTGTACCCGTCGCGCGGTTCGCTTTCGTATCGATAACACAGGCTGAGAGTTTGAACCGGAACCGTGGGAATTTCGTCGCGTCCGGGATAGCCGTCGTCGATTATCTCGAGTTCAGCGTACGACCCTTTCGATTTTCCGTAATTCTTGAGGGGCGAGATGATTAAGGCGCTTCGGGGATTCGGGGACGATGGCACGTTTCGTACGTACTGTTCGCATCTTTGGGCGACATGTGCACGCTCTCGAGAACTTGGAGTAGGACTATGTAAACTGGGAGTAACTTTCTCTTCAAGATATCTCGCGCTGAACTTGGAGCGGAACACTCCCTTAATGTCAAGGGCCTGTAATTAAACCGAATTCAGTGAACTCCGGATGCTACGTATTTAGAGCACCCAAACGATCCAATTACCAATAACTAATAGAAGTATGCCGGCGTTAGATGTTTGCTAGTAAATCGAACAATCGAGGACGCGAACTGCATCCTGATAAAATATAGCTACGCTCTCTGCCAGTTGACGTTGCCATTTCCATTCGGCGCGAATAAAAGTTCATCAAATTTTTGTGCCACATCGTAAAAACGAACAACGTGTTTTCCGCGTCTCTAATTAATCCAACTTATACGCGCAATGCACCGCGCAACGTCGATTTTTCTACCCTTTCCACCGTCCTGGTACTCGGATGCTGGTCTATGAATAATTCAAAATCGTGGGACGCGTCAGAGAACAAACTCTAATCGAAACGAAGCAATGAGACCCGATATACACGTGACGCGTATCGCTGGCGTAAGTTAAACGTAATCTGTCCGGAATCTCTCGAAAGATGGAGGGGGATTATTGATTTAGGGAAAGGGGAGAAGCCTGCCTCGTCATCCGGTAGCAATTCCTGAAACCCACCGTTTCCCTTCGAGCTCTTCGTTTCCTCTTCGCTGGGCAGAGTCAATTAGAGTCTCGATTCGAGATTTTCAATCTTGAGTCAAGGTTGCGCCACCCTTAACGTCTAATGAGTAAACAGAGGAACGAACGCCTCGTAAGTGATGTAACGAAACGGACGTTTGCAAATAACGAAGCAAATTGTTTCTCTAATAGAACCCGTGCAATCTAATTGTTAGCATCGTACTTCGACGATGAGATTCGAGCCGGAAGCGTGCGATTCATTTTACTCTTGATACTCTGTTCCAAAGATTGTCTAAACTAAGGATGTCCATTCTACCTGTTCAATCTATTTCAACCCTCTTTCTTTTGCCAAAAATCATGCTTCTTCGCGATTGCATCGTCTTTTTACGGAACGCCATGCAGACTTGGTGCATCATATCTTTCCAGCGTGACACGGTAACTCGCACGAAACGTTTCTTCAGCCTGTTTCGCATTTCGTTGCAGCCGCGCCCTCTTCCTCTCTCTCTCTCTCTCTCTCATCGAATGTCCAATCCGGAAAATGTGATAGACGGTGGAAAATCTGGTACCTCAAGACGGATGAAGTCGATTTTCTCCAGTCAACACGGGGTCGCCGGTGATTTCAATTTGTGTTGATTTTTGACAGGGCAAACAGTCTTCCAGCCTTTCTCACATCGGTTTTATTTGTCTTCCCTCGCGCCTCTACGAGGCCCGGTTCATTTAACTCTGCCGACATCCAAGGCTATTTATTGCGTTAGTCGAAAGTATTTTGTTTACGCTCGCGCAGTTTCCCGACGGGTCCTCTCCTCTGTTTTACCTCGAGGAACTCGATTACCACGGCTCGGTGTGTGGAGGGATGAGCAAAAAAAAAAAAAACTTGAGGAGCGTCGGAGGGAAGTTGGAAATCCGCTTAGAAAATTTTATAATACGTTTATCGAGTTACGAGTTCATCGTAGCCCTCTCCTGCCATCGGTGCGTGAAACAGTCGCAAATAAAAAAGAATCTAATTATCGCGTGTAACGCGTTGCTCCAAACAATTCTTTAAAGCAATAGAGGGTGGATTACGTAAAGCACTGCGCCACTTTGACGAATCTCAGATCTTCTTCAGCTCCGCGGCGTTCAATTGAAACCGTGCTAAATGGTGGACAATTTTGTTGTTGCAGGTAAGCGTTACAGTCGCTCTAACGGGGATCAACGAAAAACAGACGCGGCCACCGAAACACGTAAGCATGTTTGAACTTACCCGAACGGCGTGTAACTAGCAAGATATTTTCGTGTCTAGCGGGATACATGCGCTGGTCTGTCCGAGTTTTTTTGCATCCGGTGGGTCGTGCGAGAAACGGGGATAAAGGGTACAGAAAGTTCGACGTCGTTTCGCTTCTTGCCTTTATCGCTATTTCCGCAGACCGCGAGAAAGGAAAACAGCGTGACAGATGGGCGGTATTTATGTAGAATTCGTTTTTTTCCGTCCGTATGCACGGGGGGATGTACTTGCCGATGCAAGCCAATTGAAATCTCTTGGAAACTCAATTACGCTTTTCGTTTTCAATCGACGGCTGCGTAGTTTTTACCTTGTTACTGTTGTTCGAAGTAGACAGGGAGCACTCCGCTTTAAATTCATTAATGAGCCTGCGAAACGAGTGTTTTTTATCGAACGGCCCCGATGCGAGGTCGCGAGAAGGGGTTTAATTGCCTCTTTGCCGTGGCAAATGACAAACCGACATTCGACGATATTAGCGTTCGCGCGAAACACGTAAAAGTATCGAAACATCCGATTGTTCTTCCGGCGTGGACGCCTCGCGAGCGATACGGGAGAAGAATGGAGATAACAGCGGTAGGAGAAACGTCGAGGCGCAAAGGAGATCCCGAGTAAGTCGGCAGACCAGAAGCAAGGATTGCATGTCACGACCTATGCTACCTTGTAACACTTGCTTGTCAACCAATCTAATCGTTCGGCATTATCATACAAGTCTTGTCGGCAAGTCACCGCGAATATTAGATACTGTGCGAGGCATCTCCACCGCGTATAAATCACCAGAAGGATGCTTACACGTTACAAGTAACGGGTCTTTTGTTTCTCAAGATCCGATAAGTAGCATCACGAGGTTCGCCTTTTTCTCCGCGGGGGGAGGCGAGAGACGGCAAATAGCAATTATGTCTGTCATTGTACGTTCTTGCGCGTCTTAATTAAAATTTTTAGAAATCCCATCGAGGGACGCGTACCTTAGGATTATGTGCCGCGCCGGGAGAATTCAATCGGGAGAGGTTAAATGGTAACCAATTGGTCCACGTGTGGTACAGTTAGAGGCGCGTATCGATACCGACACGATCATGACCCGAAGTGAGAACGGAATAGATAAAAGCTACAGGGGGGGACGTTGCGATGCAAGGGAGATCTCAAGCAAGCAAGCAAACAAGCAGGGAAGGAAGGGAGAGTTGGCAGGTCACGACCTGGGCCGCCCGCTCGTAGAATGGATGCAAGCCACCGGCCATCCGACTCTCCCACATACATTAGGAAGTTTCTCCTAACTTTTAGCCATGATTGGCCCATACTAAGGTTAGCGTGGTGGCATAGAATCGGATAACCACCTAACCTCCTCGTCCGCTTCCTCCTCCCCGCTCACCTTCTCCACCCTCTGTCTCGTTAAACCGTCCCCCCACGCTTCTTAACCCCTTCCTTTTAATCTTCCCTTCGATCTGCCCTCTTTCCTCTCATTTACTTTGTCCATCGTCCACTCCTCCGCAATACCTCCCTCATAAGTAACGAAAGCATCGACTTATTCATGACCGGGTCCAAGAAAAGAGAGACAGAGAGAAAGAGAGAGAGAGAGAGAGAGAGACGGATACCAAGAGATAAGTTAGGAACGGAGGACGGAGAAGGAAGGAGGTCCGGTAATCTTCCAAGGTACCACAGTACAACGGACCTGGAATACTCCGGAGAGAGAGTCAAGAACCTCGACAGAAGTGCCTAAGGCCGTTGCCACAATATTTTGCTTGATTACTATCGCGGGGGAAGCCGTTCCGCCGACCCGGCGGGGGCCAGGTAGGTTAGGGGGTTGATACTCCCGTTGCTCTTTCTCCCTCCTTTCCAAAGCCCCCGCTCGTTAGTATGCTAATTTATCGGCGCATTAAATTTTCGCACCCGGTCTTTGATACAGCCCGGAATTTACGTTCTATATTTCAGTCTCAAAGTAGATTACCCAGTAACGCGGATGGTACCGCTCTCCGCCTCGCCCACGGTTCGCGCCGCGCGTCCCGCATTTCCACCGCGGTCTCGTTTCTCTGTTTCGACGCGCGATCTATATTCACCGCATTAACGTTCCAGCGGAAATCGCGAGCACTCGAGCCGCGGCTACGGGTTTCCACGAATGGTTCTTCGGTAAACCGTTTAGCTCTTCCTTTTCCCCTCTTTTATCCTCGATTTCTTCCTCCGACCGATCGCTCATTGCCGCGGAACGTTAACGAGCCGTTCGAAATTCATCGATTCTACGCTCCCCGATTCATTCTCCACCGTCGTCCGTGTTCGTCAACGGCGGATCGATCGGTTTCCACGGAATAACCAACACCTCGTAAAACGTCCATCAGCCGGGACATTTATCAGGCAAGCTGATGCTGGCCGGAGATCGTGCGACGGAATCAGGAATTCCTAGGTAAAGTGAAATTTATGCCCCCCCCCCCCCCCCCTCGATCCAACGTCGGGATAAAAGGGAGGTGAACGGACGACGCCTTGGCACCGTTGCGAACGCGAACACCCGAAAGTAACGTAATAAACGATAAAAATCCTGCGACGCTGCGCAACCCTCGCGCCACCCTCGCGCCACTCCCCGTGCGTGGAACGCATCGACGCGTAATCGGGATATACGACCGGGGCCGCGATTCCAACGAGAGGAAACGTACAACTAGCTCGAACGATCCGGGAACCTAATACATCTCGCGCCCGTTTTACGGCCCAGCGACACCCTCGGAATTTCTACGTCATATTACGGAGCGTGGCACGCGCGTTAATCATTCCGATATTAGCGTAACTCCTAAACTGTACAAAGCGTCGGCACGTAATTTGATATTATTATATTACCGCCTCGCAGGTAGTCCCGTTGAAGAGCCGAGCCGCATCAACCAAGCATCTTTAAAATTAGATTCTCCTTTCGCCCCTTCTGTTAGCGTCGCCGCCATTTCTGCACAGCCGCGAACGCGCACCCGCGTAATTACATCGGGGCCAACGCGTTGCGTATAATTGTGATCCGTAACCGTCAGGTTTCGCGTCGTAAAATTTCGTCGATCGACGCGCCCGCGACGAAAGATTTCCTCGCGGATCCGTTCTCCCGCGTCCCTCTCGTTCTCGCACGCTTTGTCCCCGTCGAACGTTCACGGTTGAGCGTAGCAACAACGCGTGTATAATAACGGATTCGGTGCACGAGCTGGGCGGGGTGAGATCGTAGATTCAACGAGTAACTAGCGCGCAGCTGGCGAGCCTTGCAAATTCACGATATTCACGAATCGACGGAAGTTACCGCGTATGTTCGGAAGGCAGGCTGGTTTAGAGGCACTTCGAACCAATGCGAGGCTCTTGCCAACGCTCGGGCCAGCCTCCTATCCCGGCACCGCTCACGGTGAGGTTATTTCGGAATGGGAAAATTATTTTCCCCGACAAACGGGAACCCTTCGCGGGAGGAGCACCCTGGCTGATCGCGCGATTCGAACCCAACGATACGCGTTCCAACTTGGTACTGTCAAGCAGCCAAGCCGCCTTGCAGGAACCGCTTTGATAATTCGACAGGTATTGATCGTTCCCGAGATCGTCCACCATTTGGAGAACATCGAATCGTGCGTGTTTATCCCGTTTCGAAATATATGGAAAGCCTTAACCGTGTCGTTTCTTACTCGACACTCGAGCGCTGAAAAGCGGGCGGAATTTCTATTACGAGACGATAACTCGATTTAAAACGATTCTGCGCTCGAGTCGATTACCATCTAATTAATATATGCCTGAAACAACAAGCACAGACGCCCGGAGTTAGGCTCGCTTTATCTAGAAACTGAATATTCCAAGCCCCAAAGCTCTCGGGGGTTAGTTAGGACGCGCGCACACCGAGGCGGACCGCGTGCGTACGTGTTCTCGTTCGCGCGTGCACGCGAACCGTCCCGCTCGCGTTCTTGAAATTCAATCATCGCCATTATTAATCTTGACCCGGCGACGCCCTGCCCGGGCTTGCGCCACTTTCATGTTTTCTCTAGGCGAGGCGACGATCAATTTCGCGCGCTCGTGACCGTGACGCGGGGGTTGGTTTATGCGTTTCGCGTGTCCGGGATACGCCGACTATTTATCGGCCGGTATCTACATCGAACGCCCGAAACTATTGCCCGGCTTGGCCGTAACGTCGCCATCGTGTCAGCTTTCCAGTACGTGTCCCCGTAACGAGACACCGTTCGTAGAATTACATAAATTAACCGGATAGAGGGAGGGCACGGTCGATGGACAGTTCGAGGTAAGACGGGAAGCAAGCGGGAACCCGCGAGGTGTTGGATCGTTCCCGTTCGATGTAGAAGGAGGCGTACGTAAACCGCTGGTCGAGATGTTTATTAGCTTCGTATCAAGTTGGCGGGAACGAGTCCTTAAGGGTTGAGGGAGGGGAGGTGGCGAAACCAGAAAGACGGGGGGGAATGGACGCGAGCAGACGGGAAGCCTCGTTTCGCGAGCATTTTTCGTACGCTCGGTTAATTTTGCTCGATCGTAAAATTATCGTACGACTTTCGTAAGTAATTTCGTTGGACGAGACTGCGGTACCCGTTGGAGGGGCAGCCTCGAGCGGTATGCATGACGCGGCATCCTTGTTCCATCGGCGCGAGACCTCGGAAGACCGGGTTCCACGGCTCGTCGCGAGGCTGATCAGTGGATCACGAAGCGGTTGGGTCGGTATCGAAGCCCTCCGCCCCGAAAATATACGATGTGTGGAGAAGGAAGAGCGTGCAAAGGAAAGAAAAGTAAATAAGAACCTTGGCGAAATAACGGGACCCAGAGGGAAGCTTCGTCTCATCTCCTGTTGTCGTCTCTCTCCTTCCTCCCTCCCTCCTTATTCCTGGACGATCCTCCGTTTCCCTCCTCGGCTCGCTTCGGTATTATATTCCACCCACCGCGAGGAGTCCTATTATCGAGAGCAGTCACGACGTATCGTCCACGGAAGAGAGCTCCAAGACAGATCGTAACGTATTTCACTTTCTTCCCCGAAGGGCTCCACGATCTCCTTTTTAAGCTCCTCTTCCATCGTTCCGTTCTATCCTCCGTTCACCCCGGGCGCCGTCGCGCTCCTTCCATCGGACGATGCATACCGAGATAGGTGTGCACGGGAGGCTCTCGTTTACCTCTCGGGTTCGTAACACGAGAAAATTGGTTAATCGAATCGCGATTGTCGCGCGGCTAGTGCCTTACGACCTGCTTGACCCCTTTTTCCCTCGAACCGGGAACCAGTCGTCAAGAAGGCACTGGAAAGGGGGAAAACGAGAAACGTGTAGGCATCGCAGCATCGCGGAAACGTGGAAGAACCCTTGATGCCGCGTTCAAAGGAGTGTCTCATTTTTTCTATTTTTTTCTTTTTCTCTCTCCTTTTCTCTCTTTCTTCCTTCCTCCTTCTTTTCCCCACCTTCGTTCATCGAGGGATCGCAACGCGCGCGCGGATTTCGACGGAACGAGAGACTGGAAGAGGAAATAAAAATGCGCGATTTCGGCGACTCGGTCCGTGAAAGCATCGTGTACCACGATTCGCTCGTGGCAGCTCCCTTGGCTGCGGCTGTACGCCTCGATGCTGGATTGGCACTTGTCCAAAGCTCCTCTCTCTTCGTTCGTGCCAGCGTAACCGCGGAAATTTTTGCCTGATTAACGATATAGGTTTCGGTATTTTTCCGTGCCCCGGCCGTATCGGAAGACTCGTTCGGCTCTGGCTCGAAAATCTTCCTCGTACGTCGTTTACCTCGCGGTACGACCGCTCTGCCGGAAATATCCTGTCGGACGGATAGTTACGTTTGACCAGATAGAGTGATTCATCTGCTCAGGGACGGCGCACGGAGCAGGGTTTGCGCGGGCCTCCTCGCGCCTGCTTAGAATTCGCAACGTGTTATTATATCGCGTGTGCATTTTCTAAAACGACGGGACTTTTCTCATTACTCGAATGTACACCATGAACAGAACCTGAACGAGGATCCTGTTTACCGGTCGGAGTCGTAATTACAACGTACCCGCGGATTCATACGAACGACTTCTTACCGGTTTCAGTCGGCGAAAGAATTGAACGGTTCAGTGTATCTGAAATTTCTTCAGCAACTCGCCACGGTGTATGCATAACGTATGGGACGCGATTCGTTATACACCGAGTATGTACAATTAACTTTTTACTTCGGAGCTTCACTTCGAGGAACTCGTTAAGTATTTAGAATATAATGCACATAATTTAACATTATCCGCAGTTTCTGATAAATCGAGGGGCTTTTCGATTCCGAGAAAAACAATGTTAATTACATAGGAAGCAGCTTCGCGTAAAATGATTGTTATTATGCATTGTATCAAGCCGACGGTAACTTTTTCGTTGTTCCCGACGAGATATTTCGTCATCCGGTGGATATAAAAAATGGGTATAAGAAACAATCGCCGTTGGATTCTGATCGTTAACTTATGGAAATGGAGTTTTTCTTCCATCAAACTACACATATACTTGCATTTTCTCGATTCGACTTTGTAAAAAGTGCCGTTTCATTTTATTTATTCGCTTACAAAACGTTAACCATCGCATCAAACGCACGTCTAATGGAAACGTCGCGAGATACATCTTCGCGAAGAGTTACCAGCACTGATAATTATACGATAATAACGTACGCACGGTACTACAACTGTGCGTACACGGTAACAAGACCGATGAAGGGTTACAGAAGGGACAATGCTGTGCCATACCATTCGTGAACTGTTCGCACGGACAACGAGACATTCCTCGCAAAAGAATGGGACATAACTCGGAGTCATCTCTTCGAAGACGTTTCTACCATACTTTCGCAGATGTTGATGTCGCACAGCTCCAAACACCGACCAGAGTGAAATTGTAAATATGCACTCTAAATGGGAATTAATTTCGTCGTTTAATCGCGCGAAGATTCCCCGAAGACAGGTAAATTAGTTGAAACATTCATGGTATCCTGTAGTAGAATTCCATGGCACACTCGCCAGGTTCGCCACCATTCTCTGCAGTCAGCTGCGAATAACTCGGCGATGCCCTCGAATTTTCGAATGAACGTAACTTCCGCCAAAGTTTTAAAGCGCCAAGACTTGGTTGCCGCACTCCGCCTCGTGTACGTATTACCGCGTGAACGCATTCAACTTTGATCAGCTCGAGCCGAAGCTGACCCCTTTTTCATAATACCAGCTGGATGCGAACTAACGCTAATCCCTAGTGGGGGATTAGAAGAAAATTAAGCGCGAAGACCGGAACGGGTCGTTCGACGTTAAGCCGAACCGCACGAGAAGAGAGACAGTGCAGAGTTTCGAGTGGCGAGTACGAATGATTAGCGACGATAAAGAGCGCAGAGATATGAAAACGGAAAATGACTGTGATGCGGACACGCGTTACGAGTGAGGGACACCGTGGAATGCAGGCTGGCGCGCGCGGCACATGCGAAACCCCGTTCAAATGCTCGCGTGTTAACGACAGCCTGTTAAACGCGTAATTTACGGATTATTATACGCGACGAGTTCATGGGTGTCATCATTGCGGTTCTGCGCCTCGTCATTGTCGTAACTCGTGCCCGTCGCCAGTATTGACCTTCGTCGTTAATGGTGACCGCAGATTGTCGCTATCGATCGGTGGCATAAGCAAAGAGTAAACTCGACGGGCAGTTTTGCCAGTAATATTCTGGCTGCTGACCACGGTACAATGGACGTTTACCCTACCCCTATCGCCCCGCGTCACTCGCAGGGTATGCACCCCTCTCGAAAGACGCGCGGCCACGGGATGAACGGTGATCAATAACAAGAGCGAACGTCTCGAGCTTGCCACGCAAGCATGTGTACCCGCGTGTATGTGTTATTTAATCTCGTCGTCGTACACGCTCGGACATTTACGCACACCGCGTCCCATTGTGCCATCGACGGGGCTCCGTTTCTTAATCCCCCTCTACCTCCTCGTAGATATCGAATAAGATATTTATTTTCGGGATGTTGTAGCCTGGATATTGCCAAGGAAAACACACGTACGCTGCCCGATACCCACACGCCGGGAATCTGGATTTTATTACATTTTGAGGTTTGTTAGTAGTGACCGTGGGCAATATCCAAGTCCACCCTCCTTGATCCCTCGCCCGTCCTCGTTTCTTCTCCACCCTTCGACCCCTTCGTCGCGGACCGTCCACTCGCGCTACTCACTCGGTGTACCGTGTAAACAGTGGCTGCGACAATATTAACGGATCAACAAGATTTCCTCTCGATTCAGATTCTTACCGGCTCGCTCCCGGCCGCGGACGGTATTTGAGATATTACGAACTTACGTTTCAGGGTTGTTACGCGATACTCGCCTCGCGCGGCTAGCGCCGTGCTCGCAAACAAGAATATAACGGGTACGGGAGAATAACGAGATTGTAAATGTAAACGGAGATTTATGGCGGCCGTGTTGCGTAATTGCGACCGAACGTCAACACGGAGAGAAACGATACGAAAACGCTGAGGTGGAATAAAATTGCGGGGGAAGGAACGGTTTGGCGTGCTCCTCCAGGTATTAGGGAACGTGTCGATGGCGCGCGGTGCCCGTATAGGCGCCACCTAATAGAACCAAAGCAATCTGATGAAACCAATAAGCGTGAAGGAATGCAAGTGCCTTTTCTCCTTTCCTTCTTTCCCCGTGTACAGTTCCGCGTCTCTTTTCGCCCGGTCTGGGTCGTTTCATCGGTCCTTCCCGTACACCCGAAGCGCGCCACGTCTTCTCATTTCGCCCCCAAGAGATACGAGACGTTCCCAGTCGATAGACGCGGCTAGGAGATGAACACTCCAGGGAATAGGTAATTGCGGGCTTTGTATTAACTTTGGCCGGATTTGGATAAAAAATTCATTCGGCCGCTACTGGCGAAAGTGGAGCGAAATGAGATCGTAGGCTCTTCGACAAGGCGAATATTTTACGATACAGGGGAGAGTATTCGAAAGAGGTCACTTTCTCGCGAGTAAAGGTAGTTCAGAATGCTCGTGTCCAATAATAGGTCTTACGTCCGTCCTTTCGATTAATTTCTCGTTTCTTCTTTGCAAATAAAGGATCCACCTTCGAAGCCATCCTGCTCGACCCCGATCGTATCGAGGGGGAGGCAAATAAACTGAGCAAAGTAATAAAAGATTTTGATATATATATTCGCCTTGTATAAAGAATTCCTCTGTATCCCGTTTCGCGTGCATAACTTCTATTCCATTTATTTTCGCCACGCGCATAATTTATCAAGAATGCGGGAACGGTGAATAATTGTACCGCGAAGGCCAAAACCGGTTTTTGCGGGCCGTAAGTCCGCGCGCCAATTTGCGCTTATTAAAACAGGAAGCGACGAGTAATGAAATCGACTTCCTTCCCCGGAAAAACGTGGCTCACGTTTTGGTCTGCAGTTTGGAATTCCGCCGGGAGGAGATACGACCCGAGCGAAACAGGATTATTCGACGTGGAAATCATATAAATCTCCTCATTAAGTTTGCCAGAGAGGCTTGCCAATCTAACTTCGATGAACCATCCACGGCGAACTCTAATTGGCTGACGTGCGCCGACCGCAGATTAGAACTTCTTCACTTTCGTTCGCGCTAATCAAAACCGTTCTAACGATCATACGGCGACCGCGACGCTTATCCCAGCACTCGCCAAAACGCTTGCGAAACTCCGACACACGGACTCGCGAACTGATCGCATTAAAATCAGATTTGACGCAGTTCCTTTTCACCGTCCAGGCAACGGGACTTCCCTGTAATTTCGCCCCGGTGTAATGCTGTTTCTGCTTTCGACACGCTACAGTTTCTCGGCTCCTCCGCGGACCGTTACTCGAATCAACTTCACTTTGAGCGATGATGCTGGTACGTGACACCGAAACGAGGCTTTAACCGTCTGTTTTTTATTTTTTTCTTTTTTCATACCACACGTACCGTATCCGGCGGAAGGTTCGTTCGGTGTTCATACTTTTTAATCGATCGGTTCTTACCGCTTGGAAAAAACGCTCGAGCGTTTTTACCGGAATAGAAAGCAACTGTGCTCCTAACGAAGAAACATACGACGCGTCCGGAACGTAAGAAGAAATCGAACGAGGACGAGGCTCGTAGCGGAAAGTATCTCAATTACTGGATGAATCGCAACGACGAGGTCTCGAGATCGGATTATCAGTCGCGGGGAGGGGGAAGAAAAACGAGTAACTCGGCCGGATGATAAATTTGTTCGAGTTAAGAGACGCGTTTGGATGCAGAACTATCAATCGCTCGCCGAGAAGGCAATCGTAATAAGCGATGGAAAGAGCGGGGGCATCGATTGGAGGAAGCGGAGCGGTTAGAGAGCCGCGTCGAACAATGTCGCAAGAACGAGCCGAGAAAAACGTACTCGACGTCAATTTTCCGGGGTAGGTGGACGGGTGCCGGAAAGGACATTCCGTCAGTCGCGGACGGAACCGCCGGCCGTCTTTTACGACTTTTTAAGAAGTCAACAGAAAGTTCGACAGGCAAGTTCTCGCACAATGGCTGCTCGGATCTCGCCGCTTTCTCGTTCCACGTTCCTCGAGGGGGAGAGCCGCTCCGCGCGGGCATTGTCTTCGCCGCGTCGTCGAACGTCTTCCCGGGGAAACTCGAGCTAGGCGACACCGAGCCCTTTATACCGATTGTCCTAGATAAAGTTTTCAAGGCAAGCTCGTTAAACTGTTTTGAGATTACTGTCTCGCGCCAGGGCGGAGGCGATTCGGAGATTAACTTTCGAACCGGGAGCTCGTTAAAAAAGTGCCATTAACGAGGTAAGCAAATCGAACAGGCGGAACAAAGTCCGTCGAGGTAAACCTCGTCCCCCTCGTAACGGACGGCTCCGACGTCGCGTATCGTTCCGTCTGTTACACGAAATTCAATAACTCCGGGTAATCCTGTTTTCTGTCGGTACGGAGCGGCACGCTCGCGAGTCCCGTTAAGATTCTTCATCCCCTAGCCACTTCCGCGGTCTGGCTATCTGCAGAATGCAGTATTTCGCTCGCCGCTGGATGATCGAGCACCTGAACAGCGAAAGTACCCGGATGAATCGGGCTGTCTCTCGCGGTTAGCTTCGGAGGAACCATTCACTGTTGCGTGGTAGCTCGCAACGCACGGCTGCATCGTCGTCTGGCCATCGGGCATCTTAGGCCGGTTTACTCGGACCAGGCGATCGAAGCGTCGTTTCGCTGCCATCGTCCTCCCATCGCCGCTAATTCAACCTCGACGAGTCGATGCCGACCGATAATAATATTCCATTGCAGCGCCGGGGCCGTACATCACCGCTCGTCACGCGGTTCGTCCACGACGCGATACCATCTACATGAGGCGTTAATTACGCGCCGTTCTACCGCGTTACACTGCCACTCGAGATATCCTCGGTGGACGACCAGATGGAAACGAGAGACGCTGAACACCCTCCTCTCGATGCCTGTCTCTTTTAATCTCATCTTTCCGATTTTCTCTATTTTTCTACGCCCGCTTCCTGTGTCCTTCTTCGCTAGCCATCCGCGATGATTCCGCTTAACGCAGGCACGCGCCTGACGCGTATCACCATCGCGTTACACCGATGGAGCAAAAACCGTGGATCATGGCCCATGACGGACATTCTGCTTGGAAATCTGTAGCCTTGAAAGTGCCTAGCCTTGAAAGTACCTAGTCTCGAGAGTCCCAAATTCTGGGCTCGCTAGCCTTCCACCCCCACAAAGAATTCACCAACCCCTCAGAAAAGAAACTACTAAACCCCACAACCCCGTAACAGAAATGAAAAAAAGATATTGTTATCTAGTCAGTGTCGAAACAAAATTTATCGATACTCGTTTCTATCGAATCAAGATCAGCACAGGCTTTTACTTCGATTTTATTACCGCAACTGTTTCCTTATCGTGTTAGAATATTTTATTCACTGACGAATTCGCAGCGCTGATTGCACACTTTCGTATCGATGCTCGCTCCATTTGGTACGAGTACTTTTTCCCGATACCGAGCAGGTGCCGCAACCCGAAGTATCGACACTAAAGATATTCGGTTATCGAGTGCGTAGTCGTATTTCCTCGGACCGGAACATCCCTACTTCTGTTGCCGTTTTTCTTATCCCACTCGATCACCGCGCTAATGGGAGCAACATGAAATTCCTGCATTATAATCATCTCTATCTCTTATTCGAACGATTGCAGAAGTGGCATTACAAATCCCGATACAACCGTTACGAATGACGTCGATAGCCAACTCCAACGAGTAGCCCCTGATAATAATTACACAGTAGTACGTCCAAGTGCCATTTTAAATAGCAACGTGTTTATTAATGTTACCAAACGGGAGCTTTCCAGGTTCCATTAGCGTGATTTAAGCGTTCGATTGCCCTTTCCTACATAATCGCGTGATAAATTCTTGCTACCAACCTGGAGGCAAATTGCAGCCTGCGCGTTCGAACTGAGACTACCTTCGTCCCGAAACGTTTCAGCTCGCGAGGAACAGCGGCGGAATAAAATAAACCGCGACGAATGGCGCGACGTTTCCAATAATCAGCAAATCGAGAAACAAAGATCTGTCCCGTCGGGTGTATCGTTATTACTGATTTACGATCATGGGAACGCGAACGTCGATGACGCGCGCGTGAACGTTTTACTTTTATTATTAACACGTGTCGCAGTGGTAATCGGTATTTAACGAATGCACTCGCACAACAGCTGCCAAACGCGAGGTAATTGCGGTGCAGGACAAGTTCGATTACCGAGACTCGGTCCGGCCGTAAACGATATAAATTGAAAGTAAATATAATTTAATTGCTTGCATTATTACGAGGCTAATCGAACGTGTATCGACGTTCCGATCGTAACACGGAACAAGACTATTTGCTGCGAGCTCGCGGCTCGCTATACAAGCTCGACGTTTAACTCCCGGGCACTAAGGAGCTAAATATTACCGCCTGATTTATTTCTCAATACTCAAATATTTTTATTATCAATTATAACAGTCGTAACTTTTAATCTATTATCCGAGCGGTTACCTTCCCTAGGGAGCGTTTTACTCCGCGGGTTATTAATTCCTTTAAAAGTGACACGGCTATCCGATCGGCGAGAGGAAGCGATCGATTTCAAAATAAATTAGCCGCGCATTAATGAGATGGATAGTTTTTGATCGTACAAATAAATTCGACGAATTTATTACTTGGTGCTTCTTGCGCGGCGGGGAAACGTTCGTGCCGCATTAATCGGAACCTATAAGCGTGTTCGAGCGCGCTAGCTTTTATAGACGCCTTTCATTACCCCCTGAATATTCTTACGCGTAACTTAACTTAAAACGTGTACTTTGTTGGTTAAATCTCACGACTTCTGCCAATGCGCGCGGCAGCGGTGAAAAATCTTAGGCCAGCCGTCTCGCTGGTTCTCCGCAGGCAGTTAAACGTACCGTTAGGAAGACATCTTGGATACTATTATATGAAAATAAAGTTATAGATATTGCCTCCGCTGTATTGCTCGTGCACGCGGTTTTATCTGACTCAAATTACACGCGTGTCTCTTTGATGGCCAGCGAGAACGATAGCCGAGGAAAAACATCTCGTCACGAAACGCGTTCGTTAATCGTTCGCGAATTAATACGGCACCGGACGCGAGTTCACGAGAACGACGATCCTCGTCGACGGTTCAAGCTTTGTACCGCGTTCCTTATTGGTTCGACTATTTCGTTGATGAATCGTATTGGCCGCGATGGAAGTTCGCGGACGCTCGGAGGCGCCGTGCGGATTGGTTTGATTTCAAGATACGCAAGGAGTTACTAATTCAGACGTTTCAACGATAAACCAGATTATACAATACGTGGCGTGTATAACTGGCGCGTAAGCGTGCCGCACACGCCTCGATTGCCCGTAGTCGATACGCGAGGAATTGTCAATTTGCTCCTTTTAATGAGGATTCAACTCGATTATGTAGGATGGAACAGCTCCGCGAATGTAATCGATTTATTTGATCGGCGATCGAGTTACCGGAATAATTACGACACTGACAATTTGATATCGCTGGTAAATTATCGAATCCTTAGTTCTGGTCGTTTTTTACTCCCGGTAAAAAAAAAAAATGCACGCCATTTAAGACTACTTAAGACGTCTCCTCGAGCACGGAAAGTGTAACGTTCCCGACGTTAATCGTGGCGAATTTAATAAACGCATTCTTCGCACGATACGCGATATCGTTGCACGCTTAGCTCGTGCAAAACGTGGACGATTTCGCTGTTAAACATACGAAATCATCGTACGAGGAAATGAATAACGCGGGTCGGTTCGATCGAAAAGAGTACGGCGGCTGTCAGGAGACTTCGCTACGGGAGAGAAATCTAAACTGTACTTTCATGTGAGTAAACTTTAAGGAGTCGTATGTCAAGACGTCGGACTGGATGACGGAAATTCCCTTCAGTTGCCGCCGCGATGAAACGTTTCTTTATTTTGAGAGAAGGGAATGCGAGTTCGCGTCGACGCGCCGGCCAACGAAGAAGAGTTATCGGTTACGGAATGATTTATTTGCTCGGAACTGATAGCCGCGGTGCGGATAATTAAACGCTTAAACATTAACGAGCAGTCGTAAATTCGATGATTATATTTTTCACAAGGAAAGGGGTGATTTATTTAGCGAACAATAAACGCGTGAAACGATCTACTTACCAATGTTAAGGCAGTCGTCGGTTCCTCTCAAGCTCTCTCGGCTCTGAAACAAAAAATGATATTTCAATCAGAGTGTCGGTAGAGCGAAGAAAGCGATTCGATCCATCTTGTTTCAAACGGATAACACACGCGCGAGGGGAACGTCACGTAATGCAATTAGAGTAAGGTATTAGCACTGTTAACGTAACGCGTGTAGTACAGTTAGGTAAGTAATATCCGTAGCCAAGGTACGAAACGTTTGTGAATATTGAAACGGAATACATGCATCGAGGCTCTATGGATATCGTAGCTACCTTCGAGCGATCACGTTTACTTCAACTGCGTTTAGCCACATTTAACTGGTCTTATCTGAGCGTGTTGCAATTACACGCGGAGACCATCTATTTCCACCTTTATTGTACGCTGGAATCTTAAATGCAACCGGATTCACGGTCGGAAATTAATTTTATCGCGCGATTAATTGACCAATTACTGCTCAGCGGGAGTTGCACGATGACGATGGACGCGAAACTTATGAATGGGACTGTTGTTTCCCTCGAAAGATCGGCTGTACGCCTCCCATGATCGATGACGTTTGACGCCTCGTAAATGCAATTCAGGACGGCAGAATCAAAATGCCGTTTCTTAATTGCTCGTTCCGTTCTTATTTATAACTTACTTGAAACGATTACCCGAGAAGCGTCGGGATGTTTTCACCTGTCACAGTCTGTTTGCCGAGAGACGCGTTTCGAACCCTTTCTCTTTTATTTCCTTTTCACCGAGTGCTCCACAAAGAGGAAAACAAGTATTCCTTTCGCGGTTCAATTAAAAAGTAAGTGGCATTCTCGCGTTTGACGTAACGGATATACATGTAACGCGTATTTGTCGCGTGCAAAGACAAGATCGATACGAGTGTATTCAATCGTCCAACGCGAATTATAATCTCTCACGGTTGGTTAAACGCCTGGCCAAGTCGAACGGACGATAAAACCATGAAAATTCTACCGGCGTATTATCATCGGGCTAAGAAATAAACGTCAGCGGAAGACCTCCGCGGAACTTTTTAATATGACACATAGCCTTCGTACCAGCCGTTATAAGAACTCGGGCGGCGGAATTTAAATTCTTTTCACAGTTTCTTGAAGAATCCGCCTTAGAAAACGAGCGACGAAGAAGGAGAGCAGGACGGATGGCGGGATAGTGGGGGACGCAGAAAGAAATATTAATTCCAGGTTTTTCTCTCGCCCAGCCTATAAGGAGGTGCGACTATAACGTGGCCCTCATATTCCGCGCCTCGGTCGGGAGCGAGTCGGGGAGGGTAGGGAAGACGAATAAATTTCCCTCTCTGAAGGATAGTGGGTAATGGATGAACGCGAACATCCAGCTAATAACATCCACCGGACAAACTTTTAAAGGGGGAGAGCGCCGTTGCCAAGACGCGTGGAAAACCGTGAAACGGTTCGGTCCTGTTGCCACGAGGCTGATTACGAGCAAATAATAATTTCGATTCGAGTCGAGAGAAAAGGAGATGAAGGATAAAAAAATAATGCTGCTTCCACTTTTTCGCTCGAGTGGACAGATTCTTGAGGTACGATGACCGAAGAAGAATCGGGTCGCGGCGCACACGCGCGCGGCCAGTTCGGCGGGATAGCGTTAACAGGTTTGAATAACAAGGAGGCGAAGTTGACTTTATGACGTTGACGTTCACTGAAAGTCGTTACGCTGACATGCCATCTGTACAGCCCGCGCCGTAAATCACGTAATGACGACGGTAATTGAAAAGTGAAGGTGAAGTTCAACGGCATTCTGCGCGGTTCCGGCGAAATTTTATTCCCAAGCGGGAAAAAATCAACCGCGAGAGGCGCGCGCTGATGCTGCGAGTACTGTTATGGCCGGGTACTGTTATCCCTGGTAGCCACGGAGCGGATTAATAGTTAATTTCACTTACGGAATAAGTTTACCGTCCGAAAGTGCCAAGAAATCGATATTTATGCGCCTTCCACTTGCCTCTCGCCCGTGTTATCCGTCTGATTTACGAGCGATCATTCATACACCGCTTGGCGGCGAATAATCAATTAAAAATCCCCCGTCTATCCCTGTTCCTGACGAATGAGTTCTGTAACGTAACGTGTACGCAGTAACGTGCACGCTTAAACCGAATGCTTTCCCACGGTTACGTATTTCATTCGCGGGTACCGTTACGCCCCGAACGTACAGTAAAATTGAACACGAACTGGTGTCTTTTCCAATTAAAGCGAAATTTATTCGCTCGCCGCCTTGCGCACTTCCGTGTCATCGACGAGCCGCCTGGAACGGCCGCGGAGCAAACAGAAGTCCGACGAAACGAGTGGAACCAAACAGTTCTGGAACGTTAACGTCTACCGCGAGCGTGCTACCACCCCGGGTTCGACGCAGCGTGACTGATCAACCCGGACAGTAGGCACTAGCTATCGACGGCGGCGGCGTTTTTAAAAGCGGCAAAGAGGATCGATCAGCTATCGTGGCGGAACGCGTTCTGCATATCGATAAAACGTTATTTAATGGCTCATAACCGTGGCGAGCGTAGCGGTAATAACCGTAACATTAATAATTAGCGGCGCTGAGTGTGTAACACGCTGTCACGCGGCTAACGCGTCCCACTTCTTTCCGTTCGCCGCACCCTTTTTGTCCTGGCGCTCGTCCCCGGCGTTACCGGCGCGGGACAATTCCGCGGAACGATTCGCGGGGCTTTTTCACCGGCGCACCCCGGGAACGATCGTTTGATACGACAGTGGACATAAATCGGTGAACGCAGGCGCAAGTACCATCGAGAATCTGAAATTGTACCGTTTAATCCGCCCGATAATGGGCATTTCCAACGAAGATACGCGCATATTTGCCGCGACCTGGCCCCACGCAACCGTTCGCCGACCACCAAAGCCAGACGCCCTCCCGGTTTCGGGTCAAGAGACCATTTCACCCTCGCTGTTACGTCCCCCCGATCCTTTAATTAAATCGTCCAACTGCGACGCTGATTCGATTATTGCCGCCAAACGAAGGATAATGTTCCAAGTGGTAAGAGTTCGATATTGGTACTTTGAAAATCTTCCTGGGGTCGATCGAGCGATTCGCGTTGGCCGATCGTTGAGTGCTAAGTAACGAACCGTTGTATAGTGGCGGTAATGAAATTATCGTAAATCGTGGATCGAAAGGGTGTAATGTGCGAACGAAACGGAGAATGCATCGAAATCGAGTGGACAAAAGACAGGCGTACGGTTTTGTTCGCGTTTCTAGCGCTAATTGATTCGTGGCATGTTGCGAGGCCTATCTAATAGAAGCTAAATGGCTCGTGTCGGACAACAGCAACTAGACTAGTCCCCGTGTAAGAACCTAAAGAAGAAACGACAGATTGGCGAGAGTGTTATAGAGAGTACGAGGTTCGAGGTATAAAGCGTACCGAGGAGCTCGTTGCGGCGTTTCCTGTATGACATATGTTACGAAGAAGAATCCGTTGCTTGAATAGTCGAATGAACGGCGTTTACGGCGCCATCATCACGTAGTCTCATCCAACACCTTTCCATTAACGCTTCCGTCCAATCTCCGCGCTCGCTTCGACCATCTGATTTTGCTATAATCCCTCTTTCCTAGCGTCTGCTCTATCATCTGCCTTCGCCTGGCTAGAATAGAGGCTACCGATAGTTCTTGCTTGAAACCACCGGCTCCAGCGACACGACCGTACGATTTATCATCCGGTTCGGTTGTTTAACGCGTGTCAAAGTGTTTCCCAAGCGTCGAATTGAATAGCCCGTCACGATGATTTGTGCTGTCAATAACGTTCAGAAAATTTCTCGTCCTTTATCCGAACGTCGAACGGAACGGCGTAAATAGGTGTAATTCGTCAATGTTCGAAAGAATTCCGCGAGCGTGCGATTTCCGTTCGCGTATAATAACTTTGTACTCGAAAGCTCCAGTCACCGTTCCGCGTCTGGAACCCGGCGGCTTTTTGTTCCTGGATACAATGCATATGCATGCGCGTGTACGTACGACATGTCGGATATAGAATACGGTCGAAGATGGCAGAACGTGGCTGTTCGCGACGATGAGCGTGGGCACGGTCTCGTGGTAATTCCGCAGCTCGGTTATTATAAATTCCCTAGCAGTAACCGCGGAGTAGGTAGCTGGTACGCAGCTCTTACGTACCTGGATAATAGTCTGAAACAAGTACCGCCACGAAAAGGGCGAGGTCAACTCGTCTGTTGCATATTAAAGACACTATGCATGTATCCCTATCGCGCTAAAGGCAGGAACGCGCGTACGTAGCTCTCCGGTAAAGTGGCTTGTATATTGGGACGTGTGTCTGAACGAGTGTGGTATCGAGCAGGAAGAAATGTTCCTCCTCGACACGGGCTATCGCTGGCTTCGAATTCATCGCAGAACCGGGAAGGCGCGCGTCATCGGAAAGATTAGAAATCGAGTCGCGTCGCGGTTTCGAACGTGAAACGGAGACACCGTTTCGCCCTCGCGCAAGGAGTGCATTCTCATGCAAAGACGCTCGTTGCGCGGAGATGTCAGTAACGACAGTCGGCGTGTTCGATTTCGCGGTCCGCCAACGTGTCAATTCGGTGCTCCGTCGAGAAACGTTGACGGACGTCGAAAGAACTCGAACGCTTCGGTACGCAAAGTACGTGGCGGCTCGCGCTCTGTTCCGTTGCCGTAGTTTGCAACTACTTCGAAGATAATTAACGTCACATGATCCCCTGGAAGCGTCTTAGTATCGTTATCGAGCAGAGTACACTGGCTGGGCGCTTTGTACCTGCCACGGACTCAATACCGTCGACCAAAGTATACGTTGGTGGTTGACCGTAAAATTAGTGGGACGTCTTGGCAACTTGTCCCGAGGTAGAACTGAATCCCTCTGGCGTACCAGCCACCGGTTACGTCACGGACTTTCGATTACACGGGCTCTGGTAGAAAAAGAACGACGAAAATGGAATAGATTTTTCACCGGCCGGGAGAACGTCTTCGCAAAGACAGGGGCACGGTTAAGACGCGGAACCGATCTAGGCTTTACCTCGCAGCCGATCATTAACGACCATGAAATCGTGCTCGGTTAAACCATCGATTGTTCCGAAGAGGTCGTTAGCATTTTTTTTAATCAGATCTGCTCTCGTTAACGCGATTGGTCTTCGATGAGGAATCATTCCGCGGAGTCGGAGGCAGAAAACAAAGAAAACAACGAGAAACAGGGTGGCGAACGGAGGGGAGAACGAGGGCGGAACGAAAGCGGGGAATTTTTCGCGAATGCGCGCGCGGCAATATTTGAAGTAATTCTTGGGAAATGTCCGCTCCTCTCTTCGTCCTATACCCGTCGACCGCCCGTTCCAGTTCCATCGACTCGGTTTCCTCTGGACCCGCTCGTAAGGAGGGCGCCAGCTCGGGAAATTTCCATAAAGAGCGCCGACCCTCGGAGAAGTATCCGTACAAAGGATTGCTTTATGAATTTGCGCGAGATCTATCCGGCGAAGACGTGAATAATATGCACCTGCTGCAACCGTAGAATGAGCTACGTGCGGCAGTTCCTATTAACCCGCCCGCTCGAGTCACGTCCCTACCGAATATTCGCCCGAATTTCCTCACGTTTTATCGTCCCGGGTTCTGATTTGCCCGCGGCCAAACTAACGACCTAGACGACCGGCCATAACTGCCGCCGGTTCCCTGCGATTTCGCGAACGAAGACCACCGCCACCCCCTGCGACGGTGGCCGCGAAACGACGCAGCGACGCGTATGGAATTCAAAAAACCCCCATCTCCCTCTCTCTCCCTATCTATCTATCTATCTATCTATCTATCTATCTCTCTAGACACGCATACTTCAACGTTTCGCTCAGAGGAGTTAGATATTCCCGATGCTTTCGACATCCCCTCGAAGTCGAACCCGGAATCTCTTTATAAAGGAGAACGAATACGGGTTAAAGCTTATCGTAGGAGCGTACAGTGGGCATTACGCGGCGATAAATTCTGTTTACACTACTTGGCCGTTCGCACAAACGGATCGCCCTCGCGTTGCTAACGCTTGTCTCGCTTTTCCGGCCGTCCGAGCGCGCGAAACGCGGAAAGGTTCGGTGCCACGGTGCTCGAAAAGGTGCGCGGCTTATCGGCCCAACCAGGATCTCAATCAGAGCGGGATTTGTCGGTGGATAGCGTCGCGGGGGTCACGACGAGTCGGTCGAAAAAGTATTAATTAGCCGCGGCGAGCGGTATATGGGTTGCGGTCGGGCTTGGTATGCGATTGCAGCGTGCAGACAATGCCCGTATTCGTTGACCTAGCCGGTAACCAGCCCGAGCCGTTGCATAAGTAGCCTACATGAATTGCCACGGTCGAGCAGCGTGCACCTTGAACGCTGAAATGGTCAGAGGGAGAGGGACAGGCGTGACAAGGGCAGGGAAAGAAAGCTGCCAGCGTTCGTGCGGCGTGCACGCGGAAGAGAGGAAACGAAATGGCGCGGGCGGATGGCGGTCGCGTCCTACGGCGTTGAAATCACTTTGTTACACTTATGCGAAACGCGGAATGGGAATGGCGGACGATCCACGTGCTCGCACCAGCGCGCACTGGCTCGAGCAGGTGCGCTCGTATGGGTTCGCTCGTGTGCCGACGTACGCCCTTTCCGTAACGGCGTTTACGAGGGGCAGTTTCGACCGAGGTGATCTTCGAACTTCTGCAGACGAGACGAACCGAAGTCGAACACTTCGGCTGGCGGGTGTTATCGACTTGGGTTAACTCGCCGCTCCGTATCCATGCAAAACACCATCGCAGCGGAATGACGAAACGTTCGCCGACGTGCTTCTCCGCGAAAACTGTTACCGCGTTACCCATAAAAGGGGAAAGTAAAAGCAGCGAGGATCTCTCTGCCGGAATGCAACCGCCTCGGCCCCTCGGATCGGCTCTTTCGCCGCGAGTTTCATTTTTTCGACCGGCTGAATCGACCGCCGCGCGGGAACGAAAAAATCGGCCAAATTCGAGCCGGACACAATACGGCCAGCCGCGGTGCGCTACGGTACGTCTGTGTTACAGCGCGTGTCTCTCCATAACACAATAGTTCACAGATTTAATTGGAATCATTAAACTTTGATAGCGTTTTTCGCAATTTCGTTTCCGAATGAACCGACTTCTTCCTGCGGAACGCGGTCCAATTAAAGTTTAAACGAACACCGTATACCCCGACAGGGGAAACAAGGTTTTATAATAGTAAAAATATCGGAAATTTCGGGGGCGAAGCTTTTATCACGTCCGTTCGTGTTTAACGATAAATTAAACAGATATCATATCGTAATTGTTGCCACTCCGATATTTGCGTCCCCGTCGAATAAATCGATCGGGACGTGCAATCACGCGGACGGTATTTGTTGTTAAAAAATAGCGGGGGAATTTATCGGCGGAGAAAATGGCGGGATCTATTTGCGCGAGAATTACGGGCTATATTTGATAATGATGAAAGCTGTGCGGTGGCGGAGCGCGCGAGGTCCGCCTCGGCTAGAGGACCCCTTTCGATTCTCTAATGGAACCGCGGGTTTATTACGCGTGTGTTTTAATGTCAATTAAACTACAAAATCAATCGTAGGCTGTCGGACGCGCGGGCGTTGGGAAACCAATTGGGTCGATTTATCGCGCGAACAGGATCGGGGTGAGCTGAAATAATTGCACGGCTGATTTAATAATACTCGATCGTATGCGGGCGATCTTAATCTGACGCCTGTGAATCAACGGGGCGATAAATCCTGTAATGAAAGCGGACGGTCCCCCGCATTTATCACGATCGTCCTTTGCCTGTCGCTTACGCGTCGTCTTCGATTTCCATCGACGGGCCGCCGGGATAACGCGTATTTCACGGTTCTCTTTCGTCGGTTGTCCGCGCGCTCGTCGGGCGCATTTGTCAGGGAAATAAGGAGGGAAACCATGTACGGCGCGCGGTGCTATTTATCCGGTCTCCTCGGAACGAACCCTGGCCACCGTTTCGTACGGGTCGGGCGCGAGCTTCGCGGCGTTACGCGTTATTTTGGCGCCTGCCTTAACCAGACGCATATTTCACGCGTCCCACTTTCTTGCCGCGGAGCGGAGAGGCCGCGAGGCGAGCGGTCTACCTGCGAAACGAGCCTCTGGCTGCCGTTTTTGCCCGTAGCCACGGTATGCACCGAACTGACTTGACTCGGCGGCAAACGTCGCCGCGTCCCGTTTAACGGTAAACGCCAGATTGGAACCGTCCAATGGTGCCCTGGTCGTTACGTCTGGTCCCACGAGAACTTCGCCGCTTGGTTTACGAGGCTATCGGACCGATAAACAAGTTCACGGTAGGGATTAGTCTGTTGCTACGGCTGGTAGGAGAACCTGAATTATCGGGAATTTATTAGCGAAATGTAAATCGGTTGCTCCTTAACCCGCGCGGAAAAATGGTAATGTATGCCTATTGGATCGATAACTCCGCGCGGAACCAGACTAACTGGACGGACTGGAATGCGCGCGTAACGACCGCGCCGCGCGCGAAACGCTATCGGGACCTTTAATTTCCTTGATACGTCACCAAACCTATAGGAGCTAATTAGAATCGGCCGATATCGCGGCGGAGGTCACTCTCTCAGGAGTGTCGCACGGGTACCGATCCGGAGATCGCTGCCCAGCCTCTAATTTCCTCCCGTTACCTCGTATCTATACCGTTCCGTCGTATCTGTAGTACGTGGTCGCGCTCCTACGGGCTCCTTCTGTGTTGTCGTCGCCTATGACCCGACCTGGATGTACACAACGGGGCCAATAGCAATTACGAGTGCCCGTGCGCAGCCCGCAGCTCGTGAACAATCGCCCGCTCGGTTTTGATCGAGTTATGGCACGAAACCCGAACGGTCTTTTCGGTACGTACCGGCGGCGGCTAGGCTCTCGCGATACCGCCGCCAATTAAATGCCGACTGCTTCATTATATATCTCGCTCGAGGAGGTCGCGACCCGCGGACTCGCCGCGTGATTCACGCCGCGCGACGAGTTAATCTCGTTAATAGGAATTTCGGGAAACGAATAAAACCGTCGTAGCCGCGGACACGTACGGGCGCAGGTTTTCGCGTTTATAATTAAACCGGTATCCCCGTGGCGTCGGCAGAGTTATCGTTCAATCTTATTTCCGCGGCGCAAGTTCACCGAGGCACAGATTCATCATACCGGATCACGATTTAACCATCATTAAACCGGCCTTTACGTTAATAGTATAATACACGAGGGCACCGGGAGAGCGTGCCCGGTCCTGTGACAAAGATTAATTTCCTTTACTATTATTTCCGCGACGCTGTCATTTTAGTCATTACTCTGACATTACTCGCACGGGGAAGAGTGTCCACGCGGGATGGACGCGGTGCCATGTTAAACGACTGCGTAATCGTCGTGTTGCCAGCTTTAATAAATATATGCTTCGAGGAACGCGTGTGTGATCAACGGTGCTCGATTAGCGTTCATTACTCGTTCGTTTACATTCTAAGTGTAGAGGATGACGCTAAACGTACGACGCGCGACAATAAGCGGCGCCGATTCCGTTCTGCGAGCGCGGCAAAAAATTGGGTTGCGCGTACCCGAGCATCGATTCGGACAATTATTTTTTTTAAATGGTATTTCCCGTTTTACCGTAATAACGCTTTCAGAGCGTCGTCGGGACGGCATTTCCCCCCCCCCGGAGGAGAAAGCGTCACTCGCGGCGTATCGGCGCATTAATGCACCAGAAATTATACCGTTTCTCGGTGGATCGCAATTTTTGCCGCTTTATGTAAGTGAATTCGAAGTAGCGGGCATCAACGGAATCACGATCGTCGTCGAACGGCACATGATCACGACGCCTGATGAGCTGCACCGCAAGAATACGGAGAAAATTGAAGTAAAGTCACTTAAGTGTTTACCCACGTTCCCAATTATATACGATGAACCCTTGGCACCAAAATAATTATCCACCTCAGTCCGTTACTCGGTTGCTCTCTGCGCAACAGTCGACGAGCCAGCCACCTTGCACGATATCCCTGTTCTCGTTCCACGGTACAGTCGACTGTGTTACACATGTACGGGCATCCGGAAAGAAGATATTAAAATTGAAAGACGCTCCAACGAGATACCGGATCGGCGAGATTCTTTTCTGGACGAGATCCGTTCGCGTTTAATAGGACGAATTCGATGGGACGAAGCGAGGTAACGCGCCTTTAATGAAAAAGGAGACAAACGTTCCATTATCTTCGTCCGCTAAGCTGATGCTCGATTGGCATGATCTCGCTCGACTGGAGTTCCCTTCAGTTTGGGTCGCGAACCCTCGACAAGCCCGCAAGAGGATATTAGGAGCAGGAATAACGAGCGAGCGTATCCACGAGCGAGATTTAATGCGGGTCTTATCAAAGAATGCCGAGGTCTAGATAAACCGATATAATCTCATTCTGACATGCGAAATAGAGCCACGCTAGCTTTCGAATAACAGTAAATCGGTTTCATTTCGTTCGTACGACATTTCGATTAGTATCTGATGCTGGCCTCGGTTGCTTTGTTGTCCATCGTTCGCGATATAAAATTATTCTCCCGACGTAACGAACGATCCGGGACCCGGACGGGCCGCTATTAGAAAACACTGTCCCCCGTACACGATCGGGGAGATATTCTAATTTATGATAGAAAACGTTCAGATCGAGCACAGATTCGTCTAACGGTAATTCTTCTGTCATTTATCTGCACGTTTCGATCTATCTTCCGAGTCTGGCACCGCTTCGTCCTCCATTATTATTTGCATCATCGCTGGAGACGCTCGTTTGCGCGGGACGAGGAACGTTCCGAGAGCTGCTGCGGCAAGGTCGCCGCGCGTTTTCCAAAGAGGTCGGTTCCAGCTGTTTTCAGAAGCGGAACGTCGACTTCAGTGCCAAGCCAATCGCGAAACGAGCAAGGTGAAACGGAGAACGGAGAAATTATGACGGACCGGGTAAATAAACGAGAGAACGATCTCGAATAACCAACCAGGCTGCGACGATCCGATCGTGCGCGCAAAATTAGCTCTCTTTCGGGCATCGACTACGCATTTATGCGAGCTGTGCGCGACTACTTTTGCAGAATTTATTAAGAGGAATCGATTAATCGCTGCGCGTATAATTTATACCGATGCGCATTGTACGCAAATTAACGAAACTGTTATCAGCCAATGATATATAGGGACCATTGGCAATATTCAACGAATCTGAGGTAACGATCTTCCTCCACCAAGTAATGCAGCTTCTTAAAGTATAGATTACCGTTAAAGGAGATCGCTATCTGAATCGATAGACCACCCATGATGGAGTATCACGAAGGGTCGAATAATTTTTTCCACGAGCTCCAGAGGCTATGCAGGAAGAACTTGGATACTAACGAATGGCTACGAGTCTCGGATGAACTGTTTCAACCTGCGCTCTTTACCAGCCCGATGTATCTACCATCGGCGCGGTTTCGTTGTCAAATTTTCATTCGTACATAATAACTCCACCAGCCTCGATAATAACTTCAACGTAACCATCGTTTACATCGATCCCTATCTTTCTGAAACGGAAACCCCGTAACGTACGATTGCTAACGTTCGAGAAAACAATGGACGGACTACCGCGGAGCGCCGAGCGAGCCAATCGTCGTGATTCCGCAACGATACACCGACGATATCGCTGATAGCAGAATTTACTTCCCTACCTAATACTAATATCCCTTGTCTGAAAAGTGCTCGCTCTTAAGAATTTGAACGATCCTCGAACGCCGCGCCCCTCGACGCTGAATCATTCTCGCGCATCCTTTGGTAACGAAAACTCGTAAGACTCTTACAACGGAGATTAACATTAGCTCCCGCGGATCCATCTCTGGCGGCGGTTTAAAAACCGCCTCTCAAGTAAACCACCGTGCGCGTTCGCCGGTTTTCAGGGATGAATGAACAATTTTGCAGGCGCGGATGGTAATCCAGCTACGCGATATAACGCGCGGTTCGACCATCACGGGAGGCAAAATCGCCCCCGGGAACAAGAAGCTTCCCGCCGTTCGCGGTGGACAATGGGCGCGAGATAAACAAGCGGACCGTCATCGTTTTGCGACGATCCAGCGGCGGCGTCTCGCCGTTTCTTTCGCCGGCACGGTTAAGTAACGCTGAATTATCCATCGTGTAGACCGAAGATGGACACGAGAGTTAACCTCTACTCTTAACCTGAGCGTCGAGTGCTGCATCGGCACGTTAATGCCAACGAAACGGGGACAGGGCGAAAGAAAGCGACGGTGAGACAGAGAGGACGCGAGGGCCGCCTCGCGTTCGCGTTATCTGCAAGAGTGCGCATACATTTGCTCGGTGAAGCAGTTCCGTTTTCTTCGGTTCCCTCTCGCGCGCCATTCTCGACCGGTAGACGAACCTAACTGTTCCGAATCGTCGCGATAATTTTGAATTCTCGCATTCAACGCGACGCTCCTCCTCCGCCGGTTCCGAGCAGCGCTGCACGCTGCGCCCTTTTGCGGTCCCCCCTTGTCCCCTGGCTAAATCAATAGACATAATTCTATATTATTGCGCTAGGAGGGTAGAATCCGTGCGGGCACGTAGCGGCTGTTTAGAAGGTTCGAATGGTCGAAAACCACGAAATAACCGCGCTGTGGATACGCGTTACTCGTACGGCGATGTTGGAAAGCCATGCTCCTCTCCCGGAGGAGAAGTCGAGGATCGTATTATACGAGACGCGTTCTTAATGTAAGAACGTGACCACTCGTTCGCTTGAGATCTCTTGACCCAAAGAACGATATTAGTTTACCTGCACTTCGACTGGTATCCTACATACATTGGAACGATAACTAAACAGTTTTTATGGGGTGTTCAGCGTTTAGTGGATTCCCAACACGTACGTACGAGATATTCTAATAAGCTAGCAACGAGCATGTAGGTAACTTTCACTAATCGTTAGGTAACTATGATGGTTCTCCGCTTATGATGCGCGTAGTCATCCTAGCCTCGATGACTATGCACGATTGCACGACGCCACAAACTTACCGAATACGGGTTTCGCGAGGTTTTTTTTTACACGTAGCATGCGCAAACGCGAACCCTCCGCGGTGATAACTATGATAACCACGCGATGACGGGTCTTGGAAACCTAAAATCTCAAACACTGTATATTTTAGTGGAACGCAAGCATATTTCACTCGCTTCGCGTGAACATTTGCGGTGGTACACTCCTCTTTCTTCCTTTCCCTAGCCGTACAGAGCTAATGATGCAATCGCTAAGAATTATACTCGGCGGAGTCGCGTATGGTATTCTTACACACTTCAATCCTTCCGGTATTATTCATTATTCTTTAATAACGACCTTTCTAGCCTCCCTCCCTTCTCTCCCCCTTTCTTCGTCCTCGCCTCGAATCGCGGGGTTACGTTCTTCGTGACCACGCGTGTCCTTTTAAGCGTCGCAATGGCGAGAACTGTTTCGTTTTCACCGATGCAGAGTATCGATTATAAATATCCATATTTTAGCGAGCGCTGGGTTTAATTGGGATACAGATATCTCGGTATCTTCGAGATACGACGCTTGGGAAGATTTACTTGGGAAAATATCGAACCAAGAACTGCAATTTCTGTCCTGCCTCCGGTTAACGATTCGCTCGAGGATTGCCTGCGCGTTCCTCGATATTCTTCGTTACGGTATTGTTAAAATGTTCAGAAACCGTAAGAAACTCGTGATCGAACCGGGCAAACAGAGTTCAACGATTACAACTTTTTACTCCCCTTCATCAACTGCCTGTGCGTGATATATAAAAGCGAAAGAGATCCTCGTTCGGCGTTACTGCTCTTCTCTTCAAGGTATCGACCTCTCGAGCGTCTATCCGTTTCTCAATCATAAAGTAGAAATATTCAGATACGAAAATAAGCTTCGTAGATTTGATAAAAACGCGACAGCGCAGTGCAGCTTCTTCGTACGATTCACGCAGTGATGTAAACACCGACGCGACTCTGATAATCGATATCCAATAGCGACGCAGCTCTAGCAACGAGAAAAAATATTAAACCGATCGTTCGAAGGAACGAAATTTCTTCGAAGCGTAGCAAGCAACATCGCCGCCAGTAAAACGAAATCGCAAGGCTGGACTAAGAGGCTGGAATCGCGGTAATCTCAGCTTAGACATCAATCAACGACAATCACCAGCAAAGTAACGATCGCAGAAACCTGGTCGAGCAGCAGCCTGGCGAGCGGTAAAGTCGAAAACGGTTTCCCCGGCCAGTTTTATTCCGCGGGAGCGCGAAATATCGACAAGCGACTCACGCGGGGTTACATACGACGGCGCGGCGTACGTTCGAGAGAATCCGCTCGTTTCGCGTCGGCTGGGAAACGGTGAAAAATGGCGCACGGTTTAACCGTTTCGTCGTGATCGCGTAGACCGCGAACGGAAACACCGGAGCAGGTTCTGTGGCGAGGAAAAACTTGCCGCCTCGGTATTAGGCACGGTGGGGCACGCGTTGCCTGGCGGTGGCGCGTCGTCGTTCGCGCGACGACGAGGAGCAGCGTCCGCTGGTAGACGTCGGCGGGCACGATCGGGAGCAGCCACTCGCCCACGGCCGATATTCCTTAATAAATGATCCTATTACACGGTGGCGCAAAAAGTTCGCGTTAAGGCGTCCTCTGTATCGGTGCCACGTGAAATTGGATATTTATTGGTGACAGATGGGACACGCGGCTGTTCCGCGGATCACGCGACGCGATCAATCATACCGTAATACTACACACTTTAGCGCGGGAGCGTGTAATGAATTGCATCTGCAGTAATAGCGGGTCAGTGGTGGCGGTGGGCCGCGGTTGAAAAATAACCGTAATATCATTGTTCGTACGGGGGCGGCCGCGGGTACGCGTGGGACTCCGAATGGCGAACGGCGATCGACGTACCGTACGCGAACGGTAGCCCGTGTCTTTCGCGTTCCCTACGCTTCCCCGTGGTCTCTGGTACCGCGTTATCTCCTGTCTCGTTCCACCGTTGCGGGTTTACATGCGACCGGTAAACTAAATGCACGCGGAGCGTAGCCTCGGAGCGACAGACGCAACGTCGCGCCCGGCCTGGGAATAGAGGCGCATGCACAGCCCCCGATTTGATATGCCGACTGACACACAGGATCACTGTTCGAATCTCCACGGCATATGGCTTGATACACGCGATGCGATGCGGGGCCCTCGCCCCCTGGCATCTATTTCCACGTGATACCTACAGAGAGCCGAACCGGTATATGGGAGGCAATGAGAGCCAGAGAGATCGAACCAAGAGTTATCGGTTAAGCTCGTTAAATTTAACTTTGACTTTTCGAGCCTCGAGAGCCCGTGGGACGTAACGGTGCTTGCAATGAAGAACGGCCTCCGCTTTGAACACAAATCACGTACGCCCCGGCTCGCCTCTGCGAAGAATTAAATGATTCTTCTCGATCTTTTATCGACTCGAACACCGACCCCCATAAAACCATACGCTGCCTTCGATCATCTTTCCCCCCCCCCCCCTCCTCCTTCCTGATCCGAGCTTCGCACAGTATATATCCCTCTTGTTATCCGTTTCGCGTCCGCGGTCACCTTTGAATCATACTACCATCGCGATATTTCAAAAAGCCGTTCTGTTATCTGCTCGTCCTACCGTTCGCACTACTTTCAGTCGGATCGATACTTCCTCGTTAAGCGTTTAGAAAGCTTGCGAGCTTAATGTTCATTTACAAAATGTTTCGCGTTCGATCTGAACGACAGCTCCATCCCATCCGCTCGGTTCCTTTAAATCCAATATCAGTGCCATCGAAGATCGCGGAAACCCATTAAACCCGGCTAAACGCTACGTGACGTCGCGTTTACGGGTCGTCGCGAAGGTGGCGAGCGTTCACCAAAGTAAATTCGTAGCAATAGAAAACAGCGCCGAGCGGAGAATATTAAGGCGATAATGATAGCAATATGCATCGCGGCGAGTTGATGATAATCGCTTGGCGGTCAATCTTGGGTGAGCGGGGCCGCAAGACAGCCGCGGTACAGCGCGCACACGAGCTAACAGAGGCCGAAAGGATGTCATGACCTAACCTCGGCTGTCGGTACACGAGGGTGTCATTAATACGGTAGCAATTTATTACGGTGCTGTCTGACTGGTTGTCTGCCCCGACAGTGTCTTCGGGGCGTAGTCGTCTGTGAAGCTGAACCTTCCGACGACACATGCGCACTCGCACGCTCGGGAGAAGATAACGGATAACAGACAATGCACGGGCCGCGTAATATATTATAGATGATGGGAGGTTTTCGAATAAGTCTGTGAAAAAGGGGGACGTGACAAAAATTGTCGAAAACGGGGGATTGAAAATTCAGCGTGCGCGAATCGTTACACCCTCTTGCGCTTATCGACGTCCATTAATTCGTGCATGAATATTTGTAAAAAAAGCAGCGTACAGAGAAGTATCCACCGTGGCAGCAGATTAGTTTATTAGTTTTCACGATCCTTCTAGCATAAGCTTTCGTACTTTCACGAGTTCCATTTGAATAGTTAACGACACGGATACTCGAAGCCAATTTCCTATCGATCGTCGAACGATCGCCTCCTCTACTTAGCCGTTCGAAAAATTAGCTTTCTCGCGTCATAATTTACACCGTCGTCCTGGCGAAAGGGGCACGAGATTTCGCGTCTCGACGATGTCGTTTCTTCTGCGTATAAATTGATAGCGAGCACGAAAGTTCCCGACTCGTTTTCGACAATGAACCGCCCCGGCGGAAGCGAACGTGGCGTGGGAGGTCGGGGGCTACTGTTCGGGTTGGGTGCATTCCCGACGTAGCCAATTAGACGTTATTCAAGACGAAGACCTTTGACTGCGGGCGCCGCGAAGAAACTTAAGGCCGGCTTCCCGCGTCTTGAAAGTAAAACTTTGATCTCCGCCGTTGGTGATTATCGGTCGGAAAGTTCATTACGCTATGATTTACGCCTACACGACACGGATGTTCCTCCCGTGCACGACTCACGTGGCCCCGCGCGTGCACGCGCGCGCGCGCCTCTATTTACGAACTCGCCGGAATGTCAAGAACACTGACGCGATGTATCGTGCCAGTGAAACAACCTGAAACTAACGCGTGCACCCCGCGGCGGCGTACGGTCATAGATGCGATCTAGTTCCTGCGCGTGTCATTCGTGCGTCGTTTGGCTACCTAAGCTCTCGTTGCTCCGGGATATCGCCGCCATCCTGTCCAGACAATACTTTATTCCGCGATTAACCATTTTTACGATCGACGTCGTCATTAAGGAGCTTCCGTCTCCGGGGCACCGCTGACCTTCGCTGATACGACTCGTTCGAGCGGTATGCGAACGAATTCAAGGAACATTTCCAGTTTGCCAGGTATGTTAACAAAATTACCGTTTTCTTATTTATCTCCTGAACGTATCTCCCCCAGAATCGTTTCTGGAATCGTTGCGCGAATCTGACCGAATAAATTGCCCCCAACAAATTGAATGGTCCGGTTTTTGAGGTCGAGTCCGTCGTGCGAAACGTCACAGACGTTATCAGTTGACACTACTGAATTAGAACATAATCGATTGAGCGATTTCACGCACTGTTTACGGCACGAAACAAGATCGACTGCAGTTCGTGTTCGAATATTATCGTAAGGACATTTCTCTCGCGGTTACTTTTCTGAGAACACAACTGACACGTTTCCGGGAGTCCGCACAATAAATTACCAAGCAGTATAAGTACGTATATCGTATGGCGTCCAGTGTGTACGTTATGTTTAACGGAATCACTCTATCGTACGTTTCGATTACACGGTTAACTACTGTTATATGCAGTTTGGTTCTATCGCGTCTCAGATTCTTCCAATAAATATAATTATTTGTCCATCGAACCGCGTGGTTGGCAAACGACCAATAAAAATGTTTCTCTTTCCATTAGGAAATCATTGGTAAACTGATCGCGCGTATCGATGGAGGAGTTTTTTGAAAACGTAGCGTCATATATTTCACAGCGTTACTTCAAATAACGCTGGAATCGCAATCATACGCGATACCGTGTTTAAACTAATCCCTGTTATTGATAGCATTTACGTGATATCAGAATGATTAGTTTTGCCCATTATTAGCGCCGCTCGTATTTGTGTTATCGACGTAACGAACGTGGCGATCACTTCGATGCATACGTAATCATGGTAATGACTTTCACTGTAACAACGCGTAAGCGGTGCATGATAAATTGATAAAATTGTTCAACGTTAATAACCGGATACTTTTCAATTAAGGTTCCGGTTTAATCCCTCCTCTCTCCTTCGGTGTTTCTTGAACGTTTCGAAAAAGCAATAACGCTTCCGTAGGCGGCTGAAGAAAGTTTCGCAGAAATTAAATTCGAAAGGGAAATCGATCTCCTCGCGAAGCACGCGATTCGCGATGATTTCCAAAAACGATGGGATACGATGCGGGGGAAACGATTCAGCCGACGCTTGATACCTACCCGAAGCGCATAGCTCGCAACACACGATCGAATCCTTTAGTATCGCGATAAAAGCCGAGGATCGTGTCATTGATATCGCGCGCATTCATCAGCATAGCACTCGGGGAAACATTTTACGTGCAATTGAATCCCCTTTTGTAGGAAACGAGCGATCGGGCCGCGCGGTTAGAAGCGATGAACGCTTCTTTAAACAACCCCGACAGAGCCATTTCGAGCGGGCGGAACTCATCGAGCAAGCGTGTTTGAACTTTTGATACTTGCGCTCGCGAGCGGCGCATCGAGCTACACGGCGTACTCAAAACGCAGGATAGCGGCTCGAGTCGCCGTAGCGACTAGGAGGGGTTGGAAGAGAGGGTTGGAGTGGCGGGGGATGAAACTCGATACCGAATCCTGGCGTGATTAACGACGTTTCACGCTCGCTGGACGTCGGTTCGCGGACGCTCGGAAGGATTTGCGACTCACGAGATTTTCCTGGGGCATCGACCTCTCACTCTCTTTGCACCAGGATACCGAGCCTACGACCCGAGGAAGCTCGTGCACGACTTTCTCGTAAGCGGCGGTCGTTGGAATTCTTGCCCGTAGTAAACACTTTTTACGAGATACTTTGGAAATCTTCATAAATCCGGGAATGTCAAGGCGAATTTGCTTTATGAGAGTTCACCCTTGTCACGAGCCACGTTCCCAGGGTGTTGCCAGGGAAATACGATCTGTTACGCGCTACCGTGATTTTCTATTTATTCCGCTCGGCAGCCGGCTCGTTAATTCGTCGCTGTAATTGCGCGCGGTGGCCATCGAGCGCGCCCCGTTATTTCTGCCTCGCAATCGATGGAGGAACTCGAGATATGCAAATATCGAGCGGACCTACCGTGGCTGGGATCGTTTCCCAAAAACGGTGCAGAATCAGCGACGCGAGTCGTCGATCGGAATCGACGGGCGTCGTATTTTTATCGACCACCGCATCGAATCGAGGTTCGAAGACGACGCGCGTCGAACGGACGCGAGAGACTCTCCTCGAAGGTGGAAACCAGTATTCGCGAGTGATCGAATCGCTCGAACCACGCGATCCGAGCGTCAAAGGTGGCGAGCATATTCGAACGTGACTTCCGGTAACGCGTAGTGACACATGGACGCGGGAGAATAAATCCCGCGGAACGCCATACTTAATTGAGCCGGCGACAGGACACAGGGGGATAATTGTACACGTCCGCGAATGTTCGCGATACGGCACAGGAACGATTGTTCCCGGAACCCGATCGTGCGTCACCGGGATACTATATTCCCGTGGCCGCGAACGATAAACCCTTTCACCTCCTCCCTTTTCCGTAACTCCTCTCCCAGCCGACTTCGGTTCTCACGTAGGAGAGGAATTCTCCAAGACGAATGCCCGACTACCGGACCGCGAGGGTTTCTCGTGGAAGAGCTAAGCCCCGAGCCTGGGTAATTAATGGCCGGCCATTATAGTCTTTAATATCGCGCGCATGAAGTTCGCGCGTACGGTTTTCTGTTACAGCGAAACGTGCCGCGGGTTTTCGTGGCCGGCCACGCGATCAAACCGGTATCCGCCTAACGAAACCGTTTGTTAAAACGCGTTTACCGTACATTTTCGTCAGCCTCGAAAGGTTGCTCCCCTATCGCGATTGCACCACTTTCAACCCCTGTGGGTTAGTCGTAAAAAACGTATCAACCCTTTGCACTCGGATGCCCCCAGCGAGGAGACATCAGCATTGATTAGCGATTGCGGAGGACAAAGTTTTCCATCGAAATGGAAATTTTCTATTGCTGTGAGACGTTAGCAGTAAAAACCATTGCTAAAACATCGCTTTTTCCATTGCTGACGTCCGAGAACGAGCCGAGGGAAAAGGATTAACGAGGGAAAGGGACCAACTTGGGGGTTTATCCAGTAATCGTTGAACGCCCATCGACTCGCGGAACCGTCGAAAAATAAGAGAGTCGCGTGTACAATGGAATCGATGGTACGCGATGATGATTGGTCACGCGCGCGTAGGTACGCTCGCTGGCTCACGATGCATCGGTGCCAGGCGGCGCGATAGTTAGATAGGCGACCGAAAGGAGCAGACAGGCCAATAAACCTCATCGGAAGACAATGATTAGCGAACAGCCGAAAGGTCAGGCCGGCTGCAGTAAATGAAACGTGTCCGATACGTCCACCGTATCTGATGTTAAATCAATTCGTCGGCGGTAGACGGTGTTATGACGCGCGGGACGTCGCGCATTGGACGAGGCGCGCGATACGATCGTGGCATACAAATCGGTCGGAAAATAACACCTTGCTCGCGCCATTGTTGCACCGACACGCGCGATATCTTCCGAATATCTCAATTATCGAGGCGTTCTAACGGCTGGCGCGACGCGACCTATTTCTCACCGTTTAGCAGACGGGTTTCGCTCATTTGAACGCGAAAATCTTTGATCTCGAAACAACGGTACTGTTATCCCGTTCTGTATGTGGGACGGAGCGGAGGCCGCGTGGGCATCGCGGAACGGGATGCGCGTTGCAACCTTATTTGCCTGCAGGATGATTCACGGCATCGCGGACGGAACGTCGGCCGAAATGGCACGGAATCGCGCCGTTCGCGCGGCAAATTCGTCCCGCACGTCCGCGAAACGCCATCGCGATCTTCGAGCGCGTCGACGAGCTACCCTTGTTCATTCTTAAAAGCGCGTTGCAATTTTTCAGACTCGTTGCTCGCGCAAATTATGCAAATTCGTTTTTAATTCCACCCGCGATCAAGTAGATTTATGCGATTCGCGAAAGTACGCCTCGATTAGATCGTGTTTCGAAGTCAATGCAATCTGTAATTTCATTCAGCTCGAGCGCTTACGTTACGTCGCCTCTTTCAAAAAGCGCACGCGAGTCAGCGTCTGGTTCGCTAGAAAATTAATCGTAAATCGCGGGAGCTATCGTACATCTCCCGGCTCTCTCCCCTTTCCGCGTTTCCACGAGCGGGGATCAACGGCGACACGCGAAGATCGCGTGCGAATTACAAGGGTCCGTAATGCTCCGCGGTGTAAATTGTACGGCGAGCATTGGTTAGTCGTTCGGCTCGTTCGTCCATCCGTACGTACGCTTAACGGGTTATCATTGGAAGCCCTCGTAATTCCGTGGCCGGTGTGACAGCTCAATGTACCACAAATAGGGCCTGACGCAGGAGGAGGAGAGGACCGTCATCCATATTCAGCGCGTTGAAGATTCCATAACGCGGGACGCGGCTATCGCGTCAGCACGATGTCACGCCGATTCAGATTTCAACGTAACGACGGTGCCGTTGGCCACGTTGCGTGAAAATCGGCATGCGTCAAGCCGCGACACCCATTTTCGGGCCGATCGGTCGATCCGCGCGAATTCTTCGCTCCGTTATTTAATTACGCCGCGAAAGGAACGCGACAACTCGATCCGCGATCGCGTTGAATGAGTAATTCGAGTGGTTAATCACGTCCGTAGATAGAAAAATGGATAAAAACGGGCGCTGTGAGTTACCGTGCGCGGTTCGCGTAATCGGATATCTCTTTGTGATAACGCCATTAGCATCCAGCGCGTAGACGTAATCGTGGAACTTAAATACACTCGTTAACGTAACGAGACCCGCGAACCTTGACCAAGAAAAACGACGGCGAGCAGCTGCGTACTGGATCTAAACGCCGATTGGGGAAGACGTGCATGCATAACGCATCGCGCGAAACCGACGGATGGATCGTGCTCGGGAAAAACTCGTATCGCGACTCGGTATTAATCCGGTTTTCCCACCGATACCTCCCACGCCGCGTCAGCTGCTCCAGCTTCCTGTTTTACAAACCGAATTTCCTCCCTTTTCTCTGTTTGCAGCGTTTATCGTGTTGTGGGAGGTGGAACGATAATTGTGCTTTACGACGCGGCAAGAATTCCAGTCATTCCGGTTGCCGGTAGAAAATTTAGTGGACTCGTTAACAAATATATTTCACCGTCCGCGACTCGCGCGGCACATGCCTCGAGTAATTACGAGGCGGATAGGTACACAGAATCCCGTCAATGCTACCCCAGATTCGCTGTCCGTACGGAATTCATAAAGTAGAAATTAGAATCGCCAACTCGCGTCGATGTACACTCTTCAGAGAGAGAGATAGGGCTGGAATTTTGATGTTACGACCAAAAACTGCGACGACCAGCTTCGCTGGGAATTCCATGTATCCCGCTGGTAATTTTACAAATTCGATCTAAAGCTGCGCTCACTTGGGCATTCGAGAAATTAAGTGCGCATCGACCGAGAAGCCATTGCGACATCCGCACGTCGACGGAACTGGTCGCACCTGTCGCAGCCCCGTCTCAAAAAATCAACGAAATCGAAGACACCCCCGGAAAGCGTTCGCTCCTAAAAATGTTTGTCCCGTTCCGTACGCGCTCTTCATCATTTAGCCTGGGTCCCCCCTTGCGGGTTTTTTCTTTCGGCTCGCGGTACGCTCGAAACGTTCCGAGCACTTTGCCTGGCCCCATCCCGTCGCTAGCATCTCTCTCTTCCTCTCTCTCTCTCTCTCTCTCTCTCTTTCTCTCTACCCCGGTTTTCACATCCCGCGCAATTTCCAAGCACACTTGTCTACGCGGTGTCGTCGGCGGCGCCGTGTATAGAACCGGGTAAATGGAGGAACGCTCCGGATACAGTGTGCACAAAGAGACATCTGAAATTTCTGCGCTCGCACGGGGAACATTTCGGGGCGGCGCGGCGGGGGAATTAATGGCGTGTGCACCCTGGATAAAGTGCCCGCGCGCGGCTTGTGAAAAGACGCGCGCTCATCCTGCACCCCCACGGCTGGTGGCGGCGGTAGACAACCGCGCGGTGGCGGGGGTTGGATTCTAGATGAGCAGGAAGCAGAAATAGAGGCAGGAAGAAAGTGGGACGGGGTTGGTCGGACGGTGCCAGGGAGGCAGGACGTAACTGCGTTTAGTAAATACAGGGGTAAGTTACGTCGACGTGCGGCAAACGACTCCTCCCGTGACAAAACAAAGTTTGATACGCGCGCGGAGTTACGCCTGCCTCCTGGACTATCCTGGCGACTATCCTTCCTCCCCGCCACTGGAGAACCCCGCTAAGAGCGTTCGGTTCGCCCGGTGAAACTCTGGCGAGGTTGTTTACCCGCAAAAGCAATTACGCGTCGTCATCGCTCGATTTCATCGTGACCGCGTCTGTTCCCTTTCGACGAAACTCCATATTCTTCTAGCCGATCCTTGTCCCTTTGTTTCTTGTATTTTATTTTTTTTTAAGTGTACGGAATTTCGAGTGCATCCCTCTTTCGTCGTTCGACCGTGAGTGAACGCGGAGCTGTTTGTCGCGATAAGTAGCCCTGACGTGATTAATTAAACGGGGGAAATGGAACATCGGAGGCAACAACGTGGTTAAAAGTGATCCTTAGTTATGGGTCGAATCTTTGGTTAATTCCCTGTCTCTGGTGATATCCAATTTAGGTTCGTTTAATTGTCTGGAGAACGTTGTAGTCGGTTAGCCGTAAAAGTAATTTCGTTTCAGTCGTCTGGCGCTTTTTATTTTACCACTTTCGTAACTCGCACTGAATCTACTGAAAATAGCCACAGCCTTTACCATTCGCTCTATATTACTGCCATATTATCGGTTGTAATTAAACACATTCTTTGTCCATGGTACACCTATTTTACTGGAAACCAGTTTCTTTCATTTGATGTGTTTTTAATTTTAAACGATATCGGAGAAATTTCTTGAATTTAAATAAAGTATACCTTAATTAAAGGTATGGGCGAGGTAATACCCTATTCGTGTAATTTAACAGTTAAATAAACATATTTCCAGCGAAAATTTAATTCATTTCAGGCCATGAAGCGATAGAAAATGTGTTTCCTTATTTTATGGAACTCTGAAATTCAATATTATATGAAAATTGCATTATGAAGGTATCGAAATTCATTGGTAAATAAGCCTCTATTTAAAAAGCAATATTGTAATTTATAATGATATGTTAATTGGAAATAAGAATTCCAATCGCAGAATATACACGCTTGCATGTAATATTTTGCATACTGGTATCTAATGCAAATATGCGATTAGTCGATAGAAATGGTTTGAAATATTTCACGATACGAGTCGTTTTAAATTGATTAATCATTTAATTACCCTGTCGGCCGATTGATAGAATTCCGCGTATCTGGATACCGCTAAATATCAATCGCGCTCCGATTTGTCGATCAAATACTGAACACCCGCAACCAAACAGAGGGTTTCCATTCTTGAGAGGATTGACATATCTATTTATCTTTCGTGTAATCAACAATTATGGGCTGTCACAACGAACGGGTAGTGACAATAATCGGCTGTTCTGATACTGCTAGACATAGTACAGCTAGTCTATCACATCATTAACGTGTATTTACCGAAATTCGGCAGATAATTATAGCGCATGTAACGTTAATACATATCACTCGAATGAGTTTCTAACAGGTACCCGTGGACACTATACAGGCAGGATTATAATTTAGTGGAACTTGTAATCACTGTAACGGATACTAATTATCTCCTAAAATTCGCGGATCGCATTAAGCAGGCGATAAAATTATTATTTTACATTATCTACCATTCAATTCTCCAAACAATGTTACGCAAATCATTCACCCGTTCGAGCTTTCGATCGATGGGATTTCTAGTGATCATCGAGCACCGAAAAATGTAATCCGTTCGCTTGATTCGCGTGCAATTTGTAACGAACGAAGTGATGCTCGATACGAGTTTTTCTTCGCAACGTGAAAACTCTTTTGCGAATTCCAAAACTGGCTCGTGACGTAGTCTCTTTGTCCGCGTTCGAACGATTAATTATACACTCGTTGGGGAATTTCAAGTGGCCGAATCAACTCATTCTAATTACAAGAGATCCACCTGATTCGGTTTACCGAAAGCGGACAGAATTAACAATTGATAAATGGCACTGATAAAACGAGTGGACACTTCGTTCTCCATAAAAAATTAGCGATCGATCGAATAATTGTACGCAAACTTGATTGATTCGGTTAGAAGTAAAATATAATACGCTGTTACTCTAGATTTCTTAAATGTCAAACTGCTCTATCTACCGGATCTTATACGCGTGGTCATTTGACAAATTGATGAGATGGGGTCGCGAAACGAGGGCCACTTCTGAACTTTGGGCGTATCTATCACGCGAATGTGATGTCCGCCCTTTTTTCCACGGCAATATGCCTTCCTTCGGTTTTTTCTCTCATATAGAGAAGCTGAGCATTCCTTCGACCAGCTTACTATAGTTTATCCAGGAGAATAATTTTTCTCGTACATACAATTGTATCTTTCATTACTTTCTCGTTTTTATCAGCCATAGATCACTTCTGACATGATAAATCGCGTGTCACGTGGAATGTGACAAGACCAAGGAACTTGGGGTATCTCGAAAAATCATGATCAAAATACAAAACATTTGATACAAACTCTTAACCTATTTTTTCGATACTCGTTTTCTCGAACACCCATTTGACAAATGTCCAAACGATGCGTCGAACGTGTTGAGACGTCGTTTCGCGAGGCGTTCGTCAGAATCGAAGAGTTCGCTCGGAACAGTCGAGCAGGAAAGATTCTCGCGACGGGTGTGTTAATAAAGAGCTCGCGTGGGCAATAGAAGCGAGGCAGCGGCACGTATCGTCGATTTTCCTTCTTTTCGAGGCTCGTGCCACGCCATGGGCGCCGTGGCAGGTGACTTTAAGGAACAGGTAGGCGAGAATACGAGAACGAAGAGGCCCGCGCGGAAAGGTAAGAAGGGAACGCCGCTATCGCGGAAGCGTGCGTGAGCGGAGCGCATTTATTGCCGGCGTAAAGTAAAATTACCGCTGTAACTGCTGTTACCGCAGAAGCAGCTCGCTCTTTCTCCTTTCATCTGGCTGTTGGCCGCGTGTAACGCAAAATTCCCATCGTTTTAGTGGCAACTGAAGCAGAACCATTTTCGGTGTGTACCTACCAGCGGCGGAGGCTGCATAACGGTACCGAACGCAAGCGTTCCCCCCAGGTCGTTTTTATTTTCGCCTCGCACTTGGATCTTGAACTCGAACGCGGGTTTCCAGCGTTTCCGTGGAAAATCTGCGAGGCAAACCGTGTTACCCGTTCCGCGGCTCGAACAACATATTAACGGGGGAAACGGTCACGTTCTTGGTTAATTGCCCAAGTAATTTTTCCACCCACGCCCGCGCCGCGCTCCCGCCGCGCTTCTTGCGAGCGTTTCTGCCCTCGCGGCAAAAAGGGAACAGCTCGACGAGTAACGCCGACGGTGGAACGACGCTTTAATTTCTTGTCGAGTCGCGCGACCACGTTCGATGTATTTGTAACGCGTTTCTAATTACTTCGAATTTAAAGTCCAAACGGGACCGCGACGCTCGCGACCGCGTCCCATCGTCGAGCGCGAATGATAACCGCGTTAAGCGTCGGAGGGTTCCGTCTACGAACCAAGAGATGCCGCGTAATTGAAAATCGCGCGAAAGGCGGACAATGCGATAACGAGACGGACGTTGGTCCCGTCTGCGCGTACATATGAAATCACCGTCGATCGTCCATTTTCCCCGCCAAATGCGAAAGTAAGCGGTTGGCGTTACGCTGACCCAGCCAGATCGCGGAGAGCAGCTGGCCGCGTCCGCGTGGGCGGTTTCCCGTTTTACATTTTCTCTAACGCGACTCGACTGTTATTCTTATCGCGCGATACGAAGGACCCCAGCGCGTTCTCAGCGGAGCGCCGCAGGCGACGAGAACTCCTACGGGCAGAGTTCGATGACTCTCGCACGAATTGCCTAGGGCAAGTTCGACTGTTAGCCGGCCCCCGTCCTGGCGCACTTTCGCAAAATTTCGCTTTCCTGGCTGTGCGAAAGCGTTCCCCGAGCTGCGCGCAGCCCTGGGAACCCTCGACGCACTGGTGGAGCTTGATAAAGCGACGGCACCGCTCGTGTCCGCGCCGCGCGGCCGAGGTCGTTAATAATTGGTCGATCGTTTAATTTGGTAGCCGAGGGGTTCGACTTTTCCGGAGGTTGTTGCGCGTCTTAATCGAGGGCGAGCGGCAGAAATGGAGTTCTCGCGCTCGAAGTTAAACGTTCAATGTACACCGGAGTTGTTTTCTCGCGCAACTTTGTTCCCGAAGAACATTCGGACGAACGTTCTCGATAGAGACGCGTTCGATCGACGCGACGCAGTTAATTTCAGCAATTTCGATGCGGAACGCGCGTACGTTGGCACGTATCGGCCCCGATGAATGAAACTGGTGGCTGAAAATGATATCGTGCGCCCGGCGGCCGTAAAGATTTCGCGGTGACGACGTAATTGAAGGCAAGCAAAAACTGGTTCCCGACCGATTTTGATTGTGATCCCGTGTAACGACCACCAGAACTGGCTCAGGTGAAGTCAACGACCAGCACGAAAGAATGGGGGTACCCGCGAAACAACAAAAACCAGGGTGAAGCGATGAAGGAGGCGGTGAAGGGGGCGGAGGAAGGGACCAGACGGCCGAGGACGACTTTCCGTTAGCCCGTAATTTTCGGGTACCACCGTTGCGCGTCCCGTCGGGTGGGACGGTGGAAGATGGATGGTACCTTTTGGTACGGGTCGCGCGCGCGTTCTGCCACTTTGATGCAAGGCCAGAGCACGCGGACGCGGGAAGAGGAACCATTAGCGGGAGCCATTTGAATGGTCGCTAAACGCGCGAACCGACCGCGCGAAGGTTAAAAAGATGTGTAATATACCGGCTTTCCACTTTACCGGTGAAACTGTCGCGTCTACTCCTTTACGGGGGAGTAACGGGACCACCTGAGCAACAACCACTCGAAACTTCATTTTCAAGCTTTACTTAACTGTGACTGCAGTTTCGCACGAACGCGCGATCGTCGGCAAATGTTTCGCCATTTTTCCCGCGGCCCGCACAGATCACCGGCTCTCCGAGCGTGAATGTCGGCGAACGATTTCAATTTATTCGAGTATCGCCTGGCGTCTTTCGATTCGGAAAGCCCGCGGGAAAGCGTCGTATCGAGGATCGTTTGGAATCGAACGCGACGAGATCTATGAAGCTGTTAGTCACGGTTCTCGAAGCTGACCGGCTCGTTGACCGTCTCCTTTCTTGCGCCGTTCATTATCGTCAAATAGCCGTTCGAGTGTCTTTAATTACCAGCTAGAAACATGGCCTGACCGAAAAGAAAACTTCGTTCTCGTTCGAGTGTTGCTCGCCACTGCGCGAATCGCGCAACACCTATAGGCAGAAAGGAATTCGCATCAGACTGCAACGACGTACGAGGGAACATCCTGCTCGTCGCATACTCCGTAAATTAAATCGGACAGTGAATTCGATATTCCCTAACTGTCCGGCTGGACACGAAATACCTTATGGATTACCCGAGCTACAGTTCGCTTCCAAACTCCTAGCGTCGTTTGTAATCCTCTTCGGTCGGCTGCCGCATCCCGGAAGAGCCGCGGTATACCTTCAGGCATTTCAATCCTATTCGTCCTTCCGCGCCAGTGATTTGCGATTCGCGACACTTAACAGATCAGAAGAAGACCACCGATACGCTCTTATCAGGATTTTCCACCGGTATCCACTCGAATCGCCTTACATTTTCCAAGTGACCTACTTGCTCTTTTTCTTTTCAATTACCCTCTCATTGAAATATGTTTCGTTCCGATATTCGTTAGTAGCGAATTCCATGTTTATTCCATTCGCGTTTCTGTCCTGCGATTGCACACTTTCAGCTTAACGTTCGCGCAGAAAATATTTGTAACTGGCAAAATGATATTCGTCCCGGAATTCGTGCTCGAAAGCAACCGGCTACGGTATTAATATAAATCAAGCATCGTCGAGTGCCTGATTCTCTATTATCCAACTTCTCGCTGAATATACTTCAGTTTCTCAGGGTTCGAGAGGAAAGTGGGGAAACTTTGCGCCGGACAAAAACGTATTCCAAGGAAGTACTTCATCGTATCAGCGTAACAGCTTTCAATCTGCTAAGCGTTCGAATTACGTTTCTTGCAGCTGGCTCGGGGAAGGATGTTTTCTGACATTTACGATGCCATCGAAGAACTTGGTTTTGAAGTAACCTCCTGTCGTATGCTTATCGGAAAAACGGCGGATGATGCCTCGCGAGCAATTCCCGTGTTACGATACTTGTGAAAATTCAAATTTCACCTCGATCGCGTCAGCTGAACCCTCGACGGAATATTTTCGGCGATCGTCGAACGTTTTCATTGTTTAAACTTTTCCAGCGAGTAACGGGTGGGTGAAAAACCGATCGGGAGAGCCGCGTACGTACGAAGCGCGTCGAAATAATGAGGGATTTAATTCGAAATTTTAATCGATGCCCGTCCCCTCATTAAAGCGCGTATTAAAATCGAAGTTCATCGCGTTAGCCACTTTTACACGTTCCACTTGAGCGGAAGAAACGAAGCGAATATCAAAGGGCGTGAAAATAAATATCGCCTCGTTCCCGCCTCCGCGCGCTCGCTACAAAATCCGATTCGACTTCCATCGCGCAATTTTGCTCTTCCATTAAACAAATTGACGGCTAAAGCGGCGGCTGGTTAGAAGTATCGTGAATACGAGCATGTAGATCAGCGATTTCGATTCCTGTCATCAATCATTTCCGTAAGAAACGAAATTGCTGTCCATGCGTAAAGGTCATCGCAGCCCTCTCTAACGAATTCCCATAACTTGTAAATCATTACCGCAACTTCCCATACCCTCTAGGGCTCCGGGCTTGTAATCATGATAAAATACCGGAAAGATGTTCATCCCGTGTTAAGAGCAAGACGAAGAGATTTCTATTACATTCTACTCGGAAGAAACTCACGCGTGTATCCGACTAAGGATTTCTAATGCGTAATCCATGTTCAAGGCGAGGCGAGACAACCGCGTTGTAGATTACTTGATACGTGTCCACGTTCTCTTAGAAAATTAGAAAAATTAAAAATACTTAACACCCGTTCCCGGCTGGGTGAACGCGCATGAAAAGCGCTCATCCCCAGGCGAAACTGTTATCGCGCTATTACAATAACAAATTGCACAATTGTGTACGATAGCCTTTGAGTTAAGCCCTCGATAGGTCTTCAATGTCGTCGCTTTTCTGCGACTCGTCCCTCGGTTGCCGCCATTCGCGCAACATTCGTTCCTCCTCCGGTCATCGACACTTATCCAACGTTTCACCCCATGGATGCCAAAACATTTTTTAGATTTACGGAAACTTCGACGATTCCAAAGACTCGATATCGAAGACTTTTAAAAGCCGTAGATCTCGATACTGAAAATGATCGAAAATCCAAAAAAAAAAAATTACAATTCTCACGGGGATCCAAAAGTGTCGAGGCTCCTTCTACCTCGATCTCGTTGCCTCTCGGAGAAGAGCCGATATTTGCGCAGACTTTCGCGTAAACGCGTGAAGGCTTTCTCACGAACTTCATTGTTCGATGCAGCGCGGTATTAATAATGGTTGAAGCGAGATGGCGGGGTAGCGAGGTAGGAAAAAGACCGCGTACATCACCGTCGCGGAGAGGTACGAGCGGAGTTCGGCGCCTCGTTACGGGACTCTCGCCTCTCGATTACGCGAAGGAGATGTGAACAACCTTCGTTTATTACAGCTGATGTAAATATTACATGCTCGTTAGCGGTGAATCGCGTACATGGAGAGCCCGGCAAGACGGCGTGCGTACACACAGCTGAACCCCTCCGGGGGAATTCTGTAGCCGTTTCCATTCTTTCTACTCGCGTTACCGGAAAGATCGTCGGCAATTATGTACCAACCAAAGTGTAACATTGTTTCAATATTTATTGCGTTACGCGTGCTATGTATAAACCGCGGCTGAGAACGTTCTATTTATAATCCAGTTAGGAACGCTTCGAACGTAACAGTTCCGAGATGTAACGCGCGCCGCCATCGCGAACTTTCCCGATTCCGATTCCGTTCTGAATTAACATCGGCGACAACAGCGACTCCGGACGTATCAGAAGCGCGGAAACGAGACCTAATTAGAGAAGTCGCATCGTAGCCGTGGTCAATTATCTAGCGACTTTGATTCTCTATCTGTGTACGTACATCTTCGCTTCCTGTCTGCTTTCGTAACACACGCGGCCGGATCATTCCGACGCGAGTGTGTCAGACTTTCAAATTAATGCCTACCGTTATATCCAGCTATACGTTTCAGCCGCTTTTCATTCTGATTAAGCTTCCGCGCATTGTTCTCACGATTATCGTGATCGAAAATATCGCGACGCCTAAAAAAGAACGCGCGGCGAAGATTTCGGCTGCGCGGGAAGTCTGGTACCGCATCGACCGGTATAATCGGCTAATTAACACGACCGTTTGCAGATCGGAATCGGTTCTTTCATAACGCGTTAATTCTTATGCCGGATACTCGCCGCAGTATTCTTACCCCCTCCGTTATCTTGCTCCAATTACAATACAATTAATGCTGTGAATACGCGTCCATGAATTAACGTCATCCCCCTCGCAATTCTCCATACTGTTATACGAAACGCAGCTCGTATAAAATGTGTGTCGCTTCTCGCGTCCAACTTCGATGCTCGCGCGTTGCGAAAAGAACGCTTCTGGTACCGCGTTTAGACGAAACTCGATCGAAACGAGGGGGTGCAGCCTCGAACCCCAGAAGTCGCGTTATTCAGCGCGGAGTCGCGTTATCGGGAGATGACTTTCTGGAAACGGAGTAACTATGATCAACGGCAATTCCTTGAACAATCAACGGTATCAGAGATAATCACCGGGTGAGGCTGAACTGGAACACTCCGTACTCTGGTCGATCGGCGATTTCGGGGAAGTCCAAGGCGGTTGAAATAACGCTTCGAGGGCCGTTCCCGCTTCTCGAGCACGGTGCTCGTATCAGTGATCGACGACGAACGCCTCGAAGGTTGGCCAATTATTTTTAAACGACGTGCCGTTCATTTAAAGCCCCGCGAGCGGATGCGTACCTCGGTATCGGTATCGAGCTCGCATCGTTTCCTCATCTAATCCGCCGTTTCTTTCCTTTTTCTTTTTTTTTTTTTTTTTGTTTTCCTACTTTTTCGTCGGATCGAGACGCGCGTAACCGTTAATCCCTCCGCGGAAGACTCGAGTCCCACGCACATGACTGATGGAATTAAGTAATCCGATGCTCCGACGCGCAGCATCGCTCGTTCTGCACACCGTTAACCTCCGACGAGAAAGATAACGAACGAGACTAAGCGCGCACACATTCCCATCTTTTTAGTTTCTGCGGATAGAGAGAAAAAGAGAGAGAGAGAGAGACGATCGTTACCCCGCCATTCCGTGTTATTAATTTTTATCGCTACTAGGAAGATGGAGCTATTGTGGAGACTCGGGTACTTTTCCAATGGCGGACCAACGTTTCGAGCAACCCCTTATTATCATTAGAGTTTACGCTCCCGGTTAGTTTGCAGCATTGCTCGATTGCGATCAAATTTTTCACCGATCCTGTTAACTGCTCGGGAATCCAACACTTTATCGCTGCGATCTTCCGCTCTTCGCATCGTTCGCCATCGTATTCGGTAATTAGTCTCCTCGTAGCGATTAATCCCGCGTAAAAACGTGGATAATTCCACGGTGGACGTCCCGCGCGAAGATTACGGCGAGACAACGGCTCGCGACAACGAAACTTTGTCGCCATTAATTATTTATGCATGCGGAAGACGCGCGCATCCTTTCCTACGCATTCCATCGCAATTAGAAACTGAATTCTAACTCTTCCGGAGATTACGCGAGCGTACCCGTCCCGTGACAGTCAGGATGCCGTACAGAAGTGGTTGACATTAATCCTACTTTCTTGCCCACCGATCGAGACAGTACCGTATGACCTTGCGCGATTACTCGAGACTGGTTCAGTCTGAACATTTTTCGCCGTGAACCCGCGTCTCGTCGGTGCACACCGTTTCTGCTCGACGAATCCGGTCGAAACGAGAACGCGAGAACCGAAAAATGTGTTGAATTTGGAAATCGAATCTCGAGGCGTTCAAAGTTGCATCGTTCGCATCGTTTCGACGCAACGATCCAGCGTACGTTCCGAGTCGCGAACCCGCTGAACCACGAGCGAATCCGTCTTCTGTCTACGATCTGCCAGGAATCTACGAGCAATTAATTTGGCCACGTGGCACAACCATTCTATCCCCGTGTCCTCGAACGTCTCGAACGGAAAGAAGAACGCGCCCCGCGCGTACAGGCGTGCGCGACGAGTCGAGCGTGTCGCGGCGTGTACTGTTCTGGTCTCGTGTAAAACGGATGTTCACCTCCGAGAGCGCATAATTTCGCGGAGGAACTGACGGAGAACGGCGGGCAGAAGGAAGTGGGAAAGGAAGCGAGAAAGAAACGCGGCGAGAACGAACGGCGGAAAAAATGAAACGATCGAGGCGCGAGAGGGGCTGGTGGGGGTGGACGAGGAAGTGGATGGAACGCGAGAGTGGTACGCCGGCGAGGTGCAGGAAAGAAGAGAAAAGACGGGAAACTAGCTATGGTCTGGTGGGAGGCGGTGGAACAACGTCGAAGAAGAGAGACGGAAGATGATTTGCGGTTCCATGAGAGCGGGCAGACTTCGGGCGGTCGGGTAGGTGTACCCAGGGGGCTATTAACCGTTCGCAAACAATGATCTAGAAGCGGAAGTGGCTGCGCTATCCCCGCCACGTGGTCTTATCAGAATTTCAGTCTTGATAGGAGACAGAGACGGGGCAAAGAAGCAGCAGCAGCAGAAGGAGAGTGTTCTAACTGCGAGATAAGGGTAACCAGGGGGGAGGGCGGGTGTGTTCTCCTTCGAGTGGCCTCCTAATTGAGCGGCTTGTACGACGAGTTGGCGCATCCGCGCATCGCGACACCGCAATTCTAAGCTGGATCACGAGAATCCTGTGATTATCTTGTAACGCGAAAGCGGAATCTGCCTCGCGACACGGTTTAATCGATGCGAGGAACCGATCCCGTGGCTCCCGTTCGAAAACGAATCGGCGATCTAATTTATCGAACCGCTCCGCGGACACCCTTGGAGACGATTCCGCCGCGGAGGGACGAGAAGCGTCCTCCGTTGGGCTGCGCGAGAGAGCAACGCCCGTGATAATGGTTTATCGGTGCAGGAGTGGGCGCGTTTAAAGTTATCCGTCGACAATAATTGTCGGAGAACGGCCAGGCCCGCGGAGCCGTGGAAGGCAATTAGTCGGCGACGATATAAGCCGGCGGAGTCGCGAAGTTTAATGATGAAAGCATCGAGGATCACGGTTGATGAGAAACCGTCCTGGTAAAAAGCAGCTTTACCGCGGAGTCGCGAAACTCCGTGAAAATTGAAGCGACAGCAGTGCTTGTTTGCGGGATCGTTGGCTTCTCCTTGCCGCAAGGTCGTGTTCAAACGCGTTCCCATCATCTGTCTTCTGTGTCAGAAGGTATGGAGAAGTACCTGTTTGAGAGGCACCAACGAGACCACTGCCGCGGAGCCGCTCGTGCATTAAGAGTCATCGACAGGTAACCGCGTGCATTTCATTTAGAACATTTTAACTTAATTAGATCGAGCAGAAACCGACCTAATGGGGTATAATTATAGCTCGAAGAAAAAGGCCAAGTAGGATCCCCTCGTACGTTTAATCGATTCACAGATGACTGAGATTGAATCGTTCCGAACGCGGTTAAAATTGGTATCGAGCGACAGGGGCGCATTAAAGTAGATGACGTTTGATTAAAAGAGACAAAACACGGGGATTGATTAATTAATTTCCACGTTGCTATCATCGCCACTGACGAGTCCCAAGGGCCTCGCACGCGCTTCGCTTGTGCCTCGCTTGTGCCTCGCTTGTGCCTCGCTTCGAACGACTTTGTCTCGAGACGTAGCGGAAACGGTACGACGCCGCGTCGTGTTCGATTTCGCAGGAAACGAGTAACTACTTCGCACATTAATTCTTGGCAGATCGTACACGAGGAGCACTACTTTCTGCCGCGCATGTCGACCGATAAATTGCGACGTCTTCCAAAAGCGCGGTGCAATAAATTGGACGCGAGCATCAGGCGCAATTTCCTGCTTTCGATAACATTAATCGACAAAAACGGATCGGTCGCTAATCGCTGCCAGATTAATTTGTTACTTTCTCACGTCTTAATGAGAAGCTTCCTCCCGAGAGCGGCTTTACGAGTTCTCGGAAGTTCCCCTGGCTGAACGAGCGTCGTCACCGCTTCCTACCGCAGGAACGAGTTCGAGGAGGCGCGGAAAATTCGCGGGGAGCACCGTGAATATTATTCCGATTTCGCTTCGAGTTGGATCCTTCCACGTACAACGTACGCACGCATATGGCTGTACCGTTATAACAGCGAGGCGGTTATAATCCTCTCAGCTGGCTCGCGATGCTCGATTCCGAGAGCGAAGGAGTATCGTTACGTTTTATCGGACGTCTTCTCTTGGTGGCTTCGTTTGCCGAACCTCGCGTCTCGCGAACAAACGGTCAGATCGCTCGTTTTTCTACCGGCTCGAAGTGGTCGACGAGATTTTTAAGTATCGCGCTCGCCAGCGGATCTAACGAAGTGACGTACAGGAAACTACAGAGCGAGTCGATCGTTGGACATTGAATAGCTCGTAACAAGCGCGTCCGAAGGGTAATTTAGAGGCCATTCGAGACCGTTTAATCGACGTAATATCGTTTAAACAGTTGTTCTCTGGCACTTGTAATAAAAAGAGAAGGCATCCGGAATGCCCCTCGAACGGGTTATCGTATATCGTGCTCTCGGTAGTTGCAACGCGACCGTCCGCGGCTCGTTCGCTCGGCTCGTTCCAGGGAATGCGAAATCGTCATTAGGCTTGCAGCGTTAAGGCGATTATGTAACTGGTAGCATTTGTTTCCTCATTAAGGCACGAATAATTGTATTCGGCAGATATCCCGGTCTAATCGTACGTGGCGATTCGCGGAACCGAGTGCACGCATTCTCGCGCTGGCTCCCGGCACGTAAACGCCTCCTATCGAATACAAACGCGTCCCTTTGTGTGTAAATTCGTGTGCGACCCAGCCGTTGTCCCCGCAGGACTTATGAAAAAGAAACTTTCCTTAACTCCTTTTCCGAGCGTTCGCGTCTCCTCCGGAGCGTTCAACACGTGCGGCTCGCGTTTAAGCGAAATCATCTGATACGAAATAAAATGAAACATAAGCGGTGGTGCCCGTAACTTGGCGGATCCGCGACGATTCCGTATCGCCGCACCCTTTATAAAATCGCCACCGTTCTCGTATAAGGAAATTATGCTTCGAGCAACATGGCGTCTCGTTGTACGCGATGCGCGATGATACGCCGAACGTTTCGCGGAAATTTCTGCTCCCATTCGGAGCTCACGTCCGTCGAAACAACTAATTAATTCATTAAACGCCAGTTAGAATGCGTTTAGCGTTTCGATTTGCATCCCCGAATTTCGTAGATCAATATTCATCGCGTACAGCTTCCTCCGCTGCGCAGCATCTGGACACCTGTTCTAATTGATACTACTTTTCCTTTTCCAGCCGTCTATTATAATTAACGTCCTCATTATGAATAAGAGTGTGCGTTAGCGCTAAATTATACCGATGAAATTAATTCCACGATCCATGTTTTGCGCTCGGAGCATTCGCCAGCCGAGGCAAAACGTACGAGAATCTCATGAACGTTAAGCCACGAAAGACTATCGTTCTTTTCTGATTGTCTGTTACGAAAATAGCTTTTTTTCACCAACCGTTCGTCTAATTAACCAGTAATTTGGCCGCGGCCGAGGCGATCGCGTGCCTTCTGTTACGCACAACGGAGTAATTTACTGCATCGTATATCTCATGAAAGTCAAAGCGTCGTAACCAAGTTGACAAGCATATATCGTTCGAGGTTTAATTGACACGTTAATTTCCTACCAGTAGATCGTAACGTTAATTGCGACATATAATAAAAATGCTGGCCAGAAACGGCCGAAAGAAAACTCACGGCCGTGCCTGCTGCGCTTAATTACTTCCGCTGACACGAGCTGAGGGATGAAACCGGACGATCGTATAAACATTAACGTATGGAATATTCGTAAAATATGACAACCACTTTAAGAGCGGCATTCAGATCGTTGCTCGATAAAAACAGCTCGCGTCGCGGACACTCGCGTCTCCGATGACGGCGCTATTTAGCGAATGTCTCGTAGGATCCTAGCCTGAAACAAGAAACATCTACGGCTGCTAATATAATCTTGCTAATTGTTGCTCGGAGAAGTTATTCCCGCGCGGAGACGTCTGAAATGGAAACACCGTGGAACCGCAGCTGCAAATCGGTATTATTTTAAACCGAGATAACGGCGTCAACGATATAGTTACTTCCCCTCATTCACTTTACGCTATTAATCCTGCGCGTATCAAGCGAAAGCTCATAATAAGCACGTACGGAACGTTTTGCGTATAGATTTCTTATTGGCAATTTACGCTGCGCGCTGCTGTGTGTTCCGAGCAGCCAGTTCTCGGCTTCTTCTTGGCCGCGTTCGAAGCATTCATCACTGCCATCAATACTGTCTAATGTGAGAAAATGAATAGTATCGTACGCGGAATGTATGATTCGACTGTAACTTGGTGCACGTCTCGCGCCTCCTGTATTCCCCTCGTTTAAAACGGGAACAAATCGACCGCGATACGATCCAAGTTTATTTCACGGTTGCCAGTGTTTTGTTTCATTTTATTAAGTGTTTGTTATTTCATTAGCGCGCAAAATTAAATTATTTGCGTCCACGCGAATGATGAATTACGAATTGATACCGATTCAATATCTTGCGTACGAAACTGATAAACTCTGATTATTTTTCAAATTAATTCCTTCAACAGGACGCACGCGAGATACGTGGCAGACGGAAATGCCTTCAACGGTGATTTGTGCGTGGAAATTTTTTAGGGCGGACCGCGTCGCCAGGGCCTCCAGGCACGCGCCTCTAACTTTCCTGAAAAATACTTTATACCGTTTCATTATCCTCGCCGGGAACTCGTCCGGCTCCACAGGCAAACGTCTTATCCGCTGGAACTAGTTCAATTACTCAAAACTGCCGAAAGAGGATTTCTGCAACATGATTGCAGATTATGTCGTTGCTAACTTTCGCATTCCCTGCGAGCGACAAAACTTCGCGGAGGGATTACCAGCTCAAGGACGATCAACCGGAAACGGCTGTCGTTCGTCCCTCGCCGCCAAAAGTCCATTTGGCCGTCCGACGAGCGCTCGAGGCGCCCATCCACCGTACATCCGCGTAATAGCGTTTAATTTCGGAGCTATTGCGATTAGCCGAGCAATTCGCGCAATGCTACGCCAGCTAGGAATCACTATAAATTCTGCGAACGTTAATGGAATACTTGGAAAATCGATCACTTTGCGCGCGGCGGTAATTTTACGGGAAAAGGGGCCCCCGTTGACAGCCTGGCCCCCTCGTTCAGCTTTCGTATCGCGTCGGAATGTAAAACGTCCGATTTCGAAATTGAACGCAAGTAATACGGCGAACGAGCGAAGGAACGGAGAAAGCTCTCGCATAATTTCGAATCGTGTCACTCTTGTCAGACGCTCGCGTCGCTCCGAGGTCGCAGCGGTTTCGCATCCGGTCAAGGACGATAAGATTGATTCCACCGGTCTCCCCGCGAGCCATAGGAAGCTATCGAAGGAAACCAGCCTTGCTCGCAATTTACACGGCTTGTTAGCCGCGGCGCTAATGTTACGTGGCGCGTTGACCTTCCCGCGAGATGGGATTTTTCGTTTCTCGCGGGAAAGCAATATCGAGCCACTCGTTAATATTTTATTGACGCGCTCTCGAACCGGCCTGGCGCATCGCTCGGACTTTTCTCAACGACGAAGATTTATCTACGGCTGGTGAACCCCGACGATCTGCCTGGCCGCGATCATCCTCGCGGCTGCTAAGCGCTAGGAAATAGAGGGCATTTCCGGCGCCGAGCTGCGCGTCGTTTCGAGCTACTTGTAAAGGATTGTCAACTGTTTCGCCAAGCTTCCGTCTGATAACGAACCTTATCGATAGCTCGTTACCGCGAGACGATGCGTCTCGAGTATCCGAGTGGCTCGATTCTTCCCTTTCGCTCGATTAGACACCGCCTCGGAGAACGTCCCCGGTCGAGGCCGGATTTTTTCCCCTCGTCCAAGCTCGATCCCATTAAATTTTGCTGCGTCGCGGAATTTTTAAGTACCTTGTAATCCTGGCCAACTTCCACGCGGGGGGTCACTCGCAGGTGCGCCTCGAAGGGCTGCACGTCGACGCCGGACAGGTTCGGTCGTCGTGGTATCGTTCGATTTCTTCCACGTTCTCGCTTCATTAGCCGAGGAATTGGAACGAATCCGTTAATTTTATCGCGCAGCTGCATTGAACATGGAAAGTTGTAAACGCGAGACCAGGAGAGAGCTTTCTTTTGCGGAAAAACGACCGGCTACCGGTTACTCGCGAGGACGTTATCTAAAGGGGACGGACGAAAATAGTTGCGTGTATCTTCACTCGATTAACGATGGAATCAGAGCGTGCGCGGCAGAGACGACGACGATTTCTCCGGCCCGTAAATGTTGGAAACGTTAATTCATCGTTTAATCGTTTCCTAAGGTTAACCTAGAAACCACGGATGGAATTCGTTCGCCGCGCGTTTCGCCGCGACCGTCTTTCGCTCGCGAGCGCACGAACAGCGTTGGATTAACGATGAGCATTATCGATAACAGTTACCTTGGGAGGAGCACGCGGGCTATTAGCTAAACAGTTCGAATGGAAGAACTGTTTTTAATTTTCCGTACTTGTTTACCCTCCTTTCGTAAATTGAATTTTCTCATTGATTAAACCGTGCTATCCGGCAGCAATAACAACAGAGAGTGGGAAACGCGGTGGCGCGGGCATAAAATGCATTTTGTTCAACGCGTTTCACGGTCTGCTTCGCTGAATTTCATATGGTTATTTAGATATACAATCTTGTCGGACTATTACGAAACAATAAACCTGTTAGACCCCGCGCGCGCGCTGTCGGGGAGATTAAGGTTCGTTCCGGCGAACGAAAGCATCGCGCGCCGGCGAGCCAAGTGGCACGAAAGGACAGCCACTGGGGTTGCTGTCTAAAGTTTGATCGAGTTTAATAAGATGTGTAATCGCGGGCCCGATATTGATAGCGACTATAAATCCGGCACGAAGTAATTATCCCCGCGGCAGCCACTCTTTAACGGGTATAACTTTGTTGATGAAGATACATCAGAGCCATCCGGGGAGGCCAGTTCTTTCCTCGTATTTAATTAACGAGCGAATTAAGGCTGGCGTGTCACGCACAGAGGTGCGAAATGATGCAGCATCCACTTAAGGGGCGATAAGATTGATTCGCCTGGCCCTTAAGCCTCTTGTAAAACCATTGAAGGGCTTTAACTAATCAATATCGTACGAAAACGACGGGGGATAGGGGAGGGCGAATCTCATTACGCTCTGTAGCCGGGGCCATTGTGCAGCTGAACTTCATTATCCGGACTAATTATTTCAAAGTTAGTCGAACAGTTCGCCACAATGTAATGGCGAAGGAAACGGCCTTAGCGCCGGGAGGTTCGCAGATAAACCAAAAAGGAACTAGAAGGTGGAAGAGCGAGTACGCGATGGGGCGCACGGTACAGAGAACGCGATATCGTTCGGTGGAAGGCTTTCGCCTTTGTTTCCATTCATTAAGATAATTACAGGAGCCTGGATATTTTTCGAAATACCTCGTCGAGGAGGAAACAATCGAACGCCGTGCCCGCGGTGGAGGTCGTGGCCACTGCTCGAAACGGAACCGCAGTTTAATTCGACATCCGCTCGTACGCGCCGGCCGGACTGTTTACGTATAAATCTTGATCGGATCGGAACGAGTCATACGGCGCGAGGGATCATCCATCAAGATGGGGTAGAAGCGAGCCACTTCTAGCCGTGCAAAAACAATCGAGCAGATATCCTTTTACGGTTAGAAACGAATCACCGGCACCACCTAACAAACTACTACCAGGAACGTCCCCTTTTTGCACCGTCCCCCGACCGTTTCGCGACCAATCGCGCAAACCGACCGACACCTAGTCGACGACGAGGTCTTTCTTTCGCAGTCACCGTGTCGCGCGACAAAGCGTACGCGCGGTTTTTGATCGTCTCGCGCAACGGGACGGAGAAGCGACGGTGTCTCCCGCCGGACACCGTCTTCTCCAGTTGGTGTACCCACGTACGTAACGCGCACTTTTGCCTCCTCGCGGGCAATCAATTATTCGTGCCCGGCGTGGCGGCGCGGAGGAACGAAAATTCTCTCGAGTGGGCGAAATCATCGACGTGGAAAATTGTTTTGCCGCTATTCGCGATACGTAGAGCGGATAGGTGTACACACACATATATATATATATATATCTATAGAACCGTCGCGGATAGGACTTATCGATTTTATTGAGAATACAACGGGCTTTGTCGGTATACGAACGTCAGGGATACATACACCTCGTCCAGCGGCCGACGAGACGTGAAAAACGCGAAATGGAAAAATTTTAGGCCGGTGCCAGGGGTCGGCCCCATCTCTCCTGGCTGGGAGCAGAGTTTCGCGTTTAATTGGAAAAAAGAGGAGGAGACGCGATCGGGGGGGTCGAGCCTCTCGAAGGGATTCGATTTAGGATCTCTCCGCCGCGCTGCTCGATACCCCCCTGGCAGCCACGAATCACTTCCATTCGTTCCGCGGGGTCTTCCACGGATCGTTGGAGAGCCGTTTCGCGAGGCGACGCGGGGCGATCTATGAGGAGGTCCTCGACGAGCGACAAACTGTCACCGCTCTCGGGGGAATTTTCAATCCACGCTCCTTCGGGCGTCGAGAGCAAGATAAATCACCGTTTTTATTCACACCGCGTTCGAGGTAGATCGGGGTTCGACTCGCGCGTCTCTCGCGATCGGAAAGAAATTCGAAGTTTCGCTCCCCCGCCGCGGAGCTCGAATCGCGACCGAGTCGTGGGTCGAGCCGCGGGGATTTAAACGCTCGACACAGCGGGTTCGCGAGCGATTCGCGAAGTCGGACTACGTACCTGGTCGGGTGGCGAGTTCGTCGGTGACGATCGTTCGATGGAACCGGGGTGGATCGTCGACGACGACGTGGTGGACCTCGCACGGGAAGAGATTGACTGTCGTAGCACTCGTTGCTCTCTCTCTCTCTTTCTCTCCCTCGCGTGCCCTTGGACTTGAGCCCCGTTCACGGCCACAACCAACACAGAAATGCTGGGATTGCAAGGCGTGCGGCCACTTTTCCTGCCGGTACCACCAGGTGGGGGGATGTGCCCGGTTGCTGTTGGCAGGTGGAATGCTCAACATCACCGCAACGTACTCACGAATTATTAGTGCGACGGGACGTTCCGGAAGGGGAGAAGGAGAAGAGGTGATGGTGGTGTGTTTGTTGCCTCCAGATGGGGGAGGAGGAGGAGGGGGTGGGTGAGGGGGAGGGGGGAGGGAGGGAGAGAAGAAGCCGCGTCTTTGGTGGGGATACCAAGGGAGGAAGGCCCCCGCGATTCGGACGATTCAACGTGTGATTTCAAGTACGTTCACCGGTACCGCGCTTCCGCGGTTTCGCGGAGCGAGCTTTTTTTTCGGATCCCTGGCCTTGGGCCCGCCTCGAGGTCCTTGGACGGCAAAATACCACCGGTTCCTCTCGCGCCCGGTTCCGTCGACCTACCCCCCGGGGATTTTAATTATTTTTTCCCGTGTTTCCGACTTGAAGCACTCGTCCCGAGGTCGCGGCTGAACTTCCCCTCGTAATTACTTTCGCGCGAAAAAATAAAGCCCCGCCGCGACGTCGCCTTTCTCCGGTACTTTGTTTCGTCGCTCGTCCCACTTAATGCCATTGTCAGCTACGAGGTAAGCCCGCGAAGGATCGCCGATCTAATCGCCTTTGAACTTTATCGAGCGCCTCGAATATTCGTCGCTGAATCATTACTGCTGCTCGTATCACCAGCCTCTCCGATTACGGAGACGCTTCGAAAATATTTATTCGTCGCTTCATTAAGGTACACCGCTTCGCCATTTGCTGGTCGAACGCGCAGATAGAGCTTCGATCGGTTGCCTTATAAATACTATCTTCGTGATTGACTGTTTACAACGTGTAATACTCCTTCGTCCGCTGTATACATTACATTTTTTGCCGCTCGGAATCGGCTAAAAACCAGAAAGTTGATCGCGCAACAAGCGTTCAACTTCTTAAGGATTACATGTGTTACGTTAGGCGCGTACGGAACCTGTTGATCAACATCTCGCCAAGTATAACAAGACGCGTATTCTCCGTACATTTTGTAAACCGCGGCGATCACTTGTCATTCATTTTTCGTAATCGCGACAATTTCGAAACTCCTCGGGAAAAGAGAGAACGACCCAGCGGTTCAGCCCGAGACGATCCTAGGACAACGTGTACGCGTTCGCAACGTTACACGGTCCGCGTAAGTAACCATTCCGGTCACGAGTGTCCCTTTCGCGCCAATTTCGTAAACGTACGACGTTGGTTTACCTTATCAAGCGATCTCGATCGAAGTTAAAGCTCGCGCCGGGCGAACACGTTCGCGCGTATCCTCGCCCTCCTCGTTCCCGATTCTCTAATTATATCTCGATTCGATCTCGATGCTCGTAAATGGCGTAACGCGTTCGTACGACGAATAATGGATCGCCGCGGCGGTCGTATCGGCGTCCCCGATATTATCGTCGGCTGAAATAATGTCATAAATGATCGCCGGTGAACGTGATCCCGTTCTTTAAACCAGAAGGGTGGGGGGGGGGGGAGGGGGGAGAATGTAACGCATTAAAATGTAGTAAAACGGATGCCATAAATCTTGAGGCTACTTCGCGCTGCTACACAGGCGCGTAACGCGTCCAGGAAAACGTCGAGCGGTCGTTCTCGTCCGAGCACAACCTGTTCGGAAGCTTTTCATGCCCGTCGGATCGGCTACCGCGAACTCTGGCTCGTCACTGAATCGTCGCGGATCACGTTCGCCGCTCGCGGATCGCGCTTCCGTCAACGCTCCCTCCACCCGCGGAGGCTGCTCGCGGCTTAATAATCCTCGGAACTGTCATCGCGATGCTCGCGTGTAAGTGGAGCAACGTGATTCGCGTGGTCGTTTAAAAGCGGCACGGGGAACGCGCGTCGAGCAACAGTGGCCGCGTTCAGCGTGTAACGCAGCCGCGTAACCGTTTCGATTTGTAACCAGTGCGTTCGCTCGATTCCGTTCCGGCGTTGCTCGCTGGTTACGCTCCACGTCGTGCCCAACATCCTAACGGGCATTTCTATTAGCGGCGTGCCTCTTCTTCGGGGCGACGATTAATTTCTTCGAGCTTACGCCAACCGAACCGTCCGCACGTAATTCAGGAGCTCGCCGGAAGATGATACGCGCGCGTTGCGTTCTTTTCTTTGCCTTGGCCTTTCAGGAACGGGTTGAGGAACGGTACGCGGGGTTTCGCGTTCAGCTCAGATGGGAACGACGCGAGCGACCATTTTGGTCCCGCTAACGTCGCCAACGTAGACGCGCGACGCGATCGATCGATCGAAAGTACTGCTCAGCCTTAATGTCTAGCGCTATCGTTTCTCATTGGATTACCTCTGGCAGACGGTCGCGTTCGCAAGGAGGTATCAGAATTATTGCCAGCTGGAGGAACAGTCCTCCAGCCACACCGACGACTGCTAGTTAGCCGAGTGCTTCTTAGCGAGCGGATTTGGCTGTTAAAGTTTAACTTTGCTTGCGCGGTTCTTCGAAACCTCTCGAATCTAATACCGTTCGGCTCGTGATGAGATTCGTAGAAATTCACACGGAAGTGTCTCTTTAGCGGTGCGTTAGTTGTTTTATGGCTGGCGCTAAGATACGTTTGATTAATTAAAAAATTCACATGTAATTGGATAATTTTAATCTGCCTGGGAATGCCGTTATTATTGTCAGCTTATCGCAATTAAATGATTCCACCCGGGGCTGTGTCATAATTTCGAACAATTGTGGGATCATTGTAAACTTTTTTTATCGCGCGCGATAATCTAGCGTTATGCAAGAATTCGAACTCGCGCGTCGCGCACCAAAATTCCAAACTTTCTTGTTCGAGTCTTCCGCAACTTCGCGTTTTATTCCCTTCCCAACTGATATTGGAACTTGTACGCGGCAGCTAAATTAGTGAAGTGCCGTTAAAATAATCGCGGATCGTTGTAAATCAATCGTATATTGTATCTCTTGTGCATTAAGACAGTACTTATTAATATGGTAATGACGTCCAGCACCGAACAGGCAGATCTTAATTATATTACGCGGTGGTAAATTAATGAAAAGTATTTTCTTACTCGCCGTTAAATGACTTTCGAATGATAAAACATTCCGCTTTGTCTAGCCAGTTGAACAAAAACTGGACAACTCTCTAATCACCGCGCGCAATTATCCGAGATTGATTTATGTATATTCTCTATCCGAACTCATATCCTGGTGATCAGGGACGTTAAAAAAAGATGGTAGATAGGACACAAGATAATTTGCTGTAGAATTAAATATGCATGCGCTACTCGACAAAATCTATTCTATCTTCATCAGATACGGCGAGTGGTAAACCTTTTAAAGCAGGAACCGTTCTACTGGATTAGAGTTTCGTTGCAATAATAGAGGGTTGTTGAATGAAATCTAATTTTCAACGTTCCGTTCCGCAAATCCGCCGTTTGCTGTTACAAAATCTTACGTTACTGGCACGTGTGGGTTGAAGTTATTGGATATTTCCTTATTGCATTGACTTTTCTCGCACCCACGTCCGAGACCAATAGCCACACGTTCCGTTTAGGGCTCCGTGGTATAGATTGTTAGAACGTTTTTATACCGCCTCGAAGGTGTCTTTTTTTCTTTGCCGTATTCTATCCAAAAGTAAGGTACACGCGTGACTCGCTAATCATATTTCCGAATGGCGATAATGTATTCGTTGGCAAACTCCCTGGGGCTGCGAACCGTAGATCGCTTATTTGTGTCGCTGCAACTATACGCGACAAGTAAGTAGCTCTAATCGCATTATGGCGCACCTACTCACGAATATGCGTAGACAGTCTGTGTAAATATTGCTCCGTGACAGATACGTTTGATTTAAAGCCGTGAACATCATGCCAGAAGCGTTAAATCATATTTATATATGTAATCTTTAGCCGTTTTCCATTTATAATGTCTGAAATAGATATAGCCGAGGACGCTTGTCCGCTTCTATCATTAAGACCACCCTACGTTCACTTACCCGTGCGTTAGTCCGTGCTCTCGCAAACTAGAATCTGTTTACAGCAATAAATTGAATCCCTAATAATGGACGTTTACAATTTACATAATGCCGAGGCTGTTCGGCTCCCACTTTAAATTCGACTTTGTTTGTTTTCGTAATACATATTAGTTGTTCGGTGTTCCATCTCGGGGCATTTCCATAATATTCCGTCGTTTATTTCTTCTATTATTCAAAGTGGAACGCGCGATGACATGCGAGGCGTCTATCCGCTGTACTATGAGGTGTTTTCTCTGAAATTATTAAACGAGCAAAAGATTTACCGAGGCCTTTTACATGACAGGCAGGACGCCCCGGGGGGATAAAACGGAAGTCCCGTTTAACTTTTTGGAACGCTCCAACAACGCGTATCAGCATTCAAAACGCGCGGTAATGAATATTTCTTTCTCCCCCTCCGGTTTATGGTTCGAGCGAATTGATTTCCAGATGAAAGAGAGAAACGGTACGTAGGAATTATTTAATCCTGTCGATAACAAACGACATCGTTCGTTCGATATCGTTCAATTATACGCGCGTGTAACTATATTCAGCGCGAGGCAGTAATCGGAACTCGCGATGACATATATCGCAATACGCTAGCTGGTGACGTATACGGATTCATGACGTAAGCCGTTTGCCAATCGACGTCCCACGCAACGAATAACCACGGCTACAATCACGCGAACCCAGGCTTGCACGGAGCGTGCAACGTACGAGCGGTTTGTTAAGGGTGCGCGTAACAAATGCATGCACGCGCAGCCTTTAATGACTTATTCTGAAACGAACCAGAATAGACGCTCTCTGATTCGCGACGTGACGTCCAAGATAAATGTCCCGCATTGTTGCCCAGCTCGCGGCGTTCCGCGTAAAAAGCGAGCGCGGCTCGATCGTCGTTGGTTGCGATTTTATAAGCAACCGATCGCAATTTAGCGACAGCTCGTTACGCACTTTGATACAATCGCGTTTGACGGCCGCCGTTTCAAAGCAAGTAGTTCAGTCGATGATAACGGACGCCGTTTACACACGCGGACCGTTTTGTTTCAACGAATCCCATTATTTTCACGGCCGCGCCCGCGAAACGGAACCGATAGCGCGTTAACGAACTGCTGGCTAAGCAATTTTACGGCCGGAATGGTTGATAGAAAAAATTAAGGGGAAAACGCGTAAGAATTTTCGCGACCGTACCGTTGCGACTAAGTAGTCTAGTATACCGATAGGGTACCGTTACCAGCCGACGCGAATCGTACAATTAACACGTTAATGCCTTAAAAAATGCGTAACCGTATGGAACGCGTTTATTAAAACGGTGTATTATAATACGAAGCAGCGATACAGCGCATTAATGCGTTTTAACCAGGATGTATCTCGTAAATGTTCCTCTTTCCTGGTAATAAATGGTAAACACCAGATCGACTGCTAAATAACACTTTTCAGCGGCGTATATGGTAACGATCATTCCGTTAACAAGTGCCAACGGGGCGCACGGAAATCGAGAATATTTTACGTTTCGCAAGATGAAATTATTCGTCGAAATCGACTGCGAGACGACAGAAGCATCGATTCAGTTACTTTATTAGTCGCTGCCCTTTGGATTTATTAACTTCGATATTTTACACAACGCTTCAAGCTTCGCAACACCCGTTTTCCCACGCTGGATATCTTTCGTCTCGACGCGACGAACAGGATGCTCGACGCGTTCGAGCTACAACTTACGCGAAACTGAACGTATCGCCTCCATCGAGGCAAACACCTTCAGTTTTCAGATTCCCGCTGAAATCGAATTCTAACCGTGGAGAGCGTGCGAACCTTATTTACGGGGACCCCTGTATTTCGCGACACTTGATTGTGACCAGCAGAGGGGGTGCATTGGCCATCGCGCGCGCCCAACCCTTTCCAAACAAATCGACGGAAGATAGAATTTCTTTAGGCCAGGTTACACTCGAGACGGCAAACCAGCCTTTCGCAACGATACGAGAGACAATATTTACGCGGATCTGATCGAATTTGTCGGGCGAATCGAATAAAGGGACTTTCCACGGGGGTGGAGAGAGAGAGAGAGAGAGAGAAAAAAAGGTAACGCTCTCTAACGAGGCCTTTTGGCGTGGCGGTGTTTATAACGTCATTAACTTTTGTACGACAAACGGCTGCCCTGTTTTCATTAGTCTGTTTGCGCGCGGCACATACTCGATGCAGTGACACTTGCTCATTCTATTGTATTGTCCGAGTGTAGTATTGATTTGTCGGGCACTACCGGCGGTGTTTGCCTTCGCGCGGATGCGAATGTTTTTTCTGCCTCCGAATCCGACTTTAAGCACGTTTATACACGGGGGTTGCGCGACGTCGATTCGGAGGAAATTCAGGGGATGATTATGCAAACCAAAATGAGACGGAAACGAAGAATAACAGAAGTACATTTGAACATCCGTTTTTTTTAAACGACGGACATTTAATTAGTCGACGGCTGCGCGGATGGCGCGGACGAGGACGCGGCTGTGATTTCTCGCGACGTTTAGATCCTCGTGCAGCGTAGATTATTAAGAGAAATTACGGATTACAGGCTAAACCTGGTTATCCGATGAAATTCGCAAAGGCGTATCGCAGTTCACACTGTACGATTTACGGGCAGAGGGGATTAACGCTCTTTTTTTTTTTTGTTGTACGCGCGTAAATAAATCCGCGCGTTTACACGGAGCGATTGTCCGCAAAAGAGCGATTGTTCAGGAAAAGCTCGCGCGTGGACCGCGAACGTCCGTCAAAAATACCCGCGCCCACCGTGATTGTCACAGCCAATCGGGTGGGTTCGTGTAATTCACTGGAAACACAATCCCGCGCTGCAAAGTATTGTTATAAAAAAGGGCTCTGTCATTTAACAAAATTGCTCGCGACGCGTTAAGCTGCGAGCGTTACACGCTATTCTTCGCGCAGAAAAGAATTCAGGTCCCCATAAATATTTTGGCAGCCCGTCGGGCGTCGCTAAATGAAACGCGACTTTTTTTCGCCCCCCCGTTTCGTGTTTTCATTTAGGACACGCGATCGCCGTGTTAATTTTCCTTCGACCCTTGTCGAACACCCTCTGCAACGCCTGCTTGCCGCTGCGTATCTCCGTAATTGAACGGAAAGCAGCCGGAATCCGATATAACAGTTTTATCCAGCTTTGATGTACACCAGTATCCATCGATCGCGTGTAATCGACTCGAGGGCAGACGAAAAAAAGAAAGACTTACGTATGATTGCCGATACGTGGTACGCGTATCTGCTAGGTGTACACCCATGTGTGCTTTGGCTCGCGTTTTTAAAGTAATTTCACATAATCTGACAGGGTTTAAAAACAACGAGGGTTGTTACAAGCGCCGATTTGCAGTTATCGAAATAGTTCCAAAGAATCGTTATCTTCTATAACAGTTACACAGAATTGAAATTAGCCAAGATATCGATTCTGGTTATGGTTTCCGATATTGGTTTTTATATCGGTTTTATATTTGTTGGTTTTCGTTTGATACCCTTATTAAAAAGTATTCTTTTTCCTACTTCTTTTAGCTATTTCTAAAACACTTCCGGGAGATTATTGTGGATTTTAGACTGGGTAGAGAAAATCTTTTACAGATTCACGATTTATCTCGTTTAAATAAAAAGGTATCGATTTTCTATGGACTATTTGTTTCTAATAAAACCTCCGTGGAATTCATTCCCATCCGCAACGTTAATCAATCATTTCCATTCGATCATTCTCATTCGACGTCCTTCAATTTTCCTTTTACAAAGAGGACACAGTCGTCTATTTTGAATTTTCATTTCGCAAATGCCCTGAATTCTAAAAACGGAGAAGAACCCAGGTGTCCGCGGTACCCGCGCAACAATTTCCATATCGTTAGTTAACCAGCGCAGCTCGAATCAACGAAAACGTCTAGCCTGTATTGAGCCGTAACATGTATAATGTGATTTAAAATGCACTCGTACGAAGCACAAGTCCGCCGCAATATATTCCGCGAATGATACGTATCTTGATTGATAAGGAAAGATACAACCTGATATTATACAGTTGGCTGCAACCTGCTTTCGACCTGATTATTTATAGCAGCCACTGGCCGACGCTTTTTGTAGGTCGCGTTTTCAGCACTTGTCAAATTGCATACGTTAACGTGATTAGCCATGAAAGCGACGGGGGCGAAGGGGGAGGAGGAGGGGGTGCTGGTGCCGGGGAACTCGTCACAAAGCCGCTATTTACGAGTAATTACACGTTTACCGGCGTTCTCGATAAATTACCCCACTGCTAGTCCAACTTTACGACAGGTGAAAAGCGATTAGCGATCGTGTTACGTTGCAGCTTATAAAGGTTGCTCGCGATCCTTTATTTCTACTCTAATCTACTGCCCCTGTTCCACCCGTCTTTCCGCTCGCGTTTCTTCGTCCGCTTCGTTCCCCCTCGAGTTTCGATCGTTTCGTTTATTTGCCGAAGCGAGGTATCCGGAACGACGAAAAGAGTTGCTCCTCGGGAGTCGATTCCAGTTTCGAAGGAAAACGCGATCCGCCGGCGAACGAGTCCATAAAGAACCTAATCTCTTACGGGTTTTCTCGCGCCATCCTAGTGTCGCGCTGAACGTTCCAGCCTAATTGAGTCTGTTTGTAATCATGCTTATGGATCTTTATGAAAGGGACGGTTTACAGGCGCAATATAAACCCCTCCATCCATCAAGCAGGAGCGGCAGCTAAAGACCTCATCAGTTCCGGTGCCAGCAAACACGGTGTCTTCTTGATAAGCCCACCGAGATAGAAGGCAAGAGGAAAGCGGACATTCAAGCTGTACCGTGCAAAAATCCGCATAACTCCCTTCGCCGTCCACCAATCCCCGCAGATCTTATCTGTGTGTCGCCAGATTTATCTGAACATCAAGAACGCACCGCTGGCTACGCTGCGCACCTCGGAAAGGCGGTACTCTAAGGGGTGGCTGGGGGGTAGGGGGAGTGAAAAAAACTAGTATCTGCGTATTAACGTTGCCACGGTAAGCGCGAGCGGCGCGACGCGATTTTTCGCGATGGGTTCGCGCTTGTCGGCGGGGCAAAAGCTATGCAGAATATTTTTAAACCGACCTTATCGTCGTCTGAAGAAGACGCGCCGCCGCTTCGAAGAATTTGTAGCCTCGTTCGAGGCTATGCGTGGGCTTACCAGCGAATTCGCGACGACCGACGCTGCTCTGTTAGCAGACGTCGCGATCGAACGCCCCGACGTTTCCTCGTTCGTCCGCCGCGGCGGAGCAACCCCTATTCGGTTCACCAGCGGACACTTCCGTTCGCCGATCGCTTGCTCGCGTCGCCTCGCTCTCGCGCTTCTTTCCGCTCCCTGGTTTTTCCAACGCACCTGCTGAAACCGCTGAACGGGGTCACATTCTTCGCGCTTCTTTGATACCAGTTTAATATCGGGACATTCCTTAAGTAATGCCGCTTTTTCAGGTAATCTTTAATGGTCTAAAACGTAGTTACCTTGTCAATTTATTCCAGATGACGGGACGGTACTGTTAGCGATATTTGATTCACCTGTTCTTTCTTCCGTGCTTAAACACCCTTCTATTTCGTTTAACTATTTCTCGTCTATTTCGACATGTTGCATCGCTCAACTGGAGAGTAAGCGGTCCGACGATTGGTTTATTGGAACGGTTCAGATTGTTATTCGGAGGTTTTGGTTTTTTCTTTCCCCGGAGATGCAACGAGACCGCGTAGAACTACGAGAGTTTCTTCGCGTTTGCCAATTACTTTGCTATCCGAATGGCCCGCGGGTTAACGTGAAAAGGACATTTGCTGGTTAAACAAGAAACAGGCGACGCAAGAACATATTGCCCGGCAAGTTCTCCCGCCGAACTAGGTCAGTTTGTATAAATCGTACGTAGTTAACCTGCAAGCTATAGAATAGTTTATACCGTGATATCTTGATGACCCACTGCTCATTGAGTTCTACGATATCAAGTCGGACCACGTCGGTCAGGTACATCCTTCTTATCGTTGTCGCAATATTTTCTCCCGCTAAACGATTCCGTTTTTATTATCGCGCGCGTTATTTAAAAGTGCCAGATGAGCGAGATCGGGAGAGGCAGAGAGAGAGAGAGAGAGAGAGAGAGAGAGAGGGAGAAAGGGAGGGAGGGAGAGAGAGGATGCAGTAATAGATTCCTGCAGGTTGATAGATTGAATTGACTGACACGCAGAGAATGAATGCGAGGTTGGAATAAGGTTCCACGCGAGCTTCGTACGGCTAGATGCGGATAAAGTAGCGAGCGCGTCCAAGTATAATGAACCCTGTGCGCGATAATCCTCGTAAAACCTCGCTTCCCGAACTGCGTTTCCCTGGGAGCGAATACGAGGAGCCCTGCCTCCTCGTGAAAGGAATCTCGTGGATAATCTGAGCTTCATGGTACATTCTTATTCCGTTCCCGCATCAAGCTCCAATGGCATCGATTTATCACGTGCTTCGTAGGCGAACTACTTGGCCCTCGTGTTGCCCGATAGGATGAGGAGAGAGAGAGAAACAGAGAGGGAGAGAGAGTGAGCGAGGAAGAAAAAGAACGTACACCAGGCTGGTTCCTGTACGTAGACAGGCTTGTACGATCAACACGCGAATATGTGTACAGGCGATATAACACAGTCATATCGTACGTATCCCAGAGACATAACTCTCAAAAATCCCTGGGCATTCTGGACGTGTATACCGGCTAGGGACCATGAATGCGTCCCGTGACATCAACGATGCGCGATAGCTCCGCTTTACAAGCGGAGTAATGACAAATCAATTTCTCGACAAGCATTTCCTGGCTGGTAGGAGCAAGGGTTTCGCAACCTCCGATGCGACAGAGGCCGCAGGAACATCAGCGCGCCAGGGGCAACCGATATCGCCTCTGTGTTTCCGACCAGTCGAGATCCTCCGCCTTTTCATCCTCCCTTTCTCTTCCTTTTCTTAAAAATTCGTACCTGCCAAAACAGATTTTCCTCCTACGTGTCGCTCATACCCGATTCTGTCCTTTCGTTGGGCTGACACAAATTTCTGGAATATTAAAAGTTCGAATATTAGAAGTTCGAAGTCGAAAGGTGGCTAACAAGTTAGAAGAGCATTCAAGTTTTTGGTTATTCCAATTCTCATCGATAGAAGCGCGATATCAAAAATATCCCAGGCAAAGCGAGCGCGACTATGATTTTAATGAAGCCTTATTTTACACGGTACTTACACGGTGTCACTGTTAATAACTTTTATGCTCGCGTTGGGAGCACGTCGAGTACAAGCGTCTTCGACATTGAATGCAAATTTCATATTTTCGTCTGGTTCCGGTCCCACGAACTTTGACTCGCGTCTCGTCTCGTGAGACTTTACCGTATACGATGTCAGGTTGTAGATACTCCAGCAGTTTGTTCAGATTTTACGAGGCACATCAATGATTACGCAGCGTGTCTGCGACACGTAATCATAGTGACGATATAACGAGCGTATCGTCGAACAATGGAATCATTTAATTCAGCGTTTAAACGACGATATCGATGCTCTTGTAATTGTTCAACGATTTTTCTTGTTTTTTTACAGTTTCCACCGTTTCCTTTTGCTATTTAAATTTATGTATATCTTTAATTCATCCTTCCTACGTGCAAAGTGACTTATGGCCATAACGCGGTTTGTGGTTTTCTAACTGTACGGGTAAATTTGCGAGCAGTTTTGCAATTTTGCATTCTGATTAGAATTTAAATACCAGCCTAACATCCCCCACGTGCGCCAAAACTGTGGCAACGTTTAAACCGGTGGAATTTGTTGAACCTTCGTTCAACGTTAAGGCGTTCGTCGTTAAGACTCACGTCGAGAAAGTTACACGGTGTAGTTTCATGGGAAACCATTACAATTTCTAAAAACTCCTACAACGGACTTGATGTCCATAAAATTCCCGTAAGCGCGCATAATTTCCGCATTACGGACACACGCTCCTTTATCCCGCTTATCATTTCGTTACATTTCCTCGCGCTAACAGTCAAATTGCTATATTTCTCACGCGAGTTCGCGACAAAAGAGAACCGGACAGCCTTTATTCCGCGAGGCTCGCATAAAAACCGGTGGCCCCTGACCCTTTAAGCAACGGCCACACCGGACTGCCAATTAAATTTTCAACACACAGCTGATCGCAGCTTAAACTCCCATTGAGACCTCCGCGATTGTTGCAGCCACCGATCGAGAAAAATGCACGCTCGAGTACCTGGCACTCGCGCGATCAATTTCCCGTACACTCCGCGGTTGAAATAGAAAATTTCACAGCGGGCACCCTTGTCGCTCGCCGCGCAACTATAAATACCGCTTTCGACGATTGATTGATGATAGCCAGCGACGATCGACGCTGCGCCGGTGGCAGCGGTGTGGCAGCTGCCTTATACGCGTAGTCGGAGGCACTGGTCGAGCGTTTGTTAAAGGCTGGGGACTGGTTTTGGCGTACGAAAACGGTAGCCGAGCGACGGGTTAACGGCACGTATGCAGCCGCGGTTACACCATTGACCCTATTCGACGGGTTACCGAATTGTTACATGAGCAATTTCTTAGTTGATCGCGAGGAGGGAAGGCTCGCATACCGATGCAAACTTACGAGCAGCCGTCGGCCGTAAAGGCAGCGGGCACTCCGAAATGCAAAACAGTTATTCGTAGCCGCGTCTAGGCGGACGGTTATTTGACTACGTCTCCTGGCACGCCGCCTCTATTGTGTCGAGGAATATAAACGCCGCTACGGGGAACCGTATAATAACAAGTGCAACCGAATCGGTACCAGGGTGGCCCGATACAAATTGTAATTGAACGCCCCGCGTGACGAATGAAGCCATCCGACGGAAGTTATTAGCGCGTTGTTTATGTCCACGAGAGGAGCGTCTGCGAGAAGAAAGGTGGGGGCGAAAGGAAAAGTATGAGAATCGAGTCGAGGAGGGAAAAGTAATTCGCTTAACCAGGATAATTCGTTTGACGCGCAACCCTGACGATCGGATCGTCTCTTCCTTTCCTTTTTTTCTTTCATCTTGGTCCCTTACCATGGAATGGCGGACGATTACGTTTACGGAATAGCCCGTTATTGGTGTGGCTACCCACGCGCAATCCACTGGCAGCCGTTCTTACCTATATAAGCCCAGAAAAGCTGCGTTTCGTTCTCCATACCGACTCCCCTTCTAGAGCGGGCTCCGACGTTCCTACGATAGGAAACGGTTTGCACCTTTACCCAGCCGCTCCTTAGAAGTGAGACATTCCCGCGGAACGGAGTATCCATGCGCCTCGTGCCTCGTATTTCGCGGCCGTGCATCACGCGCGGAAACGAAACTTCAAACGGGAACGGAATGGTTTTTTTTCGCGCGAAGAATTTCATGGCTCGCCAATACCGAAACGCGGCAGCCACTGTGCACGACGAAGTAGCTGAGAACGTCGTGTCCGCTCGCGAAGGGAACGAGCGGGATCCAGACAACCGTAATGCCCAACCGCCGCGCATTACCATTCGGTTTCTGCGTTGACAATTTCCTCGGGAGTCGTCTTCGTGTCCCTCCTTTCACTTCTGCCGCTGTATAATCGCGGCAGAAATTATCACTCCGATCGTTCGTCAGCGGGAAACGCGAATCTAATTCCATCCAGTGGACTAGGAAGCATTCGCAGGTTCATAATTGAGAGCGCGATATGAAATCATTTTCATTCCACGGATAGGCGCCAAGGAGAAGTCAAGGCCGTCTACCTTTTTCACACAGTATGGTATAATTCTTTTAATAGCATCTGATGGTTAGTCGAGTTCAGTCGCCTCTGAGAACAATGGGGAAACGTGTTATTATTACATAAGAGAGGCGAGAATATTACTTCCTCATTCGTGTGTAATACAATTAGTCGAGCATTTTTATCAATCCGCCGCGTGTTAGCGGCGGCCATCTTGCGCTCGTTTAACCACGTCAGCCACGTCGGGACGGATGTTTCAGAGACGCTCCAAGTTCGCCAGCCGACCATAATTGACTTTTACACGCGTTAATGTATCATTATAGCAGAATTGTCGATAGCTTACGCGATTAGTTAGACGTGTTAAACTTGTTTGGCGAGCCAGCTACGCGATCTTTAACATCGCATGAAATTACGGTTCTTCGTGAGTGTTTTCTAGTTTCACTTTTTTTCATTCTTTCGTAATTCTCCGCGCCGGGGAACAGCCAGTTGAAGACTCATCTCGATTTAAAAGTTTTTATTAAATTCAAAAGATCAGGAAGCTAATTTCGAAAGTCACAGCGGCCATCAAGCATCTGTACTCGTTATTACTTTTGATGGCAACGAGAACAATCTCGCGCGAGCGTAATTCAATGGATCGCGCCGTTTCCACGTCGAACCTTACCGGTGAAGCATCGAACACCTTCTTTCTGTTATTAGCTCGGCTGAATAATTCCCGGCGAGCGTTTCATTTTTCCAGTTAATTCGGCTTTCATTACCCGGCGCGAGATGTATCGGCGAATCAATTAAGACGAAAATTGTACGATTAATCGAGAAATGTTTTTCTAAATACGCTGGTATTGTCCTGGCTGATGAAACGAAAAGCTATTTTTCGAAAATAAGAGACTTACCGGGACACGCACGGTCCCCGTGCTCCCACTCTATGAATGCTAAATTACCAGCAGAACAGTCCCCTGCACTCGTCATTAAAACTGGTTCGAGCCAATTTCCACTTTGGCTGGACAAGCATTTGTTCGCCAGCCGTGCGGCTGATTTGTTGAATAATTTGCGTGCACGTACGAAGGGACGACTCGATCTATAATTAATTGCTGTTGATTACTATTCGAGCCTTGCTTCGATTAAGTTTTACGACTTATTCAATCGGAGAAAAACAAGTGTCGTCGTACGCGATGCGAGAAATCTAGTTTACGCGCGCTTCCGCGCCTGTTACGCTCACTTTTGTTTCGCCTTCGAAATAAATTTCCGTTCGACGAGAGCACGCGAACGTTCGCCAAAAATGGGGCGCCGTTTCGAGTCCGAGGATCCTCGAGACGGGAGGTGGCGATCTCGCGCAGCGGATGGTTCGTGCAGAAGAAGGTGAATTCGAAACACCCTCGGTCCTAATGCGAGACGACCGAGGCGCGCTCGAGACGTCTGCTCGAATGGAATGAACGCGGAGTGGCAAGGCCGTTCGCACACCGAGTACGCAAACCGGAAAGAGGAAGCAGAGGAAGAAGAGGAAGGAGTCGTAAGAACCTCCCGTGACTCCGGACGTTCAATTGCGTTCTCATCCTCGCGTGGTCTCGTTCCTGCTGCGCGATCAGTTTAGTCGTGCTATCGGCTAACGAGAGGATGCACGGCGAGAAAACCGCGTCGCGGACGAGGGACGAAGAGAGGGGAAACAAACGAGACGGAAAGAGCGTAGCCAGTGAATTTGCATTAAGGTCGGCGCACACGAGTTCCTTGCCTCGTACGATACTTTTCCGCGTTGCCACGTTTTCCCCGCAGGCGATCACGGTCGTGGTGTGCGGTTTCCGCGGGACCGCCGCCTCCAGACCGTCCTCCGCCAGCCGATTACGCGACAACCAGAGAAACAGGGCTGAAACTATTCGAGTCCCTCTCTTTCGCGCTCTCTCTCTCTCTCCTCCTATCTCTGGAATGTCGATTATGCCGACGTTCGTGCGTCAAAAGTTACCTCCGCTAACCGGATATCGCGTGTACCACGACGCGTGCGCAGCTTGGCGCCAATCGCTTACACAAGGAATTTTTCATCATCGTCCGAACGTTCCGCGCGTATGAAGAACTATTTGGCAATCGCTATGGAGGGGCTCGCATCGCTTTGTTTCGTACGTTATCGGATATCTATAGTTTTCCGCTTTTCCTTTTTTTTTTCTTTTGCTCTCTTCCTTTTTTCCGAATCGATCTATTTCGACGCGTCGCGCTTTTCGCGCGCGGTTTCGCAGTTTCGCGGTCCATTGTGGACCGCGCGCACTTTTACGCGGCCATCTTCGCATCGAAATCGTATGGGCGATACGTCTCTCGGATCGACCAGCTAGGTGTTATTGTTCCAATTGGAATTTCGCCGCGGGTACGCGGCGGTGAGCAAGATTGATCGTAGCATTAGCGCGCTGCCTTTCGGGCGACACGGCGTTCCTCTTCGTCGGGGTTAAGAGCAAACGTTCCGGGAAACTCGTAATGGCCGTCTAATGACTTAAAATTTATAAGCTCTTAATTTCGTGCGCCCTCGCGGGCAACATACTCGTTGTTTCATTAACATTTTTCGGACGCGACGTTCGGAAGAAAATGTTGATCCTCGAAGGGGGTCGCGAGGGCCGTAAAAATTTCACGAGACGCCCAGCGGCTAACGAGATTTAAGGATATTAGCTTTTTCAAATTCTTGCGGCGCTACGTCAATATTTTTACACCAAGGAGGAATCTCTATAACCGAAAATACCTCGCGTTTAATCGCTCGAACAAAGAATTTTTTTATTAGTCGAGTGTACGTGGATTTTTTCGAGGTGTCATATTATCGGTAAATAATTCATGCTCTGTCGTGCACAATGAAGACGGGACTCGCTTCTGCAGGTAGATTACGTCGCGAGTGAATTTCCTGAGAGCATAATCGTCGAGGCGCTCTACGCGTCGGGTTAAATGTTACTCGTGACATTCCTCGATTCTACGCTAAAAGTACTTCTAATTGTGTCTCGTCTGCGCAAACTTTGCGCCCGTCCAACACCTCTCGCCCTCTTGTTACGCTTCCGCGAATATATTGCTCGCGCAAAGTTATCGCGAAAACACCGGGATTACTAAACAAAGAAGCGCAAACGAAATTATCTAACGTGGCGGATTTAATTACGCAGAATTTATGGAGAGTTAGTCTAGCTTCCGTAACGTTCTACAACGAAATTCAGCAAAATCTGATAACACCGATAGCGTTGCAGTTTATTTATCGCGTTAAGAACGAGACAGGTATTGTATATTATAAAAGGGAGAAAATTAACGAAACAAAGTGCGCGATGAACCTAATTTAGCCGCGAGCGTATTACAAAGTTGCGTTACAGCTGGGTTAGAGTGTGCGCTGGTAGTTTAGTGAACTCGATCTTGTCTAGTATGCATAGAGCGTACTTTGATTATCTAAAAGCACATCCACTAGCTGATTAAAGCAATCGTTGCGTTACTCCTCTCGCTTGGTATCGCGCGTTACACGGTTCCTTTATTTAAGTAATACGCGACAAAATGGCGCGGATTATGGACGGAAGTAAAGCGTTTCGTGCACGAAAAGAGGTAACGTTCGTCATACGGCGGCGAACGGCGAATAGGTTGCGCGAAGTGTAACGCAATTACCCGATAATGCAGTTATACGTGGGTTTCAGGAGTCCACCGGAGTGCGACCATAATGTGTTACTCGAGGTCACAAATTGATTGTAAAACGTTTCCCGGGATTCGCGATAACTGTAAAGTGGTGGTCATTGTTTGGTAAACAGAAGCAAGGTGGTTTCAGCCTCGTGGTAATTGTCGTCACTTGTTACGTCGCGCATTCGAACGGGAAACGGTAGCGGGCCCCGTGTGATTTGTTGCGACTTATTTACGCGAAAGCGAAACGATCGTCCCACGGGATAGAGCGACGGGTGGAAAGAAGCGGCGGAAAAAAATTTCGAGCGAAGACTCGCATCCGCGTAATGCAGTCCGTTCGCATTATGCAAACGGCACGAATCGAACAGAGCTGAATAAAATCGACGTAAGATACCTTATTCCACCTTCTTTAGCCGCGTAATGTATCTAAATGTATTCGTCGAGGGAGGATATTTCGTGGATATTTTCAGCGGAACTAATGTCGAACGCAAACATGGAATAATTCATCATCCTAGGCAAAGAAAATCGTCGAGCGATACTGACCTCTTTACGTAAGGGATTTAAGCACGATCCGATGCCATTCGATTCTATCTGCACGTTCTTATATAATAAACGACGTAATCCGATCGAGCTTAAGGATGCGATTGAATATTGAAAAAATAACGTTAAGATCTTTGAGATTGCTCCTAGTTTATATTAATTTAATTTAATTTGTATCGGGAGATTGCATCGAGCGATTCCTGTTCCGATACTGAAAAAAGTCGCGAGCTTAAATAACCAACCCATTCACTTTCTTAATCGGAGCCAGCGACAATGCGCGGGAAAGTAATGCCAAGACTCGTTTCGTCTACGAAAAAAACGAAATCCACTCGTTAATTCGCATTAGAACCGATAACGATACTAATGTATTCGATAAGTTTCTAGTGAAACAGAACCTGATTCTGTCCGTAGTACATTTATTTCATTAATAACCAGTCACGCAGAAATTATCCACGCTAGACGATGTAGATTATCGTCTTGGGTTTACGTTTAGCTTCAGAATGGGAGAAATATCGCACCAACGATGTTTCTTTAGTCGAAAGAAGGAAAGATTCGAGATTATCGTCACTCTTTGGAGAATAATCGCGAGAAGGAATTTTTCACGACATCTATACGTTGTTCAGCGGATGTATATCGCGCTCGGTTATGCCGCGTAGTTTAATAGTGTTCACCGTGCTTGACTAAAACTTGAACTTGGTTCAACAGTTCTCGTTACACTTAATTAGAAGTTGGCTCAACAGGCACCGCAACACTTCGCAGGAGTTCCTTCGTTCTCGATTCGACGACTACTAATCCGCACGAGCGGCAAGAGTACGTCCGACCGAAGAAATCTATGAAACGCCCGTAAGTTCCGCTCGTACACGGCTCCGCGATACCAGAAGACACCGTTTACACCGTTCTCGATCGCGCGAAAGAAACCGCATCGTATACCAGCGCTCCGCGTAAATCGAAAAGAGCGAGTAATCGAAGTATAAAATTGCTTTTTTTTGGAGGGAAAAGAAACTGCTCGCACGGTTTCCTTTTCCTCGCCCCGCTCCCGCCCAAAAAAGCGATTGTTTCCCGGCTAGGAAGACCATTTTCGATCCACTCTGTGTGCAAGTGCCGCTCGTTGAGTACTTATACATATACATAGATGCTCGAGCATCGTTCGCTGGTTCGCGTGGTTCGCCAAGCGAGTTATCAGGAAGAACGCGTAGCGAGGGTAAACGAGAACGCGAAAGAGAGTAGTCGATCGACGGGGTGGAAGAGGGATGGGCGAGGGGGTGAGGCGAGTGTGGCTGCTACCAACGACTAGTTACACGTATGAAATAATCTATTATCTGGAAAGGGTAGTTATATATCTGGCGCGGGCATTGAATCGCCAAGGTCGCGGTGAAGTCTTGACGGAGAAAGGAAGACGGAAGGAAAAGGTGGACGGATAAGACGGACGGAGAGGGACGAAATGACAGATAGAGTGATAAAGGAAGAGAGAAGTCTCACCGCGGTCAACGAACCTCCCCCGGCGCTCGGCTCGGCCCGCGCTGTACCCTACGTACCTACGTATCTACGTTAGCGATGTTACCAACGCAACGACCATCTACGTATGTACATACGTACGTAAGTACGTATCGGAGGGTACCAGCCTACCATTCAGTCGGCGCTGCTCTCACTGCCTAGGCGCCCACGATCTACAGGGTGTTTCTTCGTTTGTAGCCGCTGTTGCTGGCGAACGGTACCGCGTCTTTCTTCTTCCGTGGTACGTCCGCGAGGACGGCCAGTGGATCGCGGGGTTGATCCGCTGGTACAATTTGCAAACCGTATCTCTCACCCTCGCGGGAAATTGAAAAAGTTGGAACGCAATACTCGCAAGCCGGTATATACGCGTTCGCGGCGCTTTTACCACGCCGCGAATTATCTTCTTAACTTCCTCTATTTCACGAATCTAGGATCGCGATGCTCCGTTGCATTCGCGCGATATGAAACGCCCTGTGCGCGTGCATCTTAGCAAAGTGCCTCACGGTGCTTCCTCCTCCTGTTCTTCCTTCACCGCTCTTCCTCCCGTTCTCGTTTCTTCCTCTTGTATCGCTCCTCCGCCACCTTCGCCACCTGCCTCAAGTTGGGGCTCTTCTTTCTCGCCGGAGCGCGCTTCTGGAGTATCGGCGGCTACACGAGCACGGAGGTTCCTACGAAATAACAAGTGCTGAAATTTACCTAGCAACCATCTTATTTCCTTTGTTACGCTCGTGGTTGCCGGCCAGGCTTCCTCGATAGCGGTCGCGAGCAGAAGTCCGCGCTCAGCCGTCTTCGCTAGGTGTCGGACTCAATAATTAGGAGAAATATCCACAGCGGAACCGCACGTTTCTCCGCGAGTGGTCGGCTCGAACGCAACACCTACGGCACGATGCGAATATTGATGTAGCTACATATTGTACTGGAACACGCATCGCCGGAACAGACGCGGTTCTGCGTCTTTCTCTTCCACGACGCTGAAACCGCCGTGATAATAGGGTGGATTTGATTTAGGTACGCCGGCCACTTCCGTCGACGTCGTTTTGTCAAATCAACCGTAATTTCCTGCGACGTGTCGAGAGTGGAAACGGCCGCGGACCGAGCGATTTGTATCTTTTTCAATACGCTTCTGCGTTTCGTAGCTGAAGGTCGCTCCGAAAGTTCTTCGAACCTTCGACGAAGCCTAAACGATTCCAGTGATATCCAGCTGGAAGTAAAGAAGCCTGCGGAAAATGGAATGGAAGGGATTGCTTTCGCGATCGCGTCTTCGCAGGCTGCGGTTCGCGTCGGGCTGAACCAAGTTTACGATTACGCATCCCATTTCTAACTGTTCATATTATCCGCGAGCTTAGTTGACATCTCTATACTTAGCACGTAAGATTCCGTTACGTCTTGGCCAAAGTTTCCTACGACGCGGCAAGTATTTGTTTCCATCGATGCGTGAGGGACGTGCTCGCCAAGTAACGTGTGGCGTGATGCCAATGATCAAAAGGTTACTGTAAAACTCATATTCCCTGTGTTTAGCTGGTTTCCCACGTCCTTTAGCTTCAAATGCGCGCATTGCATTACAACTGGCGATTGTTTGCCATTTAAGACACGGCTGAGGAATAGTTTTACGGCATGGACGGACAAACAAGTTATGGTTGCAAAATAGTCGACGCAGAATCACAACGAAACGCATTTCTTCGTCCGGTTGTCTCAGAAATTTCTTCTTAACCGGATTATTAGATACTTAACGAGGAAGCGCGCGAGGGATTAATCGCGAGGAATTCGATGCTATCGTATGTCAGTTTTATCTATTAATGCATCTATAAATTTACAGTACCCACGAAATGATTTCTTCGTTGATAAGAATAATTGAAACCATCGCGAATACGCGTAGCTGATGCATGGCCTCTCCGTTGCTCCGCGTTTCAATTTCGTAATTACACTTTAATTATTATCATCCGGGTAATAACAGCTCGAGAAGGTTTCGAGCATCCTTTTTAGCATGACGCGCACAAAATCGTGCGTACCCGGCGACTAATGTTTAGTTCAATTAATGAAATCGGACGGCAGTTGCGCGACGTTGGCCTGCCATTTTGTTGGACCCCTGCGCTCCGGGCAACGACTTGCAACCATTCGTGTCGTTACGAGGATCCGAGCGGCGTTTTATCTAAGCGCATCGAGCGCAACCGCGCAATATTACCGGCGATAATTGCAGTCGTTGCGTAACTCGGGACTTAATCGCGCGTAAGTTCAGGATGTGCGTTACAAACGTCCCACGGGATAAATCACTCTTGCCGGCGTGGAATAATGCAGTGTTGATTTAGGCCTGGAACCGAACCTACAACCTCGAGCCGACAGGTGTACATGAATATTCAGCTGTTATCTTTCGTCGTTGATACAATGAACCGATGAGGGTGCCGCGATTATCTCGAAAAATAACCCTTCGCGAGCTTATTTTCACCACGACCCGTTTAGCGCGGTCGCGCGTCGCGATTCGCGGAATCCGCACGTTTCATCGCGACAATTAGCAGCAGCAACGCGTTTATTAAAATTCCGTTATGATACCTAATTCGATCGGGGCGAGCTGCGTGTCCCGATTTCGCTGAATACCGATACGTTAATGGAATTAATGAAACGGGAAGTGTTTACTCGGCCACGAGCGATTCATTGCCTCCGCGCGCCGTATCCTTCGCTGGTTTTCCAATACGCGTTCGTAATTGTACCTGAATATACTGGCTGGTAAACGGTACGAAGTTGCCGGTAGATACAGAAAACAAAGGTCAAGTGCGAGCGATAAAGGTGAAATGGCATTTCCCGTCGTCCTAGTAATATTGCAACTTTGAAAATCTAGGTTGACCAGGCTCCAGCTGAAGGAGTTGAAGAAGTGGTCGAGTAGTTGAATACACACTTGGGTCGCGCCCAAGTATTCTTCGATAAAAACCCCCGAGCACCTTTCCGCCACGACTCGCGCCCTTTACACGAGGCCATGCCCCTTTTTTTTATCATACAGCTATTTCGTATATGTACATCGATGAATCGAGATTGTTTTCGTCACCTGGCAGCCTCGAGCCGCAAGCAGAAAGAGTATCGCGGTGCAACGTCGCGCGATTGCTAACGCAAACAGATTCGTTAAATGTGATTTCGCTAAACGCTGGCAATTACTCGACGTAGAGTCCAGCGATTCGACGAATCTAAATTCGCGGCTGAACGACGCGAAAATGATATTTAAAATCCCCCTGTCGGCTAACCCGTAATATCGCAGCCGCGAATGCGCACGCGCATGGTAATTTATCGGTCGTATTATTAATTCCATCCCCGTGGCCTCCTAATTAATTCGATTTTCCAGCCAGGCAACGTACACCGGAGCCACCATTCACTTGTCGCTTTACAGCCCCGTTTTTCTTCCGTGAAAGCTCGCGGAATAGCCTAACACGCTATAATGGCCGAGGAAAACCAATAAAAGGGCAACGTCTCTCGTGTCGTTGGTAGACGTTCCGCGATGTAGCTGAGTCACGCGTGCCGCGTCTTTTTGCAGCGAGAGCGAACGCAACGGTACGATCCCCCGTCGCTGCCGATCGGGTATCGAGCGTGCCGCGACAACCTTCGCCAATCAAAACGAAAACATCGGCCTGGCTGGATGTAATTATGGTGGGACGTTAGGCGGCGGAATTCCGCTTCGCGGAAACACTCCGCTCGGGTGCAGTACTAACGAAGTGGCAGTGAAAAACGATGAGAACGCCGCGGAACGGTCGCTGGGTTCGCCGCCAGCTATTCTAGTGTGTGTAAACTTTGCTTAGAGCGACGCGTATATAACGTGCACCCGTCCCGGCTGAGATGTTTTCCGCGAAAGTAGCCGATGTTTGTTCAGCAGCTAACCCAACACCCTATTTGCGTGCATTGGAACACGATTCGGTGCACTCGTTCAGGTACGAGACGCATTCCTCCCCTGGGGAAATGGAATGCCTTTCGGTTACGGTAATTTGTTTGACACGTTGGCAACCGGCTGAGTTACACTTGGCTGGGTGTCACTCGAAGCCTTTCGAGATATGTAGGCTCGCGTCGTCGATAATTGAGTCAGTAGTGATTTCGAGAACGGTATGGCGGCTACCTTCTCCTTCCCGCGGAAAGGGTTGCTGGATTTATTCGCGGCATTTCGTTCGTAAAATCGTGGTATTTGGGAATTTCTGGTGGTATCGATCGTTCGTGTAATCGCTTGTTTATCGAACCGTCCTTATTCGATGGAACATCTTGCTTAAAGTTATTCGCAGCGGGATTAAATTTGGTGCCACCATAATTTCCGATTGCTGGGAATCATACAAATCCTGGAACGGGGAAGGGTGTAAACATCTGACTGTCAACCATAGAATATATTTCGTTGATCCGCATACTAACGCGCGCACAAATAAAGCACGGAACGTGCTTGGCGAGAAACAAGAGCGAACGTTCCACGGTACGGTACTCGTAAAGAACATTATGTCGGCTGTACGGCTGAATTTTTGTTTCGATTGCTGGGCGATAGACGCGAGATATTCGTTCATCGCGTTAACGTTTAATTAAATAGGAACATAATGGAGGAAAGTTTGTAATCGAGGCATAGTTACAAAAATTGCTCTTCGCGCTGCGAAACAGGAGGTTCAAATTAAAAATCTTGAAAAGAGTTTCGTGTGTGCGAAAATTAATATTCAAGCACAAAGAGCGGCTTGCTCTTTTATCCTCTTTGCATCGAAACTCGTTTTTTAGCTTACCAACTCCATTTCGCAAACTGAATCAACTATAAGCGAAGCAGATCTTTGAGAAATTTATCGAGCGCGATAACCGAGAATCGTTTCCAATTCTAGATTTACGGCAAACGATATCATTTTTGTTGCCGGTGTAATTAATCTTGCGTACCTCGTACTGAATGAAAACGAGTTATGGTTTTAATAGATATTCGTTTCAGAGTGCAGGAAAAGTGAACGAAACCGATCCCATTCGTACGTAATTTTCACATTTCCCAGGTAATCAAAGTCACGCACACGTGAGAAAGGTACTACAATAAAGCTGTCACAATAATATCTCACAATTGCGGTAATTGATTCATTCCTCTTCGTTCTGTGAACGCTGGAACTGAATCATATTGTTCTCTCAGAAGCTACAGCGATTGGATCGCGAACAAGTAACCATGGCTATCTAGCCGTGTTAGAGTTTTATCTGAAGCCTTACAACAGCGTCGTAATTAGACATGTTAATTAACGAAACGACGATAAACACGCCTAATGAACGCAAATATGATTCGCGTGCACTTGCGCTGAACACGGGTACGAAAGTGAGAAAAGAAAGGTTTTATTAATTATATATCTCGCGATAGAACGTTCAAGACTGTCGTGCGCGGTCTCTCGCAGGTAAAGGAAGCTACGGGAGTGTCTACGGTGGCAAAACACGAATATAATTCGCGGTCATGGGCTCTAAAAACGGAGCAAAGGCGTCGGTTGTAAAACTGGGGTCGCTAGCCACTTCCAGGAAGGTTACCGGGTTCTTCTTCGGTGTTTTTATCGACTTTAATTGAACCTTCGCGCTGCTCGGAGGATTTTCGCGGTATTCCACTTTCAGCTTCGAATCTCGCCGGCGCGGTTCAACCCTCGACGGTGCTCCGCGAAAGAGTTTATGCCTTTATTGCGGGGATGCATCTGGTACGCGTCTCGGGTTGGCCGTGCCGCGCATCGTCGTAAAAAGACGATATCAGCAGTATTTCGTGAATCTTGGCCTGCACCTTCCAGGAACGATGCATAACGCGTGGATACGCGGCGCGAGGCGAGCACTGCTTCTCCGCGGCCGTGCAATACGACTGGTAAAGGCGAAACGGAAATCGCGAACGAATCCTCGAAAAGCTTCGCCTCGTTCTTGTTTCTGCGCGGCTAGAACTCGCGACGATAAATGCGCCTCGCGAATCGTTCCAACGACGGTTGGATCGCGAGTTTCTTGGCACGATCGAAAAAATCTGCGATAAGTCCGCTTTCGTAACGCGTATCACCTTCAGAAAATGTACGTTTCCTCTCACCGGTAGAATTTGCCGGAACTCAGACTTTGAATTTCTTAAATTACTTCGAAATGTACTTATTTATTCCATTATTGGGCGGGAAAAATGTTAAATCTGATAAGTACCGTGAAAGGGCGCGCAATCGTAAGTTCGAATCTTCTTAGGTGGAGGACAATCGAGGCGGAGAGAGAGGGATTCACTGGATCGTTTAATGTTCCTGTAAGAAACGCGGACTCGCCTCTGCACTTTCGACCAACTTCTCGAGACGTTAGATTATAGTATACTTCGATTCACTCTCTCCTTCCCTCATCCCCCGACCCCGTTGTCTCTTTTTATCCCCCTTCGCGGAGGCGGAAAAAGTTCTTCCACCGCTCGTATAACGTAGGTGGGTGCTGCGCGCTCTCCTACCTGTGTTTCTTTCACGTTAGAGCCCTTCTGACTAAACTTCCGGCCCATTAATTTACATTAGGACATTTTTCAAGAGCCTCCGGCGCCCGTGTACCTTAAAATTGGCGAACTCTTCTTTTTCACGACGTCCCCCTCTTTCCAGGAGGGAGCGAGCCCTTCGGTTCTTCCTCGCGAGTCTCCCGTCGACGTCACGCTTCAATTCTTTACCATTAAATGCCGCGGCAAAAGGGACAGGCCATGGATAACTGTATTAGCCTCCGTGTATCGCGTTTTTATTGTTCCAAAGCGTCGCTAGCAGATAGTAAACCATGTTATTCGTGCTATCGCGACTCTTTTCCGCGTTGACACTTTTATTGAACGATGACAGCAAGCCCTCGTCAATTAGCCAGCAAGCTATACACAGGGGTGGGTGGTGCGTTCGTCGCAAACGACGCGCGTCCACAATTTTTCAGCCGCTTAAAATAGTTTCAGAACTTGCAATTTTCTAATCATTTAACGCTAAATCTTACGCGAGTAACACGATTCTGATAACGATGACGAAAACGTGGCAAGATAAATGAAATTTGCGACGGACGCGAAATACGCGACGTTTAAATTTTTAATGGCGTATTTCATTTTGAAACGCCGCACTGTACACACGATAATAATACGGTGAAATTAAAATGACCAGTACAGTTTGCGTTTAGATTATCCTTCGCAACTCCAACCGGGATTAATATGAATATTGACACACAACATTAAATTGTATTCACTGATTCAATAGCAACCACGGCATTGCGTAATCGAGGCTGATGCGGGTATTAACAACTGAAACGCTCTACTCGTATCAACAATAATGTTTCGTATTTATCGACTTGATCCGAATACACGTCTACTTTTCTTTCACAAATTCTTGATGCGCTCGTCTGCGCACCGTTCAAACCAGCGAAGAGGGATTAACGAAAACTGTTATCGTAGAATAATGAAATAATATCGCGGAATGTATCGAAAGAAAGTGTCGAAATATTTTGTTTCGACCCGCGAAATGGCGCGACCGGACAATAAATTTATTCAGCGATTAAATCCGTCAGAAAAATTCGCCGAATTCCGGCAGCAGCGGCAATATGCTCGCCAATGGAATCCAACCGCCGATTGGCTTTTTTAATACGTCACGTCTATTACAAACGACCCTATTATCACGCGGAACGTGTTGGTAAATGTTCCAAAACGACATTTTCATTTCTGTTTCAGCACACTTTAACGGGCCACTGCGGAAAGGTGATGGCGGCGAAGTTTCTTGGCGAGCCTTCAAAAGTAGTTACAGGCAGTCACGACCGTACTCTAAAAATTTGGGACCTGCGTAGCAAAGCGTGTAAGTAACCAAGCGGGGAAACAAATACGCGGAGAGCATTGGCGAGCGTTAATCCTTTAACAGCGACGCGAGGCATCGTCGACTCTATGGACGGAAAGTAACGCGCTGCGTTAACCGTAATCGCGTTTCTCATTATAGCGATTTGTCATGAATAATGCTAATATACTTACCCGCATCTTGGGACAATAAGAGGCGAATCTGGTTGCTTTTATGCATGCGTATCGCTGGGCTGTAAGCTTCAGACCGCCCCTCCCAACTGAGCGGATGAAAATTTATGAAAATTTAACAGCTTTTATGCGACTTGTCAACGACTGCTGACCGATTTTTGTTACGCGCGAACGCGCGTATTAATACTAAATTTAACGAGCACAGCCATTTTTGTAACCGTGATTTTATCTTCGCGAACACAACTGGCGATGTTTTTTAAAGTAATTAAGATGCTGCGCCGTGATCGTATTCGTAATTGAATTATATACTTGTAAAGTGAAAATAATAGAGTAGAAATGGAATGGCTCGAGGAATCCAGCATCAAATATACATTTTTCTTTTTCACTGCATTCAAAGGGATGGCTCGCGAACCAACTTTTTGCTGTATTACCATATTTTTCTGCACTATAGGCGCGCCTATATTATATTATATATTATAGTATATTTCGAAGCTCAATTATTTGTTTCAAACAATATTATGTTTCTTCACTATTTCTTCTGAATCATTGAATCCTAAAGCAGATATTGAATCGTATAGTATTAGTAGTACAAATCGATCATTGGTCCGGATATTTACGTACGAGCGATAACATAGATTTCAGAATACTCCATGATTAAAATATGAAGTTAGTTCGATAACTTTGAACGTTCTGTTCAAGATTGACAACGTCGCGAGTGGTTCTCGAATGAAGGTAATTTTTCGTCGCGTCATCGGTTCGCGAGATTAATTAAGACGATAACGTTCTTATTGGTAGTTAGCGAAATCTTTTCCAACTTGCTTCAACCTGCAGTTTTCTTGTCGCGCGGACGACCTTTTGTTCCCGGTCATTGACGGCCCTAACGGATGATGTTTTTCGATAAAAAGGCTCGATAAGAAATTGGTGAATTCACGGGGGATGAATGAGGGCCCATTTTAAAGCTAGATGGGGCGAACGATTAAGGAGGAACTTGCGACAGAAGAAATTTAATTTAGATCAGCTTGTAACGTGACAGCCTTAATACTGTTCCGCGGTTTTAATATAAAAGTTCCCGAAAGTTTCTCGAATAGATTATTTGGCGAATCGCCTACTGTCTTAGACTGAATATTTTAACGCTGAAACCTTAATGAAATGCAAATTGCTTGTACACAGACCGCTAACGAAGATGTATAATAGGTGCCATTGTTGGCGAGGAAATTTCGCCTCCTTTCTTTTTTCTTTCATCCTCATGGACAGGCTATATTAAAAAGTACCGAGGCTGTAATAATTTTAATATTCATGTTTTAGCTTCAGCATTAAGAAACGAGCGAAGAGATCATGGTCGCGAGAAGAAAAATTGAACGAGTGCAAGTGCTTTATTGATTTCTCCAAAGTGTTCGATAATTCTCATCCACGCGAAATCATTAGAATCGATATTTATAGAGTCAATGAAACAGGGTTTGTTGTGCAAATTTTCTTCTACGACAATTAACTTATGGACGGAGAAAGTATCGAGAGTTCTTTCTACCTTCGTAACGCGCGTTTCTCAAAAAAGAGTTATGGTACCGTGTCGTGACAGTTGACGATCAACGTGAAGCATATGACGAAAATAATTCAACGCGGTGTTATTTACCGTTCAAACATTTACATAGAATTGTCAACAAATATTGGAATTATTTTGGAAACAGGCGGCGTCTAAAAATGGAGGAGTTCGTTTCCATATGCGATATCAATTTGTGTACACGCGGAAATTGTCAGCTGTTTGCGTGAGAAATATTCAGCTCGATAATGCTTCCAATATACGATTCCTTTTATTTGATGTCACCCCTTACCTCTCGGCTTGATATATGTCCCGCTTTAGAATTTCAAGCGTTTGCACGTGGTTGTATATTTGTGTCCCATCGAGAATTAAATTCTTTTACCAATTTCTGTACAAAATGTCCCGCTTTAAGCTACTGTCGTATAAAGAAATAACGCGTGACTCCAAAAATTTGTTAAATCAGTCAACGTCTGCTGTTAGTATCAACCACTGCTTCCCTACTACTGATTTTACAGTCCAGAGAACACTTTTCCAACCATCGCGAACAATACCGTTTCATTCTTTTCCGATTAATCATTTTGATTCTCCGTTCTCTGTTTATCTGTTATTATTTGCAGATAAAAAGAATGTAAGTGTTCACTTCGCGTGATCGCCAAGATCGCATCGTGTGCGTACTTCCTTTTCTGTTTCTTGCACATCATTTTTTTTCGCATGCAATAACGGGATTTATCGAACGAACAGATAAAATATTATATTCCGGCTGCAAGCCAAGTCGGAACATGTTCGAACCAACGTTCCTTCAAATGAATCTCGAATCGAGATTCGACCGCGCAGATGTACGTTTCGAAAAACGCGCCAGCTTTATCTGCGTAAATTCGACGACGCGCCCATCGATTTACCTTTATCGAGGAACGAAAAAAGAAAAAAAAATGGAATTTATCGCCCCGCCGTGACGCGGATCCCATCGGAAAAACTTGTATTCCTGACGAAATTATATGAAATGGAATTTTTATTATCGAATTGATCATTGAGAACCGATAAGCCGATTATTTACAACCGCTCGAAGCGGTCGTGCCTCGAGAATGAAATATACCGTGCGGGGGTGGCGGCCGAAGATTCAGCTGCGAAATAGCTTCTACAGACCCTGGCACATTTTCGAGCCACGATCCTACCCGATAGGCGGCATTTTAAACGCGAGGTCAAAGCGATAATTTACCGTCGAGGCGAAAGTGGCCGTTCCCGCGAAGCGCAGACAACGCCAGGCTCTATCTGCGACCAGGGGTGGCTTTAAGGGTTGCAAGAGAAGGTAAATCGAACGGCGCGAGGACACGTGCCAGTGGTACGAACCAAGCTATCGAAAGGCACGAATGATTCGCAAATGTATGCGGGGTTCGTATCGGATCCCTGCGGGTCGCTGACTAATCTCGCGGAACCGTATCATCCGAAGAACTGTCCGAGATATCGATTTCCACTCCGGTCGACGGAGTGCAGGGAGCGGAAGCACGGCCCATCGAGGCTCCGATTCTATTGACAAAGGATACAGTGTACCCTGCCGCGGACGATAGTACACTGGTCCTATTAATTTGCAAGTTTCTGCCAAAGGATCATCCCGAAGTTTGCCCGCAGTCACCGAGATTGTTGCCGCGTTTTCGTTCGAGGCAGCTCGAAAATCGTGCGCGCCGCGATCGAGGTTGGAATAGGTCGCGATAAAATATCAGTCGTCGTACCGGTTTCGAACGCGGTGGATGCCGCCGTGAATCGTTTCGGTTTTGCAAGTTTTTGCGCCGCGTTTCCATTTGCCCGACGAGCGCCGCGCTCGGATACACCCAGCTGTCCGGATAATCCCAGTCATTTCGGAGCCACCCTGTAGAGCAATAATAGGACGGGCCGCGGGTGCGCGTGGAACGCGAAAAAAAAAGAAAAAAAAAAGAAAAAAAAAAGAAAAAGCGGAGTTCTTTCGCCAAGTTGTCCCAGGCGGACGCGAGCACTCGACGAACCTAGACGCGGAAAGGCGAAACTTGAAATACTTTTTTCCCTCGTCGCGGCGCAGGCGCGCGACACGACCGCTCGGTTCTTCCCTTTTTTTTTTCTTTTTTTTTTTTCCTTTCGTTTCTGCACGCGTATAAATATAAAGGTGGTTTAGGAGCGGCACCAGCGGCGCGCACTTGAACCGTTCCCAAAATTTGTACGCTTTCACGAGTTAAATCCGAGTTAATTTTCGCGCCGCTCGAGCCAGAGGGGGACCTCGTTCGGGGTTGATACACGCAAACAGAGGCCGGACATTCATTTCGGTTCGGGGTTCTCGCGCTTTTGTCGTGAACGCGGCACCCCGCAGGGGCGGAAGGGTTGGGCGAAATAGTGAAAACCGAGCCCTCCGCTATCAGGGAAAGGCGGACGACGGCGGCGGAGGTGTACAAAAGTTTTGCGCGAATAAATCTCGCTACGCAAGGAGCGGACAATGGGGGACGCCGTTGCTGAAAGCGCGTTTAAGCGTGAATTATTGTTTAGCTTGGACGCTTTAAGACAAAAACGATGCTTAAAGTGGATCAGCTGTTTTCTATCGGAGCATTATCCCTCTTACCGCTCCTCCCGTTCTATCATCCCGTTACCATTTCACAGCTGCCACGGCTTAGGGAAACGACCGCTACGTAACCGTATCTTCCTTTTTAATTGGGAGATTTCTATCTACAACCAGCGGCAAATATTTAACGGAATCGGGAACGTTATGACTTGAAAATGTTTCATTCCAAACCGTGCCCGCGTTACGATGGTAAACAGGTTGTAAGTTATAATTTGTTTTCTTCCATTTCTTTTTTTTTTTTTTTTTTTTTTAACGAGCACGCTTTATATACGTTTCGTGCTGGAGTTTATTTAACGGAAACGGGAAATCTAACGAGGGGAGATAAATATTTATCGGTTCGAGTGATTTTATTTTCATCCATCTTTTCGATCGGCCAGGCTGGTAAAAATTAATTGCCCCGCTTCTGTTTATCTAATCGAGCACAATATCGGCCGTGCAGGCGAATAAATATCATTTTTCGGAAGGCGGGCAAAAAAAGATTCGACCCGAGAATATGGCATGAGCGGTCCTGAACTGGGTCATCTGAAATGCTACATATTTCATGATACTTAACAGTGATTTCCCGTTGCTTCGTTCCCCGATACATTTTCAAGTATCCTTTCGCGATGTAATTCGTCCGTACATCTGGAATATCCATTATTCCTTCGCGGAACCCGTTTCGTAGCGCGCGCACGCTTTCGCGTTACGCGCGTTACTTGACACAGGCCGTTGAAGAATGTAGATTAGCCTTTAAAAATCGAAAAACAGAATACGTTTGCGAGATTGAAAGCACTTGGAAGCTCTGGCTTATAGTTAACTGTAATCCATTGAGAACTCTCCCCGGTTAATGCCGGCAGCAGCAGCAGCAGCAGCAGCAGCAGCAGCAGGAAAAGTGAATCGACGTCGAGGAACGCTTACCTACTTTACGCTGTGTACTTCAGTTGCTCGAATCCGGAGAGCGTTGCCGTTCGAAACTCGCAGCGGACGAAACGGATACAACGAATACGTAAAGGGGGGTATAAATTAATATTTACGTCGTCTCGATACGCGTGGAATTTAAAGCGCGAGGGGGAATCGAGCTACCGTTTGATGTCGAGTAACGTTCGAGGAAATATTATCACATAATAATAAATTGGCCGCTACGTATCATTAGCATCTAACCCGGCGAGGTAATTAATAGAAATAACGCGAACGATAGATTGAATTTAAGAGATCGAGATCGTTTTATGAAGGCGTTAAGCGTCGCGATTAAAGCTTGGATTTCTGTTTAGAAAACGCTTCCCACCGCACTTATGCACGAACGAACCTAACTAAGAACGGTACTAATGATACGGAGAAATTAGATTTGCGTAATTTGCACGTCATTCTCACGTGTCAATTTTAAGTTACGAATAATTACTAAGCGTCGGCAGCTACGCTGGTTTAGTCCTCGCTTGTGCGTACAATCTGTTCCTCGGGAACGATGATTCATCGCTGGAATGTTCGTATTTCACTCGCATTAACATTGGGATTCAACCGTGTAATCATCATTACCACTTGCAAATAAGCCGGGTAAATTAAACGCACCCATTAGTTGTTAAAAAGATCGTCGGAAAAATTCACTGCTCGTCGCCGCTTAATTTATTTTTAATACACGAGAGTCGGTCGTGTAACGTGCAATTATACAAAGAGTACATGTATTGTCAATTGCGCGCGTTTCTTCGCGTCAATTCGAGATTCTGACAACTCTATATCGTACAGTTTTCACAGACATCCCATTTTTCAGTTACATTTTTAGCGGCTTAGGCTGCTCTGACGAGATTTGTATAAAAAATCTGCGAGTCACCGTCCACGCGAGATAAATTACGGAACGTGTAATCATACAACAACTTTTCATGCGTGAAAATCGCGAAAATCGCGAAAATTTCGCCGTGTTGAAATTGGAAATTTCGTTTTTATGGTGCTTTCGGCGGAAACTTTCGAACACGGAGTCCACCGTGCATTATTCGAATATCGCATACGTTCGACCATGCTCAGTTGCGCGTGCGTTTGCGTTGACGTGTTCGAACACGCGTAGATCGATGCTTCTATTTATTGTACCGTTAACAGCGAAGGTTTCGACGGATCTTACGGGTCATTAATGCGTTTTCGCGAAACGTTCGAACGATATTATAGGGTCGTCGACTCGCGTTGAATCGCGAACAAGTAGTCCTCGTCGCGCGGCGATTTCGATTTTATTAAAAGGAACCGTAACAAGCGGCATTAAAAATCAATTAGCTCTAACCGAAGGAAACGAGGCTTCGCGATCCGAGGAGCCTTCGAGACAACTGGAAACGGTGTTCGTAAACGTTAATTACGGTTACATTTTGTGACGATATTACGGATACCGGATTTCGAGTCGAGGAACGGGTCCGTGTTTCTGAGGCGGAGGAAAGTAATACCGATTTCTGAGCGCGAAAAGGGAAGAGTAGAACATTGGATTATTACATCTTATATAAGAGCAAGCGTTATGTAAAATGTACGAAGCGAGGATTTGATCGTAAACGTTACTTGTTCGACCACGTAGCGGTTAACATCGAACTATACGAGATTGGTACCACAATTTTCTGCGCAGTAATTATAGGAATTCTATTGCTATACATATCGTTATTTGTAAAAATGGAAAAAAAACTATTGTTCGCTCTAAAAGAAATCAGAATTTCCGCGAAAGGAGGAGGAAATTCATTTTACGGTGCGAAATGAATTCCTTCGAACATTTTTGCTTAGATGGAAAAATAAGGGGTAGTTGGTCGCTGAACCCTCTCCGCTTTCCCGCGGAGCGCGGTTTAATTACGATTAATTGGCAAACCTTATTCATTAGGGATTACTAAATGCAATCGAAGTCTGGAACAATTGGCGTCATGTCTGCGGGCCCCGTTCCCCTTTGTCTCCCGTCGAATCCGTCGATACCTATTGTCGAAGGATTCGCCGAACGGTTATTGGCTGCTGAACGGCGGGGCTATAAATAACGCTAGTCGACTTATTATGTCTAGCCTTCGCACAATTACGAATCCCTCGCGTAGGAATGCCCGTTCTACTTCGTTCCCACTGGTCCCCATTAAATCAAAAGTGATTTACCAGCCGATCAATTAACTTGTTGAACTTACCGTGACGATACGTCGGTTATCGATATCGCTCGAGGCTCTGCGCCTCCTATGGAGATGGAATTACTGGGTTCAATTACTTCGCGGTGATACATCATACCTGTCAACTTAGGTGTACCGACGTAAGCAGATTTTATGTGAACGTGGATGCACGCGCCGCGATTCGAATCCCAGATCGAGAGCAGAGATTGCCACCTCGACTCTTGCTTTTTTTTTCACCCGTGTGTGTCGCGTTTTATAATTAAAATCAATTTCCTTCGGCTGGCTACAAATGACAGAATCGAATTGCAAGGACTCCGCGACACGTAGTCCGCGTTCCGCGCTATATATTTTTTTTTATCAGACGTACGAGAGAAGATCGTTCTCCGAGCTGGATGTTCGACGCGAATCAAACTCTGTTTACAGGCATAGAGACGAAGTTCGCGGGCTCCAGTTGCAACGATCTGGTCACTTCCGACGGAGCTGGTTCCACGATAATCAGCGGCCATTTCGATCAGAGAATTCGATTTTGGGATACCAGAGCCGAGTCCAGCTCGAACGATATACTGTTGGAGGGGAAGGTCACGTCGCTGGATTTATCTCGTGGTAAGTTTTCGTATATTTATATACTACAATTACTATTACAATTAAACTCTAAACGTACGAGAAAGGTTCGCTGATTGTTGGTTTCTTGTTCTCGCGATACACAGAACTTCGATTATAGTTTGTCGAATGTATAAAACCGATATTTGCTAATGTCGTGAGTGTTTTATAGCTTTGTCGTGTAGCAACTGATTGAAAGAGCGCGGTGTAAAAAATGGAAAAAAAGTGAGCACGTCGGTAACCAGATGGCTACGAGATTGCACGAAGATGTATCGCGATAGGAATGTCCATTCGAGAGATACTCCTTATAAAGATGAGCAGATACGGTTTGCTACATAAAACATAAAGCTCTTTATAACTTAAGAACGAGGTCGAATGGAAGGTAAATTTGTAACGCATGATCGTAACGTATGAAATGTTTCTTCTGAAAATTCGCTGTCAATTAACCGCATTTCGTACCCCGCGTAACGTATCGCGCGCCTCCGGGGTATTTTCATTAATTTCGATGGAATGGGAGTAGAATTCGAACGAAACGACGTCGCGGAGACTATAAAATTCTGCTCGATTACATCGCGCCTCTCTAATGCTTTTCCTTTATCATTCACCGTAATACATTATGTATACTTCCATTAAAGTATAATATACCATTTCTTTGGAAATGTGGCCGCTGGATTCGGAACGAAATCTTCTCGAACACCGCCCCATAAGATTTATACACCTCGAAAGAATCGCTTACTTACGTCGAGGATTGCACGATCGCGTCGCTCGTTTATTAACGAAACTTTTTTGAGCTGCAATTTGATTGAGCCCAAGACCATGGCGTTGTCTTCGTTTAAACTCGTAGTCACGTGTTGCGCGTCTAATTCTACTCGTGCCATCAATTTAATTTGAAAATCAACGATCTGGAAACGAAAGTCGCGATATCTGCTTGCTTTCAGATGCAAATTACCTTTTGAGCTGCGTCAGGGACGACACGTTGAAGCTCATCGATCTGCGGATGAAGAAGATCATCGGGTCGTTTAGGTGAGCGCGGTATTTCCGTCTGCAGCGTACATATCGTGTAATATTTTTAAGAATAAATATAGTACTAATGGTAACGTGCAATTTGGTTAATGTTTAGCGCCGATGGCTTTAAAGTCGGCTTCGACTGGACGCGAGCAACTTTCAGCCCGGATGGCCAATACATAGCTGTTGGCTCGTCGGACGGATCCGTCTTCATTTGGTCAGTGGCCACGAACATGATTGAGACCGTGTTGAAAAACCATTCGTAAGTAACTTTACTCTATCATTAAGCATGCATCCGTACTAACAATTAATCACTGGCGGTAATTCGGATTTGATTACAACTTTCCTCGACCGCAGATGACGGATAGAAGTTTTATAAACGACTGATGGAATCTATTACTCAGACTTCTGACTGACGGAGTGCGGAATCATTACGAATCGCAGCTCCGAGCGAGCTCGATCTCTCTCATTTTCGGAATCGGCGTTCATATCTAAAAATCGAGCATTATATTTTTTATTATTAGACATATCCGTGTTCCAATAGATATTGCAATCAGTTTTTTCGTATCGATTGCAACGCGCAATAACGATATTAAACTCTGAACAGTTTGAAATTAAATTTTATAAAGCTTTTTACGAGCTTCGCTGTCAATAATAATAAAAAATATTGAAATCGGAAATTTCGTCAGCAATATTGCTACAGCTGTTATCCGTATAGGATATCTTTTATTACTCGTGTTCGAAAGAACACGAAGTCGCGCATAATACGCAATATTTTATTTATCTTAGAGTGACTTTTTTCCCTGGCTCGGATTTGCGGACGATATTCGTGTAAACAATTTTCAAGGATTGATTTCCGTTCGCAACAAAAAGCTGATTTCTTTTTGTTTATCCCCTTTTCCAATGTATGACACGAAGGTACAAAACGGCAGGACAATAAGCGGAAATCGATTTACCCTTTCGCACGCAGCGAAACCGAGGGTACTAAAAACTTCATTCGGAGAATAGAAAACGCAGAAATTATCCGCGTACATTGTTCAAGTATCCGAAGAAATTATCACGCGTTTATTTTACCGCAACGTTGCGCGCAAGTATCAATATCGAGTCCCGTTACACGATTTACCGATCAGATTGCTGGCGATCGACTCGTTTTTTGTGCCAAATCCGACATTAAAACCGCGGCTTTTTAAACAAATCACGCCTGAATCTTTTATCGTGCGGGTCCGCTGGTGCGGCGACGTTATACCTAAATAAGTGGGCATTAAAAGCCCGTTAACATCAAATTAAAAGTCATTCCAGAGCGACCACTCTATCCGCGGCTATTAAGGCGTGCAGCTTCTTTTACCTAATTTTTACCTTTTCGTTTTTCCTCTGACGTAGCCGTTGATCGCCTCAACTTGAATGCACGCTAAGTGTGCCGGCGAAAGCACGAAACTGTTCATAATTTCACTGTTGGGCGCGAGAATGGCCTCAAGACACTTGGGTCGTTTTTGCATAAGACCCGTAGCTTTCTTACTTTCTTCTGCATACGTATATATTTGCGTGGTGAATTTTATATGAAAAATACTATAATTATTCTCTTTGTCGTCTTCAATCGCCGCGTAAACGCGTCGTCGAACGATTTTTTATTCCACCCCCCTCCGACTCTCCTCTCAATTTCTGTTTTCATTGTAAAAGCTTCTAAACATTTCACTTAATCAACTATCGCACAATGTAGCAGCGACTTCGGTAAGTATCTCGGAATTTTTTCGAGTTGTTCGAAAGCCTGGAACAGGAAAAAAAAAGAAGGAAAAAGAAAAACTCTGCGCGGACCTCAATGACCCAGTTTGCATACGGAGAGTGAAAAAATAAGTTTGCCTACGGAGGGATAAAATCAACGGAGCTGCGGAGAATTCTGTGAATCGTTACACCTGCTGCTGTGCGGGCTGATGCTTCTTGCGTAACAATTTCACGTGCTTATTTCTCGTATCATTCCGTGCAGTCACGTACGTACGTACAACGAGGTATCATTTTTTAAACCCACCACTTGTACGTCACGTGTGTAATTTATATCGCGACTCCGACTGCGCGGTAATGAAATTGCGGGATGAAGAAGTATTATCGCATCGAAAATTTGGTTTTGGCACCGAGACTCCCGTCGCATCCGACGGTACAATTGCGGCGAGCATCTTCGGATACTTTGCATACCGTCAGAAGACGCGAGAGCTATGCGGTGTGTCCCTTAACGCGATGCACCCACACGTACGAACAGATGCGTCCCCTAACCTTCGTCGAGCGAGCTGGAAAGGTCCAGAAAAATATTTCGGCGTGACCCGATTTCCTCCTCCAACTTTTTCGGTTGTATATCTACGGACACACCCGCCCATTTCACGTAGACCCTGGGCACATAATATTTTTATATATATATATATATGCATATTATATACAGTCGTACGAAGGCGTGTAGGTGTTCTCGCACGGACGACTGTACGCGTGTGCATGCAATAGATCGCGATATCGCAAATTTATACGGTAGCGTGGATGCCAGCAACTTCCTCAAGCCACCGTGTCGGCTCCCGCAATTCATACTGTCGCATCGGGTGAACGAGTACCGTTCGTCAAGGACGCGTGTGTGTGGCAGAAGGTTCAATTTTTGTCTCATCTCGGGTCCCTTGTGCGTTGTAGAAAAAATGGAAAGCGCTCTTATCGTAAATGTAGTGGCGTAATTTACGTGTGCCTCGCGTACTTTGGAATCGAACGCTTCGAGAACGAGAATAACGCGAACTACAGAAAAGGGGCGAATTTTTTTCTAAATCTAACGAGTTTTTAGTTTCTTCATACGAGTTTCTATTCCTTTGCTCTTTCACACGTCTACGTCCTCCTTCTTCGAGGACTCATTTTGAAAGATTCGCGGAACTTAATTCGAAGAGGGGCCAGTACGTACAACCGCCCCGTTTCCGGTCATCGGCAGCGGTCACTTTGATTGCGAGTGTCACGGTGGGTAGACCGCGAGATCCGTTCTGCAATTATCTCTTCCTTATTACCCCTTTCTTAGCCGTTGACCGCTTCGTTCACGGCCTCCTCGAGTTTCCCAAGGACGCAGGATCTTCGGTGGTGGTTTCTATGGGAGAGCCCAGCGGGCGGTTGTAGTCTAGCGTGTACCTAAGTGCCGGTCGTATCGAAAAATGGCTTAAGCACCGGTCACGTAGGGAAGCTGGTCCAGTGAGTTGGCCTGCGCGCGCGATTTCGCCGGTGTATGCGCACGTTTCACTGTTATTACTTTCACCGTGGCTGAAGGGGCGCTCGTGGTCAGCGTCATCTTTCGTCGTCATCTCTCCTAGTCGTCCTCATCACCTTCGTCCTCTCTATCGTTCCCCTCGTCTTCGCCCGATCGCGGCGGACGTACGGGCTGGCAATCGTGTAATTCATACGTTGCGCGGCGGTGCCAGCGCGCTCAGGAATCCCCGGGACTAACTTAATAAGCGCCTCGCCCTTTCAACCCCTCCCCACCGGCACCCATCCGCGCCCAGCCTCTCGCTGGCTAGATTCCATGATCCCGTATTTAATGCGCGCTCCGCCAAGTCGGATACGCGTACCCACATCCATCATGGATAACGCGTGAGATTCGGCCGTTCCGCGAAATCCACCCCTCCTCTAAAACCCCCGCGATGGATGCGTAACTTCGAGTAAGACGCGGCGTTAACGGATTACCTCGCGCGCTCCTCGTCCTGCCTGCCTTGTCGCGCGAAAAATTTCGCGAACCACTCGTTACGCACGTTTTCCGCGTTCGTTTTTCCTACGCGCGCTGCTCATTTCAGCGCGGAAGAGGCACCACTTTGTCCTTTCGATCGTTGATATTACGCGCGCGGTAATTATTTCTCGCGGTAACTGTTCGCGTTCGTTGAACTCCGTACGGAGCGTCTTTTGTACAGGTCGACGCAACTTTTCATTGCGCGCAATGCAAAACGAACGACTCGACCTGCAACAGGAAGTGAATTTCGAGTCACTCTCCAAACTTGTTTACCCTCTCGCCACCTATTTCGCACTATAATTAACGGATGTTCCATTGGCCAGGGTAAATTCCTGTTCCGCGGACGCGAGTATCCTGTTTGCTCGCATAAAATTGCAGGGCGATCGTTTATCAACCGCGCGATTGCCGCATTAAAACACTTAACAAATGGTAAGAACGAAGTATTATATTATAGTGCGCGTTTATTGTCCGATTTGTTTGCGTAATTATACGAGTTTACGCAGCACGGAGTAACGACGCGGTTGACACTACGGTTTCAGGTTTACGGTAATTTAGTTTCGTGCACTTTTACGATAATGCAGAAATGAAATTTTACGCAGAGGAAAGTCCGGACGTTTTATATCGTTTAGAGCCAATTAGAGGTATCTGATGTCTCTGTTAGAAATTTATATCGGCGCTGTTAAAGTTAGCATCGATTATCGCTCGTCGCGGGTAATCGCGCTCGCGTCTGCATTCACGAGCGCACCGCAGATGGACCATTTTTCAATACGACGCCACTCGCTTTGAAACGAACTCGGGGAACGTTAGATAAAATGTACCAATTACATTTGACGCTTGTATTTCTGTTCGTACGTCCGTTCGAAATATTCATATTCCAAGTTCCATTGCCAGCGTACGGATAAAATGGAAATTAATTAGTAACAATCAGGCGTACGCGCGTGCCGCGCGAACGAATTGAATTAGATAATTCATCACCGCGACACTCGTCGTTTAATCGTTCTTTACTGTTCGAGTAACGTTGGAACACGCTCGTATCGGTGGGTAGGAGAGCCGAGCGTTTGAGATCGCTAATAGTTTCATTCCCGTTTGATCTACGCCTCCTCTGCCCCGTAATTAATAGCGTAGAATTGCGATAATGCCTTTATTTACATTTCAAATATACCCGGCCCGTTTATGTGCGGTTAACTCGCGCTTCCTGCTCCTGGCCGTTACGGCTAATTCGAGAAAAATTCCATTAATCTCGAATCGCGGCACCCGAAAGACACGTTCGCATTAACAGATAAGGGGAATAATTTCAACCGTCGTTAACTCGGGCAGCCAGAATGCGGAAAATGAGAGGAAGCGTCCGTTGTACAAAGGTTTTCCCACGTGCGCCAAGGGGGAGCGGGAATAAAGGCTATCATTCCGCCGCGATCCAGCGATACCTTGATTTGTGTAACTTGTTATTAATAAATAAGTGCGTACCGAGGCGTGGTAACAGCCCGGGTTATTATTCTTTTCAGCGGTAACTGACAAGTAACAGCGTCTCATAAACATTACTGCGCCATATTTCACTCACGCACGCATTTATGGCGATTTCGTCTTGTAGTTTACGAGTGGATGGCTCGCCGCGATAGTTAGAGGGTATAACCGAACCCCTAAGGAAGTAGTCCGATTAGTGTATTTCATGGCTCTTCCCCATGCCGTTCCCCATTTTCTTCCCTATTTTTCTTTCCGCTCTATTCTGTCACCGTTGTAACACGCGATTAAGCGTCATCTGCAATCCTACGGATTCAAAGACGCGACACGCTTGCTCCTTTCAGAAGCAAATCGTTTATGACGGTCGCCTCTAATCCTTTTCTAACATCTGCACTCGTTCTCACGAGGAGCATCGCTGTTACGTAGCAAGATATCGAACTATCGGACCATCGAACGTTGAAAAGTTCGTTCGAGAAATATGGTATCATCGCACTCGCGTATTTTCTTCTCAAGAGACGCGCACCACGAGGCGAACGATTGTTCGCGGCAACGATTAAGTCGAACAAGGATTTCTATCAGAGATTACATAATTTCCCCGACAAGGCAAAAATGTTATTCCATTCACAGCCAGTTCTGACATCTGTCTTCGTTCAAGGTAGACGTCCGTCTGTCGGGTAAAAGCTGTGATTAACGGTTAATGCCAGGGTTCGACGATCGAGTGTATCCCGGACCACACTTGAATTGTTAGGAATCACTGGGCCCCTCTAATTGTACGGATGTAATATACTACCGGACACCTGAGTATGGAAATCTCGCCGCTCATTGCTCTCTTATTCGACTCGCGGATCCTTTAATAAGCGAGCTGCCGATAACGCTAAAACAGACGGCAGCGGGACGGCCCAGCGATTTATGGCGTTGCTTTACGACCGAGCCGAGTAAATATTTACAGAGATCGTAAACGCAACAGCAGCAATTAGCCGTGACGTATTCATAAATTTCTTCAATCGACCGTTATCCGGCTGATCGATGAAACGTGGCGGAGTTCTAATCGTCGCGCTAGAGCGTCAGAGCCGAATAGATTTCCTTGGCCATGTTCGAACGCTCCAGCCGAATTCGACTGTATTATTTCCGAACCGCGCCACGGGCGATCAACTGTAAGTTCCGACACTTCCGAGATGCGATACGATGAATACCGAGCCCGCCATTTCCGTTAGAAATTAATTCGATGAAACCATGTTGGAACGATAATGCCTGCAAACGATATGTTACAAGCACGATATCGGATACGTGATTTTGAAACTCTGCGTTGTGGATTTCACCGAGCCCAGCTGGCTGCGTTATCATACAATCAGCAGCAGAACTTGGAGAGATCCAAGTGTCGATATTTAACGCTGCTCGACGAGCATTCTACTTTGGAATTTTGGTGGAATTGAAAACCAGTCGAGTTCCCGTGAATCAACGCGAACTCTTCTTCTCGATGATCGCGATCTGAGCATCTCAGCAACGACGATGGCGTAGAGCCATCGTAGGATCTCGATGCGTTAGAGTTAGTCGGAACTCTACGAAGATATCGAGAATGTTCGCGTCGCTTCGTTTCAAGAGCGATGCGGGGAGCCGTGCAATTGAAAGTTCGATGTTAAATTACTGTTACAACGTTGGGAGTTCCGATTTCTAACAGGGCACACCCGCCACGCTCGCTAAGATCCGGGCATTAACGATTTAATCGGGTCGGAAACGCAATAGTCTCTTCGAGCACCGCGTATTTTGTCTCTATCCATCGTCTATCGACAGCCGCCGAGTAACTGAATAGGTTCGATGCCGCCAATGAATTAGACAGGGAAATGGGTCGATACGGTGATTGAAAATGTAATGAAAATTCAGCGTGCTCTCTCGAGGACAATAAGAGGGAAAGACGGCCGGTAAACACGTCAGGTGAGAAAGATTAGAGTACAACGGGTGATCGTGTCGGCGCGCGTATGGACGTGGTACGTGTGTACAGACTTCTGGCCATTCGTAGCAGCCGGGAAACCAATCTCCCTGGCATTCCCTGATGAGTATCAGATCGATTTCATTGTCGTCGAGCGTAACGAACCATCGTCGGAGATCAGTTGCCCTCTGGCACTCTTTTCGCCTAACACAATTTCGTTTCTGGGCCAATGATCGGCCGGTCCGGCACGATATTATGCCATTTATCTTCGTCGTATCTTCGGAAAGGCAAGCGCCGGCGAACTCTTTATCTGTTTCTCCCATTCCTGGTCCCTTCGTGCCAGGAGTAGGCAGCTGGTACGGATATACATGTCACCGCGACCTCGTGCCTTCTTTTCCACCCCCGTTGCTTCATATTTTTCCCCCTCCCCGCTTTCCGCCTTAACAATTCCCCCTTTGGTCGGCGCATTTTGCTATTGACGATCAGTTTTCGATAAAACCTTTCCATCAAGTCCATACAGATTCCTTTCTTCCGCGGTTATTCACATCGGCTCTCTCAACCAGGTCGTTCTCCAGCCAGCACGCTTCGAGTTGTCGCATTCTTTGCAATTAGAAGCGTAGCAGCAAGATTGTTTGCAAAATTTTCAAAATTATTCGCTTGGTTTCGAAGGACTTGCAACGAATGATCTGCTCTCTGCTTTTCTAGTAGAATCAATCGCAAATGTAGAAGCGATCCTTTAGTGTTAAGTAAATTAGAAGCGTAACAGCAAGATTATTTGCAAAATTTTCAAAATTATTCGCTTGGTTTCAAAGGACTTGCAACGAATGATCTGCTCTCTGCTTTTCTAGCGAAATAAATCGCCAATGTAGAAGCGATCCTTTAGTGTTAAGTAAATTAGAAGCATAGTAGCAAGATTATTTGCAAAATTTCCAAAATCATTCGCTTGCTTTCGATGGACTTGCAACGAATGATCTGCTCTCTGCTTTTCTAGTAGAATCAATCGCAAATGTAGAAGCTATCTTTCGTGTTAAGTAAATTAGGAGCGTAGCAGCAAGATTATTTGCAAAATTTCCAGGATCGTTCCCTCGTTTTCAAAGGAGTTGCAACGAATGATCTGCTTTCTGCTTTTCTACCAGAATGAATCGCCGACATAGAACCGACCCTTCGTGTTAAGTAAAGTCGTTGCTCTTGTCAAGCACTCACTTAAATCCCAAACCTACTTCTACTACTTGAGTGAGTCTATGAATGCTGGTGGTGAATGGTGAAGGAACAATGCATTAGCTTGTAAGGGAAGTATAAAAGGACCAGTGCAGCACGGAATTCTGTGGACAGAAGCTAAATTGCTAGTATAGTCGCAACGCGGGTTGATTTCAGGAAAATAATTGCTTTCTCGATCGCAAGAGGATATCGCTGTAAAATGAAACAGCTGTCGCTTTCTGTTGCTCGGCTAATAAATGTAGAAAATTGCACAATTCCTCTTCGAGAAAAATATCGGTTTTCCACGCGATATCGATTCATATTTGTAAAGTGTTTCGAAATGCAAGATACTCTTTTTCGTTGCGAAAACAGCGTTATTCGATTAACTGAAAAATCTGATTACTCGAACAGCGTATCGTAACTAATTCAAACAATCAAGCTTCCACTGTGCGTGCACGTACGTCGAATACACGTGTACCTTCGAATCGTAATATCCGATAAATTCAGACTGAAACGAGCGTTGCAAACGGAGATACGAGGATCGAATAAGCTAATCTTGAAACGTCGTGACAAAAGAGCTCCGCATTCGTACGTAGAGTCGTCGCAGTCCTTTCGAAATCCCAGGAATTGTCTGCAAGTGCTAGAGTCCGACTCGAGACCCTCCAGTGTACCCGTACACAACTTGAATTCCGTTTGACGCGCTTGCAGCTCCTTCGAGCAGACTCGCCTCTATTAATACTTAATAGACACCATAAATTCATCAACGCGCGCATCGCGGATAGTTGCACGCCCTTATCTCTCAGCTGGCAGAGATTCTGGATGCCGGGACGCCACGAGCCGATAAAAATTACGCTGTTTCTGCACCCGAAGTGACGCCAACGGGCCCCTTCTCGCTTTATAATTTACCTTAATTTCAATCTTCTCGAAACAAAACGATGGTAAGTGGCTACTGTTATCCTTACCCAGCCGCATCGCGCGGCAGCATCTAATTTCTATGATGTTCGATACAATATCCTCATATTATATTCCTATCAGATTAGCGTAAATTTCTCCCCCCTGACGCAGGCTGTTGCATATAATAATCAGGTGGGAGATTTTATTAGCCGATAGATTGATTTATCTGCGCCTCCTGTTAACTCTACAAGCCGGTCTCGTCACTGAATTCGCTTCGCTTTTTGTATTTCTACAAGGTAATCACGGTGATTTTTACAAACATTTTTAACCCCTCCCGCAGTCTATTACGTACCGACAATTTGTAAGCTTGTAGCGTGTGACTAAAAACACGTTCAAGTCGTGGTAAAAGTTTCTCGCATAACGGATGAATTCTATAATCGCGAACGTTGTTTGCTCCAACCACTTTTCCATCTTCCGAAGACTGAACCCGACGGTATTTAATCCCTCGAAACAGCGCAGCTCGCTAAACGACCAGCTCTATTCTAATAGAAGGTCGAAAAAAATCTTTTCACGGGCTCCTCCTTTATTTTCTCCGTTGAACTCCGCCGTTCGCAGCTTCTCCCATCGAGTGGAACTGAAAAACGAGAGAGCGAAAAGGAGAGGAAAATGTTTAACGAATAGAGCCGGCGTATCGCTCGCTAAGGAATGAAAAAGGGCGCGGGAAGGTAGAGAAGGCTCGCTCGCCACCGTTGGTAAACTAGCCTCTAACGCAGAAATAATGGAATACCGCGTGGAGATGGTGCGCGTTGATCTCGAGCATCCGAGAGCATCCGCGGGATTCAGCGGTGCGAGCAGCCGCCGGTGTGATGCGCCAAACAGCCTTACGTGGCTGGTGAAAGTGAAGCAGAACTCGAGCCATAAACGGCGCGAAACTTTAACGGGGCATCGCGAGGAATTTCGCTGCCGTTACTGAAACCGGATGTTCGATATGGCTCGTGAAAATGTTCGGGCCAAGCGTGAATTCGAATCGAACGGAAACTTGTAACCTGGCGACGGAACGGGGGGTTAAGTAAGGAAATTTCTGTAATTGCGAGATTCGTTGTCGCGATCGTTTCGTTTGATCGTTACTGTTTGTACGTAGCGGAATGTTTCCGCCCTCGTGCTTTCTAATTTTCTGATCTTACAGAGCAGCTAGTGACAGGGGTTTCGCGCCAGGACCTTAATTTCTCGTGTTACTCTAATCGTCATTGATCTGTGACGATATCACTCAACGATTTAGTGCTTTTATTCCATTCTCGCTGTTTCTCTTAAGACCGTATAATACGTTCTCAACTCTCGATCGCGTTTGACCATTAATCTTCTGAAACTAATTAGAAATACGGCGAAGAGCCGATAATCCTCTACGCTAGATAGCGCGCCAATGTTGAATTATTAAACCGTATTTGAACACCGAAGCAGAGGTGGATAAATCAGCATCGAAGATGAGCGTGATATAATTCATCGACAGACGCGGATGCGCTGTTTCCTCGAAAACGAAAAGTTCCGCGATGAGCAACGCGTACGATGAGATTCAATGAGACCAGCATAAAACCAGCACGAAGCCACGCGTATCCAACAACAATCAACCCCTTTCTCGCGCGCGGATTTACTCGAGTACGCGGCGGTACACGCTCGAGCGGTCGTAAGCTAGGCCTATGAAAGCTGGTTACGAGCGGAACGACGTGTCACAGCCGCTGCTTCTTTACGGCGAGAGCGTTCGCGGCGACGTTTCGCGTCATTTGCCGTGAGAACGACGCCGATCTAATCATCGTACGTATTGTCGTCACCCTCTCCGCCCCGAAGCCGACGCGGAGTCACCCAGGCGACTGTGCGTCAATGAGCGCGCCATTAGGCGCCACTGTTCGTGCTCGAGCGACCATTCAGACGCGCGTCGCTCGCGGCCACGTAGATTGATGGCAGAGATACACGATTGTCTCGATAACAGGCGGAATTCCTCGCGGAATTGTCGCGACTCCTACGCGCTTATGAATCGCACGCCGCGATCGCTCACTTCCGTGACGCGGCCGCTAAACACCACGGAGAAAGTAATCGCAGCCGCGCCATTCAACTTCTCCGACCCCTCGTTCGAGGCGCTCCTCGCTTCTTCCCTTCGATTTCCTCTGCCATTCCCGCGATTTCGTTCAGGACACGTCGCGATCGCGAGTATCGTTTTGCTTCTTTCGCGTGTGACTCGATTTATACGCGTGCACGCGTAATCTAAATAAGGGAACGTAGACTATTGATGCCTTAATTGATACATTTAGGGGTCTGACATAAGTATGTCCTCGATCCAAGGGGTAAGTTTGGGGAAAGTTACGGAAAAAGGCGGTTTATTGCTGTCCCTCGCTCGAGACACATCCTTAGTGTTAGAGTTAGTGTTTAGAGTTAGAATAGAGTTGGTTCGTAGGAGTTGTTATCGAAATTTAGACAGTGACATATGATTTGTTTCTCAAGTTGTTTCAATGGGAATGGCTTAGCATTGAATATGCTTTTGTGCGTTTTCACTGAAACAATGAACATGGAAATGATACCGAGATTTATGTGATAATCGTGGACACCACTGTTCTGGTAAATAAAATTCGTCTGTTCAATACCCCAATCCTGGATCATCGAGTTAATTAAACGACAGGACGTATCAAGTTGAAATTCATTGCAAACTCATTTGTGGCGTGCATCCAAAAGCTTTCGAAATCGATTAATTCTGATGTGCGCGTACTTAACCCTGTACAGGTTTGCGTTCTATACCCGGTATTCTGGAAAATGCAGATATTTATTTCTAATATATCGCTAAAATTAGTAGCGTTGCGGTAACTTTAATAATAGAGCATTTAGCAAAAAGCTTAATACGAACGTTATTAATTTCGACGCACATCCGATTAATCAGGAAATAATTCTTGTACAAAGTTAAATCTGTGTATACTTCTCCGAAAGCAAATTTGTTCTTTCAAATGGAGTACGTACTGTGAAATATGATAGCGTGCACACTTAAATTTGTCAACATTAATATTGCACAATATTACAATTCCGCTCGAAATTGTAATTGTCAGCGGAAGCATAATCAGGTTTGGAATTATGCGCTTTATTATTCGCTTATATAACCGTAGCTCATTTAGCTGTCTGTGCAAACAACATAGGAGGCAATATATCTAATGCAATAAACATTTCCACTTTGATTAAATTGCAACGTATCGTATAAACAAAAGGAATGCAGGAATAGAATACGTTCAGTGAAATGTAGAATAATTATAGAGTCGCGCTTTAATATTTCCTAGAGCAGCCAAATACCATCGATTTTTTTGTCGACAATCGAGTGCGCTCAAAATGTGAAAGAAAATAAAAAAGTCGCGACTCGTTCGTGCATACCCGACACATGTCGTATAGACGTGTCAACATGTTCCTGTCCAATGAACGATTGCGTCGTACGGTTAGTTGCGTTAAGATTCTCATTCTGCCAGCACTGCGAATTTATCGCCTCGAGGCATCGCCTACGTCGACTGTGTCAACAGGTGGTGCTCATCATTTTGCACTGACATATTACAAAGGAGCAGCTAAGTATGATAAAAGATGCATTACCAAAGAGTAAATTGACCAGCTCCTGCCTGTTAAGCCAGCCGCCACGGTAGTTATAAAGCAGTGCTTCGATAATCTCGCCGGGCGATAAATCTTATTTTTCAATATTTCGTTTTAACACGCGTCTTGACTGTTGCGCGTAAATCAACGAACTTAATAATTAGTTCCCGCATATGAATTTCGCGTTAACCGCCGGCGATAAATCAGTTTTTCTATAGCACGAAAATCGAAAGCGCTTCGAAACACGGAATCGAGGAGGAAGCGGTCCTTTTGGTCATCGATCGTTGCAACCAAACACTGTTCTGGGTAATATTTGTGACACGGATAATAGTTGTACTTTATAAGCGATAAATAACGATACGCGCTTAGAATGTTACGCAAGCGTTACGCATGCTGTGGGAAGATTGTTAGCGTACGTGCAATATTCTAAAGTAGAGTATCTTTTTCCAGGCAGCCTGGATGAAAAAAAGAATTTAATTCCATATATTTAAATATATACAAATTTTATATCATCGTAATACCTTCGACATAAAAATTTCATTTTAAATTCATTCTTCGCAGACAGGGCATTTCATTTCTACCAGATGCACTGTATCGCACTTTTATAGTTTAAACACTACGAATATGAATTACAGCGAATTACTCGCTGAAAACTGTCCCTTATATTCGAGTCTGTATTATTACGTTAAACAATAATTATTTTAGTTATTCTACGATATTTAAAAAGAGACGACGCTGATTCTCCACCGTTCTACTTCCCTTAAGTGTGATCTCTCTGCAACAATATCCCCTTTCTTGCAGTCCGTGTACTCAGCATAATCCATCGCCTCCAGATGAACTCTGAAATCCTAGGTGGCTGCTCTTCACGAGTACGTTTCGCTCGCCACTTCCTTTTCCTGATTCTCCTCTAATTGTCTGCAACTAGCGGGGTAACATCACCCATTTATCTTTATTCTGAAAAATATTTTCTTCCCTCCGCGCCGAGATAACAGCGATAGAAATAACGAACGAACGGAAGAATAACACTTGGCAGTATTAAAATGAAATAATTGGATAATCGCGGCGACATTACTCTCCCGCTCTCCCTCTTCCTGTTAGTCGACCCTTTCCGTGTTTCGTGTCGGCCATTTTTCCTGGCTAAACGCGATCGCGTTCGCCGCGAAGGGGAGAGAGGGAGAAAAAAAAAACAGGCCAACCGAACGGAACGCAATGCAATGAAAGGAAAAGAGGAACAAAGGGGCCACCAGACGGGCAGAGTAACGGTTCGAAATGTCGTTCAGGGGAGCTTATTTCCACGGTCCTTCGGCAAAAATGGATAGGTTTCCTTTATCAAGCTCCCAATATACACCGCGTGTATGTAGGTGGTTACTCGCGCAAAGGTATCTCGGCTACGAGAGGCAAGACACGTCGAAAAATATCGCCGACGTCGTAGCTGGTTGTCGCGGTTGGTAGCAATGCCTGCGGCGGCGACAGCGGTCGCCGTTCGCGACGGGCGGTCGCCGCGACGCACGTTCTTGCCGAACACTTTTTTCCCCTCCCATCCCCGTTGTTCTTTCGTCCTATATGAGCCCGCTTTCTTGTCAGAAACAAAGTTTGCGTACTCGTAGGCATGTCGTTCGAGCGTGTCTGCCGTTCCGTCTTCCGCCCCCTCGTTCGCCACCTCGGTTACTTCATTTTTCCTCCTCGTCCCGCGTTGCTGAACGTCCGCGTCGATTTCCGTCTTTCTCATTATTGCCAGTCTACCCCTGTGTGTCCTCCGACGATTATTAGCCACGACTGTCGACTATTCGTCTTCCCCTCCGATGCATCTCTAATGGTTTCTTCCCTTTGGTTGGCTTGAAAAATGGACGAGCGTGTACGCGCGAAACTCGTCTCTCCGTCGTTTCGTGGATTCGTCCTTCCAGAACGCAATTTCGCATTTCTTTTTTTCCTTAATCAGAGCTCCATTGTAGGCGAACGACTTCGAACGACTGCGTCTACATGTTCCAACGTGACAGGGCGTGACGCGGACGCGGAACAATCGACGCGTAAACTTTTTAATCATATTTTTACGAATCCAATTTTCTTTTAGCACGTCGTGCTACCCGGTCGCGCTTGACCTTTATACTATTTGAAAAATATACAGCCACTTTATGCCCGCTTCCCCCGACGCACGATCTCCGTCAAGTTTTACTCGAGACGCAAAAGGTATGTCATTTTCAGCACGTTTGTCCTCGCATAGAAACACCCTTTTACGATTCCACGGAGCCCCGTGAATCACCCTCGGGAATTCAGGTTTTATAGACCTTTTGCTGCACGGGCGAAGCCGCTCGGGCCAGAAAATTACGCTCCACTGTGTATTTTCGCATTCAAATGAAATCCTTAGCGAGAACGATTCACGCCGTCGCTGATTCTCGCATATTGGGTGGTCCATTAACCGCTACCGCCGCTTTAATCACTTAACAACTACCATCGCGACGACAATCCCTTTAACGCATGATACAGGGATAACTGTCCTATTCTGGTTACGAGGTCTTTACACGCGGTGCTTCCCGGATGCGAAGCGCGCGTCCATCCTTCGCCCAATGGAATAGTACGCCTTTTTTACGACGCGATGGACGTATTTCGGCGAACATCGCGACGTAAAAGCGTGACAAGAGAGTAAATTGTTATAAAATAATCGAGCATCGTTGCACCTTCCATCGACTGCGAGATTTGAAATTACCAAGCGTGCCACTGTTCGAGGAATTGAAATTATTATCGAACAACTAAGTTCGCTTCTGTCAGACAACGCACTGGTTCGTTATACTTGGACGAGATAATTCAGACGTGCATCCGCGGAGATAGAAATCGATATTAGACACTAGATCTGCTCGCGCGAATCGTGTCATTGGACCAGAAGCGCCTCTTCCCATCTTCTCTCATTTGACGAGGCAGCGAGAAGAAGACAATGATATCCAGTCATGCTAATTAAGACCGTGTCCTTCGTCGCATTATACCGATTCACGGCGTCGGATGGTGGGTACGGGAGCGACGACAATCCCCTGGCGCGTATTTACCGGCTGCCACCGCGTAAAAACAATAGAAATGAGAGAACGGTGGAAACTGTGTACGGTCGCCACCGGGAAAGGACGTCGTGGCCAACGTCGAATCAACTACGTCGGGACACGCTCGCGTGGTGCGTGTGCGTAGTTTGCTTACCGACATTTGCACCGGCCATGGGAAGCCCGTGGTCTTTTATAACAGTTAGCCGGTGGTCGACGGCGATTCGACCGGCCCATTACGATCTGAAAACACAATCTCGGCCCATAATTGACCTCAAATTGCACTCGCCTGAGGGAAATCAGTTAATGCCGTGCGTGTTGCTACATGTAATCAGGGTAATTCCTTTCACCTCGTTGTCAACCTTATCGCCCCTTCTCTCCGCCCTGATACAACCTATTAGCCCGATTGCAAATTTCCAATTCAATTTAACGCGACTTATTACGACGCTGTTCTACATCGCGTAGCATCGTAGCGTCGCTTCTACGCGACTGACGCCACGCGAGACGTCGTTGATCAGTGAACGCTTTAATTAACAATGCTTTCCTTTCACCTTGCAAACCAGTACGAGCGTAGAATTCCTGAACGATCTTTTATTTCATCCACGATGTGGAGTATTCGTATGGAGCACTTGTAAAAAATGTCCGATTGATCAGTCGCACTATGTCTTTCAGAGCTGTGGTGACAGCAGTCTCTTGGCATCCGCACGGCACCTACCTCGCATCGGTGGACAGGGCGAAAACGGTGACAGTCTGGGGCGATCATGTTTAACAGGAGCAGCTACCCCGAGATAGACGATTGTTTCGCACGGAAACAGCAGCGCGTTCTTTTGTGCCGAGCTGGACGTTCGTAGAGTGGAAAAATGCGGCGAAGGCGCCGCAAAGGACACACCGGTGCAGGATGATAAAAATCAGTGGGTGGTTCGGGCGCGTAGGTTGTAAAGCGTGTTACGTTTCGAGGTTGTACAGAGCCACGGCTACCGGGACGAGAGGATTTCAGACACGGTAGAAGATTATTGTACATAAAACTGCACTGATTGTTGCCCCAAGGTTGTAAAGATTTCCTTTTTTTAGGGTAATGCCTGCGCGTCGGGACCGCGTCCCTACCCTCTCAGAAATTGAACAGATTAACGTAGTTATCCTTTTGAGATTCGCTAGATACGCTCCTTTTACTTCTAAGAGACTATTCTCGCGTTTCAATCGTCTGTGTCGGCAGACGCAATCGCTCATGTTGGATCACTTTGCGCGGAAACTATAAAACACGGCTCGTTTCTTTACCGTTCTTACCCTCGCTTCGGCCAGTTTTATTTCGAAAATTAGTCTCCGGTTGAATTCACGCTCGCGCGTTTCGGATAATATCGCGATACCTGCGGCGAATCCTCTGTCGATTCAGCCTAATCGCGAGTATCGAGGAACGTTTTCCCCTTTTTCCCGCGCATACACTCGGACACAGACGATTTCGAGATCTTTGCATAAGCGGAAGCCACGGAACAAGTTTCCTCATCGCCGAAGCAATCGTGAAATCGAGTCTGTACGAAGTTTTCCAACGTCTGCGAGTCCCGAACGTGTTTAGCGCGAGTCTGACATAGGATGGAGGCGGATGTACTCGTCGAAAACGATGGAGCACAATAAAATTCTAGTATGTACCGGTACAGAATTGATTGCGTCACACAAATCTCGTTTCACCGACATTTACGTACCGGGTAACGAGTTGCATTGTTTCGAGCGTCGCTCTTATTGCAAAAACGAACAGCTACTTTGTATGAGCCATTCTACGGTGACGTTGCGCGTCAGAATTAACAAATTCGAGCAAACAGACTGATATCATTTCCCCTCTCGAATAAGATTATCGCTACTTCGAGTTTCTCGGTACAAGTAACATTTGAAACGAAATACTTAGCGTTCTACTTGCCATTATACTAAAAAAAAAAGGTAAATGTTATATTACCCTTGATTTATATATATATATATGATATTGTAATATACTATTTAATATATTTTATCGATAACTTTTATGCTCTTTCGTTAACCGTATGTAAATTGTTGCGAAACGAAGGAACTGGATAGCGAGTTGGTTGGTCGAAAACAAAGTGGACGCTGCAAACATTCGTGATCTTTGAAAGTTCTTTTAACTTTTCCCGATACTTCGATTACCATAATGAAATCCCCAATTGGTCCAAAATTTAGTCACGCGAATACATTTCCAACTTTGCCAAGCTCAAAGCAATTTCAAGCGAAATGGTTAATTTGCGTAAAGGCGTTCTTCTTTCTTTTCTATAATGCATATCCCGTGGAAGATATTTATATATTTCTCTCGATCAAATCGAAGATCAATAATGTTAATGATATTGCGAGGGAGGAGCTTGTATTTAATTCGAGCAATTATGAAATTGTTTTAATGATTTTTACGTTTTATCTAGCTTTATAATTTGTAAGAAGAATTCTACTTGCCAAGCAGGTAATTCGACGAGTTTGAAAAGCGGTGAAAATTGAGGAACGATCCAGGGTGCAACGTAAAATGACTCATGCAACGCGTATCGTGATTTTCGACGCTCGGTATCGGTCGTTAAAGACTCTCCTTTACGTATTATTTTAGGCGTTACTCGCTGTTTCTTAGTTCGTCTTACTGCTCTACTTAAAAAAGAAAAACAGATCATCACCGTACTGCACAATAGTTGTAAGTGAATGCTTGATAGGCGTTCAGGGCCAAGATCGAAGGGCCTCTAACAGTGTAAGTATAGAAATTTATGACAACGTTTGTCGGTAAAACGCGAAACGCCAACGTGTATAGTTTTTCATATTTTTGATACGTGTTTTTGTTAATTCGGATAGATTGCAAGCACACACGAGACATCGTCACATCGTACAACATGAACGTGATCATAAATTTCTTTGCACGCTTGATTGATATCGCATCTGCGCTCGCGTCCCCGAGGTTTCTTCTTCGCCTGGTTTCGTTGATCGTCGCACACGATCAGCACAAGTCTCTATTAACGGTACCTCGACGAAGCTAATTGCGATTCGGTGGATCGAGCGATTGCAATTGATCTTTGTTTGTCGTACGCGAAACCGGTACATCGCAATCGATGATATTATTTCTAGCGTTTAAGTTTCGTAAGCTGTAAGTCGTCGCGCTGTGTGTGTATTCGAACATAGCATTGATATCGATATGATTTTCTCAGATGAACAGACGAGACTTCGTTCGGCGTCGCAGTTTTCAATTTGCTTTCTTTGATTAACAATCGTCACTGATCTCAAAGATATAATTTACCAAGTATATCGATCAAATGTTTTGCTCGACTAACGCTTTCTGCCTAATATTTATATCTAGCGTTAGCTACTGTTCACAGCATGTATAATTCGCGAGTAAATTTTGTTCAGAGAGCGAATTAATGGCGTCCAACTTTTTACACGTTTCTTTCCTCATCGTACAAACAATATGGTCATATGTATCTTGGTCTATACCTTTTATTCTGTCTATATTATACGTTCATTTCGGCGGAAACATTGTAATACACTATTCGCAATATATTATATATATATATATATTAAATGTTTTCTTCTTGCATTTTTTAAAAGGTGGTACACTTTAATCGATCCTTATTCTAATTCAAGTTTTTCGTTTCTATTTTCTCACGAAAATTCAAACACTGTCCACTAGTATTGTATTGTACGACTACGCATTGAATATTACGTATCATTTCATTGTCAATTCTATTTCCTTTCCCTTTGCGGTAAATTTCGATCTTTCAAAATGTTTCAAGTTGCGTTATTCTAAACGAAAATTTGTAACAATAACTGTCCTTGTTCCATTGAGAATCATCGCAAGTTGTCGCGCCGTAAAATAGCGATTCTCGAATATAACAGTTCTTAAGACTCCTAACATTCCTTGATGGTGATCCGAATATTTCTAAATTGTATATTCTGCCACGTTCGATCGTTTGTAAAAAGTGAAAATAAAGTTTTCTAATAAAAAAAGAAGCGAGAAGAGTTGCCCCTTCGAAGGGTACGATTTGTGGGTTCTTCTTTCGACATGTATTTTAAATCAATTTCAGGAAACAAATTTTATTACCGTTTAGTAAACTTCTTGAAATTGGTAAAATCCCCGAAGATCCTGTCCTTACTTTGCACGGCAAAAAACAAAGAGCCGAGCGAAGTTTCTTGTTGCTGTTAATTTGCATAGTTCAAGTTACAGATTGCTCTTTAATGTAAGCTGCAAACTTAAACTATGGTGATTTTCGAAGCAAATGTTTCCTCTTTTATTCACTTCTTATAGAATTCTGCGAAACTCGAGCTGCTGTAACTGGTAGTTCAATTGGCCGAATGGTAAGATCCTTAATTTTCGTACGAAAATCTCGTAAATTAGAGTTGGTTATCCCTTTGAATTTAATTAAATTAGTAATACCTTCTCCTCGCGTATCCCAAACGTGTAAAGCATAAAGGGATTTCTTGAAATTCGGAAAACTAACAAAGTTACGTGCTTTCGAATGGAACGGTGTCCTGTACGATAACATTCGTTCAATGGGGGTTAAACGCGACTCCCTTGAAAGCATATTTCTCGTACTGGACGATACAATGTCTCTTGAACAAATAAACCAATCGGCTTAAATCTTCCATTGTCTAAAGCTGAATAGCCTTATCCGGAGTCCGAAACAAAATCCAAAAAGGAATGGCTGAGACCAATATTTTTAAAGGACTATAGACTTGTCTGTTAAAAAACGGAACGATCGTGCATTAATTTGACTAAAAAATACGTAATTTCGGAAATATCCTCGTCTCTGGTCTTGGATTTCATACAGTTCTTTCTCAACTTCATATTCGTAAAACGCGGAAAAGGTTTCTTTGTTGCGAAACGACAAAAATTCCTAAAAAGAGTTTTTATTCGAAGATGTTTCTGAATAAGTAGCGAAGATCTGAGCGCGTCGCATTCCTTCGTTCCTTTAAAAATTCCAAATGCCCCATCCGTACTCCGAGGAAACTTTGATTTACCGCGAAATGAAAGGTTCTTTCATACTAAAGAGACAAGCCACATCGTGCTTTATCCATTGTTTTTCCTTTCTCCCCGTCGAGAAATAAACAACCGACATTTTAAATAGACCATCGTTTGTAGCCGACGTTCTCCCCTCGTGCCTTTTTATTTTATTTTTTTTTTAACAAGGGAGTATTCCTTGCGCATTATAAAACTTCGAAAGTCCGCAAAATAAACGTTGTCCACAAAGGGGAGGAATATGCTTATTTATTTGCACAATATAAAAAGTCCTTTTCACCTAATAATTACCCAGACGATGTGTTGAAAAAGTTAAAACACTAAAATACAAGGAACGTATAATAAACTGATAGAAAATACCGAATAAATGCGAACAAACCAAACAACGCAGCACCATTCAAATTAAGAGTAATCGACCCTTGAAAATATCATGTAAAATTCGCGCAAAACCCGCGCAAATATTTCAAATCTGTCAAATTGTCACGGAAAATCTGAGTTGCACGGTGTCGCGTTTTCTGCTACGCAGCGGCAAGTACTTCTGCATTTCGAGGTTCCCTCGAAAACCAGCAGATTAATTTCGAAATTCCCGTGGAAGTTCAGATCCCGCGATACTCTCTGTTCAACCGTTGAAAATCGTTCCTCGTCAAATCGCCGCCTCTTTTTAATTAACACCGATTCTGGGCGTTCGCGGCGCACTCCGCGTGCTCGATGGCGTCGTTTCCTTTTCGCGTTCCTCTACGCGCGCTCGTGCACGGGGGGATGATAAGTCCGTACTCGCGCTGGCGTGTGTACGCGTATGTACGCGCGTATATATACAGCCGCATGTATCAAGATCCCTTCACAGAGGTCCGCGATATAACAGAGCGTGTATCTGACAGTACCTAACGTGCTTTCGAAAGCGCTCATTAGTCACTGAAATGCGGTCGCGAAGTGACAACTCGTACGTGGAATATTATACGGTCGAAGAACTTCCGCTGTGTCGTATCGCGCGAGCAATGCACGTCCTCTTGCGCATGCACCGTCCGCGCCGTCTCTCTGTTTCTAACTTTCGCATTATACGCCCTTTGTCGACGATTCGACAGTTTCGACAGTTTCGCAATGGAACGTGAGAATGCGGCGCCGCGGCGTGCCCGGAGAAGCCGCTTGCAAACGACGTTAAACTTCGATCGGGCCGCCACATCTGGGGCCAACCGAAATCTTTTTCCCTCGCTTCCTGCGCCCTTCTCGCGTGTACACACACACACGCGCACACACACGCACACACACGGACGAGGATACACGTGTCGCCCTTGCTCCATCGCGCGCTGACCGCCCTGCTCGATACCAGCGGCTTATCAACGTTCCAGATGTTGAAATTAATTCGCGACGGGAGGAGTTCGAGGGAGAAGTTGATCACGCGAGAGGAAACGATCGTTGGATTTGTTTCGCAGAGGTTTGAGAGAGGTTTGTATCCGTTTCTGCGTTGAATTACAAACGCGATCTTAGTCGAGATTTCGCTGCAATGGCGAGGCACGTACCATTGTCTCTTCATCCGAATGCATTGATTTAACTCTTGATAATATCGGTTAGAGGGCTTCCAGAATGTTTGGTTGGTTCTTCGAGACGAAGAGCATTGCATTTCGAAGTCTTTCCGGTGATAATTTTAACAGAGATTGGCATGCTTAGCGCACGATCGCATTTATCGTTGACATGTACTACTGGACATAGATTTGACGTCGCATAGAGTTGTATGTTCTACTTGTTGCACTTCGCGTAGATACCTAAAACTGTTCTAAATTTCATCAGCGTATAGTATGCGCGCATTGTACTCGATTTAAGACAGGATTAGATCGACATTCTTTGCGGATTAAGTCTGTTTTATGTTACATTCGTGCAGAACTTATTAAATATTCTCTCCCTTGTAACGCAAACGTTCGTGAAATTCATAATCCGCGCAGATTGTTGTTTACGAGGGGGTATAGTAAATTTTATTTTCGTTTTCGTCGCTAAAGCTTTTCCAATAAAATATGTTCGTTACAAACTGCGCTCTGCAGCGGCCGCATTAAATTTGCCAGTCAGAGGGACGAGACCTGCTCTTCTGCTCGGAAGTTAAACAAAAATTTGATTCTGCAATTTCACGCCGTTAAATCCACTCTTTGACTCCGCACTAAATTCTTTGCGCGCGCATTTTCCATTTTCGTCCCGTGAAATGTGCCTCGCCTAAAAATGTAGCGCGAGAAATGTTTCACGGATATCGTGTTGTACGCGATAAGAATTATATCGTACGTTCGATAAAGTAATTCCACAGCCGTGAATGGCCCGAGCTGACCCGGTTACGCCATGCAAAGGAGATATCGCGGGTAATTGAAGATTAGAAGAACACTCGGCTATTTGTCATCGTAATCAAAGATGGCTGAACCGCGGCGAGCGAAGTGAGAGATTTTTATGAGACCCATATAACACGCGGGAAAGGCGGCGAAGTACGTTCGTCGGATAAGATATCCGGATAATTTTGCATCGTCGAGTCTCATTTCAGGACCGTCGAAATATAGATTATCGAATTTGTCATAAAATCGCCGCCGGTGTTATCGCGCGAAAGTATTACGTTAATACGTAAGAAACAGTAATCCATATTACGGAGGCAAGACTTTGATCGATGATCCCGAAGTCTGGCGGGGAACGCTCTTGAAAAAGACATCCCGCCAGTGGTATTACCTATATGTACATATCGTACGCGCATCATCCCGCGCGAGTGCAACACGTTTACTCTATTCATAAGAGTGGTGGAAATATTTCAGATGATAAATCGCGCGCGGATCGCCGCGAACAAGTGCGCGCGAATTCTTATCAGTCCTCCGCATCGTCAGCGGTTTACGTTTCCGTCTGCTCCACGACGCGCTGAATCCCCTTTACGCACTTTGGAACGAATTAACGTCGACGCCCGCGATTCTACTGCGCGCGGCGCAATTAAACGTATCGCGTCGCTTAATGATAGTTAATGGACGGCGGGGGAAGAGTCGTAAAGAAAGATGCCGTGGCACGATTGCCGTCGAACGATATCCGCATGCCGGTTCCTGGCTGCGGTTGTTTGTCGTCGACGTAATGAGCTAGAGATTAGGGATTCGAGCGCAAAGGGAGATCGCATAAAGGAATCAGGAGAGTGACAAATTAACTCACATATTGGCGGAGCTACGTGAGATCCAGCGTCGGTCTCTGCTCGTCTGTGGGAAAAGGGCAGAGGAGAGCGTCGCCGGAAAACTCGACGGAAACGTCGGTCGTCAGACAGGTAAGAGACTCGTGAGGCAAGTTTAAGCGCGATGTTTGTCCGACGATGTAGAATCAGCTAATGCGAAATCGCGAACGCTTTCGCGTCCCGTCACACGGAAGCGCAAACTCCACCTGTCTATATTTCGCTGTAACTTTCCTTTCTGGCTGTTCCACGAAAAAGATTCCCTCCGATTTCCCAGCAGAGCTCGTCCGCGTATGGAAATCGTAAACATCGTAATTGTGCGCCGTCGATTTATTCGAATATTTCAGCGGCTGCTTTACAATTCGCTCGGTGATTACAAATGCGGCGACAGACGTTGCGGCGTTACATCGCCGGTCAAAGCATCGAAACGTTCCGCGTAATTTGTTTTCAATTATTTTTCGTCCGCCGCGCGATCCGTATTTTTTTTATTCTTTTTATTTATTTTTTTTTTTATTGCCCCGATCAATTATACAGAAAGTGCTGTAAATTAAATGATCTGCATTTGAAATATTAGCGACATAACGTTATCAAATGCATTCGTAAGTGGTCCGTTTTGTGGAGATGAAAGCGGCTTCAATTTAGTTGAAGCATGTTTAATGTAGCTCGAAAATATCGTTGAGAAGCGCACGATAAAAATTGCATTTCATGCTTTTAGAGACCTTCTGAATTTATTAGAGCTTTTAAAAATGAAAAAGTTAAATATCATATAACAGAACCATTTATTCCACTCGATACTTTGTTATATAGCGCGCAACGATGTATTCTCGATCTCTACTTGTTTAGATTTTTCGATAATAAATATTTTCCAAATACTCGAATTGAATTTTTATAAAAACAAATATCCGACCATTAAACAACTTTTGCCGCGGCAGCTCCTCATATCAGATTCCTTTTATTGCTTTTGTACGCGGCCCCGAATAACGTACAGTTATTGCAATTTAACGTTCCTTATTCTTCTAAACTAATTATACCAGGCTAATATAATTAAAATAATCATTAGTCGCAGAACGGGCGGGAATTTTTTCCCGGTTATTCGCGAAAACAGAAATTCTTTTGAATTATGCACATTAATTAATCATAATTAAATTCTTTTTAAAATAGTAATTTATTTTCGTGCACCGTCGTGCCCCGCGATACTTAATATAACAAATTATACGAGCACTGTTAACTATGATGAAATTACAAAATAGGAATTAATAACGCATCTTCCGCGTGATATTAATGAGCTTCATATTGTAACCAACAAATACCTGTAACATAAACTTATTATTGGGCGGACTTTGTGCTCTGTCAATTATATTTAGCCCGCGGATAGTGTGCGTTCAAACATGTACGCGCATGTGGGGAATCTAATAAGCATAATGTTGAAGAATGTAAATAGCTGTACGAAACGCTATTGTCACGTTTGCGTCAGTCACATTTCGAACCGAGCATGTAATATCGTATCCGGAATACAGGTTACCTCGTTCAAACCTGACTGATCCATCCGGTCTTAATTAACTTAACTGTCCGTGTGATTCGGATGTTTCTTTTTAAATAATACGGTCGTGATTAACAGACCCCTGTCAGCTCGAGTCGTTTAACGTCAAACCAGTTGCGCTAAAGGAAGAACAGTTATAATGGTCACGCGCAGAATTTTTTCTCTTAATTAAACGATATTTTGATACCACTAAATTACGTGATGTTACGTATCAAAATTTTTCCGTCGAAATAGAATTTAAGCTTGTGATTCAGAGTGGTGAAAGAATGTATGAAAAAGTCGTACACGACAGCCTTTCATTATTTTAATTAAAAGAACCGTATACGTTCCGTTTGTTAATTAAAAAAAAATAATGTACGGGGGTCTGTCGTAGTGCATTATGGTCAAAGATCGCTCGGATCATCCTGCTTTGTTCAACTTTATTAATACGACCCTGATAACTGTACGTTCTTTTTAAGTACGTTCTTTAACCAACTTTGTCATTGTAACTCACTTGAGGTAATCACCTTGTAAAGAGGAGAAGACGGTTTGCAACCGGTTAGGAAGGATTTTGAGCAGTCGTTCATAAAGTATGACCGACAGAGACTTAATAATCAACATTTGAATAAATGCGAATAAAATGTGGGTACTACTTTTGACATAACTAAAAGGTATCTTTCCTGAGACTTGGTATCTTCTTCTGTTTATCGATTTCCTTTACTAATTTGATTTAACATCGTTTCCTGTATCTTGGACCACAATCGACGATGCTGTACAGTACCAAATACCCACTCGAACAACGACTAAAGTCATAAAATAACATGTCTCTCTGACGTTCTTGAAATCTACAAAATACTAATTAATATATAAAACATTCCGCGAACATGTTTTGTAATTTTTCACAATTTCCGTACGTGCGATTGAATTTATGGTTGTGTGGCCACTCGTTAAGCCGCGTGCAATTTATATCCGAACTCGTTATGAAATACTATTTAAAAAACGCAGCAACATTTTTCAAATTTAATAACACACAATGTAATGATAACATCCGCGAAACATGCATTGGTCGCGCTTAAAGGAACGTTCGAACATGCCGCGACTGGAATTAAAAATTATTACATTCAGAAAATTCTGAACACGTAGATGGAAAGTAAAAGTTAGTGTCGAACAGCCGATGAATAAAAATATCACGTGTGGTTAAGCCAGGCTGCATGCATGCGCGAACTTCCAAGTCGGACCTGCTCTTCGGAGATAAAACTGCGAGAGTTAAGGGGTTAAATCGAATTGTTTACTTTGTATTCAGCGCGACGAGGCGCCGGAAAAATGTGTTTCAAGTTTTCGTGCCCCATAAAGAGATGTTTCGTTGTACGTAACGTTGCGCCAATAAAAGTTCCGCGCGCTCGCGAGCGCGTCAACAGTCTGCGATCTAATTGGCGATGCGATTCGGTGTCGTTCGCCCTGAACAAGTCGCAAAAATTGAGCCCGAAAAGGCGACAGGAATTTCCGTCGACGAACCCGCGGTAGGAACGTTTCCAGCGGACAATCGAAAAGCTCGGTGGCCGCGACGCAAAATGAAAAATTGACTTCCCGTTGCGCGCGGGACGATCGTTTTCGCGTTTTCGAGGGCCGACACGCGGTAACGCTTTACGAATAAACGAAGTGCGATACGTGAAATTGACGCGCGGCTGCCAAAGTTCAGCCTAATCGCGACTAGGAACCGACGCGGCGGCACTACCCTACCGAACTTCTCGGAGCCCAACCCTGTCGGTGGTAGGGAACTTAACGTTCGTGTACCCGCGGAATTCCGGCACCCAATCCAGGCATGTGCCATACATCCCACTCGGGGATATCGATATTGAAACGTAAAAAAGATTCAATCAGTCGCGAAGTTTCATCGCCAATCAATCACCCCTTCCCTGATCTATCCAGCTTTAGGACGCGAAAGCTCTCTCGCGCGCGCAGCCTGCACTGGCGCGGCTGATCGCGACGACGACGCTAAAATGGCCGAGGGGGTGAAACGAACAGATCGTGGAGGGGCGTGAAGGGGGAGAGGGGGGAGGCGCTGGGGGAGGGAGGGGGTGTGTTAGCGGCGAAGGAGAGAACGAGGCGACAGAGGCGGTTATACACGGGGGTGGAGGAGAGAGAGAAACGAGCTTTCGGGTTGCACGACCGAGTCGACGCACTGGAAGCTTTCCGTGCTTGCGGCGGGAGCCTCAGTAGCCGCTTGTACCTCGACCGGAAGAGCTCTTCGCGTCACGCCGTCCCGAGACGCGGAGCGCGCCATCGCCGAGATCGACGAATCGAATTTGTTACCAGTCGACTTTCTCTTCCGTTCGTTTTTTTTTTTTTTCCGTTCGCCCAACCGAGCCGAGCCGCCGCGCCGGTGCCGCGCGCGATCCGTCGTGACGCGAGACTCGCTTACCTTCCGTGCGGATTATAAACGAACCGAACGAGCGAGCGAGGAAGGATTTTTTAATCTGGCTGGTGAAGTGTTTTGGTGAATGAGTCCGGGGAATAGGTGTGACGACCGTGGCAGACAGGAAGTGTTAACATGAGCGCGGGGCAGTGAATCGTGCGGCGACACGCGCATGAGTGTGATAATCAGGAAAACGAGAAACGGAGACACGATGAGAAGTGTCACAAGATATCGAGAAGCGCGACCTTCCCTTTTCGCGTCCCTTTTCGTCGTCCTCGCTGTTTTTGTCATCGGTAAGAGATCATATCGGTGCGCCCGAGTAACCCAGTGATTCCGCGCGACCATTTCTCATCCCTTGTTGCATTTTAAGGACGCGTCTCTCTCTCTCTATCTCCCTCACTCTCTCTCTAATGCCATATTTTTTCCAGCAATTTTTAACCAGTGAACGAAACGTTTAAGGGAGACAATCGCGGATTCGTGATCGTCGAACCACACTGTGCGAAACGACGTTCAGTGCTACCCCTGGTTTTCTTTACCAATCGCAAGACTGTTCATTCAATTCGATTAAATGCAGAAAGTGGACGAAAAGTCACTTTTCACCATTTTCGAACGGGAACTGTCGAAAGTTCAATTGCAACGCGAGTGATCAACATCTATCGCGATCGATCCGTAGCCATTTCACGATAGTGCGTCTATATGCGCTCTCTTAGGTTCCATCTCGTATCGAGTCTGCTTTCGATGTTGCTATTTTAATTAAGACAGTCGAGTACGTTCATGAATGAACATGAGATGCATATGAAAACAGTGTTCTCGAAAATTTCGAGGGAGACACCGATGTATCGTGCTCGAAATATCAAAAAGATACTTACGAATAATTTCTGAACCCCGTTTGAACGCGACTCGAGGATGGTTTCGCGTAAGCGTATCGCTCGCCCGATCCATTCACGATTGGGCGACGCACCGGACACGGATATGTGATTTTTAATGCCTCGACCAGTGTTCGTTGGCGCGCTTTTCGCAGCAGAAAGCGACGAACTGGCTCGAAACGACACGCGAGGCCATTCGTCTTCGTGAAAGCGTACGGGCGCCCTGCTAGCGGAGTTGAGAAATCGCTGAGATTGTGCGGAGGACCGTGTTTTGACTTGGCCCGTGTAACTTCGTGGATAAAGTATCGGGGAAACGAAGGGAGCGTTGAGCGGAGAAATATCGTCGCGCATTATTTGATTTCGCAGAAAGCTGGTGCACTCTCGGAATTTGGGACCATCTCCGTTAGATGTCCGTACCTCTCGCGAGTCGCCCTCTTCCACGGACCGATCGTGGGACGAGGAAAGGGCGCAGAAGAAAAGGGTTCCTACGCTCTCCCCGGTGAACACGTCGCGGTTTCAATATTTTTTTTCTCTCGCGTTCGACGAAACCACGGCGAAACAGGATTAGAATAGTTTTTGCCCGACGACATCGAGTCGGCGATTTCGAACGTGGAAGGAAGGCGAAACGAGTCACGTACGCGTTATACATCTCGATGAGAAACGTTGGTTTTTAACCAGGATTAAGTGAAATTTCAAAGCGGTCCACGTTTTAAAGAATTATGAACCGCGGTGGAAACGGGACGATACGATGGGTCTCTTGTATCGCCATCAGAATTATCGCCCATGAGCAATGATTCATGGTGTTCGCATCAAACGTTAGAGATTTATTTTTATGTCGCGTGAAAATCCATCTCGCTTGGGATACACTGTCAAAGTGCTAAACGTATTACGATGGGGAAAACCTCGTTAATTATTAGTCGTTTAATACGTTTAACTTGGTGAATGCAAATCTCGCCGCGCGAATGCGAAATTAAAGTAGAAATTGAGTGAAAATAAACGAACGTTTAAAAATGGCGAAGTTAATTTGCGAACGACAGGGTATCTAAAAGGAGTGGCCCCTTCGCGTAGAGTACGTTAGCCTATCCGAGAGATTCATTTCTCTAAAATGAGACGTCGTCAGGAACTATTAAGTAACGTAAAAGAAATGATTCCCTGGAAACTTGTACAATTTCTTCTTGGCAATCTTTACGATCTCGACGGCGATCCTGAACGGAACGGAAGACTTACTGTTACTTTTAATTTATTTCCACCAACTTTTATGCTCAATTACCACGATTAACGTAACAAACGCGAACAGAATCTACAGATAAAACGATCATTTTCCGGCGGAGGATGTAGCAGCTAATCTGTTTGTTAGCTTGGATCAATAATTTACGGTGGTGACTAGGCTTGAATAAAAATTTACTCTCCCACCCGGTCTGACTTATCTTCGAGATGAAACGAAAATCACACCATTGTGAGCCTCGTACCTCGCGTCACGTCGTACATGCCAATTAAGTCGTTAACCAGTTAGCGGTGTTTTGTACAACATTAACGGACCCCGTTTAAAATGATTCGTTCGAACAGCTCGCGTTCGATTAGGCGGAGCTTTAAAGCAGCGGAAATTTTCGGATCGAACGGGGGCGAAAAATCTGGAACCAGTCGCCGCCACATTTTGTCGCGATAACATTTTGCGTCGGGGTTATCGTCAACGAGAGACCCCTATCCGTGACTCCATATGCCGCGAGAATTGATAGTAATCCAGAGCTTTACGGTGACATAATCGCGCTTGATACTATATCGATGATGGCGTTATAATAAATGCACCAGCCGAGTTAATATATTTCCCGGGACCTATCTCAGCTGGCGGACTGGACGAAGTCTCAAAGCGATCGCTATATATCACAAGTCACATCAATTACCTCGTGTACTTTAATATATGCGGACGCATAATACGAGGCTAACAGCCGCACGCCTTGGCCATCGTGTATTACGCGTTAAAAGTGCGCGACGTCCATTTCCAGCGGTTCGAACGAGTGCGCGTCTCGTTTTAATTAACGCTTTATCTATCGAAACGGGCGTCGATCTGCGCGAAACGGTGGCCCTACTGGAAAACAGCGCGTATCGCGAGGGTTATCCCCGCGGAGATAATCATCTAAGACGGATTACAGGGGCTGGAAGCGTTATTAAATTGAAAAATCGAAGCGAAGGGGGAAAACACGCGTTGCGTTGCCACGTATTATTGATTTGATTTACTAACACGATATTATGCTGTATCGTACCCTTTAATTACCGGCGTAATCTACGTTCCCCTGCATTAAAATATGCTAATGATCCTGTTTGTATTACACCCATTCAATTTAAAGTTAAGCGCGATATAAAGCGAAGATATACAGATTTCACGTCGCCACTGAATCATCGTTAACGGAAAATATTAAGCCGCGGGGTTACGTGAACAGGTTACAATGAATTTCGCTAAACGGTGCAATTAACGTAACGCAACGAGCGTTAAGCTGGCCGCGTCGAAGTTGAAGATCAAAGAATGCCCTCCATCGAAGCGAGGGGGTGGAGGTAAGGGCCTTCGTTTCAAGAGGGACGCAATCGTCTCTTTGACAGGGTCGGTTCGCGTGGAGGAACGAAAATTATACGTCAATCAATCAGTGGCAATAAAAAAAGGATATTTTTTTATTCCACTGCGACCGATGGCTGACGGAATAAATCACGCATATGCTCCGATAGAACTCGCAAAAGGGAAATAAAGCGAGAACAGGCTGGACAATCGTAAAGTTCAACTCTCGCAAAAAAAAAAAGGGGGTGTAAAAGTTTTGAACGCCCTATAAATCTTATTGTTAGACCGTAAATTGTTTATAAACTAATGCCATAAATCATCGAGTCAACGGCGTAGGACTCGCTCCTCTAGTGATTAGTAGTTTTTATTTAACTTCATCGCTGACAGAGAAGAATGGCGAACTCTCGGCAGTACAAATTGCGAATAAATGAAATATAACAGGGCGGTGCCGGACAGAGCGGACGGAAAATAGAAAACGACGCGACACTTTGGATCTGCGATGCGCTGCTAGATTTACGTTAAGTTTATGCCACCACCTAATAACAGTTCGATGCGACTATATAAATTTAATCCAGCGAAGGTGGCACGCGAAACCTGATCGATGCATGGATATGCAAAATTCACTCTTTCTAGACACCCTACCTGTAAACTCATTCAATAACCGAGTCTCAGATACCAGAGCGTTATTCAAAGCGGGGCGTACGGTATTAAAAAATTGCCAGTTTATTTGCATGAATCAATATTTAAACGTACACCCTCCGAGAAGTTGGAGACGATGATAGAAGCTGGGACGTGTATCGACGGATGTGAAGTGCGCTGTAGCCACCTACAGGTGTAGACGTTCGATGCAGAAGAATGCAGAATCTTTGGCTCGAGTTGCCTCGTGTTTTCTTTGAAAAGAATTATACGTGTGACACGCGAAACGGGAATAAAGTGTATTTGACGTGTACAAGGGGGTGCGTGCGAGACTCGAGGAGGCGGTGTACGGAAAAGACAGGGACGGGAGGAGTTTTTAGACTTCTTCAGCTGTAACAAACGATAAGATCGATCAGAAGAGTTTGGCGAAAGAAGCGTTACCGACTCTAATCGAAGTAGGGGCAATCTAATCCCAGAAATAACGGAAACGCTGGATTTCATCGACGCCACGGCTGCAGGGTAGACGCTCTGCGAAGATTAGCAAATATCGAAACCTGGGAAATGGGTTCTTCATGAATTATCTATGGCTAACTGTACCCAAAGCACTAACATTTGTACTTCGTTACGGGATTAGACGCATTCGTTCGCTTCGAGTGTATATCTCAAAGTACCCCTTGACAACATCGCGATTTGTACGCGAAAGCGAAAACCACGTAATTCATAATATATTCGATAATGTGACGTGACAATTCGATACCCAAAATGTAATTTTATTAAAGAAGCGTACGCGTGAATCGTATTCGAAAAGCGATAAAAATTGTCGCGTCGAACTAGAATTGAAAACAGTCGAAGGAACGGATGGGGTTGATACTTCGTATCGATGGCGTGGATTGAAAGAGGGTGCGTGAAAACTCAGAGTAAAAATATAATATAAACGGCGATATAAACTGAAGATTCCAGCGTGGTACACGTTAATTACCAATCGAATCGAGTTTCCAGTGCGGAGGTTAACTTTAGTTGAATTTACGTGGCGGCATAATTAAAGTGTCACGCGACGAGCAACGTTGATAGCGCGTAATAGAAAGAAGGCCAAAGTAACGGGTGCTCGCCTTTGTTCTTCGACGCTGCGCGAGGGCTTACTTGTGAGAAATTAAGCAATTAAGCCGCGTATTTTACTACCGGAGATCCGAGTTCCAAGCGTGAGCCAGCCTTCCGATCTAACGTCGACGTCTGCACGACCGTGAGTACGAACGCAGCACGGCGTTATTAAGATATCCGCGAATGTGCGAGCCGAGCCGGAGGAGAGAATCACGGGTGAAGAACGAGCGACGAGACAGGCGCAGAAAAAGATCAGCTGCAGGATGAAAATGAAGTTGGAATGCCTTGTCTGTAATTAAATTTCGCTACGCGTTCGAGGCGCCCTTTAACGGAGCCGGTAATAAATTTCTTAATCAATATTTAATACGCTCGTCAAATCGAGCAAAGAATATTAAATAATAGTTAAGACACCTTTGTACTTCGCCTCCTGTGTAAAGAAAATATCTTTGTTATCGTTGCATTCTAAAAATATTACTCGATCAGACGAGAAACTTTGCACGGATTTCCAAATTTTTGATCGCCACTAGGTTTTGCAAAGAATCAAATTTCAATGCTCGAAGCAGATTTTTAACCTGTTCCTCAAATGGTGCAAAGAATATTAAATAATAGTTAAGACACCTTTGTACTTCGCCTCCTGCGTAATGAAAATATCTTTACTAACGTTGCATTCTCTTGCATTTTCCAAATTTTTGATCGCGACTATGTTTTGCAGACAATCAAATTTGAATGCTCGAAGCAGATTTTTAACATGTTCCTCAAGTCGAGCAAAGAATATTAAATAATAGTTAAGTCACCTTTGTACTTCGCCTCCTGCGTAATGAAAATATCTTTATTAACGTTGCATTCTGTTGCATTTTCCAAATTTTTGATCGCGACTATGTTTTGCAGAAAATCAAATTTGAATGCTCGAAGCAGATTTTTAACATGTTCCTCAAATCGAGCAAAGAATATTAAATAATAGTTAAGACACCTTTGTACTTCGCCTCCTGCGTAATGAAAATATCTTTATTAACGTTGCATTCTGTTGCATTTTCCAAATTTTTGATCGCGACTATGTTTTGCAGAAAATCAAATTTGAATGCTCGAAGCAGATTTTTAGCACGTTCCTCAAATCGAGCAAAGAATATTAAGTAACAGACACCTTTGTACCTTGTCTCTTGCATAATGGAAATATCCTTACTAACGTTGCATTCTAAAAATATTATTCGATCGAACGAGAAACTTCGTACGGGTTTGCAGAATTTTTGATCGCGACCAGGTTTTGCAAAGAATCAAATTACGACGCTCGAAGCTTTCGCAGACGTGGAATATGTTTAATCTTGATACCAGTTCCGTTCTCTGAAATTGGAATGAATTTGGACTTCTGCCTGGGAAAACTTGCAGCTCACCGAAACGCGGAAGTAACGTTCAGAAGCTTTCCGTCTATATAAAGACTAATCTTACCAGTAATTCTGGTAAATCCTATTAACCTAATTACATAACTTGCTTAATAGCGTGTGTCTCGAGCTCTCTGCGAAGAATCTGCACCTGTGCGCCTGTAACTCGAAACAATACGCGAATCGATTGCTGCGGTTCGACACTTGAGCATCAATCGTCTGGCTGCTACTTCTTTCCGCTCGCAAATAAGGGTGTACAACCCCAGTCGGTTAAGCGACGTCGATTCGATTCCCTCGAATCGAAAGAAAAACTTGTTTCGGAAAGCTGAGAACGAAATTTTCAACGCGAACCCGAAATGGTTCTCGCGACTGATTTCTAATTGATTGGTTTCTAGTCTGAGCGCCACTGTCTTGGCTGTTCCGGCTTCTAAACTGAACTTCGACGAAACTAAAGTTCGTCTGTCTACTGATTTCTGAGTGAATGGATTATTGAATCGTAACTAATTTAATTGCTTCGAGTTGTGTCTGACTAATCTAACTTTTGATTACTGAGCGATACGAACCGGATACAGACGGCTAAACCCTGCGTTTCGTTTCTCGAGGTGCGTGCTGATCGATCAATTTTAATATTCCGCGATGATTTCATATTCAAGCTTGTTTCGCGATAACAAGAAATCGTGTCGATGACGGAACGAATTACGTTGCTTCCTCCGCAAAGTGTCAGCATGTTTATATTTGTCTTGGCTCATCGCGAATGGGATATGGGCGATAACGGTGTGTCCGTCGTAAAATTATACACCCCGGTCCTCATTATACGAGAATAATGTTGGCGGAAGGAAGAGAATAACGAAGAAAGTTACCGTTTGTATTAAACTTTTGATAAAATGCCTGACGGTACTACTTCCAGTACTAAAACAAGCGATTCGTCGCATCAAAGTGGATCCTCCAGCGATAGAAACGAATCGTTAAGAAAGGCGACGTTGTTTTTGCGTCGTTAATTTAATTGTCTCGATGCGGAAGCCTCCTCGAAGCAAAGGCGAGCCTCTGATCATTTTTCGCTTTGAGAAGTCGCAAGTGACGTTAATTAGAACATTGCGACAGTGGTCGAAATTTGCGCGAGGCTCGAATAGATACCCTATTTGCAGCTTTTGTCGAGCCGAGAGAGCAATGGAGGGGAAGCAATTTTATTAGAGTTAAGAACAAATAAATTTGAAACGACTCCTCCCCCTTCGACGAGCCATCATCCTTTGGGGTGGCGAGGGTGCTGCTGGCTAAATTCCGCGGCGCGTTACGACGAGAGCCGAGTGTGATTGAGCCACTTCGCGTTTCACGTGGCAAAGAAAAGTTGCGAAGGGCTGGCTGTAGTTGGTAACAGGGTTTCGGGGGTGTCATAACCCCGATAAGCCGTCGCTGATTCCGACGGAAGTTTAGCCACATTTGAAAGGGAATCTTTGGGATTACCATTACTCGCGTCCAAAATCCTTTTTCCAAACAGCGATATCACTCTTTATCGTGTAAGCTGAACGAGGAGAAAGAGCGGGGACGGGAGGATGGCCGGGAAATATAGTGGGTGAAATGAAAACCGCCTGTCTGAATAATCCATTTCAATTTGCAGTAAACTACTTGAGAGAGAGCGATAAAGAAATCACGGTGAATGTGCAATAGGAGGAGACGAATGGAGGAGGAGCCAGCCGGAAGGAAAGATTTAAAAGAATAGTTTGTTGTGTAAATCAAAACGGGGAGACGCGAGAAAGAGAAAACGGGAACAATTTTATCGGTCACATAACTGAATCATTCGTCATATTAACCCTAGAACTCCTACGAGGAACTCTCCTGGGAGAAAGAGAAACCGCAAGTCGAAAAACTTTAAATTGGAACTATTTCCTCTCTAAAAATATCTCACAAAATGATTTATTGTCCGGTGTTGGATACGAAAAGCTGCGCCACTGTAAAACGCTATTCTCTATTTATTCGCGAGGAACTCTAAGCAAAGACGCATGCTTGCTGCTTTGTTTTATAATTATAACATCCTAAAATATTATGAAAGTTCTTTGAAAAAAGCGATTCGTTCTCAAATGAACGCGCGAGAAGAAAGCAGAAATCATGTTCGCACGTGTAATTCGAAAATCACTTTGGGAAGTGGACCGTTTCGATCGTCCGTTTAATTATGCGAGAGAATTTTTCGCATCGCGGAATAATCTTCGTCTTGGAATGGCAGGGGAAGTGTCACGCAGGAAATGGTATGGAATACGAATACAGTGGCTGTCGTACACAAACTAAAGTAGAAGCTGTTTGTCTTCGCGGAAGGGGAAAAAGTGCAAAAGGAAACGGCCATTCTTTAGAAGTTCTTCCTGCTGTCTGGTTTTCCTGGATCTCCAACCTATCACCGCTTTTTTCCTACTTATCAATGCGCATGGAAGCAACTGGTTTAAAATTAATTGAACGGAGGCACTATAAATACACTATTAGAAGCTGCGATCTAGATTTCAAACGAGCCGTTCCGTTTTCAAGTTCGAAGTTTAGAAACGTCTCGGTGCACAGAATTTTCCAGCGGAAAAATTAGTTTCTAATTAACGAGACGAATCCAAAGCGTCTTCAAAGCGTCGTCGAATGTTGCGCATTCAATTTCCCGTGTATTTACAATAGCTTTGCACAGCACGTAATAAACAGGTTTCCCACTCGAACTATGTTTAAGATTGCTTCGTCCATAATTTACATATTATTCGAGCGTTATCGTGATTCAACGTCAAGAGCGGCGATAACAATGCATAATGGAACAGGAAACTGTCCGATTGTCCCTTTAAATTGTACGAGAGAACACGCGTATAAGAAAGCAATGATCTTGTAATGATACTTCGTACCAGTGTGATATTGGATATTATTTTTTAACAATTATATTGTGCGGCTCGTCAATGGACAGCGAGGTTTTACGCTTTACGTCAAAATCGAGAGACGCGTGAAAATTTGAAATTCTCATTGATCCCAGACAGAGGAGAAATCGTGGCGTATTTTCTCTAGCGTCGATACAGGCTCTATTGTATCGAGTCAATAGGCTATCCATCTGGTGCAGTTATCAATTTGCTAAATTGCAAATCGATACGTCGAATACCGTGCTTGGTAATATACCTGACCGCCATCCGCGCGATGGCCGACGGATACGTAATGATCCTTAAGGTATATTCCATATTGAGCCGGCGTCGCGACGTCTCGACGGTAACTGATATTACGGCTTCAGCCGCGTTACATTTTTATCACCGTTGGAAAATATATTTTTCACCGAATCCACCGACGAAGGAGCTGACTGAAGCATGCGATGCATGTGTTCGTAAAATTGGATTCCGCCGTTTTACAGAATGTAAATTACGCGGTTCTATTTCGAACAGCAAGATTCACTATCTCATAAAGTTAGATCTCTGGGAAGAAGAATGTGGGGTATGGATAACACGGAGGAAACGGTTACGTTACCAAATAGTTCCCGAGGAAACGTGCAGGTGCGGATGCTTCGGGATATGGAAAATAATTAACTGCGAAATGAGTTTTTCTTTTTAGAAAAATATACCTCGTTCATTTTTGTGCGTTATTCGTTTTGATTAAACAATATTCATTATCGTTGGTTGCTAATTCGTACCATTCGTATCATTTGACAGCCGTGATTAATAAATGTGCTCGATTTTCTCTTCCTTGAATTTACTTTAACCTTCGTCCATTTCGATGAAACAGTGTACTTAAAATTTCCAAGATCAATATCTAAAATCACTGGGCAAGAAGTCTCACTCTCTTCAACGAACAATTTTGTCCAAACCTTTCTTCGATTTTGCCTTTATTCCCTGGTTAATCTCAAATAAGCTTTAATATCAATCGAGTTGATTTTTGCTTTATTGGTTTCATTGTTCAAAATTCACGCATGTCGTGATTAAATCCAATACGAACTAATATTTCTTTCGAAAAGATGTATAGCCATTCGAAAACACTCGAATCGAAATTTTCAATGAACGAACGCTAAAGTATAGATAAATTGTCCATTTTAACCCGCGCTGTTCGCGTTCTCTGTCTCCCTTTCTCTCTAAATAAACTTTGAATTGTGATTCATAATTAAGCTAATGAAATTGTGTAGCAACGCGCGACGTATTCCCATAGAGACCATCTCGGCTGCAGGTTTCTGTTATCGATTATTAGTAAATGATTAACCGTTTGCTAAGCGTTATTTTGCTAAGCGAAACGAAAGTAGAAAAATGTACAAAATAACGATTCTTACTTCGCTTTGCTTAATTTTACCGTCATTACGAAACGTTAAATCGGATCGCGCCTAATTGAAGGAGCCGGGGGCGAATTAGATTTGTGCAATTTGTTCGATTCGAGCCGTTTTCAATGATAAAGCTAATTAACGCTGACGATTAATCGTTACAGCTCGGAGCGGTTCTTAGCTCGTAAAAGTCAATTGAGCGAGATGATGAATTTGAGACCCGCGATATTTATTGCGAGCGAACGTCCTCTTTCTATCTTTTTCATACATGACCATTGAGCGAAGTCAATGGAGCGAGCAGTTATCGATTTGCCGGGCCGAGAAAGGGGTATAACAATAGTTTGGTGTAGACGAATACAAATGTCTGCGCCCACACCTCCTCCTCCACCGTTGTTTTAATGGAGCCCCGATGAACTTTTGCGATCGCAGCCCCTGTAGCGTCCAACACGAACGGAAACACGAAGAAGGTGAGCCCCATCTAAATTCACGGAGAACAATCAGCCATAATCAGAGCTAATATTCTTGCTCTCAGATATCGATGAAATATCCACCTGTCACCGAGGCCAGCGCGCCAAATTACAAATCGATATTCGGAATTTCGCCTGCACGACTCTAACGTCCTACGTAACAATCTTGAGGGATTGACACGGTTCCCCGATTCAGCGGGGAAATTCATCATCAGGGAGGGCCCCGTTCATCAATCAAAATTATTCAGGATTCCATTACGCAGAAAACGTCGTAATTAATTTTCTAGTGGCCCACCACCCCCGATATTTTCGCTCGGTTACTTACTCGCGCGGAATATCACGGGCAAGATTGAATATAACAGGCGTGAAGCTTTTACGGCATTATTGCGAGATACGAGGGCCAGCTAACATGAAAAGTTACGCGTTCAAGACACCTTTCGTAGGCTCCGTGGCGTAATTACGATCTAGTGGAAAGCGATTTTCACTTTCATTCTATCATAAGCAGGAACAATTACCGCGAATTTAAGACTGGTTACTGTACGGATGTGAGGAAAGAAGGTTAGACGAAAGCGAGTATCGATCTGGATCTGTTCGTCGCAGTCATCTTCGAGTCAATCCATTGGACAATAGATTTTTCCCAAAGCAGGAACTGAGGAGGTAATGAATGGCACTAATAGGCGGAAACGGAAGTCTTCCATTCTTGTACAAACTTCTGTGAAGACGGAACTAGAGGCCAACAGCGAAAAGAAAACAAGGGGTCGTAGAAAAGCTCATTGGCAGCGTATAGCGTCGCGTATTTAGAGAATTATCGAACCAAATTATTACTGATCTTCTCATCTTGATTACAGAATAATCAGGGTTGTCTCGTGTGATCGCAATAGCATAAAATTATGAATCGATCGTTGTGTGCTCAACCATATTTTATCATACCCGTATCCCTTATTTCGTGGAATAGTATCGGGAAAACCTGGCATGGCAGTGGCGTTCAACATTGAAATTACGGTCATTCGTATCCATCAGATGTCAAGGAAATGTAACATTTCCCGTTACACGTGGTGCAAGGTCGATTTATCTTTTCGATAGTGCCGGAGAAACTGCGCTGCGTTTCCGAAAGCAGAATGCTTAGTTGGAACTTTATTACGAAGGCTCAACTGCATTGTGAGCTTCCTGACAGGAAGACGTATTCACACATTTGCACCTTAATCTTTGCTTTACAACAATTCGACCAGAAAAACGAGAAATTCTTTCGTTTCTTCTTCCCCTGCTCTGAAACTCCTTTCATCGAATACCAAAGAATCTTTTCATTTTTGCTCGACGTGCACATTTCCGTAGAATTTCACAAAACGCGATCTGTGCCTTCGAGCTTTTCATTTTCTCACAAAATCATGGGGAAACTTTAATCGAGTCTTACACCTGGGTTTTAGGAGATCGCAGTTATCGAGTACTCGTCTGAAATACGATTGAGACGCCTTCGATTATTGCTTCGACGAGTTTCGTATCCGACGAAGTTCGTTTGCTAATTTGTAACAATTATCGATTGACAACTATGAACCGAGGATCGCGATCGGTTAATCCTTTGCACTCGACGACTTTCTCGGTCGTACATCATCTTCTCTATCATTAATCACATTTTGCAACAGTTGAAAATCGATTTCGTCTTCACTCGAGCTAATTCCACTCTTGAAATCCATTTATGTGGAGCTTCGAAACTTCGAAACTTCGAATCGATCGATGAAAAACTCGATTTGCCGCGCGAAACGCAATGGCGTCCGAGAGTCGCCTCTCGAGCGCAAAGGGTCGATGCGAGCGACGACGCTAAGCCGTCAGCTCTGCTGCGTCGCTGTCGTTAGCGCAGAGATCGCGAGGGTCTGCCCAGGAAACCCCATCATTTCGAGTCGCTCTCTCGTTGAGGGAAAAAAAGGGGCGATATTTATCTGAAAGTCAGTATGCCTGCGCTGCGATATCGTCTTACCGGAGGCATCCGCGTCCTGTCCAACAAGAGCAACAGCGCCGTTGAAAAGTTACCGCCGTTAAGCGTCACCGAGCCTCCCGGATCGAGTTGTGCCCCGGCTTGAAATACCATACCGGACATTCTTTCTTTCCAGACAACGACGGGGGTGGCGACTCAATTACAGGATCAAACAGCGTCGAACCACCGCCACGGTAAATCACAATCAATTCTGGTGTAATGGCGGCGTGGCGGGCGTTACAGGTCGCGGCACTCGCCGGAGTTAAGCCATTTTTCGCTAAACCGGTTTGCAGTGTCAAACTTCGCCCGGAGACCGAAGGAAGATCGATACCAGCCGGCTCGCTAAAAGTCGCCAGCCTGATCCTGGGGATGACTGGGGAGAAAGCAAGCGTCGAGGTGCGGGCTGAGCCCCGTGGAAGCGATACCTGTTAAATAACATTCCTTCGAGGAAGCGGCACGGTCGAAGACGGTGGGCAAATTCGATCAAGTGTACTCATGTAAATCCTCGTTTCCGTCCGTGGAACGTTCCTGCGCTCAGCTGTGAGCGCGGATCGACAATCCCATCGGGATAATCTACGTAAACTCGATTCGAAACTCAAACCGTTTCGCCAATCCGATACGTTGTAATGTACGACGTATCATCGCGAACTGCGACGATTAACGTGATCGAGTGCTGTTTTCATCAGCGGCTCGTCCGAAACTTTCGCGATGCGGAGGCAGCACGACGGGTGATCGGTTTCCTTCTTTCGATCGCGTTCTCGTCGTAAATATCTGTCGAATAAAAAAGGCGTACCGTTTCTAAAAGATTATTCGTCACAGGAGAGTCGACGCGGTATCGACGTCGGTTTCGTGGCGATAAAAACAGTCATTATAAAGTTGATGCGTGATTAAAAAGTTGGACAGAGGTATCGCCGTCGTTTCGCGCTACTTCATTTTAAAGCGTTAATATATCGTTCGACCCGGAACCACGTCAAATGGTTACTAAAAAAACGCGAGATGGTAAACAATTAATTGAGCCGAGCGGAGGGATGCTTTTTCTGGTCGAAACACAAAGTGATCGATACCGTGAGTTGGCGTTTTATCGGTGATCGTCATCATATTTAGCGCGCAATTAATCATAGGTCCATAGATGGTTTATATCGCAAAAGTTGGGCGTCGTTTACGTCCTTGAATAATGATCAGCGAGAGCTTCTCTCAATTTAAAAATACGTTACGTGAAAATATACGCGGAAATTTCATTTTCGATCGAGAACACCGAGGAAAGATTTGAATTCCCCCCAAAAGGAGTCAATAAACATATTTTCTCCGGTTATGAAATCGTTTAGTCGCTTATGAACGTAACCGCTTCTCGCTTCAGCAAGCGCGAAAGCTTTGAAAGCTTGATAAAATCAATTAAGTACTCGCCAGACTGTCTAGTATTTTACGTTACGTTTCAATGAAGCTGACTTGAGACAAACTTTCTCAGCGGTGTTTCCTACTTCGCGATGCTGCCTCTGAAATATTAATGAACCTATTATTTCCGACTGTGCGGTTTGTTAGACTCGTTTGAAACCGTTTCATTGAATATACGCACGTCAGACGTTCCGAAAATATGTAAAACGAACGACATCGAACAACTGGGTTGCAGTCGTTGCTCCAATTGCTAATGTATTTATGTATATATATATATATATACGCGTTAAAATTATTACACAAAAACCGTAATAACACACGCGCTTTATATCACGCACGGTTAAATGAGCTTTCATCCCGTTGAAGCTTTTTCTACATAATTCCAGTAGGATAATCTGCGCAACGTACCGCGTACAATTTATCTCGACGATATCGAATCATAAATAAGTCAATATTTCATGTACAATTTTGTATCGTTGAATAACTTCATTACATGCGTACTGATGTTTCAGTAATTAGAAATTTGATGATTCAACGTGCCATATTTACGAGGCGCATTTCGTGACTAACATTTCAATGGTTTTATTTCAGATACACGCGCATTCGACACGTTCGAAGTAATTTTCTGAGATTAAAGACAAGTTGGGAAATAATTAGCTCGCTTGCCTTTGAAGTAGTCGCGAAATGAAAAAGAAAATGGTGAAAAAAGACATTCGATGCGGTAATAAATTATTCGTTCCCTCGACACTCGCTGGGCTATGAATGCAACCTTCAATTTTTGAAACCGTTAGACAAGTTGGAAAATAATTAACTCGTTCGCTTTTGAAGTGGTCACGAAATGAAAAAAAAGTGGTGAAAAAGAACGTTCGGCGCAGCAATAAATTATTCGTTCCCTCGACACTCGTTGGGCTATGAATGTAATCTTCAAATTTTGAAACTGTTTAAATTTTATAAAATTTCGCTGTAGAATTTAGCGCTTTTATTCCTATTGATTTTTGCGATTGGACGCATAGAATCGTAATCTACTATGCAGACTCGCGATGATTCGGTTTTACCTAAAATGAAAAGCAATCTACGTGACGCTGATCAAATTCTATCGTTCAATATTTATAATATTTTCAATTAAATTTCTACATCCGATACATTTATTTTTGAAACAACATTTGTAACTGATTTTTTTATTTTTTAATATAATCAGTAATCGCATACATCCATTCTCCGTCAGTTTCTATTAACGATAGCCTTTGCTTCTTTGCGAGCCAGGTATAACGAGCCACTTTTAGGTGGAATTATCTGGCATCGTGGTATCGAGGGAGGGCGTTCAATTTCGATTCGAAATCCAAACTTTAAAGCAAACATCACTACGTTATCGAGAACATCCCCGAAGCATTCCTTTGTTATATTCCAGTAATCGACCCGAAAGCATTCCGCGGAGACGTTCACTGTCCTGGGCTTTGAATGGGAGCCTCGTCGTTTTCCCAGAAAAACGCCCCGGAACGTTTCGCGCTGCTTCTTTTTAATGTCTTCGGAAAATTGGAATCGGGTGCTCGCCCTTTATAATGAACCATCGCCGATACTATACATCGTTTAAACTTGCAACGCCTCCCTCAAAAGTTTTCCGGGGCTATTCGGAAGGGAAACGAATTCCTGTAACTTCAACGAGCACCATCTGAATGCATTTCCAATTTAGCTCGAAATCGCATCGGCAAGACGTTCCTATTTTCCAACGACGGGAGTTCAACGGGAAATAAAAATGCACGCGAAACGCGAGGTAAAAATGTACGCATCAAGAGCCGTCGTTTTGTATTTAAGGAATATGATGATTCTTTTTAATAATTTAACGATAATTACGAGAAATATTGCGCACAACTGAACGAAAATCGGATAATCCTGATAATTTATATTTGCTTATTCGTAGCAGCTTTTTATTTAAGAAAATTCATCTCCGCAATCGTGATTTTTACGCAATTGGAACGTTCGTGAACTGGGGTGCAGTCTCAAGAGGGTGGTTTTCCATGACGCGAACCAAACACACAGAAGGAACGATGTAACCAACATACGTACGACGTCTTGCGGATAAAACTTTTCCACGAGAGATTAATCACGAAACAGATATCGCTTTGTAATATAGATAGGTATTCAATCACGATTTACGATTCCGAGTTAAAACGAAGCGTATTCCCCGAACCCCGAACATTTAGCTAAACTTTCGTCGTTATTACCGGGGATCCTCCAACTTTGAATAGCTCCATCGAGATATTTAAAATTCGATTCCTCTGAAAAATGGGAACACTCGCGGAGTTCATTCTTTATCGCCGTTTTTAATGCACTTTACAAGCGCTCCACGGGGAATACGACTTGCCATTGTCTACGACGCGTTCGAAAACTCGCGGAATATTAAACATAACTCCCAAGCTGCCATCTTGCAATCGGCGCCGTCTCGCGATTCGCGAGGTTTTCGCCACCGATGGTGTTGCCGAAAGCTAAAGCTACTTGATGAAGTTCGGAATGGTGTACCGTCGTCAAGGAACGTCAAACATCTTGAAGATCCTTCCGCTCTGCCAGTGTTTCAGTTTCCGCACTTTATCTACGCCCCAAGATGTCGGAACAGTTTCGAAACGTAACGCGCACCACCTGGTTTGATTGTATTTCTGCTTGAAAGCTAAAACGCTAACGAACGCGGCGACACACCGGAGCGTGCCACGGTTCTACGTAATTTTCTGCTATTTGCCAGTTTGCGCGTAGAGGCGATGCACGCGCGATTGTACACTTATACACCGGTTGCTCTCTCAGTCTTCCACTGGTGTCACATAATAAAATACTTCCTCGTGGTTACAAAGCTCATTTTTCCTTCTGGCTCTGTTTACACTTCATTATACCGCGCGCGTCAACAACGGGTAATCAGGTGCGGCTATGAAACAACGCGTGCTATCGGGAGAAGCGTGCGATAAGCTGCAGGAAGAACGCATCTCTTTTACAGTATCGAAGCGAAATAAACAGTCTTCCGTCTTACCACGATCTTACGCGCAACTTAACTTCCTCGAAGTACTTCCTCTTCGTCGATTCGCGCAGATCAGCCGAACAGTCGCGTCGCGCGATCGGCGACGGGTATTTTTCTATATTTTCGCGCGAGATTACCGCTGGACCAACGTCAGACAAGTCACGTTTAATTGAAAAACACGGCGGTCAGGCGGAAAGGATGAAATAAAGAGGGACGAGAAACGAAAGCAATCGCGTTAGGAGACGTAGCTGACAACCAGCGTTGTCCCAATTTCCCGCGCGGCAATTAAACGTTATTCGTTGGCCACACGTAGAGAAAATTGCTCAGTCAGAGAGCACGATGTATTGTTGCTCTTGCCTTTTTTTTCTGCCCCTACCACTCTACAATCACTTGCGGATTTCGACGTGCAGCGCGCAATGAAATCGAATATTGCGCGTTTCAATTAATTTTCGCCGGATCGAAACAAAGTTTTCCTTCCGTACTATGGATTCTTTTAACCAACTCTTCCTACCGCGCGCTAGAATTTACGGGAAAACTAATTCACTTTTTGTGATACTTCTTTTGCTTGTATCGTATACAACGAAAAATCGAACGAACCGTCAAGTTCAAACACCAACTTGCAAGACAGAACTGTTCCCTTGAAAATTAATCGTTCTTTCAAGAAACCATTTTGCTCCTCAGATGAAGTGCTCTGTGTTCAATTTTAAGTGGTAAATTAATGAATTTCCGTGTATATGATAATGTAATCAGCGTGGTCCAAACGGTTAGAAAGTAACAAGGGAGAAGAGAAGAATCACAGCCGAGAAGTCTAACAATAAGAATCGAGTAGAGCTGGAAAATCAAAGAGTCGCAGAACAATAGTTAGGAAGTTGAACCGTAAAAGGCAAAGAATTGTATCAAAGAATGATAAAGTTCAACAGAGATCAGGAGGTGTGCGTATAGGATGTGTCATCTAACTTCGCCAGTTGATATATTGCCGATAGAGTTTCAGAAAATTGCATATTTCTGTGCGTCGCTTTCGGTTCGTTCGCGATAAAAGCTCGCGCGCGTTAGAACATTAATTTTCCGCGGACCGCGGCAACGAGAGAACAAAAATTTCTAGCCGTTTTCACGTTTGAAGCGGCCCATTCGTTTTTTATCATCTTACCTTGACAATCGAACCGGAAACTGACACAGAGTTCGAGCACATCCGCGATAACCGAAATCGAAACCCAGTCGCGTGGAATTTAATTAAATCTGTTATTCGAACTTTGATCGCGGGAAGATAGGTGATAATCTTTTCGGACTCGCGACTTTTCGAGTGCTTCCATAACGTGCGGCGTAAATTAATTTTTGACGGGTTTGTTACGATTCAATGATTCTGCAAGAAAATGCAATTGAAGCTAAAACTCTGGCAATTGACGTTGGATTTTTATCGTCGATTTTATTACACTTCCCTTCCTTTCTTTTTTTTTTTTTTTTTTTTTTTTTTTCGTTATAACATAGTCCTGCATGACGAAATCCAATATCGCACGTTTTAATTGAACTTACGGTCCCAATGCCGATACCAGACTTTCAATATACTTTAACCTCTTGCAAGTTTCTCCAGCCTGCGGTTCTAAACTTATCTATTTACGTAGTCTAACGTACTAAATTATTTGATAGATTATTAAAATATATTTATAAATAGTTCTCTACGTCGATCGTGAAAGCATGACAGCAAATTGCGCTACAATATGGACGGTTTACTAAGAAATGTTTACACGAATTATAATATTGTTCGCCGCGTACGCCAAACAGGCTGGCTTTTAAAATTCAACGAGGTCTGCAGTAATTCGTTCGAATTGTTCGCAACGACGTCGTTAGGTTTCTCACTTTAATTTTGTATGTACTGGAAATGAATTCTATCATGCAAACCGGATGTGAATTGCTAGAAGACAATTTGAAACTACCTTGTAATTCAGACTGTTCGAAAGCAATTTAAATTCTCTCCCGGCAAATTCAAATTGCTTTCGCAGATTCGTAGTCGTATCGTGTTTGCATTGCATTGCGTAATTTGTACCACGTGCTGCTCTTCATTTTGCAATCCACTTCGTACGCACGAGACATCTTTCTCAATATTAACAGCGGATCAACAATTCCCCAAGATAATTTCGTTCGCGTTCTAATCAACTTTCCAGCGCCGCCCTGCTGGTCTCGAAATTCTATCGAAATAACGCGGAATTCAATTATTTTTAAACGTAACGCGAGCAAAGGTTGTCATTAAAAAAGTTAACGTTCGCATATACGTGCATATACGCATATGCAAATTCGGACAGCCGCACTGTTCGGTGGCAGAACGGTCCTCTCGACATTTTCTGAGTTCACTGGTCAGCCACGTCAGCCAGCAGCTGGCTGAATCCACTTACAATTAGCTGAATCGCTTTCCGTCGAGGTCCTTGTTGACCAGCCCCACCTGGAGGAATATTAAAAACTGGCGAATTAAAATAATTGATTTTAAACAGCAAAGATCAGAGGTAGATACATGCAGAGACGTAGCAAAATTTGACAACAAACCCCGCGCAACGGCCACGTTTTGCATCGCGCGATGGGGTTAAGGGTGGATAAGGGTGGATGAAAAATTAATCGAGGGAACGAGAAAACTCGTGGACGCCGCCGTGTGGAAGTTTAAGCGGAAAAATAAGGATGTGGATTCGACGAGCGAAACCACGGGGACGAGAGGCATTTGCATGAAATCCAGAATCGCGCGGGGTCGCGTTTTACGGTGAACTGCACTTTCGATGCAGACACGACTGCATCAAGAAGCGTGGGTACCGGAATACGAAAGAATGCGGGGGCGATGATGTCTGGCCGACTCATTACGCCGGTCCCGGAAAGTCTCGAGTAGAAACCGTAAGCGCTCGAGCTGCATGAAACGATAAATAAAAGGTGCAAAGAGACGTAACAACAGGAAGAGGCGTTCTCGAATGCGGAACCGCGCGGCGCGTATCGGCACTGGGGATTATCAAGCGCCGTAGAAAAACGTGGACAACTGCCGATGGAACGTGGAACAAAATCATTAAGCCTCGACGATGATCGAAAGAAGCCGCGTACATAGATCGTCACGGGCCTCGTAATTTTTCTGACGCTTCTCGTTCAGAGATTCTCGACCGAAGAAAAACGGACAGCAAACTTTTAACACGCGGTGGAAGCCACCGCTTATAGATATCCGGATGTTTCGATTGATTTAGGACAACGGTGCGTGGACCTTTCAGACGACGCGTTGATTAATCCGTTAACGCGATGATTCGCTTGGAATGCCATTTCCAGTCGGCTCGGGTTCTTCGATTAAATGGCCTGAACAGAATGAATAAAACATTGTATTAGCGGTGTTGTTTGTGCTTAATGAATTAATTGCGGGTTAGTGTATTAATAGCGAGGTCTGTTAGCCTTGCGCGGATTCGACGGAAAAGAAGCGTTCGAGTAGTTCAACAATCGGATAGAATTTTAATGGAACGAAAAAATAGTGGCTCGAGCACGATGCAACCTGGGAAAATGTATCGTCGGAAAGTTGAGGAAATTGGAACGTTTTTAATGAAACGAAATTCTTGCAGCGCGTTGAGAAGCGTTTAATTGATTTTTACGTGGCATCTGTACCACCGGATTGCAGAGAAAATGTTTATTACCAATTAAGTAACTTTAATGAGTTGGCGTGCCTTGATTAATGAAATAAAAGTGTCGCGAAATTTAAATTACGTTCATGGAACCTGGGACATTTGATTGGATCATTTATTCTCTCCACTTAACAATCGATACGTCGCAATACATGTATCGTTTGGTGAAATACTTGTTGCCTCGGTTTTTCAAATGTTTCGTATACAGCTGCAAGTAACTAGAAAAATTTTAATTAACCATAATATCGCGTCTCGTGAATGCACATATATCAAATGAAATTATCTAAAGAAATTGCGTGCTTATACGCAAACCATAAACGTTACACGCTTCCGCGAAAATGATAGGTTAAAATAATTTCGCATAACGGAAAGATCGCGGCAGGAACGCGTAAATAGCTGTTACGACGAACATGTGCACATTGTCTAGCGATCAATTTCAATCAGCGATGATATTACGTCTAATAATTTCAGAGAACATCTGTTTCTTGTTAGAGCCATCCACTACTGTACTTTAAGTATACAAAAGTGTCGTCGAAAGACTCCTGCTTATGCATAACTCTTCAACTCTTTTTCTCTTGGTTGAGAAAAAAGGAAATGGTGCAATTTTGACTTCCATTGTTCCTGTTGACTCTTTGGATACTCAGGAGGGTACGTTTCCAGCCGTTTACAGTTTTCTCTGTTCCTGTTTGGAGTCGACATCCACTATTTCTTCGAATGATGGGGCTGGCAACATCGGCTCCGACACCTTTGTTTCTCCTGTGCCACGCGTACTCCAGATTGCCGAGGAAACATCAAATTCTATTGGCTTATCTCCTGACAGACGCGTGTCGTTACGCCGCGTCCAATGCCGGCGCGAGTAGCGTTTACACGTGCCATCTTGACGGTAGGAAACGGGATTCGTTACGATGCAACGTCGAAACGACAGGCGATAGTGGCGCAGCTTCCATTTCCGTATCCGCTATCGATAATCAGGCTTTACGATCATCGAACAATCTAATACGCCGTAACGCACGTCATTTCACGGTAACGCCGTCCATTTTTGCTTGTTATTCGTCGTACGTTTCCGCCGTGAGATCGTCCAACCGATGTCGCACGCGTTTCCGCGCGCGCAGTTCGAAACGTAATAACGCGAAACGCGCAATCGATTAAAATGATTAAAGCGTATCGGAATAATGGTTAGCGAGAGAAAGGAACGCGACGAAGAAACGTATGCACATTCGCGCTGATGCGCACGCATACGATGTCAACGAGGAAGCGAGCACAGCAACAATAGCTGTACTTACAATGTACTTACATTACACCATTACACCAACGCGGCGGAGATAAGCTGCAATCCCCTTACACGTCCACAGTCTTCGCAGTCAACAATGAACCTCATATTCTCATGTTTTCTACCACTCTTCCCATCTTCATGGTTGTTGAACCAGACTTCCCCGGGTTTAAACCGTAAACTCGCTTTAAACCGCGACGCGTTGTACGTACGAATCGCCGCCGCTAAAGACCTATTCTCATCACCTTAATGATCCTGTTGCTCGTACGAGGCCCACATCTCGGCAACATTTCCATCGGCGATCGCCGAAGAAGCGGCTGAAGGAGGACGGTTCTGTCGTTCGGAAGCACCACAGCGAAAGCAGCACCACGAGTAAAATCGTCCGCGGTAAAGTAATAACTACCGATCGAAGGGCATCGCAATAAGGTAGTTTAATTGAATTGCATCAACGGGCGCGAGGTTGGGAAACTTGCGAATATTGCGTTATATCGACGCGTGAAATCATTATAATGTGACTAGAGATACCGAAAGTGATTTACGCTCGATAATTCCCTCGCGGTGATATACCGAAGTATTCAGTTGAGCGATATTTCAGGCGAAAACGAATCGTGGAATGCGAAACGAATTTATTTATACCGCGATGCTTGACTCCGAGTGAATTAAATTCGAGAATCCCCGCGAAGAATATTATTATTATCTTATCACGGTATTTTAATGCGATTTCATCGGCGCACGGCTCCGATTTTATCGCTCTCTTTCGTCAACGTTGTACGCAAATCGCGGAACGCGTGACGCGCGAAATTAATACAGCGGCGGCGCGTGTATAATTTAATTCAATTAAATCAGGGAAGATCGAAAATCGCGGTTTTCAGAATCTCGCCGGTTTGAAACTCGAACCGTATCAGCGCTATGTGACCAGCATGAGCATCCCCAAGGACTGCGACGCCGCAAGGCAAACGCGTTACTGGAAGCTTCGATAGTGCTTCGAGAGAGCCAGCCGCACCGATACATCGACAAATTTATCACGCACACCAGCGACTGGAAACCGACAAATTTCACCTGCTGCCTTCTTCTTGGCATTTCCACTCCTTCACGTTTTCACAGCAGCCAGACATGGAGCGGGTACACAGCCGGGGCAGCGAGTAAATCACAACCGTATACAAACACGCGGCACATACTTCCAAAGTTAAGCCCGCGCGGAACAGGGTTTCCAGCTGAATCTACCCGGAGAATGATAGGTACGCGGGAGGGTTGATACGAGAGAAGACAACAAGGAATTGGAAACTCTATTGAGCCACGTTTTCCGTCTATAGTGTCGCTACTTCAAATATGTATTGTTCCTTAGCATGCTCAAGGGATAGAAAGTTGTTTGCCTTCGAGAAAAGGGTTTGTTTTTGCAATGAAACCGTAATTCCTCTTCGAGTCGCTGCTAGCGTTAAGGTTGCGCAACTTCCTACTCGCGGAACTGTATCTTACCCTCCGCAGACAGTCTTCCGCTTTATTGCAGTTTACGTAAACTTTGTACCGTTTGATTCATATTCTAAGATGAATTTAATTAGCATATCTCTGACTCGCACGGTATGTGCGATACTGACTCGTGTATTCTACCAAGTAATCCATAATTTTAATGAATTTCCTCTCGACGATTCTCCATACGTCTATTCGCATAGATTTAAATAACAAAAAATGTACGTGATCTTGTCGCCAATCGACTATCTTCTCAAACGGAGATGTTTATTTAAAATATCTTACGAGATATCGTGCTTCCTTTATGGTACGATAAGAGAGGAACAAACTTATCCCCCTTCTTACTCTTATATTTATCTCTAACCGTACTGGGAACGGAATTATGACCTGAAACAGTTGCGCGAACCACCCTCTATGCATGTTTCTTTAACCCTCCGGTTTGCTCGGCGCGCGGGGGCGCTCCAAGCAAAGTTTCGTCTCTGAATTTCTTGAATGCGATTGTTTAGACCCTCGCCACTGCATGCACGTACATGCATATCTTATGTGCTCATTGTCCTTTAGGCAACAATCGAGTGTTGTTCTTGCCGGCATTATATTTCGCTGCTTGCAGCTTGTTTCGTCAGGATACTTCGTCCGCCATATGTCTCGCATTTTGGAAATAATGAAGTAGCCGGTTTCTGTTTAACCAGAGACAACCGAAGAGCTGTTCGTGCGTATATTCCGCGGAATAATTACCATCGAATAGTCGAACGGAACTTTCCTTTCGTATTTACGTTCGAGTCTCTCGCGCTTTTTCGCGATAAGAAAACGGTCGGTTTCACGTCCGAATAGAGCGATAGCAGGAGGAAAAGAACCGCTCCCCGAGGTTATCAAAGAAGTTACTTCGCCGATTTTCTCGAAATGAGTTCCCGCTGCTTCCCCAGGACGAACCAATCCGAACTACGCGATGCAATACAGCTCTGTTTCTCCACGTAGTTGATTTATTCTCAGCTCGATAACAAAGCTGCCGCAAGCCACCATCGAAGAACATCACACAGGTCGCGCGTTTCGGTTCAGAATGTTGACCTGCTTTAGGTTCGTGGATCTCTGTCGACAGAAGGAAGAACCAGAGAATCCCCGAATTTTGTATTCGCACCAGTTTCCCAGTTCCCGCGCTAGTTTCGTTTAACGTTTATTAAATCGAGAAGCCAAACCTAGCCGTTCCTCGCGTAACGCTAATTAAGAATTATCATGCAGCGAACGATAAGATTTCGCTTTATTTGAAGAAAAGTGTTGCTGCGAACACTTGTACCAGCTTATACTTTGAAACAGTAAACATCCTCCCGAGATAGAAGAACAATAGCACGATACAGATTAAATTACTGCCTGCAAGCATGAATCCGCGACGTGAAAATAAATCTGTACAATTAACGCGTGGAATGTCTACGTAAGAACAGCCGTTCTACTCGCCGTTGGAATTTTATTTCCGCAACTAAATTTACGTTTAATTTCCCAGCGAGATAAAAAGGGACCGGTGCTTCGTTCGTGTAATCCAAATTTTAGAGAGAATTCCTCGCAACGCCCGCCTGCGAACGTCCTCGAAAAACGTTCGCAATTCGCGCGGTTAACGTTCGTTCAAAGATCGTGGTTGCATCGGCGATGGAAGATCCGTCGACGAACAGCGCGAGTGATATAAAATCGTTCGCGTACCGGAAGATCGAATAAAAAACACGTCCAGGCCGCCAGTTCCATCTGAAATCCATCAAAGAAGAAATTTGACATTGAGCCGCGGGATGGCCCCAGACGAATAGGAGCTGTTCGAGTATCCTCATATGCGACTAGACGACGTCGGATAGTTATACGGAAATATAGCCTGGCTGTACCGGTGTACATTTTATTATAAAACTTTTTACGAGCACCGTATAAAAGTTGAAGGCCATTCGGAGGGTTCGCATCGCTTTCGACCGGGAGGGAATCCTTTTTCCGCGAGTCCGATTACTGTCCGTCGCCCCCCCCCCCCTCTACGGGGGGTACGAAACTTTAAAGATTCAACGAGCGCTTCTGAATCTTGCAATATTAACCGAGCCAGTCCGCCTCGGCTGGCGGATTCTCGATTTCCATTTGAAATTAAATACGGCCAGGCACCGTGCCGGATACGTAGACGATACCAGTCGATCGTAACGCTTCCATCTGCTGGATTAAAAGATCGGGCCGCGTCGCTCCTCCGGCTGGTTCCTCGAGCGTATCGATGCCGATCGCCGGAATTAATGTCTAGTTTTCCGTGAATTAATATCGAAGGCCTCCCTCGGCTTTATCGGGGATTTAAGTTAGTTCGGACGGGTGCAATCTTCTGCGCGACACGTTCGATAACACGGAGCTCGTTATTGGTCGCTGCATCGTCGGGACGCTATCGATCGTTAACCGATTTAAATAAATAGGAACTCGAGCCGCGTGCGTGCTTTCTAAACGCGCAGTCCTGAATGGAAAAGGTGGGACGAGTAGCTGTTACTTTGGGCTAATTAAAGCCACTTTTCGGGGTAGAAAAGATGGCGAATCGAGACGGACAGGAGGGAGGAACGCAATAAAACGGGGCGGCTCGTTCCTCTATCGTCCTTTTGATCCTGCGACGGATCATAGACCGCTCGCGGTACGATCTTTTCTTTCTAACAAATATTTTCAAAGGCCTCCCACCGCGCGGTCTTTTTCTCTCATCTTTCGCGAAACAATAAAAGGCTCTACGAGGGTGTATCAGGGATGGAGTTTCATTTAGTTGAGTTCTGAAGAAAGAAAGGGATCTCATTTCAAAGTACAAGCTCTTTACGCCTTTGGCTTTTCCGTCTTCGCGGCCGTAGGGGATCTCGCCAAGGATATGCATAATGCTGGGAAGACTTTTTAGAGGGGCTACAGGGCCCTTGAAATATATAAGTAATTAAGGTCTGATTAAGAGTCTGCGGGCGATGCGCGTTTAAAGAGACGCGAAATCTTCAATCTGTATAACTGAACGTTTGAAAGCAATTTATTTCGCGCGTGACAGCTACCGCGTACGCTGTTAATAAACGCTGAAAATGGTATAATACCCTGTCCGACTCGCGTTTCGAGCGTGTTTAAACGCGTGCACCAACTGCTCTTGGTACAACAGAAAGTCGACCGATTATAACGATTACAAGGATGATGAATTACAAATAAGAGGCTGTAATAACGAGCTAGAAATCAATAACGGGTAGAGCTATCATCCGCAGGCCGCGTTCGTCGACGAACTCGCGTCTCATCGCGCGAAAAACGACCGCGATCGCGTATCGAGCCGATCGTTCATCAAATTCGCCGTAATTATAAAACCAGGACCTTTGGCGAGGGACTCGAGAGCCAAATAACAGAATGTAGTATACCTAATCCCCCAATGGTCGGTGTTTAGCGTTTCGGCGCGCAATTTGACGGAGGACGGGGCAAAGTGGTCGTGAAGGAAAACGATTTTGGGATCTAGCTCCGCTTGCCCTATTATTCCGGCGATAATTTAAGGGCACGGGGGTTGATATATAGGTAGCGAATTTATGCGACGCCATTGTCCCGGGGTGCTGTTATTTATGGGAGGGTTTCGCCTTCCAAAAACGGAAGGTGCGTGTTCCGCGGCCCGTGATGCGAATAACAATCGTGCCAGGGCGGTAATTAAGGATTAGCGAGGTGATTAGCGGAGCAGCAGGTATTTAAATCTCGCCAGAACGATCTGCCGAGTGAACGTCTGCGCCCCGTCGAGGTAGTCCCCCAGTCAAACAGCTGATTATACGCGCTAAACACCCTGTACGTGTACGATTTCCCCGCAATTACAATTACGGGCCCCGCGACTTGCCCTGACATCGTTGAAAACTTGGTGGATCTCACCCATCCGAACGTTCGACTGTTTGGCATCGCGTAATTGGTAATAAAGAAGTAATCCGCACGCCTGACGATAATTCGACGACTTTCGAGCGCAATCACGCGCGTGTAATTCGTTGACAGCTGAAATGAAAACAAAAATCGCGCCGCTTCGTTAAGACGAGCAAACGATGTATCAAACGCGCTGGCGACGAAGGATATAATAATGAGGAAATGACCGAGGTGAATGATGCCTCGTTTCTATCTATAATTTTATCTGATTATGTCGCAGCTTGGCAATTTTCTATGCGTTAACAGTTCAATCATAAACGCAAAAAAGCTAACGATCAGTATGTTCGCACAGATGCATTTAATAACACTTCATCTTGGAACAGTACTCGAAGGCTTTGTACTGTATCATTAAACTCGCGTACCCTTCCCTTCCCGTCCATTTTGAATTAGCTATTTTCAGCTGGAAATACTTTCCACTTGGCCATTGTGTATCTCCTATTAAGCTCGCTGTTTCGCTTATCGCGAATATTCAACATCGCTGGTATTACACGAGAAATACCTATGAGAAATACCTATTATTACGAAACAGTAAGTACTACTATATAAAGTAGCGTAGAAGATCTTTTACACGATATTATAAAATTACTTGTGGCGAATTAATTTCTTACTCGAAAGGGAATTTTACCAGTATCAGGAAAATACCACCTGGTTTCCGTTTTTCACCATAAGTGGCTCATTATTCTGTCCAAAATTAGTTGGTCACCTCTCGTTGTACCAATAATGTTGCAATGTGTGTGCGTGTGCTTCGCATCGCGAACAATTAACAAGTTTGGTGTATGGACGAAGAACGTTTAATTAGCGATGGAACTGGAACGTTAGTCCGGTATGGTAAATGCCACTCACGTAGGCATCACCTCGCTGATCTCTAAAATCCTCAAGCTAGACGTTTAACTTGCGACAGATTTTTCCTCCCTTAAGCCGAAATGCCAACGAAACGGGTAAACTTTTCAACCCCTTTGGCGATAACTGAGCTAGGAATACGCCGTGTCCTCTTATCACGGATGTACAAACATTGCCATGGGCGTTGACATCGCATATGCATTCTCCTACCAGTCTAATCATAAATACAAGTTGCAACGTATGAATGCAATCTCGTTGCACCGCTAACATGCGGCGCGAGCGTTCGTATTGCATCGAAGAAAACGAAAAAATTAGAAAATCGTTTAACGTTCGCTGTTCGTTTACGTTGTAATGCAACGTGTACACGTTGAAGCGAAGCGTATCGAGTTTTCTATATCTTCTACGTTGCTACATCGATAACAGAATCAGCTCGATATTGGACCACTTTGAAAGTGGTTTGCAGAAAAATTCCTCCTGCACAAATTAAAAAGGTACAAGGTATGTTCGATAATAAAGTAACCATGCAGAAAGTAATATTGTAAATATGCATAGCCAAAATGTAATAATTCTACCTATCTACCTTCTTTGAATTTATACGATTTCAGAGAGAATCCTATTCAATTCACGCGAAATTAATTTTTCATTACAACTGGAATTTATTTCGGAGCACTGCACACACACGCATACACGTACGAACATAGCTACAGAATGACACGCCTCTATTTCTTTCGTTCGTATTTACATTATCGTTTTTTAAAATTACGTTGCGTCACCCGTATCCGTATTTATTGAAATACGCAATATCCTTTCGTCTGCAAATATCACGGTGGCGTTACAGCGTATAATATTTCGCGCTTTTCGTAAAAATCATTACCGCGAGGAAGCGGAAACCCCGATTCGTACAGCCGAATACGAAGTTCGGGATTTAACTCGAGGGTGTAACTTTTCTGTCATTATAATTTAACGCGACGTAGAATTCTGAATAATCTTGTACATGCATTAGCCGGGGCGAAGTGCAGAAGTGCATATTATTATACATGTAAAGAAGTAATAAGCTACAGAGTTCCCCGAGGCGAAATTTAAAAGTCGACGCCGATGCCGAAACTTTTCCTCCCTTTCCGCGTAATTCTTTCCCTGCGAAAGTAATCCCAAGGGTGACTAACGTCGTCGCTGACATCGCTAAGCTTACGCACCAAGTTCCTTAAGCACTTGTCCGTTGAAGTTATCACGGTATAAATGCTTGTCGCAAACCTAACTCGAGAAAGAAACGTTCATGTATCTCCGTCGGATTAATTTTGTTATCTGCCCTGGGCACGCCAGCCTAATCACGTACGGGAAGCTAAATTGACGGCTGGTACGCCCGCGTAGGTGCCCCAGCCCCGGAAGTCATGCTGTTTTGTTTTACTTTCAGGTGTACGCGGACTTCGCAATGTGTCTATCGATATTCCATTGGCCGTAGCAGCTGGCACGACAGTCAATATGAGCTGCAGATACGATCTACAATCAGACACTTTATACACGGTGAAGTGGTACAAGGGTCCTGAATTTTTTCGATACATTCCGAAAGAAATGCCGCCGATACGTGTTTTCGGAGAATTGGGTGCCAAAGTTCTCGTGAGTGTTACCTTTTCGCAGCCTCGTATCGCGCTTAAAGGCGAATAAATATTGCATTAACCCCCTTCGCGGCGTGTTTCGAAGTAAACTGGGACAGGTCGAATGAATATTTTAAAAATCGCCATTTCGTTTCCCTCGTTACTTCGTTACACCGTGAAAGGGTTAAATAAATTGCTCGCGATCTCCTCTGTGTTGCGTACCATTTTTCTTTTAATTACCGCCCCCAATTACGTCTTAAACGTTCCGCTCGCACCCTCGTAACCTCCATCGCTTGCTTCCCGTTCATAATTGAACGAATTTTGAGAAACGCGAACGAGTAATCGATCTTATCGTTAATTAAGGCCCGTTAAATAAGACAGCGCCGAGATTTTGTAACAGTAATCCGCTGGACGCTACTCAGCGGATTGTCGCCAAGTTATTTCGAGCTGGGAACACTCGGTGAATTTCTTACTTATTAAAAGTTGGTAGGCGACCCCGCGCGAATCACGTTTTACATTCGCACCTGACGTGCAATCGTCGGGAACCGAGGAAACGGAAGTGAGTCTCACGGATTATATTTCCCCAAGTTTCGCCAAGCGTGAAAGTTTGTTAGTACCATTCATGTCCTACTTTGTTATATAGCTGTACCTGACAAACTATGTACAGACGTATGTACCACCACTTTTGAGTAATTAAATGCGCACCCCGCGATCCCTCGTATTTTGCACCGTGCAAACGCTCGCGCAGATTTTCCTTTGTATTTTCCCAGATAAACGTGCTAATCGCATCGTATGAATAACAGCGTTCCGACACGTCAATTTCGTTTACTTCCACTTTTTAAGCTACAAGTCGCAACTCATTCCCTGCTACGCTCGAGTTGCATTTTGGTATGATTAAGGTGTACACAGACAGGAAGTGTGCAACTGTTCCAAGGGTCGCGTAAGACCCACGGATTGCTCATTCCTGTTCCAGACAATAGTTCATATCCTAGACAGTTCATTATTAGTTTCCGATTGAATGCAAATTTTATCGAAAGTACATCCTCGAGCATACTAATGAAGGACTTCCTTTATATATGAAAAAAAAAGAAGAGTCTAATTTAACAGACCAGGTGTTTCGTTTGCAAATTTTATTTGGAAATAATTCATGAAAAGCGTTACTTCTGGCTTCGTCGAGGGATTAATAAGTGACTGTATTGTATTATAAAAGGTGTTGCGACGGGTAATCGACGCGGAATCGGCGTCTCGAGGAAAATTGAGGAAAACAGATTCCGCGCTCGGCGCATCGGCAATCGATGAAACGTTAAAATTTTGCCAGTCACATTCTAATTTGCTAAAAGCGTGCACAAACACTGCTGACCAAGCAAAATGTACCGTTGCTACGGCCGGCTGATCCGGAAGAACTATCCTGATTAGTTGAAACTGTTCGAAGCTTCCGGGTGCAGACCGTGTTTTCCTAGACGGCTTAATTAATCTAACGAAAACTTGGAACGATCCTCCGAATTATCTTGCCGAGATTCTGCGATTGAAATGTATCAGAAACGCGTGCAATTAAAATTTTATTGCCCGACACAGAGGCGCATTAATTTATCCGTTAATTAAGCATCTGAACGGAACGATGGCGCGAGCGGCGCGCATAATTTTTTTTCTGGAATCGGCCAGAAATTCCCGAGAACAAACAAGCCTCTTCGTAATTAAGCGGCAAGGAGCCAGTTTTCGAGCGGATTATCGAAAAATTGTTTTCAACTCGGCCGCTCCAGTAAGCCGCGAAATCCGTGGCAATTAAACTTCTGCTGCCTCAAAGCTTCTGTCGTGCGCAGAAAGGATAGCATTCTTTGATCCTATAAATGGTATAACACCAAACGGCATACGTACCGGGTCCGATGCGGCGCGGAACGCGCATTAAGGAGAGGAAAAGAGCGGGCACCGCGAAATCAACGATACGATGCAACTTGAAAATCTGTTAATGCCTTTGCGTGGCCGCACGAATTCCATGTATAGGAACCGGCACAGTCGATCGAACGGCCAACTAGCCTCCGCGATCCCATGCGCACAATGCTTTTCCAATTAGATTTTACCGACGGAAAGTACGGTCAGCCTTTCGGCCAATAAATCGCGCACATACCGCTACCGACGAAGAAATATGCGGGGGGTATAACAGAGATTGCGATACGACGTAGGAGTAGCTGCTTTTTAACGCGAGTATAAATACGGATTAACGAAGGAGGGGACGAGAGGACGAAAGGCGAGCACCCTCGCTCGATCATGGTTCGATAGAGAACGCGGAGGGATGAGGGAAACGGTACGAAAGCTACTCGAGAAATCCCGGAAGACATGAAAGGAAGAGGGCGGGATGGTTTACGCACAAGCGAGGATCTGGGTTAAAAGCTTTTAACGCAATAAAAAGGAAATAATGAAAACGAAACAAGCGTAAAGCGGAACGGAAGAGCGGTGGCGCGAAGAAATTTTAAGAAATTTTGGGGTGCGACGCGAAGACACGGATCCAGGAAAGGGAGTAACAGGGATAAGAATGCCAAAGAGGAATTGGGTATAGCGCTTAGGCAACTACCACTGGACAGCTTCGACACCGAAGGAGGAAAGGTTACCTGGTGGACGTGGGATGGTACATAACGGAAGAAATTAGTGAATTACGGGGACATTAATCATGTAGAAGTCGCGGAGGTAATCAGCAAAATAAAGTTCGACAAAACTCCTGGGAAGGATGGTGTGATAATTGAATTTTTCAAGACAATGCCGGTTGAGGTGTTTAAAGGTTGGCCGAGTATACTAAATGAGCTGTGGGAAAAGGAAGCAGTAGAGGGTGGCTGGGGAGTAACGTGGTATACTGCCGATTTATAAAGCAGGGCAAGAAGGCTATGCAAACTGAGTGAGAAGGGCCATAAAGGCATAGAGGTTGTGAATATAAACTACCAGATATTAACAAGCATATCGACGAAGGAACTGAACGTCTGATTGGAAAAAAATAATAAAATAACAAAATGTTTTAGCAGACTTTAAAAAGGGGAGGTTTTCCCCTCGACGAGGGGAAAAGAAGAGCAAAACGCCTACTGTAACATCAATATTTGCACAAATTATAACACGCACGTCGTGTGAAATTCCGGATCGGCTCGAAACTGATTAAAAATTGGAAAAACATACCCTTCTGCCTCTCGCGTTGGTAGCATTAAATCGGTACCCTTCTCGCCAGCAACTTCGCACATGGAGACGTAACTTAGATAACGCATACGAAATAATATAATAATTGTATCGCAGACACAATTGGCGATCGCAAATAAAGCGGAGGGAATGGACAGGCGCTATCGTATTGTGTTTCGGAAGCAGTAACATTATTAAAATTATCAGCCAGCCGAGATGAATTTATGCGTGGTGGCCAGCAGCGAATTGTCGAATCGGTGTAAGCCAGAGAGCCGTGGTGTAAAATACCGTACACGGCCAGCGTCGATGCGTGACTGCACATATTTTCGACCTATCCTACTTATTTTCCAACGAAACGTTTCATTCGTAATTCCTCGCAGGCCGTTTTTCCGCTTCCCCCCCGTGCAGTTCTCCGAATGCGCGAACAATATTTTGCGATCGATCGACACTTTCCATCGGTACACAAAATTATACGCCGCGCGCTGAAAAATTGAGACGCTTTGGGGTTCTTAGAAATAGATCGACCGTACTTACCCTCCAGACGAAGCCAGCCTTGTTATTTCGATGAAAATTGCCCTCTAACTTTTTTAACACACCCGTAGGAATTCAAACGATACGTTACGCCATTCTCTGATAGAATTCCGTGGGTAACAGCGTTCTAGCAGCGTGAAACGGTAAAAATAATATCCACGCGCTCGTTGAAGTATTTTTCGAGTACATTTAAAAATTGTACGTAGTTTTTGCCAGCACTAAAGTATTTTTCGTATATATCTGGCAACGGTGAAACACGAGGACGTTCGCACCACAAACACTACGCCACTCGGGGAAAATTGATTGTGTGATTTATACGTTGCCAGTGGCAACATGTAATTAATCGTTGTTGTGACATATTGTTTGTCATGAACGGACGAATGTGCGAGGATGTCAAAGGGGGTCGAATAAGTGCGATCGATCTGCAATAAATGGTACACGCTTCGTTCGCAGCGTTTGAACTACCCTGTGATCATCGACGCTGAATTCACTCGAACCACGTTCGATGAGTCACAGCGGTACGAATCGATCGCCTGGCATAGCAGATATTTTTCACTATTGATTCAATTATGTTGTGTTAATTCAGTTACCGTGGCGTTCGGCAAAAAATATACGTTTATCTTATCTCGTGACTGTCGATGTTGAATTACATTCGAATTTGCGTTGATAAATTATACCAATACAATTATTTTATATTACAACCTCGTACATGGCGATCCCAGATTTATATTTCGTTCGTATATTGTTGTTGTATAAATGTTGGAAACATATCTATGAGAGCGTCGAGCAACTGCTCTTTCCTCTTAATTTCTTAATTTTTTCGGTCATTTAAAATTCCAGCAAGTCTTGGATTTCTCTTCTGAAGACACAAGAGGGCTGATGTCTAGAGCACCCCATGGACGGTGTCATCTTTGAATTTGTTTTCAACCCTGAAGACACCTTTCCACGAAAAATTAACTCTTTTTTTTATAGAAACTGCTGTTCGAGATTTAAAAAGGAAAAGAATGCTTAAACCTTTTCCCTCAAATATCTCGCAAACTATGAGAAATCGTCGATTAAGTTATTGGGAAAAAGTTCCTTAGACTAGTGTCCTTAGAAAGTAAATAATTATCTCAAGTTTAATTACACTTAACTATTTTTTGTTTCAGGAGCAATTAACCAATTTCTTTTACTCATATTGCCCTAAATCACGTTACAGCAAAATCGAAGCGATGCACATCGCGTTGTTTTAAAGGACGTGCAGCCAAATCATACTGGAAAATATCGCTGCGAAGTATCCGGCGATTCTCCATCGTTTAACACTATGGTGGTCTCTGCTTACATGTACGTGGCTAGTAAGTATTGTAATTTTACTTTTCATCCTTACGGAGATTAAGTAGTAGAAAATGTAGTACCGCAACAAGTAGTTGTCGATCAATTTTTTGATAAGCATTCGCGTCAACATTTTATAAATGTAGATAACGAGTGGATTTTATGATACCTTCACTTTTCATTAGTATGCAAAATCGCAATTATGAGGTAATTCTGTAAGCAGAAGTATAGTCGCACTGGGACTGCGAAAAGGCATTAACGGCTTCCGATATCCGTGTACCTGGTTAGTCGTAATATAAATAATGCAGCCGGGGGGGATAATTTGTTCGTCGGAACATTAAGAAATGATATAACAGTGTAACATTAAGTGCTCGTTTAGTATTCGCGAAAAAATATGTAAAATGAAGTTCTTCTTGGAATACAAATAATACACATAAATCACGGTTACCTGGGTTAGACTAGTCGGATCATTAAGCATTTCCTGGTCAATTAGTATTTTTACTTTCTTTCGTGCACTATTTCAACGTTAGCTAAATATATCGTTCCAACGTTTCTTTATTTCCTTGGTAATATATACAGTTGTCAATATTAACTGCCTCAAAAAGTAGCTCTTCTCGCGTACGGCTTCATCATTATACGAATAATCGTAGCAACCAAAGACATTTCGTTTCAACAGAATCATGTAATAATAAAATAGATAATAATTTGGGGCTCGAGGAGGAAAACTGGTCGAGTAAAAAAGAAATCTCTCGTCGTTCTCATTAAATAACCGAACACGCTTCTTTCATTTCGTCATTTATCTTCCACGTCTCTCTTAACCGAGTTACTGTTAATTATCAGCTCCGTTCCAATAAACAGAGGCTCACTCCATTTCAGAATCATTTCACCTAGTTCTTTACAGACCGAGCTTTCAGTATGCACTGTTAACCTTCAATGAAAGCATCGAGTATCTCGGGGCACGCGGATATCTGTGACAGATCAAAAGTTGAACCGTGACCCGTCACCGCGTTCATCGATTCGGCGTCTTCAACCCTTGCCACCGCCTTTCATTATCCTCGTCGATTACCCTACACGATGAGCAACCATTGTCGCCGTAATCGCGGCCAATTAAAACGCGGTTAGAAAGGACAAAATAACGAGACGAGAAGGGGGGGAAAAAAAAGGGAGTCACGGTAGGCAAAGGACAGCAGCGTGCATGTCGGACCTCGTTCCCACCGTCTCGTATTCTCGCTGAACGTCGACTTAACGACGCCACAACCGCGGTAGCAATTCTTCTTTGAGGAGACGAGGTGATTGCCTCTCCTTTCCGATCACGGATCGCTCGTAAAAACTCGATACTAGATCGAGCCTTCGAATCTCGCCTTGTATCCCATCGGACGCGCTCTCTCCGCTTTTCTTCCTTTTCTCCATTCTCACGAGACGGAATGATCGTCCCGCATCCACAACATTACCAAACAAGTTCAAAATGGTAATCTCGAACGGTTGTGTCCTTGAGAGCTCGGCGCAGGTTCAGAGCCGAAGGGTTGGCTACCAGGCGGAAGTCATTCAGCCGAAGTGAGACAATTCTTTGACAGTTCGCTACCGCTACGAGGAAATTGACTGCCTTCTGTGGACGGTATAATGATCCCACGAGATGTACATACATGACGCGTTATGTATACGGAATGCCTCGTTGCCGGTTAGGTCGGGCGAGAATGTATCTTTGATCTCATCTAACAAGAAGGGCGCGTGAGTTCCTGCTTTCTTGAAATTTAAACAATAACGATGTATCAAATCGAAGAGCCTGGTCGGTATTCCTCCTCTTTCATTTAAATTTTTAAACGAGAGGAAGCTATTCAAATATGCGTGTACAATTCCAGATATAGAGAGGCACCTTATAAAAGTGATCTTTCATCGTTTCGATAATTTCCCGTACAAAATTGTTCGCGTAAAAGACATTCGTGCTCGGCACGATCGTTCTTAATCATTAATTAAACGAAGCGCGTACATTAGAATCACTAATTATGCAAAAAGTATATCCTATGCAAGACTGATGAATATCTTGGTAATGAGTAGCAACTTTTCATTGAAGAACTTTAAAATATGCCGAGTCGTACAGGAGACAGGGATGAAATATTAAAGAGACGCAGCTGTGTCGTTTCAATTCCTTTGGATAGGATAACGAAGAATACGTAACTTTATATCAAGAAAGTTCACCCCCGATTCTATCATGGCACAGATATGTTTTCAGTTCCATCGAATATTATTATAACGTTGGCTTATTGTTAAAAGTGGAATTCTTTTAATGAGAGAGGTATCCTCTGGATTGAATTCTTCTCGTTATAGAGGAAGTATAACAAGTGCACTGGGCATTGAATATTGAAACGAAGGCTAACTACCTTGCGACAAGTTCGTTTTCTATTATTAAGGAATTCAATAAATTTCAGGCCTCCCAAAGGGCGATCCTCAAGTAAGAGTCGAGAAATCACGGTACGCAGTGGGCGAGACGGTGCGTGGAAACTGCACCGTTCCTGCGGGAAATCCTCCGGCGAATGTGACGTGGACTGTCAATGGGGAACCGGTAGGTTGATGAATGTACAAACTTTCGAGAGGTGTTACTCTGGCACTCGCGATAAATTATCAGTCCGACTTGGATCGATATGCCATTTATTTTTTGAATCACATTTCGTCGTTCGCTGAATAATTCGACGAAACTTACCACGAAACGAAATAGATGGAGATCTTTTTTAACAATGTTCGTTTTTTTTTTTAAATCAAATTTTCTATCACAGGTGAACTCTAGCCTTGTGCTGAACATAACGGACAAACTGGGCGTCAATCAGCAGTTAATGACTATCGCAGGACTGGATTTCGAAGCTGTGCAGGAGCACTTCAATAACGGAAAGTTACACATTATCTGCCACGCTAACGTCTTTCATTTGTATAAAAAACAAGCGGATGTTATATTGACCGAGGAACGGCCACGTTTGGCATCTGTACTAGGAACTCGGGAATCTTCTTACATCGGTACGTTTTCCGGAACGTTTTGTACAAATTCACATCTTCTGCGGTCCATTGTATACTGTCTCGTTTGTTTCAGGAGTCGCAGCGAAACGTTTCGAAGATTGGTTCTTCTTAAACGCCGTGATTACGCTGTTGCTGTGCAATTTCAGATAACAACGATGAACCCGTTACTCACCCTATAAGCATGTGACTGTATCGAAATGGAGAGGGCAAATTGTTTGTAAAATTTTGAAATTATTAAGTGCGACGAGAAAAGAGCGGAAAATTTTTCGTTACAACATTAATATCGACGGTATATTATTCGTGTAAATAGGATAAAAATTTAGCTAATTATCTAAGTGTAATTGCGACCTGCGCTGTCTCATTACAGCGAGACGAATTTATAACCGGAATAATACGTCATAATATTATGTATTAGATCGACGATGTGTCGCGCCAAAATATTCGAGAACTTATTTGAATACTATTGTATCGTATTTTCTATCCTCCGACAATGATTTTGATACCTCTTCCATAACATTGTAGCTACCAGAATGTATCGAATCACGTTTCTAGGTGAACGCTGTTATTGTTTGTGAATGGAGTTTTATTTAAGTGACAAACAAATAAATAATTCACCTTCGTTACGTCAACTCTTTTTCTCCCTCAAATTTCACAATCTACTCCATCACTTTCCGAATAAATAATCCTGATGCATCGTCATTAATTTGTATGGTAATCAGCGCTCTTAAACGTAATACTGTCAGTGCCGTTGCTGTAGGATGGGCAATATATAAATAATGCTCCGTTAAATGTAAAAACCGGAAGACCAGTGAGGCAAATTAAGTTTTATAATTCTATTTTTTTAAATAAAATACAATTGGAATGAATTGAAACGATTTTGTCGCTTAGAATAACTTTAAACGTGAACTTGATCACGTTAATTCGTTAACCAATCCCTTGCCTTACGATTTAAGTTCCGGTGGCGCGAGCCACAAACGACTGCAAGGTCGGTCACGCGTCGCGTTCATTCTTGCTCCATTTACATTTGTTTATTCGTATTCGACGCGATAAACATATCACGTATCTAACACAACATTGTAAGCTGTGTTAAATAAATTCACATATCCGTAATATCTTTATAAGACATTTTTTAAAGAAAATGTTAAAGGTAAAACTCGATTATCTCATCGAACTGATTTGGACTTAAGAATTGATTTTGGTTCGAAACATTTTGAATTGATCTTGATGGAACATTGTAATTTGTGTGCGTGTATTGTAATTTAGTAAAGTATTTAGTTATGTGTAAAGTTTAACAAGTACGTCTATCACTTCTGGATGCGATATAACCTAATTACTCGAGGTCCTCTTGCCTGTATGCTTCATCACGTCTTGGTACGTAAGTACTAAAGTTTTATTCCGCATTTCTCTCGCAATTTGTTGTTTTACAGTACTTATTGACACTAAATAGTAATATTACGGGGCAAATTTAGTCATAATATCACATAAGCACTATCTAAGCATATACTGTTTTAATAAAATACAAAATATCATTTGGTTACAAAGGCACAACATTAACCAAAATTTTGCGTTGTCCTACTATACATTTTATACTTTGAATATTCATTTTTACAATAAATAGTTTTTCAAATTATAGAAAGCAACGAACAATTATAAATGAATTACAAGTAACTTAAAAATGGTCTGGTAGAAAATGCATTAAGTTCAGATTCACGAGACTATTTTACTCGCTATCGTAGGTCTAGTAAAGTAGAATTCTCAAATTGGTCGGTTATATACTGCCCACCCTGTATATATATATGTGCATGAAACAAATTGTACCAATAAATTAATAAATGGTATATCTTTACATAGCATAAAGTGGACAATAATACAAAGTAATATATGAAAGATCATATTATCATTAAGTTTAGTTAATTCTTTTTCAAATTCCAAGATAAATTATCAGTATAGTTTAATAAAAGTATGGAAGAATGAATTTAATAATGATACCAATACACGTTTGTACAAATAAAGAACAAGTTATGTAAGAATATTTAATTTTTCGATGTCGATGTTTTATGATTCTTCTTTTTGCATTTGATTTGCATTTTGAAGTTTCATTTCTATCACATCTACTACCGCATCCCTAACTCTACTTTTCTCAAGACCTAGGTGCTGAATCTTTTCCATTTGTTCGGTAACATAAGCCACTCTTCCATCAAAGTAATCTTTCGCATCTTTAATATTTTTTTGTGCATAGTAACCAGTTCCAATATCAATTAGCACGTTACTCGTTTCCTTTAGCTTTCCCATTACATACATCGAGCCAGTTAAGGGTACGAGGATTTCATTACCTAAAACAGATACAGAAATGTTAGTAAAATAAAGTACAGTGAGGTATTTTACGCTAAAAGATATATATAATATATAGTCAATTGGTGAATTTGAAACATTGGAACTTCCTAACCTCACATTTCCTAACCTCTAACAAAGTACCGGAACTTGAGTAGATTTTTCTACTAGAATTTCTAAAATAGAGAATTAATGAAATCTCACCCTCCATGGCTGGGTTAATCTTCTCGAGGCATGATCCTGATTCTTGAAATTTACTTTGAGCAATTTTTAATGTTTGCAATGAGTCTTGAAATACACCAAGTTCCTGATCCAGTTGTTGCTTTAGCGCCGTGAGTTGTTGTAGATTTAACGTTGTTAGATCTATTTGTGACATTGAAACTTCTGACATTGTAGATTATTTTTACTACTAAATTACGTTTAAACAAACGATTGAAACAAGTTCCAACCGTAGAACCAAAAACGGTCAACGCCAGAATCACTCACAGACTAGACAAAATTAAACTACAGTGGTTGATGCTAAGAATATGTACCAGATGGCGATGCAGTTTAGAAATTGAAGGTCGTTAAGTTAGGCTGTCACATTACCGACTTCATTAAGTGACCTGGTAAATATCATTGGAACATTGGGTTTATTAAAAACTAATTTCAGAGCTTCCAACGAGAAAATATAGTAATTTTTGAACACAGAAAATTTTATCAATGTATCGATCATTGATTCACAACTTTTTGTTACGCTATCTCATTTGATAAATGAGAATTCCATACTACAGCAGAGAGTCTCGATTTTTACTATCAAACAAGATATTTCAGATATTAAATTAATAAATAAAATGATAGTATAGAATCAAAAGAATATAGTGGGTGAATGAAGATATACCAATTCAATTCTCAACTTTCAGTAATCATGATTCGGTAAATGGGTGTGTGATTTGATTTAGCCTGCAGTTGGAAATGGTCAGCAGTTGGAAATTAGGGTGTAAATCGATCTTTCTTAATTTATTTAAAAAATTGTATATTATTACTGTAGTCTTTCAATATTAATTCACAAATTCAGTCGATTTTCATTGAAACTTCATTGAAACTCCAATCTCTTTCTCTCATGTAATGGGGATTATTTTCAATTAGAGTGGATATGTATTTGGTCATTATCAATCTCGATAGACTTACTACGGAAATCCGATAATACTTATTGGCCAACCTGATATATAGGTAGTTACTGAGGGATAAGTTCATCTTCTCCCACTGGAGAGAAACCTTACTTACATGTATCTACTTCCTCTAAAATCCTTTTTTTATCGATCCTGGTACTGTGTGCTTGGACGTAATTATTACGTCGTGATACGTATTTTGCGATGCTCCCTAAGTATATATAATTCTTGCTGTTAATCTGTACATACTCACATGCTTGTTTAATTTCTAATAGGAAATTATACGATGGAAAAAAGAATTTTACTAAAGGTTTAATATTTCTTTATTATCGTAGCTATTTACATGCCGTTTTAATGATTACGCACTCTTTGTTTAGCTTGTATTATTCAATGATTCTTTTTCTTATTATACATCGCATACCAAAAGTGTGTTTAGTGATGTGTTACTATTTTATTAAACCATTAAGCAAACAAGGTACGTGTTTTTGAAGTAACATGTTTTCGTTGTTTCTAAATGAAAAGTTCATGAAAATGTCGAACAAAAGTTGTATTAATTGTTTCTGAAGTGAACTTTGTTGTAATAGCTGCAGATAATCAAATAATGTGTACTCTGATGTGAGAATTCATTTCCACTTACAAAAGTTGAAGCTGCTAGTACATTTTAAATAATGAACGATGCTAGAGGTCATAAATGTTCATTATAAATGCACAATAGATCCTTATAATTGTATTATATTGTTTACTTTATTATGCATTACTATTTTTCCACATATATCGTTTTCCTCGTATCCTACATGCGCTTAGCAGTTTTGTACGCAGCAGTTTTTGTATTTTAAAAATTCTTTATTCGCACGATGAATTATTTTCATTTCCCATTTTATACCATAACTCTTATTGTTTTGTGTACGCGCGTAAATCTCGCTCTAGCACGGTTTGTTATTTAAAATATAATATAACCTTGAATAAGAATTCAACATATGCGTTTGTATGCGTCACGCGCGCATAGTGTTTCGAAGGGCAGCTGTGCGATGTTAACAATTTTACAACGCTATTATATAGAGTTTAATATAGACGCGTCAGATTTTTTCATTTTTTTTTTTGTTCTTTTACTTCGTTATACAACATATATTCACACACTTTATTACATTATCAACTGTCACTAATAAGGACAGCTTCTCTACGACGGTTACACAACTCTTTTTTTCTATAGCACTACTTTCAGACGTGTGACATTTAAACATCTCTATCATATTTAATGACAATTGTGATGACAATCATTTGCTTGTTGCACTTACTTTTCGTGTACTAATGTAACAGCGAGGTATTGGAAAAGTCTGTGTAACGTTTTATAGATACATTTACATTTGACAGAAATTTTACTCCATATTCTTCGGAATTACACATTTAAAAGCAATTACAAAAATATACACAAACCCCTTTTGTTCATTTTGCTCAAATGAAATGTCTCAGTTTTTATTCAATAAATTCTATTCCTAAAATGCTCACGTGCGTTAGAATTTCGTTGTAACATCATTTTTATTGAAATTATTAACGAATCGCGACTGGTAGGTTTGAAAATTTTAATGTCAAATGCAAATATACCCCAATTCATTTCAATGATTAACGAAGTATAAGAAATTTTTAATATTCTCGAATCATCTGTCCTTATTGTATACGCATATAGCTTGCGATATTGTATCTCTGATAAAATTAGATTATTTTCTCTATATTTTTCCTTAATGAACCCTTAAAAGCTAATTGATGCAACTGTATACATTATAGATGCGGTAGTTGAATAGAAATGCTTTGCAGAAGAGCTCTGTCGAATACGCAATCGAGAGGAGAATTTTGATAACGCGAGAAATCAAGTCTAACAGATTTTGAACGACGTTGTTAGCTCTTAAGGGTTGTTGAAGTTCAGATTGTCCAGCGAGAGTACGCGCAGTATTGTCTAGGATTTAATTACAACGAAATGTTTTTTCATTGATCCCATGATAGACAAGGATGTCCATGAAAGCACATTGTATTTCCTTTTCCCGTGTAGTAGATCGGTTTTCTACTTTTGTGACAAACCAAAGAGAATGATCGAAGATATGAAAACTATTGCATACGTGAAGAATTCCTCAGTAATGTTAATGAAATAATTTTTTCAATAGAAACGATGTAATTGCTATGCGCTAGGTTTGTTGAACTCAAGTGTTTCTTCACCTTACAGATTGCACGTTAAGAATAAATCGATTACTCGACGAAGTAATTTATATTATCGCAATACTGATAAATAATTACACGTTAATAATCACTTGAATTAGAGGAATGTATTGCTTTGTAAATATGTCTTCTTTTTCATATACTTTACTATAGAAAAATAAGCATTTTTACTTTTATGTTAGTATCCTATATATAAACACATACATAAATCAATATACGACCAATAGCTTAATTTAATTTTCCCTGCATATACACTGTTGATTGATACACGATTTGTATAAATCAGTAATTATTATTATTTTGAACGAAATTCGTGTATTTTAAATCGAGCATTTTAAATCAATTGGTTGCAGTCGAAAAAGCGACAAATTATCTCTTGATAAGTAACAAGTTCTTGATTCACTTAAAAAAGTCAATCGAACATCGAATGTTTGCACGATGCAATCAGATTTACAAGTTAAAAATGTTTCGTGTACAAAAGAAGCGATAGATGTAGATTGTCACATTCCCAAATTTACTTGAGAAAGTTGTCAAAGAATCGAGTACGATCGAAGATACAATTTTCCACTTCATGAAGTGCACAGTTTCGTAAACGTCTCGTACATATGTTATACATTACATTTTCCCATTATTTCTATTTTTCTTTTCGCGTTCGTTCAATTCATCTAGAACCTTGATTAAATACGTACGCGCTAACGCGTATAGTTTCGAACGTTTGTCGCAACGAACTGAAATTTTGTCGCGCGAAATTATTAGACAGACGAGGCAAAGAAGAACGTTGACATTTGAATCGAAGCAATATCTTTAGCATGACTCTCGTATTTTTTGTTTCGTGTATACTGTTCTGAGGTAGAAAGAGTGAAATCCATCAGGAGACATCGCGAGCCGTTCCAACGATTTAGAAACACGACGAGCGCTTGTACTATTCTTGTACCCAGAAAACGAACGTTTTAATCGATTTTCAATCGCCATTAATTAAGACGAAAGGTGGAGTTACTCGACTCGTTCGCTTAATGCCTTATAGCTCATTACGGTTACCCCTTGTTTTTTTTCTTTTACCGCCTTTAATGACTCTGCTTCATTGGTAGGCGTTAACGAAGAATGCTCTGCGGCGACGAAAGCTTCGGCACACGGAAAGAAATGCAGCGCGCAGACATTTTACTTCCTCCACGACGATCGTCTAATTATCATCTAGGCTTCATGCGTATTTTTCTTCTTAATCGTACAACGAGTTTACCTTTTATATCCTCGAGAACTAATTCGCTTAGCCTACGTCATCTTACTTCCTATCGGTTACGCTACGCATATTTATGTAACGTGGCTCACAAGCAATTGTCTTTTTACTTTGTGTAATATTGCACAGCAATTGTTCTTTGAGGTGTCGGAGACGATGAAACGTCGGCTGTCCGGAAGCGAGTATAATTAACTATCGTGTGTGTACGTGAACATCGAACTTCGTCGTTCGGCACAAAAGTCTTGGATGATTTTCTGAAAATTTCGTTGACTCGTACATAATATACAGATCATACGTCGCAAATTACCATGGTACAAATAAGTCGAGCCGAAACTGCTTCCAATTAAATGTATTCTTTATGCACGACGAGAACCTAAGACTTTTGCGCGGTATTACACGTTCTTTATTCGGAAGATATTTTGGATAACTCTTTTCTTTCTTTTTTTTTTTTATACAGACGTTAGATACTAACCACGTATTTCGAGTTTCTCAAAAAAATTGACTTCTCAACAAGCATATGTATATTATTCATTTTCATTCGAATATTAACTCTACTTACATGTATATTCAATATAATAGGTATGTCAGTGCGTATCGATGAATTTTACTTCGAGAAGGAAGATGATATTACAAGTTTTCCGACTTATTGACAGTGTCGTATATAGTACATACAGTATTCGATTGGACATTTTAGTAACTTGCTCTTTTCTCTTGCTCTGCTTCTCTTCTTCGCGCATAGCTCCTTTTTTTTAGTTCAAACAACGTGTACTTTAATGTATAATAGATTTACAAAGAGAATGTAGGAAGAATAATTGAAAATTCACTAGGAATCACAATTTTAAGCTAGAAGAAATGAATAGCTGCGGGTACGATGAAGAAACAAGGTTTTCTTGCTATTGGCAGTGAATTTTGGTAAACGTATAAAATATCGATACGGTTTTAAATAAACGAATGATATAAAATTGGTAAAATTGAGAGACGAATAATCAAATAATACAATACATTGATCATTGCGTGTATTCAAATATTTTTATATGAGAATTCAATGTAATTGAAAAATAGTCGTCTCGTTTTACAGTCGTGTAAAACTTAGCCACTGTGAAACGTTCAAAATGATTCACATTTGCACCGTAGGGTACAATTATGCGTTTAGTAATTAACGTTCCCAATATGGAAATTAATTCTTTCGGAAGAGAACTCTAGCTTACACAAATAGTGTACCATAATGTAAGATAACGTATGCATATTAGATAATCGCGTACTTACATTTTTGTAAAAAAGGTACAAACGTTTGAAAAGGATTAAACCATTTGAAATGTAAATATTGCCTGTATCCTTTACGTAATATAATATCGCATAAAAGCTGTTATAAAAGTAATTTCACGCCGCACATTTACGAAAGAGAGCAGAAAATATGAGTCTAAATTTTCACGTTGTCACGCTTGAATTTTTCTTTTGTATATAAGGAAGTAATTACGTTCGCGACTACTGTGGGCATATGTAAAATTCTTGTTGTAAAGTGTAGATGCTGTTTAAAAATATATTCTTCGCAAAACGTGACACTCGGAAAGGAATTTGGAAATGCTTTTCATTATTAATTAGTGATTGTATCCGAAAGCTCGATTAACAGTATCAAAGTTGTACATCGTTATTATATTAGTCCCTTAAGGACCAATTCGCGTGTTTCGACAGCAGTTTCAAACGTATATATTGCGATAAAAAGCACACTCAATTAAAATGGTAATGATTTATATTACAAAACTTTTGAAAACTCGCGAAGACAGATCGTCTCGGTATCGCGAAAGAAATAGTTGTTGTAAAATAATTATTATTCGTATCCAAGAGAGTTGAATGAAATGTAGTTGTAGTTATAATTAAAAGCGAAGACTGTCGCTGTATCCATTATAATAAGTACGAAATCTAAAATGAGAGCTCCCTTAAGCGGAGTTAATGGTACGCGCGTGTATGCCTGTGTGTTCGTGTGTTCCGCGTGGTGTTTGGAAAGAAATGTTATGGTTTAGAAATCTGTGGACGCTCGTTCGCGAGGACCAGCACCAAATGTAACTGAATTTAGAGAAAGAAGGCCCGCGTATCAGTAGGCCACCCCAAGGCAGTGTATACGTGGATAATAAGATCCTTGACCCTTTGGTACTTCTTCGAGACGAGCCATTTCCATCTGGTTCGTTGCTCGTAAAAAATATTTATCTATCGTTGGAGAGATGAAACCATAACTCGTGCTAAAGACTCGCGCAACGGTGTGTCGTATATGGTCGACCGCAGAAATTAATGATCGAAGCCTGTTTCCTTTGACTCGAAAACGTTTATTTTGATGCAGTGATTTTCGTCGATGTCTTTCTAGAATTTTATTCACTTCTTTTTGTTTTATTTTTCTCTTTTTTTTTCTCCTTCACTCTTAACAACGAACGACTCAATCGTTCATCGGACTAGGAAACTTACATCTGTACTCTTTTCTCCATTCAAAGAATACTTAATCGGTGATGTCTTACATATTGAAGCGCTTATCGTAGCGATTATTATTGTAGTACGCACAGTTACCTAAATCTACGAATACGTTACGTCTCTACGTGTTGCTCTTTATTCTTTCCTGCGCGGAATTTAACAAATATTGATGCATATACATTATGTACATCCGGTAACGCAGTCTAAAACTACACCAACGCATCCTATTACTATATACACGAAGCACACAGTACTCGACTCCTCTGCTCGTTTAAATCGCGTGTGTCTACTACGTTATTGTCCAATTTTACCATAAGCATGGCGAGTAAATATAATTCGGTATTAATTATGGAAGGCCTTCATCTTCGTAACAATCGTTCCCAAGCATTTTCATCGGCTCCCCCGGCTCTCTTCGTCTTCAGACCCTATTCGTCCCTTCTTTTTACGTCATGTGCAGATCCCCTTTCAATATTCTCGTGAACGTTTTCTTGAACTGCTGGTTGGCCAGTGCGTAACAAAACGGATTTATGGGACTATTGGTGTAACACAGAAAGTACGAGAACATGTACAGGTGTTCGTTCGTGCACGGTTTGTTCGTGCAGAAACCCTCGACCAGCGCCAGGATGTGGTAAGGTGTCCAACAAGCGACGAACGCCCCCAGGATGAACGATATCGTCCTGAACGCCTTCCGAGCCCTGTTCTCGGTTCGTGATTTCTGTCTGCTTATCAGAGGATCCCTCCTCTGCGTTTTCGTCTTCAAACGTTTCCCGATCGTCTTCACGAAGTCCTTCCTGGAGCCGCCTTCCTCGCTGCCTCGCGCCTCCTTCTTCTTCGACTGTTTCTTCGTGTCCTGCTCGTTGCCCGTTGTGCCGGAAATCGTTGGCACCATGCTCCCGCTGGAGGACGAATTCTGAGGGGGATTGATCTTCGTGTCCTGATCCGGCAGCTGGTTCGTCACGTTGTTGAACGTTTCCACCGCGGGCGCGCTTACGATCGTCGTTACTGGCTGTTGCTTGGTGTCCGCCGCTTTCACGGTCACCTCCGTGTGCACTTTGCTGACCGTTGGCGAGGTCTGAGACGCCGCGTTCGTCTTCTGCGTGATGAATACACGGGGCGGGTGCGTTTGACTGGACGCGTTGGACATCACCGGCTGGGGTTGATTCTGTTTACTCTGAGCACCTCCAGCCTGTTGATTATTGACTTGTTGCGCTGTGGCTCTGATCAGAGCAGCCTGCAGCAGACTGGTGTTCGCCGCGGTGGATATATTCCCGAGAATAGGCGACGACGGGGCGCTCGAGAGGGGATTCGCTAGGCTGCACGAGAAGGAAGACGATGGGCTCTCGTAAGAGGGGCTTGGCAATATCACCGAACTCTCGTCCATGAATCTCAAATCCCCGCCGTCCAGACCGGTCAGTATATCGTACGTGCCCGTGCCGTGGGAGGATACGATCAACGACTTAGGTCTATCCGTGGACGATGAAGTGGTGGAGCTCTCGGACACGCGCGGGCTACTCTGAAACTGTGACGGCGGCGGTATAATATTCTGTTGGCTGCCGCTGATCGAACGATTCGGGTTAGTAGGCGGCGACGTTTCCGTGGAGTTCGCCGACTGTTGATTAGTGCCATCGCAATTCCATTGAGGTTGTTCGGGCGTTAACGTTTGGCTGCTCGACTTATCGGGCTCAGCCGCGTTGTCCGTGTCCAGGAGGCTCAGCTCTTGTATTCTGGGTAGCGTTTGAGTTCTCTGCGTGGTCGTGCTCGTGTCGCACGTCGGATTCGCAGGGAGTAGCTTCTTCTGCATGTTTCCGTCGACTTTCGCGGGCACGATCCCGTTCAAGTGGCCGTTAGTCGAGAACATCGGAAGCGCGGCGGACTGAGCGACCAAACCGGCCAGGGAAGATCGTTTTCTTATATTACCGAGCTGCTGAGCAGGCCCCATGGTGCTCTCCTCGTCGGAATCGAACGCTGGGCTGCTAGACCGTTCAGATTTCTCCGTCTCCGTGGGCAGGGTGCTTCCGCAGGTTTGCTTCTCCGTCGAATCGGTTACGCCAGTCCCCGAAGTCTTCGAAGAGGTCTTCTGGCCGGAACCGTCGCCACCCTCGCCCTCCTCGCCCGACGTACCGATTTTCGGCTTATCCTGGCTCAAAAGGGTGCTTTGCGTCTTCGATATTCCTATGCCAGCTGCTCGACCAGCCATACCGGACATCGCGCCGGCACTCAGAGCAACCATCGATTGCATCTTCCGTTGCTTGGCCTCGCTCTTCTTCTGCATGTCGTACGCTGTCTTGTATATGCCACCGTAAAGGATGAACAGCACCACAAGCGTCGTCCAGTAGTAACCGATGATGAGGGCGGTGTTGAAGATTGGATCTTTTAGAAACTGCACGGCGCACTCGCCGGGATCCAGGTTCCTGTAACCGATAAAGTGCTCCCAGCCGAAGATGCTGCTGAAGAAGAGCAGCGCTGGTATGATCCAGGTGATCGTGACCATCCATATGACGCGATTCTTCGTACGCCAGCTGCGATATTGAGCCGCCTTTTTCACGGAGCAAAATCGATCGATCGTAATCAGCAAGACGGTGTACTGAGACACCAAGCACACCGTGTAATCTACCGACAGCCATAAATCACAGAGCAAGGGCCCGAGATTCCAATATCCCATCAGAACGTAGACCGTGTAGAATGGCATGGACACAGTGCCTGTTCAACAATCGTATCACGGTTAGTTCTATTTAACCTGCGAGCTGTGGATACTCGCGAATTATTCTAACAAAATGGCGTACGAGATCGCGACGGAATTACGCGGCACGATCTACAATTACACGTTACCGAATTACCGACAATCTCACGTGTTAAGAAATAATTTTCCGCCGCTTCATCAGCGGCACGAAACAGCGTACAGATATACATTTCCGTATAGATTAGAACGACACGACGCGACTAAGAATAGACGGTTCAAACGCTGTTATTATATCGGTATTACGTAATCGTTAGCAAATATTTACACGACAAGATTGCCCTCGCTTAACATCGCATCCGATTTGCCATAAAATCTGAACGTCGAAAGATAAAAAGTAACGTGGAAGGTGGTGGGAACTTACCAATAAGCATGTCGGTGGCTGCTAACGAGGCAATGAAATAGTTGCTGGGTTGCCTGATGGCTCTATCTACGATAAACGCCAGGAGGACGAGAATGTTACCGCCGACAGTTAACAGTATACATAATGCGAGGGAGAAGGCGATCAGTATCGTCTGCCAGAGTTCGAAGGGTGGTAGAACAGGCGCGAACGGTTCACCTGTTTGACACACAGAACATCTTTTTAATCAGTGCCGCAGATTCTTGTTCGCGAGAGAGGCTTCTCGCGTACAGCAATAAAGGCAGAAACTATTGGCGTCGAATCTTTTAATGCCGTTTCGGTGACTGTGCGCTCGCTGAACGTAATCTCGAACCACGCTCGTGGGTGAAAAAAAAAATGAAATTGCATTACCAGTTGATAAAGCTGTTGTGTTCCCCGTTATCGTGCCGTTGGTGACGTTTGACGGAAACCAGTCTGACAGAAGTTCCACATATTCCCCGCTGCTCCAGCGTGGATCATCCGGGTCAGGCCAGCTTCCATTAAGCTGGGAGCATTCCGTTAAAATCTGATTGTACATGCGACAAAGACGCTCCCGCTGCCTCTCACGTTTCCTAAAAATTATTTTAAAAGTGTTATTGTATCCGCGCAAATGGTTTTATCGCGGCGCGCGACAATCTCGATAATCGGGGAGGGTTAAATGCATCGGAATGTTCGCCCCCAAACGCGTGTCGTCGATAACGTTGAACGAAGACGACGCGAACGAAGAAGGACGCGACTCACCCTTAAAAACAAGCGAACGTTCTCCTCCGAATTCGCGATCTGTGCCACGATCCGCGACAAAAGGCATTAGAAGGGAGCACCGAATCGCACGGGGGAGTTACTTCTTTAGCAACGTTCGTTACCGTCGAAGAAAATGTGACAGCGGTATTTCCTGATTTTAGCTAGTGACATGCACGCCTCTTGCTCTCTATGAAACATTGCTGCAGTGGCGACACGAGAAGCAAGTCAAAGGCTGAATACACCGTGCGCACAATGAGCTTGAAATAAGCATGAATGGAACCGCATCCATTCCCCGCGCGCGGGTCCTCGTCGCCGGCAGGCAAGAAACGATGGGCCGCGCCTTAAAGAGGGTGACTCGTTTTTAAATAATTTAGCCAGTCGATCGTAACTGCCCGGGGGGGTTGAACGCGCATACCATCCGACGCTTACATTCTCACGGCTAGCCGCGTTCGTGAAAGATGCGATTATATGCCGTCGTTCATTCACGAGCGTGCCTTACGAAATATTCACCGCATTCATCCGGCTCTGTATCGCGCGCCGCGCAAGAAAAATCCTCCAAGTCGGGGAACGCGGAGCTAAGTCGCGGGAACAATAGATTTTTCTTTTTTTTTTCTCTTTCTTTTTTTTCTTTCTTGTTTTCTTCTTTATCATTCGCAAGAAACGCGGGACGTTTATCATTGTCCTTTTGTTTTTCCTTCGAATGCCTTGCTCCCTCGAAAGCGTGGCTCCGAGAATGGTTGCCACGATGTTAATCGTAACTACGGGTGGCTTGTAATTACGCGAGATGGATGATGGATTTGTTTGGGGATTGCGATCGCGAGGCGATGTTTCACGCCTTTTTTCGGTGGCCGCGCGGCGCGAACACGCCCCAGGCGAACAGAATTAACGCTGTGCCGCGGATTCTGTCGTCAGATTTACGAATCAATGGGGAATAGCTGTAAGATTATTAGAACGGCTCGCTACAAGCGCGGATAATGAAGCCACGCGAATAAAAGATAGAGAGATGAGATCCATTGTTTCAATGTTCTCGAGGGTAAATACTTGTCCTCGTTATAGCTGGCTTTCTCTTCAAGTCGCGCCACCGTGAAATGATTCGTAAATACTTGTCCTCGTTATGGCGGCGTTTCTTTTTCGCGGCCCTAGCGAGCGAAATGATTCGCAAAAAGGAGCCGACTACCTGTAATTAACCGAAACGCTGGACGAGCCCGACACCGATGAAAGGGACCAAAAAGGAAACTCGTATCGGAACTCGAGTCCGTAAAATTAACGGGTATATTTCACCTTTCGAGAGTACATCGTTACCGGGGAAATATAAATTGGCTGGTTTGCTACCTTTGGAAAGAAACGAAATCGATACGACGGGCGTAAAAGGGCTATTCAATGGGCAAATTAGTTTAAGAAGGTTAAATGCGTTGTAAGGCTAGGAAGATGGAGGTAGAAAGAAAGAGAGAGAGAGAGAGAGAGAGGGAGAGGATTTAAAACGAGTTCGAAAAGCAGCCGAGTATCGGTAAGAGCCGAATGTCGAAGAGGGAGGCACGAGGCGGAGAGGCGTTTGCAGGGTGCTTTAGACGAGGAAAGGGTGCTCGATGGGTCGCCGCAACTCGTGCATCGAAACAAGGGTGAAGTATCCGTTTTGTCTAATGAGTTGTAATGCCCGCTCATCAAGGTCGTTCAACCGTGAGTCGAACAGCCGGAGACACCCTTGTCAGGGAGTACTCGCAACTTTCCATTTCTCTCCGTGTTTCGATATTCTTCCTGCGCTTGGCGACTGTTTAAAAACCATTCGTTAATAACGATAAAGAATTTCAACGGGGAAAATCGATACCGCCTCTCTGACGAAGCCTCGAAACTTTTCGGAGCGGATCGCTCGTGGTGATATTTATAGAACGTTCGTCGAAGTGTTTTACCTAGGCTATTCCTAGTGAACGCGAAACGGATAATTGTCCGCCATTGTTTATTAATTACCAGCGATTCATAATTAAAATGCCGTGAAGTTACGCAGGTGACCTAGATTGTGGGCCTAAGAGAAAAATTGTCAAGTGCACTTGGTTAAAAGTCCGCGGTAGTCTCGGTTTTTAAAAGCGACTGTAATGGAAATGCAAATGCGTACGCTCCATAAAGGCTGGTGGAGATAAATATTTTTCTACAAGCCAGTTGATACTGAATTTCGAGAAATTACGACGCTTTTAGAGTAATATAGAGTAATAACAATAATTGCGCTTTACTTAAATGTATTATTTAATATATACACGTATAATACGAATACTGTCGAAGAAATATATACTGTGAAATAGAAGACGAGTTTTAAATAATTTTTTTTAGCGACGTCTAAACGTAGTTGCGAGAAACTGTTGAAATCGGTTCCACGAAGTATGCGCTCGCAAGACTATCGTTCCAATAAGTCGCGAAAAATATTAACCAGATACCCAGAAACAATTTCATTTTTGCAGCGATGTAAAATGTACGGGTATATCGATTTATATGTATCAGTTGTGAAACGTAAACCAATTCGCAGATTGAAAATGGCCATCCCACGAACGAGAGATTTCAGCCTCTTGTATTTCGAGCATTTCTCGGGGCGGGATGTATTTTCGAAAGAAAGATGGCAGAGATATTTATCTTCAATGGAATAACTTTTATTAGGAGAATCATTATTTTATATACTCGAGAGCATTTTCATCGAAAATACTGAATAGTTCAATTCAACGACAGAGTGTACATTTCTGCGTCGAGGATTTACGCAAGAGTCTCTTTCCCGAATGAACGGCACTCACGTGGCGGATATTCAGTTCCCCTTGAATACCTTGATATGAAAGGAGAATTCAACGAGAGAAAGCTCGAGAGAAACGAAATAGAAGGTAAAATGTGAGAAGTGAACTTTGGGCATATGAAAATTCTTTTTTTCTGACTGAACGAGCGCGTGCGGCACGGATGTTATCGGGTGCAAGAATGTTGGTTCTGTTCGTGAATTCTAATTAATTCGCGTTTGTCTGAAGCGCTCTACCCTGTATCATGGTGCTAATATAAAGCGTAGCTACGGGAAAGCAAGTATCATTTTTAGCTACGAGTAGCTGAAACTTCGTACGTTTTTAAACACGGTTACCTGTTTTTTACGATCGCCTTGCTTCGTCGTAGAAGGGCGCTGTAAAAATCGCACGCTCGCGTTCACGCTTAAATCGAAAAATAAAATGTTAAACAGCTCGACGACGGTTTTGTTTATACAAAATGGATGACACAAATCCATCGTCGGCGGTAATCGACGCTGCGCGCTGGCTGCACGTACGTTTACCCCTGCATCGAGCGTACGTAAGTACGTATGTGTGCCGAGAGGACAGCGAAGGGTAGCTGCTGTACAGTTGTATAAGCCCTGTTGAGCAGAGGATCATCGCCGTGGAATGGCACGATCATGCGGATAGACAGAGAGGAAAGAGGACGAGCGGGCAACGCGAACCGATACGAAGATGGGGTGAGCGGGAAGAGTTCGAACAAACGAGCAGGGAAAAATTGCGAGAAAGAGCGGGGCAACGGAGGAATTTTAGATATAGGGGCGAACGGCAACAAGTATCACAACCCAGGCATCGTTCCAACGTCACGTGAATGCAGCTCGCAGTTTCGGTTCGTTCGGGAATGAACGAAAACAACGGTTGCCATCGTCACTGTATCGAGTCCCAATGGATAACACGCCTTACAGCGATCATTCGGTTGCGACAACAAGGCTAGAGTTTCTTCATTCCGCTTTCAGCTCGAAAAGTGTTCGTATAATTTCGATTCGCGTCCGCTGTTACGCGATATAAGAATGCTAACCCGTTGAATATTACACGCACACGGTATAGGAACGTTTGTAGGCACAGTGGTGAATTTAGTTCATTCTTCTGTCTCTGGCGACAAACCATAGAGGAGAACAAAGCCACGCAAGAGATTCCTTTGTAGATGCTACTCGATTATTTAATACCTCTCTCCCTCTCCACCTAATATTGCAGCTCTGTAACGAAAGGGTTGGGAGAAAGCTAGAGAGGGGTGCAAGAGGGAAGAGACGAGCGTTTTGTTCTATAGCTAATCTAATGGTATGAATTGTTTAAACCTAACACACGCTCCAGTGCAATGTAGACTCGAATATAAATTAATAGCTCGCATTTCGAAAGAAATGGACCTCAGTTTAGGTGGAATAAGAGTGGCAGGATTGGTACAGAAAGCCGTACGCGATATCTGATCCCGATATCGCATAGATACAGACACTGCATCCACTTGATTCTGTCAGACACCCGAACAGGTTCACCCGAGGAGACGCGAGTGATTTACCAGAGGGCTTGCGCGACCATTCTCCGATGTTTCCACGCGACCCCCTTAAGGGAAAACCTTATTTTTATTTTCTTCTTTCGCAACTGGATGGAGTCTTTGAAAAGGCGGCCGGCTCCCTTTCTCGCCATGCACGAAATACATAACCCATAGCTTCGGGGTGATATCAACTCAGCCGGTTTCTTCGTCGGCGACACAGCTTCCCGTGACATCGTTTCCTTAAATCCCGCGATGCATCTCGCGGAAGAAATAGGCCGTTATCGCCAAGGAGAGCCTTTCCGGGAAATTCGAATCCGTGGACGTAGAAACTTCGCCTGCGCATGCATCAAATGCCGCTTTTCATTTTTTTTCGCCAGACAGGTGTTTGCGCCCAAGAACCACGAGCCACGACACGGCAAACGCGACGTGAAAACGCGACGCGGTCGGTTTTCTCGCTGTCCGTATAAAAACGATCGCAACGGTATCGCGTTTCGCGTTCGCACTGATTGAAAATATTTGTTAATATCTCGTCGATATTCTAATAAAATTAAAACAGGCAGCGGCAGAAATTTTGTTTTCCATTAACGAATGACTCGCGTTTCTACGTGCTTTATATCGATTTCGAGTGCACGCCGCTTCGTATTTTTCATCAGCCGAGTCTTCCGCATGAAAGTTCGTTCAATTAGCAAAAGTGACAGCGCAGGAAGTTAAACGTCGGGTATAAAAGTCATTCGAATTTAGCTATTCGAAAGGCTAAAAAGGTAACGGAGTGTTCGAATAATTAGGGACCGTTTAGGGGCTAGATTTCGATGGTTGAGCAACATTAATAACTGTTGGATAGTTTAGTTTATTACAGAGAAATGTGTTCGCCTCGAACGAGTAATAAGTCAAGTTTTCAGCAATCCGTGAAGTTACATCTTCCTCTTAATCTCGTGTTGACTTCGGCTTTGTTTCGTGTTGATTTTAGTTCCATTCTCTGAGAGAATGAAATTCGGTGTGCGAAAGTCTAGAGATGAGAGTAGAAGTTAGCAGAAATTTCCCCGAGATTGGACGTAGCCGCGGTCAGAAGGATTGGCAGTAAGGCTGGGTCGTCGCTTGTTGAAAATTTGGTAACTTCTTTCGAGGTTTCTTACGGTTCAGCGAGAAACTTTCAGTCGTTGCGAGCAACGATTTCGTTATATGACAGATCGTTACATCCCGAGCACGTGGATAATTGAATTTCGAATGTCACGCGACACTCGAGGCAGAATTAAACTCTCGCTGGAAAGTACTTTGATTGTTGTTGCAGCGACGCAGAGGAACGAATGTACCGCGGAACGCATGCAAATAGTTTTACTTGTAACAAACAATTTATTCCAACGCCGTGAGCGAGTTCTGTACAACCGGTCCGGTGTTCAGCGTGCCATCATAAAATTGCCTCGGCTATTTTTCGTATCGCGTCGACATCTGGGTCATTAGCTACAAGTTTGGTCCGGTTTTCTTTAGTCAGATTTTGCGGTAGTCGAGGCCCCTCTGGATAGTTAAGAGTGTCTTTGATGTGGTCCTGTGATGTCAAGACGGTGTTTGGGTTCAGTCTGTATTTGTGTCTTTGGGTTCGACATCTTCTGGACTCGTACAGTGGGCGGCTGATCGATATTGCTTATATAGTTGCAGAGGTTCCAGACTAATGGTTCCGTCCCTTTTAATAGGTATTCGTGAATACTCCTTGAGTGCTCGATCCCGAATCTTGTTTATTGGTTCGTAAAAGTGTCGATTTAATTGAGATTAAATCGTCGCGATTAATCGTGGCCTGGTTTTGAAGCGGTAGAACAATGGGAAAGAGAAGGTCGACCACCCTGAACGTACGTTAACGCGAATTCGCGGCGTGTTGTCGGAAAGAGAATTTGGGGCGAGGTGTTGCGGCCCATATTGTAGGCCAGTTTTTTGTACCCCGATTCAAGGGCTCGTGGAGGCTTAATATAGGTAGAGATCAAATCAGATTTACACTTGGACGGAGGGCAGGCGTGTTCCATAAATATCAGCGTTACGATAGCACGCTGATGGCAGTGATGTAGCAAACTCTGCGGAGGGGAAGCCTGATCGCTCGGGGGAATTGAACGAACGCGTTTAATAACTCGGCTGGCATACGATAGCCCACGGCGTGACACTGGAACCATCCAACAGCCGAGGCGAGACCCTCTCACGGAAAGTCGGCAGGAAATTCCCGCCAATGTTATCATCAGTAGCCAACCTGTGTCACGTTATCCGAGTCGCGTGAGATCACCGTCCAATGATATCTTCGCGACAGGCCTGTCCTATCCACCCGCCTCTGCCCTCCCTCGCAATTAGCCCCTCGATCTACGCGAGCGAAGCGAATTTCCTCCCTCCGCAAAGAAATACTAATCGCGGCCTACTGTTCGATCCCACACGAAGAGATCGCGGCGAAGCGTCGTTGAACGTTCGAAAATCGGGTTCAGACTGAACGCGAACAGGAGATTATTTAAGCCTATCCGAGAAGGAAACGTTTCTTATTGTCTCTGTATTTTGCATGCACTCCCATCACTCGTTTCGCCCGTTATCCAGCGTTAACAAGCCTTCGCGACTCGTAATACTAGGGTATTAAAGTTCTTATCACCAGCCTATTACTCCGGTAATGGCGTCCTTTATTTATCCAGTGGACTCTGAACCGTGCTACTCTTGACGACGTTGTCTCGAATTTGCGAACGATCAATAAAAACAATAGCAATTTTATCGGGCGTTTCGTAAACGTCGCCCCCTGACGATACTTTGAGCCGTGAAATTCTGTTAGAAAAAAATTCGCTCGACGTCGCTTTATAATTTTCCCCCGTTTTCTTATATCCGTTGGCGAGCCGATGCGCCATAAATCTGAAAGTTTCTTGGGAACAAGACAACAACTAATTTTTAACGATTTTTATGGGCCAATTTAAGAATTTAAAGTTCCACCGTCGAACAAAAGGCTGTGCCCTCCGATTCTCGCTTCAAGGGGTGAGCATTAAAGACGCATTGAAAGGAAAGTCGTAATCCACTCCAAAACTGATTGGCTCCTTGATTCATTGCTTATCGTGAACCAGTATTGTGTTAGATATCGATTGGTTTATACCAATTCTGACCTAACCGTTCATCAGGAATTTAATTCTTCCGCTTCTGAGAAATTTTGAGCGAAAAATTTCCCAAAAATATTATAACGATCACCAGATGTAGGTCAGTCGACTTTCAGTTCGATGATATTACTGATATTGTAACGAGGAATATTCTTTTTGGTTCTCGTTTTACCCAATTTTCCGTGGTGTACGCGCCCACGTTAATCAGATTTCCAAACCCTCGCGATGCATAACAATCTACTAACTATACTTCGTGGAACGTCGTCTCCACCGTCTTGTCATTCTCCTCCTCTCTATTGCTATCCGTCTTCCTTGATCTCTGTTTCTTCGGAAGACAAAGACTGGCTCATAATTAAGTGACGTGCAGAGACGTCGCTGATAGAGAACATTATCTTGTCATCGCTTAGATGAAACGATCTACGTGTATACATCATTGCTTCCCCATACGTCACACATATGAGTACGTGTATCAATTTCCAGTAATTACGCGACAGTGCCTACGCTCATTTTACATCAGCGTCATCTCCATTTCGAGCATTGATTGATATAACACGGAATGTTCAGTCCCTGATAGATATCGGCGAGCAATCGTCAAGACAGATTGCCGCAAAACCAATGACTTCGCGCAATTCGTTTGAGAAATTGAAAAACGTGCTTATCGTCGCCTACTTCCGACGCAACGATTTCTCGTTCGCGCGGCGAAGGGAAGTCAAAGAGGCATTTCGCTCGACTAATTGAATGAGCGAGTTCTGCGTGCAGGTATTTGTCAAAAGAAGAAGTAAGTAACGTTACGCGACGCGAAGCATACGGATTTCCGATTCAGCGAGAATAAACAGGAGCTAAGTGGGCAATACGGACGACAGAGAATACAGTGCTCGCGAAAAAGCGCGAGCTTTAAGCCTGAGAGAGTTTTACGTTTTTATTGTAATCTGGCTGTTTTTGTTGCGTCCTATTTTGCTTCATGCCGCCATAACCTTTTGCTCTCGTCTTTCTCTCAACAAAAATACAACATTTTTCAACAATGCCCCCGCTGGCTGTACGTAAAATCGCAGCAAATCTCAAAAGTACATCTACTTTAACCAAAGTCTGCGCGCATCGCTGTGATCAATTAAAAGCAAAAGTATTCGTTTTAAAAATCTGTCGATACCGCGTCAATTCCCGCCTTTAAACGGAATTCCTCCTGCGTCAACATCCCCGCTGAATGTGTTCAATCAAGAGTTAGCCAAGTGCACGCGCACTCGGCAAACTTCGAAACTCAATTTTCCCAAAAATGACGTCCCACGGCAAATAAACGCATTCTACGTTTGTACCTCATTTTTACATATGGAATAACTTCTCGCTCGATGTTGTTGCCCTCTGACAAATCCTATATGCATTTATCAATGCAAGTGACATACATTGCATTTAGAAATTTGTTGGTTCACACGTTACTTCTACGTAGACAAAACACAACGAAATTCGAAGACACGAATAAACGCATTCGCAGCAAAAATAGCCCCAACAAATTTATATGAATGAGATGTATGTACAAAAATAGTGGTAGTCAACCTTGTATAATTTAGGTCGTGAAGATAATCGATAGAAAGCATTCAAGCCAATATCATCGGTTACCTAGCGTTTTACCTGAAAAGATTGATTCGCTTTCACGTGTTTATTATAGCCATTGACAGCTGGAGGGCCGAAATTCGAGTTAATTTATCATCGTTGACGCGACACGAAGAGACATTCATTTCTGGAACTTGATCGCAGCGACGTCGTGAAAAAAAGATCTAGAAATAAGCTTCCGTAGGCATAGGTTCGAAATGTTTAGCTTGATTGATCGGATAAATACGTACGTAGGAAGTGCTTTCCAAAATCCTAGCGATCATGATGAAATATGTTTGCCCTCCAAGTTATTTATTTGCGTCTTCGAGTTACACGCGTTTAAATACTGCTACGTCGTGTAAAGATGAACGATACGAAGTGTAGTGCAATTTTTAGGCTCGTTTAGAATTCTTCTGTTAGTATATTATAGAAATCAGACTCTAAAGTAGGTGACTGCGAATGTGGTCCACCATTGGATTTGCAAGGAGGCACTTAACCGTGGACTAACGTCTCTCGTGTCCATGACACAATCTTATACTTTGGGATCCAAGGAATAATTAACTCTGATTGTTAATATTTTGCAAGCAGTTAGTCGGCTGCCCTGAAAATTGACTATGGCCATTTTAAGGCTGACGATCTCTGCGGCAAAGTGTCATTAATATGTGAGCTGCGCACTTAAGGGAGGTCTCTTCGTCAGTTACTGCACTTGAAATAGAGGGCCACGTTACATATACGCGTGTAATAAAGAAGATCCTCGTTTTATCGTAATTTATATGTATACTTTGCAAAGACTTTTACCGCGACGATACAATAATTTTTCTACCACTCTCTTGGTGCAGTTTCTTTGACCCGTTTCTCTTGAGCTATTGTAGTTTTGTCAGGTTATTCCAATTGTTTTAACATACAAATTTGGATAAAAAACACTTTAATGGTTTTTATTCAAACTGTATCGAATGCTGTACTTTATCGAACTATACTATAATTTGAACTTTCATTGTAAATTGATTTTCTATGGTATATCACTTGCTGTTTGGTCTGCGCGTTGACTCGTGTCTCACAATGAATATTGTACAAAGTTTAGATTATATTATGTACGCTGATACAACACATTCGCATTATTCACGTGGTCTGAGATTGTAATTCGTATAGTTGATTATGATATAATTCGTAGCCTGATTAAAATACACGACGTACATCCAAGTTCGTAATGGTCTTTGAGGTAAACTTCATCAGTGGGAGACGTGAAATGTGGTATCTCATCGTCTGTAAAGTAGCAAAAACTCTCATCACGTTTCCCCTTGACCCTTGATTTTAGAGTTTATATCGTCACCACCAAGATTAAGGTGCGTTTCAATCCGTTTCGCTGCGAATATGGTCCGATTACTGGTATCTATCGCGTCGATAAGGATAACAGATAGCGAGGGAATTAACGGATTAACGAGGGAAACGACGATCCCTCAGTGTTCAGAAATTTGCGGGAATTGGTAGCTCCTTGAATAAAAAAGGGACCGCGGGGCGGAAAATGACAACCTCAGCAGAGGATCGTCAAGTTCTCATTAGAAGTAAGCGAACCAGAAGCAAAACAGCCCCGGAAATTGCTGTCGAAGTGAATAGTGTGCGGGAAAACCCGATAAGTGTATTCACTGTAAAACGATGGCCTCAAGAAGTTGACTTGCATGGTGGAATTGCAACGAAAACATCATTTTTGCGACTAGTCCGGAAAATAGGACACGACGAACTGCATACGAGAAACAAACTAAAGTGAAAAGTTGTTTCGTGAACGTATAATTTTTGTTTCGAGTCTTCGGCACAATGGCGAGTACGCGTAAGATGATGGATTAAACAATCGTCGTTGGAGACATATTTCGAAGTAACCATCGAGCATGGAGGATTTCGCGAGAACGTCACTGCACGATCGCGTTAAGATGAAAGGTGTACTAACGAAAAAATGTTATCATTCGATCAGAAATGTGCTTGCAAACTCACGTTCGAACGAGACAACGGTTCAGAACACACCAACACGATATCCGTAGACCATTTAGGAACAATGGACGAGATCAGACTGATTACACTGATGAAATGGTTACCTCAAAATCCTGACCCCAATCCCAGCGAGTTTTTGTGGGAAGAATTCGATCGGAAAGTCCGGAAATTGATTTCAAGCCCCGCAACTAACACGCGCGGGACAAGCTTCAAAATGGTTCGAAGCAAATATTAAAAAAAAAAATTGACGCTTTTATTAATGGAAGAGGAAGATTTATCGACGAGTACAAAATTTAACCATATTATACTCGATGATGTAAATCACGGTCTTGTGCTGTACTTACACGTATGCTCTATGCAATAGTAAGTCGCCAAGCTCAGCAGCTTGTTGACCTGATCACTGTCATTCAATTCTATGCGTTTCTTAGGCAGACAGGAAGATCCACAGAAAAGGCTAGGTTGAACAGACGTTGAATTCGATAGAGTTGCGACCGTGGAATTTAATAACTCTCGCACGTTTATAGAATTCGTTAAATAGATAAAAATATTTCTCAGCTATTATTAGAGAAAACATGACCTTTATTGGAAAACTATAACAGTTTAACGATTTAATCTTCATACCGTACATTATGTACGCTACGCGTGTTTCATACACGTTCGCTTTAAAGCATGCAGCAAAATAGTTTGTAATAATTGATACTAAAATTAGTTGTTTGCGCGCGAGTGTATAAAAATAATGCTTATATTAATAATCGATTAATTTGCATTTACTGTACGCGAACTTTCTCTCCTTTGATTAGTTGCCGCCTTTGACAAATTAATGGGAATGTAAAAATACCAGTTTTATTTCTTCGCGCAGAAGATAATCCTTGAGCATAAATACGAAATCATCGATATACAGTTTATTCGCGTGTCCCTCGTCAGCTGGAAGTTAGATTTCATTTTCATCACGCTAATATGGCGGAAATCGATCGCCTGCATATTATGAAATAATTTTTGGAATTACTTTAGCCCGATCGCAGAGAGTTATTCTACTGTCGTACTAGCTTGACGTATAGAGACGCAGCAGATATTGTTTCCCTCCATAAATCGGATTTCGTGTTTCAGATATCTATCTGCAAGAATTGATACACGTACCTTCTCCCGTATCGCGGTCAAATTAAATATTTACATATAGGTATACGTATACGCGTACGCATGCATGCATGTCTCTAACCCCGGCCAGAGTATGCAATTCGAAAGCAATACGCTTCAGTTCAACATAGAGAATGCATTTTTGCCCCCATTCCCTGTACGGCGCAATGAAAATTCGAAAATCAATAGCCCGGTGTCGTCACAATGTACCCACCACAGTTTCCAGTGCTGTGCTTATTTTTCTTCACTTTATCTTCATCATATGCATGCCGAGCGTACAGATGCATGCATATATAAGCCAATGGTATCGCTCCGCGAGCCTCTCTTTTATACGATATACCGGCTAGGTAATAAAAGAAAAAGGTAGAGAAGCTTGTCCACGAGCACGAGCCAAGCGTTCGCAATATTATTGTACGTATTCAGGGACAAATAGCAATAGAACGTGGATATATCGGGGATATTGGAATATCTTTGATTTTTCGAACGGCTGGAAATCGCGGGGAGCCAAACAGAGTGTGCAGCCGGGATGATCTAATTGGGTAATCGATTTTTTGGTCGGAAAGTCTCTAAGGAGGAGCGTACCTTGCGCCACGTTTCGCGCTGGCTAACTTCGCGAGACGCGATACTTAATGTGCGTGTAATGAATTTATAAACTGCCACGATGAGCGTACGCGCGTCGAAGATTGCTCGCGCGCGGGCGAACAAAAGCATCACAGTTTAAAGACCATCCACGTCCCCGTTTTACTTTCCCGGCCCATTATTTCTCCCGCTTAAACCACATTGAATCGAACACCGCAAATCGGTCAACGCGTTTTAACGTCAGATTAAAGCGCGGAGAAGACGAGCCACGCGAGCGAGGCGCGCGGCAGTAATTAAAATATAATAAATAGCCACCCTCCGCCACCCTTCTCGCGAGCGATCGATGCAATAACGGGGCTGCAACTGATTAACACACCGTAATAATGCACAGCGGTTTTGCCATCGTGTAAACTATTATCATCCGCGTTGGTCCCGATTGTATATATACATATACGCGCATTGTTGCCGAGTGTAAAGCACAATTCACACGAGCAAACACAGCCGGAACAATGGCCGGATCCCTCCCGTTGGACAGCTGAGCACAATTCATTCACACGCTACAGGCCGCGTTTCAATTTTTGAACAGGCTCGCGAGTCAAATAGCTGATGTGTCTGTTTACGCCGTTTCATCAGCTCCATTTTTTAACCTCGATCCCTCGTTCCTCGATACTCGGCTGGGGAATGAGTGTCAAACTTGTCTCGCTGGGGACTTCGAGACGTTCAGAAGTTAATGCTGCGTGCCGCAGTATTCCCACCGCGCTTTGATTGGTAAAACGTACCGGTGTAATTCGATGAAAAGAACTCGACGAACTTTCTTGCTTGCTTAATCGAGGGTGTGCCAGCGGAATTATCGCGCCAGAGTGATCTATCAATAACAGAACTTCGTACAACTCGTATTACGTAGTCACACGTCCTTAAAGTTGGACGAAGAACACGTGATATTTGGACAATCGATCTCCTCGAATGATGGAATGACAACGCTTTTACCGTAGCTGGCAACTATTATGCAAATGTCACGTTCGTTCGGAATTTCGGAAATTTGCTCGATGAAATATTAGCGTGAAGAGGGAAATTCCGCAGTCGTGCATAAATAATTGTTAATTCTCCCGATCTGTTTCTTACCGCATAGCAGCGTGTTAACTTGTCCTACATGCATGTGGTTGAATATAATTCACCTATATTATGTCGAACGAAGTTTAATTACGCGGAAGGGACAAGTTTCTCGAGAAATGTACATTCAGTAATTTAGAAATCACAGTGTGGTTTACGTGTCGCGAGTCGCATGCGTACAGTATGCAGATCATTGGAATTGCTAAGATTTTTGCAAGTTCGTGACAACTTGTGCGTTGATTTTATGAACGATAAATGTTTATTTAATACACTCAGTCTCAGTATATTCTCTACTCAACCTTGTATTTCTTTAGACTACTTCGACACGTTTATTTCTATTTAATTCTCTTTGGCAAGATGAGACGAAAAGACGGTCAGATTTGAACCATCTCGTTCAGACAAGAGTTTTTAATGAAAGAAAATGACTTGCAAACACGACAAAAATCGATCCGGCAAATAGTAATTACGCGTTGCGGGTGCTTTTATTCGACTTTGAACTTAATCATCAATTTCAATCCGCCTTTATATTACCGGGTTAAAAAATTTCAAAACTCTTTTGTTTTTGCTTCTAAGCACAGGCTGCGACAGTGCGCATGCAACTTTCAATGGGCGCGTGTTGTAACGAACTGTCGTTCTTGTGAATGCACGCGTACAATCAAACCGAATTCTCATGGATCTAGGTTACACTCTGGCTGTACTGTTCGTCAGATGCCGCAAGAAATTGCAAAAAACGCGTTGGATACCTCTACGTCTATATACGAAAATTCGAATGCGAGCCGCGTTACCTCGACAGACTTTTCGATTTACCAAATATCCGTGATTAATGGAGCAATCGATAAGGCTGGCAGAACCGCTGGTAGAACCGTTGGTAGCCAATTTATAGGAAAATGTTTGGAGAGAGAACTAGGATGTAAGAGGCGGGAAATGGGTACGAAAATCTGACGATCTGGTATAATGGAGCTCTCGTGGAACGATAAAAAACGATGTTTCGCTGAATACGTGCTAGAAAATGACCGTGCCGCGGAATATAGCACGTTACGGCATAAGAACATTTACCATACCATTCAGATTTTTTAGTCGAATTATACCGACGTATGTACACATTGCTTTAGAATATGCTGCTCAGAGGATTCATCGCACATTCCGTACGTTGAAGTTGAAGAAAAAAAAGAAAAGATTGCCAACCCCAGCCGGGTATAAATTCGCAAAGAGATTACGTAAAAAAGATGATAAATCGCGAAGCATTGTCGTGAACGGAGATAACAATTATTTGCGACTTCATTTGCGTAACGATCGAGAGTTGCGAAAGTTTTATTAAAGAATACTTCTTTCGTTCTGTAGTTGCGTCTCGTTATAAATCGTATTCTGATTGTTAAATAGAAAACTTGGCGAAAAAAGTTCCCATCCATCTCCACGGTAATAGAAAACGATAGACGTCAAAGAACGCCTATTTGGTTTTTATCGTATTTCAATAAGCCATGAAAGAAATGATGCAGCGGTACCAAATGATTCCATCTGCGAGAGATGATAATATTCAAATGCCCGTATTCAACCGCGCCTTTTGTATATGCTCGCGGATGAAAGGGCTTGGTCCATCTTATTAGTTTACTTGAATTTTATAGAATGAGAGTGTTTCAATACCAAAGAGTGAAGATATTATCGTTATCCTATATTCGATCTGCACTCGACGAAAGTACGTAAAATCTTTGTATCATTAAATTATTTCAAATCTCTCGTAATTCCTAATTTCTAAGATTTTACTCGAAAGACATGTGTAATATGTAATTGCTGCGATTGTACATTTTATTTCATTTTATGCGCATTTCTTCTAATTTTAAACGTTAAACATAGAGACGGTAATCGTAATTTAATTATCTGTAACTGGGTCGCGCTGGACCGAGTAAAACCTGTTTCAAATCGGAACCAAAATTCAGGATTAAAGATTAATTTAGGTTCGCTGCACATCTGGAGCTAATGTAACGTAAACGATGCAACGTAGCGACCGCTAATAACCTCGTGTATAAATAAATTAGAAATAAGTTAACGAGGTCAATGAATAACTTTTCCACTGCTAATTTGTTTGCGACGATATCAAAATTGTATCCCGCGGAAGATCGGTAATGCGCACGGCGCTCCGTTATCGATGCGTCCCGACAAGCCATCCAAATGCAATTATTCCCCTCGAAATATTCAATTCTATGGCTTTTCGATGCAGCGAACGCTTTTTCGCTTCTCGATCACTGCCACTGCGTTCTATCCGTTGGTAGATAGAAAAGGCATATGTAAAATCAATAGCGCTCTTATCGAGTGCGCGACGTGCACGCTTGTTTGAGCATTTTCCCGATAGACTCCCCCCTCTGCCGCGGGGACTTAAAATTTTCTGATCAACGTTGCATATCTGAGCAGCAGTCGGACGCGGCTCGCATGCCTCGTCGCTGTTGCACGACATCGATTCCACTTTTTACGAAATAAGCGTGTACTCGCGCACTCGAACAACTGGCCCCATCAGACGAAACTCACCGGCTCGCTCATATAGCCCAGCTCCACGGGATACGTGAATTAGCGTGGCTGGGTCAAGGGTGCAATCCGCCCCAGATTAGTTTTGTTCGATGTCTGCTTACTGTCACGCCTACCCGCCATCCCCCGTTTTCCCCGCTCGATCTTCCGAGAGCCTTCTTCCGAAGCCTCGAAATCCTTTCAGAGGCAGGACGCGCGTATGTGCATATGCAAAGTTCGACCTCCCTCCGCTATAATTCTATCCGTCGTGTGTTTCAAGAGTCGCCCCCTCGTTCGTCGACTTTAAAAAAATCGATCTGTCGCCGTTTGCTGATCCCGTATTCCTACACGCGTGCACAATGCCTCTCGTGAAAGGACCTTTCGAGATCCATGTTTTTAACGGAGCCACGGGCTCAAATACCCACGTTAGCCGCTTTTCAAGCGCCCCAGCGCACCACCCACCCCAGATGCAAGTCCTGCGGTGCGAAACTTGTTTGTGATTCGCACGGAGGTTTATTAACGCGACGGTCCCTCGAATGATACAGCGATAAGTATAATAAGCTGAGTTCTGGTCGAATCTTTTGACGTTGCACCGCGATATGTCTTCATTATGGTGCGAGCACTGTGGCAAAGCTTTTTCAAGTTCGCGCGTTCGCTTTTGTTGAAGATAATGGACGTGCTGGAAATCTGGTTCAGATAACTAGCTGAATTTTATCTATTTTCAATTGAAAATATTCAGCTTTTGTATTAAAAAAGAGGTACCAGTTACAAATTCTGTTCGATTAACTTCGTGTTAGTTGGTTTCATAGCGACATTCAATATTAAAAAATTGTATCACTTTCGTCAGAGATACGCGTTCTATTTTTTACTACTATTTCCACTCGTTCCTGCGATACAATAGTTGCAGAAGTGCATACAGTATCCAGCGTTTTTCTTTGCAGACATATAACGGTTTCCTCGAAAATAGTTTGCAGAAATATTAGCCTCTTTTTAAGCGACGTCGCGAAACAAGAGAAACAAGAAAGGGGAGCAAAAATAGCACGTGGGCAAACTTTAAAAGTTAACCTATTTCTTGCCTAATATCGATTATTTATTTCGAAAGGAAAAAGGAAAATGCGACGTGAAAATATTCTGACCAAGCATCCCCTTTAAAAGAAATTGTTCTCGGTAGTAATTGCCTTTCACAGGTACACCGCTTGCATTATCGGAAAACGCAGAGGCCGTCCTTTGAAACGAACGTTCATTGTAGATATCTGTTTGCAATTCACCCGTATATGTGTCCTATCAGGCCAGAGCCAACTGGCAAAGCGAATCCCTGGTGTAAAATTTTAACTTGCTCACCCTATTAATGTTTATGCGAAAATTTACATACGCCTAAAACTGATGATCACCCCGCGTTACAAATTTCCAAAACAGGAACGACGAAAAGAGTTCATCGTGACCCTGTCATTCGTATCGTTACGCGGTGAAAGATAATGAATTCAGTTTGTTAAAATTCGTTGCAAAATGCAGCCCACGTCGATGCATTTATTCTGCGACGTAACGCTTTTATAGTAATCACGTTTACAAATTTTATTGCGTTTGTCCCCCGCCGAGTGAATTAATTAGAAAATAGTGTTTCGCGCCATGAAAGAAAACAACGATAACGAATTGATTTAATTACTATCTATTGCATCTGGGGATGACACAGTTATGGTCCCTTCTACAACCTTCCGAACGTTCTATATACTCGCCACCCTATTTCTAGCCTGTATCTAGTTTCGTAGCGGTTAGTACCGAGTACTTACCACCGCTAACGCTTTAAGCTCCAAAGCAGGATTTGGTAATGGCGATGGGAATCGAAGAGTCGTCGAAAAACAGAACCGTAACGATGAATTTATTCGCTACCAGCGAACAGACGCGTGAACGCGTTTCCAGATATCTCAAGAAATCAGACGGAATGCGTCCTCCTAGGAGTCTTTTAGCAGCTACGAAATACAAACGTACGCCCACTTACAGTATGCACAGCGGTACTCATTAAGCGGGACCAGAAGAACAATGGTGTCTCGAAAAGGAGCAAGACGCTCGAGAAATTTTTGTCTTCGTTTTCGTTCCCTCGAAAGTTCATTTCCTTCAGCCTTGCTGTTTCCTAAGCACGCCCGCAGACAACCAATATCGGCTGTGTACGAGAGGAACCACATGACGCTATTACTCTTCAACGATGGCCACCAGCGGAAGCAACAACCGATGGATCGCGAGGCGGTCACGTGGAATTGGAAAAACGCACGCGACGTTGCGCAGCGTCTTAAATAGTAATCGCCATCGTGTTAGAGCATCGTGTAAAGTTAAGAAAAGAGAAAAAACCTCAGCGACTGGACGTCTTTGTTGCGGAACTGTGTGCGAAATCCTAGCTCCACGGATCTCACCAACCCAAACGCGCGTCGCGTGGTCGTCTGACTAAGAGTGGCCGTATTCACTGCCATTATTACACAGTGAATGGTCGCGCCACGCGTTTATCTTACAATTTAGCGGGACCACTAAAGCCGCAGCCATTGCTCCCATTTGTATCTAATTATACTGTCCAACGCAGACCTCCGAATATTTTATTCGACAGCAATTCTTGAACACGTTCGCTTATTATGCTCTGGAAAAGTTTCGAAATCGCTCGCGGAAAGTAGTTTCAGTTTCGCACTTCAGCTTCGAGAAGAGTGGATCGTGCGTTAGAAATTTTTGTTTCATTTTTGTTTCATTTGGAAATAGTTGTTAGGTCTGTGCAGGAATGTTTTTGAAAGTGAAACGATTTTTAATAGTGAATCGCTTAATAATATCGATTGATGTATTCACGATGCATTTTAATGATTTTAAGGGAAATGTAGGTCAACATTTCTTTCGCACCTATTAGATGCCGTAATTCCGATTTATAAATGTTTCGTACCTCTAACTAAACTGTTCCGCAATGTCGTATCCTTAAGCGAAACTGTTCGAAAATTTCGCGTGTACCAAGCACTGCCCTGATACTTGCTGGTAAGCGAAGTAATTCAACCGAAGTGATTATTCCATAAATACACATTGCCGCTACTCGATACGAGAAGTTCCGTTCTACACCCAATTATAAAGGCTACGAATAGTCATCTAAGCCTAAAACTCGACCCCTCTAAGAAATTCGATTAACTTATCCAATTATTTTAAATTGTTTCGAGCAATCTTTTTATTCCTTTCGAAGTATTAATTACTGTAGTTATATTTAACGAAACAACAGATCCGAGAGATCGATATCAAGCGAAATGTGAACCATAAGTTTGCCACGAAACTCTTGAATCAACGTATCCGGTAGTTACATACATGAAACGTGTATTAATTTACAACTTTTAGGATGTTTGGATTGTCAATCATGTTAAATAAACTTAACTATCTACAAATTAAGATTCCTCCTCGCAATAACCATCTCACAGGAGAGAACATTTGACGAAGATGAGATTTTAAACGAATAGCTTCTTCAACTTTTCCGGTCTGACTATTCTAGTGTATGATTGGATGATTTTCTAATTTTGATGCCATCCGGTGGTTTTAAGAGGGAGTATTTTAATGCGACATAGTTTTTTCTAAAAGCGAGTAACCCGTCGGGTTCCAAAGATGTATGAAAATTGATTTCACGCATTCCGCGGAAGATGTATAAATATGCTCACCATTGCGTCATATAACGCGTACTAATGATGAAGACTGGAGAAGAGGTGCGATTAGCCTCGGTGCCATTGAGGCTGTTGTCTGTCCCGTTCGCCTCCATTCCACTAGGTTAAGTCTAGATTGGTACCCGATCACCTCTTAAGCATTCTGAAAGAGAAACGCAACGATTTATCGTTATTAAAGCGCTTTAATAAACGGAGATACGATGGGAGCGAGAAGCTCGCCAAAGCGGAACCCGGCTAGGATCGCGAATGATTCCCTTTATACGCTGTGACGTCAAAATTTTCAAATATACAGGCATATACGACGACGTGTACGGGCTAATCGGCTGGCATCGCGTTTATACGACGAAGCCGGGAGAAAGATGAGGCTAGTAAAGGAGAGGCGATGGAAAATAGTTCGAGCGCTGGGGTTGTGGAGAGGGTAAATCCGTGCACCATCCTTCACTGGCCTGAATATAATGCGCGACTTTTCCCGACTTTTTACGGTCAATGTATTTATTAGAAAAAAATACGGCGCGACGGTTTAGCAAAAAGAGGGAGAAGAGCGGGTAATCGGGAAAAACAAACTACCCCTTTGCGCGCCGAAAGTTTTTCAATATGTTCCGTCGACAACTTCGGCCCACTCTTCCCGCGAAGTCTTTACAGGGATAAAAATTTGCGCTCTTCTCGCGAGAAAAGGAAATTATTGCTTCGCCTTTCGATAAAGCGAGAACGGAATTCCATCGTTCTGTCGTGTCAACTAACCTCTGCGACATTGGTGCACTCGTAGAGACGCGAGTCGTGAAATATGTAGCATGCTAATGTGTCCCGTGAACGAAATAATGGGACAATTTTCGTGAACAATGTCATAATAGGTCATGCTAATTGGGATCTTCTCGATTGTTAAAAAAGAAATACCCCTTTCGACAATGGCTTATCCTCGAGAGCGAGTATATAAACCAGGTAAAGGCACCGAATCGAAATGGATTCATTTGCGAGTGCTGTTGAAATCTGTCCTTCCTTTTGTTGCAAATTTTCATCTAAATTGATATTCATTTATGCCGAAAGACGACGCTTGAAGATTGAAGGCTGTTCGACTTTATAATTTACCAAAAGCATAATATTTAAGTTTCGTGTTACAATTTGCAAGCAGCGAATATTTTTAAAATCATTGCGGTCTTCCTGATCGATGTGCTCTATCTTTAAAATAAATTACCGATACCACGCATTTAGTTAGAGACATATATAGAGAGGTAAAAAAAAAAAACAATGCAATTGTTTTTCCACTACGAAACCGTGATCCGACTGTTTGCGTACGTGCGACACGCGACCAATTCTCTGCATTCGATTCTCTTGACCTTCGCGATTTGGACAAAAAATTTCTTATACAGCGCAACCGCCGAACTCTCGATTACGCTTAAACACGGAATCGTAATTCGCGTACGCTTTCATTCGATGCAGCCGCGGAAACATTTTCCGCAAGAGAAACGTGTATAACCGAATACGAACGATTTAATAATTGCGCTAATGCCTTTCATTACCAGCAAATCCCTATTTTTTAGCCCCGCGTCGGGATTTATGAATGAATTATGCAGCGGTTCCAGCTTGTTCCATTAGAAATGCATAATTCGCAGATATGAAGAGGGGTGGAAACAAGGGTGGATATCGTGGACCTCGATCTGACGATACGACTTATCTTCGCGCGCGTCACGGCTCGTCCGGATGCGAGCGAGCGATCCAGATACATTTTTTTCCATCCTCGCGGACGGTGGCTGCGGTGTTTGGGCACGAAGTCAAACGAGCTTTCGTGGCACTTGTCGTATACTATGCCACTGTGCGCGGGGCGATGTGAAACGGACGGGAGATAATGAAAATGGAACGGGGCGGGAAAACCGAGCCAGGATTCCTCGACGGCGGAAAGTGAGAAGAGCCTGACAAGTCGGAAATTTCGGGGAATGTGAACTTTAATGATGTAAGACCATAAACGAGCGGGTCGCGATAGGACGAGTCAAATTGAAACGGACCAGACACAACTCATTTTCGGTACCAGAGGCTATCAAGCCGCAGGAAAATGGAAATGGAACAAAAATATCAGAGGACGTTAACGTTAATAGCGAGTTTCGCGCAGCTCGTTATATCGATAGAAACGTATCGAAGCTCGCGGAAAATATTATTGCAACTTATCTTTTTTTTTTTCCCCGTACCGTGGAACTGTAACGGCAACAGCAGTTACTTTTATCCCGGCCGTTCAAGTAGGTCAGATTCCACGAAACATTTCCTCGATCCGTGAAATCATTCATGATATAATAAAGTAATTTGCTTGCGATTTAATGCGACGCGATATTACGTCATATTTAATTCAAAATATTTGCATAACATTCTAATTTCGATTTTGGCATCCGATTATTCGTTCAACTACTCGCGGAATTCCAATAATCGTATGATAAATTAATATTTAATATTTATTAAATATTCGTACGTTCCACCGTACAGACGCGAGCAGTGATTCTGGCCCTGGTGGCCTCGCTGACGCGAACGCGCATCGTGGTCATTCAATAAGGGACGATGATGGTACATAGTGTCATTTCCAAATGGACGACCGCGTCATACATTTGTGTCAGCGAGGCGAGCAGCTCCGGAATCACGTTTATACGGGATAATGGAATATCTACAATCGACTATGGAACTCAGAAAAGATGTCGGGATTAATCAAGCACTCGTAATTCGATGGTTGCGCGTAATCCATATTAAACAGCGTTTAAACGCGCATATATAAAGTTTTTCAATGCGATCTATCGACAACTTCAGCCCACTCTTCCACCAAGTCTTTGCAAGGGTAGAAATATCTGCTTTCCTCACGAGAAAAGGATTTCTTTCGATTATTTAACCAAGATCGAACGCACTGCTTGCTCCGCATCAACGAATATTCGAAAATATGCGTGCCTTGACACTTTACTGGCCAACGTAACGCTGACCAATTATCGAAACCCTTGTTATCCTCTATTATGGACACCGCACCTTTTTAATTCCACGCGAAGTTAATAGCTCGCGCGAAACGAACGTCGTTGTCACGGAACGCTTTCCCGCGAGATATCGATTAACGGATCGCATCGTTATTCGAAATAACTGGCAAGTTACGCGTGAAATCAATCCCATGGGCGGGCAAAACGTGAGGCATTCGAATTTCGTAACTTGCGCGCACGCGACGAATCATTCTGAACAATTGGCCTAACGAATCAACGCACGTCCGCGTCCAGAGCGTATCCCGGGTAATTCGTCCCGAATTTATTGCTTTTTCAAATGATACGGCCAGGCTTTGGATCAGCTCGAACTTCCGCGAACAATCCACCGCTTTCTCTCCATTTGTTGCGCCTGGTTTTTTATCCGTCTCGTCTACGAATCCCAAACAATTTCCAGCCAAAGTCCTTGTTTCCATGTACCCGCGATTCAGCCTTCTTTAGTTTTACTCGCGAATAGGCTGGTACGCGCACGGTTGCTTGATGCGATTCATCGATTACCGATTAACAGTATTTCAATGGAACTCGAAGATATAGATTTCCATGAGAAATGGATTTCCGATTAAAAATAATTTATTCGTCCGCCCCAACTGTTTCGTATATCGCGAATGTACAAGAAATGCACGAACTGGCATATTCTCTAAATTAGCATGAATATGCATCTTCGCATCGTTCATCTCGCGATTTACTAATCCAGAGGACGAGCTTGGAATTTTCGTGATTGGGCTCTTATTAATTGGAGAACTCTATCGGTTGTCCAAGTATCCAAGACTTGAATCGTTTCCCATCGCGTGTTTTTCCTTTTTCTACCAAATACTTCTCAGACTCTCCTTCGAATAGTTACACAATTCAGTTTCTCCGCGATTCGTAAAAAGCGCTCGCTTTTTAGCGCAAGCAAAGGAAGTTGCCACTTCCAGTCAGCTGATTGAATATCCCTCGGCAGCGGAGATGAAAGTCGTTGCAGCGCGGAATTAGATCGATATATAACTACACAAATATATTTTCCCGGGGGGAAAAGGAAAAACTGTCGACAAACTTAGTTTGACGCTTCCTCCCTTCCTGTCGCCTTTAATGAGATTCCCAGCGATTAATCAGAATCGATCGTTTCGCTCTTTCTTCGTGTCTTCGCCGGATTCATTCCGACCGAAGATTGAGCGGACATCGCTGACAATCGTGCACTGATCATTCTCCCGCAACGCGATAATTGGTCCCTAAAAATTGTTGCACGAAACCGAGAACTGATGCAGAAAACTGTACTATTTTATTTTTGTAATTATGAGGAACGAGTTCGCTAGAAGTGTCGATAATGACTGGCGCCTCCAAGATCGCGAAGGCGTTCGATCGATGCGATAATGCAACAACTTTCAGTGATAACCGCGTTCCACCTGAAAATCTGTATTACTGAGAATTTCCCTAAATCTCCAACCATATTGTAGGATTGCCGCGTTATACGGGGATCGCCAGTGTATCATCAATGTTTCACTGTTTCAATTAATCAACCGAAGTGTCCGCAGCAGCAATTACTATGCTGGTCCATTACCATTCACGCGTGAGAATTGATGATCGAGCGTAACACTTCTTCCAAACAAATTCGCGATGATTTATTAATTTTTCAAATAACCGTTCAGGTGATCCTTTTCTCGCGAATTACAACTAGAAGCTCGAGTTCGTGAAGTTTCAAATTCACACTCGACTGTGATCGAAAAAAGAATAAAGCGTAACTCGTTTTTCGTTTACACGAGATATTCGTTTCTTTACGCAGTCGACAATCGCGCAAATGGAGTCTATCGATGCGATAAAAAAAAAACCATGAAAGAGAAAAGCTTGCGTACATTGTAAAAATATCCGTCACATATTTGCACGAAAACAGTGGTAATGGAAATTGGGGAAAACGGATTGAAATTTATTTGTTGTCGCTATGCGGACCGCGTACCAAAGCTGTCAATCTTTTTTCCCTTTCAATTTATTCAACATTGTCCACCCGTTTCGTTAGAGATAGTAGAATGGAATTGTATTGCATAAAAATTGCAACGAATGCGATGAAAATGTGTACGCGTGACCGTGGGACCGCATCGAAGTTGCCGTGCGGGTTATTAAAGTGTCGAAATTTCTTTTTGCAGATGCGCAGAGTGGTTAGACGAACAAGAAGCTCTTCTGAATGACGCTGAACATATTGCCCATCGATCTCCTTTATGTATCAAGTAAGCGAGCTTGTCATAAACGCTACTCATTCTCTTCTTAAGCGGCTTTAAATATCACTCAGGGATGTTGCTGGCCTAGTATTGTACGTTTGCGCCACGAGGGAAACTACTACATTTTCAATTACAGACTCGTAAAGCGTCCACGTTTTTTGCGCGTCTTATCCCGAGTTTTAATTTCATACTGGAGCTGGGTTTGAAATGGAAGTCAAAGACAAGAACTATTGGACGAAAAGTCAACAATTTCTTTCACACGGTCGTTGCTCGATTAATGAAAGGTCCTGCTGTAATTTAAAGTGGACTTCTATACTAATATATATTAAAATAGAAGACGAAGGACTTTTTCCAATGCGAATAAATCGTTTATATAATTTAATGCATCGTCTTGCGGTGTAATGTCGTTCCTTTTTACGCACGCGTACGCTTTTAAAAACCGTTCCGAAGAAGAATGGTGTTGACCCAATAAGAGGCTTAAAAGCGCGTATAAATTCATTAATAGCTTCACTTAGGGTTTTTAAGTGACCCTATAGGACTCTTCGCGTTGTGTATAAATTGTTGCCTTCCATGCATTAAAACGAGCTTTTTTCTAAAACCAAGCGATACTACAATATAATATCCTCGTATAAAACGAATGAAACAATGTAACGTTATTCAATATTGTTACCCCTAAAGCATTGAAAGAACAAACAACGTTGCGTTATTCGTTCGCGTATCATATTTTCAGCTTTTATATGTTTCATTGCGATTTAAGAACGCATTTTTCGTATCAGTCCGAGCAATACTTTCATAAAATCGATGTCTGCCGTTTGCGTTCTATATCGTATAACAATGAAAACACGATAATGGTGTAACTCAATAATACCATGAGAACGAACTATGTTCGTCTAACCACGTCGTGGTTTTTCTTGCTTTGAGCAGTGTTTAAACAGGTATTTTGTATATAACGATTGCAGTAGCATCGCTGTTCTATTGCGTACCATCGATTTATTCCACCCTGCGGAACGGATTCGAAGCCTTTATCTGAATATGATGAAATTTATTCAACCGTGCCACATGTTTAATCGGAATAGATTCGCTAGTATCCATCGGCAATGATGATTTTTGAAAGCCATTTGCATCATTATCTCAATGAATACGCTATTTAGTTGCAAACCAAACGGTAACGCCAATGGGGCGATTTTCTAATCTCTCTTCGCATTGTTACACGTTATCGCTGTACACGCGTTTGTACATCTATGTTAATATGTTTCGATTTCTGACACTTAAGTGGAACAGTAATTTCTTCATTGTTTTCCTCCCTGGGCAGTCATCATTCTATATTCTATTTTTAAAATATTTGAAGCAAATGATCTTTTCGCACGCGAGAGAGAAAATTATGCATACGACATAAATCGTAATTTGTTCGGCAAATCAGAGCTTTAATCTGCATTGAATAAAAGTATTGGCATGAAAAATACCTGCGTTCCATCAGATCGAGATACGAGGGTTCGTGCATAAATTTTACCGTCTACGAGGAAATTGTTTCGAATCTCACGAGGTTCGTGTATGAAATTTTCGAAAAGAACCGTACGAGTGAAATTGACTTTTATTTCTTATTACTCGAGATGTTCGTGACGGTTTTCCAGTATTAAGTTAAACACGATTCTCAAAGGGTGGCGTGTGCTCGCAGGTTGCCGTGCTCTTTATCAGCTTTTTCACGAAATGTGATTCGTCGTTCTTCGTGATATATTACGGCGATCGTAACTATTTAGCCAAGATTTTTTTGAGCAGCTCCCGTGTGCGTTAAGTGGATTTGACTCAATCTATCGATAAAACTCTGATTTTAATGTTACCTCTTATCAACAAACATTCTCTGTGTAAACGTTTCGAAAAATATGGTACACTGAGAAACGTAAGGTCAATTTCGCTACAATCATTTTACGTAATTAGCAAAAATCAAAGTCACTCGTAGTTGACCTCTTTAATAACTTAAAGGTAGCAATACTTTACCTCCTCGCTGTTTGACTGTTAATAATTTCATAGAGGTATCGAAACAGCATTGTGTAATTAAATCGTGATCGATTATTTAACCAAGTGGTTCGTTAATTCTATTAAAAAGCGTCACACATCGTAGCCGTATTTCTCAACACGTTTTCGCTTTCATCTATTTTTCAAGCTAGCAAAATCGTTTTACATTACATAGTAGTTATGAATTTTCAAAGAAGCTGTTACGTATTACAATCTCGTGGATATCCTACTTAGATTACTATCTTATAAACGCGATTTATTCGAATTGTAAGTGAAATTTCTAAAATCACTCTGAACCCTCATAATATATCACGTAATATTAATTATTAGTTCGTCTAGTCGCGATAGCAAATGTTTCGGCTCGCATCACTCTTTAAACCGAGTGACCATGACAGGATAATACGAGTACAGGTTCCTCTATTCACCAAGAACCAACTAATCGATATTTATCGATTGTCCTTTAGAAGTCTAACATAAAACGCACGAACCAGAATCCTTTCGCGTTCACTATCAACTAATCCTCCTATTCTCGTGCAACGCCGTTCAATTTGATAGAAAAATACAATTAACTTCCCTGATTTAGCGACTTCGTATAGATTTTCAATGAAAAAGTAAACGTTTGGTGTATTGTAACTTTGCTAAATATTAATAACCTGTTGTACGAAATCAATCTCGATACCGAAATTGGAATTAAATATTCCTTTCATCGGTATAGTTGAATGAATGTTTCATCGTTTACTTCAGTCGTAACATTTTTGTATTTTCTGTATGCTCGCGTCGCGTATAAAACGTAACTATGAAAATGCCAGGAATACGCGACATATTCGCCGTCCAGAATAAATGGCAGGCATCCGTATATCGCAGCGAACCCTAAAATGCCTTCATTTTTGAGACAACGTTCCTTTTACCTCAGCTGCACCGATCGGTCATAGCTAGAATATCGCTTCGCCGAGCGGAATAAATGGTTCTGAAGGCTGTTTACGTCAGGGTTGGTAGCACTGGCGAATCAGAATTTTTATCTACCACGAAATTCACGGGTTTCTCGATCCGATCGATCATTTTCGAGCCCGGGCTTTCGAGACTGTCGCGTTTCGAATGCTGTCAGCGCGAAAAATTGTTCGCGTCCCCCTTTTTCGCGTTCTCGCCGATGGATTTGCATTTTGTTTAACAAAGTATAATCGTTGGAATACATAATTTTTTCGATAATCGATGGACGACTTCGCGCACGCACAAATAACAAAGCAAAGCTGTACCTACGTGCCACGGTGCGCTCGTAGCTTCAGGAAAAAAGAGGTTACCGCCACAATTGCGAGGCACGAAACAGTGCGCTAAATTTAATTAAAGTTCGCATTTGTTTAGGTGCAATAAACTTGTCCACGTTTTGTAAATAATTTAGATACGGTCGATTTTACTTGGTTAGTAAATGAATCATTGATTCATAAGTTTATTGTTACGATTGCGAAAGGAAATACCGATCGAATTGATGTATTCCATAGACTATAATCGCTAGTATTTTAATAGCGAAACAGTCTCTTTGAAAAGAGTCTGAAAAGAGATTCTTTCTAAATATTTAATTTTCTCGAACGTAAATACCTTTCATATTTTATTTATCTATTTTACTTGAATACGAGTTCCTATTAATTTCTCGGAAGTGCCACTTATTAGACTGTATCAAACACATTGGACAAAGTTTCCAAGATAATTAAACGAGTCTAAATGTCTCGAGCTAATTAAATAAAACGGAGCTCGTATTCGGCGTAATTAACATTCACAGTCGAAAGACGTAGCCATGAAGCGGAAATAGAAAAGTGCTGTGAGGATAACAAGCAATAAGCGACGTACCTTGTGTATCCTCCGAGCGAAGGCCTGCGTCGAAGTAGGCCACGTAAATCCCCAAAACTTCAATTCTCGGTGTTCCACTTCGTCATGCCTGCCTGAGTTCTTGGTTCCATCTTCCGGTATTTCAAACTTCTGGATCGGTATAGAGTTGTCACGTAGCAGGTTAGCGATCCACGGATAATATCATCTCGAGGAACTCGTCGAAAGGAACCAGCCAGAATGTTTTCAGTATCGTGAAATCGACATGCTTCTTCGTGGCTGTAACGATCTAACGACACAGAAATATCACCGTGATCGAATAATTCCCCGGCTGATCGACGATTCGATACAGAATTCTTGTCACTTCCTCTCGGGATTTTCAAAATTCACTGATCGCAACATCGTTAAGAACGAATCGGATACTCAGACTCTCATCCCTTCGAACAATTCGATTCGCAGCGGATAAAAGAACGCGAGCATTCCTATTATCGTCGAGCCGCCACGATCTTATCCTCCCGATCTCCCTCGAACCTTTAATCCCGTGACTTTTTCGACGCCTCAGATATCCGTCACCTGGCAACATAGCATTACCAGGTACGCAGATCGAACGATTGATCGTGAAGTACATGCAGGGCTCTTCAGGATCGCGTACGAGGTAGTCCTCGAGTCGTATCGCAGGCTACGAGAGATTTCCACTGTCCTTCTTCTTCACCACCGCGCACCACATAACTCGAGCAAGCGTGATGTAGAATGGTCGAGCGTTAAGCTTGAGAACGGCTGTCCGTTAAGGGCTGAGGACGAAGGAGAAGGCGAAGGGGATAGAACGAAGGTGTAGGAACGTGAATTGAAATGAATCGATGGATGCAAGGATGCGAAGAAGCGGCTCTGATATCTAAAAAGACATATCGATCTCGTTCGAGGGAAGAACTCGTGTGGGAGCGCGCGACTTCCGGCTCCGTCGCGTTTCAAACTCAGCTCCGAATGCGACTCGACGGCGGGTCGGGCAACGGGCACGCGGCGAGAATTCAAGTGAGCGCCGTCAGCGCGTCGCGATGCCGTGCAGCGTCGTCAACCTCGTTCCAGGAGACGCTTGCGCACCAGTGTCCGGCACCCTTCGACGTCCGCGTACAGTAGAGGGATGAATCGTTTTCCCCGTGGCGTTGTTATCAATTCACCTAGTTTTCTTCATAATCGCCGAGAACCTAGGTGACGGTTAGGCGTGTGAATTAACAATGAGCCACTCGATTCTGATGACGGCACGTGGACGGCTTTCGAGTCTAGACTGATTCCGACAACGGTGATCTCGCGCTGAAAGGGACGACGCGCGCCGCTTTCTACAATTACACTAATATCTTGCGCGTTCCTTCCTTTGTCCCTTTTCCTTTTACGACCCACCTTTCTCTCCCTGCCTCTCTTCGTACTCGCATCCCCCTTTCACGCTGCCGTTCTCTGCGAAAACGTTTCCCAACAACGCGATCCCGTACATATCGAGAGCGATGGCGCGCGCGTTCTTTCGTACAATTACACTAATATCGCGACCTCCTTTCTTTCGCTCAAAAGTACGATCGACGCGGGCGAACATCAGGGACAACGGAAATGCGTTTCGAGCTACGCTTTCGAGGGAAACGATTTAAAAGATCCGTCAACTACCCCCCTGCGCCGATCGTAAGTGCTCGCGAGCCAATGCGACGCGGTTGCTCGCAACGTTTCGCATAGCGTTTCGTCACGCGACGCGCTGTCTTGTGCGCTTCTACCCTGCCATTAGTGCACGCGTGCACTCGATGGGTCTCTCGCAAACTTGTTTACGAATCGTATCGCTTTTTATTTTCACCTTACCCTTTTCCACGCTTCCGAAGTGACGCGAGCCGATCGAGCGTTCGAAAAGTGGCGAAAGAACGGCCGCCAAATTCAGCATGAATTCGCGTCGCGCCTTATCGCGGGACTCAACTAATTGTACGAGTTTACATCGGCGGCGCGGCGTGATCACGTCGATTAACGAACAGCTTTCGGAGATACACGACACGCTGCAAACTGTGCAGCGGCAGTAGGTCGGCGCATGCAAAGCTCTATCGCTGATCCCAATCTTCTCCTTTGACGAGGATGTGTGATCGAGCACAGTCCAAAATTAACACCGTGCCACAGGAGCACGAGCGAGGCAACACAGCGTCGCGTACAACACAGAGATCAGTTGATTCCGCCCCCTTTGGTACACGCGTTCCGAGCGACATGTCCGTCGAACCAGATAAAAACGAAATTATCCCGCCGTACGCGTTTCGACGCATGCACGGTTGATTCTGATATTTTGCTAGCCGCGCGAGTCACAATGGCGAAGGAGAAAAAAGCAGGGAAGAGAGAAACTCCGGAAGCGGACATCGGTTATAAAACGGACAGACAGGAATGAAAACTTTCACCCCTGCGGTGAGGAGGGACTTAGTCGTGGATATCTGTTTGAATGAGGGTAATATCAGGAAGAGCTTTTTGATAGGGTCTTAGAGCGACCTGGGCGCAGGTAAAGACAAGCTCCCAGAATGACGTCACGACAGAAGCTGGAATGGATGAACGGGTTGCCACGGCGAGGGTGGTCAACGCGAAGCTGGCGACTATGAAAAGAGGAAGGAGAAAGAAAGAGGAAATGGTCGGACAGCCTCATCATCCTCCGCTAATATTTACTCACGCACATGCAAAGACCAGCATGGTTACCAAAAGAACTATCTAGTTGGTATTCTTTGATAAAGATGCCGAGAACTAAGGAGACATCAGCGACCGCACCTAACCCCGTTTAATACACCTCTGAGTATCCACTTGCTATCACGATGCACTTTTGTGCATTGCTGCATGGTCAATTAATATTACACGATAACGTTGCTACATAAATGTTGCACGCGACAGATGTGTTAGTGACCAATGGATCGGCGCTGATTGATTCAGGCGATAAGAATAAAAAATGTATCTTTGGCAAAAATACAAAATGTAGTTTGCGTAGTATTTTAAGTATTATGTACGATGTGGATATTGCGAGTGAAAAATTTGCTCGCATTTTTTCTTTGTATTTGAAATTGATCTCTTTTAGCTGGTGTAGTTTTAGTTCCGATCGCTAGCAGTGTCCTAATGCTATTCTATACTCAGTCGGTAACGATACAAGTATTGTAAGAACACCACAGACGAGATACATACAAAACAGACTAATCATTTGTAGAACTATGTGGCTTATCAACTGAAACACCGATCGCGTAAGAAACTACAAGTTCAGATGTGCCCCCTACGAGTTGAAGTGGAGAACACATTCAACTTTGAAGTTGATAAAGTCGCAAATGATATCATGTGTATTCTATGGATCAATTTCACTTAATCCATTCAAGATTGTTGGTTTTTGTGGAATAGTATTAACCGATTAAGGTGAGAATAATTACGCTCGGTTGTGATAAGTGAGAGGAGTCAGGATAAGATGGGAATGGTTACACAATTATAAATTTACATTACAAATGTACAAATATGATCCTACAAAAACTAACTTAAAGTAATCCATTTGCAGTCCAATTTAAAGTTTCAAAGTCCTGAAAAGGAGTTGGAAAATTTAGATTGTACTGCAAAAGACGATACTAAAAGTACCACTGATTAAATTATTCTAATCTCTTGTAAAGTTAATGAAATTATAGTTGGATAATGGAATGAATGAGCATCATGGAAAATTGTCCAAAGTAAACCTATGTAATCATTATACAAGTAAAAATCTATCTAGTTTGGTACTTTTAGTATCGAGCTTACAATGATACTTATGTCTACGCGCGTAGTTCTTAGCATGATATCGTTTTGAAGAGATTAATCTCTCGAAAACGTTACCAAGTACCCAGGTCCACCAACGAGGAGGTGACTACGCAGGGACCCACCCCTAAACCCTAATCCCATCCACCCTCCATTACATATTTACGATCTCGTTACAGAAGGTACCGAGATCTGACTCTACTTTAATTTAATACACGCGAGATCCATAATACATTTCCTAAAATCTATCAGATATTTAGAAATTGCAGTATGGACTTTACGAAAGGGGTGACGAGAAATGCCATTCTCTTACCCGGAGAGAAACTTGTAAAGTGACTCTACTAACACATTCGAAAAGCGAAAGTGTCTTGAAAAGGGTTCTACGGTACGATACTCTAAATTCTATCACTTTATTGTAAACAAAACATTCATATAAATCTCGATAAAAATGGAAACAAAATAAAGTTAAATTAAAGTTGAGGAATGAAACTGAGTTGAAGCAAAAATAGAGATAAATTTCGCGACGCGACCGGATAGAGCATTCTAACCTGTTGCTTCCGCATTGGCTATTAGGCGAACCGTACCCGACGCGAATCGCGATCAAGTTATGCCACGTCTTACGTTGAAATAACTGAAAGATCGCTCTCCTCGATGGTGAGTGCGGGTCCCATCTGGACTCCAACGGGGCGAAGCACATGGATGCTGCTCTGCGACGAAGACGAACCGATGTAGACCACCCCAAATTAGGGTAGGAGCTACACGGTTCGTCTCCGCCGTGAGCGCGTCCATGGCTAACCCCCCTGAAGTCTAGATGAGCATCGCAAACAACACATCGGATTGATTGAGTTCCGGCTGTCTTACTGCGTGACGATGAAAGTCGAAATCTCGAGTGAATAGAGAAAATCTACGAAGCACAAAGTTAGAATGCTCAAGAGAACTAAAAGTTCTGTCATCCAAATAAACGAGGGTGGGTAGAAAAGGGGGTGGTTGTTTTTTCTCTCCGGATAAGGAAATGTATTTCTTTACAATATGATTACAATTAAATTACAAAGATGTACAATATAAAAGTAATTATGACTAAAAACGCACGCATCCCACGGCGATCCAGCGGTAATCCAACGGCAATCCAGCGGCGAATGAAGAGATTAAAATAAATCAGAGTAAAGCAGAAATTAACCCAACCCAACCATCAAACGTCGAACCATCAAACGTCAAACCATCAAACGTCGAACCATTAAACATCAAACCATCAAACGTCGAACCATTAAACATCAAACCATCAAACGTCGAACCATCAAACGTCGAACCATTAAACATCAAACCGTCAAACGTCGAACCATTAAACATCAAACCATCAAACTACCAAACGTCAACCCACCAAACGTCGAACCATCAAACATTGAACAACCAAACGACACCCCATCGAGGAGACACCATAGAAAAATAGAAGTGAACATGGATAATTAATAATAAAAATGAGGGAAGTCGGGGATAAAAGGGGATGATTATCTTATTAAAATTACATTACATGAATGTACAAATTGGGTCGCAATAATTAACTTAAACTAAACTATTCGCAGTCCAATTTAAAGTTTCAAAGCCCTGAAAAGGACTTGGAAAATTTAATTTGTACTGCAAAAGACTCGATGCTAGAAATACCAATTATTAAATTATTCTAATCTCTTGCGAAGTCAGTGAAATAATAGAAAATTCTTAAAAGTGACTTTTTGAAATCTTTGTACAAGTGAAAAATCTATCTATCTCTATCAGAAGTTACGAATCACGATCTTTGGACTACTTTGGTACTTCCAGCATCAAGTTTACAATTATACTTATGTCTACGCGCGTAGTCCTTAGCTTGATATCGTTTTCGAGAGGGCAATCTCTCGAAAACGTTACCAAGGGCCCAGGTCCACCACGTGGAGGTGACTACGCAGGGACCCATCCCTAAACCCTAATCCCATCCACCCTCCATTACATATTTACGATCTCGTTACAGAAGGTACCGAGATCTGACTCTACTTGAATTTAATACACGCGAATTCCATAATACATTTTCCAAAATCTATGATTTTTAGAAATTGCAGTATGGATTTTACGAAAGGGGAAGGGCGAGAAATGCCATTGTCTTACCCGAAGAGAAATTTGAAACTAACAACACTTTCGAAAAACGAAAGTGTTTCGCAAAAGGGGATATATACTAAAGGGGATACGATGCGATATACTAAGTTATTTGATAAAATAAATTAAATGAAAGAATTGAAGCAAAGGTGTTTAAAAATTAAAAAAAAATTATTGAAGCAAAATTGAAGCAAAATTCGCGACGCGACCGAAACGAACAAAGTTCACTCACAAGCGCACTCTACATCCTTCCGCACTAGCCACCAGGCGAACCGTACCCGTCGAACCGCGAACAAAAATCCCACGTCTTACGTCGAAACAATCGAAAGCTCGCTCGCCGCGACGAGTGCGGTTCCCACCTAAACTCCAACGAGGCCCAACACGAGGATTGCTCTGCGCCAAAGAACGAACCTCATGGAACCATCCGAATCCGTCTTACAAAGGTCCGAAGACCCCAGCGCATCGGGTTAGGAACCACTCAGCTCGAACTCTGTCGTGAGCGCGTCCAAGGCTGAACCCGTGAAGTCCAGATGAGTTCCGCAACAACGTCGGTTTGATTGAGCCCAGAATGTTTCACTGCGCAGCGATAAATGTCGAACTCTCGAACGAATAGAGAACATGCTGCGTGAAGCGACTTATGAAGCACTAATAATAGAGTGCACAAGCGAGCAAACGGGAACTGAATCACGCGAGAACAATTCAAAGTTCTGTCTTGATAAACGAGGGATGCAAGAAAAGGGGGTGGTTCATCTCTCTCCGGATAAGAAGATGTATTTCTTTACAATATGAACATTATATATTATAACTAAATTACAGAGATGTACAATATATAAGTACTTATGACTAATAAATATCCAACGGCGATCCAGCGGCGATCCAACGGCGTTCCAGCGGCGATCCAGCGGCGATCCAGCGGCGAAAGCAGGGATTAAAATAAATCAGAATAAACCAAACATCAAACCATCGAACAATCAAACAACCCTCCATCGATGGTAATAAATTATATCACATCCAGCGGCGATCCAGCGGCGATCCAACGGCGATCCAGCGGCGATCCAGCGGCGATCCAGCGGCGAACACAAAAATTAACTTAAACTATATCTTATTCTCTCATTACAATACATATATATGCTTAAATCTACGCGCGTAGTCCTTAGCATGATATCGTTTTCGAGAGACCGGTCTCTCGAAAACGATACCAAGGGCCCAGGCCCACCCCGTGGAGGTGACTACGCAGGGACCCATCCCTATTTCGCCAATCCCATCCACCCTCCATTAGATAATTACGATCTTGGTACAGAAGGTACCGAGATCTGACTCTACTTCAATAAAAAAAACCGAGGTCCATGATACATTTTCTAAAATCAATTTATGATTTCTAGAAACTGTAGTACGGACTTGACGAATCGCAAAAGGAAACACACTTTCTTACTCAGAGAGAAACATTATTACAAAATGATTCTACGATGATTCTACTTTACAAAAGATAAACTGTTTCACAAAAAGCAATATAAAACGATACTCCAAATTCTATTACTCTCTACTTTAAAATGACTCAAAACTAAACAGAATAAATCAAAGTGGGTGATTCGCTCTGAGTAAGAAGAATGTGTTTTCGTACAATTTTATTACAATAATCAGTAGGATGCGCATACAAATGTTTGTACAGTAATTATAACAATTACATTACATAATATATATAAATTACATATATAAATTACATAAATTATAATCATGGTAATTTTATTATTGTACTCATAAAAATTGGATAACATAGAGGGAATGTAAAGGATTAGGGGAATTATTAAAAACTAACAGATAGATGCACAGTTTGAGGATTAATTGAAAGAGATAATACCGATCCAGCAGCGATCGAATAGATTAATATAAACCAGAATAAAGTAGAAATTGAGTGAATTTCCAACCATCAAACATTAAACCATCGAATGTCGAACCATTAAACGTCAAACCATCAAACGTCGAACCATCAAACATCAAACCATCAAACGTCGAACCATTAAACATCAAACCATCAAACGTCGAACCATCAAACATCGAACCATGAAAGATCAAACCATCCAACGTCGAACCATTATCATTGAATAATCAAACGACCCTTCATCGAGGGGACACCATAGAGAGATAGAAGTGATCAATTATAATTAATAATAAAAGTGAGGGAAGTCGGGATAAAAGGGGATAAAAGGTTATACATTCAAAATTACATTACATGAATGTACAAATATAATCGCAATAATTAACTTAAATGAGTCAGGATAAGAGGGAAAGGGCTACACAATTATAAATTTACATTACATAAATGTACAAATATGATCGTAAAAGTTTCAAAGTCCTGAAAAGGACTTGGATGATTTAAATCGTACTACAAAATACTCGATGCTAAAAGTACCAGTGATTAAATTATTCTAATCTGTTGCAAAGTTAATAAAATAATAGAATGAACTAGCATCATGAAAAATTGTTAAAAGTGATCTATAAAATCTTTGTACAAATGATAAATCTATTTATCTCTATCAGAAATTACGAAACATAATTTTTTAACTAGTTTGGTACTTTTAGGATCGAGTTTACAATTATACTTATGTCTATGCGCGTAGTCCTTAGCTTGATATCGTTTTCGAGAGGGCAATCTCTCGAAAACGATGCCAAGGGCCCAGGTCCACCCCGTGGAGGTGACTACGCAGGGACCCATCCCCTTATATCACATGCAATTTGGGCATCGCAGATTTTATTCTACTATTTTTAAATTAAAAAAAAGATTGGCAGCACGTTCTATCCGGTATAGATAATTACCCGTGTAATTAATTTATTATTTATGACGGGACCAAAAATCAAAGGTTATGCGAGTACGAGTGTAAAAGTTAACAGATGGGTACGCAGTTTGGGGATTAATTAAAAGAGATAATATCGATTAGTAAATGACGCGAAATAAAAGAATTATTATCTATTTAATGGGGAATAAGCAATATTTTTCTCGATAAATATCAGCTAATAACTATCGTTACGATATTTTCAATATAAGTAAAAAATAAATAACAAAAGTGACGAATTTTAATTCTCTAATATTCAACTATGTTTCTATAAAAACAATCACAAGTCAACAAACCAACGACTTTTAAATTAAATATTGAATATTAAATATGTCAAAATATTAATATTAACACCGGATAATCAAGAGTACACTGTATTTAAATACTTTAAATCGCGGAAAAGATTCTAATTAAACCCGTATCACGTCTAATATATATGTAATACGCGAAGGGAGTACATTAGCGGGGCAAGCACCCAGCCAAGGGTGCTAACGGATCGCCCTCGTGATCGTTCAAATCGTAGAACGAACATATTTGTTGCCACCACCATAAAAAAATCATTTAAATAACGACTCACCGTCCAGTAGACAGCTGACGTCATCAGGAATCAGCAGACATCATCAGCAATCAGCATACTCTGCATCATCCTCCGCCAGCATCCACCGCATAGACACCAGCCATCGTGAAGATCAGCAACCGCAGCCTGGTCCTTCGCCATCGATCAATGCTCTCCACCAGCAGCCATGGTCCTCCATCCAGTCCAGTACCAGCGGTCAATGCCCTCCACCAGCAGCCATGGTCGCCATCCAGTTCAGCACCAGTGGTCAAGGCCATCCCAGAAGGTCACCCGATTACATCCGCGGCCGCGAGAGAACTGAAGGGCGCGAGTCGAGATCGCGGAAGTACCCCATGATATGGTTGATTGATCACCCCCACCTGCACTAGAGGTGCATTTTCATGCTTCAATTACTGGTAACTTGCTAATTTTCGAGTTTATGTAGTAAATACATGGTCTTAGCTATATACTTTAATAGTACATAAGACTGTACATAAATTCTATGTAAATTAAAGGTATATATACGCTCTTATAACATAATTAGTCGTTGAAAATGATCGAATTAATAGTAAGTGTATTCTTAAGCTCGTAATTTACTAATTTCTGCGTTTATGTAGTAAATACATGCTCCTAACTATGTACCTTAGTAGTACATACGATTGTACATAAATTCTATGTAAATTAAAGGTATATATACGCTCTTATAACATAATTAGCCGTTGAAAATGATCGAATTAATAGTAAGTGTATTCTTAAGCTCGCAATTTACTAATTTCTACGTTTATGTAGTAAATACATGCTCCTAACTATGTACCTTAGTAGTACATACGATTGTAGATAAATTTTATGTAAATTGGAGGTATATATACCCTCTTATAACAAATTAGCTGTCGATAGTCGACTTAAGAGTAATTATCGAGCTTTCTAAATTGAAAAATTGATGTTTGAGCTAATTATTGTTGAAATTAAAGGGATATCGACTAGTTTTATCTTATTTAACGAGATAAGTATATATATTTTATCGATTATTTATCGAGATAGGTATACGTATGTTAAAAAATGCCTCGATATATAAGGATATTTAGTTTGGCATGCATTTTACTATTATCTTGCTCAGATCAGGTATATACATCGATTCACTGCATGTAATTACTACTACTATGTTCAGTTTTAATTGTAATTACTTTGCGATGAATAATTACAATACGTGAGTGGCAGTAAAACGGTAAGGAAGCTCTAACGAAGCTCTACGATTCGTGGATCAATTATACATATTAAGTTGAAATATTTCTTCCTTCCGACGCATGAATTATGCATCGAAACAGAGAGATTTGTTGAAATAAATTTCTTTTTAATACATGAATTCGTGTATTTCGGTAAAGTATTATATGTGCACTATAGCCGTAAATATATATCGTAACAGAACAGTAGAAAATAACAAAACTACAAATTATTCTAAGAAAAATACGCGAGAGTGTTTTCCTGGAATTCCTTGTTTTTCAAGTGCTTCCATTGTGGTAGGTTTAATCTGCTGCGTTGTTCGCAGTTGAGGCAGGTAATGAAATATCATAACAAAACTAGAAATTTTTCTAAGAAAAATACGCAAGAGAGATTTCCTGGAATTCCTTGTTTTGAACGCGTGGTTCCTTTGTCGTAGATTTCTAATGTGCTGCGTTGTTTATAGTTGAAGCAGATGACGAAATAGCAAGGCCACTGAGTAGAACAAAGAAACGAAGTCGAAACTACGTTCGGTCGCGTTCGGGATTACGTTCGGTCGCGTTCGCATTGTGCGGAGAGTGGTACCACCCGTTAGTTCGAGTCGACCTCTGCTGCCGGTAACACGCGTCGAGACGCGCTTCTGATTTCGTGATACGTACGTAGCCTTGCTTATCGACTGCATAGTATTCTCCACTACGATTCTATTAACACTTTTATTCCTAACATTGTTTAATCAACGCATACTCGATTAACTGTTTATTAAACATTATTATTACAAATATAAATACACTTTTGAATATTCTTTGCGCTTTTCTTCTTATTACGCGCATTTCATTGTTGTAATTGTCCATAGACTTTGTTTAAACTTTGAAAATACGATCGATAAACTCGACTATTATGAAATCTTAATGCAACTGGTTTTACTTTTGTATATTCATTGAAATTGTTTTGTTTCGTTTTGTTACAGGTTTCTAATGGGTTACCTCTTTCAAATATTGGATACAATGAGTAATGAACATCGTGGTCATTAATACAACAAGGGCCAATGATATCTTTCATGGAAATTTGGTAATATTGCAATTATTACTGAAAGAGGTGTGACGTAAGACTGTAAGAACGCTGGACGTATGGTATAAATTTATATTACCTTTTTATTGATCGTTTGGTAACATTTTATGTATAATTGATGATGTATGTACCAAGTAATGAGTTATTTGTTTAATAATTAATCTTACAAGGGATTTCAAATATTTATAACATATAATATAACTCGTTAATCAGGAGAAAGTTGAATATGCTTTATATTCAGATAACAAATCTTAATGTACCAAGTACTGAGTTATTTGTTTAATAATTAGTATTGCAAGGGATTTCAAATATTTATAACATATAATATAACTCGTTAATCAGGAGAAAGTTGAATATGCTTCATATTCTGATAACAAATAATCACAATTGAATTTTTATAGATCAGTTACAGGTCATCATTTGTGTTCATAAATAGTTTATAATATTTAAGTATATTTTGCAATATACTTAAATTTTATAATCTATTTTATTTATGCATGTTTTATACATGTACATCTTCTTACGTGGTTCAATAATTTAACAAGAAAGTAATATTTTCTTGAACAAACGCTCGATCAGAGAACGACGAAAAATAATACGAAAGTAAACTGTGTGTTGTTTTTTCTTTACCCTTTGTTCCCCCACTAATAATGTTTCTTTCAGAAAATTTTGGTGACCGCGCGCAATGCGGTCGGTAGAATCAGTGTTTGCTACGATAAATAGTTTTAATATTTCTTAGAGCACAGCTGCTCTAATTGTAATTACATTCTTTTTTTTTATAATATTCATACGCGAAAGAGTAGAGTCAGTGTTTGCTTCGTAAATGGCAATAGTATAATAGTCTTTTATTTATATTTTTTTCATTTCTAATTTTTTTTTAATACTTGCTGCCTCGGTATTAGAGTCTGCTGTCTGCCTGAAGGATTTAGCTGTGCTCCAGAAGCCAAAAATGTAAGTATCTTTCGTACATTACTTACAATTCCAAATTTGTTAAACTTTTAGTATTTTTAATTACAAAATTAACATAATTGTCATTGCTTTATTGTAATCGATCAAAAAATTAGTCAGAATAAAGGAAATTAATATATAAACATTTCAATAAGTACTTTAAAAGGCCAAATTATAATAATGTGGTTTCTGTTAGTTTTTTTCAGCTACTTCTACTATGGATTCAGCTATCACTTCTACTTCGACGCACCTCTGACGACTTCATCGAGGCTTCAACATCTCTGATGACTTCATGGATGCTTCGACATCTCTGATGACTTCATGGAGGCTTCAGCATCTCTGATGACTTCTCCCAGGCATTGGCAACATCTCTGATGACTTCTGCCCAAACTACTCTACTCATCGTGTGAGTCGCATGCTTTCAAGTCCCTCTGGTCACTCAATCATGTCGTAGGACGAAAGGTCCAAATCGGCACGGGTGACTGGTTGTATTTTACGTAGAATTTCATTGACGAGCATAGTGACCATGGGTATACAATTATACCCGTGAGTAGTAACATTTATTTTGTGTGTATTATTTATTAGATCAGGATAGGGTCTTCTTGCACTTCGCATTTTTAAATGTCACAATATAATTAGTAATAATACTGATAATTATTAAATGAATAAGTACGAGGATTATAATGTTTATAATTCATCCACACGTAGTATGAAAATTTAGAAAGTTTAATAAAGAGTAGTATATTAGATATGAATACATATCAAAGTGAAATATTCTTATGAATATTTATAATTACATATACGTATGTATATATGGATATAATATGTACTTGTGAATAAATGAGTGTATGAGTGAATATATTACAACTGCTTTCTTGCAGTAGCGCATAGTGGTGAAGTCGGATGCCCTCCGACTTCAGTTTTGTGATAATTAGAATTATTGCGCAATAGTGTTGACGAACTGTATCATTATTGGTACATTGATACATAATATTTACTGTTGAATAGAAATTGATTCTTCAATTTATAGTTGCTGAATATATTAAATGTTTTAGTCATTCGCGTTAATAGTTTACGATGGAAATTATTCATCGAGTTTGTATTTATTGAAAATTGAATATATGAAATATATGATATCATAAATATCATATATATAGTATAACTTTCGTTGTAATTAAAGTCTATTTGCTTGGTTACGAAAACTATGTTATATCACATGTGCAAGAAGACATTTCGCGACGAGTAGATTCTGAAATCGAAGCATCGAACATGAATACTACTTTCATATTTTAGAATGACTGCTTCGATGATGGGATCGCTTGTAAACGTAACATTTCTCATAGAATTACAATCGTTTCGTTTCTTGATCAGTAAAAATTAGATTCCATAGTATAATTATATTAAATTGAATATCGTTCGAGACAATGAGAGGGGGACGCTTACCAATTCCTTCTATCATTATAATGTACGGAATGTGGGATAATTAATTTTAAATTTAATCTTAATTTGAAATTGAACTGCGACTTTAAATTCAATTGTAGTTTAAAATTTCACTTGAATCTTAAATTTACTTTTGATTTGAAGCGCAACTTCAATTTCAAATATAATTTTAAATTTGAATTTAATCATTCTTGCCAATAAATGAACGCACTGCACGTTCATTGTCGAGTAGCTTGGTGTTACCACTATCGCGTCCCAGTATTGGCCTCTGCCCCGTTGCGTAAGGCCCCTGGTTATTCCAACGGGCAGACGGGGTGGTACGCCACCCTCACCAAGGGCTTTGGTAGCACTGGACTGCGTACTTAGATTACTGCACTGGGTTCACGGCCGGCTGATTGAGCGTATCTCAATCCCAACCTCAAGGAGAGGTCGTGCCTGGCGTGTCACCGACGGCACCTGGTCACGTTAAACATTTCGCGGACGTCAAAATACGTCAACTGGTACTGGTGGCTGTAGTAGTAACCTCCAATGGGTGGTTTTGCTTGTTTTTGAGATCCCGTTGAGGGAGGGTCCGCTTCGAGGGAACGATTACATCCCAGAGGATGTCGATAGTCTTTCAAATCGAGGGTGAACAATCTCTCACTTTGTTCGCGTCGCGTCGCGTCGCGTTTTTCCATTTCATTCTATACGTTATAATATTAAAATGAATTGGGACGCTCCTTTTCCATTTCTCGATCAATATTCAATAATTGATAGTTAGTTATTCCACTGTATAGAGAAGTAAATTTCTTTTTATCGATAAATAAATTAGCTTAGCGTACGATTGCCGCTATTGCGTCCCAGAATGGGCGCCCTGCCCCGACCGTAAGGCCCTCGGTTATTCCGAAGGGCAGACGGGGTAGCCCGCCACCCTCACCAAGGGTTATTGGTAGCTTCGGATCTCGCTTAGGGATACGCGGCGCGCTAATTGAGCGTATCTCAATTCCTGCCTCATGGGAGGCCGTGTTTGGAATGTTACTCGATGACATTCCGGCCACGTTAACCATTTTCGCGGGCGCGAAAATGCGTCAACCATACTGGTGGCTGTAGCGGCAATCTCGTAGATATTTGCCATGATCATTTCTGAGATCATATCTGAGAGGGTACGCATTGAAAGCGTCGTCGGTATTTTTTTTGGATCGCGGATAATGTTTGAGTTAGAGTTGAAAATGAAACTCTAAAACTCTATGCAGCGCAATGTAACTATCAATAAATTAACTTCTCAATGATCATTTTGCTTTTAGAATATTAGTATTTGATTGAAATGAGTAAAGTAGAGTTCTGAATAGATTCAAAGAATAATAGAAATAAAATTGATCGGTTAATCACTAATCATTATATTCAGATCAGGATTTTCAGGTTTAACCCCTTCCGTGTTCGTTGTCAGGACCCCATTCACGTGCCCAGGTGCTACTTGGGTGGGGAAAAGGCGACGGGCACGATGATTCTGATTATTTATGTGTACTAATGAGACTTTTTTTCGCGGCTGACGTGCTAGTGTATCGTGCACGACGTATGTTCCACGTTGTGTGTGTGGTTAGGCCGTGGAATTGCGTCGTTTCCATAAATACAACTCGCTATTACTTGCAAATGGTACCAAATGTATTCTTAATCACAAATAGTACCAATTCCAACATCATTTCTATCTCCAACATAACTTCTGTGTTTTATGAATAATACAGATTTGTTCAACGTTCTAATTTTCACATTAAACCTTCGAGTGTAGATTAAAACGCTTTACTGGCGTTGTACGCAATGGTCACTAGAATTCGTCAGCCGATTGCAGCACCTGGTACGTACCTTAGAGTGTGCGAGGTTGTGTGCCAAGCTCGGGTGTCGGAGGCGTCCCGGGGCGTTCTCTCTAGTTTAGGTCATTGCGCCCGAGTGTTTGAGTGAGAATTTCCGGGGGTTGAATGTATGTGTTGGTGTGAATCTTTTGCTTTTTTTAAATATAGGATTAGGTAGGTAGGTAGTATACTTCTAGTATGTTTGACTGGTAGATTTAAGTAGGTAGGGCCGGGCAGGTTGACACAGTCTCCGATCGGGCAGGCGCGTTTCTCGCGTGTTCAACCTGTTTCAGGAAATCTGATTTGAATGATCGACGGTAAAGTTGGCGCGAACGAGGAATGTCGTTCGCCACTGGCTTTACTCTATCGATTTTTCGAATCAACCCGCGGTCGCGGTCGCGATTTACCGAAACGAACGAAGTTTTCTGCTCGAGGTTCAGCACGTTTGCACGAACGACGATTCTTTACGATCGTTGCTCGTCTGCGTGCGCAGAGTTTTCGCGATTTATGTTTTTATTTCACCTTTGTATGTTATTTTTTGGTTTGCGCCCAGGTAATCTCGAGCTTAGATATAAGTTTCAGGATACTGGGCTTCACGCCCGAAGAAAGAAGAGGCTATATGCCGAAGAGGCCCGGAGAAGAGGGCAACTACTAATGACTATGCATTCGGAGGTAATTCTCTGAATGCAAAGTCATTCTTTGTTACTACTTTGTCACTATGCTCGTATTTATGTAGTAGTATATTCTGGCCAGCAGAATGCTGGCCCATCGAATTCTGGGCAAATCGCGGTTTCAATTGTAGCGTTGCGAATAATTAATTACGGTTCCTATTAGAGTTGCGAATAAATCCAAATCGCGTTTTTTATTAGAGTTGCGATTAACTCCAGATCGTGATTTTTATTAGAGTTGCGTATTAATATATCGGGCTTTGAATTAGAGTTGCGTGGAAATAATAATCGTGATTGCTCTTTTAGTGTTGCGAATCAGGAAATCGCGATTGTTTGCTGAAATCATCATTATTATTTGCTAATATTTGTTTTGAGAAATTGTATTTTAATACGTACTGATAGTTTTCAATTAGTTTTATAGTGTTGCGATTTATACGTTTCGCGAGTAATTGCATTTTCTTCTTCCATATAGAAGTAATAGTTTTCAATTGTTGAGTTTTCAATTCCATTTAGTGTTGCGATAATGAATAATCGCGTGTTTCACGATAGTGTTGCGATTAATGAAGTGCCCAAGTCTTCCACTGACTCTGTGGAAGTATGATCCTGCGCATAATCACCGCTGTAGCTGCAATAGCTACATTGCACTGTGGTGAAATTGCGCCTATAAAATTTTCCACTTACACTGTGGAAATGTGATCTCACGTATAAAGTCACCAGAGTAGCCGAAGGGCTACATTGCACCATGGTGACATTGCACTTATACAGATCACTGTTCTAAAATCGTTCTTTATTAGTGTTGCGTATTTAAATTATGGGTGCATAAATTAGTGTTGCGAACTATAAAAAGCGCCCTAATGTGGCTGCTCGCGTATTGCTCTTTCATGACGCACCTATCGCGATTAGTTTTCATAATTTTGACAAATTAGTGTTGCGAATTATAAAAAGCACACTTACGTGGTTGCTCTCGCGATAATTTTGCTAATTTCTACTTCAATAAATTGTTATTGCAAGTATGTGCATTGATTTTGAGATATCCTTTGCTTCGCGTTTAATAAATTCATGATACGGAAAAGAAAGGATACTTGATTCACGATATTTAATTAGGATGATAATAAAAGCTGATAAACAGCTTTTGTTTCTTTACTTCTTCATTTCATGTTTCTGTTGGTCGAGCGTTTGTCTTGAAATATTACGGAATAATATAGTTATTTTCTACGAATAGATATTCTCTGGTTTCTATAACCATTCATTTAATGTTGATTTGTGATTGATATTTAAACATTCCATTGTGTGCTTTGTGTATCAGAATTCGTAAGCGTTAAAGATCGCAAAGTACATTAGAATGTAGTTACATGTAAAAATCAAAGTACTTTTAAAAAGCATTATTAAATTGGTCATATTTTGACAGTCGAAACGATTCTTTTGAAGCGAATCAAAGTTTAATTAATTTAATGAAAGGTAATAAGAAACGAGATAGAACGAAAAGTAAATTTTTATTTTTCTTACGTCAATGTACATTATAACTAAAAACATTGTCTTTGTTACACGTTACATACATCATTTTTGTAATGTTATTTCGATAAAATAATGTTTTTCTATGTATAATTTGTATGTACTGTTCGTCAAATTTTTTTTTTTTTTTTATTACTAATCCATTGTATAAGTTTGTTGCAGCTTTAAAGTTTTACAGAAACGTTCATTTGATTGAAATAGTACAACATCAGGATCAAAGTATATCATGGAAGTATGATAATGTACGCATATAAATTGGATGATGGTACGAAGATGAAGATATCATCATATATATACAATACGAATCAAAGAGGATGAATAATAAAAAGGATATATAAAAAAAGAGGTATAAGTATTACAAAATCATAAATGGTAAATATTTATTCTTACATATATATTTATATATATTATTATGAAATAGCGCCCTGTGATGGCTGCTTTTACTCCGTTACATGTCATATATATCGTGAGCCAATTAATGATACAGTCTAAATTTATTTGTGACTCATTCGTCGCATTAAAAAATATTTCAAACTATTTGTTTGGAACATTTTTCTATACAACGAATAGTTTACCAGTAAATTTAGATGTTACAATTAAATAGCTCAACCTATATATTATGTTATATTATATTATGTTATCTTATATTATATTATATTGTGTTATATTATATTATATTGTGTTATATTATATTATGAAATAGCGCCCTGAGATGGCTGCTTTTACTCTATTACATGTTATATATATATCGTGAGCCAATTAATCGTACAGTCTAAATTTATTTGTGACCCATTCGTCGCATTAAAAAATATTTCAAACTATTTGTTTGGAACATTTTTTTTATACAACGAATAGTTTACCAGTAAATTTAGATGTTACAATTAAATAGCTCAACCTATATATTATGTTATATTATATTATGTTATGTTATATTATATTATATTGTGTTATATTATATTATGAAGTAGCGCCCTGAGATGGCTGCTCTCGCGATATGTAACGGTATTATTTTTATATGTAACTTATATGTAACTTTTTATGTGGGCATGTGTGCATGTGTTTCTGTCCTTGGGCATATCTTTTGTGCTGTGTTTATCATATGTCTTTTTAATTATATCTATCTTATATTTATATGTATTTATATGTATTTATATGTATCTATCTTATATTTATATGTATTTATACGTGTCTTATATTATATATATATATATATATATATATATATATATATATATATATATATATATATATATATATATGTGTGTGTTTCTTTTCTTGGATATATTTTTTACGAAATGTATTAACCTGTGTTATGTTGTTATGGTTCCATATGTTGCACATTTTTGTTTTAGATATTGCAGTGTATCCAGTTCTATTTTAGGTGTTCCAGTGTTCCCAGTGTTGTTTTAGGTGTTCCAGCGTTTCCAGTGCTGTTTTAGGTGCTCCAGTGTTTCCAGTGCTGTTTCTTAATATTATATTACTTTCAATTCTGTCGTCTTTTGTGGTCACTTATATTTTGTCTCGCGTTTTGTAAATTTGATCGTAAATTAGACCTATTAAGATTTTAGATTGATATAAATTCCTAGTTACGTAGGTCATTTTGAAATTAAAGTCAATTATTAATTAGGTAGATTATTTGTGTCTTTTTTCATTCGCAATAATTCTTTTTCGCGGAAGTTCTTTATGAAACTCCGTCTATTGTGCGTTTGCATTGGGATCAAACATTGAACTTGTTGCAAATGCACATTGGAAGGAGGTTTTATTCAATGATATGTTGTATAAAAGGAGGGTGGATGGGACGTGGTTAGGGTGGGTCTCCATTCGCAGCAACCTCCACGTGGTGAGACCCGGGCACTATTTATTTAATATATAATTATTAATTGCATCGTATAGTAATACGCTACAATTAAAAATTATATAGTAAATAATTAGAAGCAAATGGCTGCCATAGGTTAGTTTTATTTAAATTGATTTAGAATAAAACTTTGTAAACCTAGCTATAATAGATAAAAGAGTTTTGCGAATGAAATTGTTGGTAGTAATTCATTCGAACTTGGAGGCAAATATTTTATAATTTTTAGATAGTTCGTTTTAATGTAATCACTGACGACGTCGCCCGTACTAGTAAAGCTACTAGTTTAGTTTTAGTTCCGATGATTCTGTGCTATATGATGAGTAACACTAAAAAGATACGATGGATAAATAGAGTCCTTGAACTGTGGGATACGTAGATAAATTAGGTAATTGGTTTATCTTATATCTGGTCTAAGCAAGCTAGTTTCGGGTAGAAACTATCGGAAACTGTCCAAAACTACCATTTCCATAGTTTAGACTAATATGCTTAGAAATATTAATCGAGTGAAAATCTACAGGTATTATTGTGTTCTCTCTCTCATTTAGAGAGAACAATATGGGTGTTACTTAGACAGACAATCATTACTCGAACCCCATGTAAAGTTTTCAAGTTCTACAAAGAGTTTAGAAAATTTTAAGTGAATCGCAATCTCATCTTGTGCGCTTTTCTAGGGTTTGGGCGTTTTGGGCGAATCCTGGGGATTCTGTGGGAAGAATTATGCTTTCCCGCAGTTTAAATAATTGTTTGGACTATAAAAATGTAGAAATAAAAGGAAAGACGTGAGTCTTGGACGCGACAAAAGCTGGAAATCGCATCAGAGCGAGGTTGGCCCCATCGTGTGCGCTTTTCTAGGGTTTGGGCGTTTTGGGCGAATCCTGGGGATTCTGTGGGAAGAATTATGCTTTCCCGCAGTTTAAATAATTGTTTGGACTATAAAAATGTAGAAATAAAAGGAAAGTCATATGATAATGTACGCATATAAATTGGATGATGGTACGAAGATGATGACATGATCATATATGTATTTATAATACGAATCAAAGAGGATGAACAAGAAAAAAGATATATGAAAAAGAGGTATAAGTATTACAAAATCACAAGTGGTAAATATTTATTTTTACATATATATTTATATATATGTAGGATATTTATTACTTTAAAATTAGATACAAGGATATTAAGAACGTATTTATCACTATATGTTTTCTCAATAACGCACGACGAACAACTGACTCAATTTGTTTAAAAACATTTACTTGAGAGACTCATTCAAATGCACATTCGCTCTCGCTCACATTCTAGAATATTCCATAAAAATTGAAAAATTGAAATCTTAAATTATTGATTAATATAAATTATTTATTAACAAACAAGGATAGTAAATTATTAAACAAGGATATCTAAGATTATTATCCTTCAATAATTATGCTAAATGTACTAAAAAGAATTATTTAAAAAAAAAACGGTGGAGAACACGTATTTTACATAATATGTAATATAATATACCTTATTATTTACTATTTTTATGTATACATAATTATTATTGTACATAATTATACGTAATTTATTATATTTTCAATCGTATATAAACGTATTAACGCTCGAAATCACGTATTTTGCACTCTATACGGTGCTATTACGTTACTACGAGTCCGTCTATTACGGTCAGATCATCGCGTGTTTATTAGTCCGACACTGTTGTCAGATTCTGTTCGGTCTCTGACGGTGTCCTGCTCGCTGGCAGGCTTTGGTCAGGATCTGCCGACATCTTGCGCTAAAACCCTGTACTACTAGGCTCAGCTTATTGCGAAAATAAAGAAATTAGAGACTATCAACCTGCCGACACTATTCGTTACAAGACCGTAAAATAATCGAAGGAGACGATTATAGTTGGCAGGATGAAGCATAGATGTTTGGAACTGCCCTGATTTGCCATTGCGTGTTTCATTTTATTCGTTCGAAGAAGATATATGGGTAATTTGTTGGTTTAAGAAAAGTGCACTGGATCCCCAGAATGATATCCTGACGTCGAGGATTCCCGTGGAGGTAAACCCCGTATGGGAAAGTTGCGCGCGCAGCGTCTAACATATGGTAAAACTGGAGGGGGTATATCAGTCCGTACCGTTTTAAAGGAGGAGAGGTATATCAGTCCGTACCGTTTTAAAGGAGGAGAGGTATATCAGCCCGTACCATTACCGCCGAATGACAGTATTCAAACAAGATATTCTTATTTTTTTTAATAAACTATGAAATACGCAATCGTAAATTCACGTTTCATAGTCGTTTAAGTAAAATGAAGTGGCACGTTCATTTTTAATAAGTTCAAAGCGAAAAAATTCCAATAAATATGCAGTTTCGTTGAACAAAACGAACTAACCTCATCCTTGGATATGCTCTTCGCCTATTTGTCAAATTTATTGCATACGTGAAATTTACTTAACATTTTGAACTTAATAAGGCTTCTTGACCCTATTTTCGTTAGTTAAGGATAGCAATTCAACGACGATTGTTTCTCTATATGCATTTATTAAGCTTCGTAAAGCGTCGTCGTGCTCCCGCTCATATCGTGAGCCAATTAATCGTACAGTATAAACTTATTTGTGACACATTCGTCGCATAAAAAAATATTTCACACTATTTGTTTGGAATTTAGATGTTACAATTAAATAGCTCAACCTATATATTATATTATATTATGTTATATTATATACAATCATTACTCGAACCCCATATAAAGTTTTCAAGTTCTGCAAAGGGTTTATAAAATTTTAAGAATTAATGCTTTCCTGCAGTTTAAATAATTGTTTGGACTATCAGCATGTCGAAATAAAAGGAAAGACATGAGTCTTGGACGCGACAAAAGCTAGAAATCGCATCAGAGCGAGGTTGGCCTCATCGTGTGCGCTTTTCTAGGGTTTGGGCGTTTTGGGCGAATCCTGGGGATTCTGTGGGAAGAATTATGCTTTCCCGCAGTTTAAATAATTGTTTGGACTATAAAAATGTAGAAATAAAAGGAAAGACGTGAGTCTTGGACGCGACAAAAGCTGGAAATCGCATCAGAGCGAGGTTGGCCCCATCGTGTGCGCTTTTCTAGGGTTTGGGCGTTTTGGGCGAATCCTGGGGATTCTGTGGGAAGAATTATGCTTTCCCGCAGTTTAAATAATTGTTTGGACTATAAAAATGTAGAAATAAAAGGAAAGACATGAGTCTTGGACGCGACAAAAGCTGGAAATCGCATCAGAGCGAGGTTGGCCTCATCGTGTGCGCTTTTCTAGGGTTTGGGCGTTTTGGGCGAATCCTGGGGATTCTGTGGGAAGAATTATGCTTTCCCGCAGTTTAAATAATTGTTTGGACTATAAAAATGTAGAAATAAAAGGAAAGTCATATGATAATGTACGCATATAAATTGGATGATGGTACGAAGATGATGACATGATCATATATGTATTTATAATACGAATCAAAGAGGATGAACAAGAAAAAAGATATATGAAAAAGAGGTATAAGTATTACAAAATCACAAGTGGTAAATATTTATTTTTACATATATATTTATATATATGTAGGATATTTATTACTTTAAAATTAGATACAAGGATATTAAGAACGTATTTATCACTATATGTTTTCTCAATAACGCACGACGAACAACTGACTCAATTTGTTTAAAAACATTTACTTGAGAGACTCATTCAAATGCACATTCGCTCTCGCTCACATTCTAGAATATTCCATAAAAATTGAAAAATTGAAATCTTAAATTATTGATTAATATAAATTATTTATTAACAAACAAGGATAGTAAATTATTAAACAAGGATATCTAAGATTATTATCCTTCAATAATTATGCTAAATGTACTAAAAAGAATTATTTAAAAAAAAAACGGTGGAGAACACGTATTTTACATAATATGTAATATAATATACCTTATTATTTACTATTTTTATGTATACATAATTATTATTGTACATAATTATACGTAATTTATTATATTTTCAATCGTATATAAACGTATTAACGCTCGAAATCACGTATTTTGCACTCTATACGGTGCTATTACGTTACTACGAGTCCGTCTATTACGGTCAGATCATCGCGTGTTTATTAGTCCGACACTGTTGTCAGATTCTGTTCGGTCTCTGACGGTGTCCTGCTCGCTGGCAGGCTTTGGTCAGGATCTGCCGACATCTTGCGCTAAAACCCTGTACTACTAGGCTCAGCTTATTGCGAAAATAAAGAAATTAGAGACTATCAACCTGCCGACACTATTCGTTACAAGACCGTAAAATAATCGAAGGAGACGATTATAGTTGGCAGGATGAAGCATAGATGTTTGGAACTGCCCTGATTTGCCATTGCGTGTTTCATTTTATTCGTTCGAAGAAGATATATGGGTAATTTGTTGGTTTAAGAAAAGTGCACTGGATCCCCAGAATGATATCCTGACGTCGAGGATTCCCGTGGAGGTAAACCCCGTATGGGAAAGTTGCGCGCGCAGCGTCTAACATATGGTAAAACTGGAGGGGGTATATCAGTCCGTACCGTTTTAAAGGAGGAGAGGTATATCAGTCCGTACCGTTTTAAAGGAGGAGAGGTATATCAGCCCGTACCATTACCGCCGAATGACAGTATTCAAACAAGATATTCTTATTTTTTTTAATAAACTATGAAATACGCAATCGTAAATTCACGTTTCATAGTCGTTTAAGTAAAATGAAGTGGCACGTTCATTTTTAATAAGTTCAAAGCGAAAAAATTCCAATAAATATGCAGTTTCGTTGAACAAAACGAACTAACCTCATCCTTGGATATGCTCTTCGCCTATTTGTCAAATTTATTGCATACGTGAAATTTACTTAACATTTTGAACTTAATAAGGCTTCTTGACCCTATTTTCGTTAGTTAAGGATAGCAATTCAACGACGATTGTTTCTCTATATGCATTTATTAAGCTTCGTAAAGCGTCGTCGTGCTCCCGCTCATATCGTGAGCCAATTAATCGTACAGTATAAACTTATTTGTGACACATTCGTCGCATAAAAAAATATTTCACACTATTTGTTTGGAATTTAGATGTTACAATTAAATAGCTCAACCTATATATTATATTATATTATGTTATATTATATACAATCATTACTCGAACCCCATATAAAGTTTTCAAGTTCTGCAAAGGGTTTATAAAATTTTAAGAATTAATGCTTTCCTGCAGTTTAAATAATTGTTTGGACTATCAGCATGTCGAAATAAAAGGAAAGACATGAGTCTTGGACGCGACAAAAGCTAGAAATCGCATCAGAGCGAGGTTGGCCTCATCGTGTGCGCTTTTCTAGGGTTTGGGCGTTTTGGGCGAATCCTGGGGATTCTGTGGGAAGAATTATGCTTTCCCGCAGTTTAAATAATTGTTTGGACTATAAAAATGTAGAAATAAAAGGAAAGACGTGAGTCTTGGACGCGACAAAAGCTGGAAATCGCATCAGAGCGAGGTTGGCCCCATCGTGTGCGCTTTTCTAGGGTTTGGGCGTTTTGGGCGAATCCTGGGGATTCTGTGGGAAGAATTATGCTTTCCCGCAGTTTAAATAATTGTTTGGACTATAAAAATGTAGAAATAAAAGGAAAGACATGAGTCTTGGACGCGACAAAAGCTGGAAATCGCATCAGAGCGAGGTTGGCCTCATCGTGTGCGCTTTTCTAGGGTTTGGGCGTTTTGGGCGAATCCTGGGGATTCTGTGGGAAGAATTATGCTTTCCCGCAGTTTAAATAATTGTTTGGACTATAAAAATGTAGAAATAAAAGGAAAGTCATATGATAATGTACGCATATAAATTGGATGATGGTACGAAGATGATGACATGATCATATATGTATTTATAATACGAATCAAAGAGGATGAACAAGAAAAAAGATATATGAAAAAGAGGTATAAGTATTACAAAATCACAAGTGGTAAATATTTATTTTTACATATATATTTATATATATGTAGGATATTTATTACTTTAAAATTAGATACAAGGATATTAAGAACGTATTTATCACTATATGTTTTCTCAATAACGCACGACGAACAACTGACTCAATTTGTTTAAAAACATTTACTTGAGAGACTCATTCAAATGCACATTCGCTCTCGCTCACATTCTAGAATATTCCATAAAAATTGAAAAATTGAAATCTTAAATTATTGATTAATATAAATTATTTATTAACAAACAAGGATAGTAAATTATTAAACAAGGATATCTAAGATTATTATCCTTCAATAATTATGCTAAATGTACTAAAAAGAATTATTTAAAAAAAAAACGGTGGAGAACACGTATTTTACATAATATGTAATATAATATACCTTATTATTTACTATTTTTATGTATACATAATTATTATTGTACATAATTATACGTAATTTATTATATTTTCAATCGTATATAAACGTATTAACGCTCGAAATCACGTATTTTGCACTCTATACGGTGCTATTACGTTACTACGAGTCCGTCTATTACGGTCAGATCATCGCGTGTTTATTAGTCCGACACTGTTGTCAGATTCTGTTCGGTCTCTGACGGTGTCCTGCTCGCTGGCAGGCTTTGGTCAGGATCTGCCGACATCTTGCGCTAAAACCCTGTACTACTAGGCTCAGCTTATTGCGAAAATAAAGAAATTAGAGACTATCAACCTGCCGACACTATTCGTTACAAGACCGTAAAATAATCGAAGGAGACGATTATAGTTGGCAGGATGAAGCATAGATGTTTGGAACTGCCCTGATTTGCCATTGCGTGTTTCATTTTATTCGTTCGAAGAAGATATATGGGTAATTTGTTGGTTTAAGAAAAGTGCACTGGATCCCCAGAATGATATCCTGACGTCGAGGATTCCCGTGGAGGTAAACCCCGTATGGGAAAGTTGCGCGCGCAGCGTCTAACATATGGTAAAACTGGAGGGGGTATATCAGTCCGTACCGTTTTAAAGGAGGAGAGGTATATCAGTCCGTACCGTTTTAAAGGAGGAGAGGTATATCAGCCCGTACCATTACCGCCGAATGACAGTATTCAAACAAGATATTCTTATTTTTTTTAATAAACTATGAAATACGCAATCGTAAATTCACGTTTCATAGTCGTTTAAGTAAAATGAAGTGGCACGTTCATTTTTAATAAGTTCAAAGCGAAAAAATTCCAATAAATATGCAGTTTCGTTGAACAAAACGAACTAACCTCATCCTTGGATATGCTCTTCGCCTATTTGTCAAATTTATTGCATACGTGAAATTTACTTAACATTTTGAACTTAATAAGGCTTCTTGACCCTATTTTCGTTAGTTAAGGATAGCAATTCAACGACGATTGTTTCTCTATATGCATTTATTAAGCTTCGTAAAGCGTCGTCGTGCTCCCGCTCATATCGTGAGCCAATTAATCGTACAGTATAAACTTATTTGTGACACATTCGTCGCATAAAAAAATATTTCACACTATTTGTTTGGAATTTAGATGTTACAATTAAATAGCTCAACCTATATATTATATTATATTATGTTATATTATATACAATCATTACTCGAACCCCATATAAAGTTTTCAAGTTCTGCAAAGGGTTTATAAAATTTTAAGAATTAATGCTTTCCTGCAGTTTAAATAATTGTTTGGACTATCAGCATGTCGAAATAAAAGGAAAGACATGAGTCTTGGACGCGACAAAAGCTGGAAATCGCATCAGAGCGAGGTTGGCCTCATCGTGTGCGCTTTTCTAGGGTTTGGGCGTTTTGGGCGAATCCTGGGGATTCTGTGGGAAGAATTATGCTTTCCCGCAGTTTAAATAATTGTTTGGACTATAAAAATGTAGAAATAAAAGGAAAGACGTGCGTCTTGGACGCGACAAAATCTGGAAATCGCATCAGAGCGAGGTTGGCCCCATCGTGTGCGCTTTTCTAGGGTTTGGGCGTTTTGGGCGAATCCTGGGGATTCTGTGGGAAGAATTATGCTTTCCCGCAGTTTAAATAATTGTTTGGACTATAAAAATGTAGAAATAAAAGGAAAGACATGAGTCTTGGACGCGACAAAAGCTGGAAATCGCATCAGAGCGAGGTTGGCCCCATCGTGTGCGCTTTTCTAGGGTTTGGGCGTTTTGGGCGAATCCTGGGGATTCTGTGGGAAGAATTATGCTTTCCCGCAGTTTAAATAATTGTTTGGACTATAAAAATGTAGAAATAGAAGGAAAGACGTGAGTCTTGGACGCGACAAAAGCTGGAAATCGCATCAGAGCGAGGTTGGCCCCATCGTGTGCGCTTTTCTAGGGTTTGGGCGTTTTGGGCGAATCCTGGGGATTCTGTGGGAAGAATTATGCTTTCCCGCAGTTTAAATAATTGTTTGGACTATAAAAATGTAGAAATAAAAGGAAAGTCATATGATAATGTACGCATATAAATTGGATGATGGTACGAAGATGATGACATGATCATATATGTATTTATAATACGAATCAAAGAGGATGAACAAGAAAAAAGATATATGAAAAAGAGGTATAAGTATTACAAAATCACAAGTGGTAAATATTTATTTTTACATATATATTTATATATATGTAGGATATTTATTACTTTAAAATTAGATACAAGGATATTAAGAACGTATTTATCACTATATGTTTTCTCAATAACGCACGACGAACAACTGACTCAATTTGTTTAAAAACATTTACTTGAGAGACTCATTCAAATGCACATTCGCTCTCGCTCACATTCTAGAATATTCCATAAAAATTGAAAAATTGAAACTCTTAAATTATTGATTAATATAAATTATTTATTAACAAACAAGGATAGTAAATTATTAAACAAGGATATCTAAGATTATTATCCTTCAATAATTATGCTAAATGTACTAAAAAGAATTATTTAAAAAAAAAACGGTGGAGAACACGTATTTTACATAATATGTAATATAATATACCTTATTATTTACTATTTTTATGTATACATAATTATTATTGTACATAATTATACGTAATTTATTATATTTTCAATCGTATATAAACGTATTAACGCTCGAAATCACGTATTTTGCACTCTATACGGTGCTATTACGTTACTACGAGTCCGTCTATTACGGTCAGATCATCGCGTGTTTATTAGTCCGACACTGTTGTCAGATTCTGTTCGGTCTCTGACGGTGTCCTGCTCGCTGGCAGGCTTTGGTCAGGATCTGCCGACATCTTGCGCTAAAACCCTGTACTACTAGGCTCAGCTTATTGCGAAAATAAAGAAATTAGAGACTATCAACCTGCCGACACTATTCGTTACAAGACCGTAAAATAATCGAAGGAGACGATTATAGTTGGCAGGATGAAGCATAGATGTTTGGAACTGCCCTGATTTGCCATTGCGTGTTTCATTTTATTCGTTCGAAGAAGATATATGGGTAATTTGTTGGTTTAAGAAAAGTGCACTGGATCCCCAGAATGATATCCTGACGTCGAGGATTCCCGTGGAGGTAAACCCCGTATGGGAAAGTTGCGCGCGCAGCGTCTAACATATGGTAAAACTGGAGGGGGTATATCAGTCCGTACCGTTTTAAAGGAGGAGAGGTATATCAGTCCGTACCGTTTTAAAGGAGGAGAGGTATATCAGCCCGTACCATTACCGCCGAATGACAGTATTCAAACAAGATATTCTTATTTTTTTTAATAAACTATGAAATACGCAATCGTAAATTCACGTTTCATAGTCGTTTAAGTAAAATGAAGTGGCACGTTCATTTTTAATAAGTTCAAAGCGAAAAAATTCCAATAAATATGCAGTTTCGTTGAACAAAACGAACTAACCTCATCCTTGGATATGCTCTTCGCCTATTTGTCAAATTTATTGCATACGTGAAATTTACTTAACATTTTGAACTTAATAAGGCTTCTTGACCCTATTTTCGTTAGTTAAGGATAGCAATTCAACGACGATTGTTTCTCTATATGCATTTATTAAGCTTCGTAAAGCGTCGTCGTGCTCCCGCTCATATCGTGAGCCAATTAATCGTACAGTATAAACTTATTTGTGACACATTCGTCGCATAAAAAAATATTTCACACTATTTGTTTGGAATTTAGATGTTACAATTAAATAGCTCAACCTATATATTATATTATATTATGTTATATTATATACAATCATTACTCGAACCCCATATAAAGTTTTCAAGTTCTGCAAAGGGTTTATAAAATTTTAAGAATTAATGCTTTCCTGCAGTTTAAATAATTGTTTGGACTATCAGCATGTCGAAATAAAAGGAAAGACATGAGTCTTGGACGCGACAAAAGCTAGAAATCGCATCAGAGCGAGGTTGGCCTCATCGTGTGCGCTTTTCTAGGGTTTGGGCGTTTTGGGCGAATCCTGGGGATTCTGTGGGAAGAATTATGCTTTCCCGCAGTTTAAATAATTGTTTGGACTATAAAAATGTAGAAATAAAAGGAAAGACGTGAGTCTTGGACGCGACAAAAGCTGGAAATCGCATCAGAGCGAGGTTGGCCCCATCGTGTGCGCTTTTCTAGGGTTTGGGCGTTTTGGGCGAATCCTGGGGATTCTGTGGGAAGAATTATGCTTTCCCGCAGTTTAAATAATTGTTTGGACTATAAAAATGTAGAAATAAAAGGAAAGACATGAGTCTTGGACGCGACAAAAGCTGGAAATCGCATCAGAGCGAGGTTGGCCTCATCGTGTGCGCTTTTCTAGGGTTTGGGCGTTTTGGGCGAATCCTGGGGATTCTGTGGGAAGAATTATGCTTTCCCGCAGTTTAAATAATTGTTTGGACTATAAAAATGTAGAAATAAAAGGAAAGACGTGCGTCTTGGACGCGACAAAATCTGGAAATCGCATCAGAGCGAGGTTGGCCCCATCGTGTGCGCTTTTCTAGGGTTTGGGCGTTTTGGGCGAATCCTGGGGATTCTGTGGGAAGAATTATGCTTTCCCGCAGTTTAAATAATTGTTTGGACTATAAAAATGTAGAAATAAAAGGAAAGACGTGAGTCTTGGACGCGACAAAAGCTGGAAATCGCATCAGAGCGAGGTTGGCCCCATCGTGTGCGCTTTTCTAGGGTTTGGGCGTTTTGGGCGAATCCTGGGGATTCTGTGGGAAGAATTATGCTTTCCCGCAGTTTAAATAATTGTTTGGACTATAAAAATGTAGAAATAAAAGGAAAGACATGAGTCTTGGACGCGACAAAAGCTGGAAATCGCATCAGAGCGAGGTTGGCCTCATCGTGTGCGCTTTTCTAGGGTTTGGGCGTTTTGGGCGAATCCTGGGGATTCTGTGGGAAGAATTATGCTTTCCCGCAGTTTAAATAATTGTTTGGACTATAAAAATGTAGAAATAAAAGGAAAGACGTGCGTCTTGGACGCGACAAAATCTGGAAATCGCATCAGAGCGAGGTTGGCCCCATCGTGTGCGCTTTTCTAGGGTTTGGGCGTTTTGGGCGAATCCTGGGGATTCTGTGGGAAGAATTATGCTTTCCCGCAGTTTAAATAATTGTTTGGACTATAAAAATGTAGAAATAAAAGGAAAGACATGAGTCTTGGACGCGACAAAAGCTGGAAATCGCATCAGAGCGAGGTTGGCCCCATCGTGTGCGCTTTTCTAGGGTTTGGGCGTTTTGGGCGAATCCTGGGGATTCTGTGGGAAGAATTATGCTTTCCCGCAGTTTAAATAATTGTTTGGACTATAAAAATGTAGAAATAGAAGGAAAGACGTGAGTCTTGGACGCGACAAAAGCTGGAAATCGCATCAGAGCGAGGTTGGCCCCATCGTGTGCGCTTTTCTAGGGTTTGGGCGTTTTGGGCGAATCCTGGGGATTCTGTGGGAAGAATTATGCTTTCCCGCAGTTTAAATAATTGTTTGGACTATAAAAATGTAGAAATAAAAGGAAAGACGTGAGTCTTGGACGCGACAAAAGCTGGAAATCGCATCAGAGCGAGGTTGGCCCCATCGTGTGCGCTTTTCTAGGGTTTGGGCGTTTTGGGCGAATCCTGGGGATTCTGTGGGAAGAATTATGCTTTCCCGCAGTTTAGATAATTGTTTGGACTATAAAAATGTAGAAATAAAAGGAAAGACGTGAGTCTTGGACGCGACAAAAGCTGGAAATCGCATCAGAGCGAGGTTGGCCCCATCGTGTGCGCTTTTCTAGGGTTTGGGCGTTTTGGGCGAATCCTGGGGATTCTGTGGGAAGAATTATGCTTTCCCGCAGTTTAAATAATTGTTTGGACTATAAAAATGTAGAAATAAAAGGAAAGACATGAGTCTTGGACGCGACAAAAGCTGGAAATCGCATCAGAGCGAGGTTGGCCCTATCGTGTGCGCTTTTCTAGGGTTTGGGCGTTTTGGGCGAATCCTGGGGATTCTGTGGGAAGAATTATGCTTTCCCGCAGTTTAAATAATTGTTTGGACTATAAAAATGTAGAAATAAAAGGAAAGACGTGCGTCTTGGACGCGACAAAATCTGGAAATCGCATCAGAGCGAGGTTGGCCCCATCGTGTGCGCTTTTCTAGGGTTTGGGCGTTTTGGGCGAATCCTGGGGATTCTGTGGGAAGAATTATGCTTTCCCGCAGTTTAAATAATTGTTTGGACTATAAAAATGTAGAAATAAAAGGAAAGACATGAGTCTTGGACGCGACAAAAGCTGGAAATCGCATCAGAGCGAGGTTGGCCTCATCGTGTGCGCTTTTCTAGGGTTTGGGCGTTTTGGGCGAATCCTGGGGATTCTGTGGGAAGAATTATGCTTTCCCGCAGTTTAAATAATTGTTTGGACTATAAAAATGTAGAAATAAAAGGAAAGACGTGCGTCTTGGACGCGACAAAATCTGGAAATCGCATCAGAGCGAGGTTGGCCCCATCGTGTGCGCTTTTCTAGGGTTTGGGCGTTTTGGGCGAATCCTGGGGATTCTGTGGGAAGAATTATGCTTTCCCGCAGTTTAAATAATTGTTTGGACTATAAAAATGTAGAAATAAAAGGAAAGACATGAGTCTTGGACGCGACAAAAGCTGGAAATCGCATCAGAGCGAGGTTGGCCCCATCGTGTGCGCTTTTCTAGGGTTTGGGCGTTTTGGGCGAATCCTGGGGATTCTGTGGGAAGAATTATGCTTTCCCGCAGTTTAAATAATTGTTTGGACTATAAAAATGTAGAAATAGAAGGAAAGACGTGAGTCTTGGACGCGACAAAAGCTGGAAATCGCATCAGAGCGAGGTTGGCCCCATCGTGTGCGCTTTTCTAGGGTTTGGGCGTTTTGGGCGAATCCTGGGGATTCTGTGGGAAGAATTATGCTTTCCCGCAGTTTAAATAATTGTTTGGACTATAAAAATGTAGAAATAAAAGGAAAGTCATATGATAATGTACGCATATAAATTGGATGATGGTACGAAGATGATGACATGATCATATATGTATTTATAATACGAATCAAAGAGGATGAACAAGAAAAAAGATATATGAAAAAGAGGTATAAGTATTACAAAATCACAAGTGGTAAATATTTATTTTTACATATATATTTATATATATGTAGGATATTTATTACTTTAAAATTAGATACAAGGATATTAAGAACGTATTTATCACTATATGTTTTCTCAATAACGCACGACGAACAACTGACTCAATTTGTTTAAAAACATTTACTTGAGAGACTCATTCAAATGCACATTCGCTCTCGCTCACATTCTAGAATATTCCATAAAAATTGAAAAATTGAAACTCTTAAATTATTGATTAATATAAATTATTTATTAACAAACAAGGATAGTAAATTATTAAACAAGGATATCTAAGATTATTATCCTTCAATAATTATGCTAAATGTACTAAAAAGAATTATTTAAAAAAAAAACGGTGGAGAACACGTATTTTACATAATATGTAATATAATATACCTTATTATTTACTATTTTTATGTATACATAATTATTATTGTACATAATTATACGTAATTTATTATATTTTCAATCGTATATAAACGTATTAACGCTCGAAATCACGTATTTTGCACTCTATACGGTGCTATTACGTTACTACGAGTCCGTCTATTACGGTCAGATCATCGCGTGTTTATTAGTCCGACACTGTTGTCAGATTCTGTTCGGTCTCTGACGGTGTCCTGCTCGCTGGCAGGCTTTGGTCAGGATCTGCCGACATCTTGCGCTAAAACCCTGTACTACTAGGCTCAGCTTATTGCGAAAATAAAGAAATTAGAGACTATCAACCTGCCGACACTATTCGTTACAAGACCGTAAAATAATCGAAGGAGACGATTATAGTTGGCAGGATGAAGCATAGATGTTTGGAACTGCCCTGATTTGCCATTGCGTGTTTCATTTTATTCGTTCGAAGAAGATATATGGGTAATTTGTTGGTTTAAGAAAAGTGCACTGGATCCCCAGAATGATATCCTGACGTCGAGGATTCCCGTGGAGGTAAACCCCGTATGGGAAAGTTGCGCGCGCAGCGTCTAACATATGGTAAAACTGGAGGGGGTATATCAGTCCGTACCGTTTTAAAGGAGGAGAGGTATATCAGTCCGTACCGTTTTAAAGGAGGAGAGGTATATCAGCCCGTACCATTACCGCCGAATGACAGTATTCAAACAAGATATTCTTATTTTTTTTAATAAACTATGAAATACGCAATCGTAAATTCACGTTTCATAGTCGTTTAAGTAAAATGAAGTGGCACGTTCATTTTTAATAAGTTCAAAGCGAAAAAATTCCAATAAATATGCAGTTTCGTTGAACAAAACGAACTAACCTCATCCTTGGATATGCTCTTCGCCTATTTGTCAAATTTATTGCATACGTGAAATTTACTTAACATTTTGAACTTAATAAGGCTTCTTGACCCTATTTTCGTTAGTTAAGGATAGCAATTCAACGACGATTGTTTCTCTATATGCATTTATTAAGCTTCGTAAAGCGTCGTCGTGCTCCCGCTCATATCGTGAGCCAATTAATCGTACAGTATAAACTTATTTGTGACACATTCGTCGCATAAAAAAATATTTCACACTATTTGTTTGGAATTTAGATGTTACAATTAAATAGCTCAACCTATATATTATATTATATTATGTTATATTATATACAATCATTACTCGAACCCCATATAAAGTTTTCAAGTTCTGCAAAGGGTTTATAAAATTTTAAGAATTAATGCTTTCCTGCAGTTTAAATAATTGTTTGGACTATCAGCATGTCGAAATAAAAGGAAAGACATGAGTCTTGGACGCGACAAAAGCTAGAAATCGCATCAGAGCGAGGTTGGCCTCATCGTGTGCGCTTTTCTAGGGTTTGGGCGTTTTGGGCGAATCCTGGGGATTCTGTGGGAAGAATTATGCTTTCCCGCAGTTTAAATAATTGTTTGGACTATAAAAATGTAGAAATAAAAGGAAAGACGTGAGTCTTGGACGCGACAAAAGCTGGAAATCGCATCAGAGCGAGGTTGGCCCCATCGTGTGCGCTTTTCTAGGGTTTGGGCGTTTTGGGCGAATCCTGGGGATTCTGTGGGAAGAATTATGCTTTCCCGCAGTTTAAATAATTGTTTGGACTATAAAAATGTAGAAATAAAAGGAAAGACATGAGTCTTGGACGCGACAAAAGCTGGAAATCGCATCAGAGCGAGGTTGGCCTCATCGTGTGCGCTTTTCTAGGGTTTGGGCGTTTTGGGCGAATCCTGGGGATTCTGTGGGAAGAATTATGCTTTCCCGCAGTTTAAATAATTGTTTGGACTATAAAAATGTAGAAATAAAAGGAAAGACGTGCGTCTTGGACGCGACAAAATCTGGAAATCGCATCAGAGCGAGGTTGGCCCCATCGTGTGCGCTTTTCTAGGGTTTGGGCGTTTTGGGCGAATCCTGGGGATTCTGTGGGAAGAATTATGCTTTCCCGCAGTTTAAATAATTGTTTGGACTATAAAAATGTAGAAATAAAAGGAAAGACGTGAGTCTTGGACGCGACAAAAGCTGGAAATCGCATCAGAGCGAGGTTGGCCCCATCGTGTGCGCTTTTCTAGGGTTTGGGCGTTTTGGGCGAATCCTGGGGATTCTGTGGGAAGAATTATGCTTTCCCGCAGTTTAAATAATTGTTTGGACTATAAAAATGTAGAAATAAAAGGAAAGACATGAGTCTTGGACGCGACAAAAGCTGGAAATCGCATCAGAGCGAGGTTGGCCTCATCGTGTGCGCTTTTCTAGGGTTTGGGCGTTTTGGGCGAATCCTGGGGATTCTGTGGGAAGAATTATGCTTTCCCGCAGTTTAAATAATTGTTTGGACTATAAAAATGTAGAAATAAAAGGAAAGACGTGCGTCTTGGACGCGACAAAATCTGGAAATCGCATCAGAGCGAGGTTGGCCCCATCGTGTGCGCTTTTCTAGGGTTTGGGCGTTTTGGGCGAATCCTGGGGATTCTGTGGGAAGAATTATGCTTTCCCGCAGTTTAAATAATTGTTTGGACTATAAAAATGTAGAAATAAAAGGAAAGACATGAGTCTTGGACGCGACAAAAGCTGGAAATCGCATCAGAGCGAGGTTGGCCCCATCGTGTGCGCTTTTCTAGGGTTTGGGCGTTTTGGGCGAATCCTGGGGATTCTGTGGGAAGAATTATGCTTTCCCGCAGTTTAAATAATTGTTTGGACTATAAAAATGTAGAAATAGAAGGAAAGACGTGAGTCTTGGACGCGACAAAAGCTGGAAATCGCATCAGAGCGAGGTTGGCCCCATCGTGTGCGCTTTTCTAGGGTTTGGGCGTTTTGGGCGAATCCTGGGGATTCTGTGGGAAGAATTATGCTTTCCCGCAGTTTAAATAATTGTTTGGACTATAAAAATGTAGAAATAAAAGGAAAGACGTGAGTCTTGGACGCGACAAAAGCTGGAAATCGCATCAGAGCGAGGTTGGCCCCATCGTGTGCGCTTTTCTAGGGTTTGGGCGTTTTGGGCGAATCCTGGGGATTCTGTGGGAAGAATTATGCTTTCCCGCAGTTTAGATAATTGTTTGGACTATAAAAATGTAGAAATAAAAGGAAAGACGTGAGTCTTGGACGCGACAAAAGCTGGAAATCGCATCAGAGCGAGGTTGGCCCCATCGTGTGCGCTTTTCTAGGGTTTGGGCGTTTTGGGCGAATCCTGGGGATTCTGTGGGAAGAATTATGCTTTCCCGCAGTTTAAATAATTGTTTGGACTATAAAAATGTAGAAATAAAAGGAAAGACATGAGTCTTGGACGCGACAAAAGCTGGAAATCGCATCAGAGCGAGGTTGGCCCTATCGTGTGCGCTTTTCTAGGGTTTGGGCGTTTTGGGCGAATCCTGGGGATTCTGTGGGAAGAATTATGCTTTCCCGCAGTTTAAATAATTGTTTGGACTATAAAAATGTAGAAATAAAAGGAAAGACGTGCGTCTTGGACGCGACAAAATCTGGAAATCGCATCAGAGCGAGGTTGGCCCCATCGTGTGCGCTTTTCTAGGGTTTGGGCGTTTTGGGCGAATCCTGGGGATTCTGTGGGAAGAATTATGCTTTCCCGCAGTTTAAATAATTGTTTGGACTATAAAAATGTAGAAATAAAAGGAAAGACATGAGTCTTGGACGCGACAAAAGCTGGAAATCGCATCAGAGCGAGGTTGGCCTCATCGTGTGCGCTTTTCTAGGGTTTGGGCGTTTTGGGCGAATCCTGGGGATTCTGTGGGAAGAATTATGCTTTCCCGCAGTTTAAATAATTGTTTGGACTATAAAAATGTAGAAATAAAAGGAAAGACGTGCGTCTTGGACGCGACAAAATCTGGAAATCGCATCAGAGCGAGGTTGGCCCCATCGTGTGCGCTTTTCTAGGGTTTGGGCGTTTTGGGCGAATCCTGGGGATTCTGTGGGAAGAATTATGCTTTCCCGCAGTTTAAATAATTGTTTGGACTATAAAAATGTAGAAATAAAAGGAAAGACATGAGTCTTGGACGCGACAAAAGCTGGAAATCGCATCAGAGCGAGGTTGGCCCCATCGTGTGCGCTTTTCTAGGGTTTGGGCGTTTTGGGCGAATCCTGGGGATTCTGTGGGAAGAATTATGCTTTCCCGCAGTTTAAATAATTGTTTGGACTATAAAAATGTAGAAATAGAAGGAAAGACGTGAGTCTTGGACGCGACAAAAGCTGGAAATCGCATCAGAGCGAGGTTGGCCCCATCGTGTGCGCTTTTCTAGGGTTTGGGCGTTTTGGGCGAATCCTGGGGATTCTGTGGGAAGAATTATGCTTTCCCGCAGTTTAAATAATTGTTTGGACTATAAAAATGTAGAAATAAAAGGAAAGTCATATGATAATGTACGCATATAAATTGGATGATGGTACGAAGATGATGACATGATCATATATGTATTTATAATACGAATCAAAGAGGATGAACAAGAAAAAAGATATATGAAAAAGAGGTATAAGTATTACAAAATCACAAGTGGTAAATATTTATTTTTACATATATATTTATATATATGTAGGATATTTATTACTTTAAAATTAGATACAAGGATATTAAGAACGTATTTATCACTATATGTTTTCTCAATAACGCACGACGAACAACTGACTCAATTTGTTTAAAAACATTTACTTGAGAGACTCATTCAAATGCACATTCGCTCTCGCTCACATTCTAGAATATTCCATAAAAATTGAAAAATTGAAACTCTTAAATTATTGATTAATATAAATTATTTATTAACAAACAAGGATAGTAAATTATTAAACAAGGATATCTAAGATTATTATCCTTCAATAATTATGCTAAATGTACTAAAAAGAATTATTTAAAAAAAAAACGGTGGAGAACACGTATTTTACATAATATGTAATATAATATACCTTATTATTTACTATTTTTATGTATACATAATTATTATTGTACATAATTATACGTAATTTATTATATTTTCAATCGTATATAAACGTATTAACGCTCGAAATCACGTATTTTGCACTCTATACGGTGCTATTACGTTACTACGAGTCCGTCTATTACGGTCAGATCATCGCGTGTTTATTAGTCCGACACTGTTGTCAGATTCTGTTCGGTCTCTGACGGTGTCCTGCTCGCTGGCAGGCTTTGGTCAGGATCTGCCGACATCTTGCGCTAAAACCCTGTACTACTAGGCTCAGCTTATTGCGAAAATAAAGAAATTAGAGACTATCAACCTGCCGACACTATTCGTTACAAGACCGTAAAATAATCGAAGGAGACGATTATAGTTGGCAGGATGAAGCATAGATGTTTGGAACTGCCCTGATTTGCCATTGCGTGTTTCATTTTATTCGTTCGAAGAAGATATATGGGTAATTTGTTGGTTTAAGAAAAGTGCACTGGATCCCCAGAATGATATCCTGACGTCGAGGATTCCCGTGGAGGTAAACCCCGTATGGGAAAGTTGCGCGCGCAGCGTCTAACATATGGTAAAACTGGAGGGGGTATATCAGTCCGTACCGTTTTAAAGGAGGAGAGGTATATCAGTCCGTACCGTTTTAAAGGAGGAGAGGTATATCAGCCCGTACCATTACCGCCGAATGACAGTATTCAAACAAGATATTCTTATTTTTTTTAATAAACTATGAAATACGCAATCGTAAATTCACGTTTCATAGTCGTTTAAGTAAAATGAAGTGGCACGTTCATTTTTAATAAGTTCAAAGCGAAAAAATTCCAATAAATATGCAGTTTCGTTGAACAAAACGAACTAACCTCATCCTTGGATATGCTCTTCGCCTATTTGTCAAATTTATTGCATACGTGAAATTTACTTAACATTTTGAACTTAATAAGGCTTCTTGACCCTATTTTCGTTAGTTAAGGATAGCAATTCAACGACGATTGTTTCTCTATATGCATTTATTAAGCTTCGTAAAGCGTCGTCGTGCTCCCGCTCATATCGTGAGCCAATTAATCGTACAGTATAAACTTATTTGTGACACATTCGTCGCATAAAAAAATATTTCACACTATTTGTTTGGAATTTAGATGTTACAATTAAATAGCTCAACCTATATATTATATTATATTATGTTATATTATATACAATCATTACTCGAACCCCATATAAAGTTTTCAAGTTCTGCAAAGGGTTTATAAAATTTTAAGAATTAATGCTTTCCTGCAGTTTAAATAATTGTTTGGACTATCAGCATGTCGAAATAAAAGGAAAGACATGAGTCTTGGACGCGACAAAAGCTAGAAATCGCATCAGAGCGAGGTTGGCCTCATCGTGTGCGCTTTTCTAGGGTTTGGGCGTTTTGGGCGAATCCTGGGGATTCTGTGGGAAGAATTATGCTTTCCCGCAGTTTAAATAATTGTTTGGACTATAAAAATGTAGAAATAAAAGGAAAGACGTGAGTCTTGGACGCGACAAAAGCTGGAAATCGCATCAGAGCGAGGTTGGCCCCATCGTGTGCGCTTTTCTAGGGTTTGGGCGTTTTGGGCGAATCCTGGGGATTCTGTGGGAAGAATTATGCTTTCCCGCAGTTTAAATAATTGTTTGGACTATAAAAATGTAGAAATAAAAGGAAAGACATGAGTCTTGGACGCGACAAAAGCTGGAAATCGCATCAGAGCGAGGTTGGCCTCATCGTGTGCGCTTTTCTAGGGTTTGGGCGTTTTGGGCGAATCCTGGGGATTCTGTGGGAAGAATTATGCTTTCCCGCAGTTTAAATAATTGTTTGGACTATAAAAATGTAGAAATAAAAGGAAAGTCATATGATAATGTACGCATATAAATTGGATGATGGTACGAAGATGATGACATGATCATATATGTATTTATAATACGAATCAAAGAGGATGAACAAGAAAAAAGATATATGAAAAAGAGGTATAAGTATTACAAAATCACAAGTGGTAAATATTTATTTTTACATATATATTTATATATATGTAGGATATTTATTACTTTAAAATTAGATACAAGGATATTAAGAACGTATTTATCACTATATGTTTTCTCAATAACGCACGACGAACAACTGACTCAATTTGTTTAAAAACATTTACTTGAGAGACTCATTCAAATGCACATTCGCTCTCGCTCACATTCTAGAATATTCCATAAAAATTGAAAAATTGAAATCTTAAATTATTGATTAATATAAATTATTTATTAACAAACAAGGATAGTAAATTATTAAACAAGGATATCTAAGATTATTATCCTTCAATAATTATGCTAAATGTACTAAAAAGAATTATTTAAAAAAAAAACGGTGGAGAACACGTATTTTACATAATATGTAATATAATATACCTTATTATTTACTATTTTTATGTATACATAATTATTATTGTACATAATTATACGTAATTTATTATATTTTCAATCGTATATAAACGTATTAACGCTCGAAATCACGTATTTTGCACTCTATACGGTGCTATTACGTTACTACGAGTCCGTCTATTACGGTCAGATCATCGCGTGTTTATTAGTCCGACACTGTTGTCAGATTCTGTTCGGTCTCTGACGGTGTCCTGCTCGCTGGCAGGCTTTGGTCAGGATCTGCCGACATCTTGCGCTAAAACCCTGTACTACTAGGCTCAGCTTATTGCGAAAATAAAGAAATTAGAGACTATCAACCTGCCGACACTATTCGTTACAAGACCGTAAAATAATCGAAGGAGACGATTATAGTTGGCAGGATGAAGCATAGATGTTTGGAACTGCCCTGATTTGCCATTGCGTGTTTCATTTTATTCGTTCGAAGAAGATATATGGGTAATTTGTTGGTTTAAGAAAAGTGCACTGGATCCCCAGAATGATATCCTGACGTCGAGGATTCCCGTGGAGGTAAACCCCGTATGGGAAAGTTGCGCGCGCAGCGTCTAACATATGGTAAAACTGGAGGGGGTATATCAGTCCGTACCGTTTTAAAGGAGGAGAGGTATATCAGTCCGTACCGTTTTAAAGGAGGAGAGGTATATCAGCCCGTACCATTACCGCCGAATGACAGTATTCAAACAAGATATTCTTATTTTTTTTAATAAACTATGAAATACGCAATCGTAAATTCACGTTTCATAGTCGTTTAAGTAAAATGAAGTGGCACGTTCATTTTTAATAAGTTCAAAGCGAAAAAATTCCAATAAATATGCAGTTTCGTTGAGCAAAACGAACTAACCTCATCCTTGGATATGCTCTTCGCCTATTTGTCAAATTTATTGCATACGAGAAATTTACTTAACATTTTGAACTTAATAAGGCTTCTTGACCCTATTTTCGTTAGTTAAGCATAGCAATTCAACGACGATTGTTTCTCTATATGCATTTATTAAGCTTCGTAAAGCGTTGTCGTGCTCCCGCTTCGTCGTTTTGACGTTTCGAGTAAATGTAGGATATTTATTATTTTAAAATTGGATATATAGTTATAAAGACGTTCGTAATCTCCTTGTGACATTACATGTTATATATATATCGTGAGCCAATTAATCGTACAGTCTAAATTTATTTGTGACCCATTCGTCGCATTAAAAAATATTTCAAACTGTTTGTTTGGATTTTAGATGTTATAATTAAATAGCTCAACCTATATATTATATTATATTATATTATATTATATTATATTATGTTATATTATATACAATTATTACTCAAACCCCATGTAAAGTTTCCAAGTTCTGCGAAGAGTTTAGAAAATTTTAAGTGAATCGCAAATAACTTAAATGTAATACGTAGTCCTTAGCATGATATCGTTTCCGAGAGATTAATTAATCTTTCGAAAACGTTACCAAGTACCCAGGTCCACCAACGAGGAGGTGACTACGCAGGGACCCATCCCTATTTCCCTAATCCCATCCACCCTCCATTACATGTAAGTGTTCTCGGTACAGAAGATACCGAGGACTGATTCTACTTGAATTAAAGAAACCGAAATCCATAATACATTTTTTAAAATCTATTAGATATATTGAAATTGCAGTATGGACTTTACGAAACGGGTGACGAGAAATGCCACTGACCTGCCCGTAGAGAAATTTCTAAAGTGACTCTACTCATACTTTCGGAGGACGAAAGTGTCTCGCAAAAGGTTCTACGATACGATACTCTAAATTCTATCATTCAACAAATTAAAGAAACAAACGAATAGAACTCAAGAATAGAGCCAAAGAACCCAGCACATCGGGAGAGGAACCACTTGGGCTGGACCCCACCGTGAGCGCGTCCACGACTTAACCCATGAAGAGTAGATGGGAACCGCAAACAACACATCGGATTGATCGAGTACCGACTGTCCAATGCGTGACGATGGAAGTCGAAATCTCAAGCGAATAGTGAAAATCGGGAAGCACAAAATTAGAGTGCTCAAGAGAAGGGATACAAGAAAAGGGGGGTAGTGTTATTCTTCGGATAAGAAAACGTATTTCTTTACAATATGATTACAACTAAAGTACAGAGATTTACAATATATAAGTACTTATGACTAATAAACCAGCGGCGAACATTAAACCATTAAACAAACATCAAACAACCATCGAACAATCAGACAACCCTCCATCGATGGTAATAAATTATATCACATCCAACGGCGATCCAGCGGAGAACGGAAAAATTAGAAAGAATTGGAATAAAGCAAAATTTAAGCGAATTTCCAAACATCAAATCATCAAACGTCGAACCATCAAATCATCAAACCATCAAACGTCGAACCATCGAACCATCAATCATCGATAACTAAATAACCCTCCATCGGAAACATCCAGGGAACACCATAGAGAGATAGATATATTATGAAGGATTCTTTTAAACGAACCCCTGATTTTCGACCAACGTGTCTCTCAGTAGAAATTTAATGATTTCATTACTGGCAACCAACAGATACAAGACAACGGATTCAAACAACTGTCGTAATGAAGCGATCAACTTGAGAATACCATAATTAAGCCTCGTCGTGATAAATGGGGTAAGTTAGGATAAAAGGGAATGATTACATATTTTAAAATTTACAAAAATTACTACATAAAATTACAAAATTACAAAAATGATCGTAAAAACTAACTTAAGTTAAACTATTAGCAGTCCAATTTAGAGTTTCAAAGTCCTGAAAAGGACTTGGAAAATTTAAATTGTGTCGCAAAAGACTCGAAACTAAAAGTACCAGTGATTAAACTATTCTAATCTCTTACAAAGTTAATGATATAATAGAATATCTATGAAATCTTTGTACAAGTGAAAAATCTATCTATCTCTATCAGAAGTTACAAATCACAATCTTTTAGCTGTCTTTGGTACTTTTAGTATCGAGTTTACAATTATACTTATGTCTATGCGCGTAGTCCTTAGCTTGATAACGTTTTCGAGAGGGTAATCTCTCGAAAACGTTACCAAGGGCCCAGGTCCACCACGTGGAGGTGACTACGCAGGGACCCATCCCTAAACCCTAATCCCATCCACCCTCCATTACATATTTGCGATCTCGTTACAGAAGGTACCGAGATCTGACTCTACTTGAATTTAATATACGCGAAGTCACGCGAAGGGGTGACGAGAAATGCCATTCTCTTACCTGAAGAGAAATTTTTAAAGCGACTCTACTAACACTTTCGAAAAACGAAAGTGTCTCGCAAAGGGTTTCACGGTACGATATTCTAAATTCTATTACTGTAGTTAAGTAATTTACTAAAGTTAAGAAGAGAAACCGAGTTGAAGCAAAAATAGAGATAAATTTCGCGACGCGACCGAATAGAGCATTCTAACTTGATGCTTTCGCGTTAGCCATTACGCGGAACCGTACCCGACGCGAAACGCGATCAAGTTATGCCACGTCTTACATTGAAACAATCGAAACATCGCTCTCCCCGATGGTGAGTGCGGGTCCCACCTGGACCCCAGCGGGGCTGAGCACATGGATTGCTCTACGACGAAGACGAGCCGAAGTAGACCGCCCCAAAGTAGGGTAGGTGTTACACGGTTCGTCTCCGCTGTGAGCGCGTCCATGGCTAATCCCGTTGAAGTCCAGATGAGCACCACAAACACACATCGGTTTGATTGAGTCACGACTGTCTCACTGCGTGACAATGAAAGTCGAAATTTCGAGCGATTAGAGAAAATCTGCGAAGCACAAAGTTAGAATGCTCAAGAGAACTAGAAGTTCTGTCTTGATAAACGAGGGTGTTAAGAAAAGGGGGCGATTATTTCTCTCTCCCGGTAAGAAAATGTATTTCTTTACAATATAATTACAATTAAATTACAGAGATGTACAATATATATAAGTACTTATGACTAATAAACGCACGCATCCCACGACGATCCCACGACGATCCCACGATGATCCAGCGGCGAACAAAGAGATTAAAGTAAATCGGAATCAAGCAGAAATTAAGTGAATTTCCAACCATCAAATATCGAACCATCAAACATCAAATCATCAAACGTCGAACCATCAAACGTCGAACCATCAAACGTCGAATCATCAAACGTCGAACCATCAAACGTCGAACCATCAAACGTCGAACCATCAAACGCCGAACCATCAAACGCCGAACCATCAAACGCCATACCATCAAACGTCAAACCACCAAACAGTGAACAATCAAACAACCCACCATCGACGAGACACCATTGATACATAGAAGTGAGGGAAGTCGGGATAAAAGGGGGTGGTTACATTATTAAAATTACATTACATGAATGTACAAATATGTTCGCAATAATTAACTTAAATTACACTATTTGCAGTCCAATTTAAAGTTTCAAAGTCCTGAAAAGGACTTGAAAATTAAAATTGTACTGCAAAAGACTCGATACTACAAGTACCAGTGGTTAAACTATTCTATTCTCTTACAAAGTTAATGAAATAATAGAAAATTCTTAAAAGTGAATCTATGAAATTTTTGTACAAGTGAAAAATCTATCTATCTCTATCAGAAGTTACAAATCACAATCTTTTAGCTGTCTTTGGTACTTTTAGTATCGAGTTTACAATTATACTTATGTCTACGCGCGTAGTCCTTAGCTTGATATCGTTTTCGAGAGACCGGTCTCTCGAAGACGTTACCAAGGGCCCAGGTCCACCCCGTGGAGGTGACTACGCAGGGACCCATCCCTAAACCCTAATCCCATCCACCCTCCATTACATATTTGCGATCTCGGTACAGAAGGTACCGAGATCTGACTCTACTTTTATTGAAAAACGAAGTCCACGATGCATTTTCCAAGATCTGTCGAAGATATTTAGAAATTGCAACGTGGACTTTACGAAACGCGAAAGGGAAGAAGGGAATGGAAGTATATATCACGTTCTTATCCAGAGAGAAACTTATGAAGTGACTCAATCGACACTTGAGAAAATTTCAAACGGTTCGCAAAACTCTATTATATTCCGCTCTCGAGAAATGAAATTAACGTGGAAATCAAAGTTGGAGAAATTTGTCACAAATAATAAATCGTAGAGAAAAGTGAAGGTGCAATTCGCGACGCGACCGAAGGTACTCTGCGTACTCGCGTGGATCTACGTAATCACGTGGATCTTGCTAACTAAATGTTTCCGGCACTGTCCACTTTCTAAACCACGATCTTTTCGATCCATGGAGCTACTCATGGCAGCGACTTACGTATAACATTAAGTTAGCGTGCTCACTACTTGCTTGCAACGTGCGATGCATGCAAGCGAGTGCGCAGAGCAATCAAACTAATACTAATAAAACTATTACTGATAAACATCAGTAGCGAGCAAATGGAAACTGATTTATATATATACGCGATAATAATTATATTCAATTTCGATAAAACGGCGATTTTGAGGGAAAATGATAGGGTCTCGCTCTTGATAAGAGAATGTATATACTTCCTCACAATTTCATTACAATTACTATTATCTAATTATAATTACTACTACTATTATAATTACTATTATCTATGACTAATAATATACGCATCCAACAGCGATCCAGCGGCGATCCTACGGCGATCCAGCGGCGAATGTTGAGATTAATATTAAAATTATTTATTGACATCATAACAATTTTATTACAATAATCATAAAAATTGGATAACATAAAGGAAATGTAAAGGATTAGGAGAATTATTGTAAACGAAGTTGGTGAAGCCGTCGAAATTCAACCCAGAACCACTGAATTTTTGACAAGAACGGAGGAAATACGTCAAATTTCAAGATTCTCTTAATAATCATTCTCAATTATAATTTCGTATGGCCTGTTTGCGTGAAGCAATTGGAAAGAACCTTGAAAAACGTGGAAATGGAAATTCTTTGACGTAAAACAATACCATAGTCATGCCTCTAACGCTGTATTCACCGAAACCATCTCAGTTCCAAATTTAAAGATAATAATGAAGCCATTTTAAGACTACAGAATAAAATTTTTTGTTGTTGAAACTATTTATTGAAATCAAAAGTCAACCTCTAAGAGAACACTCCATAGAAATAGAAAGAGAGAGAGAGAGAGACAGAACACCATAGATTATGCCGGATTATTTAAACAATTCCCTGCATTTCCATCGTCGCATATATTTTTTTAATCAAAAAACAATCAATCATATTCCAACTATACCTCCTCTCAGTTGCAATACTCAAGATACCTCATGTACAGATTACTGAACAGATTATTAATAACGAACGAACTGATTAGCATGAAAATGGTTGGAAAAGAAATAAACGTGGAATGCAGTTAAATTCTATTAATTGAGAATGTGCAATAAGTTATATCATGACATCCAGCGGCGTTCCAGCGGCGATCCAACGGCGATCCAGCGGCGAACGCAAAAATTAACTTAAACTATATCTTATTCTCTAATTATACTATCTATATACACTTAAATCTACGCGCGTAGTCCTTAGCTTGATATCGTTTTGGAGAGACCGGTCTCTCGAAAACGTTACCAAGGGCCCAGGCCCACCACGTGGAGGTGACTACGCAGGGACCCAATATTTCAATTTTAATTCCATTCAAATTCAACACCGAAGTGCCAATGTTCAATCATATTTAAACATCGATTTCATACGCTATGTAAAAGTTAACTACGTAAAAAGAGATCCAGTTACAATTTATTCATTAATAATTACCAGTAAACGAATTTTGGATTTCATTAAGTCCGAAAATGTTAAACAAAGAAGATTAAATTATTATTAACTCCAAAAATATTTATAAAGCATATTTTAATTATTGAATTTTATTCAAATTTTATTGATATGACGCGACGGGGGGGCATACATGGGTCAGCAACACCCACGAGTGCTAACCGAGCCCCCCGCGTCAAGCACATCTTAAAACTACCACTAAATCCACCACCATCTACTTAAATTTTCAAGTTTTCGAACTTACCAGTTCGTAGACATACGTCGTTGTCGCCATCATTCATCAAGGCGCCTCCACCAAAATTCGTCATGGTCCAGTGACTCCCACGCAACCTCCAAATAGCCATCGGACACCCACCAACCAGCTCAAAGTAACTTCTATGCACTTCTATGCACTCCCCAGGAACACCTCCACCCCCGCAACCCACCCCCAATCACCCCCTGCATGCCCACGACACACTTCGACCCTCCCATGACAAAGTTCAAGTGGCAAAAGAATTTTTGCTGCGGTCGCAGCGTCCTTATATAGCCCCCAGCCCCTACGGTTCTCGGAAAGTCATGGTTGATTGCGCACCATATATAATCGCAGTTTTTCGACAATATTCGCTTATATTTCAGTAATTTTTTAATTTTTTTTGTAAATTCATGATCTCAACAATTTGTTACAATAGTATATATATTAATTTTTTTATTTTAACAATAAATTACACGTGCAATTACATTTTTATAAGGTAACTATCGATTAATCACGAAATATTATAATGGGAACTATATTTTCGTGTCAAATTCTCATCAAACCTGGATCGATATCTAATATACCCAACTCTCTTGTACTGACGCAATGAAATATGTAATAAAATCAATATTTTATAATATTATATTCATTTAAATTTTCGCGTAACGTTTACGCGCACTGCCAGAACTGACGAGATACATTATCTGTACTACAATTATTGCACTACTCTGACATTGTATTACAAAAGACTTAACACTAGAACTACCGGCAACGAGAATAAAATATTATTTCGATAAAAGAGAATGTTCTACAAACAGGAAGCAAAAATAGGTAAATTAAAAAAGATACGAATGAAAAGCAAGAGCAGATAAGACAAAAAAATAATATAAATTTACAATTTTGGTAGTTCTGGTGTTAAATTTACAGATATGCTTAAATTTAGGTGCGTAGTCCTTAGCTTGATATCGTTTTCGGGAGACCGGTCTCTCGAAAACGATACCAAAGGCCCAGGTCCACCACGAGGAGGTGACTACGCAGGGACCCATCCCTAAACCCTAATCCCATCCACCCTCCATTACATATATGTGTTCTCGGTACAGAAGGTACCGAGGACTGACTCTACTTGAATTTAATACACGCGAGATCCATAATACATTTTCTAAAATCTATCAGATATTTAGAAACTGCAGTATGGACTTTACGAAGGGGATGACAAGAAATAAAAATTAGATACAAGGATATTAAGAACGTATTTATCACTATATGTTTTCTCAATAACGCACGACGAACAACTGACTCAATTTGTTTAAAAACATTTACTTGAGAGACTCATTCAAATGCACATTCGCTCTCGCTCACATTCTAGAATATTCCATAAAAATTGAAAAATTGAAACTCTTAAATTATTGATTAATATAAATTATTTATTAACAAACAAGGATAGTAAATTATTAAACAAGGATATCTAAGATTATTATCCTTCAATAATTATGCTAAATGTACTAAAAAGAATTATTTAAAAAAAAAACGGTGGAGAACACGTATTTTACATAATATGTAATATAATATACCTTATTATTTACTATTTTTATGTATACATAATTATTATTGTACATAATTATACGTAATTTATTATATTTTCAATCGTATATAAACGTATTAACGCTCGAAATCACGTATTTTGCACTCTATACGGTGCTATTACGTTACTACGTGTCCGTCTATTATGGTCAGATCATCGCGTGTTTATTAGTCCGACACTGTTGTCAGATTCTGTTCGGTCTCTGACGGTGTCCTGCTCGCTGGCAGGCTTTGGTTAGGATCTGCCGACATCTTGCGCTAAAACCCTGTACTACTAGGCTCAGCTTATTGCGAAAATAAAGAAATTAGAGACTATCAACCTGCCGACACTATTCGTTACAAGACCGTAAAATAATCGAAGGAGACGATTATAGTTGGCAGGATGAAGCATAGATGTTTGGAACTGCCCTGATTTGCCATTGCGTGTTTCATTTTATTCGTTCGAAGAAGATATATGGGTAATTTGTTGGTTTAAGAAAAGTGCACTGGATCCCCAGAATGATATCGTGACGTCGAGGATTCCCGTGGAGGTAAACCCCGTATGGGAAAGTTGCGCGCGCAGCGTCTAACATATGGTAAAACTGGAGGGGGTATATCAGTCCGTACCGTTTTAAAGGAGGAGAGGTATATCAGTCCGTACCGTTTTAAAGGAGGAGAGGTATATCAGCCCGTACCATTACCGCCGAATGACAGTATTCAAACAAGATATTCTTATTTTTTTTAATAAACTATGAAATACGCAATCGTAAATTCACGTTTCATAGTCGTTTAAGTAAAATGAAGTGGCACGTTCATTTTTAATAAGTTCAAAGCGAAAAAATTCCAATAAATATGCAGTTTCGTTGAACAAATAGAACTAACCTCATCCTTGGATATGCTCTTCGCCTATTTGTCAAATTTATTGCATACGTGAAATTTACTTAACATTTTGAACTTAATAAGGCTTCTTGACCCTATTTTCGTTAGTTAAGCATAGCAATTCAACGACGATTGTTTCTCTATATGCATTTATTAAGCTTCGTAAAGCGTTGTCGTGCTCCCGCTTCGTCGTTTTGACGTTTCGAGTAAATGTAGGATATTTATTATTTTAAAATTGGATATATAGTTATAAAGACGTTCTTAATCTCCTTGTGTTTCCTCAATAACGCACGATGAACAACTGACATTACATGTTATATATATCGTGAGCCAATTAATCGTACAGTCTAAATTTATTTGTGACCCATTCGTCGCATTAAAAAATATTTCAAACTATTTGTTTGGATTTTAAATGTTACAATTAAATAGCTCAACCTATATATTATATTATATTATATTATATTATGTTATATTATATACAATCATTACTCGAACCCCATGTAAAGTTTCCAAGTTCTGCGAAGAGTTTAGAAAATTTTAAGTGACTCGCAAATAACTTAAATGTAATACGTAGTCCTTAGCATGATATCGTTTCCGAGAGATTAATTAATCTTTCGAAAACGTTACCAAGTACCCAGGTCCACCAACGAGGAGGTGACTACGCAGGGACCCATCCCTAAACCCTAATCCCATCCACCCTCCATTACATATTTACGATCTCGTTACAGAAGGTACCGAGATCTGACTCTACTTGAATTAAAGAAACCGAAATCCATATTACAGTTTCCAAAATCTGTCAGATATTTAGAAATTGCAGTATGGATATTGCGAAGGGGATGACGAGAAATGCCATTGTCTTACCCGAAGAGAAATTTTTAAAGCGACTCTACCAACACTTTATAAAAACGAAAGTGTTGCGCAAAAGGGAATACGATGTGATATACTAAAGGGGATACGATACGATATACTAAGTTATTTGTTACTCTACTCTAAAAATGACTCGAAATTCAATAAAATAATTGAAACAAAGATAATTAAAAATGTAAAAAAAAATTCAAGTAAAATTCGCGACGCGACCGAAACGAACAAAGTTCACTCACAAGCGCACTCTACATCCTTCCGCACTAGCCACCAGGCGAACCGTACCCGCCGAACCGCGAACAAAAATCCCACGGCTTACGTCGAAACAATCGAAAGCTCGCACGCCGCGACGAGTGCGGTTCCCACCTGAACTCCAACGAGGCCCAACACGAGGATTGCTCTGCGCCAAAGAACGAACCTCATGGAACCATCCGAATCCGTCTTACAAAGGTCCGAAGACCCCAGCGCATCGGGTTAGGAACCACTCAGCTCGAACTCTGTCGTGAGCGCGTCCAAGGCTGAACCCGTGAAGTCCAGATGAGTTCCGCAACAACGTCGGTTTGATTGAGCCCAGAATGTTTCACTGCGCAGCGATAAATGTCGAACTCTCGAACGAATAGAGAACATGCTGCGTGAAGCGACTTATGAAGCACTAATAATAGAGTGCACAAGCGAGCAAACGGGAACTGAATCACGCGAGAACAATTCAAAGTTCTGTCTTGATAAACGAGGGATGCAAGAAAAGGGGGTGGTTCATCTCTCTCCGGATAAGAAAATGTATTTCTTTACAATATGAACATTATATATTATAACTAAATTACAGAGATGTACAATATATAAGTACTTATGACTAATTAACACACGCATCCAACGGCGATCCAGCGGCGATCCAACGGCGTTCCAGCGGCGATCCAGCGGCGATCCAGCGGCGATCCAGCGGCGAAAGGAGGGATTAAAATAAATCAGAATAAACCAAACATCAAACCATCGAACAATCAAACAACCCTCCATCGATGGTAATAAATTATATCACATCCAGCGGCGATCCAGCGGCGATCCAGCGGCGATCCAGCGGCGATCCAGCGGCGATCCAGCGGCGATCCAGCGGCGAACGCAAAAATTAACTTAAACTATATCTTATTCTCTAATTACACTATCTATGTACGCTTAAATCTACGCGCGTAGTCCTTAGCATGATATCGTTTTCGAGAGACCGGTCTCTCGAAAACGTTACCAAGTACCCAGGTCCACCAGCGGGGAGGTAACTACGCAGGGACCCATCCCTAAACCCTAATCCCATCCACCCTCCATTACATATATGTGTTCTCGGTACAGAAGGTACCGAGGACTGACTCTACTTGAATTTAATACACGCGAGATCCATAATACATTTTCTAAAATCTATCAGATATTTAGAAACTGCAGTATGGATTTTACGAAGGGGATGACGAGAAATGCCATTGTCTTAGCCGAAGAGAAATTTCTAAAGTGACTCTACTACACTTTCGAGAAGCGAAAGTGTCTCGCAAAGGGTTCTACGGTATGCGATACTCTAAATTCTACTACTCTGTTGCAAAAAATGATATGAATCTCGATAAAAATTGAAGCAAAATTGAGTTAAACTAAAATTAAGAAAAGAAACTAAGTTGAAGCAAAAATGAAGATAAAATTCGCGACGCGACCTATACGAGCAAACTAAAGAGCACTCTAACCCTATGCTTCCGCGTTAAACATTAGGCGAACCGAACCCGACGCGAATCGCGAATCGCGAGCAAGTTTTATGCCACGTCTTACGTCGAAACAATCGCAACCGCGCTCTCCCCGACTGTGAGTGAGATGTCCATCTGAACCCCAACGTGGCCCAACTCTAGGATTGCTCTGCGATAGAGACGAACCTCGTGGAACCGCCCGAATCCGTCTTACAAAGGTCAGACCCCAGCGCCACGGGTTGGGAACCACTCAGCCCGCTCCATCGTGAGCGCATCCACGGTTGAACCCTTGAAGATCCAGGTGGGCACGACAAACACGCATCGGTTTGATTGAGTCCCGACTGTCTCCCTGCGTGACGATTAAAATCTAATCTCGAGCGAATAGAGAAAAAAAAGAGGAAAAAAGGGGGGAAAGGGGGGAAAAAGAGGAAAAAAAGAGAGAAAATCTACGTGAAGCGTTCGTACGAAGCACAAAGTTAGAGTGCTCGAGCAAATAAACGCGAACTAATTTACGCGAGAACGATTAAAAGTTCTGTCTTGGTAAACGAGGGGTGCAAGAAAGGGCGTAGTTATTTCTCTCTACGGATAAGAAAACGTATTTCTTTACAATACGATTACAATTAAATTACAGAGATGTACAATATATAAGTACTTATGACTAAAAACACACGCATCCCTCGGCGATCCAGCGGCGATCCAACGGCGATCCAGCGGCGATCCAGCGGCGAAAGGAGGGTTTAAATTAAATCAGAATAAACCAAATAACAACCATCGAACACTGAACAATCAAACAACCCTCCATCGATGGTAATAAATTATATCACATCCAGCGGCGATCCAGCGGCGATCCCACGGCGATCCAGCGGCGATCCAGCGGCGAACACAAAAATTAACTTAGACTATATCTTATTCTCTCATTACAATACATATATACGCTTAAATCTACGCGCGTAGTCCTTAGCATGATATCGTTTTCGAGAGACCGGTCTCTCGAAAACGTTACCAAGGGCCCAGGCCCACCCCGTGGAGGTGACTACGCAGGGACCCATCCCTATTTCGCCAATCCCATCCACCCACCATTACATATTTACAATCTCGTTACAGAAGGTACCGAGATTTGACTCTACTTCAATAAAAAAAACCGAGGTCCATGATACATTTTCTAAAATCAATTTATGATTTTTAGAAACTGTAGTGCGGACTTGACGAATCGCAAAAGGAAATACACTTTCTTACTCAGAGAGAAACATTATTACAAAATGATTCTACGATGATTCTACTTTAAAAAAGTTAAACTGTTTCACAAAAAGCAATATAAAACGATACTCCAAATTCTATTACTCTACTTTAAAACGACTCAAAACTAAACAGAATAAATCAAAGTGGGTGATTCGCTCTGAGTAAGAAGAATGTGTTTTCGTACAATTTTATTACAATAATCAGTAGGATGCGCATACAAATGTTTGTACAGTAATTATAACAATTACATTACATAATATATATAAATTACATATATAAATTACATAAATTATAATCATGGCAATTTTATTATTGTACTCATAAAAATTGGATAACATAGAGGGAATGTAAAGGATTAGGGGAATTATTAAAAACTAACAGATAGATGCACAGTTTGAGGATTAATTGAAAGAGATAATACCGATCCAGCAGCGATCGAATAGATTAATATAAACCAGAATAAAGTAGAAATTGAGTGAATTTCCAACCATCAAACATTAAACCATCGAATGTCGAACCATTAAACGTCAAACCATCAAACGTCGAACCATCAAACATCAAACCATCAAACGTCGAACCATTAAACATCAAACCATCAAACGTCGAACCATCAAACATCGAACCATGAAAGATCAAACCATCCAACGTCGAACCATTAAATATCAAATCATCAAACGTCGAAGGATCAAACATCAAACCATCAAACGTTGAACCATCAAACATCAAACCATCAAACGTCGAACCATCAAACATCAAACCATCAAACGTCGAACCATCAAACATCAAACCATCAAATATCAAACCATCAAATATCAAACCATCAAACATCAAACCATCCAACGTCGAACCATTATCATTGAATAATCAAACGACCCTTCATCGAGGGGACACCATAGAGAGATAGAAGTGATCAATTATAATTAATAATAAAAGTGAGGGAAGTCGGGATAAAAGGGGATAAAAGGTTATACATTCAAAATTACATTACATGAATGTACAAATATAATCGCAATAATTAATTTAAATGAGTCAGGATAAGAGGGAAAGGGCTACACAATTATAAATTTACATTATCTAAATGTACAAATATGATCGTAAAAGTTTCAAAGTCCTGAAAAGGACTTGGATGATTTAAATCGTACTACAAAATACTCGATGCTAAAAGTACCAGTGATTAAATTATTCTAATCTGTTGCAAAGTTAATAAAATAATAGAATGAACTAGCATCATGAAAAATTGTTAAAAGTGATCTATAAAATCTTTGTACAAATAATAAATCTATTTATCTCTATCAGAAATTTCGAAACATAATTTTTTAACTAGTTTGGTACTTTTAGTATCGAGTTTACAATTATACTTATGTCTACGCGCGTAGTCCTTAGCTTGATATCGTTTTCGAGAGGGCAATCTCTCGAAAACGATGCCAAGGGCCCAGGTCCACCCCGTGGAGGTGACTACGCAGGGACCCATCCCCTTATATCACATGCAATTTGGGCATCGCAGATTTTATTCTACTATTTTTAAATTAAAAAAAATATTGGCAGCACGTTCTATCCGGTATAGATAATTACCCGTGTAATTGATTTATTATTTATAACGGGACCAAAAATCAAAGGTTACGCGAGTACGAGTGTAAAAGTTAACAGATGGTTACGCAGTTTAGGGATTAATTAAAAGAGATAATATCTATTAGTAAATGACGCGAAATAAAAGAACTATTATCTATTTAATGGGGAATAAGCAATATTTTTCTCGATAAATATCAGCTAATAACTATCTTTACGATGTTTTCAATATAAGTAAAAAATAAATAGCAAAAGTGACGAATTTTAATTCTCTAATATTCAATTATGTTTCTATAAAAACAATCACAAGTCAACAAACCAACGACTTTTAAATTAAATATTGAATATTAAATATGTCAAAATATTAATATTAACACCGGATAATCAAGAGTACACTGTATTTAAATACTTTAAATCGCGGAAAAGATTCTAATTAAACCCGTATCACGTCTAATATATATGTAATACGCGAAGGGAGTACATTAGCGGGGCAAGCACCCAGCCAAGGGTGCTAACGGATCGCCCTCGTGATCGTTCAAATCGTAGAACGAACATATTTGTTCCCACCACCATAAAAAAATCGTTTAAATAACGACTCACCGTCCAGTAGACAGCTGACGTCATCAGGAATCAGCAGACATCATCAGCAATCAGCATACTCTGCATCATCCACCGCATAGACACCAGCCATCGTGAAGATCAGCAACCGCAGCGTGGTCCTTCGCCATCGATCAATGCCCTCCACCAGCAGCCATGGTCCTCCATCCAGTCCAGTACCAGCGGTCAATGCCCTCCACCAGCAGCCATGGTCGCCATCCAGTTCAGCACCAGTGGTCAAGGCCATCCCAGAAGGTCACCCGATCATATCCGCGGCCGCGAGAGAACTGAAGGGCGCGAGTCGAGATCGCGGAAGTACCCCATGATATGGTTGATTGATCACCCCCACCTGCACTAGAGGTGCATTTTCATGCTTCAATTACTGGTAATTTGCTAATTTTCGAGTTTATATAGTAAATACATGGTCTTGGCTATATACTTTAATAGTACATAAAACTGTACATAAATTCTATGTAAATTAAAGGTATATATATGCTCTTATAACATAATTAGTCGTTGAAAATGATCGAATTAATAGTAAGTGTATTCTTAAGCTCGTAATTTACTAATTTCTGCATTTATGTAGTAAATACATGCTCCTAACTATGTACCTTAGTAATACATACGATTGTAGATAAATTCTATGTAAATTAAAGGTATATATATGCTCTTATAACATAATTAGCCGTTGAAAATGATCGAATTAATAGTAAGTGTATTCTTAAGCTCGTAATTTACTAATTTCTGCGTTTATGTAGTAAATACATGCTCCTAACTATGTACCTTAGTAGTACATACGATTGTAGATAAATTTTATGTAAATTGGAGGTATATACCTTCTTATAACATAATTAGCTGTCAATAGTCGACTTAAGAGTAATTATCGAGCTTTCTAAATTGAAAAATTGATGTTTGAGCTAATTATTGTTGAAATTAAAGGGATATCGACTAGTTTTAACTTATTTAACGAGAGAAGTATATATATTTTATCGATTATTTATCGAGATAGGTATACATATGTTAAAAAATGCCTCGATGTATAAGGATATTTAGTTTTGGCATGCATTTTACTATTATTTTGTTCAGATGAGGTATATACATCGATTCACTGCATGTAATTACTATTACTATGTTCAATTTTAATTATAATTACTTTGTGATGAATAATTACAATACGTGAGTGGCAGTAAAACGGTAAGGAAGCTCTAACGAAGCTCTACGATTCGTGGATCAATTATACATATTAAGTTGAAATATTTCTTCCTTCCGACGCATGAATTATGCTTCGAAACAAAGAGATTTGTTGAAATAAATTTCTTTTTAATACATGAATTCGTGTATTTCGGTAAAGTATTATCTGTGCATTATACCCGTAAATATATATCGTAACAGAACAGTAGAAAATAACAAAACTACAAATTATTCTAAGAAAAATACGCGAGAGTGTTTTCCTGGAATTCCTTGTTTTTCAAGTGCTTCCATTGTGGTAGGTTTAATCTGCTGCGTTGTTCGCAGTTGAGGCAGGTAATGAAATATCATAACAAAACTAGAAATTTTTCTAAGAAAAATACGCAAGAGAGATTTCCTGGAATTCCTTGTTTTGAACGCGTGGTTCCTTTGTCGTAGATTTCTAATGTGCTGCGTTGTTTATAGTTGAAGCAGATGACGAAATAGCGAGGCCACTGAGTAGAACAAAGAAACGAAGTCGAAACTACTTTCGGTCGCGTTCGGGATTACGTTCGGTCGCGTTCGCATTGTGCGGAGAGTGGTGCCACCCGTTAGTTCGAGTCGACCTCTGCTGCCGGTAACACGCGTCGAGACGCGCTTCTGATTTCGTGATACGTACGTAGCCTTGCTTATCGACTGCATAGTATTCTCCACTACGATTCTATTAACACTTTTATTCCTAACATTGTTTAATCAACGCATACTCGATTAACTGTTTATTAAACATTATTATTACAAATATAAATACACTTTTGAATATTCTTTGCGCTTTTCTTCTTATTACGCGCATTTCATTGTTGTAATTGTCCATAGACTTTGTTTAAACTTTGAAAATACGATCGATGAACTCGACTATTATGAAATCTTAATGCAACTGGTTTTACTTTTGTATATTCATTGAAATTGTTTTGTTTCGTTTTGTTACAGGTTTCTAATGGGTTACCTCTTTCAAATATTGGATACAATGAGTAATGAACATCGTGGTCATTAATACAACAAGGGCCAATGATATCTTTCATGGAAATTTGGTAATATTGCAATTATTACTGAAAGAGGTGTGACGTAAGACTGTAAGAACGCTGGACGTATGGTATAAATTTATATTACCTTTTTATTGATCGTTTGGTAACATTTTATGTATAATTGATGATGTATGTACCAAGTAATGAGTTATTTGTTTAATAATTAATCTTACAAGGGATTTCAAATATTTATAACATATAATATAACTCGTTAATCAGGAGAAAGTTGAATATGCTTTATATTCAGATAACAAATCTTAATGTACCAAGTACTGAGTTATTTGTTTAATAATTAGTATTGCAAGGGATTTCAAATATTTACAACATATAATATAACTCGTTAATCAGGAGAAAGTTGAATATGCTTCATATTCTGATAACAAATAATCACAATTGAATTTTTATAGATCAGTTACAGGTCATCATTTGTGTTCATAAATAGTTTATAATATTTAAGTATATTTTGCAATATACTTAAATTTTATAATCTATTTTATTTATGCATGTTTTATACATGTACATCTTCTTACGTGGTTCAATAATTTAACAAGAAAGTAATATTTTCTTGAACAAACGCTCGATCAGAGAACGACGAAAAATAATACGAAAGTAAACTGTGTGTTGTTTTTTCTTTACCCTTTGTTCCCCCACTAATAATGTTTCTTTCAGAAAATTTTGGTGACCGCGCGCAATGCGGTCGGTAGAGTCAGTGTTTGCTACGATAAATAGTTTTAATATTTCTTAGAGCACAGCTGCTCTAATTGTAATTACATTCTTTTTTTTATAATATTCATACGCGAAAGAGTAGAGTCAGTGTTTGCTTCGTAAATGGCAATAGTATAATAGTCTTTTATTTATATTTTTTTCATTTCTAATTTTTTTTTTAATACTTGCTGCCTCGGTATTAGAGTCTGCTGTCTGCCTGAAGGATTTAGCTGTGCTCCAGAAGCCAAAAATGTAAGTATCTTTCGTACATTACTTACAATTCCAAATTTGTTAAACTTTTAGTATTTTTAATTACAAAATTAACATAATTGTCATTGCTTTATTGTAATCGATCAAAAAATTAGTCAGAATAAAGGAAATTAATATATAAACATTTCAATAAGTACTTTAAAAGGCCAAATTATAATAATGTGGTTTCTGTTAGTTTTTTTCAGCTACTTCTACTATGGATTCAGCTATCACTTCTACTTCGACGCACCTCTGACGACTTCATCGAGGCTTCAACATCTCTGATGACTTCATGGAGGCTTCGACATCTCTGATGACTTCATGGAGGCTTCAACATCTCTGATGACTTCTCCCAGGCATTGGCAACATCTCTGATGACTTCTGCCCGAACTACTCTACTCATCGTGTGAGTCGCATGCTTTCAAGTCCCTCTGGTCACTCAATCATGTCGTAGGACGAAAGGTCCAAATCGGCACGGGTGACTGGTTGTATTTTACGTAGAATTTCTTTGACGAGCATAGTGACCATGGGTATACAATTATACCCGTGAGTAGTAACATTTATTTTGTGTGTATTATTTATTAGATCAGGATAGGGTCTTCTTGCACTTCGCGTTTTTAAATGTCACAATATAATTAGTAATAATACTGATAATTATTAAATGAATAAGTACGAGGATTATAATGTTTATAATTCATCCACACGTAGTATGAAAATTTAGAAAGTTTAATAAAGAGTAGTATATTAGATATGAATACATATCAAAGTGAAATATTCTTATGAATATTTATAATTACATATACGTATGTATATATGGATATAATATGTACTTGTGAATAAATGAGTGTATGAGTGAATATATTACAACTGCTTTCTTGCAGTAGCGCATAGTGGTGAAGTCGGATGCCCTCCGACTTCAGTTTTGTGATAATTAGAATTATTGCGCAATAGTGTTGACGAACTGTATCATTATTGGTACATTGATACATAATATTTACTGTTGAATAGAAATTGATTCTTCAATTTATAGTTGCTGAATATATTAAATGTTTTAGTCATTCGCGTTAATAGTATACGATGGAAATTATTCATCGAGTTTGTATTTATTGAAAATTGAATATATGAAATATATGATATCATAAATATCATATATATAGTATAACTTTCGTTGTAATTAAAGTCTATTTGCTTGGTTACGAAAACTATGTTATGTCACATGTGCAAGAAGACATTTCGCGACGAGTAGATTCTGAAATCGAAGCATCGAACATGAATACTATTTTCATATTTTAGAATGACTGCTTCGATGATGGGATCGCTTGTAAACGTAACATTTCTCATAGAATTACAATCGTTTCGTTTCTTGATCAGTAAAAATTAGATTCCATAGTATAATTATATTAAATTGAATATCGTTCGAGACAATGAGAGGGGGACGCTTACCAATTCCTTCTATCATTATAATGTACGGAATGTGGGATAATTAATTTTAAATTTAATCTTAATTTAAAATTGAACTGCGACTTTAAATTCAATTGTAGTTTAAAATTTCACTTGAATCTTAAATTTACTTTTGATTTGAAGCGCAACTTCAATTTCAAATATAATTTTAAATTTGAATTTAATCATTCTTGCCAATAAATGAACGCACTGCACGTTCATTGTCGAGTAGCTTGGTGTTACCACTATCGCGTCCCAGTATTGGCCTCTGCCCCGTTGCGTAAGGCCCCCGGATATTCCGACGGGCAGACGGGGTGGTACGCCACCCTCACCAAGGGCTTTGGTAGCACTGGACTGCGTACTTAGATTACTGCACTGGGTTCACGGCCGGCTGATTGAGCGTATCTCAATCCCAACCTCAAGGAGAGGTCGTGCCTGGCGTGTCACCGACGGCACCTGGTCACGTTAAACATTTCGCGGACGTCAAAATACGTCAACTGGTACTGGTGGCTGTAGTAGTAACCTCCAATGGGTGGTTTTGCTTGTTTTTGAGATCCCGTTGAGGGAGGGTCCGCTTCGAGGAAACGATTACATCCCAGAGGATGTCGATAGTCTTTCAAATCGAGGGTGAACGATCCCTCACTTTGTTCGCGTCGCCTCGCGTCGCGTTTTTCCATTTCATTCTATACGTTATAATATTAAAATGAATTGGGACGCTCCTTTTCCATTTCTCGATCAATATTCAATAATTGATAGTTAGTTATTCCACTGTATAGAGAAGTAAATTTCTTTTTATCGATAAATAAATTAGCTTAGCGTCCGATTGCCGCTATTGCGTCCCAGAATGGGCGCCCTGCCCCGACCGTAAGGCCCTCGGTTATTCCGAAGGGCAGACGGGGTAGCCCGCCACCCTCACCAAGGGTTATTGGTAGCTTCGGATCTCGCTTAGGGATACGCGGCGCGCTAATTGAGCGTATCTCAATTCCTGCCTCATGGGAGGCCGTGTTTGGAATGTTACTCGATGACATTCCGGCCACGTTAACCATTTTCGCGGACGCGAAAATGCGTCAACCATACTGGTGGCTGTAGCGGCAATCTCGTAGATATTTGCCATGATCATTTCTGAGATCATATCTGAGAGGGTACGCTTTGAAAGCGTCGTCGGTATTTTTTTTGGATCGCGGATAATGTTTGAGTTAGAGTTGAAAATAAAACTCTAAAACTCTATGCAGCGCAATGTAACTATCAATAAATTAACTTCTCAATGATCATTTTGCTTTTAGAATATTAGTATTTGATTGAAATGAGTAAAGTAGAGTTCTGAATAGATTCAAAGAATAATAGAAATAAAATTGATCGGTTAATCACTAATCATTATATTCAGATCAGGATTTTCAGGTTTAACCCCTTCCGTGTTCGTTGCCAGGACCCCATTCACGTGCCCAGGTGCTACTTGGGTGGGGAAAAGGCGACGGGCACGATGATTCTGATTATTTATGTGTACTAATGAGACTTTTTTTCGCGGCTGACGTGCTAGTGTATCGTGCACGACGTATGTTCCACGTTGTGTGTGTGGTTAGGCCGTGGAATTGCGTCGTTTCCATAAATACAACTCGCTATTACTTGCAAATGGTACCAAACGTATTCTTAATCACAAATAGTACCAATTCCAACATTATTTCTATCTCCAACATAACTTCTGTGTTTTATGAAAAATACAGATTTGTTCAACGTTCTAATTTTCACATTAAACCTTCGCGTGTAGATTAAAACGCTTTACTGGCGTTGTACGCAATGGTCACTAGAATTCGTCAGCCGATTGCAGCACCTGGTACGTACCTTAGAGTGTGCGAGGTTGTATGCCAAGCTCGGGTGTCGGAGGCGTCCCGGGGCGTTCTCTCTAGTTTAGGTCATTGCGCCCGAGTGTTTGAGTGAGAATTTCCGGGGGTTGAATGCATGTGTTGGTGTGAATCTTTTGCTTTTTTAAAATATAGGATTAGGTAGGTAGGTAGTATACTTCTGGTATGTTTGACTGCTAGATTTAAGTAGGTAGGGCCGGGCAGGTTGACACAGTCTCCGATCGGGCAGGCGCGTTTCTCGCGTGTTCAACCTGTTTCAGGAAATCAGATTTGAATGATCGACGGTGAAGTTGGCGCGAACGAGGAATGTCGTTCGCCACTGGCTTTACCCTATCGATTTTTCGAATCAACCCGCGGTCGCGGTCGCGATTTGCCGAAACGAACGAAGTTTTCTGCTCGAGGTTCAGCACGTTTGCACGAACGACGATTATTTACGATCGTTGCTCGTCTGCGTGCGTAGAGTTTTCGCGATTTATATTTTTATTTCACCTTTGTATGTTATTTTTTGGTTTGCGACCAGGAAATCTCGAGCTTAGATATAAGTTTCAGGATACTGGGCTTCACGCCCGAAGAAAGAAGAGGCTATTTGCCGAAGAGGCTATATGCCGAAGAGGCCCGGAGAAGAGGGCAACTACTAATGACTATGCATTCGGAGATAATTCTCTGAATGCAAAGTCATTCTTTGTTACTACTTTGTCACTATGCTCGTATTTCTGTAGTTGTATATTCTGGCCAGCAGAATGCTGGTCCATCGAATGCTGGGCAAATCGCGGTTTCCATTGTAGCGTTGCGAATAATTAATTACGGTTCCCATTAGAGTTGCGAATAAATCCAAATCGCGTTTTTTATTAGAGTTGCGATTAACTTCAGATCGCGATTTTTATTAGAGTTGCGTATTGATATATCGGGCTTTGAATTAGAGTTGCGATTAATTCCAGATCGCGACATTTATTAGAGTTGCGTATTAATATATCGGGCTTTGAATTAGAGTTGCGTGGAAATAATAATCGTGATTGCTCTTTTAGTGTTGCGAATCATGAAATCGCGATTGCTTGCTGAAATCATAATTATTATTTGCTAATATTTGTTTTGAGAATAAGATTAAATTGTATTTTAGTACGTACTAATAGTTTTCAATTAGTTTTATAGTGTTGCGATTTATACTTTCGCGAATAATTGCATCTTCTTGTTTCATGTAGAAGTAATAGTTTTCAATTGTTGAGTTTTTAATTCCATTTAGTGTTGCGATAATGAATGATCGCGTATTTCACGATAGTGTTGCGATTAATGAAATGCCCAAGTCTTCCACTGACACTGTGGAAGTATGATCCTGCGCATAATCACCGCTGTAGCTAAAAGAGCTACATTGCACTGTGGTGAAATTGCGCCTATAAAAATTTCCACTTACACTGTGGAAATGTGATCTCACGTATAAAGTCACCAGAGTGGCCAAAGGGCTACATTGCACCATGGTGACATTGCACTTATACAGATCACTGTTCTAAAATCGTTCTTTATTAGTGTTGCGTATTTAAATTCAGGGTGCATAAATTAGTGTTGCGAACTATAAAAAGCGTCCTAATGTGGCTGCTCGCGCATTGCTCTTTCATGACGCACCTATCGCGATTAGTTTTCATAATTTTGACAAATTAGTGTTGCGAATTATAAAAAGCACACTTACGTGGTTGCTCTCGCGATAATTTTGCTAATTTCTACTTCAATAAATTGTTATTGCAAGTATGTGCATTGATTTTGAGATATCCTTTGCTCAGCGTTTAATAAATTCATGATACGGAAAAGAAAAGATACTTGATTCACGATATTTAATTAGGATGATAATGAAAGCTGATAAACAGCTTTTGTTTCTTTACTTCTTCATTTCATGTTTCTGTTGGTCGAGCGTTTGTCTTGAAATATTACAGAAAAATACAGTTATTTTGTACGAATAGACATTCTCTGGTTTCTATAACCATTCATTTAATGTTGATTCATGATTGATACTTAAACATTCCATTGTGTGCTTTGTGTATCAGAATTCGTAAGCATTAAAAATCGCAAAGTACATTAGAATGTAGTTACACGTAAAAATCAAAGTACTTTTAAAAAGCATTATTAAATTGGTCATATTTTGACAGTCGAAACGATTCGTTTGAAGCGAATCAAAGTTTAATTAATTTAATGAAAGGTAATAAGAAACGAGATAGAACGAAAAGTAAATTTTTATTTTTCTTGCGTCAATGTACATTATAACCAAAAACATTGTTTTTGTTACACGTTACATACATCATATTTGTAATGTTATTTCGATAAAATAATGTTTTTCTATGTATAATTTGTATGTACTGTTCGTCAAATTTTTTTTTTTTTTTTTTTATTACTAATCCATTGTATAAGTTTGTTGCAGCTTTAAAGTTTTACAGAGACGTTCATTTGATTGAAATAGTACAACATCAGGATCAAAGTATATCATGGAAGTATGATAATGTACGCATATAAATTGGATGATGGTACGAAGATGAAGATATCATCATATATATAATACGAATCAAAGAGGATGAACAATAAAAAGGATATATGAAAAAGAGGTATAAGTATTACAAAATCACAAGTGGTAAATATTTACTTTTATATATATATTTATATATATGAAGGATATTTATTATTTTAAAATTAAATACAAGGAGATTAAGAACGTCTTTATAACTATGTTTCCTCAATAACGCACGATGAACAACTGACTCAATTTGTTTAAAAACATTCACTTAAAAGACTCATTCACATGCTCATTCGCTCTCTGAAACTCTTAAATTATTGATTAATATAAATTATTGATTAACAAACGAGGATAGTAAATTATTAAACAAGGATATCTAAGATTATTATCCTTCAATAATTATGCTAAATGTACTAAAAAGAATTATTTAAAAAAAAAACGGTGGAGAACACGTATTTTACATAATATGTAATATAATATACCTTATTATTTACTATTTTTATGTATACATAATTATTATTGTACATAATTATACGTAATTTATTATATTTTCAATCGTATATAAACGTATTAACGCTCGAAATCACGTATTTTGCACTCTATACGGTGCTATTACGTTACTACGTGTCCGTCTATTATGGTCAGATCATCGCGTGTTTATTAGTCCGACACTGTTGTCAGATTCTGTTCGGTCTCTGACGGTGTCCTGCTCGCTGGCAGGCTTTGGTTAGGATCTGCCGACATCTTGCGCTAAAACCCTGTACTACTAGGCTCAGCTTATTGCGAAAATAAAGAAATTAGAGACTATCAACCTGCCGACACTATTCGTTACAAGACCGTAAAATAATCGAAGGAGACGATTATAGTTGGCAGGATGAAGCATAGATGTTTGGAACTGCCCTGATTTGCCATTGCGTGTTTCATTTTATTCGTTCGAAGAAGATATATGGGTAATTTGTTGGTTTAAGAAAAGTGCACTGGATCCCCAGAATGATATCGTGACCTCGAGGATTCCCGTGGAGGTAAACCCCGTATGGGAAAGTTGCGCGCGCAGCGTCTAACATATGGTAAAACTGGAGGGGGTATATACAAGGAGGAGAGGTATATCAGTCCGTGCCGTTTTACAAGGAGGAGAGGTATATCAGTCCGTGCCGTTTTACAAGGAGGAGAGGTATATCAGTCCGTACCGTTACCGCCGAATGACAGTATTCAAACAAGATATTCTTATTTTTTTTAATAAACTATGAAATACGCAATCGTAAATTCACGTTTCATAGTCGTTTAAGTAAAATGAAGTGGCACGTTCATTTTTAATAAGTTCAAAGCGAAAAAATTCCAATAAATATGCAGTTTCGTTGAGCAAAACGAACTAACCTCATCCTTGGATATGCTCTTCGCCTATTTGTCAAATTTATTGCATACGTGAAATTTACTTAACATTTTGAACTTAATAAGGCTTCTTGACCCTATTTTCATTAGTTAACGATAGCAATTCAACGACGATTGTTCCTCTATATGCATTTATTAAGCTTCGTAAAGCGTCGTGCTCCCGCTTCGTCGTTTTGACGTTTCGAGTAAATGTAGGATATTTATTACTTTCAAATTAGATATATAGTAATAAAGACGTTCTTCATCTCCTTATGTTTCCTCAATAACGCACGATGAACAATTGACTCAATTTGTTTAAAAACATTCATTGATTAACAATGAAGAATTATTGATTAACAAACAAGGATAGTAAATTATTAAACAAGGATATCTAAGATTATTATCCTTCATATATTATTACGAAATAGCGCCCTGTGATGGCTGCTTTTACTCTATTATATGTTATATATATCGTGAGCCAATTAATCGTACAGTCTAAATTTATTTGTGACCCATTCGTCGCATTAAAAAATATTTCAAACTATTTGTTTGGAACATTTTTCTATACAACGAATAGTTTACCAGTAAATTTAGATGTTACAATTAAATAGCTTAACTTATATATTATATTATATTATATTGTATTATGTTATGTCATGTTATCTTATATTATGTTATATTATATTATATTATATTATGTTATATTATATTATATTATATTATGTTATATTACGAAATAGCGCCCTGAGATGGCTGCTCTCGCGATATGTAACAGTACCCATGGTACATAAGGGTACTTATGATTAATTATTGTTTTTATATAAATGTTATGTATCTTTCAAATTCGTTTCTATGTTTCTATGTGTCTATGTAATTTTTTATGTGTGCATGTGTGCATGTGTGTTTCTGTTCTTGGGCATATCTTTTGGGAAATGTATTAACCTGTGTTATGGTTCCATATGTTGTACATTTTTGTTTCAGATATTGCAGCGTTTCCTGCTCTATTTATTAATTTATTATTATCGCATGTCTTATTAATTATATCTATTTTTTATATATATCTATTTTATATTTATATGTATTTATATGTATCTTATATTTATATATATATGTGTGTGTTTCTTTTCTTGTATATATATTTTACGATATGTATTAACCTGTGTTATGGTTCCATATGTTGCACATTTTTGTTTTAGATATTGCAGTGTATCCAGTTCTATTTTAGGTGTTCCAGTGTTTCCAGTGCTGTTTTAGGTGTTCCAGTGTTTCCAGTGCTGTTTTTTAATATTACATTACTTTTAATTCTGTCGTCTTTTGTCGTCACTTATATTTTATCTCGCGTTTTGTAAATTTGATCGTAAATTAGACCTATGAAGATTTTAGATTGATATAAATTCCTAGTTACGTAGATCATTTTGAAATTAGAGTCAATTATTAATTAGGTAGATTATTTGTGTCTTCTTTCATTCGCAATAATTCTTTTTCGCGGAAGTTCTTTATGAAACTCCGTCTATTGTGCGTTTGCATTGGGATCAAACATTGAACTTGTTGCAAATGCACATTGGAAGGAGGTTTTATTCAATGATATGTTGTATAAAAGGAGGGTGGATGGGACGTGGTTAGGGTGGGTCTCCATTCGCAGCAACCTCCACGTGGTGAGACCCGGGCACTATTTATTTAATATATAATTATTAATTGCATCGTATAGTGATACGCTACAATTAAAAATTATATAGCAAATAATTAGAAGCAAATGGCTGCCATAGGTTAGTTTTATTTATATTCATTTAGAATAAAACTTTGTTACCCTAGATATAATAGATAAAAGAGTTTTGCGAATGAAATTGTTGGTGGTAATTCTTTCGAACTTGGAGGCAAATGTTTTAGGATTTTTTTAGATAGTACGTTTTAACGTAGTCTCTCGTGTTAAATCTAGCCTAGAACTTACTCTAGAATGTTAGGATCGATAGCTGGCTGTCAGTAAGTAGTTTCTCATAATCCATGGAATCTGTATGAAATTTCTTATCATCTACTGTTGGTACTCATATATGGATAGATACGATTTCCAACTCTTATCTACCGATGATAAGAAACGTAATCATACGTAGATACATACGTTTTTAAAGTCATATCTGTCGATGATACCTTGTCCATCGCATACCTACTGATATTCAGGTTAAGCTTTTGTTGGTTTCATTCAAAAATAGTTGCTACTTTCATGAAGCAACAACATATAATTTTTGTAACCTAACTACACGTAAAAAGTTACTGAAAAATGTAGAATATAATTAATCTACGATAGAATAGCATTACGCGACAATTATGCCGAAACATCTGAAAAGGAAGCATCACATAAAGAAACGGAAGAAAAGGTATATTGATCCCGTAAGGGAGGAAGAACGAACTAAAAGAATCGCAGCGATACAAGAGAAACGACAACGAATCATTGATGAAGTTCACCTTTCAATAAGAAGGAGAAGAAAAGACAAAGTGGATATACTAAATGCCCGTTTCGAGAAAGAAGCACGACTTCGACAAAAGGAAATTAGGGACGCTGAGAAAACGGGCAGTGAAAGGACCATGCTACAGGTTCCGATCGAGTAGCTCGAATTGTTCCATTAATCTCATTGTTTCAGACTTTATTTCGCTGTATTAATGTAGTCTCTCTTAATGCAGTCTCTTCACACGTTTGATAATACTTTAATTTTTCGTCCACGATATCGTAGATTCGCGAGGACATGAGCAAGATCGTCGAGCAGGGTATAAACTGTGTGTACACATCGGTGATCATACCTGACAAAATCAAATTCGATGGGAAATCGATTCTGTCGATTAAAGGCGTGAGGTATAAATTGAAACATAATTTACATATCGTGGGCTGGGGGAAGGAGGCGATCACGATGAGCGCGGCGTTCGAACGAATCGTTGGTAAACAATTAAAAAAGGGGTTCGTGGTGGTGCCTCGTAAATCGATTTTTATGATGTGGAGCTTCCCCGAAGCGTTCCCAGCCTTGGACAGTCGGATTTCTTACGTCGAAGCCGGCTCCGACGGGCAGCCGGACGAAAAGTCCGTGCTTGCCACCAGAAGAATTATACATTATTGCAAAAAGTTAAAGAGGAGAGATTTGCTGATAGTCATGGTCTCCCAAGGGGTCGACGATCTCCTTTGCCTTCCGCGAGACACTATTACATTAAGAGATAAGCTCAGAGTGTTGAATAGATTGAAGGCTGTGCAAGCAACCCCTGAAGAAATAAATACTGTAAGAAACAAGCTTTCAGCTATTAGAGGTAGAGTAATTCCTGCAAAGTAGCTACGAATAGTTCCTCGGGAGTTTGATACTTTTTATCATTTTCTCTGAGGAAAGCCACTCGTACTTTAAGACCGTTCTAATGGAAGACGCGAAGCATAAAATTAATTTCAACGTAGGTGGGGACTTAGCGCGAACCGCTTTCCCGGCGAGGGTCGTAACCCTAATCACGTCGGATGTTTCCGCGAAGCCGATGTCCGAACTGTCGGGCGGACCGTGCGTCTACGATCCGAAAGGCGAGAAAGCTTTGGCGATATTGACCAAGTACAGGCTGATCGAGAGGGTGCCGTTGAGCATCAAGGATCTGGTGGAGGAAACGGTACCGTGGACCATGGCTGCCGACAGGCAGCTGGACGAAAACAAGAAATACAAATTCGTCTACGAATACGTGATCGCGTGTAACGCGGACGCTATGGACTGCATGGCCGTCGAAGTCTTCAAGCTGGGCCTGTTCCCAGTGAAACTTAACTCGACCTGTTCCGGGGATATCCAACAGTTCGCCCGCGAATACGTTAAAATCGCCTCACTGATGATACTGGCTGTCGAAGGAAAAATTGATAAATTGGACATGTACCAGGAAATGAAGCGCAGCCCTGTGTGCCCCCTGACCGACGACAAGGTGCAAGAGATATTTCCTGCGAAAGATAAATGGGGCCTGGGATTGTGCCTTCTATTGGGCGGTCGGCCGACTGTTAATCTCTGCCCAGAGCCTGGACGCGGTGGACCTAATCAGGAGCTCGCGTTATACTTTTCGCTGTATTGGTATCTACGTACGCAACAGTATCCAATCTTGCGCGAGTACACCGTCTGGTTCTTGGGCGGCAGCTCCTATGGGAAGGACGGGAATACAGACGCGGCAGGCGCATTCGGTTACAAGAGCTTGAGCACCGACGTTTATCCGGAATACGAGAAAGCGAAGTTGCAGTACTACGATGCCCACGCGAAGTGGTTGAAGCTTAACGAGGACAAACGCTTCGACTCGAAAATAGCGGTAAACGTTCCAACTAAAATACAGCTCGCCATTTGAATGTTCGAACGAAAGGGGGAACGCACGGTGTCATTGACGTTTTCTTCGCAGGACGCTCGAAAAGAGATGGAGGATCTTCGGATCGTCAAGAAGAAACTCTCAGATATGCTACCTGGTCGTGTCTTGACTAAGAACGACACGAATCTGCTGTTCTTGAACATTAACGACGAAGACGAGTTGTTGGAATTGAAGAGCGGGAATTATTATACGTTCACGAACGTCGGAGATCTCCATATCATACGGATTGTCCGCTTTCAGTGTAACTGCGATAGCGTCTGTCACGGGCACGAAGAAAAAATCTGCACCGACGAGGAATGTTTGGTCTATCAGACGTTATCCGCAGAGGCGCTCTCGAAATTTCAATATTGTTGTCGAGTTGGTAGCCGGAAGAATTGATCATCGATCGCCTTTGATTTCACGGTACATTATGCTTAATTATTCGTAAGAAACATCCGACGATACATACCATACTTTCCATGATAAAATGTCGATCTACTTTCGGATATATGTTAACTTTTACTCGCTTCGAGTGGGTATTTTAGATATTTCACCGAACCAACATTTCACGTCGATAAGTTCGCCGATATGATCGTATAGAAAAATTGGTGTTGCGTAAAATTTCAATCAAAGCCATCCGTGGGGCGCAGACTCGAAGTTCCATCGTTTAAACTTGTTGGTACGCCGGGGGCGAAATGATTTCTATTGAATGATCGGTTTTTCGAGCCCGAATGAATGGGCGGGAGGCCCGAAGAAGCTCATTTCGTCCTTCCTTGACATAATAGAGATCTTCTAGGCCAGCGTGTCCCACGGGTTCGGTACCAATCCTGTTTAACAAAGCCTCGGGAATGAACTTGGCTGGCTGAACGACGCCGCCTCCGTACCAGGCTGGTTTTCAACGCGTCCCTTTTTAACGTTTCATTCTGCTCGTATTAAAAGTATCTCACTGGAATCGACGCCCGTTCCTGATTTATCGTACGAGGTAGCGTCAGATCGACGAAAGCAGTTTTCGACGTACAACAAGTTTCCTCAGTTTCCGGATGCGAAATCTTGGAAGACCGGATGGACCGAAAATGGCCAGGAAGGAAGCCTGGTTATACGTAAGATAATGGTTGCGTTCAAGGTCTTATAGGAGGGCTAGGTTCTTGAGCGACACCCAAGGGACAAATATATTATTACTAAAGGGTAGGGAATTTAGGAGCCGCGCAACCTCGATGAAGTGCAGAGACCAAAGCGAACAGAAAGATCCATAAGAGGGATGGACGCAGACAGCTTGCTAATGAAGAGAGAAAGCGGTATAGGGCGAGAGCGAGAGGGGGAGAACAGAGGGGTTTGCACTAGCGGAGTATGGTAGCCACATTCCTCCTTAGAGACTAGGCGTCCGTGGTTCGACGTTAATGTGTTCGACCTGGGGTTGGCCGATTCAACCAAAGGCGTAACGTTATGACACTGCTTTTTGATGCGCAAGGAAGATGCGAAACTTTTCTTCCCTCGACGACTACCAATCGTTAGCGCATCGCGTTATCGCCGATAATAACCGTGACACTATCTGTACGGTCCTCAGCTACGAAATTGAAACATTTGGATGACGAATTTATATTCCATTTGTATCTACGCATCCACCCCCCGTGTGTCAAACGTAAAAAATTCATCAAGAAGTTCGCTGGGAAATAAATAAAAATTCCCGTGTACGGGTGGTCCGCAATTCGCTGCTATTGTAATGTATTGGATATATTGATCTCGTGGTACGTGGTCCCACTTGTTCCCCAGGGTCGCATTTCGAAATGCGTTTCATCAGCCTCGCAATTTTATGATTTACTGCCTCGTTCTTCGGGAAACTAAAAGAAAACATGCACGCGCGCTAAGCGATAATAAACTCACGGATCGTGGAAAGGGACATAATTAATTTGCACGATTAGCGGCAAATTGGTATGATAAAAAACCGGGCGACGCGTTTAAACGTACAATTGCGTTAATCCTAGTGCGAATAATTTAATAATTGTGTGTCGACGAATAACGTCGGAAGAGGGATAAGGAAAGCTGAAAACGTTGGCTCTACTTCACGGCGGCTATAAAAGCTTGATTAATTAGCCATGCCGTGTCGACAGACCTTTCGTGACGTGACCCAATCCAAGGCTCGCGACCGAATACCGACATTTCACCCTCGCTCGTACCATTTTAACGACTCTTCTGGAGCGAACAAAAATGAACGCAGGGGACCGACTGGGAATTGTGGAAAATTCTGATCGTTCTTGATCGTGGAAATTGCACGACCGAACGAAACTGGATCGTTAGCTGGCTTTGCGATATCAAAGGAATTCGCGAACGAAGACAACCTGGTTGAATATTAGACGCACAGATCTTTATTTTACATTTCCATTTAAGCGAGCTTAGACTTGAATTTTGCTCAAACAACTAATTATATTTCCATTCGTTTCCTGGCTAATTATAAAAATTCTGCTTCTCGCGGGATGCACTTTCATTCGACCCGTTTAGCGGCACAAAACCCTGGTTTTCGCGGTATTCGCGCGCATGACGGCTCGAGATTTATTTTTCCAAACCGATGTCGTCCCATTTGCATCGTTTAGAGCGTTATGGAAACGAATCAGCTAAGTATTATGCGTACGCATACACGCACGCGTAGCCACCCTATTCGGTGCCTTATTTAAATGCCGACGCATATGTATAGAGCCAGCGTGCCCGTAGGGACGAGCGAGCAAATTGAGATTCACGCGTCTGCCGACTTCGCGAGTGAATTCGATCGATGTTTCTACTCGTAAACGTTCATTTCAGTTCTCAAACACGTGCCTGGCAACTAAAGGACGACAAATGAAATTAACGCGTACCAGTTCGGTCATCAGCCTCGCTGTTCTATCGTGGATGACGCCACTTACCCCTTTATAAATAGTAGACGAGATTTGATCGAGAGAACGGATAATTAATACCTCAGCGATCGATAATACCCTCTGATGTGCAAAAAAATATCCAATTTATAATTGGAGATATTTGAAATTGAAATTTTACAGACGGATGCAATACGCGATTAACGAAATTTATATTCGTCATGAAAATTCTTGGCCACCGTAACGAATTTTAAGTGCGCTCGCACCGTTTAATTATTTATTTTATCCGTTACCCGACTGAATGTCGCAAATCGATTCGTACAATATTACATTTACAAATGCGCAAGGAAAGCGAAATTTCGCCGCGTCGAACGCGTCGCACAAAAACGGGGGCGATTCATCGAGAGACACTTAATCAATTTCCACAACGGATTCAAAGTAAGCGAGTGCTTGATTAAATTTTGTTTTTCGATATCAGTTGATCGCGCTTGGGGAGGAGGGCGGACTTTAACCGATTAGAAATTTATCCGGACGCCTTTTTTTGCCAACTTTTACCTTTTAATTACTATAAACGCGTTTGAGAGAGAGAGAAAGAGAGATGCGTTAGTCTTCTTAAGGGACAATTCGATGGAGTCTCCCTGTTAGCTTCCCCTTTCACGGCGGAAAGAGATTAATCGTCGACGCGGAGTCACGCCTCTCGCAGTAAGTAACAGAAAATTTAGTTAGGTCGTTAGATGTCGCGTAGAAGCAAAAGTAAGCAGTTATTTAGCCGCGGCTGACGGCGGGTCTTCCCCGAAAAGTTCATAAGTTTATCAGAGATATTCTAGGAGGGGGGGGGGGGGGGGCGCGGAAAGAATTTTCTGATGCAAAAGTTTGAACGAGCCCTCACACTTTCCCGCGACCACTTTGTGATTCGAACTTCCCTTCCTTTCCCGTCTTTCTTCGACGGGCAACGGAACGTACCCGGTTTACCGCCTCTCTTTGTCTTGCCGCTTCCTGTTTGCCCGCCATTCCGGTTTTTGACCGTTCCTCCTGCTCTCTCGAACGTATAAAAGTCAAAACTCCGTCGGTGCCGTCGCGCGAGAAGGGAAAGAGGATCGTTCGCGTGGATCTTGATACCCCATCGCAGTCGAAAATTACTCGGGCGTCGGTTCCTAGGTGGTGGTCGGATTGCAACTGTAAATTGAGCGAAACAAAGTTACGTGCGAACAGTCCGCGGGACTGTTTGTTATCAATTAACTGGCGCGAAGGGAAACCCAGCCAGCGTGCAAACGGGCGAAGCGCCGCTCGGGATACAGGCTTATCATTAGACCGGTTTTTGGTCCAAATTTTTTCAGATCAGCCCAGGAATATCGTTTCGCGAGGCGACGTTCGATCGGGGCTTTTTCCGTGTCGATAAACGGGACGCGTAGAAATATCTTGTTAGCCCGGCGCGGAAACCGAGTCGCGAGGACGACGAGTTGTCCTTCCATCCAAGAATATTACGGTATTATTGAGAATAATAAATCCCCCGAGGATGAGCCGGAATTAATTGCAGGGGCGATTGCAAGCAATTTACGACACTGATTGCAGCTGAGATGAGAACCATCTTGGGAGAACCTTTCGGACGACTGAAGAAAAGGAACGTCCCACCAACCCTCCCCGCCCGTTCTTTCTTTCTTTCTGTTCCTTCCCGCTAGCTGTCTCCCGTCTTTTTTCTCTCGCCCTTTCCTTCTCCTTCGGAGCACGGATTTGAATCCACGTTTTACGGCGCAATTAATTCCCTAAGGAGAGTTGCATTTCTTGCTCCGGCGAGGCACCCGGAAAGGGATTTGCAAACGGGAAGGTTCGCGAACTTTCCATAGCGGCGGGGGGTTTGGCCCGGGTGTCGGGATAGGAATAGGGGATAGGGGAGAAAGAAATAGCGACGGGGCCGGGAAACGAACGGAAAGGCCAGAAAGGAGATAGCGAATCGCCCCTGGAACCGGAAGGATATACGAGGACTGCACCGGCATTATCGACGACCGCGAGCTACTCCTGGTTTATCCCTGTTTGTTCCGCGAACTTCATGACTTAAGGCATCGCCCCTCGGACCCCGAAGAAATTAAATTTGTTTTCGCTTACCGGTACTTTCTATGAGACCGAACTTTATCCCTCTCGAGGGAATAACGGAACCAATTTTGCGTCTAATTAGAAGCAACCACGCGTCGCTACGCGACGAGGTACGCGTACAATTTTCCCCTCTCTTCCGATTCGAGGGGGCGCGAGGCGTCCCTGCCCGCTTTTCGTAAATTCATTGGAAAATATTTTGTTTATACGCGGGGAAGAACGGATACGTGGGAACCGTGGCGCGAACGTGTTTAAATTATTGAATCACATTTACTTGAAGTATCTCTGCCGTTTCCACCGCCGGTGAAAACATCATTCACAGGGGAGTAGCGAGCGACGATGCCAGCGCAATTTGAATTTCAGGAGATTTTTATATCCGTGAGAATTCGAAGACACGCCGGAGACCTGTATCACGTAGCATGGATCATTCCCGCCTCTCTGCCAGCCTTTTGCCAACCTTAGTTTTACAGAGTACACGTTTGGACCGAACAAGCGCCGGTGCACCCTGGAAGACACGTCTGCAAAGGGGCTTCTTATTCGCTTGATGCAAACCCCCATCGTTGCTGCCGCCTTCTGCTGTCCGCTAGGGAAATTCGATACGAAGTCTACCTATGTATATTTGAGAATCCACCTTGGATGCCGCCAGCTAAAATAAGCCAAACTCTCTTAACCGTTTCGCGAATCCCGCTTCGTCTTGTTTTCCATCCCCCACCTCGCGTAATTCCCCGCGTTTAACCCGTCTCTTTAACCACACCCCCCCGACTTATTTATCGTCCGTTCGCCATTGTACCGTGCCATTTTATCGTACGGATCGCGAGCCATTCCGCTCGTACCCGTCTCGCTCGCAGGGAAATAATTCTATTAATTGATGCCCAGCGCGATCTCTTCGAACTCGATATCGCGGGACGATTAAGCGGAGAGAGCGATCACTTTTTCTAGCACGCTCTCACGCTAACGAAGATTCCCGTCGCGCACCCGGCAAAGTTTCCAGTTACCGTCCTGGTTAAGTAAACACATGCATCACCGTTTGCGCGGGTCTGCGTCAGGGCACATTCTTAATTAGCCGTGCCTGGTAGGAGAAGTTGAGCCACAAATTTATCGAAGTCAGGCATATCTCTGACCCGAAACTACCGCCAACTTCGGGATACGTTCTGCGCCCCTCTTTCTCCGTGGTGTTCCACGAGCATCGAACTTTCCGGGCGCTGCCTGTTTGTTTACACGAATCCGATTTAATCGAGTTCGGCTCGATCCGCCGTTGCACCAGGCGAAATCCTAAGTCGATCCCGACGCGATTCCGGCGCTGCGCCGCGCTGGCTCCGTGTCCTTCGCCGTTGCTACCAGTTTGTCGAACAACGAAGATTGGCTAGATCGGGCAAATTCGTCCCGAATTTGCATGCTGTGGACTTAGGTCCGATAGGCAGGAAGCGGTTGTGCGCGTCGAACTAGGGGAAAGGCCGCGTTTAGCTAAACTAGTGGTGCGACTGTAGAATAGGTCGGACTTACACACTTCGTTACGGTGCACGCGTTCGAGGAACGACGACGCCTCGTAGGATCGAGCGATTTCGCGAACGTCGTCGCCTTAATTAATCGAAACACACGGAAGATGTTCGTTTCGAAGAGCTACTTCTACTTTTCGTCGAGTTGGATGACGATTTCGATTTAGCCTCGTTCGAATTCGTCGAACAGTCCGCGCGGAAAATTTCGTGCGCAGCAGCCATTAACGTTTCTATTAGGGACGTTAGGGGTAAAACTATTAGAGCAGTTGACGGTATTTCCGATACGGATCAATTTGTACGTCTCCTAGGTCCCGGATCGGAGATGTGCATATAATTGGGTGCTCTAGATCGACTAATGTCCGGTATAGTAGGAGTAAGAGGGCAGTTGGCCGTGCTGGAAGAGGCATGGTTCATCGATATCTATGATTATAACCGAGCCGTGGTTCCCCTGGTGATAGGCTGCATAATTACCCAAGGCGTGCGTTCGGCTTAATAGTCGCATCATCGTCTGATAAACATGTTATTACTGGACGATCCTACACGCGTTGCCAGGATGAAGCGTGAGCTACGTTCCCTGGCAAATTAATCTACTCCATCGAAACGAGACTCGCTCGACCTACCGATTTACACGATGAAATACGAAACGACGGACAAAACGAGCGAAAATCATTGTCCGCATCGCCACTTGGCGCGAGTAGGCACTCGTCAACGTTTCAGCCGATTTTTCTCGCGATCTTCGGTTCTTGTTCTCCGTCCTCTGCGAAATAGTCTTTACAATTTCTTCGAGGAACGGTCGAGCATCCTGTGGACGTTGAACGACGTAAATCGATACAGTAGCACGCACAACGCGAGCAATGTATAACAAAAATGAAATATACACGAATTCAGAACGATTGTGCGTTTCTCCACAATTTCTGGCTTTGTCTCAGATTCCCTTCCGCGCTCTCTTTCATCCTTCCGTTTGTTCGCGTACTCCGTTTTAATTAATACTTTTGTCAGAACAGGTTTTTAACCTGTGCCATTGCCTTCCGACTGTTTCACCTGGCCATTGTTTCCGTATTGTTTTTCCTTTCCTTTTGTCGGCCCACTCAATTATTAATGATAAATTAATGAAGCAATCGGATACAATTATTTATCGAGGATTGCTATTGTACACGGGAACCGTCCTCTTTTAACAATCTCCAGCGGTTCGAGCGATTTTGTGTCACGATTGTTCACTTCCATTCTAAATATTCCGTTTTCTTTTTGTTTTTTTTTTTTTTTTTTTTTTTTTTTATTTGCTCGACTGAAGTTAGCTGCTCGAACGCTGTTTGCGTCGATGAAAATTATCGAAGAAACCGGAGTTGCGTTTAAGAATGAAATTGGCGTACGGATTCTTCAAGTTCTTTAGAACTCCGGAATATTTCACAGAGCGAGGTATAATTAAGATACTTACTTTGTGTACGATTCGCGACGTACACAATTGCGATGCTCGTGGATGCTTCTTTTTCGCGTGCTCTTTGCTTCCAGGCCATTCACTTTTCTCCCGTGGAACTATTTTCCGTATAATAATCAGGATCGCTAATAAGCAACGTATTAAAACGACACTGCGATAAAGGCATATTAAAAAGCGTTTTAAATATCGTGCTCTCTAAATTGAAATAATCAAAGAGACAGTTCTACCGAAATAATATCTTATTCATTCGTGTCGCAAGAGAGATACAGCGCGTATGGTTTTCTTTTCGGCTGATCTCGCTTATTGGATTGGCTATAAAGACGTGACAATATCGCGGTACGGTGGATAACGTGATAACGAGTGGATAATCTCGCCTAGCGTGCTGGCTAAACAACGATTACGCCCCCAACTTCTTGCTTTTCTCTTGCTCGAGAATATCGCGCGATCTATTCCAAGTTTAATGATAACAAGCAATGGAGCTTATTAATTGTAATTACTTTCTCAAGTGTAAGCTCGAATAACTTCAGAGGAACTTGTTAGACCGAAACAACGTCGTAAACGTGGAAAAAGGCTGTTAGCATTTTGGTATCCAACCTCGCTTCGCCGTTGATCGTACGAACGATAAATTAACCAGCCCGCGTTAACGCGATGATAACAAAAAACTGTGGCAAAACCAATTTCCAATTAAAATAGCTCGCAATAACGAACGAACCCGAACATAGAGCGTTCTCCACGTCGCGTCGTTACGTTGCCAAATCGGTAGGAGAAACTGCGGTCGGAATCGAGGCACGAAGGAGTTCAAGTTTCCTTCGAGCGATTAAGGCGCGTTTATGCCTCCGATGTCTCTTTTTTCCCTGCTCCCTTTTTTTCTTCATCTTTTCCCTTTCGAGGCTGGCGTCACGCCGAGAAATATCAAGACAAGAAGAGCCACAGCCGCGAGTAACGGGACGGGATGGAAAACGATGGCGTACAGAAAAGAAAGAGAGAGAGAGAGAGAGAGAGAGAGAGAGAGAGAGAGAGAGGCAAGAAGCGTTTCTCGCATGACCAGAAGGAAATGTTCCGTTTCATATCATTACGCATATTTATAGGCGGGTTGCCGGCGCTATTCGGGCGTAGCCGTTGGGCCCTCGGTAAATAACAGCCTCCGAGCTCGAACCTACACGCCAGTCGTCCCAGTTTACCGGCCGTTCTACGAATAACAAATAAATATATCGGCGAAAAGTAGTTGCGGCTAAGTTACGCGGCTCGCCTAACCATAAATAAACGAACTTGCGACATTTATGGGTGCATACTTGCGCGAAACAACGTAGACCTACGCCTCGGCCGATCTGTGTTCTTCGCGGTCTTACGCGGTGGTCTACGTAGAAGCGCGACGCTCCTCCGAGTCGTTCCCTCCTTTACGGTGTACGGATTCCATCGATGTTCGTGGGGAATGCCAATGGCTCGCTCGAATATTTTGCACGGTTTCACGAGTGCCTCGGATACGACGCTGGATCCAGGACTGGGTCGAAGGTTTCGTTAGATTCTAATATGTCTGCCGCGCAACGCGACGCCAAAGCTGATGAAGCGAGCGAGCGAGTCTCTTTCGAGAATCTTTCGATTTTTCATGTAAATATCGAAGGTGTGCAGTAAGCTTGGAGCGTCAGGCTGGGCGTGGAAGGAAATGCGGTTCTGGACGGTTTCTGGACGAAGTTAAAAGCGCGGAAAGAGGAGAAACAGATTTTTCTGTGCCACGAGCGATGCAAAATATTCGGCGTTGTTCGAAAGTGCGGAGTTTTCCTGGACGCAACGAAGAGAACCGCGAGCAAGCAAAAGTGCGCGACGTGAATGTGCCTTGTACGCTCCCCGCATCCTGCGAAACGACATTTGATTATGCAAATTTTAATTGCGAGAGCAGTTTAATCGCGTCGCATCTGTTCCTTTATGATCTGAGACCCGAGGCCCTTTACGTTTCATATTTGCATCAAAGTGACTACCCAAATTGATCGTGGAGAGCTTAATATTTTGAATGTCCTGGATCTCCTCTACGTATTCTCGACGCGCGCCGCACCCAGATTTTTATTAAATATCGTCAAGAGTAATATCTGCTTGTCACGGAAGTTGCTCAGAATTTTATCGACGCGCCCTCGTGGCGAACGAAAAAAATGTCGGAAGTCAACGCGAGGCGGCCCAGCGACGCAGGCATTAAACGTAACGATGCATTCCTGTTCAGACGGAAGCGCGCGTAATAAATTGATACAACGCGAAGAAAAGATATGAGAATTCCTGGACGCTGCGGGCATGACGGGGATCGCTGAAATTCCGCGGATGATCACTCGGTTTTAATTTCGGCTGGTCACGCGCGATCTAAGAAAATCGGGCAAGTTTAAGTCCCCGCAAATATTCCTGCGGGCTGGCTGAAACACTCTCTTTCGACCGTAAGTAAATAGAAACTCCTTACTTCGGTCAAGGGAAGGCTCGATGCGGCAAGTAGCGCAGTTCCGTACCAACTCGCCCTCGAACGGATATATATATATATATCCACCGTCGTGGCCCCTGAACTAAATGAAGCGACTTAAGTAAAAAGTTTCGTCGTATTTCGCGAAAATGCTGCAGTGTTTACGTATTGAAAATACGCTCGGAGATGCCTACGGAAACGAGGCTGCCGCAGGTACGAAATTGGCGACGGCGTCGTCGAACAGAAACGGGCCGTGTTAGAATTTGCATCTTTCACCCCGCGGAATACGAAACGATCGCGACTCCGGGTGCAGGGGCGTTCCGCGATCGTGATCAGTAACTCCAAAGAGATATAGTTTACGAATTTATGCGCGGCAAAGATAGAAACGCTCCTTGACGCGATTACGACGCGCGATTAATCTTTCCGGTTAAATGAAACTTTAAATTAGATCACCGTTTCGAAATACGCGACGTAACGCCGCGGGATATCGGCTGGCATAAATCGAGAAGAACGCGGGGAATTGGCAAATTGGAAAATGGCTACTATTAAGCGTGGCCATCGCGTTATAGTTTACGGTACACTAAGTGGACGTATCTCTTCCCTGTTCCATGAGGTGTATATATCTCGCGATAAGGCGTTATAGTTGGCTCGTTCGTGCGAGAACCAAGATTCACGACTCGCTAACCAAAGGAGAGAGAGAGGGAGAGAGGGAAGTGGAAGTTAGAAGTCGCAGCATCGAGATGCCTTCTTTCAAGTAACTCGTAAACCGTGTTTCAAATTTCTTACTCGCGTCGCTTACGCCATTCTATCGCTCGATCGAACCGTTTCTTGGTCAACGATGGGTATCATTTTTTACTTTCCGTCCACTTTGCACGCGCGTCCACGCATTGGCGGCGCGGAAAATTCCGATTCCGGCACGGCTGTCGAATCAAGGGAGCATTAATTACCGATGCAATATTCAGCGGGGCAAAAGTTGGTCCGCGGCTGAAAGGGAACACAATCGTCCCGGGCGGCGAAGGGGTTACGCTTTATGACCGCGGCCCGTTTATCAGAATCGGATAAACCGCGGAAGGATATTTCTCCCGGGCGAGCCGCGCGCGTATGAATATAACATTCGTTTAATCGCGTGACCATGTGTCTCACCGCGGCGGTAATCTGGCAGTATTGCGGGGAATTTGGCGAAACAAGAGCAAGAGTCGCGCAGCTAATATCGGGACGCCGGTAGCTGCGGAATGGGGGCATAGATCAGGTTAGCCGTAGGAGCAATTCAAAGACAGAACCGTCGCGGCTATTGCGTTTTTACACCGCGACGGTACCGGAACGGTGCGCGCAACACGCGACGATAAACACGTACGTGATGCGGGGGTTGCGAACGCGCACACCTCTGCAGCTAACCGCCCTTCCGCCTCGCCCCCGCACCCTCCGCGTTTCTTCGTTTTTCGCGATATAAATCAACTCCGCCGCTACCGTAAACTTTATTTGAAAGTATCGGGCGAAGATTTAAAGCCATAGACAAAAATAATCCCGAGAAGAAGGAGGACGGAGAACGGCATATGAACGGGTGGACGAGGTGGCGGAACGGAGACGGAGGGTCGTGTGGGCGAGAGGGAGGGAGAGAGAGAAGGGACGGGGGGAAAGAGTTAAGGGAGGGCGGCGGGAGAAAGAGAACGAAAGAATGAGAGTTTTCCCACGTAGATTGGATAGGAAGTAAAGTCGATAAGATGTATTGGACCGTGAACAACATTGGTTGCAGAGCTAACACTTCTTTACGTTCGGCGAAGGGTTGGAATTGCTATGGCCGGTGTTATACGGGCCGCCTTATCCGACACGGTTCCGCGTAAACGAAAGTGAAAACAACTTTTTTGTTTATAAGCGTAATCTGACGTTAGAACGCGCGGTTGGTGAAACGATTCTCTTCTCTGAGGGGAACGAATTGTTAAAAGAATATCGAACGAAGAGGCGATTCGATAATAAAATTCTTGCGCCTCGTCTCCCTTGGAGAAGTCGAAGAATATCGGTGTTGTCGAATCGATGGCAGAGAGCTTACATCAAGAGAAGTCGCTGTAACTGGTTACATTAAAGAGTCATAAGATCTTGGACCCGCAGAAAAACTTGACTCGCATACTAAGAGCATCGGTCTGCATCGTCGGTTTAACGCTGGTCCCAATGGGAGCACCGCAAGTCCCACTTCCATCTGAGAACCAAACCACAATCTCCGGAGGGACCACCCCGAGATTCAACTTGCCAGAAATTTTACGTTGCTTCGAAGCGAGTAATTATTAAATATTGCGGACGCTGCGAGTTGTTCCACGATGCGGAACAATCGCGCGCAGCTTCGAGAGTTCGAATTTCCAGGCTCGAAATGTTGTGTTTCGCTGCTTTTCATAAGATTACGTTCTACCGCCTTCTACCGTGGAATTCAAAAAAAAACTTGTATCGCGATCTGTATTTTATTACGGGCGGCACAAACGGCAAGTGTAACACTAACGCGGCATTCAGGAGCATTTGTAAAGTATTCACAATTACCGTGAGGGACTCGGGGTGTGAAATTTTCTTTGACGTTTCACGTGACAGCGTAGTGTTCGACTGAGTACATCTTTTCGAGGGACGCCATTAAGGAGAGACTGAATGTCTTCTCGCAGACGACGCAGGCTCCTTTCATTTCGGCTACGTCCCTTTCAGTGGCCAAGGAATGGGATGTGCGTTCAGAGAAAGCTCCGTTCATCGAGCCTACCCACCCTCTTGGGGCGACCGGTGGGAGCTTTTTCAACGCGCCAGAAAGAGTTACGTTTTTAAATGCTAAATACCATTCTGCCGTTTGGGGAACGCGGAAGCGAGCTTTTCAAGAAAAATCGGCTGCTCTCCGCTTGTCCTGTTTAAATTTCAACGTTTCCGCGCGCACTTATTAAAAGTGGTCGACGTTCGACCGAGAGCTTGTGTCCGCGCTGACGCGCGAACAGCTTATTTCGTCCAGCTTTTCGCAAACAATGTCACTCGAGCAACTTAATGTTTTAACAGTCGTACCAAATATCCGAGTCTCTCGAAACGTTCACAGTTTAACGCCATTTAATGTGTGTTTACCGGGGAAACTCGCAGCGATAATGATGTAATACGTATTCCAAATAGATTCCGGCAAACGGCACGGAAAAACGTTCCACCGGTTAAGTATAACGAAACATAAATGGCGGGGAAAAATCGATACCCTTTTAATATGCGCGCGCGTACGTTTCGAATTCGTATTCCGCGCGCGATCTCTTTTGAAGGAACACCGATCAACCTTGCAATTAGACCGGCGACGATCATCAACGTGGCCAATTTGTCGGGATATTTTTCTTGTTGACGAAAATACTATTAACGTGCGCGCGAAATCGGCTGAAATTATACGCTGTGAAACGCGCGGGGACCAAACGCAACTGTTTAACACGCTCCGGAACGGTCCAACTAAACAAACCTTGTCCCCCATTGATATGCATACGAGACAATTAGCTTGTTCGAAATTAAGCGAATTTATTATACGCGGCTGTGCCGTTAAAGCGCGTGAAAAATGCGACAGGGATCGCGATTAAAAGTTGGCGGGGATCGCGCGGTAATTGGGACAATTAACGGTGAAAGTTGGCGCGTTGTTTCCTAAGAATGCTAAATTTGACGGAAATATCGAGGGGCGCATCAGCGCGGATGAATTATTGCGCGATGGCGGGAGGTCATATCGTTTTTGAGCCTGGCACATTACACGAAATTTCGCTAATAATCCCGCCAAATGGCCGTATTCGCGCACCGGCTTCAAGTATTCGCGGTAATGAATTTAACGTCGTTGTCGAAAAGTAGAGCCATAAAATAAATCTCGCCGGTAGCGGGGGCCATCCGGAGCATTTCACAGACGTTTATTACGTACTTTCATTAAAATCTTTATGAAATAGTGCTGCTTGGCTGCGCGAGAAGAAGCTACGAATTACGAGGAACCTTTATCACGGCGATAATAATCGAACGCGCGAAAGCTAACGCGTCGTCGACTCCTCGCAATAACCGTGTACACGTTTTCGTTGAAACTTGCGACTAATTGCGCGACAATGATCCGCGAGGGACATTTCTCATCGACTTTTGCGATCGTCGCGTGGAACCATCGCAGAACGGTACAGCTTTTGTCTGGAACATTTTGCGTAAAACGAATCGATATAGGCACTCCGCGAACTTTATTTTCCGCGTAACTTACTTCCGTGTAAAGTGCAACGTCTTTTTTATGCCACGATAAACGCTTCGGTCTGCATAAACCCATGCTCCGTAGGCATAATAAAACTTATCCTTTTGACTGTAATAGTATCATATCTTTCGGACTCTTCGTACTCCAATTTTCCACTTGTCTTCCCGCGTCTTGGCTTTCATTAATTATTTAATAAATATGGGGCTCGCGCGGCGGCAAGTGAGAGAATTTAGTATAAGCTCGTGGGCAAAGTTTCGCGTAAGCGAATTTCGAGAGTCGAAAAACTGGCAATAACAGGCTGGCATGTAGGTTGCACCTATCGGGAGCATCCACTGTTTCGCGTGAGATGTGTGGACACGAAAAAGGCAACTTGTATACATCAAACCACTTCGGTATATGGGGTCGTAGGTGGTAAACGGCGTTGTAGAAGTATGCCGCGTTCTCCTACCCGGTGTACAACCCCTATTTCTGTAATGTCATTACCCAAGCGAAGTGCCTTCGAACATCAAAAGGTGGAATATTTCCTGATGGAAAAGCACGCCATTCCGGTTGCGAGGGCCTGCAAGAAGAACGTGTGTGCGCACCGCATAAAAGAAGGACTTCTAATAAAAATAAACCCTGACCATTCATATTTCCATAAAGTTTCCTGCGCAGAACGTTAGCCGCTGGCCCCGGATATTTACGCTTCGTTATGAATATGAAGCGTACGTTAAAAGCGCGTGTTTCACATTACAGTCTCCGTTAAGTAAAACGTACGCCCGAGATATTTTCACGGGGGAACTTTTCGATGATTTTCAAGGCTGATAATGGAAAAACGAGGGGGGACGCTTTTCATGCTTTCCACGGAATCCACGTCAACACGGAAATTCGCTCCCCTCTGCATTACCTTTGACATTTCCTCGCCCGTTCCCGCGGAGAACACAGTCAACGCGAGACGTTTTTTGCGTTTCGTCGGTCAATGCGCGAGAAAAAAAATTCAATATAGAAATTGGCCGCGATACGCGTCCGAGATGTGCCACTTGGTCGATCAGCGACACGAAAATATTTTTCGCCTCCCCGCCTCTCCGCTGTGTAACAATTACACGGAACATCTCGCATAGAAGAACAGTCGTTCGCGCAAGTATACACGAAGAACGATCTACAAGGGTTCCGCCATGGGCGGTGAATTTACTAGAGTAATGAAACTATCAGGTGGTCTGAGTTATATTAGAGCTTTGCCGCAAGCCCGCTCGCCAATAGCCTGTGGCCACTATTTGTCTGCTTGCCGACTGCACCGATTAAGATACTTAAACGATTAAATCTCGCTTCGAATGTATTGCGCGCGCCGATGCGAGCAAAAATTTCTATAACTCGACGAACGACGAGGTTTTAGCAATTCTTGTGGACGTTCGATGTTTAACGAATACCTGTAGCGTTAATTTGCAAGTCGCTCGCTTCGATCGCTAATTCCGACTAGAGGTACACGCTAACTGGTTATTACTGAAAATTTTAATCACTAATCACCTTGTCTAGCGGGTATCCCGAACAAACTTCAACCCTCCCACCCTTGGCACCCCTTCTCGCGGAGGGTATGCGGTGATACTAATTGTTAGACTAACTGGAAGCGAAGGAAGATTTGGCAACGGTACGAAACTTGCCGCGATTGTGTCTCCTTGATCACTGGACTGTTATAACTGTGTAGTTTCTAATTTTCTCGTCCTGGAACTCTGACTCCGCGTCCTCTTTAAGTTATTCGACGTGCCTGCTCTGTTTCGCGCGCGTTCGCTCCTCGTTTTAAGAATGAAAACTCTTGTCAGCGTAACGCGTACGTTTCGTTTGCAGACGACACGACGATACGGATATTTCCACGCAACGCGTGCTCGCGTTTCGGTCCGAATTCGGCCACCCTTAGGAGACATCTGCTCGAGGTAGATAGACTTGAACCCGCATAGGCGAACGTTAGTCATGCCTGATATGGCGCAGTAATTATTAAAGGAGAGACGTCGAGTCGAGTCTCGAAACGAAAGATTCGTTTTCCACTTAAGAAATGGACAGAGCCTGCTCTTAACGCGCGCAAAAAATAATAGCAAAGGACATTTCGAATTTAGCGAAAAGCATAAAAAATAACGCCGGAGAAGTGCTCCGAGCGGAGACCTTTTTTTACAAGTTCTTCCCTCGCTTTGGGATAAGAACAGTGGGACGATGCACTTTATCTTAAATGCTTCCTCGGGATTCCCATATTTTTTATTGGAGGGCCGCATCAAAGTTGTTTCAAGGGTTCCGCGCGTTTTAACAGGTTCCTTCTGTCTTATTGTCTTCGTTCGCGCTGCTTCTGTTTTACTCCTGTCGGTCTGCGGATCCTCTTATCGCCGCGTTACCGTTTTCATCAAAATTAATGAAGATAATTAAAGTATTCGGAGAAAAATAATGGTCCAATCCGAGGGGGGGAACGGTGTCATTTTCTTGTAGAAAACAGTCGAATCGCCGCAGAAGTTGTTAGCTTCGATGAACGTGGTTCAGCTTGGAGATGGCCGATAGGATCGAAGATGCTGCGTCTCGTCGAGTCTCGTCGAGTCTCGTCGTCTGTGAACGTTCTCCGTTTTCGTTAAAGGAGAACGATGCGCATTTTCGAAAGTAATACGAGCGCTGGTATCGAGCGGTTACCGTAATCTTAACGGATCGAATGTTTCCGTAATAGTAGTTGGGAGGGTCGCTCGACGCGGATGAGAAAGCAATCGAACTGTCGCCCGTGGACGTTACGATGGTCTGTTACGTCAGAGGAAGTAGGCCGTAAATTTCATGATCTTATTCAGGGCGACGGTGGGACATCGACAGGACGATGTAGACTGGCAGCACGATGCTCGATCTTTCACGAGACGCTGCTTCCCCGAATCTTTTCTAGCGTGACAGTTCAACGATCGTTGGCGTGAGAAGGAATAAGAAAGCGCTGGACGTATCGCTTCGTCGGATCCAGTTTATTCAAGTTATGCCTTGGATTTCATTTCTCCAGCTTCGCAGCTACCACCTCGGACGTAACGCTGCTCGATTCACCTACATTTCCGTGTCCGAAAATTGCTCGGGAACGGGCAGAGATACGGGTTCGAGGTGGAGCTGGTAAGCGTTCGAGAATTTTTCAGTACAATTTCGAGGAACTTTCGCAACAGTTTATGGAACAATATGTCAAATAATGTATCGCGCGCATAAGAAACCGTGTCGGTTCGCGCGAGATACATAAACTGTAGATAAAGCACGTTTTCAGACGAAATCTCGCCCACCCGCAATATTTTTCGAAACACGATAAGAGAGCCGTACGTTTCCGTAGAGGGTAAAAATCGTGAGAGCGAACAAGATCCTCGAGGCCTCCGAACAGAATTTTCTTCGACGCGCGTTAAGTATCGTTCGAGTCTGCTCGAGATTAATGCGTCGAACCATCTCGGAACGGGAATCGTCTGAGCGCAATCGAAGATACAAGACTGCAGGTTGCTGGCACAGGCAATAAGTTCATTACCATTTATCGCTTCGAAGTTTCCTTCAAGCGATGGTACAAGCAACTACGTTTTCGGGAGAACCGCTAACGACCCGAATTTACGCACAGACATTAAACCTGTCCGGAAGTTTACATATGGTAGGCGCAGGCGGTTGTTGAGATCGTGTATTACCATCGAACTAGTCTTTAACCAACTTATTATTTATCGTTTCATTGATTAGCGAACGAAATTACCGTTCTACCCAAAAATTACTGCTAATTGCATTAAATGCATCTCATTCTCTCCGTCTCCCTTCTCGATGCAATCTCGAATTTCTTCAATTTTCGAAACCACGTGTGCAGAGCGTTCTGTTATCCCTGAGAAAAAAGTTAAGCGGTGATTCACGAAACCGAGATGAGACAAGAATGAAGAAGAACAAGATCGCCTTTGAGATTTGCGTCTCGGCGAGGATCGACTTCGTACATTCGTCAAGTAGACGTAGGCTTGTAAAAATTCATTGGTAAACGTGTAACGGAAATTTCGCGTCGATGCAGCAAGCAGTCGCTTCGTACTCACGCTTCACCTTTATCACGAACCCGCGTTTCCTCTCGAAGAAGTCTCAAACGGAGCTTTGTTCTTCCGATTGTCATTTTGGCTTCTACGGTCGCTCTGCAAGTTTTCCGTCAACCGTTAACGAGCACCCAGTATACGCGTTCGTTGTACTCGATCGGAATATATTTGCCCATAAACAGTCTTGCAACTTCTCGGGAATTCCAGTTGCAAGAGACAAGCATGTATATCGCTATTCACGTGCTTGGAACTTGTAAACGATATCATCTCGTATCGCAAAATATCTCGACCATCGAACTACGGGAATGTTGCTGATGGTTGCAAGAATAGTAGGGTCGGTAGTGTACGCGGACGAACACGTACCAGAGAATACCCATGGAATCGTAAAGACAAATAAACTGGGTTGCACCGAAATTCTACCACTTTGGATATTAGCGTTTTGGATGTTAGCGTTGGACACGCTCTTGTTCTTCTGTTGCTACCGAGGATTTGGGTCGAGGAAGAAGCTAAATGTTATTCGCGGAACGCGTTACTTCGATGGGGTCGTAAAAATGTTTACGAACTACATCAATTTCATTTCTTTCGCGGGACTTTAAATTATACGCGGACGTTGAAAATTGATCACGGAATTGTGCGTCGTGGAAGTTTTCAGACGGCAGACTGTTAGCGTACAAAGGCGCGGATAGCTGTATATCGATACTTTACCCGTCCGCTCGAAAGCCCAGGAATGTCTCTCTATAAACTTGGCAATGACCCGTCAAACTCCCCGCGATATTACGAATTTCAACTATTTTTCCGAACTTTTCATCGTGTTTTCCTTCCCATCGTGAATTTCCTACGACTGCGCGGTCCCCCGATATTGCGCTTGGATTTCTAAAGAATTAGTTCTCGTCCCCGCTCCGTTAAAACAGTGGAGCGTGGTCTGAACGTTTATCGTCGGACGTGGAACAATCCTCGAAATCGCCCTTCCGGTTCGCGGCTCGCGAACTTGGGAAATTTCCTTCCGCGAGCTGAAACGAACGGGACGCGTGGACATTTTTGTTTCGTTGAAGCGTCCTGCGGTAAACGCGTGAAATATTAAAACAACTCGACGTCGGTTCGGCTGTTAATAGGTGGAACAATTGTTGGTGTACGACATTCCAGAGAAGTGGCTCTTTCCACCGGCGAAATGTAGTGGCAACGTAACTCGTTGGTCGATGCAAAACGGAATAAAGTATCCTCTGTTTCTGCGGTATTCCCAAGGAAACTTATTACCGTACAATCGTGTGCCCGTGGATACAATTCATACAATATCCTCCCCGCGGTTGAACGCAAATGCTTCCCAGCGTACGCCTCGGCTCGTACGCTACACCTTGGCTACCGCATAAAAGCGGCACGTGTACTACGTCTATCGTGTATCGTACGAGTAAGTGGTATACTTACATAAATTGAGGGACACCGAGGAAAATTCGCCCCCCCCCGCCTACCCCCCTCGCTGTTTCCGCGTTTCCTTTCCCTGCGCCCGCTTCAGTTTCCACGGCGAATACTTTTCTAACATGTTTGCGAATAAACAAAACGACGGTAATCCCAGTGAACCGCTCGTGCGTACGGAGCCTCCTTTGTCGTGAGAACACCGTTTACCCGTTTCAATATCAGTCTGTAAACGAGATCTCGGGGGACCCGAGGGGCTCTCTGAATTTTTCTACAGCCGCTCGCTGAATTCCATTACGATATGACTTCAGAGCACTGCTGCGTCGCGAGGATTGCAGCGAGCATCGCAATGTAACCCGCGATTCGAACGATTACATCTCGCGATCGCGCGTATCTCTAACGAACCCTGCCATCGACGATTAGCCTTGGCCGATTCTAAGCTTCTTATCAATTCCCACGTACGTAGCGACCTCGATGCGTTCGATTGAATTCCAGACGCGAAAAATTCGCCCCGTAAAGTCGAAGAAATGTAAATGGCGTCACGTCGGATCGCTCTCAGAAAGTTTCCCGCGAGCTGGAAATCTCTTTCTTTCTCGACGGAATTAAACGCGCCCCGGCAACGAGGAGGGTCTCCGTTCCGGCGATGGCGGACGGGAAATCAGAGAGCTGGACACGCTGATCACGTACAGTGGCCGGGACAATCTGCTCGTTCTCCTCCCGTCACGTTTGACAGTTTATGTCAGCCGCATCATGTGTCTACACGTGATCTTCCTCTCTAACTTCGGCGAGATGTCAATCACGCCCGTTCCCCGGGTATTCGTTTCCCAATTTCGAGTCTCTTTAACGAAACGCGCCTTTAATATTCAATGAAACTTTCGCGAGGGATCTACGTCGAACGACGTCGCGATTAGACGATTCTCAGCGATCGATTTCGCAAACGGGACCGTGGATCGAGCCTCGTTTCGCGATCTCGCGACAGAGACGCGGGAAGCGACAGGAAACGGAACGACATCGACAAAGTGAAACTTTTCGAACGAGCGGGCTTACGCTTTTCAGTTTCGCTCATGAAATTCAGACCCACTTACGACGAAATATTGGTATTACCTGTCTGGTGCACAGCGAGCGAACGATTTCGCGACCCTACGCCACCCCCTTGACACCCCTGCCAGTCCCGTACAAAAGCGGTAAACGCGACGGACAATCGGGGGGTTGCTGGTTTCAAAAACGTTCCCCGCAACGCGTTCCGCTGGAATCGAGGGAACGACAAATACAAAACAACGATGCGTCCTCGCTGGAGGACCGCCGTGATTTTTCAAGCGTTTCGCAACGGATGCCCCGTTGAGCAACGCTGATACGACTGCCAACAGATTAATGCTAATTTACTCAATATTTACGCTGCTCCTCGACGCCAATGGCCTCGCAACATATTTCCATTGTTTTACTCCGGCGTGTCAATATTGGATAGTGCCGGGAATGGACTATCCGGATGTTTGCTACGGTAGTCCGCGTATACGCCTCAAAACGTGGCTCAATATTGTACGTACACGCGAAACCTTGGCCGCTCGATATTTTTTTTCTCGTCCATCAACGTTGAGTTCATACGGGGAAGGATTGGCTCGGCCAATAGAGACGTGATTACCCTCTGCCGGGATTTTTTATACCGATACCCCGTCGCTCGGTTCGATTCCGTTCTATTCCGCGATGGTCACGTGCTTTTTACCGCGTATTTACGCGAATCGATGCGCGGAATTCATTTTCTAGGTTAATAAGGTTAACGAGCGCGTATTATTGAATACTCCCGGCGGTATTTCCCTTTTCGTTTTCCCGCTATAGAAGGACGTGTGTCGAATTTACATAAAAATCTCAACCCCTTTTTCCACTCAATGTACTTCGCGTAGAAATTTCAACATAAAAAGAATAAAACCCGCTACATATTCCAGGTTGGCTGAAAGCTCTTTTTATTACTCGCTTGATTTGCATTGTAAATTCGACCGCAGAAAACCCGCAGTCAGTTACTAAATGAGATTTTAATGTCGTAACGTAACGCTAACATGCGATTGCGTTCTAACAGCTTGCCACTATTGTTTCTTCGGTCTGTATATCCGGTTTTTACGAACGCGCGTCCGGGACTTCTTACGATTTCGAGAACGAACCCGTTATTATTTCCAGATTTTCATCGACGCACCGTTCGATTTAAGGAGTGGACGAAAATCAACAATACGCTCTCTCTCTCTCTCTCTCTCTCTCCTTATTATACGCATTAGATCGAACTGCCTTCGAGAAATGATAGCCACGCGTACACACGTACGTACAATAAACGTCAGCGTGATATATCGGACAGCGTTTCCAGAAATCGTTTAGAATTCAAGACGAACGTTTATTGATTACGTTTTCTTACTTCGACGCGCATACGTACGATAAATTGTTGACCGAATCTGATGCCGGGCATAAATTTCAGCAGAAATTTTGTATCGCTCGGAATTTATCCGCGCGTACGCGCGCCTCTGAATTTTACATTCGAAATGGCTTAAAAAAAGAAAAAAAGAAAAAAAGAAAAAAAGAAATTTCGCGATACTCCGCCGCAGCGGTGGCGGCAGAGAGAATGCACGGTGCGCGAGGTCGCGATCCGAAAAAGTCGACGAAGAACAGACGAAGCCGATTAATTTGCAAAGAGCGATAGGGAACTCGGTGCTTATAAGCACCTAGCTCCCTGAACACCTTCAGACGAGAAAAAAGAATACTTAACAAGTTCAGCAGGTCCCGAATTTTTTTTCGACTTCGTAGTATAACGCTCCTCGGGGGAGCCGTGGTAATTAGCGGGAAACGCAATTACGGGCATTTAATTAAAGCAAGTCGTCGTCGTCGTCGTCGTCGTCGTCGCACCCCTGCCTACCCCCGGCACCCTTCGCCCCGCCCCTCCGCCAAGTCGTCGGAGGTCGCGCCCTTAGAGCGCACTACCGAAATTTCAGCATTTTTTCAGTAAACGATATCTCGAGACACGACATTCGTGCCTGGCTCTCTAATTATGCGTCTGCAGCCCGTTCTTTTCATATATTTTTATCGTCCCTCCCTTTTTGTGTTCTTTTTTTTCTTTTTTTTTCGCATTTCCCGCGGTGCACTCAAGATGAGGCGGCGGAAAAGAAACGCCTGGCTGCCACACCAATTTCAATTCGCCTGAAAAATCGTTCGGCTCGGTTTTGTCGTTCTCGTTAACGCGAGGAACGAGAAGTACCTTTTTTTTTTTTTAGTTTTTACCCGACAGTGATGCTAACTTTCGATAGATAATATGAATTATGCAAATTACAAATTTCGATTGCAATTGATAGAAATTGCAATTGGTTGAAAAGTTCTTCTTTATTTGGAGGAGAAAGTCTACATTGACTTGCTTAGGCTATCTGGGTAAAGTTGGTCCAACGTAACCAAACCTAACCAACGTAACCTAACTGAACTCAAACGTAATTAAACTATACCTAGAACACTGGCAGCTGGATGATGCTGGTTTGGTTAAGTTGGAGGCAACTTGAGCGTCCAACTTAGCTAACGTAACGAACGCAACATACCCCAACTTAATCTTAAGCTAAGCGAATCTAACTGAACCCGATCGGAGTCATTCTAATCAAAATGTGTGCTGTGTCGTATGCAATTTATTATCGTGATGTAAAACGATAGAACGTATTTCTTTGTTGCACATGATGCGTATCAAATTTATACAAATGCAGAATACCAATTAATGAACTATAACTGTGCGCTTTCAAGTAATATTAATTTTGCAACGCGAGTTTTATTTGAAAAAGACAATTTTTTCGCGTCGCGTCGTTTTTATCGGAGAGATTTCGGAGAAGGAACGGAAAGTCCATCATTTGATTTGCCCGTTCGCAAATTCCTGAAATTTGTCGAAGCTTTTTAGTAACGCTAATGTTCAAAGTCGCGATAAATTGTCATTTAGCGACCGAGATTATGGATACGAGCATGCAAACACCAGGATAATAGAGTATTACGATAATTACGAATGTTATTCATGTTGTTAAGCTCCTGTAAAGCTTTCTCTTTATTCTCAGGCTGAAAGCTACGAATAAAAAGCGATTCCTATCACCCACTCTGCAAACATCAATTCTGCACATTAATTAAAGGATACTGTAATGGATATATATACATTATACCGTACCGTGAATTAGTTGTTGTATTTATTCGAGACTAGACAGGCTTACTTTCTTTTTTAAACGACCACGGAAACATTTGACATTTTTTACGTAATACGCTGCACAGTGGTTAGTTTTGTTGGCGCACAGCGTGACACGTACCACACAGCGTAACCTAACCCACTTAATTAACATGGTAGGACGGATAATTTAAAAAGCGAGTAGTTTATTGTCTGCGAACATTGTCTTAATTCATTGAACTGGTGTAATTAAGATCCACGGATGATAACGCATCGTCACATTGGTAACAAGTTCAGTAGTGAGCGGCAGCCTAGTCTCATGCTTATAACGCTAACGGAGAAGTGGGAGGCTCAGGGAAAACGGAGTATGTAACACTCCAATTAAGCTGAGGCATCAGTCTACAATGTCTAGAGTACTGAGCTTCACAATGAAGCTCTCCTGATGCCAGACACTGTAACGAGTTGTAACGTCATAATGCCAAATACCGTGTGCCGGTTCTCGAAACGTTTTCCTCCTTTCCCCGTGAATTCTTCTTTGATCTCCTTCCGTTCGATGAAAAATCAACAGTGGCTCGTAAATACAACTAATTAGCGAGCGACGATCTTCTTTTAAAGGGCCGTTGACTGGGAGAAGAAGGAAATGAACGTGGAATGCACGCGTACAGCGATTCGGACGCTTACAGATCCGAAGCGCATCTCCCTTTGCTTCATTTTAATAAAATGCGCTTATAATAGAGTCGAAGTTCGTGTAACGACGTGTACAGAGCATTTAAATTCATTCCCCTGGCGATTGGGCTCGAATCGCGATTCATGTAGAACGCGACGAATGAATTTGTCGTAGCTTTTGTCGGAGTACAGACTGTTTTCGATATATAACGTGTTATATTTGTACTATTTAGTATTTCACTGTCACGGTATCTATCTAATAGAACAATCGATCAGAGCCGTGGGCGATAATTAATTCCCCATCAATGTCTATTATTCCATTTAGCAGCGAATTCGTAGAAATTTCGAATCCTTTAGAGAACGTGTACGATTTACCTGTCTAAACTGTTGATTGTTTCAATTGTTAAACCCCGTTCATTAGCGAAACCAAAGACAGAGCGATTGCTGGCCACGCGGTTACGCTCGCGCATTCGTCCGAAGCAGCGGGATATTTGTTAACGTTTTTAATGAAAAAGTACGAAACGTTCGGTTCGATTGCTTTGAACCGGGTTCGTCCGTCCTTGTCCTGTACAAAAGGGAAATCCGCTTAAATTGTCAAAGCGAGGAGACATTTGTCAGCGGCCCGGCTGGCGTTCATCAGCGCTTCTTATCTTACAGAAGAAGAAAATTTTCGAGGAGGCAGGGAGACAAAGTGCTTTTTAGTGAGTCGTTTCGAGGATTAACGTTTCGCCAGTCACGATGGTTTCGCTGAGACGAAATTTTTCCAAGGACTCTCGACGCGGAATCCAAACCAGCCACTCGAACAGTCTCAGAAATTTATTTTCCTTTTTTTTATCATTTTCCCTTTTAGTTGTACTCCCCTCTACGTAGCTCTCGCGTGACAGAAACCGTGCTCTGACATTTCAACAAATTTCAACGCGTACCCTGCGCTTCTTTATCCCCTGGCTTAAATTATTGTCATTTGATGCACGAGTAACGCATTTAATTGTAATCGAAATCGACTGGACGATAATATCGGAGCACAAAGTTCACAGTAAATTCTGCACGTTCAGTTTCACGTGTAAACGACGTTCGAGGGTATCGTGCAGCAACTTTCGCCAGTGTGTACCTAGGACCTTCTTTAGTATTCAATAGATAGGGTTAATGGAGGAGTTAAACAGAGAGTTTAGGCCTCGCAACTATAGATGCTACTGTCACGTCTCGGTTCTCGAGTACCTAGGCGCGTGACGTTAAAGGGATCTTGCTCCGTTTCCGGTCTACCGATTATGCCTCGTGCATTACGCGGAGGGACGAGGCAAAGCGAGGTTATGCGCGACGATAAGTAGGAAAAATAAAAGACGAAGGCTTCGTCTCGAGATCGACAGGGTTCGCGTACAAATTTTCGCAGTCGCGTATAATCCCTCAGCCGCTAGGTAACACTTTTTCGGTTCGAAGCAAACAACTCTTAACCGACGACGAAGTTTCTGTGAGCTTAACCATTTTCGTTGTTTCTGGCCTGAAAGCGCTGTTCCATTCGGATGCGCTTTTATTTTTCATCGCGCGAGAGCCGAAAGTGAAGAGAACAGGGATTAAATTCACGCGTTAGACAACGAGGTTGCTATGTCGGCCATAGTTTAAGCAACGCCGCTGCCTCGCGATCTTTCTTAACCCTCGCCTGCTACGACAACTTAAAAAGAACTAGCGGAGATAGCGGCGGGCTTATTTCGCGGCAGAAAACCCGTGCTTATTTCGAGGCAATACTATAGTCCCGTTGAAAAGTTCCAAAACTGTTCTCGCCAGCGGAGAGGAGACGTTGTCGCGAGCTCTCGTCGAAAGTGCTTCGAAGGGGGCTAGACTACGGAATTTCGTAAACTTTGACAAAGCCGCGCGAAAAGAAGTACTTCCGGTTATCGTCGAGAAATTAAAAATCAAACTTCCCTTTTACGCTCGCGAATAATTTACTTTCGTTTAAATTAAAGATCGCGCGGTCACGTTTGCGACGAGCAACGCGTCCCTCGTCTTAATTCATAGGCATTCTCAGGACTCGAGGTCCGCGCTACGAGCAAGGATTATTGATAGATGCAATTTGCATACTGCTCCACGGACGAAAGTCTCAGCACGGAAACGCTAATGTTGATAACTCGACGGAGAAACTTTTTATCTCGCTGGCGAGAGGATCAACATTTACGGTCTGTCGGACAACTCCGTTTTTATGCCAGTTTATATAGTTCCTTTTACTGTCTCGAATACATTTAATAGCGACGCTGAAATTATGGGAGGCGAGTAATTAACGTCCGATTAACCGATCAACCTCGAAATTAATTTATTGCTGCTTTTAACGGTTAGGAAAACCGTAACTCGTTGAATATTCTAAAATGTACAAAGACAACGATGACCCGCAGAACTTTTTCCTGATATTCGTAAGAATGTAGAGCAGTGAAGAATTTGTTACTCGATGCCAATGGTGACTCGCTGTCTCTCCTCATCGCGCATTTTTCCTTCGGATATATCGGTTTTTTATGCAAATCGCCATTTCCATATGGAATATTATTCTTTGGCGTCGAATATTTCCTTATCCAAAACATAAATTCATCCTCTTCCGAAGACGCTTTAGCTCTTTTTACCATTTCTACGGCAATTCGTTCCGTTTCAGCCTCCCTGTCACGTGACGTTGCGAATGCAAATAATATTTGCATATCTTGTCCTTAGTGCGAAATTAATGGGGAAAGTAGTTGCGAGCGACACGGCCAGTTAGGAAATACGAGTTTTAATCACACACGGGGAAATAATTTCACGTATAAACGTCGAGGGATCGACATTTCCGAGACTTTTACAGGTGACACCCATTATCTTCCATAATCTTCGCTTGGCATTTCGATGCTCATCTCATTAAGCTCTTCTCTACGTTTCATTTCCTCGTCCACTTTCACTAAACCGAGCGACGCGCAGTTTCAAAACATCCAGACTCGTCCTATGCGAAGCGCATGAATAATTAACCGAGATACATAGCTGTTCCGCTTGATTTATCCGTGATTTCATAAACTCGGTACAGTTTCGTGGTGTAACGAGAAACTGAGATTTCACCGCAAGGCGATGCGTGTCGCGAACAATTCCTCGCTGCGCGTCGTAACGTAAAAATCGTCGAGCACACACGTCGACCGTCGAAACCGGAAAGTCGAAAGAAATCAATGATCTAATTTCCAGGGTCCAGAAAGAAACGAGATCGGTTGGAATTGGCAGAAGAAGCGAACGAACGGTGTGGATCCTCGCGGAACGGTTCCCCTTGGTCCTTTTTCTCAAAGGTTAGAGGTGGAAGGAAACAAAAGTGCGCAGTATTTATAAAGAATCTTAACGACTCTGTAATTAGTGTAATTACCGTTGGCACCGGCCACTTAAAAGCTCGCGTAGTCTTAATGACTGTGTCACTCGAAACGCTCCCCATAATTCCTTCTAATATACCCTGTCTAGAAAAAGGCGGGAAAGGGGTAGGAAAGTAAAAAAGTGGCAGCGCCAGTGCAGTATCTAGATCGAAGCTGCGAACGAGGGTCCTCTTCGACGATTGCCAGCCAGAACGGATTACCCCTAATCTCTGACATTAGCTCCCTTTTTGCGTCGACCGTGCTTTGCACATTTCTATGGGAATATGTCTCAATTTACTTTCCGCCGTTCTTCTTTTTTTTTCCCCCCCTCCTTTCGGCCCTTTCTCCTCTCCTTTGCAGACGTTCATCCGTGAATACCTGAATACAGAATGGCGGGAATAAATCTCCGTAAGACTCGTAGTAAACGAGAATTCCTTGGATGGCGCTAATTAGAAAATCGTATTAAGATAGGGTTGAAAGGTTCGCTCTTTTCTTTCGTTGATATCCCATTATTTCGAGATGAATCGCGCGCCATTTTAATTCATACGTTCGTCGCGGTCCTCGCCTTACTTTACTCCCCGATTTAAATAGAAACGATCGCGTCCCGATTTCCAACCTGCCCAGCGATCGGTGGAAATTCAATCGTCCACGGTCTCCAGAAAATCAATAGTTTCGAACGATAGCGAGTGACACACCGTGAGATACATTGTCAAATGTGAGTACTACAGATTCGATAACCTAGGCTGACGTAGTATCGGTCCGATAAGCATCAATCACCAAGTGGAGTTGAACGTGCTTATACAATTGACAGAGCAGTTTAGCCGTAGACGTAGATTGAAAATGCGTATCGCTCTTGCGAACAGCGAACCCAGTCGCAGGACACTTTTCTGAACATCTATGCAGAACCTAAAGAACCAGACCTTGACTTACGAAACGATTCCGCGGCTCGTTTGGCTCGGGTAATTGCATCAAACTATCGCAACGCGTATTAATTCGCTCGAACAGAACGGACGGAGAGAGTGACGGAACGAGGATAATTTCATCCGCGGCGTTACATAATTACAGATATTAGACCGCGGATAATAAAAGCGACTTTTAACGGCGTAATTGGCCAATTAGCGAATTACATCAGCGCAACGCGAACACGGGGCATCGCGCGGATTTGAATTCGAGTCTGCTTGCCTAATCCGAGACATTAGGTAACCGCGGAACGCCTCTACGTCTCGAACGACACGTGTGCGAGAACGATCTCAGCCGCCGAAAAATTTGTACATCTCGCTCCTTTGACTCCGTCATAAATTCCGAGCGACGGCGAGAGCGGTGTCATTGGTTTTTATGGCCCCTACGTTTATATAACAAATCGACAGACCGAAATCCGCCGCGGTGAATATCTGATCGGTTGGCATTACGCAGAACGCGTGGAACTTTCTGCGCTCGATTTGCATACCCCGCTGAAACTGGTATTCTTCTAAAGCGGGAATCGTATGCGACTTCAAATAGATTAACATGATTTTGTCATTTAACTAAGTTATCAAGTTCGTTCGGTTATTAATCGAGGAAGGGAAACGAAAGGACCGCGCGAATTTGCATTTATGAAAGTACGAGTGTCGCTCGGATCGACGAGACGTACGACTGTCATCCTTTTCGCTGTTGCAAAGCACGCTAAGGCGCGCGTATCCTCCGTCGTATTTTAAGTCGTACACCGTGTGGTACATTTATAGGTTTCGAGAGCTGAACGATAATAATATCGTCTATTTCTCTTATGAATGAGTTGACAGACCGATTGAATTGTTGGAGTAATTATGTCACTTGCACGTGACATTTCCGGTTATTGGAAACAGTACGTCGTCATTGATGACATTGATTGTTTTGTATATTATATGTAACTGCCGAGTTTGTGGAACACGGCTCGATTTTAAACCGTAAAACCGTGCGAAGGTATTTCGATGGATTGAAATAATTTCTAGCGCACTTTTTTCTCGTCGAATGGAATTCGACGATGGGACAATACAGTTTTTGATCGTATCGATTTCTGAACGTCTTCAAAATACGCTCGCGATGCGACGTGGTGCTTCAGCTTAGCAGAGAAGTTTGGGGGTTTTTGCATTTTCTCAGTGAAAGGAGTGTGGGGCCACGGTGTATAAAAACCGTCCAACCTTTCGTTTTAGTCACATTTCGATTCTATTCCTTAATCCACGAACACCATGAGAGCCTTCGTAGTAAGTAACATATCTTTCGATCGAGCAAACATTCTTCAACTTCATTCAACGATAAACTTATCATTCTCACGAATCACGTTCTCCTTGTTATCTTCTCTACGCTTAAATTCACGGTTTTCAGTGGCAACATATTGTTTTCAGGCTTCTTTACTCGTCGTTTCGTTGATCGCCGCTAGCGCGAGCGCATCCGTGAAGAGGCTCGAGAAACGTGGTCTCATCGCCGGTAATGGCAACTCGCACGGCTTCGACGAATCCGGAGGAGTAACATCCCAGGTTACTTTCGAAGGACAGGGCGCTCCATCTAGCTCGCAGTACCTGCCGCCTGTGTCTTCGGTATCGGTCATTAAGAAACCGTATCCAGTCTCCTCTGTTTCCGTTCCAACTTACAACGTTCAATCCGTTCCATCGTATTCCAACTCTTTACCAGCGCCCAGCTACGGCGTCCCTGCCTTAACGCCAGCACCCTCTTACAACGTCCACGTCCCAGTACCGTCCTACACCCCTTCTGTTTCGGTACCAGTTCCATCCTACGCCCCTTCTGTTTCGCTACCGGTTCCATCCTACACCCACTCCGTTTCAGCGCAAGTCCCATCTTTCAGCGTCCCCGTCGCGGCGTCCGTTCCATCTTATTCGGGTCATGTATCCGCTCCGAGTTATAGCGGTTCCGTTTCGCTACCATCCTCGTCCTATGGAGTTCCTAGTCTCTCGTCGGTGCCAGTTTACAGCGCCTCCGTTCCGTCGCAATCTCTGGCCGTACCACAACCAGTCTCGGTCGGGTCCAGCGTGAACAACGGAGTCAGTGTGGGTCTCGCAAGTGTTCCTAGCACCTCTTACGGTGTACCAAGCGCCGCTGTCAGCTCTGTGCCCTCCGCCAGCGTCTCGTTCACCTCGGCTAGTTACAAAGTCCCATCTGGCTACGCTCCTGAAAGTGGACTCTCCGCTGGACTTTCGGTGGGTCAGTTTAGTGTGCCGAGCAAATCTTACGGAGTACCCAGCCCCGTTGTCCACGGCGGTGGACTCGCCGCGGATTACTCCGTTGGATCGGTAGGATCGGTGTCGTCCTCGCATAATCTGGGCTCGGACACTTCCTACGATGTACAATCGACCAGTGTGCAACTGGAACAGGACAACGGATACTCGTATCCAGTACCATCGAAGAAGTTGATCATCTAAGTCGGGCTCGTAGTACCGCTACTGTCTAGGAAATTAGAAACTTTGCGGCCAAGTGCAGGTTCTCGCGTAAGCAGCTCGAAGAACGATAATACGAGAAGTGTCGATAACTGTATTAAGAGTATGTCCGGCAGATGAGTCACGTAACTCGTGATTCTAGTACAATTCTTGTCACATAAACGCTGTAACACGGTAACTGTTGTCAATCATCGATACGTATGAAATAAATAAGCCACTGTAACAATTTTATTCGCGTTTCAACGGGAAAGTTGCTCCAACTTTGACGCAACATTTCGCGTTCTTCCTTCTCACGCATTAACCGCGAGAATATTCTTGCACGACGAAAGAGGATGAAGTCGATTCTCCTAATGGTGTATCTTGAACAGTGCAACGTACCAGCTGAATTCCGCGGTTTGAATCGATAAAATTCAAACCAACTCCCCGTCATCGAGCCGATACAGACGCGCGATAATGCAATAAACGTCGACCCGATCGTTAGCCACGACAAAGCACGGGCAGCTGCGTTTATAACAGTGAACAATATCGCATAATTATATGATGGCTGACACAGAGCGTCCTAATACCCGCGCGATATCGTTTAATTAATAATTTCAAGCAACTCCTTCTTTCGCGAGAATCTATCGATTGCGGCTCGTGAACGAGATCCGTTAATGAGAATGCAGGCATCAAGTTCGAAGAGCTTCACTTTGTTATTCGGGTGCGATTATTATGGGACGTTGCATTATTGCTTAGAACGGAGCATGAATTGGCAATTTGAAATGCGCGGAACGGCAGAAGCTAATTGTAAACATTTATCTAACGTGAAGGATTTAAGGGCACTGTAAATTTATTCGCAAGAGCCTCGCTTAATTACACAGATTCCAAAGCATCATTAGTACCCTCAGTATTTAAGCTGCACTGGAGAAGACGGGAGGTCCTAGTTTCTTCTATCTTTAGCAGATTTTGGTGTATTAATTGTTGCGTCCGACCGTTTTAATGAAACCAAAATTAATTGCTAACCAATTTCTTTGCCTCTACGTACCTTCGCCAATACAAACCGCAACATCATTACAATTTAATGTATGCGGTGTTTTTAAAGACCTGCTTTCCCGTTGTTACAAATTCTTGATTTCAGCAGCCCGCGCGACTGCAATACAGCGGAGAGAATTATTGAATGCTTAATGCTGAAAAAGCGAACGGGGAGGCGAACGATGCTCGAACAGCGGATGTACTCGCGTGCACCTCTTTCCACCGCGTACCAAGAATAACAAGGTATGCTGATTATAAAACGTACGCAATCTGAAATACGTTTTCTTAACTGCGTCGACCCTCTTGAAGCATCAACGTTCGCTCGTAGCCGCGGACGAGGAACGCGCGTCGAGGTCTCGCGCTTCACACGCGGTCCGAAATAATGCGTAATGTAGCAGAAGTGAAACTGAAAAATTGTCACGGTAACGAGCGTAATCTGGGACGGGGCGGCGTGCGCCGTGTAAAGTGTTAATGACACGAAATGAAAACGATTCGTCTAGGAGCGGTGAATCACGCCCGTTGAAACGCACTAACCCGTCCGTGCATTTAATTGCGACAACGCGGCAGCGCGGTTCGCGAATCTGAATTTTTGCTCCCACTTTATATCGGTAGTTAACGGGGATGATATACGCGGGCAACGCTTACCCGACGGTGTCCACCAGCTTTTTGTAATCGGCCACTGGCTTAAGCCGTAGCCACTCACTCAACTTTTATACCGGTCCGCGAACCCGCTATTTACGATCGCTGTTCCGCGGCATCGCTAAACGCCGTTGTTTTCTACTTCGCAGCCTGACAAATCGCAGGCTACCCCCGACTCTTTCGACGTTCCTATTATTCCGTGACAGAGCCCACGGTCTTCGCAAAAAACTCGGCGAAAGACACTTTTAGAATGATTCTAAATCTCTGCGTTGATTTTTCTACGCGCTCTGAGCGCAAACTGATACTTTCCACGGAAGTCATGGAACTTTTGGTTTTGCGAAATGAAATTAGAAAGGAGAGTATGCAAGAACCGAACCCCATCATCTTGGCAAACACTCGGCAAAGGACACTTTTAGAATGATTCTAAATCTCTGCGTTGATTTTTCTATGCGCTCTGAGCGCAAACTGATACTTTGCACGGAAGTCATGGAACTTTTGGTTTTGCGAAATGAAATTAGAAAGGAGAGTATGCAAGAACCGAACCCATCATCTTGGCAAACACTCGGCAAAGGACACTTTTAGAATGATTCTAAATCTCTGCGTTGATTTTTCTATGCGCTCTGAGCGCAAACTGATACTTTGTACGAAAGTTATATAGCTTTTGGTTTTGCGAAATGAAATTAAAAAGGAGACTGTTCAAGAACCGAACTCATGTTCTTGATAAACTCGGAGAAAGACACTTTTAGAATCATTCTCGTTGATTTTGGTATACGCTCTAAGTGCAAACTGATACTTTGTACGAAAGTTATATAGCTTTTAGTTTTGTAAAATGAAATTGGAAGGATGACTGTGCAAGAACCAAACTCATGATCTTGGCAAACACGGAGAAAGACACTTTTAGAATGATTCTAAATCTCTGCGTTAATTTTTGTACGCGCTCTGAATGCAAACTGATACTTTGCACGGAAGTCATGGAACTTTTCGTTTTGCGAAATGAAATTAGAAAGGCGAGTATGCAAGAAAAGAACCCATGGCGTTGACAAATACGAAGAAAGACACTTTTAGAATGATTCTCGTTGATTTTGGTATACGCTCTGAGTGCAAACTGATAGTTTGCACGGAAGTTATGGAACTTTTCGTTTTGCAAAATGAAATTGGGATGAAGACTATGCAAGTCAGAGGTATCAAGTGAGATGAAAAAGAAGTTATAATGATTTGAATCTTTAAACTGTCCAATTTTCAGCGTTGAAACAATATTATCAGACCGTGCAAGCTTATGATTACAATCTAAGTTTGTGGGTCTCCAATATTGTCGGATGCAATTTATGAGTATTCATTGTGGATAAATTGCTTTATAAACGCTAGAACCAGTATTCTCGCGTAAAATGTCACTGCTAAAATAATAATCAATTGTATCGATACATCTACTTCTCGATATCTTCAAACTATTAATCATGCAAACAGAGAAAAAAGTAACGCGAATATCCGATGAAACCAGCGTGGTTATTATCGCGACCCTGGCATGAAAAAATTTATTATAAATTTTAATTCAGTTCGCTCTCCGCGATAAGTCGTTAATATTTATCTTTTTCTGCTTGCAGAAAATGTCCAGAATATGCTTTTTATGCGGAACGCCATTCACATTTTAGAACAGATCGCAAATAAATGAGACACACTGGTAGAAACGAGGCGCGCGTAGCGAAAAATAAATAAGATACACCCGTGTCTTGTAAATTGCGAGGCAATAAATCAAAGAATTTAAACTGTCTGCGGTAGACAATTTAATGACGCTTAGCTGTAAGAAATTGTCTAACAGTAAATGGTCGATTAACTTTTCCTTAAGTAAGCCCATTTATTAGAAGCCTTGTGTAGGTAGTGGAATACTAACTGGTTTTCTAACTTTGCTTCGATTGGCGATATTCTCAATCACTTCGCTTCGAGACTTTAATTATTTACACGCTTAAGAGAGAGAAGGTTTCCGAGTGAGAACTGGCTCTTTGGAAAATTATATCACTGTGCGAGATTTATGTAACGCTCGCAATTATTTTATCGACGCTGCGCCAGAACGTTCGCGTCTGATTAGTGGACAAGCGGAGCTTTCGTATTTTTCAGAATATGGAAAGTGAGGATATTTGAAAATGCGCCACCGATTCGTAGGGAAAAAGTTATGAATATTCCGTGGAAATGCAAAAGGCACGTAATATGAAATTCTTTTTGCGAAAGTGAAAATAGATTTCAGCATTTCGAACTTCGCAGTATTGATTTTCAATTCTAATTAAGGATCCTTCATTGCTCTCGGTGAATATTATACGTTCCGAAAATTTCTGGAACCAGTTTATCGGATATTCTGTATTTCCGCAATAAAAGATTAAAAGTTGGATATCGACAAAATTCATACGTGTTGCAAATTGTATGAGTTCGAGGGAGAAATACGTTACTGTTGCGATTAAAATATTTATGGAACACACGAAGAACGCAAATTATGCATGCAGGTTTACGTTTCAGAAAGATACTAAGCCTTTTAGAATTGCAGCCGCATTTGCTAGTATAAAAGGCTAATGGCTCGTGCCGGGTTTTATAAAAAATGACTAGGTTTGTGTATCGATCAAAAAACATGGGTGAAGTTAACATTTCAATATTTATCAACTGAGTGACAATATTTGTGATTGAAGACGGATAAATATTGAAAATTTTTCCGCTTTAATGTTTCCATTGTAATCAAAGCTACTGATATCGGAATTCGTGCCAATATCAAAATCGCATCCCGGATGGTGCTGCGAATTCAAATTTTCACATTGATCGATACGAACGTAACTTGTTATCAGGAAGTCCCTACACCTCTGACACTCAGATCTTCCGACCAATAGATGTCACTAACTGCAGCTACGGTATAGCAACCCAGAAGAATTCGATAAAAAAGCTTCAAAGAGTTGAATTTGTACAAATTTGAACGCAATTATATAAAAATTATAAATGTGTCTAACCACGTACACGTTTACTACTGAAAACCGATAGAAATTGAGGTAACAATAAAGAAACAACAGGTTTTAGTCAATGGTAAATGGTCCCTGTTAATTAAACATATGTATTGTTCGCAAAATGAACGGTATAATTTTCTATTTGGAAAAAGTTATTAAAATTTTTATAGAGTTACCATTCATTCTTACCGATCGACGTGTTTGCAACGGATATTGTAACGGAAAGCGTAAAACGGGCACAAAAATTCAATTATTTTTAAGGGCATCGAATATTACTGCATCGTATACGCAAGATAGTAGATCTGGTTGCAGCAATACGGGCGTTTTCGAGCCAGGCCACATGGGAACAAGTCGCGTTTATTGGTTGTTTTGAAACAGTAAAACACACCGTAAACATCACGTCACTTCGCACTCGTAAACAATAGATTGGTATTCGTGTAGGAATTATAGGACGGAACGACGGATAGGCAAATCAATTTAAATTTATTTTCAAATAAAAGCGGTACTACGCGAGTGGAATGCGCAAACACGAGTAAGTAGCGTTGAATGGAAAATAATTTGAAAATCAAAAGCAAACAGGCATTAACGCGTAAAAATAACGCGTTAAACGTCTAATATCTAAGCAGGCGAAGAACATTATTATTTAAATCGCGTGCTAGTGGGCGAAACTTTTTATAAAAGATTAGGTAGGCGTCGTGGTTGTATAATCGTATACATCGAAGGTATCACACGACGCGAACCCATTGTCTGTCGCCCAGTAATTTCCCATATTGCGGAAACGAGTTAATATATTGACAGGTGACTCGTCTTTCAATCTCATCCCAGGTCCAAAAGCAAATTACTCGACCAAAGCGAGGAAATAGCGAGGTCTGCATTGAGGGGGTCCTTCGTGTCCATGGCACGCGATGTCATATCACGTTATTGAGAGCTACTTGTCACTCCCTGCTTTGGCGTCATAGCAGGACAGGATGTCCATGCGGATCATTCAATTAATTCCATCTTTACTCACATAAATACCGCCGATAACCGTAGGAAAGTTCTGTACATCTAGTATTGTCACTTGTCATTAGAACACGATGTTGTGAATGCGAGGGATTAGTCACCTAAACAAGAGCGCGGGATCATTAATTGGTAGACCCAAAGCTGATGTAAAAGCGATATTTATTATAAAATCGTGAAGAAAAACGTCGCGCGACAGAATTTATCCAAACAGAGAATCAAATTCGGTCGATTTAATCGTAAAAATATCAAATCTGTATTTTCTATGCAAAAAATAGGCGACTGGAATTTTCTTTTCATTCCATTGTATCTTCAGGGCTACAATCTAGTTGAGGTTTAATCTGGTTAGGTAGCTGAAAATGAAACGAGGGCAGGAACGATATTAATCGGGATAGACGCTTGCAAATGTGATTTTTCAAAGAGCTTTTACTAGCCAGCGGATTCTACGTATAAAGTAACGTGCAGACGAATTGAGAATTTTGCGATTGCGTTTGAAGCCACTGTACAACCACACGTGTACCTATTACATTTAGATTTTCTGGATTTAAATTTCAAGCGCTGTGATTATCATTTCAGCGTTAGAATTATCAGCGCATTTTAGGATTGAGATAAAAAAACCATACCAATAATAGGAAACGAAAACGATTCGAACGTATACGAATGTACATTTTTGAATTCTTTATCTTTTACTGATATATGTACAGACCTATGCACAGGAACGTTGGACAATGGGCCTTTTCTATCGCATTCGCTGGCTGGCGCAATTTAATTTCGTTTGAGCGCGATATAATAGGCAGCGCGCGAGCCATTTAAGTGGCAGGGTGTTACAGATTATTGGCCTCGCGGATCGCGAGCCTTACACCACTTCTGTTAGGCGTTCATTTATAAACGCCACGATTCTAACAAAGACCCCGATCGCGATGCTCGAAGATAGTAATCGATGCTAACTCTCCTTCTCCCGAGCGTAATGCGTTCAGGGCGTGTGCAACTGTACGAGCATCGCTACTCGAAACCAACTTACCGCTCTATTTGTTCACCGTCCTCGTTAACTCGGAACAATGGCCTCTATGTTATTCGCGTACAAGGTTACGAAATCGTAAGAATGCGTGAAACTTGGCTCGAAAAAAAGGGAAAAGAAGAAGAAACACGCGAAGCCACGTAGAAGTTGGAATACTCGCGGTTACTTTAAAACGTCCTCGAGTCATACGTTTCATGACACGGCTACTGCTTTCGCCGTGTAATGTACTCGTGTCGAACCCGAAGGGAGAGAGAGAGAGAGAGATAGAGAGAGAGAGAGAGACGAAGGAGTCGAAGAGAAAAGCGAGGAAAGAGAGGAAATAGAAGACGAAGGATGCGGCTGTTGCATCCTGGCGGCGCAGGAGCGCATCAACAGGATCTCGCCGGACCGAGTTGCTCCTATCGTCGGTGGTGGGGATAAGAGCGCGAGCGGTGGGGGAAGAGTGGTAGGCGTGGTGGGGGAACGGGCCGTGGAGACGAGCGGTGCTCCCTCTGGCGAGTTTCTCGCGTCAGTCGAGCCGTGTGCCGCGTCGCGGTAGTGTTGTGTTTTAGTGCCGCGTCCCGCGTGTTCCGTCGAGCACCGATGACGCTTTCCCTGTCGCGATTATGAGCGCGGCGTGAGTTGAGTGGAATCAAGTTCGGTAAATTCTCTCGGCCCGATATGCTCACGAGGCAGTGAGGGGGAAGCAGCGCGCGATAAACCCGTACAACGAGGCTCGTTGTTCCCGTTGGACCGCGTGCTCGCCCGCCGCCGTGCTCGGCCTTTCCTCTTTCGGGGGAGTTTTCAAGGTTACGCTTTCAATACCGGCCACGAACGACGATCCGGCGATCGCTGCTTCTGCCTGCGGCTTAGGTCGTCCTCTGTCACTCGTGTGCATCGCACAGCCGCCCCATTGTTGGGGGACGTCGCACGGCTCCGATCCTCAAAACATCGCCGCTCGAATTTTCTACCCCGCGAGCAATTTCGATAAATTTTCATATCGCGACTTTCGTCGTCCGCTAAGTACCCGTCCGCTCGCCCGCTTATTATTGTTTATCGATACCGTTCGTATCGCGGAAACGACGAGTGTCGACGTTAAACGGGGAACAGTGTTGGAACGAGATTCGCCAAGGTTGAGGAGGAACGTTCGCAGGGTGGAGAATTTTTGTTTACTGTCCAGACAGAGAGAGAGAGAGAGAGAGAGAGAGATAGAGATAGAGAGAGAGAGAGAAAGGGAGCAAGGTGAATCGTCTGTGATCGAAACTTGATGATGCTCCTTTGACGTCTTCCGTGTCGGAACGTAAATAGCACGCGTATATACGCGAGTAAAGAGCGAAAAGGGTGCGAGGTTGAACAAAAGTGCTCCGATTGAAAGCGATCGTCGAAAGTCGATCGAGTGCGGTGACGGGGGGAGGGATACACACCTCCCGTATTCGTTAGATGAACGATTAAAACGGGAGTAACGATCGTAATTTAAAGTGGCCGGATCGCGGCACGTGCAGTAGCCGCGGAGTAGATCCCGATCGCGGTGCTACGATTTTTCACGGTCCCGAGCCGCGGTTCGTGAAATAGATCGAAGCCGGGCCGGGGACACGGAGTACAATTAACCGGGGTTTTTCTTTGAAATAGTCGGCCGCGACGGGAGTTGGAACGGAGCGCGGTTTAAAGGCGTCCGAGAGGAGATCGTATCGACGCGCGTCGGAGCGGTTCGATCGTCCGCGCCTCGTAATGAGCCGGGGCACCGCACGCTGAAGATCGAACGTGACCGGTGCAGAGTACGCCCGCGGCCGTCGTCCACCGTCGGTACCCTCGGAGGAGAGCCGTTAATCGAGGCACCGCGGCCGTTACAAGAAAAAGCAATCGGGGCCCGCGATCGTTTCAGGCCGGGCGTTCGATAGCGAATAATCCTGGTGGCAACGCGCGCGAGACTCGGCTCTCTCTCTGGCGAAGACGTCGATCCGCATTCTTTCGAAGATGTCGCGGCGCGTAGTTTCGAGACGGAGCGCGTGAGCTGGCGGCGGCGGCGGAGAAGGACAGACCGAGACCAGATCGGAAGGAACGGCCTAAGGGGGACCAGGGGCAGACGAGAAGAGAGCGGCGGGGGCGCGCGATAAGGCCCTCGCACTCCTCGCTACCGACAGACATGACGATGGCCAGCAACATCGTGGTCGAGTGGCTGCGCTCGCTCCACTTGGGTCAGTACTCCGAGTCGTTCATCGACAATGGCTACGACGACCTTGAGATCTGCAAGCAAATCGGCGATCCCGATCTCGACGCGATCGGTGTCTTCAACCAGAGCCACCGCGCGCGGCTCCTCCAGTCGGTGAAAACGCTCAGGGAGGAGGGCGCCGCGAGCGTCTACTTCACCCTCGAGGAGAGCAACGACTGCCTCTGCGACAACGTCAGCTCGAAATCGTCCAGGACGTCCTCCGAGAGGCCGCTCAGCGACAAGGAGGCCCAAAGGGCCTCGCCGACCGCGAGCTCCTCCAGCGGCGGCCAAGAGTTGACCAAGTTCGCGGACGAGTACGAGGAGGGGAAGGCGGAGCTGGTCAGAATCCCGAGGATGCAGCTCCGGATGCTGCTGCAGGAGAAGCTCAGGCACGACGGCATCAGGCTCGCCTGTCAACCTTACACGACACCGGTGAGTACTTTTTATCGCCATCGATAACCTTATAATTATATATATTTAGAACCCGGTATTCGTTCTCGCTTCTACCCTCTTGTTCGCCCGTCTTATCCTGCTTGTACATTGTATAATATTAACACCAAAAGTTTGATACGAATTGTTCAAAGGTGTTTGTTCCAAGAGGAGAAGATAGCGTAGAAAACTCGTAACCCTTGCAAGACACACCTCGACGGTGTAGATAATCCTCTGATTCATTATTTCGTTACATTAACCACCTCTTGAGATAAGACGGACCGTGCTACGGTTATGGCATGCGTTCCACGATGTATTCATTATACCTTACCCGGGAAAACACGTACCGTGTACGCTTTATCGAGTTTTTTGCTGTAGTTCACGAATTTGTTGGTACAAGGATACGTAACCGTTCTCTTTTTAGAATTGCGGTGAAGTGATTTTTTCCTTTGAAATTCTATGATATCGTAGGTATTTTTCCATTTCGTCAAAGGTGTATAAAACGCAGTCATATTTAGAACGTTTAAGCCGGATCAAACGGCGATAAAAATGCTTTGAATTCGTTGAAACGTAAGATTTTTTTGAAATACGCTTTTCCGTTAATTGCATTGCGATTGGCGTCAAGCGGTGATACAAAATGAATTACCGTACTTCGCTTGTAATTGTATATTTCTTTCGACACATGGTAGCCCGGAATGACCAGAGGCTTTGCGTGGAAAAAAGAATACAAATGTATTTGAAAAAAAAACGCGTCGCGCTGCCGGACAGTGGTAATTAAAAACGGTATTTCACAAATTTTCACTGAAAAACAGGCAACATTGCTGACGAGTGCGCAACGTATTTCGTTTCCCAAAGAACCCACATCGAACGCTATCAATTTCACGTGCATAACGTTCAATTAATTGTGCATTTTTAACCAAATTCCCATGCTCTCTGTAGGGCTTTCTTTCATATCGATATATGTTATCATCAATCAGCGTTCTTTTTTCACCGTGATCGCGTTCACATATTCTACGTATAAACGTATCGTTTTTTTCCTTTTTTTTTTTTACGACTCGACGGTATTAGTCACTTTACCGATAAAATTTAAAGTGTGTCCAAGCATTACCTGCGGTCCGATATTTTCTGACTAATAAAGCAGATTTGCAGAATAAACAATGAAATTGCATATGCAATGGCATCCGATGGTTTATCTATCTCGCGCGTCGATGCGTAATTCACTTGTCTACGAGGAAATAAGGAATCGTTTTGGAGCGGTTTTTACCGTAGAATAAAACGGATACGAGGCGCTCGCACCCCGGAGGGTGCGCTGTCCAAAAACACGCGACTTTGCCGTAAATTCGGTGCGCGGAACAAAGACAAATCACTGGCATTCAGCGAACGATCGATGCGACGAAAAATTACGTTAAATCGCGGGGCTGTTTGCCCGATACCCGCTGCGTTAATAATCAATCTATCAAATGAAATTCGATTATGAGCGAGACACGAATTACACGACTGAAATCATTGTTGGTAGTTCATTGTGTCGGCGATGCGTTGTATCATTGTCACGACCGTAAAGCCTAGTCGCATTAATCGAGTACGAATGGGCTCGAATATGGTTGTGGTCGTTAACGATTCGTACGCCGCGGCCAAATCTTTCCGGGGGTGTACGCGGGCGCGTTAATTAGCCGCGCGTCGGGGCGTACGCGGCTGGAAAAAACGGGCGCTCGATATTGGTGAGCGCGCGAGCGAGCGAGCGAGCGAGCGAGCTTTATCGCGGGGCTGAAAGTCCGCCTCGTGGTCGCATTCGTTCCTTGACACCGCGACCTCTCTCGTTTATGCGGCGCGCGGCTCCTACGTTATTGGGTTTATGGCTGGCGGTTCTTAGTCCATTGGCGAAGTCACCGCGTAAACAAATTGTGGCAGCCATCGAATTTGAATGACAAAGGGCCGGCGCTTTCGCGGCCACTGTAAATTACGCAGTAATTACGATTCTACCGTGGCCGAAAATTTACGAGCGCGCGTTTCGCGCCGCCTCGCGCACCCCTCGCGCACCCCTCGCGCACCCCTCGCGGCCGCTATTAGTTTCCAAATTTTAATTTAATCCCATCGCCGATGGATTAAGTGGCGTTCCGTTCAAAGTATTATAATTGACTTGGCCGTGCTCGCTTCAACAATTTGAAAACTTGCCGGAATACGTTTTATTACGCGGTAACTGCAGAAATAATACTTAACGCGCGGCCATTAACGAAATTGGCGGCACGTGTAATTAGCCGACCGAGCGATGCCACGTTCGATCGAGTAGAGTGGTAACGGAATTATCAGAAATTATTCATAGAGCGCGATTAAAAAGTGTTCTGTTTCGCGGTTGTTTTTATCGGTAATTGGTCTGCGTAGAAAACGATGTCGGGTAAGCAGCGAACGGTAAGAAATATCGCGCGTCAAAGTATGTAGGATGAAATTTTTCTTCCTGAAAGTGGTCACGGTTACACGCAAATGATCGCAAAAGGGAAAGGAACGCAATAAAAATACGTCTCCACTCTCAGAGCACGGTGGTCCGGTCGTCATCTGCTCCTTTTTCCTTCCCGGTGCAGGACGCGCATGTTCCCGTAGGCGTACGTGCACGCGTGCAACGAGGCTCCTACGGTACCACGTACTTGCCTCGCGAATGCATCGACCTTCGGCCAAGTGATACTTACTACATCTCGTTTCGAAGCATACTTTCGTATTTATTGGTTCAATCCGGAAGGTTCGATTTGTTCAACGCCTCGGCCGCGTATCTCGCCAATCAACATTCCAGGCATAGGGACCGCGTAGCCAATTACGGTACCCGCGATACAATCAGCGCCACTATGCGTCTATTCATTTGTTCTGTTGCTCTTTCGTGGTACGAACCGGGAACTATGCAACGAGCATTGCCAGGGAATTCAAGAAAAGTTTATTCGAAAAAGCCAGCAGCGGAAACATTAGGTCGTGACGAACGAGTACAGCGTTCCGTCCGTTTCAGGATATTCTCGTGTGACATTTGCGAATCGCGATTAAAGTAGTAGCCTTGCATCAAGCAAAGTCAGACAGCAGATTATTCGTCGCTGTTTAATCTTGACAGATGGACGATCGATTTTGTCATCTCCTCGTCGATCGTTCTTCTTTGGACCAGAAGCTCCGCTTTCGTAGCCACGATTGGCATTAACGTATAAGACAAACATCGAATAATCAGGTATTCGAAGTGTCGCGCCGTCTTGGATTGTATGCTCTCGGGGTAACACCGCGCGTGATTGTTACAGGGACGCGGTGCAAGAGAAACACGCCACGATCGGGCGTGTTAGTAGCTTCAAGTATTCCAGGCAAAAGCGGTACAAGCGAGCGAGAGTTCGCCGTATAGTATAACCGTACGCAGACCAGCGGTAATAGCGTTTAAATATTTGAGCAAATGTTCAATCGATACACCTATCCCTTATCCGACCCCGTCACAGCTCTTTCGCGAACCGTGCGTTCCCAGCTCCTTTCCTCTTTCCAACTCGTCCCGGCTGGCTTGGCCGATCGAACGCGTTTCCATGAAATATCAAAAGCGGCGAATGAGATTCTCTTATTCTCGAAAGGTTATATCGAGGGGCAGGGGGTTGAAAAAAAAAAGGGGTGGAACGACGGACGTTACGCCTTGCGCGACGCCAAACGCGCGTAATTGATCGAACATGGCCGCGTTTAGAAAACTTGGTTCTGGCAACGAACGCGAGTCTTGGATGCGAACGTGGCCTTCTTTCAGGACGGCTAAATTTGGCGACGAAACGAGCGAGAACGTCTCGCGACGCGCATATTTAACTTTTTAGTTTGATCGAAAATCGCGCATTAACGTTGGAAAAGTTCGCGCGAGCGAAAAACGGGGTCGGCTACGTTCGAGTGTCAATTTTCGTCTCCGCATAAACATTTTACCATTCTTTCGTCTGGGAAAATTATCCTCGTCGCGCTATTATTTCTGGAAAGACGGGTGCGCCCTTACCGAAAAATGCTCCGTTAGAATCTGAACACGAGGAAAGGTGAGGTACTTTAAATAATGATATACAAATCCATGGTTCCACTCCGGCTCGCCCGTATACCTCTAAGCATACCTGGTACACGGTACCAACGTATCTAGCTCGAGAAAGTAATCAGAGAAATCTTGGATATTTGATAAGGTATACCGTGCGTGGAAGAAATTTATGGTTTTCGTAGAAACAGCCATTAATAATCTTTCGTTTCCTCCCCTGTCTTCGCTTCCCCCTTTCCGCCTCTGTTCCTTTCCGCGATTCAACGATAAGATTTCTTTTCCTGACGCTGGTATACGCGCGCAACTCCCGCAGCCTTCTTCTCCATTCCCATCGCTTCTCGTTCCTTTCTCCCCGCGGAAGAAAGAAACATGGCTTTCTCCGACACTCGCGAAAGGCCAACTTTGCCGAAACGTTAATGAAGTAGCATCGCTGCAGAGCGCCCTAATAAAGCACCGCCGTTTCATTCTCAGTTACATTTTCCTCCCTTTGCATCTTAATGGCGCGTAAAAGAAAGCATTAAACATCTGATTAACCTTCCAGCTGCTGGTGCGCGTTTACTCGCGACCGAATTTAGCTGCAAACTGTATATTGGACGCGAAGATGATTCGCGATATCGCGCGTTGTCGTATGGATGTCTGCGTGCGATGGACGAAGTCCGTAGTCGATTAGTCGCAATCGTTAAGACTCGTCGACAAATTACAGTCGAACCGTCGAATGGAAATGGAATATTAAGTAGCGTAACTTTCGCAAATCGTACGTGCCACGAAGATACGCAGAATGACATTGTTACCTTAGCTGCGTCGATTCCTTTTAATTAAGTTAAATGTGTCTAGGGGTTAGGAAGTAATGAAAAGTAACAGAAATTACCACTTGAAAAAGCGCAAAATTGAATTTCAATCAGTGACTCGGATCTCGAGAAGAGAAGTTCAAATCTTGATTAAAGTACACCCACTTTAAATGTAAAGTGGAATAATGAATAGAGTTCATTATTTCTCTCGCAGCCGTGGAGATATGAAAGCGTAAGAACGTGGCAATACAATCGATTTGTTTTATCTGTTCCATTCGTCCCATTTTCTTTCCTCTTCTCTTTTTTTTTTCTTTTTCTCTTTTTGTAGGATGCGTTCATTCTTTTTTCAAATGGAATATATAATATATGTGCGTGTTTCATTATTATCCGTTTGCGCGCTTTATTGTGTATGCTAATGAGATAAATATTCAGTTATGGAGGCGAAACTGTTTTCGATTCATGAGTACAAGAATTTCTGATTACACGCTCTGATAATCAAGGGTCAGGAAATCAATGTCTGCGCAATCGGGAGATCGGGTAATTGGTGCCTGGATAAACGATCTCTAGATAACCGGCTACAATCAATATTCTATATTATGCATTGTCTAATTAACAGGCAATTAATATGATATTTACATTTAATATAATTCGAGCACGAAAAGAACTCTACTGTGCGCGCGAGATGTTATTTTACACAATGTTCGCGCGTTTACAGGGTGTGTCCGTATAAGAGATCTTTCAAAGTAGATTCTGTCGCAATAATTACTTTATTTGATCCGTTCGAGAATGGTAGACGAAAATTAATTGTAATTGAATGAAGGAACGGAAACGTTACCACGGGCGAGCACGCTCGTTCATTGTTTGCGACGCTTTCAATGCACTTCTCATTGCCATTTTCTCCTTTTTATTCGCTGCGTGTGACAACAAGACAAGTTTCACACGAGGTCCCTGAAAAATGTTTAACGTCGTAATGTCATTCCGCACGTTCTCATGATAATCCAGCCGCGAAGTAGTGCATACACACAGGCGTTCCGCGGACTGGAACGAGGCATAGAGAAAAGGGAGATGAGAACAGGATTACGTTAGGTCAACCGTGTGTATACACATACGTACATCGAGCATGCTTTGCCAGAGATGCGCGTATATTTCTGAATGTCCACGATGAGAGTAAAAATCCCTTTGGACAGGGGCTCCCCTTTGATGTTTCTTTTTTTTTTTCAATCCCCCACTCTCCCTCTCTGTCTTTTTCACCTGCTTTTCACTCGGGCACGGTCGATGTCCATCTTGCCGGTTTAATCTCCGGTAAAGACTCCTTCTCACCTGTGCATCGTTTAAACCACTCGCTTAAGCGATTTAAATGAACAGCCAATTAGTTATTCGCACGCGTTAGAATAAATGAATCATCGCGTCACGCGGGGATATCAAACGTTTCGATGGTGCTCGGTTCCAACAATTTCAGGGTACGAAGAACCACGGCGAATTTTATGTAAAACGCGCCGCATAAATGTATGCGTGCTGCGTTTTATGGTACTTTCGAGTGTTTCATTTTCCCTGGGAAGGGTAAAAAATTCGGCAACGTCAGATGGCGCGATGCATACTCGTAAATGCGCGTTGCTTGTCGTATTAACAATGCGTCGCTTCGAACGAGGAATGCTCGTAATTGGAAATGTGAATTCGCACGATCCCACTTCAGCAGGACGAACTTCGGTCTTGTTTATCTTCACGTCACGAATCGCAATCGGTATATCGAAGTTGTTTGACGTTCTGATAATCCTCACCGCTCTCTCAGGTAAGCCATACCCTCTCCTAACAATTTGCACACTCCGCAAATTGGACGAAGTGGCTACTTATAGAATTGCGGTTCTGCGTACGTGTGGGGTCACCTCGGTATCGGACTTGGCCGCAGTTAGAAAATCAGACGTAGCCACGGGGTGGCGAGAAGACGGACGAAACACTCGACGGATAATAAGGGAGGAACGCGAATTTTTCGCGAGCCGCGAGAGAAAAGTGGCGTAAAAGTTGCTGCGCGCCAGAATGGATCGTTTATTCGCGAGCGAGTTATCTCATCGGCAGCGTATTATCACGCGTTATGCAAAACGACTAATTAGTCGGCGGGAGTTCGTTCTTTCGCGCGTGCCAACGCTCTTCGACTTTCTAATAGAATTCGTCCGGGCGTTGAAACGCTCGCCACTTCAGTGGTCTTTCGATAAACGCGCGCACCTTCGGGATACGATGGAACCGGGAAGTTAATCTAGTTACGCGGTCCTTTTTTCAGTCGCTGAGTAATAATAGGTAACGATCGCGATAGCGGAGAGGCAGATGAACGTAATGTAGTGATAATTACGTGGCGGCGAAGAAGTTTGAGCGGTCGTGTACGGGCGGATTTTTTCGGCCGCTTGTGCATTCGCGGGGCTGCAGTTAAGTAGAAGCATTACCGTGCGCTGTGTTCCTCCATCGAGTTCGGTGGGCTGGCACGCAACGCATGCAACGCTATCTAGGCAACATTAAGGACTCGCCGGGTTGTATTACGGTTGCCGGGTAATAAACATGTTTAATTGCAACGCTAATGGTCCAGGCGGGGGTGCAGCCCAGCCTCTTGTCTCTGCAACAGTCTAGAGCCATTGCGTCGGCTTTGCTTTCCGTTAGAATGCCGTCGTTACTGGTAAAGGGAAAGGAGAGGAGGGACATCGACAGGGGCGATGTACCCGCGGCCGATCGATCGCGCCGGGAAATACGATCAAATCGATCGCCGGAAACCGCGTTCTTGTTCTAAAAGCTTCACCACCGCGACGTTTGCTCGGTTATCGGGGGCTTATGGCCCGTCGAGTGTTTGTATTCGTGGAGCGTTACCAACACCGGAAGTTCCCTGTAACGACGGCAATAATTGTTTCGATAGAGGCTGCGGTGGACTTGGCGGTTCGGTGAAAATGAAAGGTGTTTCCCGGACACCGGTTAACTTTAAGTTAATTTTCTTGCTAACCGAGTCACCGAGTTACCCCTCGCGTCGCCATTTCGCGTCTTCGCTCGATGTTCGTTGCGCGTACAAACAAAATAATACATTAAATGCAGCGAAGTTTCGCTGAAATCGTTGATTATCGCGTTGCAAACGGTGCTGGTCGCAACTTTTGCCCCGCTCGAACGCAACGAATTATCGTATCGTTAGCCTCGTTACGATTTCATGCGAACGAAAACGCGCGGGAATAATTGCGCGACGGAGACGCGTGCTGCGGCGTAATTGGCATAATTACGCGGCGAGCAAGAAGTATCGTTAGATACCGAGAAAGGATCGGAATGGCGATGCATAACGCACGCGGTATCCTCGCAATCAGCGATTTTAAGTGATTCGAGCTGGCTGCGGTCGACCGTTATCGCGTCAGGCATGTCAGTAACGTCACGCAGCAAACGCTGATAAAATCAGCGGTAACCGTAGCACCCTTAACAGCGGCGGTCGATCGATCGTCTAAGAGGGTGGGTCACTCCGATGTCCGGACCCGCCGTGAAACAAAAGCATAGTCTCGTTAGTGGGGATTAAGCGAGACCGACGGTGGCAAAAAGGTCGGTGGACTAATGCCGAAAAAGGGGGAACGCGGAGAGAAAAAGGATCTTAGAGCCAATGAGTAGGTTTCTTTGAACCGGGAATTTCTGGTCTCGAGTGTGATTGCTGGCGGAGAAAGCACGACGGGAAGTTACCCAACAGCTAACTCTTTTTATCTCCTCGCGCTCCGTCGTAAAGTCAATATTTCGTACCGCGGCTCGATACTCGAGGATCAAAATCGTTTTGGTTCGAGAGCCATTGGATCTCGTCGAAAGTCGCGATAGTCGCGCGATGTTCCATCGGCTCGACTTCGTTCCAAGTAATCTCGACGTCGAACAAATCGGGGGAATTTTTAAAGACGCGCGCGAGTCGCGAGGGAAGTCTTCTCTCGCGAAATGATGTAGCCGTGGACGCAGACGTTGAGTCTGTCTGCAATGAAATTTAATGAAATCCGTCGACACTCCACTCGACTAGGTTGTTCCTTTAAGCCTTTTGGCACCTCATACTTCGCGAGGCGCCTCTTCGCGCGCGGAAACTCGGCTGAATAGGTTGATCGCAAAAAAGTTGGTCGTTACAGAAAGAAAATTATACATTGTCCGCGGAACGTAAATAGTTTGACCCAGTTTGGCGAACGCGTTTCGTCGCCGTCGAGCCGATACAAGAGGGAACACCGTGAAATTTCGCGGCGTATCGAGATACATACGTGTAATGGCTCCATTGTGAGGGAATCGAGTTGGCAAGTGGCGGCATAAGAATAGCTGCGAGTCAAGAATCTTTAATGCCATTCCGTTAACCGGCCATGAATTATTACCGTTTCCGGATAGCTTCGTACGAGCCGCACAATATATCAAGCCCCTTTAACTTCGTTTCGCGGCGAAGCATCGACCAAAGACTCAGCTGCTGCTAGATATCTCTCTTACCAAGCAAGATTTCCTCCGATTTGCGAACGAGGCAGATTTACTTCCGCCTGGCAGCCAGAAAAATGGCAGTGTGGAAATTGGTGCAACTGCTCCGCCCGTCTATGCAATCTTTATCGTTCCAACAACCAAGGGGAAGACGAAGCAGCCGGGGCTATTACTCGATTTCTGGCGAGCGCCAGTCCTGCTGTTTAATTACTTCCGTGAATTTTTTCCCCCTCATTTCGTCCCTTTTTCTTTACCCTTTTTATAGTTAATTGCCTTTTTTCGCCCCTTAAAGTCCGCGAAAAGAAATTTCCTCCGCTCCCGGGACACGGTATATCGAAAATCGTATAAATTGCCTTCGGTTTTGCGTGCGACGGCAAACTGAATCGAACCGTACGCCGGGATATCCAAACAAAATACGAATTACCGCGAAATTTCCATTCGTTCGATCGCATAATATACGAGCGGCACGATTTCGCTATTACGAGAACGTGGTTTGATTATATCTATCGCTTGCCATCGATCCTCCCTGATAATCTTCTTCTCCGTTCGGAGATCGTAAGGTACAGGGAATACGTATTGCAGGCACGCGTGAGATCCTCCCGCGGCTCACAGCGGAAAGCTTTCAGTTAGAGGATCGTTTTTTCTCCTCTTCTACGCTCCGCCACTTCGTTCCACTAAATATGATGTCTTCGAAAAAGTACGTTCCCCTAGAATCGATCGTTTCGGAAACTCTGTAATTTCGAATACCAATAAACGCCCGTGCGCACAGATGTATCAGTGAGGCTATGATCGATGGCGATCGATCCAATTTTACGAATTAAACCTGACGTCGATCGTTTTATTAGATCGAACAATTTTCAGCGTCACCTCACCCCTTCGCGACGACGGTCGTTCTATTTCGACCGGACTTTATAACGTATTTGCGCGTTCAACTTACCCCCGTAAGAAATATAGATACTCGTGGAAAGTTGCGCTGTTTGACACACGAAAGTTGGCGAGTTCGTTCGGCAGAATAGAAACCTATAAACGGGCGTAGGCTGGCTGTAAAAGTTCAGCTATTTCGCGCCCGTATAAATTCGTTTTATACGTTTCATTCTTCCCCTTATAAACGAGTTTGTGTACCCGAAGGTATAATTAATTCTCGCGGATCGCTTTCGCAGTTACCCAGGCCGAATTGACGGTGTCTGTACGCGGCCCGCTTAATTTCAACGGCATGACGAAATGGGCAAATAACCAATTAACGGGAAATACTTCATAGGTCATTCCGCGGCTGGCAAAGGCACGCTGGGGAAAAATAATCGGAACCACTGAACGCGGCCTTTTTGCATTCGCGTGCCTTGCGACGAAATACATAAAGCGCGAGTAATATCGTTTAATTTCTCCTCTATCGCCACAACAATTATATCGATTATCGCGGTTTATCCTCGTACCGCATCATACCTTTGGAGAAGCTGTTCCATCTCTGTTTTCTAGAGCGCTTTTTATAAGAAGACACCTTTAAAAATTGCAATTTCGTTGCACGCAAATTGCGAATCGACGAGTCGCGATACATCAAACTTCCCTGTCCGTTCGCATTTTTCTATAACGCGTATTAAACGGCGCACACCTTAAAAAATTGCAGCCTCGTCGCACGCAAGTTGAGAATCGACGACTCGCGCGATACGTCGAACTTCCCTGTCCGTTCGCATTTTTCTATAACGCGTATTAAACGGTGCACACCTTAAAAAATTGCAGCCTCGTCGCGCGCAAGTTGAGAATCGACGACTCGCGCGATACGTCAAACTTCCCTGTCCGAGTTCGCGTTTCAAACAGCGACGGGTTCGAAAATTGCTGCTTGGTAGCGCGCAAGTTGGGATGCATCGAAGTTTCTATCGTTTAAAAAGAGGGTCGGAGCGGGTCAAGTAAGTTGCGTTAAATAGAGTTTCCATAAGTGGCGCGAGCGGTCCATACGGCGCCGCGGCGCGGCGGCAGGTGTTGATTGTGCTCACGGCTAAGGGACCTAAGGGGGGGGTTGGGGCCGCGGTATTGTGCCCGTGAGGAAACGGTAATGGTCCTTTAACCTGTAACCCCAAGTAATTACGGAGTTAACTGATGCAAATTACAATAATTTGCGCTAAAGAAGTGCCGGTGCCTCTCCCTTAGATCAGCCCTCGGTGGCTGCCCCTACCGAACTTTTGCCGCGCATTTGTTTCGGCTCTAGTCGTTAGCCGAGTCGCTTCCGGCACGGTTGAAACGTTATCTGCATTCGTTATGCGGTTCGAAGGTTCATCTATCGCCGACGGCGGGCAAGTTTCGCGGGACCCAGGCTTCTCCTCGCGTCTTTACTCGCCCCGTTTCGTATGTTAACCGTCGTGTCTGTTTACGCGGCTCCACCTGCGCGTCTGGTAAAAACGGCGCCAGCTCCGCTCGGTTCTCGCGAGCAGCTCGATTTTTATGCACGGTCAGTTGCGAAACTCCGCGCACGCCTGCCGAGTGTTTGCAAAGGCGAGCAGGTTTTTTCAGGATTTTATCGGGCGATGGTACGGGGGCGGGGGGTGAGGGCTCCGATGTGTTTCGGTAATAAATTTGCGCGGGGAATTTTGGAATTTGTCAGGCTCTAAAAGGGAGCCGCGGAAACTTGGCGGATTTATTAAGTTTTTAAGTCGCATTTATACCGTCCTGAGTCGGTGCTCGAGTTTGATTGAAAACCACAATACGTCAGCCGACTATATCCGACTGTTTAACCGATGAATTACGCGAATGGTATGCGGATGGAAAGGATTTTATCGCGATAAAACGTTTCGCAGGCGATAACTTCTGGCTCGATGGCTCGTGAATGGCTTGGCCACGATGCGTATCTTAAGAACAATGGCCTAATATATCTAGTTACGTTTGCGTAAACACTTTTCTACGTTTCCGGAGGGTACTTAGCATGCCCGATATCGCCGTGTTGCAGACGTGCCACGATAAATCGCGTTTTATAGCTTCTGTGTACGTCACCGCTGCTCCGAGCGGCGGTGCCAATACGTGAGAAACGTTCCTCGAACGGTTTCGAGCGTTTCTTCTAACGCTTTTTGACGCGCACCACGTCCAAATAGAGCGTGTGTACGAGCACGAGCAAAGATTCCGACCCTGACACAAACGCGTGGCACGATCGCATTGATCGCGCGTTGAGAAGTTATGACAAGTAGATAGAGCCATTCTCGGGCGGACAGCCACGTCGCGCGTTTCCGTCGCCGCGCAGACCAACTTCGGAATTATTAATCGTCGAATTACTCGATCAACGTGGACGAACGCGGTGATTTAAAAATATATTTCGATGCATCGACACAGATCCGATATTCCGATTCTTTTTCAACCGATTGTCACATACTGCTTAATAAAATTGATCGCGCTCGATAAAACTATCGCGCAAATATCATGAATTATTTATGCAATCGTTTCCAAGCGTAACGCGTTAGATAAAAATGCAATTATCGATAAAATGGTCCGAAATAGGTCGTCGGCGCGGCGGCTACGGGCATAGCCTGATAAGCGACGAAATGCCCCCTCGCAGTTAATTTATTCATTCTCTGTTTCATCGTAAAAATTCCGCGCCTCGACGAAATACTTAAATACCTTCGAATCCACGACCAGCCGCGTTTGGATTTATAATTTACATCTCTTTCCACCCCCGACGTTCGCCACGACGATGGAAGCTCTTGCGCACACAATTCGCGACCCCCGTTAGAAGGGAGGCAAGATATGACGTCATGTTTCATACATGGCACACAGATCGGATACCACCCTTGGAAGCAAAGTTTTCCAAAGACATATATCGGGAGGCAAGTTTTGAGCAGCTACGCAAAGAGTCGCACTAGATGAAGGGGGAGGATCGCGCTGTTTTCGTAGACGAAGGGGCGGCAAATGAAAAATGCCAGCACGGGGTTGCCTTAATCTAACGTCTGGCGAATCTTTCATTCGCCAGAATTAACAGAAACATTCTGGTGTTTGTCTGGTGAAATGTTTGTTTCAAAAAAATTGGAGCGGATTCGAGTAGAATACATTTGGATAAATTTATTTGTTCCTTTCAAATCGTATTTCAAAAGCATAGTTGAGAATTTAAGAAATCGAACAGTATCTTCCTGAAATATTCATAATACTTAACGGTGTCCATCCATATATCTAACAATGTTATCGATCACACAGAAATTTGCTAGTTCGGTATATATAATTCTATCCTCATGAGATACAATTAGTAATAGTTGGCTGGACACGGTCATTCTAATTATTAGTCGTAATTAACCGATTTGTGATTCTCGAGGGTCTTCTAAATTATTCATAGCTAAACGTGGGACCGTAGTTAAAAGCACGGATAGTCGCGAAAGAAGTTGGTACGGACGATGTTACGAAGTTGGAGCAGTTCTCGTCGAGAGGCAACGGCAGTCTGATTCACGCGCGAGGGGTTAAAAATTTCTTGTATTGTTCGAAGCGAGAGATCGCGAAGTTTAGCAGCGCGCAGGAACGCTCGATAAAGACAGGTATTAGAATAACATCGGGTCCCGGATTCAAGTTCAGTTGTCCAGTGAACTTTGCACCTCGTATACGGGATTCAGCAGACCACGGGGGTAATTAAGGTATACGGTAGATATGAATCACAGAGGAAAAGGGTAGTAAGGTCCCGCAGACCGTTTATTAATTTGTAATTGCGAGAGCTCCGCGTGTAGGTTCCCGAAAATTACAGGTCTGTCGGGGCTCATTGCTACCACGAAGATTTAGTACTAACTAGATAGCTTCTTCCGTTCTCGCCGGTTGTGCGCAGTCGGTGCCAGCGGGGTTAATATCGATACAACGCGCTGACCTGTTCATGCTTTCGCACGCTATGTTGTAAGAACCTTTGTGCTACCTGTCGATCCCGTTCCCATGTTGTTAGGGTACACCGTGCTACGTCATCGGACCCGATTAATCGAGCCACTCGAACGTGACGACTTTTATGTTCCTGGATCACCGTGCTTATCAGAGGTGGAGCAATGTAACGAGCCGAAGTTATTATGCAAGATGGCCCGTCGTGACTCGATACAGCCGGCTGACTAGGTTCCCTTTCGACTCCGGTAATAAGAACTGCTATTATAATTTCACCGTCATCAGAAGTCACGCGTTTAGTGGACAGAGAAAAGGTTAGCTCGCGCGGTCGGTCGTTTTCGAAGGTAAACGAATTGTACGTAAAAATATTTATCGTTGGATCGAGTTCAATTACTTACGAGAACGTCTCGTCTGTTTTTATTCGACTCCAAACAGTCGGGTTCGAGTCGTATTCGAGCTTGCTGTTGGGTAAATTCTGGGCAACGAAATTTATCAGAGATAGATTAAAGCGATTGATTTTTACGACGAGAAATAAATGATTATGAGTTTCGTTTTTCCCCCTTTCTTTTAATCGACGGTCGTACTCGGTGAAGCGAGAATCAGATTCGGAAACGAGGCCGAGCCAAGAGAATGTCATTAGACGAGTCAAGTACCTTCGATGCTAATGATTGTACAACCCGGCACGCCGCGCGATTTCAACTCAGCAGGCTACCGACGAACTTGTATCGATCTCTCCTCGTTGATCGTAATAATTTCACTGGATTTCAGTTTAACCGTCGAAATAAGTGAAACGTGAATTCTCCTTCCGTGGCTACCCCAATTCGTTCGCTCTTTCCCGTTCTACCGGTAATTTAAGTGCAGTATCGAGCGATCGTAAATAATAAGTTACGAGTAATAAGTAAAATTTTTCGAAATCGATTTTAAGCGGAAAAGGTTTTCGCTCGCTTTTACGCGCGCTCGCCAGCGTCAACGCGGCCAGCAATATTGATACTCGTCTGAATTTCAGACCGTCGCTAATGATAGGTTCAAGTTCTCCCATTAACCGGAAAGAGGATTACTTTGTAACTGTATAACAAGTGAGACTCTTAGAGCAGCCACGAAGTATGCAAGTATCCCCGGAAGTGGAGCAGACAGGTGATAGATGTTGGGAACGGAGTAGCTTTGTAACGGCATTATTTAGTCCCCTTTGTACGCGTGTGCGCGCGCGCGCGCGCGATGCCGCGAAATAAAAGTCGCGGTACGCCCCCTCGCGCGGAGGACATTGTCGCTCGCGATGAAATGCCTTGATCATCGCGCGAATACTTTGATCAACGCGTCGCGCGCAGGTAGTAAAAGCAGTTGTTTGAATACCGCCGCGGTAGCCGATAATGCAATGAAATCGAGAAATTTAATTAAGCACCGGCGTAATTTGTCGTCAGATGGGACCGTTAACCAACGCCCCCGACTGCGTTTTCACCCTTTCATTATCCGCTGTCGTATCAACGGCAACGCCTCGATGAAAATGTCACCGACCTCGCCACCCTTCGCGCCGCGCTCGCGTTTTGCTATTCGCATCTTCGATTCGTTCACGAGGACTCTTTCCCCGCGTAATATCGCGATAATCGCGGGACACTCGTCCCAACGATTCGCAGGACTCGATCATCGATTAAGATGCTCTTTTGAATAGCCTCCACGCTTTTATTCCACGTCGAGGGGGACTTATCGAGCTACACTTGCCCCCATTCGTTCGTTCAACCCTTGTTTATTGTAATTCGATCGATCGAGACGCGAGGAGAGCATCGTTCGAGTGAACGCGAACAAATTATTAGGGATTCACGCATACTCGACGTTACTTCTGATAATGATATTTACATTCACCTGTACGTAAATGAATAGTCGCGTCGTACACACCGCGCATAGTTTCAGAGTGTAATTGAACATAGTTGCGAAAGCGACGGAATGCCTGCGATAGAATAGAGGAGTTTATAATATGCGCCTGCATACATGGACTGTTCTACAGTAGATTTACGGTCACTCGTGTAAATTAATTTCCAATGCGACGCGTGTTTATTGACAAACACGCGCGCGTTGGGAGAAATACTCGATGTTATACGCAAAATAAGAATACGAGGGGTAGAGCTTTATGATCTCTTCGATTAAACGAAACAAGTATGACAGGTTTCGATACAAAAGGGGAGGAACGTATCGACCGGGAAAGAAAATGTCTCAGGTTTACCATAATGAAGTAGAAGAAAATGCAGAACACGAAATATGGGCTATACTTAAGCGCGTAATACGATCGCATGACGTGTACGTTGTCTATTATCATTTTCCGATAGTCGCATAGAATTCGATCCCTAATTTATCCCGATATTCTCGTTCAGTCCGATACCAGGTTCCATAATAGAGTTTGATTGATAATCCCCTTTCTGCTCCCTTAGTCGAGGCGGTTCGTTTTAGAATTTTTCACGGGAATTTCGCGAAAAATATTATCTTAATAAAGGTGAATCAGGCCATCAGTCATTCGGGTCCGTTTTGCATGCAGCAGCGCGGACGTGGCGTTTTCGCGGGGTTTCAGGGCTCTTTGCGGTTTCGTTGCCGCGCGCTCTTCGCTGAAACACGAACGAGCGAACGCCTCGCGGATAATTGGACGCTCGTGGAAATCTTTGCCAGCTAGAAGGGTTTCGTTCGATCGATGGATCGCGCGTGTGACTTTCGAAATGTAACAGAAAGCGAGGAGGCGCTTAGGGAACCGGTGCGAGGCGAGGCAGGTGCAGGAAAGCAGCTTACTCCGATTCGCTGGCGCACCGGACAGATGTTACGGCGATGCAGCCAGCTCCATCAAAGCGTTACGTACTTTACTGCAGTTCGTAAGAAAAGACGGAAGAATTTGGTACGGGCGAAAACGGCGAGTTCCCCGCCCCGTTTTTGCGGCACCCGCCGTCCGGTCTTAATTGAGATCGCGACGGAGCGAGCGGGGAAAACCGGCTGCATTATACGTAAACTTTAATTCTACCGCCGCGGCCATTTGCCCGCGGGGTTATTAAAAATAACATTCCGAGCGATAACCGCTGCGGGTCCTCTATCAAAATATATGTCCCAACGATTGGCGGAACGAATTTCAATATGATTTCAACCGTCCCGGTCGAATTTGCCGTTTTAATTAAATTTTTTCCCGAAATAAACCCATCGAGTTTTATCTTTAATATTTGAAGTATCGTGTGCGTATCGGGTGCGTATCGGTCGAAATGTAAATAAGTACGTAACCCTGGATCGATGGGGCGTTACTCTTCCATTTTCCTGGTGCACTCGAAGAATTTTGGTAATTCGCGTCGATCGCGACCGCGCTGCTGCTCCGAATCCATCCTCGTCTCCCCTCGTCGACGAGCTCTGATTTTGCTTAGGTTTCACCTTAGGTTTTCACCTTCCGCGTCGTCTTAGGGGCGCATCGACTCGATTAGTTGGCGCAGTTACCAGCTGGCAGGTAGGTACTTTATCGAGCAGGTGGAGGACCGTTTCGGGGGCCGCACGTGCGTAAACGGTTGGGACAAGCCGCATCTCATCGTGGTCCTGGAAAACACCTGAGCCGTGGAGGCTCGTTGTCCGGGGACATTAGTCACGCTTAAAAGGAACGGCCCAAGAGCGGTTCTAATCTGCGATCTTCCTTTGTCTCGAAACGCTCTTTGTTCTTACCACGTCAGCTCCGACCGACGTGATCAATGTCGTTGACCAGTAATGACAGAATTGCTCGTAACTGGCGCAGCCAGATTTGAAACCGCTCCAATCCCGAGCGGATCCGCTCGATTATTCGCGAGCACCGCAAAATCCACGGCCCCTGCGACGCTTTCAATGCCCTCGCGCGGTGTTAATTTTCGTTTGTAATTTTTAAACGCGCCCGCTTCGGGGTGCAACTTTTCCCGCTTCCGTCTCGGCTCATTAAGCTTCATTCGTTCGCGCTTGCGTCCCATTCAGAATTTTATATTTTCGTACGGGTATATACGTATTTAGGGATTAAATTTGATAGCGAAACGATTGTTCTTTTTTTGGTAAATCGGTTTCGATAATTGGAAAGCATCGCAGGTGTCGCCCGTTATTGGCGGAAATGATAGCTTAAAATACGGAGACGGTTTCATTGAAGCTGCAGTATCTAATGAACTATTTGCATCCCGCCGAGCACTTTCGCCCAGGGGATGATCCGCTTGCTTCACCTCAAATTTCGCTCCATAGCCGGTCCTCGGTATTTTCGCGCGTTGAAACGAGATTCAAGATTTTAATTCAGCGTTAATTGCATTTACGTTTAATACTGCTTGGCGTTAAACATCGCGAGTTAAATATCCACGAGTACAGGGTGCGATACAGCTATTTAATAGACGCGCGATATTTAATTATACAACGAATTCTCATATCTACATTCAACGTACGAGGTGCGAATAAAAATCGGAAAATTTAGACCCGGGTTCGGGTGATTTTACAAGATTGCGTCTCTCTTAAGTGATTCTAAAATTTATGGACGAAATGAAAAAGTGGGACCCGGAAAAAGTTCTCCCGTCGCTTTGAACGACAAATCGTTAAAGTTGCGAGCGATACATTAAAAAGTTGTCAGAAAATTGTAAAGGTACGTGGATTTGACGTTTCTCGTTGGCCGGTTCCCACGTTCTTACGCGCGATCCGAACATATTGAAAGATGAAAACTAATACCGCACGGAAACTTTTAACCGGCTGAAAGTAGCCGGATTGAAATATACTCGTGTAAACATACGCGAAAATTGGGATCAACTAAAAAAGCGTAGACGCTGATAAATTGAGATACCACTATCTTAGATCCTTCTCTACTAAACTTTCCATCCCCAGGATTAGTTGTTCCGGCGGAAATTCGGAGAAAAAGTTCGATCGCGATGATCGCGCACTCCAGATGCACTTAATTTCTATTGGATGGTCCTCCGTAAGAACTCTCTTCTCGACGAAAAGTCTCAAATAATGAACTAAAGTCCTTCCAAAGCTCAAGTGAAATAAAAAAGTGTGTTTCACGTTGTGTTTCACTCGAAACTCTTGCATTGTCCTCGAAAAAAAAACAAAAAAATAAAAAAGAAATAAAAAAATAAAAAAAACATGAAAATGTAATTTCACTGCAGTTAGTTTGCCAACGTTTTGAAGAAAGCCGGGTAACATTGTTTGCTACACGTATATATACAACGTCATTTGTCTCCGTTGCGTTTGACGCGACTTACTTTGCCGCGAGACGCAACAACATTAATGAGAATTCTTCGTACGGAAACGTACGCGCGTCTCGCGTTTATCTGCTGTGTTAGAGCTCGTATTATTTTTCAACTAGGCGTAGAATTTTTCCGGCTCGCTCTTCTTTGCGGATCCCTTGATGCAAAGAAGGATTGCGTGGCATAAGGATAGTTAGAGGGTGAAGTGGTTTTGCTCACGGAGCTAGAGAATGAGAACGAACGAGAAAAGGGTGAAGATACGTGTACAAGGAGCATACAGACATGCAGAAGACCTCTCGTGCGGATGCCTCGGGGACCAGGTCGGATCACACTAATTAAATCATAGTCGCTATCGTACCGAGGCGGGCTTCCTCGCGACGCGTGTGGCGTGTCTTTCTGTCCTTTTATCTTTTTCATTTCCTACTTGTTCCTTTTGTGGGCGGAACAATTTTTCGCGCACCCCGCGCGGTCGAATTCATTTCTATGCCGGTTAATGACGCGCGTTGCGGCCGTTCGCGTTGCGGACACGCGAAAGTAGATTTTTATTAAGAAATATTAAACGTCGTTTCATCCTTTGCGGACAGCGCGATCGAAACGCTTTGTGGGGCCGAATCGCCGCAGCGATGGTCAATTAAAATCGTCGGTTCACTTTTCCCGCGTGCCGCGCAACTTATAGAGATATCGATTAATCATTCAACAGATAACCGCGTCGCTATTTTAATTTTCAAAGGAAAATTGAATTGCGACGCGCGTGTGAGCGTTTCCGACCCGTCGATTGTTCCAGCTGTGTTCTGATAAAATATAGCGCTAACATTCGATCAAAAAATTCGAAACCGCCTCTCGCGACTGTGATCTCTCGTTTATGTCTCGTCGAATGTATCGCGCCTGCTTACGTTCCGCGACTCTCTCTCTCTCTCTCTCTTTGACAAACGTTAAACGTCATTAACATCGCCCTCGATGCGATTTCATTCACCTCGTAATGAACTAATATCGAGCAAGTGCGGAGGACATTTAATATTCTAATAGGTGACACTTGCGAAAAAAGAAAAAACTGCAAAATAAAATAAACTAGAGGGGAGCAAAAAAAAAAAAAAAAAATTCGCAGCGAGCACGTCAGAAGCAAAGCAAATAACCAAGCGAAGCGGAGAAATTAAAATCCTCATCGGTGAATTACGCCTGTGCCACCGCGTATATATTCGTTCCCGCGACTTTTTCAATTAAAACATCGCTACAACCAGCGGTTAAATAAACCGAGTGGCCAGCTCTCCCCTCGTGTACCTTCTTCCCACCTGGCCGGGATTCTGCCAGAATCAACTAACCCAAATTAATTACTTTTAATAATTCATGAATCGCGTTCAAATGATACGTCCACCCCCGCGCACCACCCCTTCCTGTAACTAAACGCGGCTACGAAACCCATGGAACTAGCACATTTTTCTCTTGATTGACTATTCATTTCGCCGGCTTGGCGAATACAGCCGCCTTCCTTCCTTCCTTCCGCCCCTCCGCGCACCCCTTCGCACCCCTATCGCCGCCATCTGAAGTACGCGTTACGCCAGTAGTTGACGCGACGCATTAAATGGAACACGGAACCCGCGCCGCGGACCGGTGCATCGCCGAAAAAAATAATCCCCTGGAAAATCGGAGCGCGACGCGACCCGCGCGAAAATTACATGGCCAACCGACCGTGTCGAACGCACTCCGCAGCCGTATATTCATTCAATGTCCGAGCCCCAATTACGGGGGCGCAATTGCACGCGCCAATTCCAACTACCGGAAAGAACTTTCCTTCCGACCGCTCGGCTCCATACTTCTCTCCGCCTTTCGATATCTTCGCTCGGTTGTCTAGCTTTTCTCTCGCCCTCTTTCTCTCCCTTTCTCTCTCTCTCTCTCTCTCTCTCTCTGTCTCTGTTTTTCCGTTCGCCATTCGTTTCGAATCGTACGCAACGCACGTCCCGGTCCGGACAAATTCGGGACCTCCTCGTTGCGTGAAAAATGGGGCGGCGAACGCGGGAGCGGCGCTGCGGTCGAATATTTCGCCGACGCGACGAAGCGCGACGGATACTTTTTTAATGCGAGATTTATTCAGAAATTGCGCGGACCGTACGGCGAACGGTCGCGCGTGGAACGATCGGGATGGACAGGAATCGGGACGGCATCGATCACCGCCGGATTGCGCCTGAATTTGCAGCCGAAGAGCAGAGAGCAGAGTGGACAGAGCTCGTTTTACAAAGACCTAATGGATCGTTTGCTAAAAAGAATCCGATGTGTGCCATCCGATTCGCGTCGGAGCGGGGAATAGTTTGCGCGTCGATTTGTAATCAACAAACAGGTGACAACAGCCTAAGCGGCCGCTGTACCCGCGGTATTTAATCGTTGGTAGACTTTTTTGTTCTGTTTGTTTGAAAAAAGGTCGGAACCAGCCGGAACGGTCGAATGGATAAACGAAATGAGTTCACTTTGGGGTTCCCGAAAAACAGTTACGCGCTATCTAAAAGTTGTTCCGAAAACGGATTTCCCTGGGGCCTTTTCAGAGCTTTTCGAATACCCCTGGTTCCGTGCTGAAAAAAAAGAGAGAGGGATTTACCCGTGAAACCTACATTTCGGCAAAATATGTTTCTGCGTGAAACTTACGTTTCTCGTTGAATTATACCCGAAACTTTCTGAACGAGCCGCGCGTCCAGCTTTGGGATTGAATCGAGTTCGCGTTCTGATACGCGTATCGCAAACCAAGCGAGGAACACGCGCGTTAATCACCCGAAATCTCGTATCGTTCGAGGTATTCCGTAAAATCGAGATATCGCATTCGTTACGTCTTCGACGAAAATCCATTGCGATCCTTTTCTTCTCTCCAAACTGAAACGTATTCTCCTCGCAAATGTATTCCAGCGCAAGAATTGCACGTTTAGCTGTCGCGAGGAAAACGCTTTCCATTCGCTCGCTCGCTCTCTCTCTCTCGATAGGCCGAGTTTAAACGTCACTATGTGCCTCGTGTCTAGACGTATGCACTCCGCAAACGTAGAAGTAAATACACGTATAAGACATTATCTAGCTCCAACATTCTAGAACGTTGCTTCACCCGTTTAAACGCCGCTATCGCAATGTTCACGTCGCAGTTAAGAATCCTACTGCCTGATGTCACGAGAAGTCACCTTTCGCGCTTTCAATATTCACTCCAGGCTGCAGTTTGCACCATCTTTTTAGAGTTTTTCATTACACTTAGCGCTGGGTCAGCACTTTGATACATAATACAGCGTTAACTGCCGGGAACGAACGCGAAGCATCTCACGTTTGCTGGCCATCGAGACGTTTTTATTCGGGACGGGCACGGAGCGAGCTTTAACTTGGAAAATTTAATGCTTCGCACTATCCCCGTTAGTATTTCACTTTCGTGTTGTTTTTCCTCGCTTCGGCAACATTCTTATTCCGGTCTCGCAGCGGCGATTCGTTAAAACTGGAAAAAAACGTGTATTTCAGCCCGATCCAAAAATATCTTGCCGCTTATGCCGGAGTCTACCATAATATATCGTTCAGCCCGCGTCTACGTGCTTCGCGTGTACATACACGTGCACGCGGTGGAATATCGAGAGCTGGCGGTGTACGGTTGGCTAAATGTCCGCTATTACCGACGTGCGTGCGGAATCCGCAACAGGACGTTAGATAAAAAGGGAATTACTCGAAAACGTAAGAACCGCCGGGATGATTAACTCTTTTTACGATCTAATAAAAGATCGAACCGCTGCGGACGGTGCACGCTCCGTACGAAATAACTTTGCGCGATCCCTCGTCGTCCTCTCGCATTTCTCCGCCTCATTCATGGGAAAGGAATCGTAACGAAATTACAGCAAAAACGGTGTGAAATTTCCATTATTTTTCTCTTAATAGTCACGTGTGCGATGGATATCGCGATACCATAGTTGAGTGTTTCCCAGACTTCTCTCATCGAGGAGTGCTTTTTATGTTTTGAGATTTCTAAGGAACCCTGGAGTTCCTTTTGAGAATTTTAAATCGCGCGAAACGCGCACAGTAGTTTAAGCTCAATTTCGAAGAAATTTTCAAAGAAACGCTGCCATAGTCGATGCTCCCTTTCTTTCTTTCTCTGCGATGGGTAACTGCTTTCAATCGTTGCTGATTAAACGAGCCACACGGGCCGTAATATCGTCGGTTCGTTTAATCGGTTTCCGAGTGGCGGGAAATCAGTTTAAGAAGAGCCTTGGTGTCGGTCGGTTTACTTTCGTCGCACCGTGACGAAAATGTTGGCGACGGAAGCGGTATTCGGGTCGAACCGCGCTTCGAATTCCGCTTGCAGCCAGTTCCCGCCCGACTCCGCATGGATCGCGAGGAGACGCGCGTTGAATCGCGGCGCACGTTGCACAAACTTAATTGGTCGCCAAGCTCTCGTTGCGCCTCGGAACGCTTCCTCGAGGAACTCGAACCTCGTTTCGGCGTAATCGCTTCTTTTGCCGTGTCCTCCTTCACCCCTCGGCCGCATCCAGGCCCTTTTTCTTTCCTCCTCCTCCTCCTCATCCTCCTCCTCTTCTGAGCTGCCTTTCCGTATCGCGACTTTTCTCCCGGATCTTCGCTGGAACCTGCAGACTCTCGACGGTATGCGACGTCGCGTGAGAACAAACGGGCTTCCAAGTGTCGCGGCTTAAGATCCGAGCTTATTTACGCACCCTGGATTTCCGCGATCCTGACGCATGCGAAGCGATGGAGCGCGAGCTTGGAAACAGAGGTAGAAAAGTATAAATTTGTGAGTCCCGCGTCTGATCATCCCGAGATCGTTGGATCGAGAAGAAATTTGGAGCTTTTTACGACCAGGCACGAGGATCGATGCGCAGCGAAGGACGCCTCGATGAATACACCGGAAGATATCGAAAGAGGGACCGAGTACGGGGAGATCCTTACTTTCCCGGATATCCAGACATCCACGACATATGTACCTTGCTCTCGTGGCAAAGTATACAACTGGGAGGAGTACCAGCCCGAGATTAAAGGAGCATGAGAGGTGTACCGGATTGAGATACCTAGGTACAATCGCATAACCGCACGCCATAGAGCCCCGCTTGACCAAATGAAAATTGCAGCCAACTCTAAAGGGCACTTTCTCGGAAAATACAAGGGACCTCTGGAAGTAACCGAGTGCCACTCTCGCCGATATCAAGATATCAACTTTGGAACGCGCTTTCATCGATGTTTTCCTTCATACAAAGTTTCGTCGAACGATCCTCCTCTCCTTCGCTCGGCAATCGATCCGCGTCTGCGAGCGTCACGTCGCGCGCTAAACAATATTACACATGCGTGTCCCGAAGGTGAAGCAGCCAGTCGAGCGAAAGGAACGAAAAGTTCCGTCGTTAGCCTGTCCAGATTGCCGTTTCGTGCGAATCAGTCGGCGAAAATACAGTGACAGGGTCCGTATCGTACACAGACGATTGTACGGGGAGCGTAATACGCTCGATTCACCGTGGCAATAGTCACGCACCACGGCGAGGTATCACGCCACGTTTCACTTTGAACTATGGTCCCGTTCCTTTCCGCCACGGATGAGTCGTTACCACTATCCCCCATCCCCGTCCACCTCGTTTACGATCGCGTCTCGCTGCAACCGCGGAGAGAGAGAAGAGGAGGACCCTCGCACCCCGTTGCCACTCCCGACTCCACTTCGAATAAATCACCGGTCGCCTAAAGAATCGCGCTTACGATCTCACTCCGATGCAAAGAATTGCTCCCCGTCTCCGCCATCGCCGCCACCGCCCCCCTCGCGACCCTTTACATCCTTTTTACTCACGGCACGGGGACTTTATTCGCGCCAGTTGGCTGAGAAACGGAGATAAGGTGCTAATGTTACACGGCCCGTTCGAATTTCGCGCGCAACACGGCCATCCGATTTTCCGCAATTAATCGCGGCCGCCGTACGATTCTATTCGAGGACGCAGTGCTCCTTTTTCGCCGCGTAAACGGACCTCGACGCCTTGTGCGGCCGTGGTCGTCGAGATCGGCGATACCGTATTCCCGTCTCCGGTACAGTTTTATTCGAGAAACGTTAATTGTAAGCGAGGAGTCGCGCGCGCGCGCGCGCCTGCAATCAAGACTCGTCGCTGTAAAAATGTTACTCGAAGGTCCTTTTACCGCGCGACAACGTCATAAACCGGGACAGTCGGACATTTCTCCGTACCTCGTGCCTATCTCGACGTTAACAACGTTTATACGCGCTTTAAGGAGGGACAGTCCGTTTCAGGACAGCGCGGATGCACGCGAGATCCTCGAAAATCATTGTCCGTTCGCCCCGCGTTGAACTTTAGCGTTTTCGTAACCCCTGCGTTTCGATATCCACCCTCGAACTGCGCAGACTCGTCGCTGGACCGGAAAATGTTCGTTTAAAACACGGTTGTTTAGCATCTTGAAACTCTCGTTCGGTTGGCTAATTGGTATTTGAAGCGAGCGGAATCAAAGTCGCATTTGCACGACAATGAAAACCAGCGGGCGAGAAATGGCGGGTGCAGGATGGAGATAGAGGGGGTTGGTTTCGACGCGCGGCGTCGAATTTTGACGAATCCAACGGGCAAGGATTGCTGCGCTCGCGGAGAGGAGCAGAGGACGCGAGGAGGAGGCGAAAGGAGAAACTAATAGGAAGCTTTAAATCGGAGCAAGTTAGGTCGTAAACGCGTGTCCGTTCGCTGCCGTAAATGGAGAACGGCCGAGGTTCGATGGGCGAGTCAACGAGGATACCTGGTTTTGCGCGCGTATACACACAGCGGGCCGTCGTCTTCATCCTCTTTCTCCTTCATTTGGTCGGTCTTTCTCCTTTTTCTCCCTTTTTTCGCTGGCTGGTTCGAGAGTGTTCTGCTCGGCGCGTTTCTCACGCTCGCCGTGGGCAGGCCGATCGCAACATCGGCCGAATCGGCCTCTTTCTTCCAGCATACCTATTCCTATTCCCGATCCACTTGGCCAACGAAAGGGGGAGAGCCCAGACTTAAGCCCGTTAAATGGAATTAATAAGCTTTACTATGCATGCACCAGCCCGTGAAATACGATACCGGCTGGTGTGCTCGTTAGGACGACCAGGGGAAGGCTTTGTGCCTTCAAGGCTAACCCGTGTTCTCCGTCCCACCGCGAAACTACATTCTCGTGTCTCCTCTTCCTTTACCCTCGATACGTGTTTACGCGCAAAAATTTTCGTTACCTCGCCCGCGACCGCGAACTTTCTTTATTAAATATTCCTCATCCGAAATAACCGACTTCCGGCGGTCGGATCTCTATACGCGTCCTCCGATCTAAAAAAGGTACATCGCAAGCGACCAAAAGCTTATTAGAGAGACCGTGCGCGGGACACGAAACTTGTCCGTCGAAGAGGTCCTTTGTCAAACGTTTTTAATCCCCAGGAGTTCGGACGCCTATGCGACAAGGAGGATCGTTTGCTTTCGCAGAGCACGATCTAACGCGGCGTGGATAAGAGCGCGACTTTTAGTAGCCACGTTTATTCCTCCTTTTACATTCTCGGGGTTGCAGAAGAATTAAACCCGACAAATGATCTGATGCGCCTCTGTCCGTTCCAGCACATTTGAGAAACTCTTTATGGGATTTCTTTCTTGCAGCCGGCGAATAATGCGCGGAATATCCATCATCTTGATGTTTCATTAGTTTTTGTGTATCCGGAGGGAATTTTTTTATATTACAATATCCAGGCGGTATTATGGTACTTAACATTGTTCTTTGAAATTACAGCCTGCCCATTAAACACCATAGGGGACTCTTTAAATGTGTCAAACGTCGCTGTTGTGGTAGTACCATCCTTCCATGGAACGCGTTACGACAGGTACGGAACGAAGATCAGTCGTTCTGGCGGAACGAAATTAGCACGCAACTCGCGTTAAATCAATTTCTCAGCTCGCACGGTCGTGGAGATTAAAGTTAAAGTAAAGGCGCGCGAGTATGGTATGTTAACTAAGCATAATTGATTCGGGAGAGTAATCGTAGCCAGAGTCCAAGTGCGACGGAAATTGGGTCACACTCGAATGACTCGCATTACCGAGGGATTACGGCTGGACCGGATGACTTTTAGCTTTAACCAGCTTAGGAACTTTTCTCATTCTATAGAACCGCGAAAACTGCGGCCAGTTCCCGTCTGACAGTTTTATTCCCTATCCGACTGACGTATTTCAGTTATCCAACCGGTCTAGTTTCCCGTGCATCGCCGCTGATTGAACCGAAGAATTTCGGTCTTTCAGCCGGCCGCGAACTCGCCTCCTCGCGGATTCACCCGGCGAGAAAAGTCAAGAAAGTTGGTTCGTGATTTCGAGTCACGTTGCGATCGTATCTCAGCGAAAGATAAATCGTTTTCTGCGCTTTTTGCGCGTCGCCTCGTCTCGTCTCGTCTTCCTTTGCCTCGAGACGACTCGACTCCGTTTTTTCTCCTCCCTTTTTTCCCTTTTTCTTTTTTTTTTTTTTTTTTAGGCTTTCAGACCACCTTTCTCTCCCGATCGTTCCCATCGTCGTTTCGTTAAGACCGACGTCGCTGAATTGGGAAAGTTTTTTCCGCGATCGGGTAGTTCGATTTGAAGGAAAATAGAAATGGAAATGTATGAAAATACAAAGGGTGGAACTCGGACGTTCCTCAGGATGGATGGGCGGAACGAGTCGCGGGCAGAAAAAGGAGAAGCGAAGAACATTATCCATCCAGCGTTTCAACTTAGGCGAGCGAGGGTGTTTTTGCGGGACGAAGTATGATATTTCGTGTTTTTCGCGCGGACTAGGACTCGTTCTACCCATTCTAATTTCTTCCGAGGGAAACGTCCGGCGAAGCTGGCGCAAACAAGTGCGTAAATTACCGCGAGATGCGCTCGCGTCCGGTGAATCTTTCCGGCGTGTACAAGCTGAAACATTTGTCTGTCTACGACGCGAAAAACCTTTAATCTGATAGATTAAAGTTTCTTTCGGGGAGGAAGCGCGAAGTCACGCGGAAAGCAACCACCGCGGGTGAAAGACGCGGGAAGGGGTAGGCGACGTAGCAAAAATATCACTGGCGACTCTCTCGGCTACGCTCGCCTTCCTCGATACTATCGATTTCACCCTTGCACGCTCGTACGTTTTACATATCCCCGCGCGAACGTCGTGTTTTTCTCCCCCACGGGAGAATTATTTCTTTTGCTTCGAGTGGTAACGCGATGGTTTAAAATCGTCCCGCTACTTGCAAAAAGGGCTGGCTCTAGGAATTTAGGATTTACGTACGTGCTCTGTATATTTTCCCTGCTCCTCTTTGTGTCTCGCGATAATTCGATCGCGGGTCTCGAGCACCCGTTAGATCAGAGACGGTTTGCATAGGTCGAGCAGATAAACTGCGCGTGTAAAAGTGCCAGGAAAAAAAAAAAAAAAGATAAAATTCTAAGTCGTAAAAGTGATAAAATTGCCAGCAAGAACTTCTTTACCGTATCCTAATCGAGCGGGAATTAGAATGGCCGAATAATGTTGGCGCAGTTTGTAGAGAGGGACGAAATTCGGTTCGCGTCGTGTCAAACAGAAAATGCAACATACTAATGAGCAGCAGCTGTTTTTGTCCGAGGCAATAGGGTCAAACAAACTTTTCACTTGTTAAATACGCTTTGTAATTACGAACCGGTAACTTTAGCGTTAAAGTTCATATGTCGTTGAACTTTATACCCGCTGAACTCTATTTAAAACTGCAGTTTCCTGCTATTTTGTCTCTGCAGCTAGTTAGCAGACGTAAACGAGTGCCGTTGTTACGCTTGCGATTCCACCGCGCTAACCGCGTGCAACTATTTCCGATATTCGTACATCGTGATAACAACGACTTTGCATTTAACTTGGACGTAGCTGCACGAGTGGTTCCTTAAATACGATCGGACCAGCTCTCGCCGCAAAAAGGGCAGCGTTAAGACGCGAGTCTTCAGGGCGTATCGCGAGCTTTTAACGGGAGGGCGCAACGAGCGAAGTCAAAAGACGCTCCGTTACGTCGTCGCTGAAATAACAACAATCCAAGCCGCGCATCTGGTCATTTTGCATACTCGAATAATCGAATACCGGTTCTCCGCCAGCGACGCTCGTCCCTCCAGTGTGTGCATCCACCAAGAGCCGGACGCATCGCTTGGCAAGTTACCAGAAATTTATTTGCTTGCCGACCGACTCGTCTAAGTACATCGATTCCACTTTCGACGAGGAACCTTGGGGAGGAGACCGTGAGATTTACGTAGCCAATTCGTAGTTGGTTTTGACGTCGCCGCTATTGATCGACGTTTCGGGATGCACGCGCACAGGAGAGAGAGAGAGAGAGAGAGAGGAAGGGAGACAGAGTGCGCGTAATTGGCGATTCCATATAACTTTCATATTCCGGCCGGCATAATGCGATTACGCGCCTTAACGTGCGCGTTAGAAGTTTCATTCGAACGTTTATCCCGATAAAATGCAAATTTCCCACTCTGTATATAGATATGTGCGTTCGAAATTAATTATTCGTAACGGGGCCGGGCACGGGAGCCAGGCACCTTTTCCCGGGCTGATATTACGCCCGCTATAAACCAACATTGTCGGCCGGAGGATCAAAGTCACGACTCGGAAATCGTTCCTCCGCCGGCATTACGAGGCGAACCAGAAATGGAAAGTTATAGTCGCGGGGCTATCGATCGAGGCGCGCGACGATGAATGTTCGCGCGTGAAAAGTTCCCCGTGAAATGCATTTTTCAGCCCCGTTGACAACCGCGCGCGGTAGTTAAGGCGGATACCTGTGTATCGGTTTCGCCGCGAGTCGAACTTTCGGTGGCGGCGGCCACGACGACACGTTTACCCTTTATTATGCGCGCGTAGACCTCGCGGCGCGGTGAAAAATTCATAAAAACCGGCGATTTTTATCAGAGACTTTCGAGGGAATATTCCCTTAAGACTGCTGGTATCGTTTATGTATACAGATGTTCCGAAATGAGTGCAGTCTACGCTAACAAGGGGAGGTCACAGCTGCGGGGTCGACGATTTTAATCAAACTTTTTCCGGCGAATCTCCGGAGCAAAAAATAACCGGATCCGTGTTCGAGATACGGAGATATTTAATTTTCCTTGAAAATTGTATTAATTATTAAACAGCCTTTTTTTCAACCCCGATAGACGCGAGTACGCGGCCACGCTGTTGCGTAACGGACCGCAACAGACTCGCGATTAATCAAATTTATGGCCACCGATAGCCCCGCTAATTAATTTCGCCGGGTACGCTTACCTCGCGAGTACGCGACGCTATTGCGCTTTCTAATTCTCTTTACGAGTTACACTTTCGACACTTGAACGGGAGCGTAGACACGGGTCGCGTATCACGGAAGTGGAGTACTATTGATAGGCGTACGCACGCGCATAGACGGCTGAACGTTCGACGCTAATTACGCAGTGATAACGCTCGCACAAATTTATACGGATTCTAATTAAAATTTCATTTCAACGTAGCGAAGTGTAATAACCGCGGATCCGTATCGCCGTGGCGTTTTTTAAGCTGATAGCGACTGCTGCCGCAGCTGCCGGCGAAAACTAATTAAGCTCTCGTTTAACTACAAACACGGGTCCCGCTTTAAGCGATCGCTGCCACGTCCCTCCCACCCTTTCGCCCGGTAATTTCTCAAATTATCGAACGTGGGACCCAGATTCTTGGCGCATTCGGTCCGACGAGCTGTCCTCCGGATCCCTCCCCTTCAATTCCGTTCAGCGCAGCCCAAAGTGCGCATCGAGACGTTCCTTTGATCGCAATGAACGATTGAAAAAAGTCACCGTATGTATCGAGAACACACGGATAGCATGGGTGCAAAAATCGCTAATTACCAAGATACGATTTTATATTCGATTAATTTGCGGTGCGAACGTAAAGTTAAAAACGTCGACCATTACTTCTAATAAAGGGACCAAGCGCCCAGTCTGCTCAGAGATCTACGAGGCGATGATAGATTTCGGCCAGAACATTTTTCCGCTCGCAGACTTGCGCGTCGTAAACAAAGATCGTATCTCGCTTTTCACTGTTACTGTATTTCACAGTTACGGACGGCTCGGTCCTACAGATTTTAGTTTACGTAGCAATAACTACCGGCATATCTAGTCACGCTCGAAACACTTCGCGTGTGGACTCAGGAATTAGTCAGGCGAGTGTCGCAGGTTTAATTTTACGCCCGGAGATTTTTATTACATCCGTGCCGTTTCGGGGACGATCGATTCCAGCCGATCAAATTAGGCGACGTCGTCCTGCGCGCGATGATCGAGCGTGATTCTTTCTTTTTTTTTTTCATTTTTTTTTTTGTTTGTTTTTGTAAATCGCTATTATTCGTGACGAGGCGTCCTCTGTCACGGGGTGGGCAGACATTTTTACGATTCAATAATGTATCAGAGTTAATAGACCGTTTTACGTTATGAGAATTACCATATATGGTAATGGGACGACGACTGCGCTGTGGGGGGTTTCCTTAGGACAACTTTAATGGCGAAGGGCTCTGACACTGTAATTTCAGGCTTCGGTTCTCAGTATTAATATTTTCGTAGCACGGATACACCCGGAGACGCGGAAAAGTTTCCGGGAACGATCCTCCCGCGCAACTTACGTAAATTAATTATTTCGACTCGCTACGCTCGGCGTTCGTATCGTGCGCGCGCGTAACGTTAAAGTTCCGAGGTTCGCCTCGAAACCGAATTAAATTCGCAGTCGCGGGCCTTTCTTAAAGCGTCAAATGCACAAACAATCGGTTCTCAATGGAGCTCGACGTCGCTCGATGCGATTAACGTTCCCGCGTTAACCCGAGCGAGGGGCAAAAGTGCGTTGTTCGCGGGGGTTGGTCGACGCCGCTTTTGTCGGAGCTTTTTGACGGCGATAAATAATCGGATCAAACGCGATCAGGGATTTTCTGAGTCATTCCAGGCGCTCGCGTCGGGGGTAATAAGGGTGCCGTTGCGTCGTTATTTCCTCGTGTCTTCGACCTCTGCTCTCCCAGCCGCGCGCGCGGGGTGAATCCTCGCGTACGTTCGCCGCATCTGTCAAGTGTAGAGCCTAGAACTTTTGCCAAACGTCGACGGAACGCTTCCCATTCGGTTTATCCGAGTGGCTGTTTGTCTTGCTCTTTAAATTTGTACAATGTAAACCGCGTGCCGCCAAAGCTTCGTTTCGACGCGATTCCAATTTGCACGGACCACCGATGGAAAGATTTTCGTCAAACAGCCCCGGTACATTCGAATTTGTTTCCCCTTTTATCGAGTACAGCGAGTATTTCGAGGATTATCGCGCGATTATTTCCGTAATCGACGCGTAACCGAGGAATTTGTTCCTCGTATCGAAAAATGTTCACCGCTCGTTAGACGAAATACCTGGGCGGTGTGTCGCGTCACGGAAATAGCTTGGCAAAAACTCTGGCGGCCGTAGAGCTGCAGGAAGAAATATTAACGAAATAAACTGGATTAAGTGGCGTAAACGCGACACTATTTGTCTCGCCGTAATCTGATTATACGAAATTAAGTACCGCGCTTTTCACTCAGGTGGGGCGTGTCTTGCATCCTAATGAAATACCTTCTCCCTTTTTTCTTTTCGATCCTTCGCGTTGTCTCTGTTCGCGTTCGGATAGCTGTACGCGAAAGCAACGCGCGAGTATCACAGCTGAAACGTTCCATCAGGTTCGATGCGTTCTAATCGACAGAAATGAGAAGCGTCGAACAAAATTGTCGCTCGCCAATTTTCGACTGGCGACCTCGCAGGTTTACGCGCACCCTTTTAAAAGGGTAAGGAATATTTATCACTTGTTTTAATCGCGAATAGTTTTTCAAACCGGTTTTCAATACGGTCTTTACGGTATAAGTGGCGTATGAATATTCACGAGCGCGCGTTTCGCAGACCGCTAGCGTGTTGATTAATCGGAGACGATCGTACGTCGCGTTTTGGTTTTATCGTGCTCGAGATAGACTCGCCCCGTGGTGGACCGCGGTCGATATTTGTAAGGGATTGAGCCGTATTTCATGGACAATGGCCGTGCAGCAGGGCTGAATTAGACGGTCACGTCGTTATCGGTGCGTTTCCGCGGCACTTTGTGCGTTCGCTAACCTGTACAGGCAGATATACCAGGATTAGAAGACACCGAAAGAGATACAACCGAACACGAAGACGCGTGGATCGAACGATCGATCTGGCAAACATCGTTTCGCGCACGTAATCGTCGCGACGGGTTTTCAGAACCCCGTCCACTCCTGCGCTCGCGGCAAATTACTGCGATTTAGCTCCGATGATTATTTTATCATAATTATATTATTAATTCCCACTTATATTAATTACTGGGTATTCGATTCGATTATTCTATTCAACGGGGCCGGTAAGTACACATTCGTTATTGCTTTATCGAATAACAAACGACAAAATGCAGACGAATTAAATTAATTGTTACACAATTAACGGGACGGGTAAATAGATACGGGGATAATGGTAATAATTCGATAAACACGTGGAGCGAGGAGGACTCGAAGCGTCGTCTTTCTATCGGGGGAAAGGGGGGGAGGAGAATTGAAACGTGCGCAGACGGATTTATGAAAGGTTAGGAACAGTGTGTAGACGAATAAAAAGAAAAAAGCAATAGTTGTAGAAGCGACGTCTGGTCGGTGGAAGAAGAATCGAATAGGCGACGATCCGGAGCAGCGGAAACGGAGTTATATGGGATGTCGTCGAATCGTCGCGTCACTGCTACGTGTTTTAATTTGACGTCACTCAGCACGTCAGTACCATCTGGTGTTGCGAGGCTTCTCGTCACCTCTCGTCTCGTCTAGGCCGCGCCAGTCACCGGGATTTAATATCAAACCACCCCCCGATCTCATCCTCTCGCTCCCGCGGACCCTTCACGGCCTCTCCCTGTTTCTGTCTCCGCACGGGTAGACCGTCGGATTTTCCGCCGCTGCACACGGATGCTGCCTCGATGTACCCTCTGCTAAGCCGGATATGCATAATCGAACTAGGAAAAAAGAAAAGTGACGTTTATGAAACCTCGATCGCGACACTTTCCCTCGCCCTCCTCCCTCGAACGCGGCGTCTCGTTCAACCCTTCGACGGATTGCTTAAACGGGTTAAACAGATTCTTATTTCGTCGACGCTCGCGGTGGAACGCGGGAATTTCTCGAGAGGGAAGCGACGTTTCGACGATCGCGTCGCCGTCGGGATTTCGCGGGCTGCCTGCCTGTTTACGACGCGACCGTAAAGCCCGAGCATTTTTCAGTCCCAAACGCCGTGCTCGTCCCATTGTCAGCACGCTTCACGGTGCACGTGCACGGGCGGGGAGGAAAGTTCACTTGTTTATTAGTGTCCAGAAATTGGTGCCTCTAGCTTTGAACGGCTCGCCGCGTCATAAACTAGGAGCACCCGGAGAGGGGCCACCGCCATTTGTAATGGTACGATGACCGGAGGAGTCAACCCGGAGGAAATTCCACACCGTTGCGCGTCAGCGTGACAGCAACTTTTCTCCGTCCGCCTAGTTTATATCGAATTACAAAATTACTTCTGGTTACAGGAATAATGGAAACTCCTGTTCGCGCACGGACGATATAACCGAGCGAGCTAAACCGTGGCGCGAATTCAACCAGGCTCGTCGCGGCTCGATTATAAAAATTGAATCGGTTACCGTGCATATTGACCCGAAACGAATGTTATCGTTTCCTCGAAGAATGTAAAGAGGTTGTTTACAATGCTTGGCGATCGGTCGCTTTGCATACGCTCCGCCGGCAGTTTGCGGTATCAATTTCGCGGACGTTGCCTCATTAAAGTTCTCCCCCCCGGGATCGAATTTGAATATTTTTCCAAGCGGTTGCAGTCGACGGCGGGGGAAAAAAAACTAAAAAAAAAAAAAAAACAAAAAACAAGAAAACAGGAATAAAAAAACAGGAAAAACGCGGCAATATGCGTACTCTTATGCAACAACGAACCGTAAAACGTGGGTGGCAAACGGGCTGACCGTAACGAATGAAGTGCGCCGCTGTAAAAATGTGGTTTTATAGATGCAGCTCCACATAATGTTCAAGTAACCGAGAGGATGGACCTTCCGCGAGGAAGACGATGCACCGGGCTAAAAGAGGAAGATGTACTGGTCGAAAAAAAGAAAAAAAAAAAAGAAAAACAGGGGGGAAACGAAGGAGGTGGGGTAAAAAAGGGAAAAAGAGTGGAGAGGCAAGTTGTGTGGGTGCGCCCGTAAAAAGGAACATCGTGCACGCGCCTGCACCGCGTAATATCTGCCTCTTAAGCGTCCATACACCCGGCCGAGTTCGTTTTCTCCTCTGAGGTGTACACACCGACGTCTCCGCTTCGCCTCTTTTCCGTTCTGTCCTTCTTCCCACCGCCTCCCGTCCGGTTTCTCCTTTTTCGCCGCATCCTCGCGCTCCGTAAACCGACCATAAACTCTCGACGACAGCTCGGAATTTCTTGGCGTCACGACTTTACCAAACCGTATCGATCACCATTCTCGAGGAGCGTGGCAACAACCGCCCGTGTATTCCCGATACGCTGCCTGTTGGCGATCGTCTAAGGCCCCCTCGACGTCGCCGTTTCGGATGCCTTCGACCCCGACCCGGATGGCCGCTACCGTGCGGACCCTCTTCGAGGCGCGTAGCCCGGTTCCACGCTCCTAGAGCAACGAGATTGCGCCTTCTCGCGCCTTCTCGCGTTCGCCGCCGTTTAATGAGATCCGAATCTTGTTTGGCCGGACTTAAATTGAAAGTGATAACTCGGAACGACCGCCGCCAGTTTTATTCCGCCTCCAACGGCGGCGGGATTTGCGTTTTCCTCGCAAATTTCACGCGAAACGTGCGAACGCCGCAGCGATTGTTCTCGCGCTTTCGACCGCTTTCGAACTTCAAGTAAGAGTCGAAACAGAGATTAACAATTTTCGCGGCAAACTCGTCTGCGTCCGCGGTTTGTAATTAAAAAATAATGTCGGCGTGGGAACCGCGTCAGAGTCGGGGGGCATTTAAAACTCGATCAAACGGTGCGGCAGGGGCGATCGAAAAAAGGAAGCGGGTTCGTTTTAATTGTTCGCGTCGCACGCGCAACCGTTCCGACCGATACCAATTTACGCGTCGCATAGTTCGTTACAAGGTTAATTTAATCATCGCCATCGGCATACAATTAATTCGATCGTTTCCAGGCGCGGAAAATAGCCGATGAGATAATGCGCGATCGAGTTTGTTCGTCGATGGCGCGTTGTTATATTTGGGAGTCGTTAAGCCGAAATTTTCGAAATTGAACCGTCCACCGTTTCGAAGCGGCCGACCTGTTCTTGGCAATCAAAAGAGTACAGGATATTCTTTCTACTTAACACGGCCATTGCTGAACCGCTTAATCAGCAGGTATACTTTAGCTAAGCCGCTTAACACCAGGTAGGAGTAATATTTCGTCCTAGCTACGACGCTACGCGTTACGCGAATTAATGTTTACACAGTCTTCGCTTAATTCTCCCTTTCATTAGAAAATTATGGCCGCGGAACGAATTTTCACTCTCGTAACGGCGCGAATACATTTAAATTCGAACGCCTCGCTCCAACTCCGGGAGAGCTTCTTTCCTTGCTTGTGTCCCAAGATCCAACGTTTATTTCACGAACAGTCGAACGTCACGCGATTGTCTCCGCTGTTACACTGTTATTCGCACGTTTCTTCTCGCGCTGGGAACGGTTTCGCCCGAACGATCCCATTCGTTGCCGCCCGTTAACGAACGCGGGCCAATCTCTGTTAATTTTCTTAAAACGTTTTGCAATATTGCGCGGGGCAAAATAACCAGCCGGGTTAGCAGGCGCCTGGTTCAGCGCGAGCATGCTCGCTCGTAATAAAGTTTCGCTAACTACCACGCGTTTTTCACGCCGCAAAATAACCGGGAACAACCACGCGGTGGGCCAAATCGCTGATCTAGCCGGACGAAACTGGTTTTTTTCATGTCTCTACTTTGCACGCGTGCTGGCCTGTAAAAACTGCCGGCCACTTATGCACAGGCTCGTGGATACCGCAGGAAGTTTGATACCCAACGTGCCAAGAGCTCGTCGTCTCTACGCGCCCTTTGCGTACCTTTCTTCACTTCACGTTCCTTGGACAGAAGACACGCTCGACTCGCGTAATCCTCGAACATCCGAAGGATTACACTGTAACAGCTTCCTCGATTATCTATCCAATTTCTATATATTAATATTCCGACCCGACTGCATCTATCCTCGCGTCCGAACCACGTCTGCTGGATAATCTTATCGACGAGTTCGCAGGTCCAGACGAAACGCCCACCATCCGCCGTATCGCTTCTCGCGAATAGACAGAGCGAACGGTGCACGCTTCGAACGTGGACACTCGAAAGTCTCGAGTGGCATAAAAGTGTTGTTCGCGATCGAGACGAAAGCTCCTCCAGCGGTGTCGTTTGAAAAAATTTAATTTCGTAGCTGGGAGGACGTTTTCAGCGCTTCCGAGAATCGCGTTTTTATTCGCCGCGAGCGATCGTCGCATAAAGGAACGGAGCAACAACGCGTGTCTTTGAGCGCGCGAACGCCAGACAATTGTTAGTTGATATTTACTCGACGAGGAAGTCGTCGTTAGGGTTTCAATGAGACCGCTTCGGTTTCCGTCAAAATGGACGCGCTCGTTCGTATTAACGACAGCCGGCTGGAAAGCCGCGGCGTGAAACGACCCTCAAGGTTTTACCCCTTCGCGAGTCGCGCGTTTCCGGCCTGCTCGCGAACCGAGCGCGCGCGGCGGTCGAACAATGCCGCGGCGAAGAATTTTGTCCCAATTACGGATTTTGAGGATCGCGATTCTGCTCCCTGGCGCTACGTCGAACCAGGGCTGCCACGATTGGAGGACGGGCATTGTTTGCGGGCGACGCACCGCCCCGCGAATAATTACGTATTCGACGGGAACCGAAGTGAAACTACGGCGACTGTTCGACGGTGTACGCGTTGCGGCCGGATTACGTGTTACGCGGATCCATCGGACGTTTGCTATCGTCGCATCCAAAATCAGCCATCTGACCGCATCGATGACCCTAATTTCGTCAAATAATTCGCACCTCCGACCGCGCGCAGCTGCGCCGTCAAACGTCAGACGTAATTTTCGTCCTCCCCGTAATTCATAGTCAGATGTAATTGGTACGAACGATTGATCCGGTGCCGGCCGCGATACGCCATAAATATCACCCTTGCCAGCGATCGCGCATCGTCTGTTTCGTCTTCCTCGATCCGTTTCGTTCTTTCCTGTTCTTCTCTCTCGTCTCGAGTGTTATTTTTAATTAGTAGACCGCTTACGGGTCGAAAGTTCGCTTGGCAACCCCCAAAATCGAAGTTACCGATCTCAGAGGAAATTGGGATTGAAATTTTAGATATGGATTAGATATTTTCGATATGGATAGAGGTGTCTCTGAATATAGCCTGTGCATACGTTCATCGATATCGCATGTACGAGCTGCATGTACAGTCGATCCGAATTATATCGTGGAACCAAAAGCGGCGCGGTGAGAAACGGTTGCTCACTTTACATGTTACATAGCACGTGCCGTGGCGACACATGTTCCTTACAGCTCGCAGTCACGATCTAACCGTACAGCTAGTAATCGTGCGTATAATTACGCGTTTCAGAGGAATGCGAATAACCTGTAACTACTCGGCCATCGACGATCGTAAATTTCCCCCGCGTTCCCAGGCATAACTCGTTACAGATACCCGCGGATTAATTGCCCTTTCGTTCATTTATTTCCTACCCGCGCATAAAATCAATTCTCCCCACCCTTGGCCGCCAGGAAGCTGTGCATTTTTTTCAATCGGAAACAGAACTTTCCGGCTAACGAGCGGAAAAATATTTAATTGCAATTACTTTACTGCACCATTTTACGTGCCCCGTGGTATTCGCGTTTAGAGGGAGGGAATCGAAACCGTTGCCGTTCGATTGTATCTCGATGGATCATCGTGGTTCGCGATTTTCCGGAGAGCAATCCTTTCCGGGGCTGCAACGAGTCCTTCCGCTGATATTTCTTCGGCGAAGTCGTAAAGAAATAAGTGACTTACGTAAATAACAGTCAGTGTCTCTATGAGAGGATGCTTGTCGTAAATGGAGAATTATTATTTGCAGCTCGCGAGTGTTTGTCTTCATCGATTCTACTTTTTAGAGAAGTTCTTGCGCTTTTTTAACCGATAAAGATGTGTTTTATGAGGTCAGTGTCGAGCGTTTGTTATTAATCGCTGACTTAAATCCTGGATTCAGCAAAAATCGCGAAGATATTGCTATCTTTACGCCGTTGGCATAAGTCGGTCTATACGAGTATGTTTTCCTTATTGCAACGTGGAAAATGTGGCGAAACAAATGCTGAGAATTTCGAGAACTGTACAGAATTCATCTGAAGAGATTTGGTTTGGAAAATGTAGCTGCACGCGGATTTAATAGATTCTAAAAGTCGCTTTCCCTCGACTTACCCCTTTCACTTCGACCCACCTGTAGCCGATTACCCTGCGCGTGGATTGTCACGTAAGTTCGCTTCTCTAAATTGCAAATTAGATACACAAAGTGCAGGAAGATCAGCATCTTTTGTGTTATCTCTTCAACGTGGAAGTGTGTGCGAAAGTGGAAATCAAATTGAATCACGTATCAAAGTCTGGGCAGAATCAGTGATCCCTTATTAGAGGGAGCGGTCAGTGTGAAATTTAGCGTTAAAACTGTTCAGATTTCAGATGTCAATGCTGAAATTGACATAAATCGAAACCAGTTATAAACAATTATTGTTTAATCGCGGCCGTTATGCAGTATACGTAATTATCGATTTGCGGCGCAGATTAAAGCTCAATTAATATTTACGTACCGATTTCTAATTGACAATCGATGTCCAGCGCCGTAGAATTACCGATCCAATTCTCGTTTTTAATTATCTTTCATCGAGTCGTGAATGTTTTATTTGCTTTTTTCGTTTAAACGCAGAATTCTAATCGCATTCGAAAAGCGATGGAACTCGTCGAACGGGGCTGTTATTAATCTTTATAGCGTTCATTTCGCTCGCCGCGCAGTTTCGTTGTAACTAATTGACACGTTTCCCCGCGCGGGTAGCAAGTTAATAATTCACGGTAATAAATTATCAAAGGCACTTTATTAAATTACTAGAACAAGCTGCCTCCTAACGCGCAATTAACTTAATGGTCTAATGTCGATAATTACGAAGTTGTATGCAATCCTAATGAATTATCAAGCTGCTAATCCAAACCCCGGGATCTCGCGAGATGCTCGATGCTTTTTTAAACGAGTCCCGGCTCAGTTCCCGAGTAAACTGTAACGAATGTTCACGCGACGTTAAACGCACATGCAACAAACGAGGCGGGGTCCCCTCTTCCCGCTTTCGGTGGAAACAATTTACTTAACCGCTTTATAATTTCTCCGCGCCCACCGCGGAAAATATTCCACCGTTTATTACGAAACTCTTTCCCAACTTGAAAAAGCTGATAAAAATTCTCGTTTGTTTCAGGTAAGTTCCGATAGCCTTCGCCCCGCGTCCATCGATCGAATTTTCCGCCGCGATGGTGAGTAAGGGCTCGATCGTCTCTCGAGCCGAGCCTCCTGCAACTCGAACGAGTTCGAACTTATTTCGACGAACTCGTCGCTTTCGACGCTCGCGAAAAATCGGCTCGAACCCAACTTCGAACGGAACGCTCCGCCCTGTTCGTTCGATTTGTCCGTTCGTCGCGCGCGAGGTGCAACCGCGGACGTGAAATTAGCGTCAATCATAACGTAGCACGTCATATTTTACGATTCGTCGGTTCACATGCCCGTGGCTCTTGTCGTCGCTGTAATACTTCCCCAACAGCCCGCGTCTTATCGATCACGGATCAGCCTCGCGAGGTCTGATTAATATTCATGACTTACTCGCGAAGGACATCGCGGTTAATGTACATTTGATTGGGGGTAGCTCGCTGCTGGTCTGGTCAACGTTTCCCTCGAAGGACATTAAGCGCTCGTACCTTCGGCTCGTGGATTTATCCTTAACGCTGGAATTGCACGGATTATTCGCTCGATTCGTCGCGTGTAATGTTTGAACGAAAAACCGGGCTCCATCGCGAATTGGTATTACAGAGCGCAATATCAGAACAAGCAAAAGTAATTAATTAAGCTGAATACGCGGCAACCGATTCATTTGCGTTGGCAATTATTCAAATGGCAGCGAATTTATTATAGAATTATTAAATCTACACGATTAATTTATCGCTACTTATTTGCATCTGTATTACGTTTTTAAACGCGCGATATTGAGAACGATGCTCGCGGCCGTGGAACGATCGCGTTAAAATGGCGAGTGGAGCCAGTTCGCTGTAAGATGTCATTTCTACTTGACTCGCGTACAGGGAATTTTAACGAACCGTGACTCGCGCGATAACGACAAAAGCGACCAGACCTCTGAAGTACGTACCAGCTCGCGGCAAAGAGGACTATTTAACGTATCATATGCCAGTGACGTCTGACTCGTACGAGGGACGCTCGATTCCAATAGCGAGCGGGGAGCAAATAAAAGACGCCGTGATAATGCACCCGTTACACATTTCAATGCAATTAGCCACGGTTAAATGGCGGCAATCGCGGAAAAAAGCGTGACTTACATCGACCTATTCAGCGGTCGCTGCCAGCCGGAGGACCGCGTTCCCCGAGTTATTACTTTTAATGCGTCGCCGCGTACACGCGGATGATTATCTTCCACGGATCCTTTTAATTTGTGGAGGCGTTTACGAGGCGCGACCACTTTCGCGGAGTGTGTACGGCCGCTCTCTCGAAGCGAAATCTCTCTTTCGAGCCGTCATTCGACGCGCTCGATTTCAAACGCACCAACGATGGAACGAAGGCTCGGAGTAGACGGTCGTACCATCGTACGAAACGATTATTGCCCGTCGTTCGTACACGTTCATCGCTCCATTATAACCCCGTGTTAAATAGGGAACGTTGATATGCGAATGAAATGCCTTCTTATTTACGCAACGAACTCGATAACTGGTTATAATTGCGTCGTTTGGAGAGCATCGAGTACCGTTCGTCGGTCGAACGTTCGAGCTCGTTCGTCGCCTATCTCGGCTGGAAATTACGAGTCGAATTGAAAAGGAGAGTCGCGCGATCGTGCCTCCATTCCGAAGACGCGACGGCACTGTCGTTTCGATCGAACGAGAACACATGTCCCGAGCAATGGCCACGAGCCGCTGACAATGAGTCTCATCTGCGCGGGTCCTGAGGGGTGAACGGCAGTCGACACCCGAAAACGATAAGACACGCGCTACGATGAGTCATCCCTTAACGAAGCCCAAAGTATCTGCGTCCCTAACGTCGAATTCACGGTTCCTCCAGCAAAACGCTTCCGATCGAAACGGTGCCGCGATAAAATGCTTTACCGCCGCCTCGTACAATAAATTATTAGTACAGTGGGGTTCAAAGCGCGAAGAACAAAGGGCAGTTTACACACGGAATAAAACGTGTCTAATGAACACGAGTTAAAAAACAAACGTGGCAAGAGTTAAACGCGGTTTTAAGCGTTAGTAATACGAGTGATTTGTGTGTTCCTTTGTTCCGCGCGTACGGTGCGAAAACAAAGAATTATCTCTCGCGTACCTTCCCTTCGTTTTACCCCCTTTACCGTGTTCACCGTGAAACGTGTTCTCGCCTAATTCTTTCTCATTCCCACGCAACGTTTCGTAACGGAAATGCCTGAAAAATTGCGCTCTGGTTTACCGCCGCGCGCCCCGAAACCCTTGCGATTTCTTGGAAAGCTAGCTGACTCGGGGCGCTAGCGGCTCGCTGAAAGAATTATCGATAGGTATTACTCGAGGATGTTCCTCGACGTTGCATCGCTTGGTCGTTTACCGCGTTGCGTTATTTTAATGTGTACCCGATGCATCAACGTCTGCTTCTTAACTATCCGCTTGAGCCGTCGCTGTTGCGCCAATGGACGCTCGTCGGACTCTTGCCTGTCGACTACTCTGCGGACCAACCAGTCGGGTAGACCGCATGCCATCCTAATAACGGGATTCGCCAGGGATAACGACACATTTCTCGACCCGCAGGATGTCGCGTTTTCCTTTAATGCGACGCCAGCGTCCGAGGATCGTTCGGGCAATTCCGATGATGGACTCGCGGCGCGGAGATTCTGAAATCGTAATGAATGCATATGTCATGGCGCGCGGTATTCCGCGGTGACGAGCGAGAGTGATGACAAGTCCTTAATCTCGGCGCAATTTAGACGCGTACGACTTGGCGTAATAGCCTGGGAGTAATAACGGTGGTCCCCAGTCAAAATAGATAAACATCGAATACGTCTTCGCGCGACGGCACTTAAATTCCGAACAGAAATTCTGAAGGCAGCGATTGGACGATTTCGCAGTCGCGTCGCTCGGGTCGAAGCAGTTTGCGTTTGAATTATTAGCGGCGAGGCGTTCGCGGGGACCCGACACCTACCAAGAGCCGGGTCAGAAAATGACTTAATCGACGATACAGCGAACCCTAATGTCCGACCCGTAATTACTAGCTTGCTTAATCGAGGATACGCGTTGAGTCACGTTGTTACGCGCGACAATGGGGTGTTCCAGAAAGGCACGATCGTTGGGATTAGGTAATTAGTCAATTAGCCTGGTCGATCGAAATCTGCTACCACGGAACTCTTGCGTATCGCGAGAGGGATCTACTCGCGTTTGCCTCGCGCGTTCATACTTTCAGCAGCGATGCCTCGCAACGACGAAGTCGAGATCGTCGACGAGCGAGTTTAAATTGATCGAAACGATCGTCGCGCCTCGTCGAGGGCGATAGCCGATACCTCGATTGGCCCTTTTTAACTCGGCAACGCTTAAACAATGGGAAAGGAGAAACGTGGTGTAAAAGAATCGCGTTGAAAAGAATCTTTGCACCTTCGCCGCCTTTTCTTCCTCGACTCCGCGGATCCACTTTCTTCTATTCCAGAATATCTTCTCCGTTTTATTTCCCTCGTTCCCGGCGATCCCCTTAAGAAGCCAGCCCATTCAGCTGACGGTCGACGCGGGTGGCACTCTGATCCTCGTGATTACAGAACCGCAAACAATTTTCTGCGCCGCATTGTTTTGCTCGCGCGCCGGCGGGGGGGTTATTGATATCCCGTCGAAAGATCGATCGCTCGAAAATGAAGTAATACGCGTTGCGCGGCCATTCCCGAAGCCTGTTATTAATTTCGTCTGACAAGCAATGAAATGGTAAGTCGCGTTTTCTAAAAACCTCCGCGGTCTCTTCATCTTTTTCGCGGTGATTTATTGCAAAACACGCGTAAAGATAATTTATGGGCACCGTTGCACGCGATTTATGACGACATCTGCGGGCACTGACTGTCATTAACATTCTCGGTCAGATTGTAAACCTGTTGAAGGAAATTTATAGAAATTGTTCGCCGCTCATTGTGCCTGGCATTAGTACCAGCGTTCTTTCCAGCGATACATCACGTTTAGTTTATTTTGTTAGTTCTTACGAACGCGAATGGCCGCGCGATCGTTTCGCAGTCGATTCGCGGTCACGATTCCATTTTACAATAATCGCGTCGGACATTTTCCTCGGTCGCCTCGGAGAAGCTTCCGCTGTAACGCCTCTCGCGAGCTTCGGAAATCTTTCGAGCTCGTTTCCCGAGGTATTTTTTACAACGTCGTTACTCAGCGCGTTCTCAAGTTTTCCGCGGGAAATTACAAAGTACAAGCAGGGGCAAAGTGGCGTCGCGACTCGCCGAAAGTAGAACCGCGTCTAAGCGTTCCTCGAGCGAATAAAACAACGACCGTCTCCGTTTAAATTCAACCGTGGCAGCACAATAGGGCCGCGATCTTTATTGCCTTTCATCTTCATACAGTATAAAATATCCGGCGCACAATGGCAAGCTATCCGGTGGCCCGTTGCTGCGTGAAATGCGAATCTAAACGACTGGCGATCCGCGGACCGGGGGCGTCCTATCGTTTCCTGAATTTTCTCCTGGCTCGATTTTCGAGGCCTCCGCCGCGCTCTCATTGTCAGCTTAATTCCCCCGCCTGGTTCCAATCTGGTCCCCTTTTCTTTCCCCGATACACCGACATTTTCTTCCCCGCGTGATTGTAACATCATAACGGACGGCTGGCTCCGGCATCGTTCCTCGATTCCCTCGGAATTCGCCTATTCATTCGCTGCCCGCGCGATCCCTCGCTTTATTGCTCGCCGCTGATAATTGGTTATTACACGCGTTTCGGGCCGCTCCGCAAGAAATTGCACAGTCCTCCCTATAAATCGCGCCGCGTTGTTGTTGTTGTTGTTGTTGTTGTTGTTTCCTCGTTTCGAAACGAAACGAAAGAAATGGACGGAACGGTCGAGCGGATTAATCGGTTGGTCGGAACCCGAGAACTAATTAACGACTTTATACCAGCTTTCACCGTGCCTGCATTCTGCTGCATTCTGCTGCACCGACGATTGCGTTCTAATGGCAATAGTTAGCGAACGGTTGCTCCGTACCCTAAATCATTAATCAAGCGATACGTTGCGCCGTGAGTAGCAATGCGCGTTTCATCCCTTAATCGGGTCCGTACTATCGACTATTTCGATACGCATTATACTATTATGTAGAATTAAGCGCAAGTAATTCGAACGCGTACGCGCATAGAATGTAATTATCAGGTTATACTCGGGCACATCGGATGCGTGATTAAATCGCGTTTAATGCTTCGTAGCGGCGGCTGTTCGAATCGGGACGTCGGCGAAAAGAAAATGGCGCGTTCGCGGTGAAAAGAAACGCGTATCGGATGAAGATATTCGAACGAGGAGCGGGGCCGTAACCGAATTAGCCGACGGACACGGAATTGGGGTGGAAAAGCAAAAACGTGCAATTAAAGATCGTCCAGAGTGCATTAAGCGAGGAAACTCGACGGAATATGAAGTCCCGATGAAAACGGAGAGGGAAAAAAAAAAAAAAAAAAGAAAGTAACGCGGAGGAGTAGAACGAACTTAAAAGTGCCTCGAATTGTGCCATTTCTGCGTACCCTGAAGCATTTACCGTCTTGGAATCGGTCTCGAAGCGGCACGAAACTCGGACGGAGGGAAGATACGGCGGAACAACAATATTAAAAAGAATCTCCGAGATGGCAGTTGAGAGATATTGGGAATCAGAAATGGAGGCGAACAAAGGAGAGTTTTCAGACAGACGATCTCGTTCTTTTGTTCGGGGGGACGAAATTATTCAAATGTTATCCGACGCTTTGAAATTCATCGTTCTTTCTACCGCGCGTTAACCGTTTCCGCGGCGATGTAAAACGGTGGAGGGCGTTTTACGGCGATGCGAGATCGTTTTAACAATAAGATTTTACACGAGACACGGACGCGTAACGTTAATGCCCTCGCTCGCGAACCAGCCTGGTTACGTTTTCGAGGTAATGAAATGTTTTGCGCGCCCGGTACAATCCTGAATGAGTGAGCTACCGCGATGAAACGTTTAATCGATTCGGTGCCTCGCGTTATTTCGCGTAGCCTGCAATTGCGATTAATTCCGAACAGTAAATCGGATTACCAGCCATATTGCTTACATGCAATTATGTGGTGTACTGAGTATACTAATTGGAAAATTGAATCTTGATAATGATCATCGGGTTATCGGTTATACTTTCCTTACCTTGTTAGCTCGGTACCTGAAAGCCGCATTTGTTTGTGCAACCGAGTCGTGCTGTTCGAGACGCCTAAGAACGCGAGCTTTCGCCGTGAAAATAATAATAAATGCAAAAGATCGACGAGAGATCGCAGCCTTCGTATTCTTGTTAACCGCGTCGCTGCAATAATTGAAAAAACCTTGGGATATCTTGGAAGGACATCTCGAAAAGTGTTGGCATCCATTAACCGCGAACACCATCGACCGCACCGTGCGGATGCATCGTACAAAACGTTTTCTGATAAAGTCAATAAATAACCAGTTATCTCGGATGGCTGTTCCTGTTGATTCAACGCGCATAGGTGCGTAGATAAATGTAGATACCGCGAGTAGTAATTACGATACGACGGTGTGTAATTCGTGCATACTCCTCCGCGTCTCTCCTCCTTGCCGCGTCCCTTTTTTCCTCCCCTTATTTTTTACTTGCACCCGTAATAGCCTTTACGCTCCTATAATTGCCCCGGCAAGCCGATAGAGCAGAGGTTCTTGTAATTACAATGGTGGCTGTCGCGAAAGACTGAGTCTCGGTCCGAGACCCTTTCATTAAGAAACAAGCGAATCTTCCCTCTAAGCTGCTATTCCGGCCGCGTAGGAAAGAAAACTTCTCGACGCTCTTTGTCTCGCGCTTTTCTTTTTCTCCAAAAGGACTTAAGTAGGTTACGCGTTACCGCATTCTACGAACTCTCGTCGAAATAACCGATGATTCCTGGCGGCCTGCGATATCCGCGTCGAATCGAATTCGTCCCTCGCGGGGGTAAAAAATGTATCCGTCGCCGCGCTCGAACTTCTCGATAACGTAAATAAGCGTACAAAAGGGGATTCTTCGGGGGCTCCTTATCGTAATTCAATCGCGAAGGTTTAATAAGCCTGTTCTCGCGCGATATAATTAAACGATAAGTCAGTTGTCTGGTAAATTAAAATACGCGTTCCACCGGCAGTTCAAAAAGACGATATTGTTACACTTTGATAGAGGTTTTCGCGATAAAGTAGCCGCAAAATATGGAGTAGTTAACCGCGCGCGCGTATCCACGTATAGCTGTTTCGATATGAATTGTTGGACGGCTGGTGTCAAAATGATATAAGCGCATCTATCTTGCATACGCCGCCGCGGACAACTTCATATTGCACGATGCATCCGTATTAATGCACCGAATACTCCGACAGTGCATCGCCGCGGCCCGTCAAATGTATCGATAACCGCGTAAAATAATTGCGCCTCGTTCGCGTTCGCGCGCGCGTTTTCGAAATAAGAGCGGTCGGAAATAATTCGATCGTCCAGACGGAGGAGGCGGCTCGTCTTGGCGTATCATCCCCTCGTCGAAAGAGGCTGTGCAGTCTGCGCGTATAAATAGAGCAGCGTAAATTTAGATGGATGCTCGAACGTACACGTGTTACTCGTTGCACAAAGCGAGAGGCGTTGTCGGACCACCTGCTTCCAGGGTGAAGCGTCGTTTTGGGAAACCCGGATCTCTATTATGCACGGCGAGGGTGTCGGGGGTTTTTCTTCGTGGCGTTGTTTCGTCGTCTACCTGTCTGCCAGTTTCGACCCACGCTGGCATCCGCCAGCGTCCGGACGATTGCTCGCTCGCGCGCGATTCGACGAGGCCCCGCGACAATTTTATCGCGCGACGAACGCCGAAAATCGACGCTCGAACGCGCTGCATATTTTCTCACGTCGCTGCGGAGTCGAGAGCTCGCGGTATCAGAGGTGCGCGAATATTTGCAGACGGCTGCGTGATTATTAATCAAACAGAATGACGAATGCAGTCGGGAGATCGACGCGCGGGACAATTTTCTCGGACCAGGGGGGTGGTGGTGGTGGTGGTGGTGGAAAAGTGACAAATTGAATTAGCCATTGAACTGGCCAGCATTTTCCGCCGAGCTACCTTTTGTCGGGGCCCGATAGGACGCGACGCGGGGCGACAGTGGCGTGAAACTCGTAAAAGACGCCTCGCTGCCTTCTGCCGCATATCGTGTTCATTGCGTCACGGCCGGTAAGTCGATTAGAGGCAAGCATTCGGCGTTTCTTTGTCCAAAACAGCTGATTCGTCCGACTCGATTCTACCCTCGGAATTCCATCCGTAGCATCGCGGAACTACCCTCCGCGTTTTCACCCCCGTGACGCCTGCCGCATCGGTGGTAGTTTCTTTCCACCCCTCTGACGATCCGACCGTGCTACCCCCACCCTATCGTCCCACCCCAGCCCCCTTCTCTCCAACCCCCCCGGCCCTCTCCCACGAAATAAAATGATTCGCACCAGCAGAGGAACCCCGTCCGACCTTCCGGAAATCAATAGTTACGCGAAGGACGAGTTCGCTAGGGGCACGCTCCCTTTGCTCTGTCAAGTTCTTAGGAAAGTTGCCCGAACGATCGTGCAGCCTGAAAGAATTCGAAGCGGGAAGATCGTGAGTCATTTCGCTTTTTTTTCCGCCCTCCTCTCCTCCTCCTCCTCCTCCTCCTCCTCTCTTCCATTCCTATTTTTCTCCCCGAACGAAATTGAACGTCCATTTCATCGCGAGCATCGCGAGATACAACGGGGATGGTTCGATGGTTCGCGATACGTAACCTAATTTTTCTTAGTTATATTTATTATAGCGCCGTGTTTCGTTTCAATTTCGAGGCTTCGCGTCCGCGAGTTTCCACGTAAATTAATCGCAAATTTGTTGTTGCGAAGGCAGAGGCTGACAATGATCGAGAGAACGTTCGAAAGCTTTCGTAGAGCGAAAATCTGCGCCATGGCTTTATCGCGACGAGAATTATGGGGGTTCGCGATTCGTGAAAGCGAAATTTATATTAGAAATTAGCCTGAAACAATTATAATTCATGTCCGCGCGGAATCGCGTATTGAGATACGGCGTGAGAAATTGTTATTACATATTTACAACCGCGTTTTATTTGAACGTATCGCGCTATACGCGCAATTATCTTGCGAAATATTTTAGCCAGGCGAGATACACTTTTTTAACAAATGATTACGTGCAGTTTTCATTAAAATAAACGAGTAGAAGCATCGCGTGCTGGTTATAATGTGCAATGTGTATTGTACGTACTGAAATTCGAACGCGAATCCTTTATCTATTTTCAAACCCATCATTAAAATTTAATAAAACCGGCTCCGTTTGCGTGTCTGAAACATATCGGACTAGCAGCATTATGCAGGAACGTCGTCGATCTTTATTATTGCGACTTGATATCGCAAGAATCAAACTGAACGTTGATGCAAATTTGTGCAAATTCGTACGAATTTCGAGAAACGTGACGACGTTGTAATTATAATCGCGCGAAGCGTAACAATTGCCATTTCGGTGGCCGAGGAAAGGAAAGTTCCGATCCGATAGCGTTAGCGGTAATCGTCATGGAATCGTGAAAGAATCGTGTCCATCATCTTCAACTTTGAAGGAGATTTACTTCGTTAAGAGATTAGTACAGTTCCCCGTCTTCGCTTCGATCTCCTTTGGTACGGTACAATTAATGATGTTTAAACTTTTCTAACTGCCGTCGGAACTTTACGTTAGAGAAAACGTCCGCGGAACTTTAATTAAACTTTCTCCGAGGACGGAGTACCCTGAATTAAAATGTGATAGCGCGTAAAAATTCGGTTAAGTAATTAAACGTCCGGACAAATTTGCGAAAGGATTGTCGTCCGTCCCGTCGATAGTCTTAATAACGTTTGAGTGTCGGCGATGATCTCGTCCGGATGAATAATTCGCACGAATTTCAGCCTCCCCTTTGCGCTCGGAAGAAAGAACGGGGAACGAAGTTACGATATCTGCGTCGCAAAGAAAAGTCATTCCCCTGTGCGGAATGTCCTCTGTATAAATATTAAATAACAGCTGTGGTTCATCTGCGCGCTCGAGGCAGCGTTTATGAATTATTGCTTCTATCAGCGGGTTCAACGACAAAGACGCGAGTGTCAATAGGTTCGACGCGAGTGCAGCAGACGTTGTTTGCTTGCAATTTCATAATTGACACTCGCGCATTCATTTTTGAGCTCGTCCACCTGTTCCGTGACTGTTGCTTCCGGATAGCGAATTACTGTCGCGTTATACGATTATCGGAATCGCATTTACGTCGAAATAGAAACTCTAACGTGTGTTCAGTCTAATGATATGTACGAGCTCCATAACGGGTGGATGTGTTAGCTCGTGTCTCTCGCCGTGCGCGCTCTAAAATCAAAGTTAAACCGATTTAATTGCGAGTAGATTGGCCCACGGCGGCCAGATTGAAAATATAAACCGGATCCAGACCGAGTGCTAGCGCAAACCTAACTCAAACGAGCCCAAACCCACTTCAAACATTACAAATGCGATCTACGAAACCGAATATACTCGTGCTGCACGTTTTTCGCGAGCGGATGCCGCAATTTCATCGCGCCGTCGCTTTTTCTTTTTTTAAATAAACGTTCGCTCGAAGTGAATAAAACGTGCAAGCGGCGAGGGGAAATTGTTGAAGTCGACTGCTGCGCGAAGTCAGATTTCTCACGTGAAACATTTTGTATGCAAAGTATTCGACGTCCCCCGGATTATCAGATAACATTCCTCATCTGGTATTCAGAATATTGTGAAATTACTCTCTCGCCGCGGAGAAAAGGGCCAGGGTAAAAGCTGGTATTTACTTTCTTGTTTTAACAAATCCTTGAGATTCTCACTTGTTACACTCCAAATTATCCCGTACCTCGACCGCGTTTTTTTTGCCTCCTTTTCATTCTTCGAGCTCTCGTCCCCGCTAGGCGAATCCCTGTAAAACGAGACCCCGACAAAATTTATTATAACTCGCTCGAAATCGTGCTCTATCCGCTCCGCGAAGTGTTCTTAGCGTGGTATTTTCGCGAGTTTAACGTCGAATCGACTCGGATGAAACGCGTTTCGCGTATTCGATCTTTATAGTTAATAACGACCAAATAGAAGATCGAGTAACTAATGTTAGTAAAAACCTTCGTATATTTCTTTACGCTTTTACGTCGCGTTCAATTTCGACGACGCGATACAAGCACAGCTTATCTGGGCTGCTCTTACATTCGTAGCTGGTTTTCATTCACGAAGATTCCGCATAACGCGCGTATCTCCTTCTTGGGAAACGCGCCCACATATTGCGCAGGTCGAGACGGCAAAGCCAGGTTTTTCTCCCTTGTCCCTGACGGAAAGTTCATGATCCGAGATAGAGCAGTGTAATGTGACGTTCATACGGGTGGTCCGCGACGAGAGAACGATGAGACCCGTGCCCACGAGCATTGTCACGTCCTGCCATTTACAAACATTACATTCTCATTTGAGCTTGATGTTTAAAGCTGCGCCATTTGCATCGCAATATCTCTTCAATTCTTGCCTCGCCTCAAAGGTGAGAGGTGATTTCGAGCGAAACTAACGACGACTACTCGCAAAAAACAGCTCGCCTGGAACCCGAGGATGCACGACGCGCGATCACTCAAATTCGCGCGGTGAATGCGCGAGGCACAACGCCTAATTAAATTGGACTTTCGAACCGGCCGATGTAAAAAGGAATAATTTATGATTCGCCTCTGAAAGAAACTCCTCGGTGGATTTCGTAACAGCGTGTTACTCGCTGTAACCTTTTCTTCGACGCGCTCCACGATTCCTGGTTATCTTTCGCGTTTCGGTCACACATTTAATGCTGACAAATGGTTTTACCAGACGACGATATCTTAAAGAAACGCAGCCGTTTGGGATAATCGAACGTGTAAAGCCTGATCGGGCGAACGATCGAACTCTAACCAGCGCTTGCGAAACCGTCAACGCGACGCTTGTTCGAAAGTAATAACAAAACATTCAGTCTCGTTCCCTCGATAATCGCCGCTCGTTCGGAAATGAATTTCTGCTCGGTGATTTGCAATCCCGTGAATCGCGCGCAATTGGAGCCGGCTCGATTACTCGCAAGTTCGAATCGGTCTTCGATCGCGCGGCGAAATTTGTTGTGAAAACTTTGCCACGTAAATTGGAGGCGTTTTCGGATTATTTGCATAAAACTTTGAACGGGAATAAGGAATAAATCCAGCGTCCCTCCGTTCTAGTTGGCTCGATAAAATCAGAACGGGGTTTTCCGTATAATAGAAGCCGATGCTTATCCGCGCGCGCGCGCGCGCGCAGCTTTCCTTTATTTCATCAAATCCAAACAAATCCAATCACATGAAAAACTCTCGTTTTTCCCGAAGCACCACTCGATTTGTCGTAAAACAACAACGAACCCGCGGGCTGGGTGACCCACGAGGAGGGTGGAGGCGGTAGAAAATACCATTTCCACGCGAGGAAGTCGCGTGTAAAAACATGTTTTGCGTATGTGGGACTGTTCCCAGGATTTCAATAACCGTTCCATAAATAGAGCGCGGGATTTCGAGATCTTTCGTAAAAACCTCGCCCGATTTACTTTCCTTCCGCACGTACCGTTTCCTCCGCGTCCCATTTTGGCATCGCGCCCATGTAAATGAAAACAAATACTTTCCCCGCGAGCGCGCGCGCGCCCTGCTTTTATTGCCTCCTTGATGCATGCCTTTATAAGCGGAACAAATGGTTATTATTCGGGCCAACTAGATCTAAACGAACATATTCATACACGCGCGCACATACGCGCATAAATGGATATTTGTAATCACGGTTTCGTGCGGCGTCGATTTGCATATACGCGACCACAACTTTATTTCCACCCTACGAGCTGGACTGTGTAACCTATAAGTCGGATCGTTATCGATTAACCTCGCGTGTACCATTTTCTTTCCCTCTGCTTTCGCTGCCTTTTCTTTTCTTCGAATTTTTTGATACCCGTTTTCCTCGTAGACTCTGCGACGAAACTCGCCTTTGTATCGAGCTCGAATTAAGTACGAACAATCATTTACAGTCGACTGGCCGTGCTATTTTCTTTCTCCCTGGTTTCACTTCCTTTTCTCTTCCTCGAATCTCTGATACTTTCCTCGGAAATTCAGCGACGAAACTCGCTTCTGTTTCCAGCTCCGATTAAGCACAAACAATCATTTTAGAATGCATCGAGTACAGAATTCCACACGTTTAATTCCGTGGTAGCACGCAGTCCGTCTATTCCGATTTTGGACATGTCGTACGTCACCCTTGGCCCTTCGATGGAGCAGGAAGTACGCGGGGAGATTTAACGTTCGGCGGGCCAAGGAAATTTTATTGGGAAACTCACGGACCGTTTCAAACTATGGAAATCCATCACTCACAGTGAATTTTCCGGTACTCCCATGCTCTTTTCGGAACATTTGCTTTGATTCCTCCTTTTCTGTCCGGGGAACGAGTGGATATTCGTGTATGCTATATTATATCATTTTACAGGCTCGACCAGGGTGGAACCCGATTATTTAAGGGTCGTATATTCTTCTGGCTCCCCGCGAATCCGGGAAATATAAATCGCGATAGTTTGAAATTCAAATTGGCACTCGTCCCGAAAGTGTACCGCGCGTGGCTCGCGAAATTTCCCGGAAAATATACCCTTCTTCGACAAATTCTTAGACCTCGAGCGGCAGCCTGTTGTTAGCATCACGTTAACACCACTCCAGTCTCCAAAGCCTCTAACGCGAAACAATACTCTCGGATACTTGTTCCCCTTGGTTCCACCTAGCCCTTTATACTTGGCTACTCCAATCTGCGCTGTGAATACTGGCATTCCAAAATTTAGTTAAACGGTTTACCAATGGAATGTCGAAAGCGTCCCGTTGTGTACACAACTAATGCTGCAAATCATTTCGGCAAACAATACCGCGGCATTACCGCGTTACTCGTCGCGCAAGTAGCACAGCGTATAATAATGCCGGCGCGAAGAACGGGAAGTTAAAATCGAAATTGCCGTGGAAATACGTCGCGCGCGCGCGCGATATTTCCCTCATTTTTTTCGTCGTTCGAGCGGAATTTTTATTCCACCCGGATCGAACGGATTCCTTTCCGGTTCGCCGTTTGGAAAACGATACCCGCGAAGCGTTCATTATTGTTCTACGAAACGGTCGCAGGAGGAAGCCAGTCGCGTCTCAGCGCGATCGGTCTTCCCTCATAAATAGGAGGACGCCGCGGAAACAGGAACGAAGGAAAGAGTCTGCCTCGCCACGGATTTGTATCCCGTGAAACACACGGCCAGAACGGCGGACGTATTTAAAGCAGTTTTCTATTTCCTGCAGCCCTTCCGGCTGTTCCGGATAAAAATACTCGCGCGCGTCGTGTCTTCCGTCTAACGCCATCATCGTGTTGGAAAAACAAATGGAATCGCGGTGAAAGTTTGGAACGCGAGCTGTCGCATCGAGGGTGATTAAAATCGATCGAATGGGAGTTGCGAATGAACCAGCGTTTGGTCGAGAATCGCCAGCCGAGAAGACTGATTTCGGAGGCTCGACGTGGCGTTATCGTTCAATTTTGACGATCGCGATAGCTCGCGAAACAATCACCGACGATAAGCGTGGATCATTATGCAAAAATGTGGGAAACAATAGATACGTAGCGGGACAGGAGCGTTGCCGGGCTTTCGTTCCGCGTCGTTGCCCTCCGCTTTGTCCGTGGCTCCACGTTAATGGCGCAACTACGCAAGGAAGCAGTTCCTCGACGCGGCGGCGAAGAATTCAATTTGACCGTCGCCGCGCGCTCGAACTTCCAGCTGGCTCCTCCGGCCCGGTCTTTCCTCTTTCGTTTTTTTTACCGCTCCTTTTTTCATTATTTTTCCTCGAACTCGTTTTTAATATTGCCCTCCTCCCGGCTTCATTTATACATATGTATGAAGAGATTTTAATGTTCTACCGGCGTATAGGGCGGCCGCGCGGCAACCCGACATTATATTGCGTCTAACGCGCCTCGGCGCCGTGCACGTGGCGCGACGCTCTCGAAGATCCCGTCCAAATTTTTCCTCGACGATCCGTGGCCTGTTCCGCTGTAATCATCGACGAGCCTCGATTTAGATTAGCCCTTTGCACGCGTTCAATTCTTGGACGTTGGCGACAGAGAGTTGTTGCTGACGGCTGTCAACGATAGAAAATTTGCATTGCAATAGAAGACTTCAGGGAACCTAAATGTAGCCTTCTTTGGCGTTGGCAATAGAGAGTTGTTGCTAACATTTGTCAGGAATAGAAAATTTCTGTTCCAATAGAAGACTTCAGCGAACCTAAATCTAGCCTTCTTTGGCGTTGGCAATAGAGAGTTGTTGCTAACGTTTGTCAGGAATAGAAAATTTCTATTCCAATAGAAGACTTCAGCGAACCTAAATCTAGCCTTCTTTGGCGTTTGCAATAGAGAGTTGTTGCTAACGTCTGTCAGCAATAGAAAATTTGCATTCCAATAGAGGACTTCAAGGAACCTAAATCTAGCCTTCGCACTCGATGCCTTCTTTGGCGTTAGCAATAGAGGGTTGTTGCTAACGCCTGTCAGGAATAGAAAATTTGCATTCCAATAGAAGACTTCAAGGAACCTAAACCTAGCCTTCGCACTCGATGCCTTCTTTGGCGTTAGCAATAGAGGGTTGTTGCTGACGTCTGCAGCAATAGAAAATTTCCATTTCCATAGAAAACTTAGGGAAACATGCATTTCTCAAAAAGTTGCGTTGGAATAAGTTTAGCCTCCGTAATCTTTAATATCCAAGTGATACGCTGAACTTGCGATGCCTCCTCAGAAGGAACATCGCCAATTCGAGGAACTGTAGAAAACGTAACGAGCAGAGCGTCGCTGAACCTCACCGAAAGACGCGTTCGCGCACCCCGTTTAATCGCGCGATCGATGTCTCCCGCGCGACTCCGCGTGCCAAAAACTAATTAATCGCGATAAGAAGTTCGAACGAGGCTGCCACGTAGAGTTAATCGCGGAGAGGAAGGAAGTTGGCCGCGGGAAAGGCCCGCGAAAGGCCACGGCACGCGGATGGTTAAGTGGTGTCACAGCCGAGCGCCGTGATTTATGTAGCGGTGTAAGTCGTCGCGGGCATTATGTAATTAGCAGTAAATCTGGTAATGCGCCGAGCCGCTACTCGACTGGTGCAGTAGGCGCTCTAATTCCTATGCCGCGAACCCAATCGCATTAGTACTGTGCAGCTGTGCTTACGCGCGCCGCACTGGTACTCCCGAATCGTTAAAACGTGATCGAAAATCATAGCGTGGTTGTTTACCCGCTGCCCACCGGAAAATCGAGGGGCTGTTCGGAGACTTTTGGCACGGAAAATGCTCGCGACATCGTCCCTTTGATTAAAACGCGCAATTGCAGGTGTACGGCACGCGTGGTTCGCGTAAATCGTTTCTTTGTAAGAATTTCCCGTTCGATTTGGGGTGGATTGTCGAATTCGGCTCGATTTTATGGGTTCAACGTCCGCGTACGCGGTACTTCGAATTTCGCGAAAACGCGTCGTTTTCCCGGTTCCTTTCGTCGGGGGGGGGGGGACAAAAAAAAATCGCGTGTGAAATCAAGCGTGCGCGTTTGCTGCGCCGGCGTTGTGATCGATTTTGAATTTAAAAACTCTTCCGCTAGAACGGTCGAATGTACATGGACATCAATTTTTTCGCGTAACACGGAACTCAAACACGCCTTTGTGCGAATCAGCTCGCGCAATGATTAAAACGGTCGGCGCGTGTTTACCTTCCTGGCGTGCAGGTAGTCGCGCGCGCCACGCCCAGCGAAGGAATTGCATCGCCGCTACTTTGACGGCGACGAAATTGCGTTGGCATAAAAATTCGTAATAAATTATGAGGGGAGGGGGTGGGGGGGAGCGTCCAATAACTGGAAGTGAATTGTCACACCGCGAGAGACGGTAACGGTTCAGCTGAGAGAGGTGCTCGAGGTATGCGCCTGTAGCGGGGGTTGAAATTTTCGCGAATTAAATGTAATTAACTGAACTAATTCTTTGGATAATTTCTCAAGATCTCGGCGAGATAAACTACTAGGAGAGTATAAAATTCTTCCCTGGAATCTCTCTTAATGAACGTAGGTATGCTTGGAAAAATGTAATTAATTTCCGCTCGAAATTCGTCCGCTGCGTACTCGTCGAAAGCAGCTACGGAGGAAAGGATTCGATGCGCACAGAGCTGTCGCGGAATTATACACTTTCGTACGAAAATTTTGCTATCACGGTGCGTGCGAACGACATTTTTATCGTTTAGTTAAGCGATCTGTCGTGTCTCGTAGCAATCGGCAGCAACGGATGCTCGAATTGGTCGAATCGTTGAGTAGTCGAGCTCGCAGCCGGTCAACCGACGTACAAAGAGAATACGTGTCTATTCTACGGGCAATTTATCGTTATCCGGGTTCTTCTGCGGGCTCCGTAGCTACGGTCCAGCGTTTTACTTCTGAATCACCTGCACCAGCGCGCTCATTTCTCGCGCACGGACGATTTATTGGATTCTCATTCGACGAACGTGGCTTCGCGAGAAATGTTGTCTAATTCGAATCGCTTCCGACGCACGAACGACTGCCACGATTAATCGCTTTCATGAACAGGTGGATGCGGTCTCCGAGGCTACCGTCAGCCCCACGGCCTTTGTTCCCTCTTTCGCTCTCTTCGTTTGCAGCGTTAAACCTGTCGGCAGGTTTAGCGGACGTGTTCGATCGTGGAACGCTGTCGAAAAATGAGTCGCGCGCCTCTGCAGCGACGTGTTTTCGTTCGCTGAACTTTTTATGCTTCCGGATAGCACCTTTCGTTCCTCGAGTGGGTGATTCAAGCGTATCCAGGCTCTAATCAAAGGGGAACTCGCGGACTTTTATGGCTAATTCGTCAATGGTGTATCAACTACAGTCGCGTAACTTAGATCTTATGGAGTCTTTGCATTTCCATAAGCACGTAAACTCGTCAAATGGCGGTAAGTCATCCAATTACGGGAATCGCGAGCTGTAACACCGTACCAAGTAAACGTTTCCGCGTCTTAATGGCGCGCGCAAAGTCCCGCAGATTCGCCAGGGGAACGCGAGCGTGCGATATTCAAAAGTGCACGGCTCGCTTTGATAAGTCTCGAAACTAAGCGGAACAGAAGTTGCTCGCCGATTCTCTATCGCTCTCCACCGACTATGTACCGAGAAACACCGAGAAATTCCTCGCTACCGTCGAACAAACAGTTGCGCGGGCCTAGGAGTACGGAGAACACGGCAGTCGCGCTACTAAATATGGGTTTCTGTCTTTACGGCGAAGATTGAAAGCGCGCCCCGGAAACACTAACACTCGCGCGGGGCTCTCCTTTTCCTTACTAATGATATAGGACTTAATTGGTGCAGCACTCAACACCGTCGAATTAACGGCGAACCCAGTGCCGTCATTAATATGATGCATTACCAGGCCCCGTGGCCTGGCCTCCTCAGACTCCTCCACTTCACTTGACTCCACTATACTAGACTTTACTCCACTTGATTCCACTTGCCGCGACGCTCTGCATCAGTATTCACTCCGTTCTTTCTTCGATCCGCCGCGGAACACCCCCGCGTCCCAGAACGAAGCTTCGCCCCGAATCCCCTCTGTGTCGCGGAACCATCCCCTAATTGAGATCGCTTTTCGATGTGTTACTCCGCCGTAACCATCGACACGAGCGACGCGTCGTTCCGCGACACGCCCGATACGCGTCCCAACACTCTCGAAGGCGCGTCGGGGGGGTTGCGTCCATTCAGATCCACCCAAGTGACCCGACCGCTTCTTCTTTCACCCGGCAGAATGACTGTGTCCTCCGCGATTTCCGCCGCGCTCGATCGTTCGCTCCACTTTTCGCTGAACGCGTCCGATCATTTTTCGAACTCTCGTTTTCCCTTGGAAAACGACAGCGACGATCGTGTACAAGGATTTGCTTTTATCGGGTTTAATACGATTGTATTTGACTTGATTCGCACTTGGATATTCGGTGGGCAGCGCACCCGTGGAAATTCGCTCTTTATCGATTCGACGAAGGTCGTCGAGGTGCGTACCGTAGCTAGATTTGCGGTTCACCGCGGGGACCGCAGTTCCATCACGATTTTTACCATCGCGATTGCCACACTTCGCGGTGTTTAATTACCCTTTAAAACGGCCCATTCTTCGTCCCGCGCCGTCATTTCGTATAACCGCTATTAATTTCCCGTTTTTCTCGGCCGAGGGGATTTACCAGCCGACACGGTGTTGCCTGAAATTTCCAGCCCGGCATGTTTATTTAACGGCCGACTCTTTTTATATCGCCGGATGATTAACCCCGCGCGAGTCATTAACAAAAATAAGAATTTATCGCCAGAAGCCGAAATCGATAACCGCGATCGAGCCGTCGCGTCCCGCCCGAAACGATTATTCATTCCAGTTTTCCATTTATCTCAATATACCGTCCCACTTACAATTAGTCGGCCCGTGTAATTAAGAGCCCCACTCTCTGCTAACGATGGGAAAATTAGAATATATAAGATCCTTCGAAAGGCGCGGTGTTCCCGTTCCGTTTGCTCGTATCCTCGTGCTCGAACGTTCGTTCGTCTTGAGAATTTTTAATTGCAATCGCATCGCGAGCGTCGAAAAGAGCTCGAGCATTATTTCCCCGTGGCGCTTGGCCACCACGCTTTGCGCGGTGAAATTTTAATCCGTCAAACAGATTAGCAAGATTAAAACGAATCGCGTTGATTCTAGTTTTCACGTCAAACATTTGACGATTCCGTGCAGTTAATTATATTATTAACGTTCCGCGGCGAGGTTACATACTGGCGGATAACTTTTAATAACTTAATGCACGGCTCGCGCGTCTGCTCGCGCATCGAAGAACGAGAACAGGGCTGCGTAATCCCGGGGTAATTAATAAAAATGTTAATTGCCAGACGATCTTCGGTATTCCGCGGCGAATGTTTCTCGTGAGGCAACCGCGATGGAGAATGGTTCTCGGTGGAATTTAATTTGGATAAGTTACGGATGCCCGTTACACCTTTGATAATCAACGTGTGTGCGGCTCTGTAAATCAGATTAAATTGAAATGGTTATATGCGCTACGGAACTTCATAACAGAAATTCGCCAGCGCCCTCCGCGCCCCGCGTTTCGACGTCGAGCTTGCAAATTGCGCGCGGGCGTCCTTTCGTTCCTAGATTCGTGGCCCATTGTAATCGCGCCCGTCGCGAATTAAATTAGACGGATGATCTAATTGCCCGCCGCTCGACGTTTTCCGCCCGCGACGCGCATTTTACCGTCCCGATAAATGGAAACGAATCAACCGCCGTGCGAGCGTCGTTCGCGGTTTTTTCTTTCCGCGCGGCCAACGCTGACATCGAACGCTCGAACCTGCCGCGCGTAGGCCGCGATCGAAGTCGTTCCGCGCGCAAAGATGGAAAACGTGAATCGATCGCACCACCAATTATGAGACGCTTTCCTTACACGATGTCTCGCGTTTTAGAAAAGATTTCCGCTCGCATAAAGATCGCATAAAGATGCGTAAAGGCGCGCAAAAATTCAGTTTGATGAGGCTCGCTTCCGAGGAATGGAAATGTTCTCATTCGTGGAAGAAATCGAACGTTGTTCCTTCGCAAGATATCAAGAGAACGTTGTTCGGAAAACGTAAATCGATCATACCATCAATTACGAGACGTTTTCCTTATACGATATCTCGCATTTCAGAAAAGATTTCCGCTTGCATAAAGATTGCATAAAGATACGTAAAGATGCATAAAGATGCACGAAGATGCGCAAAGATTCAGTTTGACGGGGCTCGCTTCCAAGAAATGGAAATGTTCTCATCGGTGCAAGAAATCGAATGATGTTCCTTCGCAAGATATCAAGAGAACGTTGTTCGGAAAACGTAAATCGATCATACCATCAATTACGAGACGTTTTCCTTACACGATGTCTCGCATTTTAGAAAAGATTTCCGCTCGCATAAAGATCGCATAAAGACGCGTAAAGATGCATAAAGATGCACGAAGATTCAGCTTGACGGGGCTCGCTTCCGAGGAATGGAAATGTTCCCGTCGGTGGAAGAAATCGAACGTTGTTCCTTTATTTGCAGTATCGGTTCGATGCATAGGTACCGTCTCCCGTTGACCAAGCGCAGAGGTAAGCGACGTTCATTCCCAGCTTCGGGGAACCCTTGCAACATTCGCGAAGCCCACCCTTGTCAGGATGAAGTCGACCCTCGATACGTCCGATGAATTTATACGAGTGCTCGCCGACTCTCTTCCGTGTCTTTTATTCCCTTTTCGACTCCCTCTCCCTCTCTCTCTCTCTCTCTCTCTCTCTCTCTCTCTCTCTCCCCTGTTCCTTATTCGTTTCCTCTTCGATCCTGCATCTCGGCGACCCGAACGGTCGAGCGTCTTTTCGAATTCCTTGTACGTTCGAACAACGACGCTTGTTTGTCCGCTTGTCAAGTGAAACGGACGGATCGTAACGGTTGCTTTTCAGGATCTATGGAATTTACGCCGCCTAGATCCGATCGCGGCTATTTCACCTTTTCCCCCGCGCCGCCGCGTTTTCGAACGCACCGGGAATTTGTTCGCGCGCATATTTCGTCCGCTCGTTACGGCGTCCGCGGTTCCCAGCGGCGAGCGAACATTAAATACGGCATAAACGTCCGTTTGTTCCCTGGGAAAGCGCGTTCGCGTGATATTTCAAGATGTTTACAAGGCTAGATATAACGTGTAAGTTTCCTTATCGCGGAAAGAAGCGAAAAGTTCTCGACTACGTACCATAATGTATATGGACAAGTTAATGCTCGTTGGAAATAGTTGCGTAACCAGCAGCTCGAGTCGCACCGCGCGCAAGCACAATAATAATTTAAGTTTCTCTATCGGAAGTTCCTGTTCCCCTTTCATTTTTTCCTCCCACCTGCCCTCCCCCAGCTGGACCGTTTGCTATAAGGCGCATTAATCTAGATTGCGAGGAGATATATGGGCCGAGCAACACTTGGCGTCCTGTTAGGCAGAAATTGGCGAAAGTTCCCGACACACGTTTAAATGAAACTCGAATGCGGGAGCAGCAGCCTTCCCCGGCGAAGAGTTACGCGTGCCCTAAAGTCACACCGTGCACGCTTGGTTAGATATCAGATCGAAAGTTCGTGTCTCTCCTATTTCCGCGAGAGAATTTTCGGCGCGGATCACGGCTGCGAAATCCTCGGAGATTTCTACGAGGCTACGGAACCGGTCTCCCCGAGCGGAAAATTCGACACGGTTGCTCGATCAAGCAGACCATCCGTAGACGATTAGGGAAAGCCCCGCCAGATAAACTGAGAGCAATTAACCTTCCCGCCCCGTCCTCTGTCGCGGCCTCTCCTTCTTTATTCACCGCGTCCCAATGAAAATCCTAAGGAAAAACAACGCGCCCTCGGAGCGTCGCGGGATTAACGAATCGTCGCCGATTATCTCTTTCACTTAAAAGCGCGTTTCCGCTTTAACGGCTCGGAACACCTATCGAGCCTCTGGCGGGGTACGTACGTGCGCGTTCGAACGCGCTCGAAGGGTGCGTTAAAGTCGATAGTCAAATATCGCTATCTTAATATTACGATCGAGTATCGTTCGATTCACCGCGGCGCGGTGCCACGAGCATCGGAACGACCGTTCGGTAAAGAAATCGACGGTGCATTCTCGGCGGTGAACGGCGACGATCGTTCCCAGATAGGAGCCGGGGAAGGTAGCCACCGCGCCAAGAGATACCAGCGGAGGAAACGGAGTGAGAATCAACGAAGTAAGAAATGACCGTGCTCAAGGCACTCGAGTTGATGTTGCGGTCAGGAATTAGGCGAGTTTATTACCAGGAAGGCAAGTTGCCTCGAGATAGCAGTAGCGGGTTTCGTTATCACGGATTTGTGCAACGAGGCGACACGCGTTCCTCCTCCGCCCCCCTTACCCGCTCCTCTCTATCTTTTATCCCCCCGTGTTCGTCGTTCCTCGAGTTGCCGTTTGGCTGTTCCTGCCGCTGAAAGCCGGGAGATACCGAACGAAGAATAGGGCGCGAGACCGGGTAACGAAAATCCGCGCCGGGAAAACAGCCGGAAGGATTCGAGGACGAGGCGGATAAAGAGAAACGGGCCTCGCAACCCATAAAACTATTCAAGACTCGTCGCAGCCGCGTCGATGTCCCCGAACTCTCTCCGAACTTCCTCCGACGCTCCCGAAGAAACACTTATCGTTAGACGTCAGACTTCCCTCTCGCTCTCGCCCCTCCCTGAACGAACAGAGTTATCGCGAATTATCCGCGCGCGCTTCTAAACATCGTCTCGGCCTTTTAGCAGCCCGCGGATTCTCCGTTGTCGGACCGAATATACCCGTTCTGCGTAACCATACGAAATAATCGCGGCGGCTTAACGATCGAATTAGAACGATTTGCATTCCCTTTGTTTCAGAGGTAAGTAGAACGAACTGCCATTTGGCGAGCCTCCCCGAAACTTTCCCAAGGCCCGACGTCCCGCTACGAGCGCGGCAACTTATCGGATTTTAATCACCATCCGCGAACGTTCTAATTGAAGTTGGCAGTCACGAATCGAGCGCGCTGCTCGACGTCTCGTTCCTCCGCGTGTTCCTCCTTGGCACGCGAGTCGATGTCAACGACGACGCGTTCTCTGTCGCGTCTCCGCCTGAAAAGCTGAGAAAAGGATCGTTCAGAATTGACGCAGCCGAACGAGCATCACCGAGCGATGCGAGCTATTCGTCGGCTTGATAGAATTTTCACCGAGCTTTGAAGCCGCACGCGCCACCGAAAGCTTTTAATTTCTGCGTCAGAACGCGCCGCGCGCTTCGGAAGAATGAAATTTCGACGCGCGCGCCAATACCTTAAAGTATTCCTTTCTTCCCCGTGTTTCTCGAATACTCCCGTCTGATTAGTAGTCGGCGTTCTGCGTGTAATTACGACCGATGGCGATGAATTAATGAACCGTGATCAATTATCAAGTGCAATTTGCATTCGCCGGCTATTAATTACACGGAACGAGGCAATAGCTTTATCCAGTCTTATTCGTCCGACGAATGCCGTCGATTTTCATGGTATCGCTGGTACGTTGGTCGGACTACAATGGACTCTTATAACGCGTCGAAGATATTGCGACTACCTTTTTCTGACATAACGCGATATCTCGTGCAACGCGTCAATTGCTGTAGAGCACAGTTTTCTGTAACGTGGATCGCACGAAAGAACGCGTAAAGTCGCAACCGCGTTGTACGGAAGTCCACCGTAGCTTCGTTAAATTTTAACGAGGCGTCAAAGGCTCGAGTTGGCGTGTCGCGGACACAGGGGACGTCGAACAGCGGGGAGATCGCTGGCTGCGAGCCGTTTCGATCCATATTTCGCAAAGGTTAGTTTAGTTGTTACCGAAATTGTGCCAAGTGCAAACATTATCTCTTGACCCTCAAACGTTTCGTGCTAATTGGCAACATCCAGGGATGAATGCCACCCCTCTGCGCGATCGGGCGCTCGCGCGCCCGGGGTTTCGAGGATAATAATCGAGAGGAGCACAAACTGCACCGGACAGCTCGTGTGTCGGCCCTTTTCTCTACGAGAGCCTCTGTATTTGCTGCACCCACGTATTTCCCATGTGACTTGTGTGCATTTCGTAAATGGGTCACCGTACAAATCCTCGATCGTATTGCTCATGAATATCTGAATAATGCCAATCTTTCGCAATCTCTTTTCATTTCACTTGTAAATAGTAATTTATTTATCAAACTCGCAGGCCACCGCTGCGCGCGCACCTTTTCTTTTATGAATCATTCATTCCCTTAGTTTAACATATATACAGGCTTAATAACGCGATTACCATATAGTTATCGTAACGATCGGTTTCAATTTTTTTTTTTTGTTTTTATTCCTTCTCCGCTCGATCGTGCACTTGGTGAATTATTTTTTTCTGGTCACACCGAAGATAACGCTCTCGTTCGCCGTTTGTCAAACGAGCAAATCCGTTCGCTTACAAATCGACGGGAAACAACTGAACAGATCTCCCCTTTTTCCCTGTGCGCGATTGATTTACTATGAATGAAATTAAATGGACCGTTATCTAGCTTTACGTTACACCGAAAGGGTTTAGCGAAAATGCGGGAGCACCGTGGGCAGAAAATTTTCGAATATTGCTCCGCGGTGGAAACAGAGCTCCTTTATAGCTTTTAATATTTTTTCGACATTTTATCGTATTACAGGAATATCGTATACACGTAGAATATTATCGAAACGTAGCACAAATGCGTTGAAAAATGTTTTAACGCAGCTACGAGCCACGTATTTCGCCCGAAGTATTATTCGAGGGTTTCCAGTTAAAAAAGAAAGAAATAAAAAAGGCACGGCCTTTGTTTTTCTTCTATAAACATTCGGCACGCCTTTCTCTTCCTTTATACCACGTTGAATCGGTACACTTTCTATTGTGTGTTTCTTCTCGTGTTTTTAAATATGCTGCTGTCCGCTCGAAACAATCATCCTTGTGTTTTTCAACGATACCGTTTCGAGGCACGTTACACAAAAATCTTGTTTTCCTGATATTATTAGCTCGTTGGATAAATCCAACCTGCGCTCTGTTTTCGTTACATTTCGTCAGCGGAGGCAACGAAATTCGTAACTTCGCAGAAGCGGAAGAAAAACGAGCGGAACATATCCAGATATATCGTTCGACAAACGCCCAGAATTATCGAACAGAAGCAAATAATTGGACGTGACGAGGCGAGACGTCGCGCGACAAAATGTATTCGAAAAAGAATGGCAAAAAATTAATTTAGAAAACGTTATTGCGTCCACTTTATTGCACGGACGTTCTCGTATCGGATTATCGTTTACGTGGGACACCGTTACAATTTTCCCGTCGTAAAAGGAAATTCGGAAACGTTAACGAGCCGAAACTCGATACTGGGAAATAGTTTAATGAGAGACCAAGGAAGTTTCGTAGTAACAACGCAATTACATGGCGATAATATTATTTAAAAAAAAAAGGAGACACTGTACCGACGTGAAGTACATCTCCTATCGATTTTGTGCTGCGTTTAGTTCTGCGGAGTGTCTCTCTTTAACGTCCAACGATAATCTGCAAGCATTTTCGTGTTCCATTTTCCTTGTCAACGCGTTTTCCATCGTTGATGCATCCCGGCAGAAGCGTTCACCATATTTGTCACTCGCGTGTCTACGAGTTTGGTGTCAAACGAAAAAAAAAAAAATAAATAAAAGGGCCAAATGCGAATCCAAGGAATCCACTTTCGATGACATATTGCGTTCCGCTGTTGTACGGTTTTCAAACAATTCGCGCCTCCTCGCGACATAATGGAAGGGACAGGAAAAATGTTAATTTCACCGCAGACATTGCACGCGCTGAAGATAATTACCAAAGAGATTAGTTTGGGCGGAATGAATATTCCGGCAGATTGGCACTTTGAGGACTAGAGAGATTACCAAATTCCCGTGGGCGATGTAATTCGTGATCGATAATAATTACGCGAAATATTGTCGCACCGAGCTCATTCTTGTCCACGCGCGCTACGTCGTCGTCGTCGTCCTCTTTCCTCGTCGTTTCTAATGCCGTTTTATAACGTACACGTATAACGATCGAGGGGGTTGAAAGCGAATCTCCGCTCCTCCTTTTCGCCGAGGGTAAACTGGGTTAATTTCACACATAACAAGATCTCGCCATCGAGCTCGCGCGGCAAGAAGCAATTAAAACCGGGGGAACCCGGATAATACATTTAATAGGGACGACTGTTGCCGTTCTCTCTACGCTTCCACTTTTTTCGGGAAATTATAGAGACCCGTAACCCGTCGCTGAATATCATCGCGCGCAGCTCGCGCGATCGTTGGCGTTGTTCTTCGTGCAAATCATGACAAATCGCGATAAATTTGGCGCTCGAGAACGCAGACGTGAATCACGTTGGATAAAATATAAATCGAGCGTGAGAATTAATTTAGCTTAAAGTCGAAATTAAAGTAGTACTTCGAGATTCTGTAAAGCGTACGAACATGGGAGGCGAGTCGAAATCGCGAGAATAAAAACGATCCCCGACGTCGAGCTCGAACGCTCGCTCGAAACTGGTCCTCTAGACGTGGAAAGTTAATAGCTGCCATGTTCGCGGGCGCGATCGAATAGGAACCGAGCACGAGAATATAATCGTATTGCCCAATTCCCATCCGGAACGGTGCTGACAAATGACTCGTCGACCTGATTACTGTTGGGATTTTAACGCGAGCTTAATTAGACGCTGTATCTCCCATGACTGATCGGACGTACCACGAAATGTACAGCCGCCCGTTCTTCCTCTGTCATCTTTCATCCCTTTAACACCGCCAATCGCGATCCCCCTTTTACACCATCGTTCTAAATCGCTCGCCCTCCAGTATCGACGCTCCGCCAGCCTGTATCTGTATTTACCGGTTATTCAATTTACAGAATACTGCAAAATATGCCATTAAATTTTCATTTACGATCCATTCGCGCGGTAAGCTACTTTCAGGATAATTCTTTTGATCGCGATGTAATAATAATTCCTGTTGCAGCCTTGGAATATCGCGGGCGCGTAATACCGTTTAAATTCCTTTCCGTGAAATTGCCTACGCGATTGTGCTCGCTGGAACTGCTTCCTGGATCGATCTTCTATTCCTCCGGTGTTATTTGAAAAGAAAAAAAAAAAACGAATTCGAACTGTTTAATAACGAGCGAAGTTAATTCGATGCCTGGACACGATCGCGAGTCGCAGCTTCGTGTCGATAAATTATCCGTCTCGTTTTCGCATAGAGAGATAGTAGTACTTACCGTTTCATAGTATTCAAATTTCGTAACGCTGCATTCTTTTTGCGCGCTGTTGCAATCGCACAGCTCGCACAAAGAATTTTACGGTACGCTTCAGCTTCACCAGACTCGAAGTACGTATGAGTTACTGCGATGTCGTTCGATCTTTTTTTTTCTTTTTTGTCACGCGCGAGATAAACGGTACGTCTGACTATAAATTTAACCGACAATTCGAAATACGCGTAAGGAGCTGTCCGGAGGTATCCGTACGCTCTCATCGCTGTTGATATTTAAATATTTTAATATCCTATATCGTCTCTCGACGTTGATCTTTCGCCACTCTCTGATCGAAATAAATGGTGGAATTGAAACGCGCATTTATCGCGTACGTCGCGATGTCGAAAGTTGTTTTTACCAGCTACCAGCAACCGGAATTCCTCCTGGAGGGTGCGCTTCATTTTTGCGTGCGCTTTATGAGACACCCCGTCCCTGTATTTTCATTGTTATTGCCGTTTATCCGCGCATCGCGAACTACGAACGATGAAATTCAGGGAAATCCGTTCCAGAACAAATTGTGCCCGGCTTGAATGGAGATCGCATAGAGCAAGGGGAATAATTTATTTCGCGCGCGATGCACGCCCGCTTCTTCTCAGCGTAATGTCACGCGTGTCTCGCATAATATAATAGCAATTCCGCGGAACGCCTCGTTTTCGATCGCCACCCCCGCGCGCGATTATTACCGCAGCTGCGACGAACGCGAAAAATCCACCGTCGCCGGGAACGCATTATAATTAACGGGATTTTTAATCGTTTCGAATTAATTCGCACCCTTTCGAGAGCAAATTTTCCGCGCTGCTCGAACAACGCACGAAGAAATCGTCGAATATAATAATGGCCAATTAATCGGTCGCGTTCCGAGGGAAACACCTGGAGCTGTTAGCATTAAAAGTAATCAAACTGTTTGCGATGTTAAAATTGAGCTAATTATACGGTCATTAATAATTAAAAATGGTAAATATAACGGGGGCATTAACGTGCACGCGTGCGTTATAAATTCGCGCGATATCGGGAGGGAAATTATTTTTAAATTGGCTTTAAACTCGCGTGGAAATGAGTTCAACGGAATACGTGTAAAACTTCATACTTTTTCCAAGTTTCTCTGAAATAATAATGCCTATTCTGCTTGCGGTTCCCATTTCGTACGTGCGTTCATACCGTGTGTACGTTTACGCGAATACAACAAAGTTGCCCCGTTATTCCAGACCGTTTCTAGATCTTGCATAAGTTGATTAAAATCTTTGAAATTAATCAAGGAAGTTGTACTCCAAAGCAGCCATCCAACAGCCGCGGTACAAAGACCCTTCTGGTCCCGAATCTTTAAACGCACTCGCGAACGGTACGCGAATTGTTCTTTTTGTTTGTCGCCTCGATATTCCGGCGAATAAAGAACCAAACAAAGATCTGCCAACGTTAAATCCACGATTTAATTTATAGCTAGACGAGTTCAAGTTCAAGCAAGTGTAATTGCACGCTCGTGGTACAAATGCTTTGTAGATTGCATAAACTGAAAGTTGGCCGCGGAGTTGCCACGCAGGTAGAGAGAGTTGGCGATAAAGTTGCTCGTTTTTTTTTTATTTCGACTTGGTCCCGTCGTCGGAACGGCAACTTGCCTTATATACTAAAATGCCTTCGCCTGGCATGTTTCCTCTTAAAGCGGTGGTAATAGGTAGGATGCTCGCCACGTTCAATTAAAGTTCCGGGTTTTTAATTTTCCACTGTCCACGCCTCGAGGGTTTATTGCTTCGTCAACGAGCGCCGATAAACGGATGCTCGAGCGGCTACGCGCCAAGACTTTCGATCCTCGAGGTCTGGAAAGGGTGGGCACGGTTTTCCGTTCGCGTCGTCAACTTTCCGGTGAAGCGTGCGAGTGCGTGAGGCTGGCGTTTGAACGAGACGGACGCGAACGCGAGTGGTATTTATTCCGACGCTGTTCGTAACTTAACGGACCCGGTTAAATTCGTCGTAAAAAAGAAGTTAGCCGGGCTGATTCGAATTTAGCCGAAGTTTTTCTATTCCAAAAGCCAAGGGGTTTGCTCCGCGGAGGAGTGGAGCGAAAGTTTCTAGCTCACGTGCGAGGAGACTTGAAGTGGAAAGGACGAGTCGTTAATTTCGTCATTCGTCGCATCCCGCGGGCCCTGGCACGTTGTTCCTTCAGGTTTACAGGTCCTAACTTTTCGTCCTTAACTCGTTAATTAAGGACGAAAGCATGGCGGTGCAGGGAGATCCGGGATGGAGCCGAAGAAGCGAAGTTTTAATAACATTACCGTAATAATACCATCCGCCCCCTTGCTATTCGTTCTTGCAACGTGCCCTAAATTATCAAAGGATCCACCGTCTCCACCCCTTTTCTGTACCGCGTCCCTCGTCCCCATTTGTTTCACTCTCCCTTTCGGCGAATGTACCGGGGCTCTGCCGCTCGTTTTCGAACTTCACCTTATACATATATACATGCACACGTACATACCTTTGATTTTACGAAACGCTAACCGTGACTGGAAGGGTAATCGCGATGGATAGCGGGGGCCAGGCGGCGGAACTTGAGCGTGGCTCGAGGTTCGAACGGTTTTTGTTTTTCCACGGGAGAGTGGAAAGTTATTTCAGACAGATGGAGCGATTCGTACAATTCATCTCCGACCGGAATTTGAAACAGATCCGTCCGTGGTACCGTGAAATCGATTACTTTGTACATCGAAATTATAAATCAACGAGAATGCGAAACGCGTTCCGCTCGTATTAGAGAAAAGGAACGACGCGATCCTCGTTTGAAAATAAATGAAAATTTCTTTTTGCTGTCCCTTGACGTATACCTTGCGATAAAGTCGATCTCGACGAATTAAACGTCGCGCGAGTCATCGCATGCGAAATGAAATTCTCCATTGGAGGTGACTGTGCTCGAAAGTCACGGCCAGCGATGGAAGGGAATGTCGAGCCATCGAGTCCGCTCGCATCCGAAAGAGAGCGAAGAGAAGTGGCGGTTGAAAAATGGCAAAGGCCAAAAGGGAGAGGAGAGGCAGCATTTGGCACCGTGGCGATCGCGCAGAGATGGTGTTTGCTATCAAGCACCATCGGCAATAAGCGTAAACGTTGTTTGTTTCGAGATTGTCGTGCTTCGCAGCTGTGACAGAAGCTGTGCAGCTGCGAGCTTGCATCTGGGCCAGGTGATGCTGCCACGAGGCCCCAGGCGCTCGCTGTTTCAGCTTTATTGTCCTACTTTTGCAATTAGCCACGCCGAAAGGAAACCATCCCGTATCAACAGGTAACTTCCCGCCGTTGCACCTCTCTTGCCGGCATCTTTGATACGGACAAAAACGGCAGCGCTAATTGCACCGTCCGCGACAAAACAACCATCCCCGTCCTCGACCCCTCGCATTTTCTCCACCTCTTCGTTTAATCGATGGCCCACAATTAGCGGGACTCGTTAATACATCGTGGAATTCAATGACGACACGAGATTCCGTGCCGCGTCTTGGAAATCAATTATGGCATTCGATTATTTATTCGATCCTAGACGATTGTTCGCTACTTTTAAAAGCGTGCCTCGCCTTAGGAAGCCCGTTAACGAATTTCAACAGAAATCCGTGCGTCCAATCGTTTCAGCGGTATTTTCACCGGGTGTTAATCGTGTACAATATCGGATTTGATTTACACGTTTCGATCATTGCTTCCCGAGTCCAACGCGTAGGAAGAAGCGTCAGACTGGTTCCAAGACGTGCCCGGACCTCTGCCCCTCCCTTAAATTACTTTAGAACGGTGTAATAAAGAATTCGTCACTCGTCAGACGGCTGTATTCTTTCCCTTTGTGAAACGATAATGAAGGCTTTCCGAGATTGTACGTGACAAGATGGGGGTTAAAACGTGTGGGCGCGCTCGTTTCAGCTACGGTGTACCTTGGTACCCAGGTCTGGAATTGAATTCAAATTCTCAAGTGGCTCGTGTTTGCCCTGTAAACATTGTCTCGGGGTGTAACGGGCGTTGTTGCGTGTACGTGTAGCGCAACCTGGCAAGAAAGGGAGTTGATAATTGCGCCGAAGGTGCACGGGTCCTCCCTGGCTCCGTCGAAGGCGCGCCCCCCACGCCATTCGAAGTAATAAAGATAAACAGAATCGCGCGAACCAACTAATGGATGAACGATGGGGAAGATGCGTCGAGCAAAGTGGCGAACGACGCGAAGCGATTCTCGTTATCGAACGTTATCGAAGGAGTAATTAGTTTTTTAACTAACAGCAGAAACTGAACAGCTCGGTTCGAGATCCGCGCCATCAGCGAACCAAGCGTGGGAACTAAAATTGAACGCATCGGCGTTGGCGCAACGAACCTTCCGACGAGAACCTGAACTTGATTTATTAGGAAAAGCCGTGGGTGCAGAGCGTATGAACGGAAGGAAGCGTCAGTTTGGTTTATCTCGCCCGATAAAATTGATTAACGTCGACGCGACGGTAAATTAAAGTCGATACATGGCCCGCTATTATTAGAGATAAATTACCAGTGGCCATTTCGCTGGCGAGACGCGGCCATCTCCGCGGCCTAAGTGGTGTCACGAAGCCGCTGTTTTCGCGTAAACTTGAAGGTCCCGGTCTTCCTGTTTCTCGCTTCTCGCCATTGGTTCTCGAACGGGGAATAAATGAGCTAGAGAGGCCCGCGACAGGACAAGCCGCATACCTCCACCTTCTTCGGGTTATAAAACACTTTGCCGTGCGTTAACACCTAACCCTGCGCCATTAATCCTGCTGTTCGCGACGCGGCCTCGTGTTAGAATAATCCGTTTGACTTTTCTTTGCCGTTCAACAGAAATTCCGTGCGTTACAGGGACGCGCTCGGTTATTAAGCAATACCTGGGAATAACGTCGCGAGATTATTCCCGAGCGTGGCGCGCGCTATTTTGTTTCGGGTGGTCGAAGCAATTAAAGTCGAAGGCGCTTTGCGTTACGTGTTACCGCTTGCTATTTCACGCACGCTCCGATACGCGCGACGACGCGCGACGACGTGCGACGACGTGCGACGCGTAGGTCTGTCGAGCAAATCTGAAGACGCGCGTTCCAAGTGCGCGATAAACGATACCCGCAGCAACGACGGATTTCGGCCTGGGCTCGATTGAAAATTTACGACCGCGTTCGAGGAACACCGAAAGGTTCGCGCGGACCAGCCTGGTCAGGCCGAGAGACGTTTTTTATGGGGAATTATAATATTCTAATTTTACGAGCGGCTCTTTTCTTTACGACGAATTCTCCTTCCGCACGTTTATGCCAAAAGTAAGCTTTTATTTTCCATAAACCTTAGCGCACGGAGTAGACGTAAGATCGTAAAGAAGAAGTAGATATACCGGGCGCGTTAAACTTTTTCTTCCTGCGCATACGCCGATAAGACCCGCGAACCAACTTCCGAGTAAATTTCTACGCGAAGATGTTTTTTCTGCCCAGTTGAAGGCTGTGCACCTAAAGAGTTTGAAACAACGGGTGGAGATGGAACGGGTACTGTTCAAAATCTCTGTCGAGACTGTCTGCGTTTCTCATTTATTTATGCAACCGCCACCGCTGACTCGCGCGCTCGCGAAAATTCACCTCCAAGTGGAAGAAATTTCAACCCTCGAGTCTTGACCGCTGCGCTTCCGCCGAGAGAGATCCCTGCGAACGTCTTTCGCGAGGCTCCGCGAAGAGTGCCGCAGGTAAGAAGACCCATTTGGAGCGGCGCATATTTTCCAGGGCCCTCGAACGCGCGCGGGTCAATATGCACGGCGAAGATAGCATTCGAAAACAAGAGGAGCCAGGTCAGTCGATTATGCGCATAAATTAGCGGCGCGCACTCTTATCGGACGACGACATGCGGTGTAATCCGGCATCAGAAACGCATTAACAAATGTCGAGTCAATGGCTGGGAGAAACCGGGAGTAATCCTCGCAGCGGTGGCACGCTTTAGATGCCACAAATCAAGTTTCAGCCTCGTATCTCGCCGCAACGATTTCACCCGTTCGATTCTCCTCCGCCTTCCCGCCTTTCCATTCTCCCTTAGGCTTCCGCGGCGAATATCAGAAACGGCCTCGCTTCTGGACCGCCGAGTGGCTCGCGGCTCACGGAATCCGCGTCCGCTTTCTACGGATTCGCGACCGCGGCCCGGAATGTTGCTCTTTAAATGTATCACGGGAATTGCGGCGCGGCGCGGCGCAATCACCGATGGAAAATGTCGCTCGACGACTCGAAGGAGCGCTCGACGGATGCTGAGGATAAGTAACCGTCGCGATGCATACCAGCGAGTCGAAATTATTATGAATTGGTCACAGCCGATCGCGCATCGAATATCGCCAGGGAACTCCTCGCTCGTCGAAGACACGAGCGACGACTTTTCGCGACCATTCACGCGATCCGTGATTAATCACGCGCTGTCCGTGGTGGCGATCGCTATCGCCATTTGTACGGCAACTCGCGACGCGTTGATCGCGCGTTATGCCTTAACTTGGAAGAGCCACGATTCGCCTCGACTCGCGCGACGTCGAAACGCACGTTCGACCAAGAACGCGGTCGAAAGTCGATTTCGCGCGCGGTATCATTAGCCGGCAGGTTCATCGGATAAAAAGATAACGCGGCCCCGGGGTATCTTTAACAGATGCGCGAGAATTCTCTGGACAGGATAAATGTTCATAAGCGGATTTCGACGTGCAGTGAAATACGCGTGTTATCACGGTAAACATTGCGACACGCTCGTCCATATTACGCGGCGAAAAATATTACTTTCCCTGTAAATATCGGTCAGCGAGCGATTCCCGCGCGTAATATGGGGACGCGGCCGCGTCAATTGGGTTAGACGGTCGATCCCCAATACGGTGCGTATTTCTCTCGTCGTCGAAAGTAACGAGCCGACCCCGGCTATCTCCGCGCCGACGTTTAATCTAGTCCTGATGTATGGATAAAATTTTATTATACCGATCCAGCCGCCACCCCCCACCAACGCCGCCCCGAACGTAACCGATTACTCATTCCGAGCGTATTTCTCGCGTGTCAGCCTTGCGCGGCCCTATCGATCGCGACTCAGCCAGCAATTTCATAGATTTAGTGGTCTCAGCTTAACACATTGTCCGTAACAGACTGTAATGGCGTTGCTCATAAAATATTCACGAATCGCGGCTTATACGAGAGAGCTGACCCGAAGACGCACGAACGACTACTCCCGCGAAATCGTGTTAATAATACATCGGTTAATTATCCGATTACATTGACGTGCACGCGGGCGCGCGCGGCTCCTCTAACGATTCCTCAGCGGTCCGTTCGATTCTCGTCGATGCGCTAACCTCTCGTCGTCCATCGACGGACCACGATGATCGCAACCGTGCGCGCAACTGATTACTCGTTTCCTTATTTCGCTGACCACCGCGCGGAACGAAACGCGAACGTACGTGCAAGCGTCGGGGGAACGATGAGCTTTTCCCAAACTTTTACCGCGCGCCAGTAAAATGTTTTTTGTCGCCGCTCGGGAAGCTGTTGGCAAATCTACCGGGGACGGAGTTCCCGGAGGCGACGCGTGCGGTTTTTTAATAAGTAAAATGTTTTCGTTCGGAAAGGGAGGGCGATCGATGCGGTTACAACGCGCGGCGGTTCGTTAATTAAAAAAAAAATATAGAAACACGTAAGCGCTCGCGCGAAAAACAGTCGCAGGTCGCAGTGCGTATTTCTGGCTGTAGTAATATCTTGGTTTGGTCGCTGGTTCCGGGGCATCGATGCGTCGAAGGGATTTTTTCGAGAAAATGGCCACGGGTAGACGCCTCTAGTGTTTCGCGCTTTTTTAATACCCATCAGCCGCTATAATCTGAACCGTGTCCCGTCGAAAAAGCGCTGCCCCCTCGCGGGGGGTACGCGTCCATCGAACGTGTTAAAAGTCTCGTTTATTGGTGTGGTAATGGAAAGATGAAAATCCGTAAAGGCAGCGAATCGAATATTGGTGGTGAACTTGTTGCGAGTGTCAGAGGGATGCAATTTCCAGATGCGCAGAGAGAATTTTGTTTTAGAGAGAGAGCATGCTGATGAAAATGACCAGCGAGAAATAACTTTTTTTGCGTGTCATCGAGAAGATCAACAAATTTGACTGGAAACTATTTTTTAGTCACCGTCCTTGTTTCAAAAATATTTTGAATCAGCGGACGCATTCGCCGTTCGAGTCGAAGACTTCAGTCGCCGCGCGAGGGCAAAGAAATTCAAGGCAAACTCTACCGGGTAGTCGTATCCCCGTGCGCGGTGCATAATGGAAACAAATTGTCCTCGGCTCGAGTCTCGCGCCTATACATTTTCTAGCCCCGTCCCTGCGTCCGACTTCGCTCGCCGTTCTCTCCTCTCGTCCCTCCTTTTGCCCGCGTGTCGTATTTGATTCCGTCTGAATTGATGAAATAGGGGATGCGGGTAATGGATGCTCTTAATGAAAAACGAAGACGCGTCAAAGAAAGGGGAGCCCAAGAAAGGGTTGTATGATTTTTACGGGCGACGACTGAGAGATCGTTAAAGACTTCACGGGAGGGGATAAATTGGAGGAAAAAAAAAAAAGTTTAACGCTGCTTACTGGATAAGGGTTGTCTTTTGTACTTGTAATGCGTTGCTCGAGTGCGAACGGTGCGTACGGTTGTTTGCAGCGCGATGGCGGAGACAGCGACGGACGCAAAGGGGTTCGTAACAGGTCCGCTGTCTTTGGAGCATCTTTTTTTGATTAAAAATTCGTACTGTGAGAGGTTTACGCGTTAACATTGTCTCAAAGCAAAGCGATTAAATCGGGAAAGAGTAACTTGCTTCCTTCAACTGCTGCGTATCAAATTCCATTTTCAAATTTAAGGTTGAAAACGTCGAACGGTATTGTTATATCAAATTTTAAGTAAAACCGATATCCGCGATGATATTTTACGAAACGCAAAACCAGTCAAAGTAACGAATGCAGAGATGTCGTAGGATGGAACAAAGCAAGAAATTTACAGGCGACGAACCCTGAAGCGTTTTACATTTCCTTTGTCTAGACGAACTTCGCATTGACGGATTAAGTCTGCTGTCAACGGAAAAGATAGATGTTTTTAAAACATCGTCCGGATGTCAATTTTAGTCTCGTCGTTATCATACGGAATCTGGAATATTCCCCGCGTTCTCTGCCTCTGCATCTTCCGCTTCGCCCGTGGCTGCATCATTTTTCAGCTACGCGAATACGAACGTCCATACGGAAAACAATGTGTTCGCGACAATATTTTTTCAACGCTACGAAAATCGTTCAATTAACTAACGCATCTAACACTCTTATGCAACGAATCGCGGCTATTCGTTCCCCTGATCATTCAATTATTCTCGCGACGCGTTCGAGTTTCTTCGGAAATTGAACACCACGCGGGAAGGAATTAAGAAAGTTGCCATACCGATCGTGTAACAAACTTAATAATGCGAGCTCACGCAGCCAGCACGCAGTCGAACGTGGGGACGTGGGCTGTGTTTGTACGTGGCTGACGAAGAGAAATGACCGGCTAGACTGAACCATAAATCCACGCGCGCTGGATTAATCGCGGCGCGGAGGTGTTGGTGAAACTCGTTGCTAACTAAACTAAACTAATTTAAACTCGTTCAAAACTGCCGCCACGACTAACTGTAAGCCTAAGGTGGCGGGCATTTCAACAGACTACGTCTCGAGATCTGGATACCCCGACCGTCTTAACTACTTCGCATTAAGAACGTCCCGATTCCTACGTTTTACGCTGCGGACCTCTTAGACTCTTCGCACCCTTTCAGAAACTCTCGTGGAAAAGTAAAGATCGGAATTTGAAAAAAAGAAAAGCGTATAATCAGGAACGAGGATGAAATTCGAAGGCACGGACACGGAAAGCGAAGATCAATTCGTTTCTCACGGAACGCTTCGTCATGGCAGCGTTTGGTCTGGAACTCGCCCCTATATTTCATCCACCGAATAAAGTGATAATAGGAGATCGAAGGTGGGTGTAGCATGTATTTTTAATGGAGATCTATACAGAGGAAAGGTGGATGTAATACCGTCGACGCGGACTGTAACCGTGTCATAATTCAATAGCGCAGAAAAGTCATCCCTCGGCCATTCTAGTATGGAAAACGATGCGCTCTCCTATGGGACTTTATTACAGCTCCCTTACGCGTGGAATACTTTTTCCATGATAATACGCTGCCGACGAGGGTTGGCACGTGGGAGCAACCGTGGTTACTTTATACCCTGAATTCGTATTATTCTCGATTGTGCGTCTACGAGTACGCGTTACCTCTCCAAACGCAAAGTTTATCGCGCTAAAGATATTCTCGACGAGTTAGCGATTGTACTCCACGCGGAAACGGTTCGTTCCGTCCGCTTCTTGATCGTTGTTGAAAAGTTCTCTAAAGTTTTCTGTTCGATGCGTTTCACGGTATCTGGGAAATAATTTTCTGCGATTTAATACGGTTAAGTTCCGGTCGAGACCGGCAAATGGATATTACAAATGCCTGTCGTTTGCCAAAAAATACGCCGCACGATGTTTCGCGGAAAGCTTTTAGCCATTACAACCGGGGCTCGCATTGATAGGGGAGCGATGGGATTCTGGTCTTAAAAGCTTCTGAAAGTCCTGATAAGTTCTTAATACGAGAACGTTCTTGCGCACCGAAATAAACTTTGATGCTTTTCCAGTACACATATTACAGTACCGCGAATGAAGCACAATGCTCTGGTGGACGCGAGAGAAGCGAAACCTTAGCGCGTTGTTCCACCTTCGTGTCGTAAAATTGGAAATTTTATTACATCGTTTAATGGCTGCTCCAAATTTACGTATGTGTTTAGCCTCGAGCGTTTGCTAACGTTGAATCGCTTTCTGTTTCAGGTAAGTTGGAGCGTCCGTTTTTACGCGAAAGCGCAAACACCGGTAAGTAAGCGTTCGCGAGATACGTGGCAGATAACACGCGAGATTTATCGGAAGCGCCACGCGGTAGTAACAATAAAATTTGAGCCGAGTTTTATCTTTGAATTTTGAAACCGGCACGGTTTTTGCTGGTTAGCTGCTAGCGAAATTGCTGCGCCGCGCGAATTTATCTGCTCGTATGGAGGCGAACTCGACAACGGACAGTCAATCTGCGAAACGACGCAAGAACACACCCACGCGGAACAGCGAGGCACGTTTACAATCGACTGCCCGAACGATTTCGTACGATTCCACGTCGTGCGACGCGCGATCGAGCCAGCGCGCGTTGAAAATCCGAGCATACGTTCCCGTATACGCTCGTCTGCAGCGGTTCTACGTTCGAGCGAGGGCTTAAACGTGAGTCCGCAGCGTCGAAAAGTCGTTACCTGTAAGCCCCGGGTATCATCGTGGCGTTTTAATCGTTTCATGGCCGCTGAATCAACCCTTGTAACGGCCGCGGCGCAGCGTTTCTTATCCGTGGTTTCTGCGGCGTCTTCGGATGGTTAAGCGGCAAATAACTGTCGCGGGCGACGCTTAAAGCAGCGGCTGGTGGGTCCCGGTCTCCTATAAGGACCCTGGGATCGGATAGCTAGTGAAAATGGCTCGGTTGTGCCTGTGCAGCGAATAAACGGCTCCCGGCCGCTAACTTTATTCCCAACACGTGAGATTAACTCGACTCCCAGGGCCTGTGCCTTGCACTTACACCGCCACCTACCCTCCGAACAGCCCTCCCGTAACCCCCCCCCCCCCCCGCCTCTAACCCCTTAACCTTATTAAGCCCGAAGCCGGGCTAGTATCCTTTCGAGACCGTTCGAGAAATTGGGACGGTGGTGAGTCCGCTTCCGGAGGTTCGTTAAGCTGAAGCCACTGCGAAACCATCTACAACCACCGCCAAGGCTATAATCCTCTTCCTTCTTCGACTCGTACCGCCTTTTCTTCACCCCTTTTTCTCTTCCAGCGCTGTCGCTTTCCTTTTTCTTCGCGTTTCCCGTTTTTTTTTTTTTCCCTTTCGCCCGCTTACCTGCGCGCGTTCCGCTTCCGTCGACTGAAAAACGATTCAGCCGGATAGAACGACGACGACGACGACGACGACGACGACGACGACGACCTTTCCAGCGGCAACGCAAACAGAGAAGCGACCGGCTTTCCGTGAAACGATCAGGTAAATTAGATCATCGGAATGTGGGCCAGAGAGAAAGAGCGGGGAACGACCGACTCGAGTCGCCGTGTAAAATGGAAATTTCTTTATGGTCAACGAACGATTCAAACACGGCCCCGGAGAGGAGGGGGGGACTTTTATTCGGCGGAACTTGTTTGCGAATAGTACGACGGGCGTGCGCGAAAATAACAGAGCCAGTCGAAGAACGTCTCCGTCCGTCTGGCGCGATGAAAACTCGAAAAACTTTCGGCTGGTCGCTGCGAAAGCGACGCCCGGAGAATGGAAACGTTCGACGCCTAAAAGTTGATCGACGTTTATCGCCCGGGTCGGATCTAATCTCCGCTCGCGAGCAACTGGTGGAGGTCCATAAACTGCAACATTAATCTACTTGTTGCTACCACATTGTAACATTTCCGTATGTACGTGATAAATATCGCGGCCGTAGACGTCCGCGGTGCGCGTCGTATATATTAATTGACCGAAATCGTCGAACCGTGGACATACCGGGCGCGCTTCGCCCCGTCGCCTTTCACTCGCCAGGCCCCGAAACAGCGTCTCCCGCCTCGCGACGCCGCCACGGCTGAAAATCGATCGTCATCACGAAGGAATCGCGATAACGCAATTAAGTTGCCAGCCGAAGGCGCCTTTCTGCTCTCATACTTGGCATTTAAATAAAATCAATTTGCGCGAGCGTAGGCAAATGTTGACCCAAGGCATTTCAATGTGGCTAACTGCACGAGCGGGCAGAAGGGAGGGCGAATGCTCTCCTGCCGCAAAATGGAGGGAAATTGTAGGTAGGAACGGCTCTGCCCGGCGTTTCGAGCCATTTGCAAACCAAATTGCCATTATTGATGGTAATAACCATACAGTCGAGACCATCTCTCCCCTGGTCTGGTTTCTTCCCCCGACGAGATTCTCCCCCCCCCTCCCCCCCTCCCGCCCCCGGTTTCCGCGCTCTTCAGATCTATCGCCGGCTGAAATGTTAACAATATTCTTTTCTGTCAATACCCCTGCTAATTCATTTGTCAATTCGCCGGGATTTCCAGTTTTCCGCCGGTCCATTTGCACGCTGCCGGCTTCTCTCCGATCGGCGGCGCGTTAACGTTGCATCGAAAGCAACAGATTGCCAATTGTTATTAATGACGACTGCCTTTCATCCGCTGATACGTCCCTCTGTCCACCCGTGCGCCATTAAAACCTGGGAAAAAATGTCCACGACGAGAGGGGGGCGAGCAATTTTTAATTAGTCTCGAACGAGCCGTACGCGGGCCGGGTCTCCGTTCGAAATTTGATATTTGCATTAATCAGAAGTGTCGTTAACTAGCTCGAGCATCGGTGTAACCGTTGGTAAAACATTTATCGTTTCCACTTTGTCCCCGGATCCTGTATTATTAATTGTCGGTTTATTATTAACGACGAATTTATTTCCCGCCGACCGTTCCGCGTTAACGCCAATTATATATAATTGATCGACACAGCTGTATTAGTTTTACGTCTGTCCCGACCGCGGAAATTCGGGCAAGCTTTGTTTGCTATTTAATCGACAAACACGATTCTGTGATCACAACTGAGAAGAATTTGTCGGGGCCGCGTGTGCAGCTCGGCGCGCTCGCTGTTTCCAGTTTACATACATTATCGCGCGTACAGGTTCGCTGGAAAGTCGAACTCGAAATCGCGACGGCTTCTTTCGACAAACGCGACGCGGAACGCGCGGCAGCTCGAACGGAAGTCGGAGCTACGAGCGAATTTAACGAACGAAATCGTCCGCCTTTTTCGCTAATTCGCGTATAATTCGTATTGGATTGCGTGAAATCTTGGAAATCTTTTGTTAAAATACGCTTCGACCACCTAGGAGACAATGGAAATTTACTCGAAGCGTTTCCTCGGCCGATGTTGTTGGTTCTTTCACGAGGCTTCCCTCTGCGCCGTTTCCCATTGCTTTCTGTGCAAACTTACCGGGACCTTCCGGGTCGTGGAAGATCGCTTACCAAAGCGTGTTGCTGAAAGCGTCCGATTAAACGGCCAATCATTCGGTCCAACGGCAACTATTCTCTGTTGGCTCTTTTCGCGTGCGAATAATTAAGCTTCAATTTGACTAAAAAAACAGCCGCTCGCCCGTCGAGGGGACTCAAATCTTCCGATCAACGTATTACGCGTTTCCGCCAAAGCCACCGCGTCGTTCCGTGCCGCGTGAAATTAGGCTGTATCGAACGAATCGATGCTCGAAGCGTCAGTCGCGGAAGAATTCACGAAGCGTTTCCAGCGGACGGATCGGAAACGCGGCGCCTCGATACTGGCGCCGGATCCGGTTACCGAGCAAGGAAAGGCAGACGCGTGGACACAAAGAAAATTGTTAAAAGCGAAGAGGGGAGAAGAGTTATCTCTGGCGTTCGTATATCGGCGTGATTTCCAGGCGCAAAAAGCTGAAATGGAGTTTGCGTGAAAAGGTGGGGAAAAGAGAGAGAGAGAGAGAGAGAGAGAGAGAGAGGAACCGGTAGGGCTGCCGACGATCCATATTTTACGAGAGCAAATAGGAAACACTTGAGCGGGAGTCGTCGAGAACGCGATGAGAATAGGGACCGGTCTCGCTTTCTCTTGATCTCTCCCAGCAATATGCCACGATTTTTCGCTTTGCTCTCCTCTATGCTCTCTTCTATGCTCTCCTCTATGCTCCTCCGCGCGGTCTCTCGCCTCTTTCCCTCGTATCAATATCTTTTCCGGGCTCTCAGGCTCCGATTCCTCTTTCTGAACCTGGCACTCGTGTCTGCCTCCGCGGCTTTGCTATCGCAGCCGGGGCGGCCGCAAACTCGTATCGTGTTGACTCCACGATTGAATACGCGAAAAGAGCGGCGACAACACGCGCCGATGCGCCGCATTTTCTACGAGACCGCCGAAGGGACAACACCATCTTGCCCTTCCTTCCGCGACTCGATCTTCCTCGCGACTCTCCGCGAATGCTTCCACCTCGGATCCAGCCTCCGCGATATTTAATTTCTGCGCGGAGTCGAGAACGGAAAAGGGAATCCAGTGATTTAGCGTAAATGGAATTTTATTCGGTATTCTACCGAAAAGGCGGTCCAGGTTTAAAGGGCGGTAAGGTAAAATGAGAAATATGAACTGCGTAAACAAGGTGTACCGACTCGAACGAGATTAGTAAAACTGTGCGCTCCGAGTTTGATGGACTCGCTAAATCAATGGAATCGGACGGACGGTTTACGCGGAATAAAATTGTACGCGAGAAAAATATTTTCATATTTCTCTGTAACGACCGTGGACGCGGAACGACGAAGAAGGTGTGGAATTGAAGAAGTTAAGACGATTTCACGGTGGTATTCGAAAAACAGCTTATGCCTCGCACACGTTTTAATCAGATTACACCGCGAGTGTGCACGATACAACTCTGTCCTGAAAAAAAAAAGAGAAAAAATTCTCCATCCGGTAAAAAGATTAAAGAGCGCCGTGGAAATCAGACGTTCCGAATGGAAGCCAAGCGAAAATTGTATTATGACGTAGCCGGGGGTATCGCGGTATCGGCGAATTGATCCTATAAGTTGTCAATTTCGTGGAACCGTGTAACGGTGATTGCGAATGATCGATCAACTCAACTATTCGCAAAGAGAGGGAGAGAGATATCAGAAGAATTAACAGACAGAATGCGAAACCACCTGTACCCGACGCTAATCTAGATCCGGAGGGCTAAATTGGCGGCCACCGATATATTCTGCCACGCAATCGGCCAGCTCGAGGGAAGAGTATTGCGTCCTGAGCCATCTAAACGTAATCTAAACCTGGTATTCGAGTACAGCCGTTAAATCCGCGGTAATCAAACGCGCCTCTGGCTGTGCCCCGGCCAGCCAGTGGGTAAAGCGAGTCAGTGACTTGAGTTCCTGCTACCAATACTATCATCGACGATTCGAATATAACCTGGCTGATCGTCCTAGTAAAAGGGGAAAGAGCCGGAGACTGGACTGTGGAAATCGAATCGACAAATTCTCCCTCTCTCTATCTAATTCCCTCTCTACCCCCTACCTCTTTGTCTAATCCTATACCGCCTCTGATGGCTTTACTCAGTAGGAAAATTTGGTTTTAGGCAAATCCGAATGAATTCCAATTTGAAAATCGTCGAAAATTAAGAGCAAATGGAACTGTCTCTGCCGCGTTTACGCGCGCGAATCAACGACGCTCCCCGTTTCGCTCGGAGATGAAAAATTGCTCGAACTTGGACGACGTTCCTCGTGGCCTCCACAGCTAGATTCGAAACTGTGCCCTCCTATAGCGAACCGGATTCCACCGGAGCGGCTAATAAAAAATACCTAGCCTACCGAGGATCCTACCTCGTCGATCATATCGTATATCAGAAACTGCCTTCAAAGATCGACCATCCCCTTTGTCACGTCGAGGAGTTGGTCCCTTCTTGGGTAGCTCTGCCGTCGCTGTTGCAATGTTGCGAACGATAACCATGAATAATCTCTGCCTCGTAGGCGACAGAGATATCACGTTTCGCTTCGATTCATCTCCTGTTCCTGTTTGAACTCTGGAGGGATCAGCCGAGTGACACTGAAGAACTGTTTCACTCTCCAGTGCGCTTCGACCAACGCGCTCCGACGATTGCCTGGAAAATTACCTACCAGCTTCGCCCTACTCTCGTCTCTCCACCCCCACCCCCCCCCTCTTCTTTTCACTTACGCTCCCTCCACCGAACGACGGAAAACTTTATCAGGGCCATTGATTGATCGGGATAAGACCGGTCGAAACGCATATTTTTTCCTCCCTTTCTTCCTTGCTCGACTTCGATTACGCGGGGCGCGCCGCGAGCCAACCCTCGGATGAAAAGATCAATGGAACGACGACCCGATGGAAATTTCGGTTCGATTCGACGAGAAATTTCTAATAAACCGCCGCGCGATTTACATACTTGGCATACTTCCGGCAAAACAACTTACTTAGCTCACTTAAAACAAAGCGCGCACTCGAACTAAACGCCGGAGAGCGGGGCCAAACTTGTCTCGTTCAACGCGCAAGTCTTCAAGTTAATAACAATCCCCAACTATCCCCGCCACGGGGCTCGCCCCTTTGCAGCGTGCAATTCGGTTATTTAATAGTCTGGACCTCGTTACATCAGTTTTCCCGTTAAAATCCGACGCTCGTAAAACTTGCAGCCACCCTGTGACCGTCGTATCAGTTGCGTGGGATCAGTTGTTTGTTTTTTTTTTTACATAGTCATCCATATTTTTGCCGCCTAAAGAATTGCACGAATCTTGTCCTCGTTACGCTCGTTACGACGAGCAACGATGGAGTTTGTACGCTGTCGAATCGGTATTAATTTCTATTCGTTAAATTCCAATCTACGGGAACTTTGTCGAAGCTTAACGGTATATCTTGCGAACTATCCTCGATCAGTGATAAGTACACCGGTGCTTCGATCGTTTCTGTAGGAGCGCAGCGCAGTTGGCCATTTCGGCGATTTAGCCCTCTGATTGCAAAATCGGAATGGACCACTGGATTCTCTTCGATTGGCCCCTTCGTTGTAACGTACGATGGAAATCGGTTCGAAATTGCCGCTTGCCAATCTTCGTCCTCCCGCCGCCGGAACGAAGCGGAGAAATTGTACGTGTTCACGTTGACGAATAACTTCTCTCCTTTTGGAAAATGAAGTTGCCTCTCGCTCGTACCCGACTCGCAGTTGCATCGACGATCCTTTTCTTTCGCGTGTCACGCTTGGGATAGAAATCAAAGTCGGGAGAAATAGTTTTTAATTGAAATTTGCTGACGAAGTTACTAGCGAACCGTGAAACAAACACCTCGATAGTAATTCTATTTCTTCGTTTTGTAATGGTTTCGATTATGAAATATCGAACGGTTTTGAAGATATCGGAACGAACGGCGCGTTTTAAACAAAACAATTTAGATCCTCTCTGCGAACGGTTCTCCAAAAGGAACAAAGCCGAAGCGAACATCCTGCGCTAGGTGCGGTAACACGAGCGTCCTCGTTACAGCCCGTTCGTACCCAACCCAGAGGAACAAAACTTGGTGACAATCATGAACGATCCAGTGAATTCGTACACTTATCCAATCTGACCGCTTATATCCGCTGTGCTAGTTTCGTGTACCATTATCGTATATTGTGAACGGTATCGAACTTCCCCTGTAACTGACCGTACGCGATATCTACGATTCGCACGCCATTGTTCCCCTGAAATCTTCATTCTACCGCAGTTTCTCCTAACAATGGAAACATACGCGTTACCGTGGCGAACTTTACGCGTCGCTCTATTCGATGCACTCGCTTTTTTACACACGCTGTTAAACAGCCGCCTCTCTTCGTTTCGAAAATAATTGTTCATCATCCGCGAGAGGCCCGCTGGAACGCGCGCGGGGGCGGGCGCACTCGAAATGTTAATCCTCGAGCGTGGAAAAAATTTCGGAGCCGCGAACGACACGCGTCGCGAATCGTTACATCGGCAAACGCCTCGAACACGCGACAGTGTCTACGAGCGGAAATAAAAGCGATGGCAGCGGACAAGGTTTTTGGCATTTCGTTGAACGCTTTAACTGTCCATTTAATGCCGAAGCGTTTAAGCTTGACGTTCGCAGTAATTCCTCTGCGATTCGCGCCCACCGTTCCATGAACGTCCGCGCGCGCAGCATTATCGAGCGACCGTTTCACCGCGCGTTTTATAAATAATTAAACGACCCGGTATTAAATAAATAGTTTCGCGGATTGCTACACCATTTCGTTCGCCGTCGCGATTTTTATTTACATTTATTAGCCGAGAACCACGCGCGGAACGAAAGGGGAGAAGAAGCGTTCGATGACAGCCGGATTAATCGCAAGTTTGCGCGTCGAGTCGTTTATCAGCTACCCGACGTCCTGTAATATCGAACGCGTAAAACGCATAAAGGCAATCGGTATAAATTGACGATATCGCGCGACGTTATTACGTGCACCAACGACGACTGACTTTCCAGCGCACAGAGAAGCGCAGCGAGCAGCGATAATTACAATTAATTGTAACGCAATTCGCTCGTTTGTTGCTCGAAATAATAGTTCGGTTTACGTTACCACCGATCCCGGTTATTTCGTGCGCCTCGCTGGCTTAATAATCGTTCGAACAACCGATTCCTGCTTAAGATAATTACGGCTATTTTTCATCGAGCAAATTCTCATTCGTCGCTGCGAACTTCGTTTCGGAATTAACTTCCCTTTTAATCTCGTCTCCGCTCGTCTGAAACTCTCTGAAAATACAGCGACTGATTAAGAAGATGAACTTCGCAAGATCAACGAAATCGTTGCTCGTTACGTATAAAATTCAAAAATAGCCGCGTGCGTACTTTGTTTTCGCGGTATTAACGATTCCTCCCGTGGGATGAGTTTCGAAGGATGATAAAAAAAAAAAAAAAAGAAGAAGAAAATGGATCTCTACCGTCTTTCTTATTTTCTGGCCAAGCATCCCTTCGCGAAACCGCCCCGGGAAAAAGGGAGAGAAATTATTCCTGTGGGAACGTTAACGCAGATAAGCAGTGCTCGAGACGAATGTTAATGGCTGCGAATCGGAATCGATGGAAGACGAGGACGGTGCCAAAACAGAAGTCTGTATACTCGTGTCGATCGTCGTGAGTTCCCGTACGCTTACGTATGTACGTAGACGCGCTGCACGTATCTTCGACCGCTGTCTCGTGTTATCGTAACCGCGCAGCTTGCTCTGTTCCACGGCTACAAATACCTGGTATCTGGTATGGAAATTTATCGGCAGGCCCCGTATAAGTTTAGCATACATTTCTTGTTTTCGGCCGGGAGACAAAGAAATACTGCGGAAAGAAGCACCGCGCTGGAGAAATAACGAGAGAAACGCCGCGAAATGCTGGCGCATAGAATTACCGTAGCCGCAACAGCATGGGTGTCCGTTTTAACCCTTTGCACTCGGATGTCGTCTCCGAGGAAATTGATTGCTGATTGCGGAGGTTGAAAACTTGTTCCGTTGCAACTTTTTCAAGACTGCGCGTTTCCCCAAGGTTTTCTATTGGAAAATGGAAACTTTCTATCGCTAGAAAATTGCTTGACGATTGTTTCTATTGTTAAGTTTTCCTAGCAATAGAGAATCGCTAAGAATGCTAAGAGAGCGTCGAGTGCAAAGGGTTGAAATCGCTCGAAATCTACGATGCAACGTATCGACGCGTACAGCGAATCGTATCGTTGAAACTGACGGTTTATTATAAACCATGCATACCACGAATGTTGCTGCAACACAATTAATACCGCGGGAGAAATTAGAGAACGTAGAAATGATATTCAATTCGAATTTTGGCTAACGTGTTCCGTTCGCGTGCGGACGTACAATGTATGCGTAATTGCGTTACGTTCGTCGGTGTTGTTCGTGATATTTCAAACGAATCAAGCTTCAACGAGTTGCTATTTTATCCGCGATTAATTCGCTAACTGTTCCTGGGATAGAAATAACTACATTGGTAACTGTGCGTTCTGAAATGTTGAAATTGGAAAAATTGGAAAAAAGTGATCGTCGATGCAACCAGTATTCGATATCGATTGTGTTGCGCTTTTTCTACATTTGCGTTGACCCACCGCGCCTACTAATTACTAACTCATGTTACGAGGCGTGCAGTAGAATTTATTTCAAGACACGAACTTTGAAAATACGAATCCGCAAAAAATTATCGTGTGTTTGATATCGTTGCTCAAGCTTTCCGTAGCATCCAGTCTCGACTTCAGTCGCACGACTTTCTACAATTCACGATCGAAACTAGGATAACGACTCGTCGAGCCGAAAAAATAGTCTTGGCGTCGAGAAGGAAATCTAATTCGATCCGAGCGACGAAAAGCGACGCGGTCGTTGAAACTGGCGCGCTTAATTTGCGCGGCGACAGAGAGGAAGGAGCAAACACGCGTTGCTTCAAATGGTACGCGTATCCTCGAGCTGTTTCCACGTTTTGTTTCGAACCGAGCCCTCGGCCCTGTCGGTCGTTCGTAACGGAGGTACGAGGGAGACATCGCGAGAAGAAAAAAGGGCCGAGTCGAGAGTCTCATTTGCAGTTTTGTTTATTATGCGGTCTTCGCGGGAGTGGTTTGTAACAGGTCAACGATGCGTTCAAACGCACAAAGTCCAGGGATGCCGAGCCCGCCGAATGGGAAATAAAAACTCTCTCCCTCTCTCTCGCCCTCTCTACCCCCCGCGCTGTTTTCACGGGGCTTTGTTCACGGATAATTTCGAGAGTGGACATTTGAAAAGAGCATACACGAAACCAGCTATTAGCCGGCTATGTTTGCGCTATACATTTCCATCGTCCAGGGGAACAACGAAAGCGAAAAAATTCCAGCCCCGCGAAACAACCGCGGACCGAGCCGCGGTCCGCGTCCCGCGTTTGTTTAATTCAAGCCGGGATAAATAATGCCGATAAAAATATCAGAATTTACATTTCCGCGCGGGAACGGAAAAGCCACGGGATATTTTTCGGCGCCACTGTAAAGTCGGGATTTCATTGCGCATAACGTGATTAAAATATACCCGTTCCGCGGGAATAACAACTTTTCTCGCGTTCCACCGCTAATTGTCCGCGGAACTTTACGGTCGCGCGTTCCGTCGATACGTCCAGCTTCGATCGGACGTTGGTTTTCCTGGCGTTTCCCGCGTATTCGCGACGATGGACGTCGTGACTGCACATAGAGCGCGGAACGATTACAGAACGCGTCCTTTGCCCATCTCCAGCTCGATCAGCCGTCGATCCGCGTCCGTATCGGTATCGTAAGAGGCGTCAAAATCGCTGAGACAGTCTGTACACGCGTATATGTACACACTGACGCAGCAAAAGTGGCATCATTGGGAGGATTTCGAGTCAAACTCAAAGGGCAGGAGACGGAGGGATTTGCGGAGACTTGTATGCGTCTACAAACATGTCTACGTGTCTACAACGGCTCGCATATACGTGTGTACATACATCATCCAGGGATATTGTCCCGGGAATAATAGACTTTATCCGTGGACGCTCCTTCTTGGTTTCAATCCCAATAGATTGTTTACACACGGGCGACCCTTGGAAATTCTTCCGCGGCTGCACGAAAAAATGCATCCACGGTGCCTTCGATCAATTAAAATGTTGCAAAATCGTGGCAGCAGTCGTTCGAGTCGGTGACTGAAAGCAATTTTCTTTGCGCGTAAATCGTATCGTCGTTTCGAACCTGTTACAAGCGTTGCGTACGTCAAGGAACCGAGCAACGAAACGAAACATTCTTTACGCAATTAATTGATTTATGAACGAAAGAGATATTACTCGCCGTTATAAATTTCGAGCAATTTATATTACCGGATATTTATTATAAACGCGTGCCTTAACGAGCGCGTTCGGGCGATAAATTAAAAACGAAGGATGAGCACGGGGCGGTGTAAACTTCATTGAAAAACGGCGCATTCGCAAGATATACTTGCGCAAAACACGCGCATTTGCTATCGTTCTATCGCGAATCCTCGCATGACTGCGGCTCATAAATCAGGGCAGTGATTAAAGCGCACTTGTAGATACACCCCTACTGATAATCGATCGATCGAAACGACGCGAAAACTTTTCGCGGCGAATAAGCAGAATTCGTCCCGATACGTTTCGCCGCGCGTCCCTTCTGCATTTTTGCGTCTTCCGTTGAATTTCACCAACGTGGCGAGAGAGGCGAGGAAAAATCGTACGCTGATCGACGCGTCGAAAGAATTATTAAATTATTTCAGAGAGAGAGAGAGAGAGAGAAAGCGATTATTGGTTTTTAATATTAAATAATACGTGGAATTCCGCTTTGAAATAAAGAGAAGTGTACGAGTAACTAATTGTGTAAATGTCGCGGAAAATCGCAGACGAGACGAACGATATTCATTTTTCAGTGGACAGTCTTTTAAGTAAAATCGAATACACTTCGATCATTAATCAGTACATTAACTTATTATCCGTCGTATCGGTTATGCACAGACGGCGGATTTATTTGCGGACTATAAATTGCAAATCATTTAACTACAAATGATATAATATTAAAGTGTACATACGGTTACAGCGCGCGTAATAAAAGTCGCTAATACGCCGTGAGAATAATTAAAGGACGTAACGCATTTCGATAATGAATCGTTTATTAAATATCACCGGGGGGGCCCGCTGAACCCGCGTCATACTAAATAATTAAAGTTTGGAAAGATGGTGCATAAAATTCATTACCTGAAAATTATCGGGAGCAGAGTGAAATCCATTACCTCGAAATGATTAAAAGTTTTGTTCCCCATCCCATGCCCGTGGTTATATAAATACAGAAAAAAATTCATTTTTCCACGGGAACAATTTGTAATATTTTCCGATAAATGTATTTCAATTTCGAGGTGTACATTCATTTTAAAATGTTAACATCGTTACGGTATTATTTAAAATAATCAGCGTTAATAAATTCGCTGTTTCGTAAATTAAAAATTATTTTGTCAATCATCCGCGATTCAACTCGTTCACGCGGCGCCATTCACGATGCAGCCGTCGGCTGGTTTCAACATTATTAATACTTTCTTGATAAAATGGGGACGGGCTCGAGCAACGAACGTATCATCGCGAGGGGAATAAACGTAGAAACGTACGATATGAATTACTGGCGGACATTCGACAAGATAAAATGGAAAACTCGCGCAGAAACAGCGGCGGTGGGTGTAGCACGTCTGCGATTCCTAGCTTCCTGTCTCGAGGAGCAATCTTTTCGAGATACCGGCGCAAACGCCAGAAGTCACGCGCGTGTACGTACAGGCGCGCGTTCAAATTTACGACACTTTATACATCCGAAAATCGCAACCTCCGCTGCGCTAATTATTTGCTCCGCGCGTACCAACCGCGTAATCTTCGTCACTGCTGCAGTTCAAACAAATTGAAACGTTTCATCGCAGTATCGATTGTTGGCGGTCAACTACGGTAAGAACTGGAATGTCTGTGAGGAATGTTTCCTCGGAGAAATCTAAGAGAAATGCTATCTCAAAACTTCTTTTGTGCTCCTCCTCAAACATTTTCACCTTTTTCACAAAGTCGCCGCCGCGAAATCTCGGGTATTACTCGTACGATTTCTTCGAAACTTGCTGAAAATGTTGTGTAACGATTTTCCAAAAATTGTAGATAATATTTGTGCACTCTGGTAAGTAAATTTCTAGGTAAAGTTTTGGGGAAATCCGGGGAATACTTTCAGGAGATACCACGAGGACTGACGCAAAAAAGACATAATTTAGAAAGGAACGCGAAAGAATTCTAAGATAACATTTCTCTCTGATTTCTCCGAGGAAAATGTATTCAATTTTATCTTAAATCAACTATCCCTGATTCACACGCGTACGAAATACTACTTTCGACTCGAAAAACTTGCTCGCTGTAACTTTTTCAACCTAACTCAAACAGGAGACAATATTCAACTAATTTAAACATGCGATCGACTCGCTGGAAGAAATATTTACGCAAATATTCGAGTCGCATCGATCGTCGAACGCATCTCGAACGAAAAACTATGCACGATGGAGAATGGAGAACTGGACAGAAAAATCACAAAACGAGATATTTATTTGCATTCGCAAACGTATGCAGTTTTATTGTTTAATCTATTCGATTATCGTTTGTTTCGACGAAACCCACCTTCTCTCTTTTTGTTCGTCCATCCGCTTCGTCTCTGGTTGGCTAGATGTACTCGTTTTTCCGAATTGTGCTCCATTTTCCACGTCTTGGCTTTGTCTCCGAGGTTGAAAGTCGCGCGTTGCAAAAGAGCGTTACGCACGTGTATCAGGAAGCGCGATTGTTCGGACGCGAGCTCGTTACGAAGCCTCATTTGTGATTTGGCATAATGCGCGAAAGATTCTATCGAACGGACTATCCGTGTCCGTGGTTTCTTCCTCTGTTACGAAGCATTCGTTCTCTTCTTTTTTTTTTTTTTTTTTCACGGCAGTTTAATTCGAGGCAAATGTGTATTTATCGGAACGCGCGACGTCGAGGAACGTTTGACGCGAAAGAAACGAGATGATTGTTTTCGTTGGGGGGGAAAAAAATTGCACGCGGACGCGACTGCGGAGAGAGAACGGAGGGGAAAAAGAAGAGGGAGGAAAAACCCACGGCGAGATATAGTTTCAACTGAATGCACCAGACGTACGACACGGGGGGCGTCGATGACACTTGGTCTAGGTGCGATGCACATCTCTGACGCTTGGAGTACGCGCACTGTGCACCGTGAAAGCTCACTCGCGTCTGAGATTTTAATTCGCGAAAGGACCAGCCTCGCGCGCGATAGTGCCCGCCTGAAAAAACTTTTATGTTACTCGCGTGCACTATCGTTCTATCGAGGTTTAATACCGAGCAGCTATGCTGGATGTTTCTAGTCTTCCTGTGGCTGTAGAAACGATCATAGCGCGATGATCGAGAGCACAATTCCTTTCCGCAGGACGATGTCTTATTGGTATTATACAGAAACTTCTTTTCACTTTTTAATCTTATTTTCTTCGGTGTATTTGCGGAATAACGAGAGAATTATTTACGCTTCTTCGTACTTAATATCTCAGTACAGCGTTAAACGTAATGCAGGCAACTCGAAGGCGTTAAATTTGTAATTTCATAACGCGAACCCATTTCGATCACTTGACAATGCCATCGATGCGTTGTACAGCATTTCTACGCGATTAAATTTCGCTCGAGTACGTTACGACACGTAAAATCGGAACGCTGTCTCTCGCTGCGAGAGTGTACACGCGTGGAAGCGATAGCGGTAGGAGTAACTAGCTATGGAAAAATATATTCGTACACGCAGACAGGAGGGGAAATATTTCATGGCACAAGGGGAGAGCTAGTTAAAATGGGGTGGTCGACAGTGGTAAGCTGCAGGCAAATCGGATTCAACCGTTATTGGTCCCTTGAATCGAAATACCACGTTGATCGTCCTCTAGGTCGCTGACTGTGCTTCCCTCCTCCACCTCCGCCGCCCCATCCTCCTACCCCGTTATATATCTCTTTTTATTCCTGACTTTCCGCCCTTTTTCTCGCCCGCATCTTCTCCTCTTACTTGGAGGTTCGTTTGTAAATCTAGGAGCGTATGCGTCTCTGTCCGGGTTACAAATCGAAAGCGGTTAGCTACTCGCCTTTCATAAAGAGCAACCAACACGTACGCACCGAGACGCACTCTCGACCCAATCCCCCGGCCTTCCTGGCTTTCTTCCTTTCCACTTTGTTTTCCTTCCACCTGTGCTTCCTCGTCCTTTATCGTCTCTCGCCCTCGCTCCGTTACGCTTTTACATGCTACCGGCAACCGCGGCTCGATTATATGAGAGAAATAAATCGAGTTCTACGTGAAGCGACTTGACGATTCCGGCGGAATTCCAGCGTTAACCGCGACTCGTAAAGCGAACACGGAGGAATGTTAAGTGGGTCCTTCCTGGTGACGAATACTCGCCTTTTCTTTTTGCCCCGGTGTCCGTCCCACTCTCGCAGTGGCATTCGATGTTAATCATCGAGGACGGAGCGCCCCGCGAACGCCAAAGATTTCGTTCTCCTCTTTTTTCCCTTCCCTCGAGGTCATCGATGCGCGACCACCACGCTTTTCGAATATCTCACTCGCGTTACGTGCGCCTCGCGACGAACGCGGGCGAAGGTAGAAGTTTGTTGGATGCGAGAGCAGATCGGCGATATAAATCGGGTGGAACGAAATCCGATGGAGCAACGAAACAAAGCGGTCCGTGATTCGGGAACCACCGCGTAACGTGACTCGGGTGATTCGAGTGGCTCGTAACATCGTTCAACACTCATCGTCTTCCCGTTTTGAGAAGTGGACGCTGCCGGATAATAATCCTGGTGCGAAACGAAACGTGCGCCAGCCCGAACGTAACGAACAGCTGGTTCTCTCGAGATAAGTGGAAAGATAGGGGAACAAATTGTGGTATAGAATAACTAGAGACGCGGGCACGTCCCTCCCGCGATCCGTGTTAGTTTATTTCTAGAAAATTTACCGCAACCCCGTTAAATCTCCTAAAAACGCGTCCTTTATTCCCGCGAGCGGAGCACAGCCGGCTCTAGTGGAGATGTTATTTCCGTTTAAAGTGTTATCAACGTTGAAACATTGCGGGGGTAATTAAAAATTAGCGCTGAGCCGCGCGACGGCCGGGAAAGAATTGCGACGATAGAGATAATACAGCACCGACTGTACACAGAATTATCTCCTCGAACGTTTTCATAGTTAAAAACGAAGTCACGATAAGGGGTGAACAGAAAGGGTGGCGGCGATAAGGGGTGAGTTACGGCTGCCGTTACGAACGTGTTCCACGTGTTTCTTTAAAGATAGTCAGACATCATAACGCGAGCATGGATAACGATAATAAACGCGCGCGTTATTGAAATATCGGGACACGGTTCCCTTCATCAGATTTGCAAGAAATCTGCATCTGATTTCTTTTGAAATAACCGCGCGCTCTTTATAACGAGAAAATTCTATTCGACGGTAGCGGTCATCAATTTCTCTGTCGCCTTAAATTAAAAGAACGCGCATCGGATCCTACCTCGGTAACGAAGGAATGCCGTAGCGGTCGCGACAGGAGTTTACGTGGAACACGATCATGAGCGCGAGTAGGACGAGATAGCTGGGAATGTATCCGAAATAAAGATTCTCAGGAGTCCAATCCAGACAAATGGCGGAGCGAAGCAGCCGTGCGAGCCGTTGGTTGCGCCGTAACGTGACTCAGGTGCTCCAATGATATTATCCCACGCTCTTCATCTTCGTGCTCGGGGCGAGCGTTGGCGTGGGTTGCAGGCCCGTCCGTGGGCAACGTTCGCCAGCCTGCGCATCGTCCTGCAACGAGAGAGATCTACCACGCACCCCGCGACGCATTAAACTCTATCGATCTTAAGAAGATCGAGGACTGGCCTCGGAGGTCCGCCCCGTGTGCAGCGCCTGCAATATTGTCGGTGACTTAAGCCTCGGAAAATTGGCTCATTTATCTCGCTGCCGAGGACACCCCGGGACGCGGGATCACGGTTGGAAAAACATTTCCGGAAAGGCGCCGCCGCGCTATCCGCGCTTCGCCTCCGCCATTTTCGCCCGGGCCTTGTCTCGGCTATTTTGCATTCCACCTACCGACTACGACAATTAGATTTCTTGCTACGCCGCCGATTTCTTTCAGCCGCGCTTTCAGCCGAATAAATCAGCAGTTAAAGCATTTCTATCTTACCTCGCGCGAACGTTCCACGGTTGCCGGAAGTAATTACAGACCGCGAGTACGCCGGCTATACTGGCGCGTGCACCTAGTTTCCGTCGCTGGTTTCGAGGCGTTCGTATTTTCGATGGTTAACGAGTTTCCGTTAAGTCGATAACGTTGATCGTTAAAGAGCGTACCGCGTATGGAGATTTGAATTTCGATGGATTAGGAAGAGCTTAGATTTACGGCGGGTAGTTTTCTCGTTGTTACGGAACAAGTCGACATGGCTACGCGCAATGCTGCGAGAATCAACGAGGCAAGCTTTTAATCCAGGAAACAACGTTTGTACCCCCGCCTCTTTTTTTTTCCCCCCCGTTTTTCTTTTCTTTTTGCTCGCGTCTACTTTCGAGCGTACTTTTTCTGACCGCAAATTTTGGGAGCGACGGTCAACGGTGTAAATGAAAGCCAAGGCAGCCAGAGAGGATTTTTCCACAGAGAGCTTCCAGTCAAGTACGTAACGCGAGGAAATATCGGATTCGAGGGTTCGCGAGCTCATTCTCGAGTTCGAGAATGCGTGGCGAGTTTGACGAAGCGAAAAGGATGGTTAAGGGCGACCGAGCGGGCGGAAACGCGAAACGGTACGGGTTCCTGTCTCTGCGAGCTTTTAGCTTTCATCTTGCCCTCCGCCGACCCCGTCTCTCGTCGCCGTGCAATTTTCGTCCCACGATCGGGAACTTTTTTACAAGGTTTTCATCCCGATCTTTTTCTTCGGGTTACCTACAAATCACATTTTCCCTCCACCCGCGTCCTTCCAGCAGCGCAGACGTTTGCGAAACTGACGAATTTTCGACTGGCCTGCGTCAGATGCCCAGCGCGTCCTCTGTATCGGAAAAGTTTGTTTTCCGTTAAGAGAAAAAAGAGCAGATACGACGAGATATCGAACAGATACGCACGAAAGTGGCAACGCGTAGCGTTGGTATCGAACGTACACGTTGGGACGTAAAATCGATTCGTTTTAATACGTTTCGCGCAGGTACATTAATAACTATTTGGACTCAAGGGGCTATTCAACGATCAGTTACTCGCATACCAGGCATCGTACAAGCGTACAGTAAAAATGATAGACTGTAACTGAATTTATAACCTTGGTTCGATCAGGGCTGCTGAGGGTTAACCAACATGCTACGCGATCAGGCTATCCCCAGCGTTCTTTTTTCCAAAGTTGGTGTATCGAGTCGAGACGCATTCCTTTTTTAGCTCATCATATCCCTCGGGCATCCCGCAGGTATCTACTACACGAGGAGCCCTCGAGCAGCCCTGGGAGTCGATTTTCCCTCAATCGTTGCTCGGGAAATGACCCTGGCCAACTAAAACTCTGATCGCGAACTCTCTAACGGAGGAACGACAAAAGTTTTAAACAATGATACAAATTGCAAGCTCCGCGCTTGCTCGATGATATCATCTTTCCTGATAAAGTGAACTCTGTTTAATCCGCGAGATTGGTATTACTTTCTGCCAACATCGAGTTAACGAATTCAATTAAAAGAAAAAAAAAAAAAAAAAAAAAGTATGTCTCGACGCTGCTTCCGTGCGAGGCATACATTATTTTAATTACGTTTAATTAAAAAGCGTTTCCTTTTACATCTTTTACACGGTTTCATAATAACGATCCTCAATATTAACAGATAGGCGGTGTTCGCCCAACAAGCTGGAAGTTAAACGAACGCGTAGCGATAAATCAATATCGGTTACCAATGTAGCACAAAATTGAGATGAAATAAAGAAAATCGGGATCGCTGGAAGTTTTGAATTATTCAGCGAGTGGAAACACAAAAAGTTCCGTCCCGCTTTTGTTCCACGCTGGAATGATTAATTGACAGTTCTTTCGAGTTCCTTATCTAAAATGGATTCGAAAATCTGCACGGCTAAACGACCTATTTTAATTGAATTCCCGTGAAAAATGGATAATTTAAGTCTACCGGCGAGTTCGATGGCGCATCGATTAACTTTCTCGTTCGTCCATTCGTTTTAGACTCCCATGCCCCGGAACCGCCAATAAAGTTATTCCGCCGGTGGGGTGATCGCATTAAAGGCGTTTCTCTTATTAGCATTCCACGGGTTCTATTAGTTAGATTATAACAACCCACAGCTTGGATCCTACGAGTCGATGACACGTGTCATTTTAAGAAGAGAAGCGTAGAATACAATCTTTTTGGAATTCTACGAAACCGTATGGAACCATACACTTTATGGCGTTTCAGACAATATAAGAAGAGAAACCCTTGGTCTTTCACCCCCAAAAGTCTACCCCATTATCACTCGTCATATGTCATCCTTAACCTTTGAGCCCTGCGTCACCTTATCCTCTGCATTCCCCTACCGAAACGCCTTTAAACCATCCTCAATCTTATCGTCCACCCCTGTGCAACCAAAAATCGAGACATTTGGAGGTTCGATGGGATACTTTACAACGTCAGCGCGTCAGAACGTTCGCGTACGACTAATTTCTCGCAACGAAATTTAAAAGAACCCATAAGACAATTTTGTTCCGCGCGCCCACACTTTTCATCCCCCGTCGTACGCCGCTCCAAACGCTGTCCGCTTCTACCGCCTCCACCACTTCCGACTCCCATCACCACCTCAAAAGAGAACAAGCCAAACAGCCTGAAAACCTTCAGCGTGAAAGACTCGCAAACACTACATGTGATCAAACAGCCCCGCCGAGGAAGTTACATCGAAATAAACAGTCTAATTTCACTTGTCGGACATCTGTTCCATTCGTTCTGGATTGCTCGCACAAAGCGCGATTACCGTGTTAGACGCGTGCATACACACGCGCAAGTTTCGTACGAGTTTCGTTGTGCAGAGCGCTTCGTGTAAAACAGGGAATCTAAACATCCCCTTTAGTTGTCACGAAACCAGTGGAATACACTTTTGGCTTCCTTCTTCCTCGATTCTTCCTCCGTTCGTTTAAAGTTCAACATGTGAAATTTACTGTCGTCGACGTCACAACGATCTCGACGATCTAACTAGTTAAAAAGAATAATCCGAGATTTGACTGGCGAAGAAAAAAAAAAAAAATTGAGATCGTCAGCTCGAGGTTGCTATAAAACCTTCCAGTTTGTTGCCTCTCTGTATTACTCATCGTATCACGGATGCGCTGTTCGGTGCCCTCGACGGTGGCTGAACCGCCATCGAACAGAAATAGCTGGCCATTCTTCATTCTTTACTCGAGGAGTTGATGGAAGAAGTTTAGAAGGACCAAAGGAGGCCTGGTTTGACAGTTTAAGAGCAAAGCCTTATCGGCGAATCATTAAAGCTGCAAGAGTAGCTCCACAGATACTTAGCCCCGATAACTTTGTGCCGTCGCCCATGCAAACGAGTATACGGCACTGGGAGCGTAAAATTTTAATTAACAGAAGTGCCTTAATTAACAGATAAGAAACTATATCCATGGTCGAATAACTTCATGTCGCGGCTGTACCGCAACCAGCTGAAAGTATTTTAAGACTGCCTCTGTTAGGCGCTCGTGAATTGGACATTCTCGTTCTTTGATGTCGAAACTTGCACGGTCGATTAAAATTCAATGCTCGCGTAGACACGTTAACGTTGGCTATAACTAGCGCGGAGGAAAGTTTCGATTAACATTAAATTCACCCGGACACATTCTCACGGTCGTTCAAAAGCGCACACGTGGACGCACGTAGCGCCGCGCTCTTCCAGAAATTTGGAGACTCGTACTTTTGCTCCGTTATTAGCGATGCCATCGAGACAGTTCCAGCCGCGCCAGACCTCCTCTGAATGCGCGATTATTTTTTGTTGTCTACGCTCAAGTACTTAAGAAGTACGCTCGAATGCCTTTTGTAAAGCAGTTTTGCCGAGTTGGTTACGAACATAACGGAAAAAGCAACGCGAGCGTCTGCTCGTCTGGCCGCCATTGTGCGCCAGTTTTTGACCCAAAAACTGATTGTAAAATTGCACCATACGCTCCGCTCTTCATAGTTATCGGATCGTCGATGACTGTCTCTCATTACACCGACGCATAACATTATAAATTGAAACTTTTCTGTCAAGAAAAATGAAAAGTCTCTCTTAATCTACTAATTGGACGACGGTTCCGTTCGAGGCGAGAACAGGAAAAAAGCGTTGCTCTTTTCCGATGCGATCTTTTCGCAAAAGCATCGAATCTAAACCGAATCTGGCGCAACGTCTCTGAAAGCCTCGCGGATCGTTTATTTTTTACTCGATTTTAATTACCAACCGCCCGGAGGACAGCAAAAATGCGAGATGAAGAAAAGGAATGTCATAATCTCGAATAAGCACAGGAAGAATGTAATATAAGGAGAGGAATGAATGGAGAGGAAAAAAAGGGGCAGGGACCTATTGCCTCTGGCATCAATTAACGTCGATTGCGATCGGTTATAAATGCGTTCATAATATGCGCTTCACGCCCGATCCACCGTGGGATATTTTACATGGGGCGCAGGAAATTATACAGGTGGTGGCCGCCTTTGTTTCTTCGCTTTTCCCCGCGTATGCTTTCAATTTTTTTTACCTCCTCTCCCTTTTTCTCCGCTTGTCTCCCGTAATCCCCGATGTCACGCGTGAGAAAGATGAAGAAAAACCGTGAGCGTACCGTACAAAGGAATTGCGAGGAGAGAAATAAGCGACAGCAGGGGTGAACGAGCGAGATGGGAATAAAAGACGGAAGGAACGGTCACTACCTCGCCGTTTGCATTTTACATAATTCCGTATGAACGTGTGTCTAATGAAACAGTGTAACGTGTCCGTTTCGAGCAACGTACAGTGGTAATAATTTATCATTGCTCTCGCGTTCGAAATTCGCGTAGTGACACGCGATCTTCTTCTTCGCATTCGATCCAAGTTTCTCAAGTTCCGGTATTTAACGATTCTTCGTTAAACGTCGATGCTTCCGATTCGAGGATGGAACAGAAGTCCTGCTGGAAGGCTCGCGAGCGTTCGACTTAGCTGATTTCCCAACAGACGCGGGGAAAGTGCAACCGCTTGTAAAATTGCTGAATCCGACAGCTGAAGTAAAATCCTCGGTCGATAAAAACAGGATATTCGTGGAACACGAATCAAATTAAAGCAATTCTTCGCGTTACGAAACTCCAATCGGATGTAAAATGTGCATCTCCTTACGGCATTATTCCAATTTATGCGAGACGCGTGCAGAAATAATGTTTACGCGATTGCATCGAAAAGAGGCGCGGTCCGGTTTTTAATTCTTTGAGGAAACTTCTTCCGTCCGTCATCTATCAATTTGTCCATTTTTCTATCCCCGTGTCCTTCCATCTGTCTATTCGTTTATTCTGCCTATCCGTTTCCCACCTACTCACCCCCTCGCTTTTTTTCTCCCGCGTATATTTTCCAGCCGCGGAAAGTCTTCTCTCACCGAGATTAATTCTTCACTGGCTGTCCTCATCGTTGACGCGTAGCATCAGGCAACAATGCGCCTGTCGCGTTTTCAGAATCTATACCAGTGTCTACGTATGCAGGCTCAAAACTGTCGATCGATATTCATACACGCGCGCGCGCCTTTCAATTTTTATTTTATTCCCTCCCCGTCGGCCACCCTCCGCCATGCAAACACGCGTTCGTTTCTCAAACAATATTGCTTTCTTCTGGCTGGAATGAAACCGAACGCCGCCATTAGATCGATCCCAGTGCCCGCGACTGCTACGCGCGCGTGTCGCGCGCAATCGCGCGTAAATACCTAACGCGGATACCGTTGTTACTATTGGCAAATTTACTTAACGGTACCAGCCGTCCCTTTTTTTTTTTTTTTTGTCCCCCCCTCCTCCCTTTTTTCCAGCCTCGTTGTCGCGAACAATCGAGATTACCGAGCTGAACGATTAGCAGTTAACGGTAGTGGCGCCGTTAGCTATTAATGTTACCGGTTAATCGATAACCTATCTGCGATTCATGGCTCACCGAAGGCGCGGTTCTCACACGCGCGCCTCGCGTTTCCCCTCGAAATAACGCGACAACGCGACCGCCGCGGAATTTTTCATCCCGCGGTCGCGAATAAATCGCCGCTCAGACGCCGCGAGAAATTTTCATAAATACCCTCCCCGTAGCGATTCCGCTCGATCGTTCCAGCGATCGCGACCTGTCGTCGTTGTCGTTCTAATTATGATTAACGGCGATTCGAAGCTCGACGGAGAACTGTCGAAGACAGCCACTCGACCCGTACTTAGATCGCGGCTTTCTAGTCTCGTAGCGGTGGTTTCTAAATGGAAAGGAACGCGATTAGCGCGCGGTAGATCCAATTCCATTTAAATTGTTGTCGCGTCAGCCAATCTCTCCAAGTGCCGGGAATGGTTCGGACGTATGCCCGATCTTTATTTGGAAAAATTCCGAAAGACGCTCCTTCGGTACGAACGGATAACGGATATCGTTGTACACCCGTCGAGAGGGTGAATCTCGACGCGTCTTCCGGCGTGTTGGCATTGTAGTTGAAATTGATTTGGGAATAGGTTGCCGGCAACGTTTAGCCTGATACGTTCAGGCACCGTGGTACGAAGGAAAATATACCTCGGCTTCGACGTTCGCCTCGTCCGCTTCGTTTAATAAGCCATTTCGATGGGGCACGTTAATGTCTGGAGATTATAGACACTCATCACGCACGAACCGCCAATTGTCCCCTCGCATGCGAGAAGTGATGTCACCGTTTCTGCTATATTTGTTCGTTTTCCGTGCAACGTACGCGTCTAAACCACAGCTGCTCTTCGCTTGTTTCAGGTAAGCGTCCATGAACATTTTAGAAAGCAAGTTTTCGAGTACCATTTGACGCACGGAACGAGCCGCGAGATTATTTTTCCGTTTCGTTCATTATCAGCCGCGGTCGCAGTCTGTTTTGCTTGCCTCGAACTCGTTACAAGTTTCTCGCAATCAGGGAAAATTACATTTCGACTCGGAGCGCGATTGCTTCCGTCTTACGTCCCGCAGGAAAAACATCCCCAACGATTCTGGTAATTCTAACGTTTTCCTGCATTCGCGAAGTTAAATTTTCCATCGGATTTTCTTTGTCGCGGCAGTTTGTACGCTTCCGCGTTACGAGGCGTCCCCGCCATATTTTATTCAACGTTCATTGCGTTCATGAGACCGTAACGCGACGGCCGCGCGTGCAATTTTATACAATTTTAAGATACAATTAACCGTAGCTTCGCAGCGCGTACAGCGCGCGAACACTCGTCGCGTTTAGGTGGAAAAGTCGGGGGGGTGAACCGTAAAGAAACGCGAGTAAGGCTGGGTACTTAAAATAAGGGATACTTAAAGAGTGTACTTACCGTTCGCGGGGAACGGTTTTCCCTCGAAGAAAATACTTGAAAACGTACACGAGAATCCGGAACGGAGAAATCCACGTTCGTTCGGGAGAAAAACGATTTTAATAATCCTTTAAGTACACGTGTACGTACTAATGGAAGGCGCCCATAAGCCAATGCAACGGGGGCACCCACGCGCGTCCGTGTAGCGTTTCTCGTTACTCGTGAAGGAAGATTAAGTCTCGCGGACTTTTATCGCTAACGCGCTGTACCTAATGAACTGGCGAAAACCATGGAATTTTTCAAAGATTGCGGAGTTTCGAGATGTATCCAGAGGTTACATCGTGCAACACGTAGCCCCGCTCGAACCGAAGTTCGTTACTCTAAGAACGTTACTCCGATACGCTGCGGCAAGATTGGGTTACAGTCTTCTTCGAGCGCTATCTTCGTGCACCGTTTTATATACGTAAGTCTGAGACCACCCCCGCGCTCGTCGGTTACAGTTGACCTTACATTCACTTCCAGTTCATTACATTGTACCTCGTTGTAACTTGCAACCGCGCTTTCAGCCTGTACTCTCATTGGGTTTAAACTCGTGTAGTTTAATCTAAGTCTTCATCTCGAACGCGTACTTACAAGCAAGACCGCGCAGCGAGTCGCGTCCGTATATCATTTAATCGTGGTCGGAAATCTTCGGACCTCCTTCGCGCCTTTTCAATCGGACAACGATTAAAATTGGACAGAAAAGTACAAATGATCGCGAATGAAAAACGATCGAACCGTTAGACAGAATTAAACGCGTTTATCGTACGTGCGGAAATTCTAAATCTGTGGATTGCGCGCGGTTTACGATCCTGTTTTGAATCGGCGAACCGTCACGCGTTTAATTACGCGTCGGACAGGACGCGTTCGAATTACGTGAGAAAAATGAAAGGAGCGTCGCGAACGGCTGTCAAAAATTATTCGCGATCTAATTAACGAGCAGCCTGTTTATTAGACACAATTGAAATCATCGTCACCAGGCGACGTACACCGCGGCGGCAATATCAATTTGCAATTTAAACGACGCATTTCCCTTCCCATTTTTTAACCGAAAGCGAATTCCCTCCGTGGCGCGATAAATCTGCTCGTTATTCAAATTTCCCTGTACGTTCCCGGCATCGACAAAAGCCGATTGCGTGATTTAATTCCAGATCTGGGTCAAGGTACATAATAAAAATTGATAACGATTCGTGCTCGTTAGAAATTCCCAGCCCGTGAATATAAATGAAAATGGTGGCAACCGGGAAAATCTTGTTTCGAATCCCTGGCCAAAAAGAAGCGAGAGGGACAAAATTCGCGCGTTATTCGAACGGTTTCGCGTGATTCCGCAAATTAGCTACGGGCGTAAGTGTTGGTACGATCGTTTAATCCGTTCCGTAATGTCACGAAAAATCTTGGGACGAGTATTTTTGCTAATTGGACGATCGACGCCGCGGAACCGGAGCGAAGTATTTAACACCCCTGGAACGGTCGAACGAGGAGAGACACCTATGCGTGTCCCGCGACCATTAATGCCGCCACGCCTCCACCCTTTCGTGTATCGATGCAGAGCGGCGCGTACACCGGCACAGGATGAGCCCCGAGCGATGCCAATTCTAGGATAATTCCAATTTCGAGTGGTGATTTTGTTGCGCAATTCGTGTCGAGGAAGGAATACGATATCACGAGCTGCAATGGTGGATCGTCATGCGAGCCACCGCTGCTCTTCCACCTCATTAACTGCCGCCACTCAATTTTTACCACCGCCCGTGTATTTTTCTCCCGCGTCGCGATTCAAGATGTTGTTCGAACGATGGTGTCGCCAGAATATTACTCGTCTCGATCCGTGTAATTCGAAGCTTCATTTTTCAGCGAAAGACTACTTTGTTCGTTATTTTTCCGCGCGTATCCGGGGCTGCGTTCCGACCTTTTGCACTTTTGCACTGAAGTTTTCTATCGAAAAACAAATTTTTTTAAATAAACATAGCAAATTTAGAATGAAGCGCCAGGCTGACGCTCGGGAAGAAGACGCGTGCAAAGGGTTAAAGTAGTCGGTGCGATACGACAGCTAGAACAACGTAGTCGTATTACGCTTTGTTATCGCGTACACTGAATTCTTTCGGAATACGCTCGGTTTTAATAAACGTGGGAAAACGCTTGCACGATCCCTCTCGTACGACTAAGTTATTAAATGTTGTATTACATATGCGAGGAAATGAAATTGAGCTCGCACAATGGGAGCGATGAAATTCAACCGTGTATTAAATTCTTCGAACGAGAAATGGATACTCGAAGTATCATGCTTTCAACTATTAATTACGTACGTTTACGTACGACAATGCGCGTGTAAATCTCGGTTCCACTTTTTGAAAATTAATCCTCGTAAATCCCAGCCTCGCCTTGCGTGCACCACAGGTACGTATAACTCGAAGCTGCATCGAAATTACAGGAGCATGAAAGTATCCGATCAGAATCACTTTGAAAGGATATCGAAAAATCTCCAATACCCGTAGATCTGTCGCGCGACTTATTTGTAGGGAAGCAGCGCGGATTCGACAACTTCCTGTCCTACGGGAAAAGAGCTGCTTCCCATTCTAAGATATCCTGACAGTTTTATAGTCGACACTTTCCACGTACGAAATAGCGTTTTGTAGGAGGAACGTGCTCGGAACTCGGCATCGTGATATCGAACGGAATTCAGTGTCCGACAAAGGGCCTGTGTCCTCTGCAATTGTAACCTATTTTAGTCGGGCGCTATGGTCCCCTTTTCTTCCCAGGTGGAAATTCAGAGAAGTTATTCCCGTGACACGGTTTCCTGTCTAAGTGCAGGGACTTTTTTTTCACTGGAACGACCCGTAGAAATCGGACGAAGGAAATCTGTGATTCGCTAGGTGCATCCAACGAGTGCAAGAAGTATATATGACATTTAAGTATTCTGTCAATTCGTATTGCATCGAGAGCGTTAACAAAGTTTTATGGACAAACTTATCGCAAAGTATTGGCACTTAAGCGCGCAGGAAAACGGGAAAATGGTCGAAAGTGAGAGAGAGAGAGAGCAGTGGTCAGAAGTCTCTAGCGAGTCTCTGTTCGATAGCGATAGCGAGTGTTACGCGTTGTTTGAAAAAGATATAACTTGGCAACAGTTCGGTGATAGAGTTTGTTGTTTCAAGCTTCCAGCGAATCTGATATACAATGCGCGCATACATAAACGAATGACATGGTATCGCATTCACCTTAATTCGCATTAAAGAAAGTTCGCCAGGTGAGGAAGTAGAAGTGCAAACGAATCGATTAGTCGGATAATGGCCACGTGCCAGGTAATGGCACTGTGTGGGTTGCGGCACGGTATTTCGAGTCTTAGATGGGGCTGTTGTTTCGCGTACCGTGTCTCAGGAGGCAGAAAACGGGGCTGGTAAGTTCTCGCTTCCGCTGTGTACGAGACGTTGCGTACGCATGTAATTTTAACAATATGTTTAGTATGTACAGACCGTCTCAGCGATTCTGGTGTCTCGCGCGACGCTAACACGAACACGGAAACCGGCTGAGCGGAGAATGCGTAAAAGGTACGCCAGGAAATGGTTCTAACGCCGGTCGTCCAGCCATTTGCACCAAAGTGGCTGCGTGGCGTTCGCAATTTAGTAATTCACCCGATATTATACAACCGCCTCGATGCGTGTTAACGAACATTCCGTTTCCTCGCGACCCCTCGCGCACGCCCTTTGCACATTCTCCGTTCGATCGATCGATTTTTATTCGAGCGCAAGTTTACGACTGCGAGACACACGTGTCACTTATGAATTATGAAGCGCCGTACGTCGCAGACGTACCTACAAATTGTCGATACGGTGCATACGTTTATCGAAGGATACGTATATATATCAAGTGCCCAGGACGTCGTCCCCGATATTAGGCCATATTTTCTCGATGCAGGTGGTGGTTGCCCAAAGTCAATTTAATCGTGGAACGCGTGTACAGATACGGACACAAATGGTCGATGTCCTGAGTAAGCCGGTTTGCAACCGTGTGCCCTGTCTGTCTCATCCTGCACCCACCCAGTAGAAAAAAGGAACGCGCGTAGAAAGCTGAAACTGGAAACTACCCTCCCGCGACGCAGTTCGTATATCACGGTATAATTGAAAAACGTGTCAAGATATTTCACTTGTCCGCTGCGGCGGACGAACGTTTCGGTTCAGCAAACGCGAAGGATATCGAGACGAATGGGTTTCACGCGAACATTGCCGTTTCCTTTTCATAAATTAAGTACATCGTTCGATCAGAGTATTGAATTTTATACGGTTTCTTTAAACAGTCACATTCGTATCGTTCGGCGTTCGTGAAATTTTGGGTAGCCTTCGGGAGGAGTTCGAGGCGGGTTATGAAAGCCGTATGAAAAAACCTCGTTGGAGTTTATTGAAGGGGGTTGAAGCGTCATACCGTTTTAGTGGCGACATTTTTGGTTTATAGGTAATCAGAAAGAGAACTATGCATCGCGATAGGAGGCCGGAATGGCGAGCGACATCTTTCGAGTTTGCCTTTTACGATTTATTTTTAATCTCCATTTGCATTAATCGCAGACATGAAATCGGAGAAACGAAGTTCTGCTGTCGTCGCAGTCTTCTCCCTCCCCGCTTCCCGATATGAAATTCTCGTTCGAAATTACGGTTAATAAAGAAGTTGTTGGTAAACACGGGAACGAAGTAATTGCTTAACGAGTCTACAACTGGTCTGTACATTAATATCAGAATTTAAATCTTTAATAGAGGCGGAGAGAAGAAGTTCGAGCGCACGGTCGTCTTTGATTCTTTGTCAGGACGATAGAAAGTATAATCGCGGAGGAAAAAAACACTTTGGAACTGACGACAGCTTCGACTGCTGGCGACTTGCTTAATTACAAAAGAAAGCAGATGAAAAAGTCGACAGGATCGAGCCGGGAGGATGGGAACTCAAAACTTTGGTTGAAACGGTTGAAGTGTCGATACTTGTTACGTGCAAAGGAATCTGCGAACTTCTCGCTTTTGAATTTTCATCGCGCTGATATAGCTTATTGTTCCATTTTCATTATTGCGCCGCTGCTACTTTGTTGACTCACCGTGTTCGCAATTGCTGCGAGAGAGGAAGGAAATAGAAGTAACGGAATTCTGTTCGCAATTAGAACCGCGTCGATATTCGAATCGAAGAGCGTCCGAGTTATTTTCGCCGAATTTGTCAATTCTTTCGTTCTCTTTCGAGCGTGCGAGACCTCAGCTATCGTTACTAGCTTTTTCCTTAATTCGCTTCGAACGTTCGTATCGCGACCGAATTTACCACGTCCTCGTTGTAACCAACGTTTGAGAGTTTCGTATAATCAGACAACGACAGTTTTGGTATTCCTGTAATCAACGTAAGGACTGTTTCTATAGCAGTACAGGAATGCCAATTCCGCAAATCGTCAAGGTTCCCTCTGCAACAGGGGGAATTGTCCGCCCACGAGAGCTGGCAAATTCCTCTACTCGGACATCGGTGTACCTTTCTACCAGCGATCGGTTGCAAACGAACGTAACAGAGTTGAGAAGGTTGTCTCTCTGCTAAAATCATACCTACAACGTATAGAATAATCGTATCGAACGCAATTACATAAATACGCACGCGTTCCGTCTATTACAAAATTCTGTCGCCGCTTTCATCGACCAATTCTCGATCATTCGTTAAAGTAACGTTCAAACGGACGAGATACGTATAAAACATTTTATTTCCTTCCTATTGATTATCGGAAGTAAAGCCGGTGCATTGCACTAGAGCTCTGCATTGTCATTGTTGCACGATATCCATTGAGCTTCGTTCTTCCAATCCGATGATGGAGGAATCGAAAGAAAACTCTTTGTCGAAGCTTGATATCCATTACGAGCGATCGGCGATGTTCGCGTAATTCGATTATCGATCGAGCTTCGCATGCGGCGACCGATTTACAGAGCGTTTGTAGCTCGCAATTACAATTAGAGTAATCCCGACGGGTTTAAGCCAAGGTTCCTACTGAAGTTTCCCGCGGAGTCTATTCATTATTACGCCCCGGAACTGCTGGCATTCCTGTTGGATACTAACTGAATACAAAAACAACGCATCAAACCGTAATTCGGTGCGCCTTATTCCGGCCACGTCGTTTTTTACTATCCACGCGACGAGTTTACAAAAGTGCAGCTATTTTAGACACGGTACACACCGGCACGAACGAATTATCCCCAAGTCTTCGATACGTTTTTCGTTCCGTTCGTAGAGAAACGATTTCTACTTGGATCAAATTCGACGGACAATCGAAGGAGAAATTTTTTCGCGAACGACCAAGTAAGGAGGAGAAAAATCGAAGTTCAGTTGCCCTCAGAAGTCGCGCGCAGCTTCTGCTTAATGAATGGGCTCTAGATATGTGAGAGAAAACGGGCCTCGGGTGGAACCATGATACATTGCTTACCCTATGCCGTTCCAGATAATCGCGGCTCATTAGGCTGGGTATTAGCTCATTAAGCAATAAACCTACCTAGCTGGCTAATTGGCGACAGCCCCACTCTCTTCCGGTTCGGTCGCTAGCGATCAGAGAGGAGCCCAACCGTCGTCGATCTCGCCAATCCCCAAACTGTATCGTCCGCCGTAAACGGGTTCCTCATTAACTTCTGCTACCGTACTCTGCTCTCCCCCATGGCTCTCCTTTTCTTCGCTTTCGCCCACTCCTTCCACGCCGTTCCATCAATTTGTTCTGTTCATTCATTTGCCTGTCCGCATCCACGCGCGTTACGTTCCTGTTTCTCCTCGAAAATAAAATCGTTTTTGTTCGCGACGTTCGCCAACGGTCGCGAAAGCCGATATCAATTTTCAAATCCGGCGCGCATCCTTCGCCGCGAATTAATTCACGTCTCGTTAAAAGAATTCCTGGCTCGCGTGACGAACGGCGAAGATGATAAATTGATGGAAACGAGTTACGTGGCTCGAGCGCTTGGTTCCCATATAGTGTCACGTATTTCCGTGGAGAGCAACCGGGACAACAGATTTAGCGGGGGGGAAATAGAAAGTCAAATATGCAACGGTGATGCAATTGTTTTTCCAATACTTCCCCAAAGGGGGAGACGTACGTCTGGTTGTTGCCCCTTTCGAGTGGCTCCGCCACGGGCGGAAGTGTTCCACCGCGTATCCCAAAAGAAACTTGTTTCTCTCCGTGGGTCGTGCACGCATCGATGAACAGTATAGAGGGAATCGAGGTCGGGAGACGAGATCGAACGAGTCGAGTACAGGAGGATGCAACTTGGCTACTCCAGCGCAAATATATACGCAACTAAAGGGACGAAGCTAAGCGTTGTCTTTATCGGTTCTGGCGATAAAGAGCCAGCAGCGCTTGCCTCGCAAATTACACCGTTTCCAGCTTTGGAGATGCGGTCTCGTCGAAGCCGCTCCATCGGTTCGCTCTTTGTTTCCGGAAAGTTGCCGTCGCGCGGACAAAATGGACAGCTCTGCTCTCACGTGCGGCTATTCAGCGGTTAGCCGACTCGCGCGACCGTCAGCCTTGGTTTAAAGAGTTGCGAGAACCGCGCGCGATTAAGAAATAACGATCGAAGTAATTTCCAGGCTGGAATCGTATCGTTGAACCGCGCTGCGAACGATTTCGAGCGCGGAGGCTAACGAGAACTTATGATCCGTCCCGCTTGCCAATATCAGACGAATTCCTGGTACGAGAAAAAGTGTAGCCGAGGAAGGTGCAGTCAAGTTTGCCGTAAAAAGAACTGGATTAATTAACGTGGAAGTTTGTAGTCTCTCTTCTTTGTTCGCTTACCCAGCATGACCCTCATCTTGTTCGCTGTCCGGGTCTCCCGCTGCGATGTTCACACGGACGACAGCTTTTTACAGAGAGTTCTATCTTAGGAGAGGAACTTCGGTCCTCGCAGCTAAACTGGAATTCGTTGCTCTTTTATTATTACCGGCCGCATATTTCAGCGCGATTAATTAGCTCATTTCTGCAAACTAATTAATTATAGCCTGTCGATAAAAAGGCTCCTCTTGCACTTCGTTCGAACGCCACGGAAGTTGGCGGAGCATGTGTTTCCAGCACTCCGCTGCCCCTGCTCAATGACAAACCTGAAAGAGCGTCCCAACGATTGGCAAGACTCATTAGTCACGTGGACCCCTTGGGTCTGCCTCCCCTCAGCGAACTTTCCTTGCTGACGCATTTCGTATCCGACTTTACCCTCACGCATTGTACAATGGACGGTGGTTGGTACTCTGGAAAACGTGTCCATTGTGCGATTGTTAAGTTTAGCTTTTAAAAAGTCCACCTCGGGTGCCGCGTATTTTATTCCCATCGTTCTTCGATTTCAAGATTGACATATATCGTTTATTTATATAAAAGAAAAATAGATAAATAGCTTTGGTAGAGTTTAAGATCCGCTTGACCGTATACCACGCAGAGGTATGCGCAATCCTCTCCAGCTCGAGGAGGAAGCGAGGAGAAGCTGTAGAATAGGATGGAAAGATTTCTAGTGGGAATACAAATTGCACTTTTACGAGAGTTAATCCCGGGCTGCGGCGTCGAGACGAAATCAAAAAGTTCGCTGATATCTCTTCAGGCTGAATATACGTTCCGCGAAGTATGGAAATACTTTCACCGCGGCGCGACGAACAACAGTGGCGCTGGCAATGTCGGAAGACCTCTCGAGAGGTCGAGAGCTGCCAGAGACGTCGTCTTCCGGAATTTTTCCCTCAGGCTGTAAACGTCGCTGACAGAATCCTCGTTTGTTTCCGCTTCCCGCTTGCCTTACGTGTCATCGTTCTAAATTCCTTTCGCGCGATAACGTTCGATAGCGCGCGGATCTAATTGAATGCACACAGATCCCCGTCTCCTACGCGAACAATAGCCCTCGCCTAAGCACACGCGCGTTTCGAACTAATTTTTCCGCCCTCGTCGTATTTGATCGTCGCCTCGAACGCAGCGCAAATTTGCTCTAAACAACGTTCCCGCGCGCATATTGATAAATAGACATTTACGCGCACCCCCCCAGTATGTACATTGCCTGGACAGTGTGTACATTGCCTGGACTTTACGCTTTATAATTATCTGTTGTTCGCGATAGTTATAGTATCGGTGCTGGGGCGCTGAATTTATAACTAGAGTCGCGTTCGCACGCCCCGAATTAATTTTCTATGGCCACTGTTTTCGAAGATAAATTGACTCCCGGTTTGTTTAGTCGACTCTTACGCTCGGGGTAAATTGAACGCGTACAGGACGCCTCGGTTCGATTTCTTCCCAGGGCGGGTAGCGGCCAATTAAAATAATCGAGTCGATTATCCCTGCGAAAGTATCTGGTCCGCGCGCGCGGTTTGATCGATCGATCGGTTCCGCGCGTTTTCCCCGTTTGTTATCGAGCGCGTACGCTCTCCGGGACTGCATCGAAACTGGCTGTTAGTACGACATTCGGTCGAAGCGAAGGGTGGTTAAGAGTGAAACGCGGACGAGGAAGAGGGCGAGAGAGTTAGACGCACCTGCGCATTTTTCCGCGCTTCCACGGCAATTAATTAGCCCTTTCTCTTTCCTACCAGCATTTTCACGGGCTCGCTCTTCACACCTCCTCCTTTCTGTCTCGACGCTCTCCGCTCGACGCTAGCCTGACCCATAAATCACCACGTGTTTGCACGCTCTCCGTTTGTCGCATAGACGACTAACCCGAAATTCCAGTTTAACCCATTCGTGAAACCCTTTTCGCGCGTACCGTGTTTGTACATTGCCCTTTTCTACCCACCTCTAAATCGATTTCCCTATTTTCTTCGCCGCTTTCTATTCGCGCTGATTTTTCTTCCCCGCGGCAGAGCGAAAATGGCGGCGATCGAAAAGTCTTTCAGGACGGATCGCTCCGTTTCTAAACCAGTTTCGCCATAATTCTCGCGTAAACCAGCCTAGATTCCAAGCAATCAATTTCACTTCCCTCCGTCGTGTCGACGTACCACGATCCCACGAAAATTCATTTGTTCGTCCACAATTGTAACGCGGTGTTTAAAATCGTTCCTAAAGGACTTGTAAGACTCGACGGAGAACGATATCGGCGCGTGAATTTTGAAGCGACACCGTAAAACCATGACTTTCGCATATTACAGTTTAATCAGCGTTCTGTTAAATAAATTCCGTGTCGGTGGATAAGTGTTTTGTACTTATTTGCCAAATAATCGGCTTTACGAACTGTATGGGAGCTTATACAACTTCCTCTTGTCTCAATCCCACAGGACGGAATAAATTATACACCTCTGTATCGAAACTTTACCACACGAGACACTTGGTTAGCGGACGCTACTAGGTTTTGTTGCAGATCTCGCGTTTGGATAACCCTATTTATATTTGTCGCAAAATCTCGAACCAGAATGTACGGCAACTATGATACAATTAAATAGAATAGAAAAAAACAAAAAGGTTCCGCTGTGTATTCTTTTTTTTTTTAGCGGGAGCACGTGGATCGTAAATTGTTGCGCAAATGTCGAGTACAGGCAGGCGTGCGCAAATGCCGGATATATGCATGAAATAAAATAACGGAATATAGATTGTAAATACACACTTCCTTATTACTTGGTAATACCAGCTTCCATGTTACTTGCCTTATTTCACGCGCATTTTCGAGTAACAAACTGCGCGGCACACCCTTGGAAATTACTTTCGTAGCATGTTTAAGATCCCGTATCGTTTATAAACCCGGGGTTTCCCTTCGCAACAATATTTAAAACGAATATATCTCGGGGTGTAGTCCAATAAACCGGGCGAGTCAAAATTATCATACATGCAATTCTATAGCCTCGTTCTTGGGATCATAATTTTCGTTCCCGAGGCGCTACCCCGTAATTTCCGGCGTAACGAATATTCCGTGTCCCGGTCGAACCGATCGAAATCAGCGTGTGCAGCGTTTCCTGCAACGCGGAGCTAAGCGATATCGGCTCGCCGCACGCGCAGAAATCGCATCCAGAGATTAGAGACGCGACCGACAGCCAGCAGGAGCCGGACGTTCGTTTTTACTCGGCCAAAAATGATCGTAATTAAGAGGCGCGCGATCTTCAGGGTTTCTAGACTCCTCGTTGGACGCGCGCTCGCGACCGGAAGCGTGCGCATAAAAGTTGTTTCAGGGCTCGACGCGGGGAAACGCGTCCACCCCTTTTTTCCATTTTTTCACCGGGCATTTCACCGGCACATCGAGTCGCGCGAGCACACGCAAACGAGCAACCAGCCGTATGACCATCTCGCGGCCTCGCGGCGGATGAAATTTGTGAAAAATTGCGTGCAAAAATTAACTGCTGTCTGGTACCAGCCCGTTGCATACCCGCAAGACCGCCGTCGGTTTCCATCCGTCGCAATTCCTCTTCGTCTGCGTGTCCTCGTATGATTCAATGTTCTGCTCAAACGCTCGGTGCTCTCTGCTTCCAGGTAGAAAAAAAAGGAAAAAAAATGGATACTCTAGCGGATTTCGTCTGTACTTAACTTCAGGAATCTTCGTTTCTCTATTATCACCGTTTCCGTCGTCTTTGCCGCAATTTTTTCATCCGTCTCTATCGCTGGTCACGTCCATCGTGTGGCAAAGGAATTGACGAGCAGCTGTAAATTCCGATAAACGAGTAATGAATGGTGAAATACGCGCGGGACAGGCCGCGAACAGTTTATTATTAATTTACGGTGTTGCGTTCGGGTTCGTTTAACCCGCTTGGTAAATCGCACGGAATATTTGTAACGATTTTCGGCGGGAATCACGGAAGTATCGGGCGCGGCGTTTTTATTTTCCATAGACACCCTGCAATCGACTGTAAAAAGATTTATGTAAACACCGCGTTGGCCCAGAAAATGCTGCCGGACTAAAAATTGATGGAATTTCGCGGATCGCGTATATAGATACAATACGTTTCAGCCGGCGATTGAAAAACGAGATACACCGTCGATCGTGGCAAATGTTTGTTTATGGTTTCACGGAGCTCACTTTGCGCGCGGCGAGGCAGCTACGTACGCGGCTGGGATCCAGGCGTTTTCGTTGGGGGCAATAATTATGTGAGGTGGAACGAAGACAGAAGGCCAGCCTAATAGTAAATACAGGCCGCGATGCAAAGTTCGCATGCCCGCGAAGCTATCGCGTGAGGTTCATTTACATTGCACCTAGACTACCGGTATCTATCATCTGAAATTAACACTGTCAGCCACGCTTTCCCAGATTGGGTTGCTTTTACGCGCGTACACGGACGCGCGCACACTAACGGGGCCACAATTAAGTTGCTAATAGTAATCTGTGCGTGTCTAGACACTCGAACTCGCGCACAAGAACCCGCGAGCCCGCAAGCTTAACAAGGGAACGTCTCTAATCAGCGGGTGCCACTCTTTTTTCCTCGAGTTTCTAATTTAAGCGCGCGGATACGTCGCGTCATACGTCTTTCGTCTTGTATCTTTCATCTCCGCGTCCCGTTGCGAGAATCAGATAGAATTCAACCGAAGGAACCCGTAATCGAGGCTTTCAGAATGGAAGAATCGCGACGTCTTCATTTCTAAAGCAGACGCGCCGTTGAATCGGCGACCAGCGGGACACCGGAAGCTTAATTGATCGACGGCAATTGACGTATCATAAATTTATCCTTCGAGCGGGGACTAGATGGGCACGTGAACAACAATGGACGGACAGGTTTAACAGACTATGAACTACTGTATGCTCGCACGTGGCCACCAGATTTACCTATACTGAACGCACGGACGATCATACATCGGGTAAACGACGTACCGCTTGACCGAGCAGAAGTGGCATTACCGAATGCGGTATATATCTATATAATAGAATAGAGAATACCGTGTACGGACGCGTGCACGATTTATTTTATCCCAAAAGGCGATTAAAGTCTCTTAAACGTTTCGCAGACTTCAAAGGACAGCGCGAGACGGTAATGAAATTAAGAATTCCAAACGGATAGCAAGCGTAACGAAATTGTACAGATTTAACAAATTAACAGCGGACTTTCAAGATTTTAAGGGTCGGATTTTTTTTTCAAGGGTCCACGGAGAAAGGAGTTTTTAACTGGATTCCATTACTTGAGCGGACTATGTGGCTTTATGGACTTTGCAGCTGGATTTCCGCGTTGGTCTGAATTGCGTGGGCTCCGTTCAATCTATCGACTTTATTGATTCAGCGAGACGCACTGCGAACCTGGTCTTCCCGCGATTTGCGCGCGCGCGATTTCGTATTTGGAGGGTAGAGAGGCGCGAGGGGGACCTCTGTAAATTGAATAAAAATCAAGAAACGGTGTAAATGACAGCGCGCACGTACCCTGGTATATATAATTTTCAATTCGCCGCGAAATGAACCGCTAACGAGTCGCTGGGCTTGTATTAACATAGGGCCACGTTTCTCCGTGAGCTTTGATTCCGGAGTGTAATAACCTTGGCACGTTCAACGTGCCAAAGCTCGCTACTCACTTCTTGCGCGTTTCATATAAGCTCGTTAGAGGGGTGTACGGCATTGTACGTGTGTGTCGCACCTCGGGCTAACAACTCTGTTGGCTGGATCGTAAAGCAAAGCAAACAACACCCCATCCTAAGTAAATGGAATAGCCTTCGTGTTTCCGAAGCGCGACGGTATCATAAAGATTTCACGTCCGCTCTTATTAATCCGAGAAACAAAATCGCCACCGCAACGAACCGGCTGGCCGACCCGGCGACTTCCGTTCTCTCTTTTTTTTTTTTTTTTTTCTTCCCTCCCCCTCGCCTTTTTATTTTTTAAATTAATCGGCCGACGGAAACGCGAGAAATTTTTAACGATTCGCTATAAAATCGCACAACCTGCGCCTGCCGCGTGCGAATTTACGGTTCCTGGTGTACCAGGCTGTTCCAGTTTTCTGATCGCGTTGCTCTGGCGTTGCTTTAGCGATTCCGCGGAATTAGTTCGATTCGGGTTATTTCTTCTAGCCTAATAAAGCCGTTCAACGTGTTGATCATTTGTTACCGATGAAAGAAAGAAAAACGAGACAAAATACGTAGAGATTTTCCATCGGTTGAACTCGACGGTGAACGCGCGTGGTAAGAAACGCGGGAACTAATGAGCCGTGATTAATTTCAACGCGGGTCGCGGCAAATGATCTGCATAAATGTAAATATCCATAAACCCCTAACGCAAAATTCGCCGGCGGTGCTCGCGTCGGATACATTCTCGTTCAATTACGGGACCGCGGAATCTCAGTAATTATATTTACCTTAACGAACGAAATTCGACGTAACGCATCTCTGTAAATCGGTGCGCGCTGCAACATTAAATTAAGCCAGGGGGTTGGAACCGTGGCGCTGTTCGCGGGCCACCGATATATCGATGTCAAGCAAAATGATTCCCCCTCGATTTTACGAATCCACCGCCTACGCAACGCGTTTCTTCCGCGATATTTGGTTTCGATTATGCGGGCCAGGAGGCAACGAGAGCTCCCCCCCTGCCCACTGGTTAAACCGCATCGAGATGGCGGAACGTTCAATTCCTCTCGGCGAATAACGCGTCGCGGATAATCGACGCTCATTTCCCGATTATCGAAAACAATGAGCGACGAATTAGGAGACGTTAATTCCCGATTAGAGTCGAGGATGTTCGCGCATCCCCGCCGTCCGAGTCCGCGCCTGCGAGCCTCCCTTGCGATGGGGAGGCTTTCGAGGGAAGCTTAAAATCCATGCAACCGGGAATTAAAGCTAAACAACCACCACGAGAAAAGCGATGCGCGGAATACGCTCCTCTCTGGATGTATTGCGATGAATCGAAACGGACAATGCTGTCGCTGGTGTACGTTTCAGGGGCTTCTTCTTATTTACCATCTGGGATTGTTTTTAATCAAACTGGCAGCTATTCGTGGATTTTTGATACGCCCAGCGACGAGAGTATTTGTCCATTGTAAGGAAGATTGAAGTTTCAGCCTGTACGCTCTCCGATTAGTATGTCACCGGATTGACTGTGCGTTTATCGTGCGGTCGTAAAAATACAGGAAACGGTGGGAGCGTAGCGTACGTAATCTTAACGAAGCGCAGCTGGGAAACGTCGCTGGGATTATTAGCGATTGAAATATATCTCTTAGAAGTCTATGGCGCGAGTGTATCGAATGGAAGGAAACGAAGCTTCTAAGGGAGACGTTGAGCTCGTAGATTGGAATCTAAGCTCGTAATCGCACCAATTTTATGGATATTTGCTCGATCGATTTCTGAATCGGGACAAGTTACGTTCGTTGTATTTCGTTGTTTTCTTACAACGTCCTGACAGCACCGATTATTGGTTATTAAAAAATAATTGATGACAATTATTCGCGTCGTCAGCTGATTTATTCTTTTTTCCTCTGCGATAATATGATCGTTTTTATTAAATAAAATTATCGATGTTCGCAAAGAATATTTTGCAGGTAGCTACTTCGGTCACGGTTCTATAACCGAAGTAATTTCACGGATGTTTCTTCGCAGCTAAGCCGAGTCTCTTTTCCAAAGATAATGACTAACCCTAGACTGGGTAATCGATCTCCGTCGGATTGTCTATGCCGTCCTGTCGCTCAGCCAGCCTGCTCGAAACCGTTCGCAACGCTATAGAAAAGCAGCCACGTAGGTTTTCCGTTTTCCAGCCACGCTCGAGTTTAAACGTCTTTGAATTTGAAACGTTCCCACTTTTTCTTTCGCGCCAGAGGGGAATCGCGTTTCCGAGCGACTGGGTAGCCGTTTCAAAAATCAAAGTGTCCCCTCGCATACGTTTCCGCGCGCTGATCGCGAGGAACAAGACGATCCTCGAACTTCGGCACGAGAGGAACGCGTAAGCATTAAAGACGCGAAACGATCGAGTTCGTGCCAATATTCGGGCTGCGCGAGAAAGAAGGGGAATAATATCGTTCCTGCCAGTGATGTCCGCGTTTCCTGTCGCGAGACAGAACGGTGAACGTCTCTGCCAAGCAGGAATAAGCCGAGTCCCGAGCCAAATTCGATGAATCCCGACAATAGGGAATATTCGAGGAAGAACAGAGGGGAACGCCTTTTAGGCACCGTTGGCTAAGAAAAAAGTATTAATCCATTTGCTGCAATATCAGCGACGGTGCCGGCTGCTTCTAAGCACAGAAATAATCCGGCCAGCATTATCGTCTGCAACGACGCCATAGACGACGCTCTTTTTCCGGACATTCAATATGTACGCCCGTCTATGTATGCCGCGTGCAATCTTCCACGTTTTATACCGGAATTCGTGAAATTGGTTTGGTACTAACAGTTAAAAAGGAAATATGGTGGACGCGGTGTGCTTACCGTTTCAGACGATAATATTAAGATATCGGAATTGGTTCCGCGTACGGGGAGTAAAAACTTCGCGGCAAACTGAATAAAAATTTACGAGACCGCTCGCTGAATTACTCGGCGTTAATCGGTGCTGATTTCGTCGTTGCTCGATCGATTCTTCGCCGCGAACGGGAACCCGAATGGGTCGAAACGCAGGCGAAAAATGCAACGGGCGTTAGTCATTCGCTAGACAGTTAGCTATTGTGCAAAATTAACGAACGCGTTAACAATTAAATCCGAGCCTTTTGCGCGGAATGATGCGTCGAGAAACGCGATCCATATTTTACACGGCACCGTGTCATAAATTCTTGACACCTTCGTAATTCCAGTTGTATTTTCCAATACCGTTCGGAACCGGCTACCGGGGAGTCGTATTTTCGTATTTGTCTCAATATTTTACGTCCCTGCTTGATTGGGAGCATTTTAATCGACGCGAAGCGAAATTTTCAGTCGGAGCAACGCCACCCCGGTTTCGAGGGGAAGACCAGCGCCGTTTCGCTCCATCGTCTTAAACGCGGAAGACTAATTGTCGTCTTAGCGTTATCCCGATGGTCCTCCGCTGGTACATAGGCATCCGTATGCCCAAAAAATCTTTTCACCACTTGCACGGCTATGTATACATACGTACATAGACAATGATACGTATATACGCATCCGTATACATATAGACGGACTGTCTCGAGCAGCCACTCCGCCTTTTTCTCTTTCCCGAGGAGCAGCTTCGGCACCAGCAGCAGCAACAGCAGCAGCAACACAGAGACGACGTCGGTGTCGGGCGTCGGCGTCGGCGTCGACGGCATCTCTCGAGGAAGGGCATTGTTTTATTCCGACCGCGTAGCAGACACTCCTCATCCCCTGCGCCCAGCCTTCCTACCCTGACTGCCACTCTCGACAATTTACCCCCGTCTCGACCCCCTCTTCGGTTTTCCACTCTCCTCCAATTCCATCGCCTCCTACCCTACATCCCCCCCTCCGCCTTGGCCACCCTTCCGATAACGCCATGGCTTAATGACGCCGTGCTCGCCTCAATATCGCATTGCGTATACCCCAGAACCTACCGAACGCTGCTCTCGATGCGTTTTCTTCTGCTTCTCCCTACCCTCCTCCCCTACTCTCTGTCTCTTGTCCTCCTCCGCCGCCACCCTTTCAGTGGCCCCCCGCGACCGACCCCCTCGCTACCTTCCACTCGTTATAGAACACCCCGTCGCACCGGTCGATTTTTTCTTTTTTCCCCCTTTTTTTTTTTTTTTTTCGCCGCCGTCCAGCAAATATTTCGGCACAGCCAGGTTTAATATGTGGAAAAGCTAGACCGGATATAGCAACGGCTTATTGCCAGTTGTTATTTTCGGCCGGGGTTATAACGGGATGGCCGATCGGCGAAAGGATAGTCGCCACAGGGGGATAGACGAATAAGGACCGGAGGATACAGCCGCGCGATAGACTGGACTCCCCGTAATCAGAGGTAAGCAAGCCGATTCGAATCGGAGGGGCGAAACAAATTGAATGAGAATGGGATTTCCTCTTTTTTTTTTTTTTTTTTTTTTTTTTTTTTTTTTCGGTTCGACGTCGAATCGAGCGTGGCTGCGCGACTCTTGGAGTCGTCGTTCTTCGCTTTCGCGTCATCTCGCGGAGTTCGCGGGCGTCGAGAGACACACGTCCGCGTCGTATCGCGTCCTCGATTGCGGCGCTGCAATTCCGGCACGGCGTTGTAAAGTCCCTGCGAGGGGCAAGATAAGGGCATAAAGTAGGCGGGATTGTTATTAGAGCGCAGCTGGTCTTAATTGCGCAATAGCGCGGGTATTTGTTTTTTCAATTTCACCGCGTTTCGCGATTTTCCCACGGCGTTCGAATAAATAAGGACGATCGCGATGGTTTCCCCATCCGGCGAACAAAGCGCGAAGAGACGCTCCGGCGGATGAACGGGTTCGTCAGCGAAAGGCGAGAGGGGGGTACCTTCTTTCCTGGCGATTTAGCCGAAATACACGCGGGGCATCGTTTATCCCGTGACCCGATCCGCTTGCATCCGTTTCGAAAGCTCGACGCCCGGCCCCGTCCGCCATCATCGCCACCTGCTCGCTCGGGAATAACCGTTTTACGAGAGTATCCACGCGGAACTGGTGTATACGCGTCGGGGAAAAAAGCGGTAAACCGCTTTCACTGCTTGCGGATTGAAATGTCGTGTCCGCCGTTGAGCTGACTACGCCCAGATGCTACCGGATTGGCGATAACACGAATTAGCGTACCGTTCGCCTTCCCGTGAATTTTTCTCCGCTGGATTCGGCCGCCCCTGCGCGGCGAGAGGGATTTACAGCGCGTAGACAAATTGACAGTTTCCAGCGCGGAGAGGAAACGACACGTTTCCTTTCGCCGATGGCAAATCCACTCGCTAATGAACACGGGGTGTTAACGGATATTCGGGGAAACAGATTCGACGAGCTCCCTTTCGTTCCTTTCAACCGCGATATCGGGGAAAAGTAATTTTTGTCATGCAAATTTCGTACGTTCCGTTCAGTTCGTTCGTTCGTTTTTAAAAAGCTTGATTATCGACGCCGCTCGATTCTAAAATAAATCGTAAAGCTCCTCGCCGGGGTCCTCAATACCGTGGAAATTCATCGGGAGCCAAACATTTCCCCGCTCTCGGCGCATTTAAATGACGCGGCCGCGCAATCAACGGAAATGTTTCAAATGACGCATTCAATCAATGATTTCTTTTAACGCGCGCGCGGCCATTTGTATCCCCGTCTATTATTTATTTTGTTACGTTTCCTGGAACAATACGCCCGCTCGATAAATGGGCCCAGGCGGTTTAAAAATTCATGAGTTATTATTTGAACGAGGCGGCGGCTGGGACGCGTTCATTAATTATATCCTCAAAGTCCGTATAATTGATGCGCGCGCTTAATAATGCGCGGTGTACAGTGTCGCGCGGGAAAAAATGTTCTAGTCGAGGCGCAATCGGTGGCAAATAATCGTGCGAGGAATTACCAGGAATCTTTCTACGTGGAAAATCGTGCCAACCGCGTTTCCAAGTTCCAGCTTCTTCGAGAGCGCGTTTGATCGTCGATATATTTTTAATAGCGAGGCGAACGCGATCTAACGACTCTACGAACCGAAATTGCTCCTGCAGAAAAGAGAGGGAGAGAGGAAGCGAGCGGGAGAAACAATCCGAAAATCGTGGAAGCACAAAGCTTTGCGAACCGCGCGCAATTATAAACCGCATTTTCTGTTATTAAAACGCAATTTTGTTTTTTGCACAAACGAGGACGGGGCGGGGATTCGACGGAAGAAAACGCGGAGAATAATTGCGCGCGCGCGTCCACGGTATTAAACATCCACGCTTGACGTTTCTGTTATAATTAATCTCCTAATTAAAGGGGAGTGCACGCGGAAATCGGCGAACACGACGGAACAGAGGGAGCCTCCTCCGCTCTACCTCAGGTATCCGTCGGCGCTCTGATAACCTTTCGTTTCGTTAGAGGATTCCGCTTTATAAATTATTATTAGCGGAAATTACTGGCGCAGATTTACCCCGTGCCGACGTTAACGTTATGCAAGCGTAATGCGCCGTGTTATAATGTTTTCATAAGTTTTCGGGGCTGGAACGCGCGCCTCGCAGCGGATCTTTTACGCGGTGGTACCGTTCCGCGAGGTCTTTTCGCTGATCAGACACCGGGGGGGGGGGGGCATCGATGTCTCTACGGTTCGCGATTCGTTCCGCGTTGCTTCGAGAAAAGCAGAAGTTGTCAATTAAACGGGTAAACGTCGGTGAAAGCGTCGAAGAAGTGCCGTGTCCGAGGGGGAGCTTATTTATTCGCTGATCACGTGGTTTTAGCCGATGAAGTGCAGTGTCATGAACGTGTCCGGCACGACTGTATCTTTCCACTGGCTGCGTCGAAAAGCGTTGCCCTCAGCTTCCTCTCTCTCTCTCTCTCGTTCTTTCTCCCTCGTGCTCTCGTGGCACATTGATCCTCGACGTGATGTCGACGCGGCTGATTCTCCTTTCCTCGTTTTCTACTAGTTCCCCCTTCGTTTCCCCGGGTCTTCTATGTACACTTTGTCCAGGTGATGGACTGAAATAGGTCTCATTCGAAACCTCGGCGGAAAGTTAAGAGTGTACACAGACCCCAGCGGCGTACCCGTTGCTTTCCAATGTTTCTTTCCCCTGTTACAGGGCTAGGACGGACCCATCCCAGTTTCAATCCGTTCGTACGCCAACGCGATCGTTACTATCTCGATCTTCCGTAGCGGTATTAGGGGCAACGGGACTCGCAGTCTCCGCAATTGATGCCATCGTTGCCTCGAATGTTTAGGCAACTTTGTCGAGAGGAGGGTACCCGGGACGGGTTAAGGCGAGCGGGCGCGAGAGAAGATCGTGAACGAGGGTAAAGAAGGGGGACAGAGGAGAAGAGAAAGGGAGCAGATTGCTTATTCGCAACATGCAAAGTATACGGCGACCGTAGTTTACCGTGACTGGCCCTGCAAGGAATAGCGTAAAGTCAGCTAGCTCTCGGTGCACAACTCTCCGTGGCGTCCGACCATCGGCTCGAAGCTACCTCCATCGATGGCTTTTTAGCGGTTGCCTTTTATTCCCGTTTCCTGCGGGTGTCCGTTCCTTTCTTCCCCCCTCACGGAGGATCTGTCAGCGACGCGGTACAACGTCGATGACACTTTTCTTTCGCGCGTCCTTTCTTGTCGCTATTAGCGTTCGTGTCTTCCGATCGATGCAAAGAGAGACCATCGACGCGGGATGTTTCCTTCAACGGGAATCGCAGCACTACGAATGTTGGACGATGGATTCTCAAAGGGAACTACTGCTGGTATCGAGTATCAGATTTTGTCATCGAAGTTTATGGGTCCAGTTGTATCTCGTGTTTTTCACGAATTTGTTTCGAACGAAGTGTTGCAGCGAAAATTATCTTGCGAGCCGAACGAGAAGAAATGGCCGAGTTCCTTTCGTTCTGTTCGATGTATCCGCATTTGCAACGCATCCAACCAATGGTGGGACGTGAAAACCATCTGACGTTTGGATTTTCAAACCGTCCCAGATCCGATATTACAGCTGACGTGACTATCTTACTACTTCTTTAGAGCGAGGCCAGAAAGGCGGCGCGCGGAACGAGGAAACGTCAATGCTGAATAGATTAAAATTTTATTGAAGTGGCGGCGGGCTCGAATGGTTTCGGTAGTTGTGGCAGGTACGATGCTTATCTTTGCAAAATGTAACCCAGAATTCATATTCATAAGTAGCTTAGTACTCTCTTATAGAAAGCAGGAAGCTCCCTCGCTCTTTCTTTCTCTGCGCATCGCTTAGAAAATCAATGGTGGACTTCTCGTATTCCTCGTCGAATATTCGCAGCGTTAATTTTCTAAGAAATAATACGCTTTCAACGTATTTTTGCATCGAAATGGACGTACTAGTAAAATCGGAAAAAACGAATTATTAAACTGAACGCGCTGCGGTGAGAAGAGGGTCTTGTATTTTCTCTAGTTGAAAACTACTGAGAAACTTGTGCAGAGTTATTCCTCCCGTTTGTACGAGTGTCCAATCTAACGTTACGTCCTCGAGTCGTTTTTGGAATCTATGAATATTAGCTTTCGGAAGAAATATTCCGAAATTATGGCCGAGCTGCTAGAATTTACTGCGACGTTGTTCGAATAATCGAGTGTTCGCGTATAACCGGTGTTTGGATAGTCGAATGTCTAGATAGCAGGTGTTCGGATAATCGAAGTCTGCTGCAGCAAAATTCCCGATAAACTTTATGCGAGCTATGAAAAAAAAAAAGAATAAAAAAAGAAGAGCGGAGGCTCGAAAACGTGGAAGTATAAAGGGTACAGGTTTTTAATTATTAGCTGTATCTTAAAAAGATACGAGCCGCGTAACGTTCGAGTTGTACGAAGTCCGTATCGCGAACGCAATTTATATGAAAAAGGCGGAGCCGTGGGAAATAACTGGCAGGTCAAGTAAAAATGGTTATTCCCAGGGTGTACAAATAAATGAGATAAATTCAAACATAATTGAGTGAATTTCTGGTGTAATCATCTTTCATTATGGCGGACTACGTGCAACGGTACGCTAAAATTTGCGGAATCATTCCGCGTTACAATCAACCGTACTTGTAGCTCGGAACGATCGTTATCTGGTTATTCTGGCTTGTGTATATTTCTGTCTTAAATTATCCGCCTCGAAAGCTTTAATAAAATAGCACGACGTCCCGTATAATTAATGAAACCATCGGAAACGCAATAATGTCGGATAAAAGTAGACAGGTCAAAAATATCAAATCAAATTTCTATGCTAGGGTATATTTCTTCGGATATAAAATATGCACAGACTCGCGGGTATAATTTTATTCGCGCACGAAATCCCTTTTAATATTTACGCTTTCGACTCTTCTCGTTAACGCGAACTTCGCCACTCTCTTAATAATTATTTCAGTAACTTCTGTTGGAAAGTTCAAATTAAAGATATCCGAATTTTCGTTCGAAAGCGATCGATTCGCTATTGGAAATTATTGGTTTCATATTTTTATCGTGAACGATCGTTTACGAAACTCGTTCGTCGTTTTATTTCGCTCGCTCTTGGCGCGGCACGATCGCTGCCTTTGATACACGAAATTTTATCGAAAGACCGGCATCGCTACACCCAAATGATCGAGTGTTAACCCGTTCCGCGATCGCGCACCCGGGATTACGCGTTACGAATACACGGCGGATTTAATTAAACTTATTCTATGTCAAATATGCGCGCGTGGCGTGTACAACAACAACAGCAGCGGCGCGCGTAAAGTATTTAGACAGTTGCAGCATCTGTTTACACAGCAACATAGTATTCCGCGGCACAGGCGTAAAGAAATAAAAATCGATACTGTCAGCATAAAACGTCCAAGTTTATTTTCACTTTCCGCCCAATGTTTGCGCGTCCTGATTATTGATCGACGTACACATATTTTGTAATACCAACGATAAACCTTTTCCCCGCTCTCTCGATCGTATGATTACCAGCGATAAAGTGCGTGTACCTTATGGTCAATCCGTTTCACTGAATTACCGCAAACTGTTCGAACGTCGAAAACAAGCCTATCAATATCCAGGCTGAAGTCTTCGACCCCGCCTTCCTCGACGTTCCGGTAACAAACTTGCACGTCATAGTTCGGTTCGAGCCACGAGTTTCCGGTTTGCAAATTCCATTCGCATTACTATCTATTGTTCCCTGATTGAATGGTAAACAATGGTCACGGGAGTATCGCTGGCATTTGATGAAAAACCTCCGCAATTGTAGTCAGGGTGGGTGAAGCAACGGGTTGGCTAAAATTTTACTTTCTTTCGTCTTCGACGTCCGACGTTGCGCAGCCCTTTCGCCCGTTCTTCTCAAGCGTTCGTCGTTTGTTTCTTACTCGCGTGACGCTCGTTGCAACGCGCCAGACACGCGCATTACGAGATCAAATGCTGTTGCACACATCTGCATATTTTATTACTCGAAAGTCGACGAATACGCGTGTACACGTATATCGTCGGTTGGCAATAGTAGATGAACGTAAGAGCGGATCAACTTGGTTAACCATGGAGACGCTTACGTTATGCTTCGCGGAATTCTACGAGCTTGCACCTGTGCTTCCTCTAACTGTGACCACAAGTGTAAACCCGCCTGCGGATACGTGGAAGTCCTACTAACAACCATGCAAACGAATCGCGGTCAACAGTCGTCGTCACGTTTGGAGCGATGGCTGGATTACGGAACGGGCAATCCGATTTCGTGAAAATCAAATACAACGAATAAATATATTCTCTCCTATATTTTGTTTTCCCCGTCGAGATAAGTTTAGCGGCGATTTTACGCTCGGCTCGAGGCACGAACGATTCATTCCGCGAACGTTTTTACGTAATCGCTTTGGTACGGATCGGTCGATTAGAAATCTGTCGTTAGCAAATTTGAGACGCGCAAAGGGAACGCGAATTTCAATTCCCCTACGAGATTCCACGGCTGAACTCTGAATTCGCTCGGTACACAAAGTCAAGAACCAGCTTGCAAATCCGTTTCCTCAGCTGGAGGCTTCCTCACGGCCATGGCTTTTTCTAAGGCTAAAGTTTCTAATCCAGACTACCCCTGAGAAAGGTGTATGCATAATGGCAGCACGTGTAAGACCCTGGAGCATCCTCATCGAGGATTCCTTCTACAATTCCCCCTACGATGCTCTTTTTCTTCGCCAAACGATGTCTCTTACCTACTCCCTTTTTTCCCCCCTTTCTTCTCGCCTAGAATACAAACTTAGCAATTCCAGCTTTTAAGGTTTTCCAAGCGCTATAATCTTTCAGTTACGATCGAACGTTCTTTCTTTCTTTTTCGGAAAAAGAGAAGTTAACTTCTGCGGCGGAATGCGCATTCTCAAACCATTCGTAGCTTCGATTCATGGAACACATTCCCCGAATAGTCACGACAATACGCAAAGGGTCTCGAGCGCAGTAACAGATCTAGTAATTCACGGGATTATGCAGGTTCGCATACGAATCATTAAAGGGGAACTCGCGTAGGGGTGCAACTTGCGCTTTCTCCGCCATGATTATCCACGTATCGCGCGTTCCCTTTCCTCACAGCCATCTCGCCATACTTTCTTTTCGTACATTTTATTTGTTCCCTTGTCATGCTTCTGCTCACCCACGCCTCGCGTCAGCCACCCTCCCTGTCTACTTAGAGTTGCCCCCATTATTCTGCGCGTAATACGATTTGATTTATTCCGGTTCCCTCGCACTGCGTTAGATAGTGAAATTTTTTCTTCGAGAATAACGAAAGAAAGCACGTTCGTCTTCTTCTGTTTAGCCATCTTTTTCTTTTTCAACTCTCCGCGTCCTCCTCCGTTCTCTCTCTCTCTCTCTCTTACTCTCTTTTTTATGGCAAGAGCATTGCCATGCCCAGCAATATTTCACAATTACAGGGCTTTATGGGGCACCATAAAGATACCCGGTTCGTGTCGGCCGCGAGATGGCTGACCCGACTGAATTTTTATTGCACCCGTGGCCATGCAAGGCTTATCCTTCAGGAACGTACGTTTTCTTTTCGACTTATCCATTTGGCGTTTCTGCGGTTCTTACTTTCAGCGCAACACTGTACGCGTGTTTCCGCTATTACGCGGAGAATGTACAAATACCAGAGTTACCGGCGGTACAATTATTTATTGCAAGGCATAACGAACAACCTAGATCTTGTACGATAACTTTGTACCACACTTTCGACTGGGTAGATCGCGAACTAGCCCCTGATTGATCCTACCACTATTGACGAAACACCTTGCGGCTAACGCAAACGAGTTCCTCTGCCGTACGAGCTGCCCAGAAAAAAAACTAACTCCATGATTTTCAGAAATTCGTTAGGAACGTACCACTTGCACTCACACGTGTATTTCTTAACACGGTACGCAAGTTGTACGACTCTGGTGTACATATCGGTGGTTCTTCCGCGTCTCATTTCGCCCTCCGCTAGCGTCCGTCCGCGAGGCTCATGAAGAGCCGACATTTACCAGCGAGTTGCACGTTCGCGACATGAGAAATTTAGATTACCGGCCCGACCCACTCCATTACCTTCATTCAGAGGCGGTCGTAGCTTAACGAACTACCGGTATACCTACAGACCTACCAGTCAGCCGGCAGAAAGGTCTGTCGCGCTTCCCTCTTTCACCTTCAAAGGGACGCATTCGGTCGCATCACTCTCTCCCGTTCTCCCCCTCTTTTTCTCTTTCCTTCCACACCACCACCAACACCAACCGCTACCACCACCCCTTTTTCATCCCCATTCTCTCTCTCTCTTTCTCTCTCTCCCTCTCTCTCGACTTTAAGCGAAAAATCTGAGGCAATTCGCGCGTAAAATCGAGTTCTATCTACGGTAAACGGGTGGACGGGGGAGCGAACGGTTTTAGTTCTTCGGTTTGAAAATTTAATTTTCGATTAAGTGCCGGGGCGCGCGCGAGCCTCGCGACGGAACGACAGATAATGAACGGGCTGATATATCGAGCGCAGGCTACAACAAACGGCCGATAGAAATTTATTTCACCCCCTCTGTTCGAAGAATGATCGTGTTCCCGTTCGAGAGCGTATTAGTTGTTAATGCGAACGACGGGCAGATTAATTATTTACGCGTATGGCTGCTATCAGGTTTATGATAATCAAGCCTTCGTCGAATCGATCGTCGTCGTCTCTGCGCGGTGTCATTCAATTCCGCTGAGAACGGAATCGATCGCTGAAACACCGATTGATCTCTAATTCGCCGTTCGTAATCGCGACGTTAAAAACGAAAAAAAAAAAAAAGAAAAAAATAGACCAAGAAAGAGGGGAGAAAAATTGCTCTCGATGCTATATTCTATCGTAACTATTTGGAATTTGTCACTCGAACGGCACGAACGGTATGACAGAAAATTATCGGCGAAAAGTAGAAACAGGTTTCGTGTTCTCTGATAAATAGTGTTCGAAAACAATACGACTCCCGGTTAGCATTTGCGTGGCACGATAACAAAACTGGAGCACTGTCGATACGTAAGAATGATTGATAGACTGTTTATCCTCTCTTGATGGACTTTATTCATGAAACAGCTGGATACTGATTAAGCACCTGGTGCAAAATCTATTTGCCTGTCAGGAATTAACTGCAGAGGCATTTCCATTCGGGGAACAAAACGAGCAGAAACGGCTCACCTGCGACTTAATGGCTGCCGATTCCCGAGCAACGATCTCTTCCTACGGGATGATCGGTGGCGTAGGCTTATCGAGGCACGTAGTAGCCGCGAGCATGCGAACGTTCGCCGCGCCCCAGCCACCGTATTTCCCGATCATTATTGCTTACTCCGCGTCCCCCTTTCTCTTATCGTTTAAATATTGCCCCGGCGATAACCGGTGTCGACGAAACCGCGGTAGCGATGCGCTGTTCGCGCATTGAATGGCGGCCCCGCGAACGTGGCGTATCTAGAAAACGATACCGCTTAAAAGTGCGCCGTAACGCGAGGAGGAATGCTCGCGAATCTGCGAATAAAATATGCGGGACGCGGTTATTTCGAGATCGCGGAGATTGCCGTTTTACATTATTTATATACATTCCAAAACCTGTATATTTTTTTTTTTTTTCTATTTTTCTGGGGCTTTTTTTTACCCCCGAAACTTTTCAACGCACGCCACATCATTCACTCGCACGAGTATCCGGGGCTTCGGCTTCGAACGGTCTATTTTTTTTCCTGAAACGCATTGTTATGTTAAAATCTGTAATAAATGCGCGCGTTAGGGACGATTTATTGTTTCGTATTAATCTACGCAGAGACGCGCGGTTATCGTTCAGCGTGCTCCCTATTTCGTCCACGTTAGCAGATGTTCGATATCAACGCGGAGCCGCGGCGGCCAGTGCGTACCGCAATCGAGCGATAAGAGCCTTTAACCGTGACAAAAGAGTTAAATTATTAATCTTTCCCTTGGTATTCGCAACGAAGGCAGCGCCGTCTCCCCGCTTGGAGAGAGGGGAAACGGAGGAACGAAATTTACAGGGGAGCATAAAAAGGATGATAATTATCGTCAATTACGGTATCCCGAAGAGATTTTCGTAAAGAGTAAACGTTGTGCGCCAGGTTAAACCGGCACTTTCGTTCTGCCGCCGTGACTGACGGTGATTTAAAAGTGCGGCTTTTTTAATAACGTCCACGGTAATGTACAAGAGCGTGATGCCCTTTGCCGGATTAATCGAGTTTATAGTTAATTTTCGACAGACCTACCTCTCCGCTTTAATGGCCGTACCACGCCCCTTTCGCCGGCGCGTGTGTGCTGAGTTCGCACTTAACCTCCGCCGTCTATGAGTCACCCTCTGCCTCGCGTTGTCTGCGCGATATGATATGCACACGGTCGCATGAAACTTTAATTGTGTCATTACGCGATGAAAATTCCCGCTCGACCCTCGACTTGGACCGATACCGCGCCGCGGCAGCCTCCGTACTTCCGCCGCGTTTTCGCCCCGTTTCCCTGCCCACCGAAATAAGCCATCGGGCGCTTTAAACGCGGCCGGACGCAGTGGAAACGCGGTAAATCTCGGGAGAAGACGATTTCGTTCGTTCCCCCGTGTAATTAGACGTGACTCGAGATTACAGGCAATATCTTTGCCCGCTTCAAAGTAGCTCGGAAGTAGGCAACAAAGTGCGCCGCGATATCAAATCAATCCGGGTCATCTCTGCTTTCCATCGTAGTAGTTATACCTCTATCCCTCGACTCTGCAAATAGCGGTTCGCCCTGCGCGGCTTGATGCATGCAAGATCGCGGAGAAAGGTTCCCGCGGTACGGAATATTATTTGCCACCGCGTCGCGTACGAGGATACCGATTCGTTTAAAGCAGCGACGTTTACGGGTGGCGAAACGTTTTTTCACGGTTTATCGAAAGTTGAAGACGTCGAAAGCCGCGGAGAGAAAAAGGGCGGAGCGGAAAAGCCGGAGATAATTCTATCGTAGGATCCGGGAGGAACGGTGACCAACGCGACCTAACCGAGAGTTTCAGCTAATAACAGAGGAAAAAAGCGCCACCAGGCAATTTCGCATTCACCTGGGTAAATTACACACTCCGCAAGATTGCACAGGCTCGTTCCTCCATGCCGTATTCGACTTCCTACGTTCCTCCTTTCCTATTCCCGGCTTTTGGCTCGGCTGGCAAGGACCGGAAGCCGTGTGGAACACGGACGTCCGTCCCTTGGTCGGCTCGCGGCCGAAATGCCATGAATTATAACCGCGGAATAACAGCGTGGCTTTCAGAAAATCCAGCGGGAGGAAGAGGGTGGTAGCCGGTGCTGGGGTTGAAATCGCAAATCGTGCGATGACAACGGTTTTTCTTTCGCTAAACGTAAACTCGGACGAACGTTTGTCTCTCCGGGGCACGGGGCTACCGGTTTTCTGTTCCGCGTATTAAAATTAAATCGAACGGTTGGCGACCAGCGCGGAATTCGAGTCACGGACGAGGCATTATTGCAACGGACGCGTATTTAAAGGTTTCTGTACGAGAGAGCGAAATGCTCTGGTACAATGGCGTTTATATCTGGTAAAAAAAGACCTTTGACGAGGAGGAACGGGAAACCATTTTGAAAAGGCTAATTGTTACCGAAGAAAGAATTGTATTCCAGGGAGTTCTAAAGTATAGGGGATGCGGCCGCGCGATGAGGAAAGAGATACCAGATAAGGGAAAGGAAAGGTAGAAAACGTCGAAATGCTAGAAGATTTAGCGTCCAGAGGGCATCGAATGGACGTCAACGGCAGAGAGCAAGGAAGGCAAAAGAGAAATCCTTCAATAGCTTATCCGGCTCGGCCAGCCAGCTGTCCGTCTTCCTCTCTCCCTTTCTTCCGGTTCTTTCCCTTTCCGGTGCTTTCCAACCAGGCCCGTTGCGCCTCTTCCTTTCCCCTGTCTGGACCCACATCGTTATCTCGATGGACGTACGAAGGCGGCCAATCGTAAACCTAATAATCTTGGTCACTTCTGACAAACGATGCCGTCAAAATGTAATTCCAACGCGCTCGCTCGCTCGCTCGCTCGCAATGCTCGCTCGGTCACCCTCGTCTGGAATTCCAAGTGGCGATGCCTTCCTCGCGATCCGTGTCCCCTCGTTCTTCTTATTCGGATTTTCTCCTCGTTCGCAGTTTTCGCCTATCCTACCCCACCTAACTCACGCTACTTCTCGTGACTCGCTTCTACGGTGAGATTTGACAAGCGAACGTGACTGCCGCGCTTTACCGCATCCCGCTCCTCTCCCGTGTTGCCAGCCGCGCTGCAACTCCGCTCGTTCATTTCACCGCGTGTACAAGAATTTCCAATTACCTCTCCCGCTGCTTATTTGACTACCGATACGATCGACATCGTATCGCGCCTCTTAGTTTTCTACTCTCCTGACCGGTATCTACAAATTTCAACCTCCGCTGCGAGGGATTACGCGGCGATTGTTGGTGGCGGTAACAGCAGCAACCGCGACGAGAAGCAACGTTATAATGGCGGAGCAGCAAATAAAGAATAAAACGGAGAGATACTTGGTGTCACGTAGCAGATTATGGTAAAGAAGGCATTCCGCTGGCATACGAATTCCACCACCACCAAAATTATAACGATTCCTGGCTCGTGCCTCTCCTACCCCTCGGTGTCGGAGTCACTCTGAATAATGTAAAGTCGCCCTCTTTACGAATTTTTATGCATTCCGTCAAATGGAATACATTTAAGTTTTGCGCCCCTTATCCACGAATTTTAGTACTTTTTGTGCGAGTACACGCGCGAGGTAATCAGGGTTGTACGAACTTCCTTCGCTTTGATGGATCGCGCGAGAGTTACTTCTTGACGAATCTTAACGCTCGAATCCGACGTCGAGAAACGAACGCAGAGGGCAAATATCATGCTGGAAATAATTCCTGTTCTTCTGTCGAATCGATGATAAATCCGCGTGCTAATGCGAGCCATTTGTATGCGCAATTATCGGCATCGATATTAGGAACACTCGTCGAATGAAATTCTATTATAATTCGATACGAAAGTGAGGGAAAAGCATATTTGTCACGCGAATGGTGCCGCGCGGCGATCGTTCTGCGCGTTCAACGCAATCGCGTATAAGCTTTCGGAGATTTAATTTTGTTCGTTTAACAAAATGCACGTTAGAACGAAATACTCTGGAAAATATCGTGATTCAATCTTTATCGAAACGCGCGTTGGTCGTAGCATTCGCTCCGTTTTAACTGGCAGAAAACCAATTTATCGCATATCGTAACGAAATGATACGATGAAAAAGTAATGGGTCACGCGTCCGAGCAACGTACAAATTGCTTTTGATCCTGAATGACGATTATCATCTCCCAGAAGGTCGAAGATTCGAAGTGCAACGCGTGAAATTGCATTTCCGCGCGCGGAGAAATTCGGAGAAAATATACTTGCTCCCGATGGAAGCCACATTGGAATCTATTATTGACCGTAACCGCGATAACGCACCGTGTTTAATCACGACCACCTCTGTAATTCGTTTACGATACACGCGGTCCGCCCGCCTGAACACGTCCATCGGAATCGTATTCCACTGTCAAAACAACGCTCCCGGAAAATTCGCGTGCGAAAACCACGGATAATTATTCGTCGACTACTTTACTTCGCGGAATTAAAATTAATCCAGAGCCCGGGATCCCGTCTGCGGCGGTGCCACGTGTTTTCAAAGCTAATTTAATTTATCGTAACAAAAAATGCCAGCACATTGTTACGAGCGAAAACGAATACGGCTGACGCGCGTGTAAACTGGCGAGGCGCAGAGCGCGCCGTAGTCCGCTTGGAATACGTTCCGTAGCCGGTCCCGCAGATATTTCAACGGGATCTCTTTTGCGCCAGCATAAGTGGGTCGAGCGGGGAAATCTTCTCCCCGGGATCGTGTCCTTTTTCCTTACGGTTGTCGTAACCAATAAACTCTAACTGCACCCTTTACACGGAGTTTGCGATAACGGCAGGCTCCGTAAGTCCTCGCAGTAGGCGGACGATTTGGAAAAGCTCGCCGAGTTCTTATCTGTCCACCGGTTTCAGCTCTCTTTCCCCGTTCTCTCTTTTCATCCAGCCCTCCACCCTCTCGTTTCGCGGCTATTGTGATAACCATTTACATAAGGAATCCCGGAACTACGGAAGCCAGTTACCGCAGACCGGTATAACGAAAAGGCAGGGAGGACAGCTCGACGGAGAAAGGTAACCTCTGCGGAGAACAAAGTCGCTGCTTTCCTGGCATCTGAATCTTAACCTTTGGCCAGAATACAGGAAGCCTGAAACGGCCTCCGCAACCGCTCGCTCGCTCGCTCGCGCGCGCGCGCGCGCGTACTCGCCACTTCCCTGCCCGACGAGCTGCTCTCGGCTACCCGTTTCGCTGGGAAAATCCTCTTAGCTCGGTCTTAACGAGGCCGTCGTCAACCGGGATTTTAAGCTAATTGAATGATTTTCATTTTCGACCGTTCCAAATTCACCGCCACCTTTTCCGTTCTCGTTCAGCTTGTATTCCGTACGAGTGCTCGAAATTGCACCAGGTATTACGCGATACAGGCTGATTAGCGGGGATGATTAACAATCACGCGCTCGACAACGCGGATCATTCGGTTCCGCTGAGCACGATACGGAACGGTTCGTCAGCGAAATCGGGGAAACTGAAACAGAGTCTAGGAAGATACGTGTAAACAATTTTTATACAGCGTTTGGAGCACGCCATCGAATACGGGTATATTATATTTCGCGTTCAAATTTCGAAAGCTTTGTGGCTCGTTTTACCGCTATCCAATCGAACTTATGCCCCTCGTATTACGGATATTCTTGTTCCAACAATTCGCGTGGACGGATAGAAAATCCCTTCGCTGCATAGATTTGCTGTTATCGATTTATGGTGACTTTTGAGCACTGAATACGAAACGTCTTTCGAAACCAGCAGTGCGAGCTATTTGATCGTGGTTGATATCAGCCATGATTTGAGTCGAGGTTGATTGCGAAACGCGCGTAAAGATCGGTATCGGACGCTTCTCGCGCCTTAACGAAACCTCCGATAGAGTCTCATCCGGTTCGGAGAACACGGCTCGCGTGTGAAACGCGCGTGTTTTACACGGAACGATGAAGATACGCGTTATATATGAATGGTAGCGTCGAAATGTGAAGTGAGCTTTGTCAAGGGCCGATAACTCTTGACCCGGAAGAATAGAGGGAAAAAATTGATATTCTCTGTACGCGTCGATCGATCATGGCCTGTGTGTTTGAACGTTTACGCGCTTTTAAATATCATTCGAGCACGCTGGAGAGGAATAAATTAAATACATATATATGTAGACATCGTTAATTATCCTCGCGACAGTTGCCAAGTCTCTTTGAAGAAATTTTCGTATATATAAGCTTTAATAGGTTCTTGGAGCGATTTTCCATTTCGTAGCGGACTCAGTCACAGTGATTGCGTTTCCCTCCCTTGGCTCGTTCTTCCGCCTCCTCCTTCGAATCTGTCCGTTCAGTCAATGTTTACTTAGCCTCCCCTGTACACGAATCGAGGGCTACAAATTAAAAGCAACACCGCCGATGATTCAGAAGAGTCCCCCTCGACGTTCGATTTTCCTCCTTCTGCCCACTGTTCGCTTTCTTCCTGTCTGCTCTCGCGAATCGTCCCCCTACCACCTTTCATCGCGATCGACGCTCTTATCGAACCCGACACCGTTTAAAATAAGCGAGCGAGCGGAAAAATGTTTCAATCGAGACGGTGCACGGAGGAAACGAAATCAAATCCTATCTGTTTTTAACCTCTTCCGCGGCGCGCTCGGTGTAATTCCCGTAAACTGTTCTCTGACATTAGAAATGGGTGGCACGAAATCGACGCGACGATCAGATTTTCCGCCAACGTTGAAACGGTCTCGCGCCAGAACACGCTTTCACGTTTCGTCTCTATCATTACGCGTCTATCTCTGCACACGCATCGATACGAGCCGTGAATACTTCTGCAGTCCGCGGGGTTCACCGATATTCACCCATTCAACCGCGTGCCTCGATTCTCGGCGCAATGCGTTCCAGCAACAGGATTACATATCACCGGCGATTTACATTATAGGTGAACTTTATGGTGCACGCGATGGGATTGCCAATACGTGACTCAGCTCTCAGATATTCGCCTCTACTGTTCGATTAACGCTTCTTATTTTCAACGCTTCTACCAGCCCTGGGAACTATCTCGAATTGATCTACGGCAGCGTTTCGCAAACCATGTTCCACGGAACACTGCTGCTCCGCAAACGATTATCAAGTGTTCCGTAGAAAATTATGAAATCGAGGTTAAAGTACGAAGCATTGTCCGCTTCTATGCGTTCCACGCGATTCAAAGCAACTCCGAAATTTACTCCAGCGTTCCTTAAAAATTTCGCAACTCGAAAAGCGGTTCGCGATGAGAAAAGTTGGCGAAACACCGATCTACGATCGTAAAAAGCGTGACGCGGAGGCAACCGCGACCGCCCGCTCGCCCGTAAATTCGAAACGCCCGCGGCTGTACGCGATTCGGTTTTTCGCGCACGGAAGTTAGACGAAGCTGGGAACGATAATATATTAATCAGCCGTTAGATATCCGGTTTCGCGCGAGCCAGAACCGCGAGCCATAATTCGTCGCGAGGCGAGGGTCGTGCTCGTTTGCCCCGAAGAAACGGTGGGCTGGCGCGCGCGATGGTGGTCAGCCAGGGTGCACGGGTGGTCCCGGAGTACGGTGAAGTTTCCGTTTTCCATATAAACAGGTTGCGGTGCCTCTCCTCACGGCGGTGACTACGGTGTAACCCGGACACAGGGCAGGCGTTAAAGCGGTACCAGTAATTACCGGCGTGTTAGCAAACAGCGAGAGCCGCCGCCGCCTTCGTCGTCGATGCATACGCGCGCGGACATCCTCGCAGCGACGCCGTTCGAACTTTAAGAGCCGGTCCCGCGGCTCGATTTTGACCGTGTCCGCAAGCCACGCCTGATATTCGACGCTCGAGTCGACGTTCTCCAGCTGGAACGTTAAACTCGTGTGCCGCGAAACAGTTTTTTGCGCGACCGCCAGCAGAGCAGTCGAGGGGATTGGCTGGACGAGTGAAAGCAGAGGTGGGAACGGAGGGCAGTAAAATTTTGGTACGCGAGTAATCGCGGTCGAAATCGTTCGAAGGACGCGGCACGCGGGATGCAATATTAAAATCGTTAGAAAGTCCCGAGTTTACGCGGTGAACGGCTAGGAATGAAAGTTTAAACCGGCCGGCCGCAACACTTGCACCCGGCAAAGATCCCTCGACTCCGGCAGGCCGCTCCGTTTCCGACGTCTCATGTATGATAGATGATCGTCCAGCCTTGATCACCGTCACCCTCGCAGTCTCGATGCATTGTTAATGTCGATGGTGGGCCCCGTCCCGGCTGTTTCCCGTGCACTGCTGCACCGTTCTCTCCCTCTCTCTCCGACGCTACACCTCCACGCAACGTTGTCCCACAGCGAAAGCATTTGTCCGTGGGTTGCGTGAAAGCCCAGCTTTCGCGTATAATACACGTGTAGACGAGCGCGACACCGCGCCGCGACGTCTTTGTGCTTTCGAAAGCTTGCCCCGGGGCTTTTTCCGAAAGAGGGGCGCTCTATGAAATATCGTATTCATCGTTACACCGACCTTTGCTTCCTCTCAGCCCAACGGCGCCCCTCCTGCCCCTCGTCTTCCTTCCCAGGCGCGCCCACTTCTACGTTTCACCCCTCGAGGGAGTGACAGGCAGGCGAACGCGCGACAGAGACAGACCCCGGGAACGGGCGTGTAAAGGTAAAGTACAACAGACGCGACAGGGTGCACGACGACTAGCGAACCAGGGAAAATCGATCGCGACTGCTACACATTCGGATAGAGGGGCCCTCCGTATCGTCTGATAACGGTGTGCAGTTTCTACGGACGGGCAGCTTCTTTAACGAGCGCACACGCTCCCCGTAACTGAATGGCGCCGCTACCGCGATCGGATTTTCTGTATACGCTGTAACTGGGTTAACGCGCGCCGCTGAAGGCTCGCTAAAGACAGGATAAGCTTACGTTTTTACCGCGTCGCTTTTTTCATCTACCGCGCGTCACGGAAATTTTAGTCTCCCGTTCGGATCCGACGTTTCGAAATATCGTCGCGCGAACGACGTTTTTAATTGAACTTCGAAAACTGGCGCGTATTACGCGAGAGGATCGTGCGAGAGGCAACAGCGTAACACGCACAGGCGACGTTAGGCGATGTTGGTCTATCGATAGGGGTTTGAACGATATCATAAGATAAGGGGAGCGCTTCTGCATGGAACCCGAGCATAAAAGTGTTTCGACACGTACGGTGTTCGAGTTAGCACACCCTCCAGCAAGGTTGATACACAGCGTGCAGGAGGATGCTTCGCTCGCTCGTATCAAGACTGTAGTACAGCCGACTGCAACCTCTGGTGTTATACGGGTACGCGGTGACGTAAATCGCGCGCGACGTTTCACCTCGAATTACGAATAACGATTGATTTTTATTGAAATAAAAAAACGTATACTCGAGATTTTCGTTCGAATAACAAGTCCAAGTTCGACTGAAGCACAGATTAAGTGGACAGATCGACCGAGTGGAGTGTTCCAGTAGACGTTTCCGCAGGTGAAAAACAGGAATGACGTTATCGCTCTCTCGACGAGTGTGTTTTCAAACTGGCTCGCATCAAACGCATCTATCATGTCCCCGTAAACGAAGGATTTCACGGACAGGGACGTCCGTTTCAATGGCAACGGGCTCGTGGCCGAGCGTCCCTTCATCCTCGTCCGATTTTGACGATAGCTGGCTGCTGCAATCGCCCTCTCTTCCTGCCTACCTCTTTCTTTTTTATCGACGCGTCACTTTCGGAAGCGACAAAACGACTCTTTGAAGGAGCTTTGAAAGCCGCTCGTAGATCGAATTAACGCCGCGCGCGGCGACTGTGCAGCTCGAAATTAACGATAAATAACTTTCGTCGCGCAGACGTAGGAAAATGCGACGATACCGTACACCGAGCACCGAAAGACAGGTGGCGGATGATCAATATACGCGCGCGCTCGTTGCGCGAAACGCAGGAGGAAGGTCAGCGTCGTCGAGCGAACAGGCAAAAAGATCTCTCACCCCTTAGGAGCGCGTCTCTCGGTCGGAAGGCGTCCCCTCGTAATTTCTCGTTATCGCTGGCCAGCGATCCCAAAATCGAAAGAACGAATACGCGCCGCGTCAGCGCGATCCAGGGGCTGGAAAGAAAGGGGAGAAGAAAATAGAGAGGAAGATCGGCTAAGGTTGCGGTGCCAAGTTCGCGCGGAACAATTGATCGGGCTAATTGTATTCGTAGCGGGTCGGCGTTTCGACGCCCCTTCGCTAAAATCCATTAAGAAATGGGAAAAGTCGCGGGTCGCGACGATTACGTCTACGAGAGGCGGTGTCGTAGATAGAGAATCGTAGGCGGCGGGAAGGAGACGGCCAGGTAAGAAAGGAAAGGAGAGAATAAGGAGCAGAAGTGGTAGGCACATTGCCAGCCAACCAGCCATCCAGCAGATCTAATCTTTTTTAAACGCCCCGCTCATTCATCGCGGCCAGACAGTCTCACGATTATAAAGCGCAAATCCTTTTATTCCGCCGTTTCGTTCCGCCTCTGCTCTTATTTTTTGCCACCAGTTTCTGCTTCTTCCTTCTGGCCGCCACCGCCGCCGCCGCCGCCACCCCTCTTTCGCTTCCCATTCCGGTCTGTGTCCCTCTTCCTCGCCGATATTGTTCCCAGTCGCGGAAGGCTATTTTATTATCCAATTACTCTCATTTGCTTGGCAAAAGGCACCATCGCTTGTGAAAGGAGCGAGTGCAAAACGTTAGCCACTTAATTAGTAGCCCGGTGACAGATTCTGGTAGCGCGTTGTCGGTCACGCCGCCGCCGCGACACGAGAAGAAGAGGAAGGAGCGAGTCGCGGGTACGGTGAAAAGGCTGGACGAAATAATGGATCCGTTCCTTGAATGAAAGTGAACGATCGCGTTTCTCTAATTCATCGCGTTCCTCCTGTCGGGAATTTTGCCACGAGATATCCACATCCGATGTAACGATTCGGTTCGAGGGGGTATGGGTTTCTTTCCTTCTCCGTTCGAAACGATTCGAAGTTCCGAGGGAAGTTGCGAAGATTGAACGCGAGCAACAGAATTTTCTAGCCATGTGACAGTTCTTTTCTGGCATCTAAATACTGAAAGACCCTAGGTTTGATTCAGCTTCCTTCGTTCCTCTTGTTGGCTGCGAAGTTGAACTCCCGGATAAGAAGATGCCGAAGGAGGAGAGACGCTTTATATATCGTTAGAGATTCAGCATATTTTGCCTATCCATTATTCATTGCGAGTTGGTTTCCCTTGTTCTTTTGTTATGTACTTCCTGCGTCAGGAGCCAGGCCGTGTACAAACTGCTTCTTTCGCTCGTTCCTGGAGCCCCTTTAATGCGTACATATGTATTACATACAACTGTTAGTTGCCGACGAGGGTATCGTTTATTAAATTAAGTCCTTACGTCCGCGACTTTTCCTTCCCGACAAAAACCTGTCCGCCCAGCAGCAGCGTCTTCTCCCGCTTCTGCGAGCGAACGATACAAAATTCATCGAGAACTGCCGTCTAATGCCGCGCGAACGTTTCCAGCCGCTTTGAACCATTTATTCGCAATCAACGTGTTGCCGGGACGAGGAGAGCCTGAAAAGTTCCCCTTCCCGGGCTCCTCGACGAACGAAATAGAATCCGTAAAACGTCGGATGCGTTCGAAAAAGAATTTTTTTTTATATTTTCCCGCTGATACAGGTAACCCGGTTTGCTAAACAACTTTTCCCTTGCTCGTACGATAGAATTTCCGACAACGGAGTTATCCAATTTCTGCGCAGCAAGAGCGGTCCAATTATAAAAATCGCATGAAATCCTTTACGCGCCATCGAACGCACGGTTTCGCGACGAAAGAGACGAACGAGACGAACGAGACGAACGAGCTTCGAGGAAGATCTACTTATTAACGTTTCGAGTTTATAATCGCGGAATTGTTAGCATTTTCTGTTCGAGTTTCAGGACGACGGGCGACGGCTGATGGCGGCAGCCGCAACATCCCCTCGAACGAAATTTCATTAGGTCGAATCCTTATAGGATTTTCCGTGCGCGCATCTCTTCCGCGCGGGAGGATCGTATTAAATTTGAATCATGGCTGAGAACGGGACGCAGTTCCGTTGCACGCGCATGTTCTTCCGCTGTGTCCCAAATGCGACTACATCAACACGCTTTGCACGTGGCATTATCGTGCCCTCTCGCTCCCTCCCTTTCCCTATCACTCTCCGGCTACTTCCATGGATCATGGTTACGCGGTAGACGTGACCCATTTGTTATTTACCACGAGCTCGGATTCGCACGATACGCAACGGTACGCGCCGCGCCGGCAGTCCCATCGAACAATGGAAATTGCCACGAACCGAGGGAAACAATTGCGGAGGTACGTGCGCACGCGAGTAATCGCGATCGCGCGCTGCCACCGCCCGGCCAGTTAAGACCGATAAATCATTTTTCCATCGACGTTCAATTTCTACAGCCGGTTGTACCGGTGTAATTATTTCACGGCTCGCCAGCGACTCTTTCGGACCTCAGCCGCCTACCCCCGCTTATCCAGATCAATTCTGTTCCTCGAGTCGCCAAGAAACACCGCCGTTCGCTAATTCCCGCGAGTTTCTCGTCCGCGCGCACGCACGCGCACACGTACGCCAGACACCGGCGATTTTTTTTCGATCCAACTTGATATTATCAATGAAATTTTACGAGTTAGAAAATTGCGAAACGACCGCGCCGTTCTACAGTTTAAGGTTACGCGGAACGAGTTCGCGTTGAACGGGAAATGTATTTTTTATTCGCCGGTGGTTCCGCGTCGGCCATAAATAACCCATTTAAATCCAGTTTCATCGAAGCGAAGCGGATGCGCGGAAAATCATTTGTAAACCGCGAATTAGCAAGAAAAATAATAACTCGAACAGCTTTATAGATAACAGTTTTTGACAGCGACGCGTCCCACGCCGCCTCGCGCCGGATAGAGTTCGGCGGAGTAACGATGGACTCTGCACGGTTCTGAATAATTAAAATAAATGTTTCACGCGCGGACGGCCGCGTATAATGTCTGTATCTTTCGCCGCGAATTCCGCGATATTATTTCGTGTTCCGTGTACGCCCGGCGCTTGATAAAACCCCGTCCAATTTATTCTTCTCGCCTCGACTCCATTAAATTCGTTTCGCAAAAAGGCTCGACCTTTCATTGCGAGCGGTCTCTGACGAAGCTAAAGGGTAGTACGAATTCGTAATAGCACCGCGCGACTGATAACGATAAATCCACGATGGAGACACGAGACGAGCGCTAATCAACCGTCAGCGTTCCATTTTTTTTTTTTTTGACCTGGCGATCAACGAATTCGTCGATTTGGTGATAACTAATATGGTAACCCGTGGAACGATGTGAAAATGTGGTCGCTTAAAAATGATCGACCTTCCGATGGAAATAATTAGATCGAATTACGCACAGATTCGCTCTGACATTTACATATCGTTCTGTTCAATTTACGTACGTTAAACCACGTTTAATAGTATTCTCGCGTGACCGCAGAAAATTGCCGTGGTAAAAATGAAATATCGTAATCGCCTGGCATTATTTACGATTGCCTTGGCTGGCGATTCCTTCCTGGTTTCCGGGTCGAAAAAACAATCGGAGCGTAATTGATCCGTAGGACGTGAACCGTGGCGCAGAAACGCGAACGCGAGTAACAGGTATCGGATGCGCAACTTCGTTAGTGCCCTTCCAGATTGTCAGCGCCGCGTTTTGTTCCCCCGTCTGCTCCTTTTTGAGAAGAGCGTGCACGGTCGGAGCCCTGGGAAAGTTCACGTACACCGAGCGTCACGTATTCCCGCGTAGCTTTGAAATTCGATTTTCAGCGCTCGTCACAGTCGAAGGGAAAGGCAGACGATGAAAGAGGCGGAAAGGGTGGCCGAGTCGGAAAGGAGGTGTGAATTTTGGCGGCCGCGGTAGTTATGGCATTAATGACTGTCTAGTTCAAAGGGAATTTGAAGATGAATTCAGGGAGCCGTGTAACGAGAATACCGCGAACGAGGTAGACGCAGGACCCATGTATATTAATGCATCCGTCCCGACAAACTACCAACGATTTTCGGATGCTAAACACGATTTTAATTCCTCTTTGCCCTCCTTAACTTTTCCGCCTGCATATGTATACACGCGGGGCCAGGGAACTAAGATGGGGGGTCCCTTAACGAACGCGCGCGTCGATCAAACATTCACGGTTTAATAACGATCGCCGGTTTGCACAGCGGAATTCGAACGATACGAGTCGATCGTTTCGCCCCTGCTCCGAAGTAAACCGTCAAGTTACCGTTCGCCAAAGTTCGCGGAACCGGTCCCCAATCCTTTGCACATTTTATCCACTTTTGACGAAGTCTCGAATCGTTCGTTGCTCGCGAACGCTTCTCACCGCTCGACAACCGTCAATCTCGATAGAGCCGTTGTCGCGATTCCGCGTCGATCTTGCGAAATTGAGAAGCGTTGCACGAGCACACGCGGATCGTCGACTTTTCCCTTTATCGAGGACGATTAACGTCGAAAAACGCGGAGTCCCTTGCGGGTAAAAAGGATTACGAGAATCCTGCGACGGGGATGCGAACGTTTATAAGAGTAAACGGACTGAAAACGAAGTTACGGTGAAAATTGCTCGTGACTCAAGCACGATCGGTATACTCGTTACCGTAAAGCATCGTAAAACGCACCGCGCGGCGGTGAAAAGATCGTTAACACACAGTCGAACATTTTATTAGCACTTCGCTCCGGATCAAAGCCATTAACGGCCGTCCATCGATTCCATGATCCCTGGTGTCAATCGACTGGAACTGGCCGACGTCAAAAAACCCGTAAAACTCCGCCCGATACCGGCGGCCGAGGAATAATTATTTCTCCTTTTTCCGCGGGCACAATATCGGTCCGCGTTCCATCTCGGTGAAATTACATTTTAATTAAACAAAAACTTGCGCCCGATTATCGGCTCACCGTGAAATTGCTAGTTTTCGAGTGTTATAGAAAGGGAAAATCAATTTGCGCGAAACGCAAACCGAAGAAACAGAGGCTACTGCGTGCGTATGTCCGACTATTGCTACCCTCTACCCCTTGCGAGCGACTTCTGCTTGTTCTTCGATCGTATCTCGGAGAGATAGATTATATTTGTAAATATTCGTTATTATAATAATAAAAGAGCCGCTCAGAGATACATCGATGCGTTTAGTTTTTAAATTCGTAGACAATTTCCTATGTTTCTTTGGGTTTTATCTTTTTTTTTTGATCGTTCGCAAAGAACGCAACGCGACGTCGTCGGTGAAATATACGATCCTTCTCGATCTTCCCGAATCCTCGATCTGCTTGATTTCCACGGAACCTGATACGGGTTATTTATGCAAGACACTTACTGTCTGGAGATTTGTAATGCTTTATCAGCACGCGACACGCTTCCCATTTCTCTTTTCCAGTTTGTTCGCCAAAAAAGGTCTCCGCGCGGTTAGCCGAATTCTTTTTTCCGTGACACCGCGTCGCTGTAAGAATGATTTACTATCGTCTGCGATGGTGTTACATCGTAGAAGCATAAATTCTGTTGGCTACCATCGTGTCTGTCGCTATTTCGCGGCATGAAAACCCGAAATTTGTGGCTATCGTAAAAAGGAGGTCAGAGTATTGTCCGCGCTTTAATTGAAATTAATTTCATTATTCGCGCGACGCGTTCGAAGCGATAATGTTGTCATTTATACGCGTAGATTTCCACGAGGGATACAACGAAACACGGAAATGCTTGGAGTGCTTAAAATGCTTGGTTTTTTCGAAATCCTTCCTTTAGTCTTCTGTTTGGTAAAGACTCTCCAAACGTGGGATCGTCTAATGAATATATAGGTGCGAAAAGGGTTCGAGAATAAGCCACCAAATGTACCTATGAGATCGTGTGAACAAAGATAACCTAGGGTGGAATCCATAGGGCACTGCTTGTGTCAAGTCCATAACTCTACATTAAGATAATTAAACGAATTAGGATGTGCAGCTTGTGACCTCGAATCTCTCAGCTAGCCTTTGCACGGTCACTTTGCGAGTCCCGAGCTAATATTTGGGGTCCAATTTGAAAATACGTTGCGTCGGCTACCAGTTTACACTCACGGTTGCATTACACGCAACGTCGAGTGGAGCTTCTCAACGATTTTCTCAACGATTTTTAGGAAATACGATAAAACAATCCGGGAAACGTGTTGATTCGAATTAATTAGTCTCCTGATTGGTAGTAATCGAGGGGAAAATATTAAAAATTGCAAAATGAAATTGAAATTGTATACGGCGTCGCTACATTAACGGCTCGCACGCGGGTCCGCGCGTTTTTCGATTTTGTTTAATGGTCGTTACGAATAATTTGCCGAATGGAAAAGTACTAAACTTCGTTTACGGTGAAACAGACAGATCGAAAAGTTCGCCGTCACGCGTGTATGCGCTCGCTGCGAAACGATGTTTCGAGAGGAAACGAACGATTCCAGGTGGACTTCTCCTCCCATGCCTTGGTAAAGTTGATTGGGAATCGAACGATAAAATCCGCAGTTAAAGTGGAACATTGTAATCCGTAACGATCTCGCTTTTTACGAGTTTCCTGCTCTCTACGCGAGTAATGGAATGTAATGGCATGAAAATTTTGAAGTAATTAAAAGGGATGTGCCGTCGAATTCCTTTTTGTTAAATTCCTGTCTCCAAATGGCTTCGCAATTATTTTATGGAGCAATTATTCTTCGTGATATTTTTTCACCAACCTTCCCGTGTTTTCTTTTTTCCTTTCATCGTTATAATGACAATGCGTTTTGTCTTCTCAAGGAAAAGCTCGCTGCCGACAAAATTATTTCAATCCCTCTTCGTTCAATTAATAACTTGTTTCAGTTTAGAATTTTTCCGTAACCGTTTGGACAAAGACGGAATAATCGATAAACGCGTCCGACAATTTCGTCGCGTCCACGATTTCGCACTTAATATAAAGTTAAACTCGCGGCACTGTTACCTACACGATGTCGAAACTGTAAACGCAACAGCTTTAAAACACAAAGTTACTATGTTCCATGTTAATTTGTACTACATACAACTTTTCTGGGTTAAATACATTCAACACGTCCAAACTGAAGTATCCGGGAAACTCGAACGGGCGTTGAACCAGGGACAAATTGATGAAAAAAAAAAAGGTCGAGAAGAATTCCGTACGGAGCGAAAAGATAATTGGTAGCGCATTTTTCCATTTTTTAACACCGTCTTGTTTGCACCCCCCAAACAAAAACGATTGTCCGCGCGCGTTTGATTCCCTATTCTCTTAACGCTTTCGGCACATAACGTGAAAGCAGGTGAAGTGCATTAATTCGCGGGCCGCGTGGAGAGGAAAAAAAGAGGGCGTACGGGTGTGTAAGCACGATAATGAAACGGCGTGCATCGTGTTCGATGGTGTAACTCGTGTTTCAGGGGCGTGAAACAGCGTCAGAGGTGGAGGTCGAAATTGTTACTCTCGATGGAACGGAACATGAAACCGTTAACCTAGATTCTTTTAAAGCCACGTTTCGACGCGTTGCTCCTCGTCAACGTCGCATTAAAATAGTTGAAAAACAATTCGAAACGGTTGGTTTAATTAAAAAAAGGAGAAAAAAGAAGGGGAAGTGACGTCGACTGGAGGATACGACACGCGCGCGTTCGCCAGGGGATGATTGGCTGGCGAGGGAAGGCGGCGTGTAGCTTGAGCAGGGAATTTTAACGTCGTTAGATAACCCTACGACGTGTAGCAAGAACGGAACGGGGGTGAGGCAGGGTCGCTGTCGAATTACTAGAGTTATTTTTGCCGGTGACGGAGCGATTTGCATTTAAACAAGCCGGCCGTGTCCCTTGGGATTGTTCAGGCTGCCGTCGATGGGGACGTCGTCGTTGGCCCGTCTGTCGTCACCTCGAGAGCAAAGACAAGATCAATTTAGCGAGTATCGCGGGGTTTACTGCGGTTTTATTATCCTGTTTACTGTCACGACCACGCGACGATCTGCTAATCCGCGTATTGCGGACGAAGGCGGCGACAGCTCGGCCACCGACGCATTTTTATCGAATATGATATAGTAGACCAGAGGGGCGGTGTAACGGGAAACATCGGGGAGGATGAAGAATTCGCCGCTTCCGACGCGTACGGACGGTAAAAGGAAAAGGGGGACGTATGTAAAGACAGGTAAATAAACGTTATTACAGCCGGAATGGCGAAGGAAGAGCGATACACGCGTGGATAAAAGTCATTGGTATCGGACCGCGGTGCCATTAAGAATTAGCATCGCAAATGGAACGGTTCGTTACACATACGTATGGAATATTAATTCGTAGAGTGCTTTCAGTTTCTTGCTCGTATTTTCGCGTGATGTAATTATTATCGCGCGTGCATACAGATTAATCGCATAGTAATTGGCGAGATTAAGGACAAGATCGGTTAAGCGAGATTAGATTAGAACGTCCTCTTGAATAAACAAGTAATTTTTTTAAAGCCTCCATTGATTTTCAGAGTTACGTTTCCGGGGGACGAAGTCACGCATCGTAATCAGGAAACGTTTGAAAAACCCGCGGTCTCTTCTTTCGACTGGCCGCGCGTGTAATAAATTAAATATTAGCGTGTCGACACGCTGAATTCGAGATAAAAGCCGTCATTACGTAATAGAATAATTTGATGTTTAACTAATTTAAAACCGAGCCAACGTATCTGTTGCACCAGGACGGAACGCAACGGGTTAACGGTTGATCGGGTTAAGCAGAGATCGAGTTAATGCGAAGTATCGTTGCCGTTTTCGTTTTAATGGCCGACTCTGTAATTTCTGAGGTGGTTATGCAAATCCGGACGGAAGAGTTACCGGGCATAAAGCAGCAGTCACGAGCTGGGAGTACAAAACGACGGTCAGGACTCTCCCTTTGCTCCAGTTAATTATTATAATGAAGCGTCCTACGGAATTTGCGCGCGCAATGCATTGTCCTCGATAAATTGTCGGATCTGCGATACATGTACCGTAATTCCACGTTCGTACGCGTATATTATTGTACACGGAACCGCGTCGCTCGTCTTGCCGCATAAATAATTGCGTCTACGGACACGTGTAACCAAACAATCGTCTCGAGCGTTCAAAGGAACACCTTTGCGCGTCTTCGTTTCCTGCTGGAGCTCCAAAAATTGTTTAATTTCACAAATACCGCGCAGAGTTGAAAAGTTGTCACGAAGATGGAAGAGGCGCGGATCTGATGGGTCCAACACCAACTCAATTATAAAGTTCAGAACATACGTTATCAATAACATTCAGGAATTCGATCAGATAGCATCGTCGATCCCGCGAACTTCAAAAGTAATGCCGCCTGGTATCAAAGTATCGCAGTTGGAATCACACGGGTACCATTCTTGCACCTGGTCCCGTATACAGTTATCTTCGATCAACGCTTTTGTCCAGACGAAGAAAAATCGTTTGTTCTCCACAATTTGGGTTCGACGACCATTTCCTTTCGCGCTGATGATAAATACAATAAATTAGCGGGTCTAGTTCGAGCAGGAATTTTAATGAGGAAGATCATCCCGCTTCCACGTGCACCCTTTAAGATATATTCACACTTTCCGTGTTGTCGTCGAGTTGATCGTCGTTCAGTTGCAGCTGTATTCAAATGGACGAATATTCCGACTCAATTAGTAGACTGCCGCTGAATATTCGGCCGGGCCCGTGTAACGTTTGGCAGAACACCACACGCATTTACATCGACCCGGTGTACGCAGCCCGAAATATGCAAAACAGATTATCTAGACGACTCGGTTGCGGCTAGGATGGATACCGTCTACCCAGCTACGCGCTTACGATGGACTCGTTAGATTATTCATTAAACTTTTCTCTGCGCAGAGTGCCCGATCTGCTGTGTTCAATTATGATTTATAGACGACACTGAACACTCGTCGCGTTCTCGCGACTCTTGATCGTCCGTGCACGCGCGTTATCCAAATTCGCGTCGAGGGCGAACAAGGAAAATCCATTTTTGCTAAAATCATTTTACGTGGAAGATGCCTCGAGATCGATTTGTTCGCACTCCTACGAAAGAGACGCGGTTACCTCGTCATCCTATTTATACAGAAATCGTTGAATTTAAAGCTTCAAACGCGTTGGAAAATATTAATTAAGTGAAACGAACGGAACGAACGACATTTTTATTTTCTTCGCCGATGCTTTACGTAAGAAACTTTTCTTTGATCGTAACTCCTTCTGAAAGTGTTTCACGGCATCTTCGACTGAATATCGAATCGCTCTGTCTGCTTTTTTGTTTCCTTCCTGGAAGAGAAAAACTTTCACCCCCCCGAGACGAAACGAGCGTTTCCACTTCTGCAGATAGATTTCGGTCGGGAAGCATCGATGACACGGTTACCATCTCTTCGTTGACGTTTACCAGTTGGCAGGATAGAGAAGCAAGAAGAAGACGATCCATTTTACCCGAGAAACACGAATATCTATCTTCTCCGCTTCCGTTTCCTGTTATCGTAAATATTATTTACGCTCTCGTAAAATTTCATCGATTCGATCCGTTCTTGCCGTTTAAGCGAAGTCGAAAAACCGACCTACGCGAGAACAGCGTCGATCCTTGTTTAACGGAGGTCCGCCATTAACGCGCCCGTTTAAAATGGATTATCGAGCGGCGATGGAATATTTTTCTTATTCCCCGGCACGGAACCAGATTTGATTCCGGTCGAATCACTGACTCCGACGCTTCCGCGGGCTCCCTGGGGTATACGGTCCAGCAACGTACACGTACTTTCGCACGATTCACTTGGGAAATTCAACCATCTATTCCGACGGTGCGTAAACTTTTGCGAAGGATCCCCCATTCGTCGATAGGCGAGCCGAAAAGGGGATAGCTAGCGCGTTGGGTGACCCTACGGGGTTCGACGGCCTGTATGACATACCTATCAGGGGACAATGGAGATTGCAAAACCGGCGGAATGCTGCACTTGCAATCGACAAATGCGTTTTACAGCAAAACGGCTACATTCCCAGAACGGATTTGAAATGTAAAAAGGCGGCCACGTACGGGTCCGCGCGGCTGTATATATTTTCACCGCCATTCATCGCGGTGTAGCGTTTGCCTCTGACAGGGTGATACGGCTGGGCCGGGGATATCCGTGATTTTTTTCGTCGAAAGAATTTTTCGCCCCGCCCGGGCACTTAGCGAGCCGAGATCAAATAAATTCCAGGAGACAAAACGGCTCAATCGGGCAGAGTTCGTGAATCGAACGCTTCGAATCAATGGTCAACAGCGGCTCTCGTGACAGCCAGCGAGCTTTGTAAGTGAAATTCCACTTTGTTATCCCGCGGATGACGCCTCTTCTCCTTTTCAATGCAACCCTTTTAGGTAACGCGATATTTCTTTTTACGCGCCAGATCGTATGTACGAGAGAGAGCACTATATTGCGGACGGACTTTTGAAGCACCCGGGTCTGAGCGAGAGAATTTCAAGTTGTTAGGCAGAATTAGTTGGTATCGGAAGCAATTAGACTTCCAAAGTCAGTTTCACAAGGGGCAACCAGGCTTCGAATAATCTCTGGTTAATCATTCTACTTCCGAAGCACTTGGACTACTCGCAGGTTAGCAAGTAATTAGGATCAATTTGCTTAATGCGAAGGACAAACAATTAATTATCATATTATTCGAATGATATTTCTATCGCGCTAATCTGTACGATAACTTCCGGTGGGAATTGTTTGCAACGACTGTTCTCCGTTGAAACGTCGAAGAAAGTGTAGATAGTCGACTCGTAAAGCGGAGTGCACGTATATAGAGATGGTCTGCGTGTGTCGAATCTCTTTGACTTCTTCGACTTCTTTACGCGACGGAAGTTCGTGATTCCGTAGACACGCGCGTTGTTCATACCGCTGCGGAAACTTTACTACGAGCCCTGATTGTCTGTAGACGAACTTTTACCAACCGAGGCGAGAATTATTCCAACTCTTCTTCCAAGTTCTCGCTCTGCTCGTTCGATTTTTAATTCTAGATCTTGCTCCGAAATTTCCAACCCTTACATATCGCATACATATTGAAACAGAGGAGGGCGGCAATTGTGATTACACGTCGTGGCTTTTCGCTTTTGCGAAATGGAGTTTTCTGGGCTGCAGCCATCGTCCAACGTACTCTACGCGCGCGCGTGTGCGCGTGTGTGTGTGTGTGTGTGTGTGTGTGTGTGTGTGTGTGTGTGTGTGTGTGTGTGAGGATCGCAATACGACGTGTCACTGGGAAAAAAGCCGCAGGTGGAAATAGACCCGAGGGGTTTGAGCGGCTAACAGGTCTGTCAATTGCCGCGACGCGCCTTCAGGTTTATGATGCATCGCTCGCCATTGGACAGAGAAGTTAAAATGCTAGAAGCGCAATAAACGACTTCCGGATTCTCTGATCCTCGGGTGAAATTGTAGAGAAATATTGCTAGTCAAGAATCCCCCGAAAGTACCGGATTTGAGGTGTCCAAATTTGAAAAGCTCAGCCTGAAAATATCCAAACCGGACGTTGGCTACGCGACGGGGCAAAAAACGCGCGACAGTTATCCGCCACAGCGATCGTCGATGCCTCGAGCACGTTCGAGGCCACTTATAATTGTCGAAACGACGCGGCATCGGCTTCGAATCCACGGTTCAAGTGCATATCTCGAGACAGTGTTTACTCGGTTGTCAAACTCGGCTCCCAGGAGACACTTGGCGCAACGATTTCCTGATTTCCTCGGAAGCCGCGAAGCGATTTCCTGCCACGAAGCGACTCGCCTCGACGGTTCGAGCTTACTTTTCTATTAGAGGAGTTTGGATCGCGAGAAGCTGCAATTAACGTACCACGTTCCTCCGTCGAAGAAATATTATTTAAAAAAAAAAAAAGAAATATCTACACTTTTAGGAATTCCAAGGTACGTGTCGTTCTAAATGTAAACCGGACCATCTGCTTGCATTAATAACCAATACCGATGCTATATTTTAAAGCGACAACACGAAGGAAAACAGAATCGCGTGCATTCGTTATTTGAATACAAATATTTTTGCGCAAAGTGACGAACGTTAGCCGAACGTTGGTCGTGTTTGAAAACTGCACGTACAATTTCAATATTTATGGCTTCATATCGCAGCCACGGCAATATTACAAGGATTTGTGAGTATTGCAAACACGGGATCTAGAAAAATTTGCAAAAGTTCGGGGACTGTAGGGGGCGGGGGAAAAAAATGCGCCTGTAAAAACACGAGTAACGCAACCTGTAAATAAGTGTCGGCGTGAAACCGATTGACTGTTTGGGAAAGTATTTTCGTTAGTCGAATGTGCACGGTGAAAAGTTATAATGGCATAAGCGGATTGTCGGTTCATCCACTTTGATATATTCAATTTTCCGCGTCGGTGTGCGTATTTCGGATGTGTTTCTGGCATACGGTCTCCCCATATTTTCCACATTTTTATGTTGCTTTCGAATCCGTTGGCGAGTACACGCGGAACACTGTCTCCGATGAAAGTTAAATATCATAACCGACTACAAATGGTTTCATCCTGTGTTTCTCTCTTTTTCACCAAAAATTTTTCTTCCCGGAATATTTGCTCCGCTTCCGTGCCCTGTTAAGACTCCGAAGAACACCATTTTTTTCAATTACATCCTTCATACATTTTTATGGTCAATGAATAAACCGTATGGTTCATAAATTTTTACGATCAAATTTACCGAAAGCTCGCTGCAAGTTTCTCTTTCGAGCTAGAATAACTTTGTAACATCCGTTTATATTATTCGATGCACCAGAAGCGATATTTCTGGGCGGATGTTGCGTTTATGTTCGCGTTCGAAACTTAATTAACGCGTTGGTAAAACGCGCGAAAAACTGCTATTCTTTGCGCGTATACATCGAAATCGATGGTAGGTTATAAGAAATCTAAAATGTTTAAAAGGGACCAGGAAAGCGAAAAAGAAAATAGAAGAAGTAGTGGTAGTAGTAGAAGAAGAAGAAGAAGAAGAAGGAGGAGGAGGAGGAGGAGGAGGAAAAGGGGGAGGCTTCTGCTTGGTAAACCAAATCTCCGAGGAGTTCAAACACCCAGGCTATTCCACGCACGTATCATCGCTCCCGTCTACAACCCGGTTCGACCCTCTTCAACTCTGTTCGCTCCTGTCTCTCAACCCCTTCCAAAGGGCACCCGAAAGGGACGGGCCGCCCTTTCCTCGGTCTTCGTATATTTTCATCTTTTTCACTCCCGCCGGTGTCTTCTTTCGTTTTTCCTTGCAGCGCGCGCTATCGCATCTCAGACATGAAAATGGCCGGTCGATGCAGTCCGAAACAGTTTGAGGCTTTCTAAAAAATGCACATCCAGCCGTTTCGTGTTCGTGCACACGAACGGCCGCGCGCCCTCCGCCTCCGCCTTCCCCGGGGAAAGTATTTCAGACCTTGAAAATGCACGATATCCGCCGGCGAAGAAGGGAAGCCTCCGCCGCGAATCGATAACCGCGTACACAATGACCAGACTCTGCCTACCGATGCTGTTACACGTGCACTGAGCGATGGGAATTTCTTTATGAAAAAGATACCGCGTAATGCTTCGAGGAAAATGGCGGAAGCGAGGGAACGCGAGGGTACTTCCGTTTACCTCCCGATCTTTACCTACCGATTTTTCATCGAATTCCCTTGGAAAACGCGATTATCCTGACCGAACCGCGGCTCGATGTTTCCCTTCGACATTGGTATTTACGTATTTTTTATTGGTATCCGTGTTCGCGCGCTTACGATACCGAAACACGATTATTTTCAATTGCACGTAAGACGCGTGTCTCCGTTGCGCGAGTCGTCACGGTGGCATAACTTCAGCCGGTTCGTTCCATTGATTCTGTCGCCGCGAATAGAGACAAATGACCGTAGGAAAGACGCGTCGAAACATTAGCCAAGTGCAACACGTCAGCCGAGCTAATTTGTAATTATTCATTCGGAAGGCATTGTTTCACCGAGAACTTTTACGCCGTTGCAACGAAGCGTAAAATGGAACTTTGATACAACGCCTGTCCGAGGCCATTCAATCCTCTCTGGTTATTTGTAATCGCGTTCTTGATGTAAGTTCCGGTGTAACTCGCCCTGAAATGTTCTCCGCTCTTCTGGTTTAAATCCAGCCAATCGCCAGCGGCGACGAGAGAGCTGGAAAGAAACTGAAAAGGAGCGGGACAGCGGCGAGCTTGAAATTATGGTCCGCGCAGCAGCGGCGCGGTTTAATGCGCGAATTTAATCTCGCCGCGATAAAGAGTAAGGCATACGGACTACTTACTTGTCCCGAAATATACTCGCGGCTGGTCCCGCGTCAAATGCAAATTTCGAGCCAGCGGAGGGCTGAAATTTTCCAGCGAAATAAGGCATTCGAACGTGAAATTTGAAATCGCGAATTATGCAGCGGAGTCGTCGAGGAACGGCCGAGAAGCAGAGGCGTCGGCGTTGTTGCAACACTTTCCGGGGAGTATCGAAACGACGCTCGGTCGAAAAAGCGATCGGTCGAGCGTCGAGCGAACCAGTCGAGATTTTTCCGCCGCGAAACTTCCGGGAAGCAATAATTTCATAACTCTTGCGTGCGGGTTAATCCCGGTGAGAAAGTTGGCGGAAACGGGACCGCGACAGGGTCTAGAGAACCGAACGACAGCGAAAAAATTGCTAGCCGGTCCGCTAATTGGCCAATCCAGTAAATCTTTGGCGAATCTTGAAATTTCGTAAGAAGGGCCGTGGGGCGAGCTCTTTCCTCTTTTGGGAGGGGAAGGGGGAGGGAACGGGAGGTGGTGGTAAAGGACGCGGGAAAGAAGTTTGAGGCGAGCCCGTGGGAAAGTTGGGGACAAAAGTTGGATGACCGGGCGCGGTTCTACGAGCGAACGAAGTTGAGCAAAAATTAGTGTCGCGTAATTAACTCGGAGGAATAAATTCGCATTAAAACGGCGACCGGGGACGCAATGGGAGGAACGAACGGGCGAACACCGGGAGCGAAGCAAAAATCGCGGCCGTAAAAATTAACAGTTTTAAACGTCCCGCCGTGTAACAAATGAACCTTCAGGCGCACTCGTTTCTTCTCGAAAAATAGAGAGAAGTGCCTGTTCAACCGCTCGTTTCAGCCTTTCTTCCGCCCGTTTTTCACTCGTTCGCCGCCCGATTCGGCTTTGTTTTAATGCCCGGAATCATGCCCGAGCATTATCGCCGCTTATGCGACGCGTTACGTGGCACCGTTTCGGATTTTCCTGCGGATTTCGCGCGTACGGAAATCGCGGACATCGCGTGTACGATCGTGAATGTGGCTCGCGTTTCCCTGTAATTCTGTTAAACTCGTCAGAAAAAAATTGATTTCGTCCCTTGTCGCTCTCTCTCTCTCTCTTGCAGCCGCTCGATCTTCATGATCGTCTATTGTTCCATCGCTGGCTTCTGAGTCGCAGTAAACAGCAGCGCAATCAACCTTAGACTCTCGCGTAATATCATTCTGAGAAACTACGATATTCGATGGGATTTTCACAATGGCGGCAATTGACTAGTAGTTTCTCGGTAAGCAGATCGAGCAAGTTTCCACGATCGATAGAGGCACACACACACACGAACACACACATCTACGTCAATTAAAACTGTGAACACTTATCGTTATTAACGTTTCGTTCTTTACACACCCCTATACGCTGTTTCATTGAGTGATACGATCAACGTTTGTAGTCCCTGCTTATCATTAGTGCAACCACTTCTCATTCAAGAGTAACCACACGTCCTTGTAGTAACGTACTACTATGCGTATCATGTGACTGGTTCATTCATAGGTAAGTACATACATATGTACATTCTGTTTCCTCGTTCAGCCATTCACCCCCGCGCGCGTATCCCTATTCGCTAATTCAGTCGGTTCGACAAGCAAGCCTTGAATTGCATTTGTAGCATCAACGTCTACCACTGGATGCAAATGAATTAATTTATGGACATATCACTGCGAGTCATCGCCACGATACGTACAGCGTATCGCTTAATCGTTTGCACGAGAAATATTAGCGCCGTCCGATTAATTTTCCACTGAACACGAGACCTCGGATTCTTCCTTTAAGCACAATTATAAGTTTTCGTAGTTCGTTAATATCCTTATGATACGTTAATTCCAGAGAATTGTGTACTCTCACGATGTTATCATCATTTTATTATGCGACGCATTACTTTTTGTATCCCGAGTGGTTAGAATTAATGCCACGGGTAAAAAGGATACGCGGCGCGAGCGCGCGCCGCGAGGGGGATGAAAGGGATTACAGCGTAAGTTACGTAGGACTCGATTTACGGTCATAAAACCTGGACCGACCTTAATTATCTCGAAGAGCAAATGAACAAAGGCCGTCCTAAAATTAGTTAGCTGCGTAAAACCGAAATTTGTTACGTCCCCAAAAACGTAGCCATTTTGGACGTTTTCAAAAAAAAAAAAAAAATTTAATCCTCGAACGCTGATTCGTCTATTCGCTAACGTTTACCCTCGTTGCTCGTAAAGTCGTTCGCATGCGAACGTGGCTTCTTCGAGGGGGTGGATCGTTCGTTCGCCATTCCGCGTTAAAATGTTCCCGATGTCGTTGGCGTAAGTACGCGACGCAACGCCAATAGGAAAACGGATTCCAGGCCGAAGGTGGCGGTCGTGGTAATGGCATTACGTGCACAATCAACAGGACCGAGCTGTAAATTGAATAACGCTGCGCTGTCGACTGATATGTATCGCGTCTCAGGCCAAACCCAACATCTTCGCGTGTACAAGCTTCCTCTACCTCCCCGTTTTGCCTCTCGCTCCGATCCCCGCATTGTTCCGTTCCGCTCCTCCTCTTCGGCTGGCCCAGCACCTTGATCTTATTCCCTTTACACGAGGATCGTGCCACGGAATACCTACGTGTCGTCGACATTGATTCGTAACGATCGTGACTCGCGCCGCTTACTCTTCGCGACGTTGCTCGTTGAAAAATTTCACCTTTTATTTTCGCCAGTCGCAGAAAAAAAAGACAAAAAACAAGTAGAAGCAAGGAAAACTAATAACGTCGCTTAATTCAGTTGTTTAAGAAAATCTGTCAGACGGTCTCGCGGACACGGAGCACGTTTATTCACCGTTCCGTGAGCGATCATTTCCAGACGGGTTAACAAGAATCAGGCAAAGTTGCGTTTCATTTGATCCGTATCAAACTCGGCGGGAAGTAAATTTGAACGGAAGGCACGCGCGTAAAATTACTTTGTGCGACTAAACCGTTTCCATCTTCGTCCCTTTACGTACCTTGTCCCTCGCGCGCCGCTTTTCCTCGGTCCCCCTTTTTTCTCAGGCGGCAGTGTGTAACCCGTCCCCACGAGAATAATGAGAGAGAAACCCACGGCCAGACGGCGTCTCATTAAAGACGGCACATTCAGGTGTCAAGTTTGAAATTTTAATTAGTAAAAAACCAATCCAATTCCGTGTCGCGTCTAACTCACTCTACCGTTCCGCGTCACCCTCTCTCACTCTCTCTCTCTCTCTCTCTCTCTCTCTCTCTCTTTCTCTTTTTCTCTACTCTCGTTTCTACCAAGCCACGACGAGTGCTCACTCGCCCCTCGAAAGCATCGAACGTTTCAATTACCACCGGATCTGATCAGTTTTTCCTTCGAACTTATAACTTGATGTTTTTCGCGCTCGCGTGCCTATTCGACCCGAAACGTTACTGAAATATTTCCCACTGCCTTCCTATCTTCTCGTTAATGATCCCCGTAAAATCCATATTTAATAGAAAAAGAGGAAACTTCGTACTCCTTCGGCGTCTCTAAATATTTTCGCCCCGATATCATTTTCCGCGTTGCTCGCCGTTAACCTCGCGTCCGATGAAACGAATTTACGGGCCAACGACTTTTTAATATAACGTCGATGTGCGTAAATTGCGAGCATCGAGGTATTCGATGATATCCGCGCGGTACTCTTCAATCGATACAGCGTTCCGTCAGAGACGAAACGACTCCATCGTCAGGGTTCGAAACGTGCAATCTAGCCCCGCGATTAAAGTCGCACTTAAGGGTTCGCCATGCGGACGGTAATGGCGCGTACACGCTCGCCGTTGTGCGGGTTAATTAATGTTTGTGTTCCTCGCGTTTGTAGCTAATTATCTGACCGGTACTCGTCATTCCATCTTATTAACTCGATACGAACGACCAGCGTCTGAGCTTCGTTCAAATCCAACCAGTACCTTTTAATGACTCCCGTCGTCTTTACGAGCCGGCCGGTTTTACTCGCGCGAGGGCATCGTTCTGCGATTCTATAGCTCGGATAGAACCAATGAAACACTGTTCCATTAATAGTTATTGGATTCCCTCACCTCGGTTCGACATCAAAGTACTTATAATAGGAAAGTAATTATATTCGAGGAGTCGTTTGTTCGTTCAAACAACGCGTCATTCTCTGCCCTTCGAGCAGTGGCTGGCTTTTTGACAATTTCATTGGCCAAATGAAATCATTATTTCCGCGTTACGAGATGCTAATGTGCAAGAGATGCTTGTTTATTAATCGCTTGTACCGCTTCTGCAAATAGATTTTGTTTCGATCGCTAAAAGCGACAGAGAGAGAGAGAGAAAGAGAGAGAAATGTACCGGGCACGTTGACTCGGCGCTTCGAGCTATGATGGGGAAGGCAGAAACTCAATTCCGGATCGAAAACTGGATGAAAGAGTTACCTACATCTTTACTGACACATTCAGCTAACGACACAGCGTCGATGCGCTATGCTCCATTACTCATTCGATAAAATTGCCGGCATAGACCAACGAGAAAAGGACGGTAACACAGTCAGCGAACACGTTGTCCTCTATTGTCCGTCCCCATATTCTTTGACGGCGCCGCTCGTACGTTGTGGATTGCTTTCATTTCGCACAATACGCGACTGAACGTGTGGACACTTGCGCGAAACAGTCAATTTTGTTTTGTACACTGCCGTTGATGTTGCGTGAAAAATCCGTTCGCGTCAGAGCTCGATCCTATCTTTTTTTTTTTTTTACTTTTTAAATATCGCAGCACCGCGCGCCGCGTTCTTCTTCTGTTCCTCGCGTTCGTTCATCTCCGGAGAAGTTAATTAATTTCGTCACCCATTCGCGTAACGCGTCATTTCGCAGTTCCGCTCGGAAAGAGAATTAGCAGCAGATTACGCGGTTTACTAACTGAGAGCCGTACAAATTGTTCAAAGGGCCTTTTAAACTGCGCCAAGTGGTACGCGTGTATCCTCTTACAGCTTGACAAGGGTTTTACGCTGCTCCAGCTGTGGATTACGCACGACGATGTATAAAACGCACGTTAAGAGCTCGCATATTTACTCCCCACTTTCGAATTGATAATTAGCGTTCTGTTCCATTTCTCCGTCCAACGCGACGATACAGGCTCTCGTTACATTCCAGATCGAGACGCTCGCGTATCGTCGACCGTAATAACGAATCTCTCGTTCACGGTGAATTTTAAAATTTCCTCAACAAGCCGTGCGTTCTCAATCGCCGTAGGCGTGTCGTAAAACCGACGAAGGGTCGATCGAAGCCACGCGTGTAACGGTATTCCCAGTCGAAAGATCGACCTGGAGAAAATTCCCTGACATTGCCGAAAAGTTTGAAGACCCCACCTTTATCCAGGTATTATTCGACCCTCCTTCGGAAAATGGCACGCCAAGGACGTCGTACGTAAGGCAACATTCGTCGTTCGAACATCAGAGGCATCGAAGGCTTTGTGAACGAAGAGGGGTTATTAAAATGGCGCGTTCCGCTGGAATTAATATCAGTTCCTTGGATAGGTTTAATGGCAGCGCAGAAGTGCAGCTGCGATAATATCCGTACAATTAACGCAATCAATTCGCGAGCACTAGATAGGCGATGCAACTAATTTCATATTCCGCTCGAGAGCGAGAAGCGCCGGTGAGAGAGGAAACGGGGACGTTTAACTGCGAACGAGACGGCTCTGGTTCAATTTTTATTCCACGAAATTACATTGTCGCTCGATCTTATCCGGCTCTCTTCACGGGTTGCAGAGATTAAAACTTTGTACTCAAAGGGAAAACGAATTCTTATTAATACGGGAGTGAAAAAGTTCCTCTCGACTGCGATGATTTTTGCGAGAAAGAGCCTCTTAATATTCCTCGTTCTCGCCTGCAATCATTTTTGCCTCTCGCTACGATAACCTTGCGTAATCGATCGTAGTTGTCCATTCCGAGGCTCGACTCCGTTTCCATCTTCCCCAAATAAACTTATTCGTCTCCTTGTTATTCCGCGTCGATCCCCACGGCCCCTTGAGAAGTCGCATTCTTTCCGTTCGAACCATTGTTGCGCCCCTAACCTTTGAGATCTCGCAAGCGTCGTACATTAGCAGTATGACGAGAACAAGAAGACGCTCTCCTTGTATTCGCATAAACTACGGGCACGCCGTAATGGCAGTACCGCAAACGCTTTCATCAAGTCGACGGCCGCGGAGCGAAGACGCGGTCGGGTTTCCCAAAAGTTTCTAAACTCGCGGCCATCTTGGTCCCGCGCTGTCGCCACTTCGAAAAATTAAAAAGCTCCTTTGTTCGAGGGGACCCTGTGATGTCTTGATCAGACGCAGTGGCAGCCGAAATGGTCGGAGAGCACCGGACAAACGGGGCGAAAGGGAGGGAAGGGCAGGGGGGAAGCTGGGGGGGCAAAAATCTGACGGCGTTCCGCGCGTCCAGAAAGTCGCGCCGCCCTTTTAGTTGGTATTACGCGCGGACCGTTCGCCAGTGGATGTATCGTGACGCGCGACCGGAACACTCTCCCGCGACGAAGTTATAGTGCTGGAAATATCGCGCGAGAACCTGGAAGGGAAAGAATGGCTGGTAGGAACTGACGAAAGAGACAACGGGCGAGAAAGAGAGGCGGGCAAAGCGAACGAACTCGTTGGGCGAAAAGAGAAAAAGGGAGGGAGAGAGAGAGAGAGAGAGAGAGAGTGAGAGGAGGAGATTTTTTTTTCTTCCGGCTGTACGTAGACTTTAGCCCGGTTAGAATAGAGGAGCGAGCGCTAAACTGACAATAGCACTTTTTTAAAGGTGCGCTGCTACATTTAACAATGCTACAATCCACGGCTGCGCGTATTATGTATCGCTTTCTCTCCCGTTCGGTACTTTTCATTTTCTCGGCTGTCTTTCCCTTTTCTTAACCGTTCTTCTGCAGTCGCATACACTCAAACGCTCGTCCAACCCTCTCCCCGTGCACTCGCCACCGGCTTACAGCCCCGTTTTTCACCCGCGTCGCGTATCTATCCGACGATAGGAGGAACCGCGCGGCAGCTCTTCAGGCTCGCGGATTCAACCTATCCGCGAAACGGCTGTCGAAACAACGAGCAATGCATTTTTCTGATTAAAATTTAAGGGCTGGTTAGGTTCGACGCGACGAAAGACGAGCACGAGTGTACGCGGAACGAATCGACTTATCGCTGCGGCCATCTTTAGTCGCGCGGATACGAAACTGTCGCGTCTCTCGGCTGTGCGCATTATTTCTACCCTGAGCATTTTAAAAGCAACACGAACATTGCCACGCATGATTAAATAGGGGATGAAAATTCATCGCGCGAACGTTATTCAGATTTTTTCGGGACTCCGGAATAATGGCGGACATTTCGATTAAAATGCGACGCGGCAGAGCCTTCTCGATCCTCCGAGCGTAAAGCTCTATCGCATCTCGGCATCAGTAAACATTCTTTTCCCCTATTGCTTTTACGATCTCTTTTTTTGAGCATCCTTACCTACCGGGTTTCGTAAACACGGTGTTCTGTGTAAGGAAAAGTTTGGGAGGGGAAAAAGGAAAGAAGGAGCGGAAAAAAAGGAACGTGGAAGAGGCCTCGAAGCTTTGTGAATGCCACGAAAACGCGAATAGGGCGGGATAGAGGAGACGGATACAAGGACAGGAGATCAAAGCGAAGAGGTCAGAAGGAAGAGGAGCAAGACAGATGGGGAAGAATGGAAGGTTGGTTGGGCAAGCAGAGATTAAGGTGGCCACTCCTAAGTCTGACGCCGAAATCCTAACGGCGTGGCGAGACTTTCGCCGAGGTGGAAAGGAATGAAATACCTACCACCTTCCCACTTGTAGTGGTGCAGTATGCCTCTCGAATACTAGTCTGCTGCGCATTACTCGTCGACCTCTGCCCCTTGACTCCGCTCCTGTGTACCTTGCCGACTTTGCTTTCACCTTGTGTCACCTTCCCGTCGCAAAATTCCGCTCGCAACCGGTGCAACAGTGGCGTCCTTTCCGCAAATCAATCGCCCACGCTCGGAAAAGCGATGCGATTTCGCGCGCACCAGGCTTCATAGTTGATCTGCACGCGCGCGCAGAATGCGCATCGCTGAAGGGTTCGTTAGGAAAGTTTTACGTTTCGTAATCACCGAGACGTTAATGAAGAGGATAAGAGGCGCGGAGTATCCGTAACGTCTGAACGGGCGAAAAACTCCGGGGCGAATATTTGGCAGATTTTTGACACGTGGCTCGGCGCTTTACGATTCATAAAAGGGAAATAACTGGCGCGGAAGGTCGAAACAGGTTTCTGCAGTATTCATAGAGTCGAGCACGTATCACCGGCTCGATTTTCCACCTGTCTCGTCCCATTAAAACACTTCTCGCCCCAGTGCCGTGCAATAGAATTGGAGAGGGGAATAATAAATGCACGCTTCGTTGAAATTCGTTGTTTACCCCGTTCGCCTGGTACTCGATTAACGATGAATTTGAATGACGTCTGGCGGCAGAAGATCCCGATTTTTGGTGCCCGCCGCGATTTTCACGAATTACATTTCGTAATTGACGAGGGAGAAAGAGAGGGGAACCCGGGAGCGAGCAAATGAAGTATATGTAAATAATGAGGGTGAGAATGAATACGTTGGGGGTGCCTGTGGCTGCACTAATGGCGAGTGCAACGCCCGTTGAAGGGCTACCCGAAAATAATTCCGTCCTCTATACTGCTACCACCACCACCGCCGAGAGAGTGCCACCCCCGCGTCCCACCCTTCAGCCGCCCAATTGTCGTGAAACGCCTGCCTACTGCTTCGCGCTCCGGGCTTAAGCAAATGAAAACCGGCGCTTGTCCGTAGACAATGCGACCAGCCTTAAATCTTACCAAAAGCGAGAAAAACGGATCGATCTTCCCTCGACCGATTTCTTTCGTACCCGATACTCGTCCCTTCGAATTTTGCGAAACGACCTCGGATCGGTCAATCGCTATACATTGTATTATTCAAGCTTCGAACAGTACACGAAGCCTCCGTTTCTAGCGGAAAAGCAGCGGCAACAGCGTGGAAACAAGAAGGGACTCTGTAGTCACAGAGTGGCGTTCTCTGGCTTTTTTCTCCCCGGCTCCCACATTTGGGGATTCATCCGGAATGGACGTATCTAGAGCCACCGCGAAGACGGCTACGTTGAAGTGATATTTGCGGAGAGGAAAACTGGCGCGGGACTCGCGTCTCCCGAAAACGTTGAAGAAGAACAGGGAGACATCCCTGGCGAGTCGCGGCTGAGTGTTAGAGTGCGCGCAGCGCGTTCCAGGGATGAATGACAGCGCGGTGAATGGGCGAGCGTAGGATCGAGGTCTTCGTACATCTTTTTTTACGTAATAACATAGTGTTCTATGCGACACGACGTCTACTAATGACGCTGCATAAACCGCAAATCGTTTTGCCTTCCGTTGACGTGATTCGTCAGCGATTGAAAGCTCGTATTGAACCGTGGAAATTTGAGTAATTTCAACTGGATCGAATCGGCGGAAGTTGGACGGAAACACTATTTTGTGGAGCCTTCGCACGCAATCGTGGCAGCGCGTATAAATGCGGTGGAACTTTTTGAATCGAGTCTGTCGAGAACCGCGCATGACGATCGAGCGGGGCCGTGAAACGGGAGATGTAAAGACAGGAGAGCCTCGAAATGGAAGGAAGCGAGGGGCGAAGGGGTTGGACGAAGCGACGAGAAAGAAGGTGGGCAAAGTCGGTCTTGCAATACGCGGTTAAACTCCGCCAGTAAGGGAACGGTGGATGTCGAGCGGGAGCTTCTTGACTTTTCAATTTTCGTCCACTCTTCTGTCTCGTGCCAGTCTCTTCCTCGATTCCTCGTCGTTCAGACGGTCTAAACGGTCTCTGCGAATCGACGGAGTTTGCTTTGGATCGATTTTCTCAAACATTTTTTCACAGGATATAATGGACATTGTTGGCGAGCTTTCGAGGCTCGAGTCGCATCCGAGGTAGCTTCTGCTTCGATTCATATGTAGCGAAGGAGTAGATCGAGTAAATGTTTTATTGACTCGCGACAGTTGAATCTGGTTAGAGGCAATTCTCTCCCTTAACACGGTCAATTTGTGTCGCGTTATACGCGAGTCGTGTCAAGAGGAACTTTGAAACTTTGCTTAGAGGGCTCGAAATGGCAGTAGATACCACTAGTTTCCATTGAGCCGTTCGCCATCGCCAGTTTGCGTTATTGCGACATTATTGAGGCGTTTCAATTGCGCACTCAGAGACTGTTACGCCGAAGAGTATCGCAGAGTCGAATATATTTATGATAGATCGAAATAGGCAATTTAAATATCGAAGCTTCTAAATGCGCGAGAAGAAAAATCAACGCGAAAGAGATGCTAGAAATAGAATTGCGATTGGATGCAATTAAACCGCTAGGAATGCAACTGATTTCCATCCCATCGTTGGTTTTCGTTTACACTTTTCCAATTGCGTTCCCGGAGCGCTCTGTTTCCCCGTGAATGAATTACGTTCTATGAATTTCCGCGGTGAACGTGCTGTCTGCGACGTAAAATGCAATTAGAACATTTGGCGTCTGTCATCGAACTGCGGAAGATGTTGCTGCAACATCAAGTTGGTTAACTGCTGTGATTGACTGTTACTTCCGGTTCGTTGGAACGGAACAGTTCTAGAGTGGAAACTGCATTGTGTAAGATGGAGCTTCAGAGTGGTTCGTTAAGTAGCTCGTATAGGAATTCCCCTAGATTCGACGTAACATCAAACATTCGATTAATGTTCGTAACAAATTGTACTTTATTAACGGCTTACGGTAAACGTAGTTTTAATAGCGTTAGGTGCTCCATGTAAAAAGGAGAGACTCGTGACAGCACTGAAACTTTAGAAATTTCATATTTCTCCCTCCTTAAATTATCGATTGCGTGCAGCTTGGAAAGATCGTTGAAAAAGAAAAGGGAGAAAAAAAAATGCTTTTAAGCGTAGTAATCAATTCACGAACGATTTCTCGTTACCCCAGAAGAGGAAAGTATCGACGACGAAGTTATCGAAAAGGCCGTTGAAACATGACGTGGAACGCGAAGGAGAATCGGATCGGTCGTGCCGATCGGCGGATGCTTCAATCGGTCCTCGATTATCCGTTCGTGGATGAAATTTTAATTTACGAGACAGCAAAGTTCTAAAGAGTTACCGGGTGCCGCGGGAAATTCGCCCGCTTTATGTGCTCGCGCTTCGAATGTTTCAGTTTGACCGTTAAGCCTGCGAAGGAGAACGCGATGGGGACTGAATGGGGAAACAGAGAAAAACGGGAGGACGGGAGACGAGGTCGAACACAGAGGAGCCACCCCGGGGGGGGGGGATACGAGAGGCAATGAGTTCGTCGTATTAATCTGGTAGATTGGAATTCTAATTAATACTCGCAGATTATAGATAAAGAGGCAGAAGTGAAAGGGGTGAGAGGAGGAGGACGGAGGCGAGAGGACGAGAGATGAATATAGGAAGAAAGATGGTGGGTACAACTATGATTCGTTCCGTTTCATCCCCCTTATCTTTCACGCCTTTTCATCGTCTCCTTAATGGATTTTTCAATTTGTCAACTTTTTGCGACGATATAAATCGAACACGCGGTTCCGCGAGGGGCAACGGTTCTGACGGGCGGACTTCAGAAATATATATTGGGAACGGATCGTACCTGGTGCAGGAAAAAGCTCCACGCCCCCTTGTGTTTTGACGAATTCATTCCACCGGCGATTTATCGAACGTCCGTAAGCCAATATGTATCGCACGGCACCCGGTACACGCTCTGCATATCCCATTGTATGCATTATTGACACCTGCGTTTATCTGACAGTACGGTAACAATCATAAATACTGGAGCGGGTAGATCTTGATATTTTGATCTGTCGTTTTGATTGATTCAACGCGCGAGCGAAACGAGCGAAACGAGCGAAACGAGCGAAACGAGCGTGCTCGAAACTACTTATACAATGCGTTCCCATATGTATTTCTACCTGATATTGTTACTCCGAACGGTACCGCGCGGTTTCTGTTGTTAGCTTGACGCGTTACTGGATTTTTGTTCCGAATTGAAACTCGCCCCCGCCGTTTCGGGGAATTTTAATCGAATTTTAATCTAGGAGAGTCTAGTTTCAAATCTGGAACAGAGAAATTGCGTTTCAAATGGTAACGTTTAACGAACAATCTCATTTGTTTTATTCCCCCTTTCGCGGCAACAATCGGACCAATACGCGCCCGCGTCTGAATACAAAACGGAGCAGCAAGAGGGAAGACGTCACGACTGCCAGTTTACGAGTATTGTTTCAAGCACGTTTACATACGATTGCTTTAATACGCGCAAATAGCATTTAAATGCAGGAAGGCATATCTGCCAGTCTGCTACGTAGACGACGACGAGGTCGGACACGTGTACAGCGGCGTTCCGAGTGTAAATAAAAGGAGGCTCACGACAGACAAAGTATTCTTCCTCGTCTCTATCCCTGTGTTCTCCAGCCTCTGTTCCTCTCTTTCTTAAACTTATGACAAGGAAAGAGCATATAACCAGCCCTTCAATGGACGGCACCAAATCGAGAGCCAGCAGAAGTGGAATTGTGAAATATTAATGCGACTTCTCCTTTAGCGTTCTACGCTGATCCTCGCTTCTTCCTTCTCCTTTGCCTCCTTTTCTCCTTCGACTCTGACTTTTTCTACCCCCCGTCCCTCTTTCCACCGCGTTTCAACGTTTTCTTCATTTTGTTTGGCGCGCACAGCTACCTCGCTCGTCTCTTATTTCTTACCTACATACGGAACGACGAAACCTCGCTGATTCCTCGCGAACAAAAGATGCACGCCGTTCGAGAGCTGTGACTGACGAGATGAATTTGTGAAAGAGCCATCTCTTTTGGACATGGCTAGTCTCTGATCGGTGCTCGTAAAAAGCACATCAGCAGCGCTGATTCGCTGATATTTACAAACTATAAAGTGTAACTGCATTGAGCGCGCAGCACAATCGCTACCGTTGCATCGCACGATTATTTAAGTTACACGTGGTAATAATAATTGTCAGTATTTTGCGGACATTTTCTGACACGAAGCTATACGATAACACTTTGAAATCGTAAAGCGCGATCGTGTCGTAAAATAATACCACGATGTTAATGCTCGAAAGTCGTTTCGAGCATTAAAATCGTAGCGCAGCAACGACGAAATGTTTCTAGCAATTAGTGGATCACGTGGCCACGTCTGCAAGACATCCCCTTTGACGTTTCGTTTTTTTTCGAATGGCTGCTTCAGGAAGGTGAGAGGGGATACTTAGAGGGACTCGCTTCAAGGTATGCAGACCTCTTCAGAACGCATTACGGAGACGTCCTGGAACCGCTTGAGGAGCTACGCCGCCGTGAAACAAATGCTTCGCCGAGAATGCCCAACACTCAACTCACCACCAGTCATTCACAGCCCATTTACGTGCCCGGGAAATACTCGGTGAGTAAATCCGTCTCGTTCTATCTTCCATTCGCTTTCCACTTCTGTCCTTCTTATTTATCTTCGCGAGTCTCTTTTGTTTTCCTCTTTTGTTCCTTGACTCGGCGAGAACCGCCCCTGTCACGTACATTACGTAATCACGTATCGACTTTGCGTTAATTGCGGCTCGTCTTGAAACGTTCCGCGACACCGACCAATTATCAACGACACCGTAGCGAGCTCGAAGCAAATTTATATTTCGTCGAACGCGGCGATTTTCACGGATTTTATTATCGTCGCATCCTTGCCAGCTCTCCAATCGAATTCCTTAACCGTCGAGAGCAAGTTAATAAAACTTGAAAGAGTCAGCGAAGCAAGGATGAAAGCGGAGAACGAATTATTTCCCGACGCACAGTGGCATTAGGTATGTCGAAAAGTTCGCGTGGACTTCTTATCGCGAGCCTGGTATGAATGAACGCGAACGAGTACGAACAAAAAGGTAAACACGAGCGACGGCGAATGAAAATAAACGAGCCCAGTGAAACGCGAACGATTGGTACGCGCAGTCGAGATCTGAGTCGAGTCCCAGTTATCGTCGAACGCGACTGCGTAAGTGAAACGCGAAAACGACGTAAGACTGTTTTATTTAATAACTCGTATTATAATATATATATATATATACGCGAACGAAACGTATTAACGAGATGAGGTAAGCAGTAAATTTTCAATTAAATCGCGCGTCGCTCGCATTAATTTAACGCACATTAGTACTTACTACGTATTAGTTGTGCTGTGCAAATTTTAAATGCCCTGATATATTCTAAAGAGAAATAAATTTGCGAGTACCTCGTTGCATTTTCTGTCCACCTGCACGGCCAGTTAATGAACAGATTCCCAGATACACGGTAATGGAAATATTTATTGCGTTACTTTCCAAATTACGCGGTGCATGCAATATTCGCAATAAATATGATCGCTGAAATTATTCGCGTCCAAACTAGTTTCCGCGAAATAGCCTCAACTCTAAAATTAAAATATAAATTGTTCCATACTTTTCGTCTAGTATCAACGATAAGAGAAATAATATATATATATTGTAAATTGTAATTAGTAACGCGATCGACGTATCGTACTCTTCGCGTTCACCGCAATACAAAACCAGTTATACAGATGCACACGTTTCAAACATCCAAATATATCGGAAAGTCTAATAAATCTCTTTCAAAGTACTTGGATTGTGTTTCCTGTGAGGGGGATTTAGCAGTGGGTAGTCCACAAAGATTATACACTTTCTATCGTGGAATTGAAAGTCCTCTGAGGGCAACTTGGTGAACCGGCTTAAGGGGATTAACCGTGTAGATCCATTGATCCTGTTTTAAATCAGTTATTGTTTGGCGCACAGACTTTCCATGCGGTTAATGGAATTTTCTATCGATTGTCGATTAAGGTCACTCTTATCGAACGTCCGTCGAGCATCGATCCGCGGGGGTAATTAAGCGTTTCAATAATTGACCTTCCGTTCGATTAAGATTCAAGGCAGCTTTTCTTGGCTGAAATCGTATCTCGAAGTTGAACAGAACGGCATCCGATCTAATGAGCACGAATGCATAATAATTATCGAATAACGACGTCTGTATTTATAATCCATTAATCAATTTCGTACAACGATTAGTGAATTCGCGTGGAAGTATAAAATTCGTCGGTCTGTTCGATGGTGACGTACTAACAGAATGATCGCGTGTTGCCAAGCTGTCCGAATGTTTAGGGGCGTGATTTATGATATGGTCGAATCGTTATTTGGCGAAATTTGAATCGAGGCATTAGGGCTAGTTCGACGTGCCGCTGCACGCGCAAACCGCTGCACGTGCTCTTCTGCTACGATTTCGTATGCGGTGCAATCATCGAAAGTATATTCAGTCTGTGTTTAACCGCGTAAAACTGAACTTCACATTGAAATCTCTGCACTCGCGGATGTAAAAGTGGAAATTTTAAACATCAACGCGGACGTTGCTCGCCCCGGATAAATTTCCAAGTAATTCAGCGTCGAAATGATAGCCGAGTCGCGACTAGGCTGTTATTTAATCCTTTTTAATTGTTATCTAACGTCACGCGAGCAACTTCTTGTTTCCACGCGCAAACCGCTGCACGTGCTCTTCTGCTACGATTTCGTATGCGGTGCAATCATCGAAAGTATATTCAGTCTGTGTTTAACCGCGTAAAACTGAACTTCACATTGAAATCTCTGCACTCGCGGATGTAAAAGTGGAAATTTTAAACAACAACGCGGACGTTGCTCGCCCCGGATAAATTTCCAAGTAATTCAGCGTCGAAATGATAGCCGACTCGCGACTAGGTTGTTATTTAATCCTTTTTAATTGTTATCTAACGTCACGCGAGCAACTTCTTGTTTCCACGCGCAATAAATTTTAGTCTCGCGGAAGCAAAAGTTCTTTCGGCGAAGAAAGATAAAAAAGGCAAAACTAAAGAATGTCCTCCATGTTTGCGCAGCCCTCGAGCTGTCTCAGTGATAAGGAAGAGGACGAAATCTATGGCTTTGGATACGGAGTGTTCAGCAGGCAGATGCTTCAGCAACGGCAACAAAAACTTGCTCTGGCCGCGCAAAACACCACTGCAGTGACGGCTGGTGGACACCAACAGGCTTATCAAAGGTAAGAATAGCTCTACCTTCGCTACAGCTTTCATGTACCAACTGTCCCTATAACCAATTGCGATCGCTTATTAGCTTTAAACGTTATATCGGGATCAGAAGGCGAAGCGATAACTTTTTCCCACCTGAAATATTACGTTCAGTGGCGCGAAAAAGTAATACTCGTAAAAACCGTATCAAACAATCGCGGTGTATCGGTAATCATTTTTTATGGGTGGAAGGCGATCGAGAAATTTTCAAATCGCTTTTTTATTTCTCGCGGAAACGCGTAGAAGTAAAATGCGTATTCGCGAGTTCCTTTCGCAAAACACCGCGGAGTTTGTCGTTTCTAAATGCTCGTTGAAACAACCAGTAATTAGTAACGTTTAACTATTACAGCCTCTTTATTATACACAATTGCGCGTTATTAAGCGACTCGCTAAGATTCGAAATGCCGTCTGCGGGTGTGCGCGCGGTGTTGCGCCGGCTGTTTGATATTTAATTGGTAATTAACCAACAAATTGCCGCGCGCGCTCAGCGTCCGCGATAGTCGAGAATCGTGAATTTGGAAAGAGACAAGCTAGGTCGTTATTAAATTCCATTATCTTGCCGGTGGCATTATCTGTTTTGGTGCCCTCGCGAATAACCACGGTCCTGGCCACGCGAAGCAGTATTATTCTCTTCTTGCCGCCACGATAAGCATGTTTTTGCGACTACCCGGGCTTCATCTATCCCAGGAAGTTCCCCGACTTTGTTAAACCACGATAAGCTTGAACGACTTGTCCGTGGAAGTGTATGAATTTGTTCACTTCGCGAAAGAGGAGTTAATTATTACGTGGAAGCAAATTGGAAATTAATGGATCGCCTTTTGGGGTACTTCAATCGAAAAGTAGCAACAAAACGGTACAATACCGGGTACAGACGTTTTTATTAAGTATAATATATACCTACTTCGTTTCTAAATATAGTTTCACATTTATTTCGATTGGCAAATGAAGGCTCGAACATATACGAGCCTTTGCAGTCGACGTATCGTTCGAGCGGCGCGGTCCTCCAACTCGAAGCAAGTAGTAAAACTCAAACATTGACGAGACGTTCGAACGCATCGCGACGGTCGAGCGCCTCGAAACGATTGGTAGCTCGATACTCGAATTAGATTTTCACTGATTTCTGCTCGATGCTTGACACAATTAAGTCTTTGAATCGCTGCACGCGGATCTCCATAAACATCGAATTAATTCTGAACTACTCGATAACGAGGCATTGGCGAACAAGTCTAATGTTTGAACTAATCGACGATTCTTCAAATTCCACTCGCGATTATTACCCGCTTTTTTCGTTGCGTCGAGGCGCGTATATCTTCTTCCTTTCCATCAATTTCCTGTTTCACGGAGAGCCGAGGTATGCTCATTACGAAATTTGGTCGTGGATTGTAATAATGCTTAAGCACAGGAATGTTCGTGATTACCAACAGAGCATGTTGTTGCGAGGGGTAGCTGGCTGATTATTGCAATCGATAATTCCAAACGAATCTCCCTGAGAAGATGCTCCCAGAATTCTCTAGTTCACTGAAATATCCAAGGTGTACGTATTCCGGGTTGTAATGATCCGCCGCGCGCCAATAGAAACGCACGGCGGCGAAGATTCAACGCGAAATACCGTGCCGTGCTCGAGGGAGATGAAGCTTCGCCGCTCGTTAGGATTTCTGCGAATCTAATCCGTTATTTGTCAAACAAAGGCGAAACGGTAACTTCGCTGTCCCATAATAATAATAATTTACTTCCCAAGTAGTTCATTTTCCGAAAGCTTCTCCGTTTTTCTCGACGCGACTTCCGCCCGCGCGCTCTAATAATCCATGCGAATTGCAACCGGCGATCATTCAGCGATTCATGGGCTTAGTCGAATTACACTCGCTAATACCGATGGACTTTGGTGTCAGAAGCATTGTTCGTTTGAACGTAAGCGGGTTCCAAGGGCAACTCGGACAAGGGGTCACTCGAGGTAATCGCCACTCTTCGCAATGTTGAATGCAGACTGAGCGAGAGGGGGAGAGAGAGAGAGAGAGCGTGTGTGCGCGCGTGTATCAAGGCAGGAACTCTGCAGAGGAAGCATGGAGTGGCACGAATGGAGTCGGAGGGGTCCAGCCGGAATCGCAGCGCGGTTTATCTGTCGAGATGTTAGCTTTTCGTCAAAGGCTCCGATTAGTATGCGGTTAGTATTACAGAACGTTGTATCGGGATACATCGATGCCAGCCCGCTATCTATTACCGATTCTCTGGCATGCGAACCGTCGGCCGCCCGATACCGCTCTCCATCTTCCCTTTCCTTTCGCGCGCGCCCGTGCCCTCAACGGGACTTCCTGCGCCGCTCCGCCGTCTGCACACCGGTTCCTCGGAACGATCGATAGAACGGGGACCGTTCGTTCCCTCGATCGCCCCAATAAGACGATTAGCCCTGCTGAACATGATCCTTGGCGTTAGCCGGAAATCGTTCGACGCGCATTCCACCGTGATCCACCGTTCGAGACCACCGAGACCCCTTTACTCCCTACGAGTATACTCGGAATACTTGGACCGAATACCGTGGCTTAACGGAATAAGACGGGGCTAGGTTGGCCACGATCAACGCTGTCGTTCGCTGTTTCCGTCGCGCGTCAATAGTCGCGTCGTCGCTGCCAGCAAATATTTTCTACACACCATATAGTGCACACAGTCGTTGACACGAAACGTTCTCCGCGATGAACGTTTCGACGTGAATTTCGTTCGAGCGTCTCTCTGTTTCTATCGTTAAATAGTCGGGGGTTTAAAACGGAGCGAGACAGCAGAAAAGATACGGGCGAATGTCCCCGCGATAATTAAATTTCCATATTTTAATTGTAATTTTCTTTTGTTCCAGCTGTCTGAGCCCGAGATCCGCGTTGTTTTACGAGTTCCCGCCTAACGGTAAGTCGCCTGGTTGCATGGAGTTCGTAGGTCCATTTGTCAGTGTTTAAGATTTAAAATGGGGGGCCCGGAGAAAGCTCGAGTTCTGTAATTCCGCCCAGCGCCTTTCATTCGCGGGGCAAAACTGGGACACGTTCGTTGCTTTAACTGCGGGGACAACCGCTCGGATAAAAACACCGTGTTATTAACGGGGCGTTCGTATTCATATTGCATAAATTTAACACGATTCCGCGGCCAAGGGAAGTTCCAGTCTCAATTATCACTGGTAACGAGAAGTTTCAGAACGCACGAGAAGGATAAGAGAAACTCTGTTGGTCGTTGAAATTCTTGCGCGAACTCTATTTAATAATAACAAACTCTTCAGAAGTTCCTCTTATCTACTCTGATAATGCGTTCGAAGAAATTTAGCGCGCGTTTCTGTCCGATGAGCTCGTTACCGCGGTACAGATACGTCCACGAACAATCGTATCTCGAATGTGGAACACTTTTTCCGTATCGCGTGGAACGGCGTTCCCCGAATCGTGTTCCGCGGAACGCTGGCGTTCCACGTACGATTACTAAGTGTCCCGCAAAAAATTATGAAATCCAGGTTAAAGTAGAACAAAACATCAGCCGCTTTCATGCGTTTCGCGCGATTTAAAACACCCCTCGAAAGGAATTACAACTAAAAACCGCAATCTAGTCTGGTGTTCCTTAAAAATTTTACAACTCCAGAAGTGTCCCGCGATGAGAAAAGTTTGGAAAACGCTGGCGTGGAAGTTGACGGAATAAGAAAGCGAACGAGAATCAGCCGCCTTCGCGCGGATTCCAGCCTCGTACGCGGGAACGGTGTGCGCGCAGAGATAATGTAGATGGCCCCGGTTGAGTTTTCAATTGAAATCGCGACGTTCTTTGGGAGAACAGCATAATTTGTATCATATTATCAACGCGGCGGGTATTGTGAGGCTCGACTAGAAAGGGCTGGATATTTGGCCGACTGTGAATGCAGTCCGGTTATTTAATGCGTCGGCTAAGATCGTGCACGCCGCTTGTATTCGCTAAAGCGGTGCAGAGGCTTATTCTAAGAAGGGGGCATTGCTCGTCCGTGCACGTCACGTCCAATGAAATATATCTAACTGGCGCAACAATGGGTTAAGGCGGCCGCGTTGGTGCACGGACGTCTTCCACGGTGCTACCGTCCGCGGTGTTCGCATCGTTACACGGAGTTCACCGCGCAGCCTTTGAGTTCCTCCGCTGCTGGATCGCTCGATTTTATGCGTACAGCTGCCCGCTTCACGCACACTTCCGCGTCTTTGCCCCAGACAACAATGCTGTCCTGCATTTTATTTAGACGCGGATCACGCCGGTTGCGGTTCCCGCGGGTGCGCGTTTATAATTTTGCCTTCGAATTACGCATCAAAAGATGAACGAGAAATGATTCGAGTTGCTACGTTTACGGACGTCGTGTCCTCGCGAATTTTCGCGGACGTTCGTTCCCGTTTGCGTTAACGTAATTCGTCCGTTTCGTTGGATTCTCGAGCAAAGTCCAACGGAGAGGCTAACGTTCGAGGAAATGGTCGAGGAGGAGGGAGAAAGAGGAGCCCCGTGTTATCGCTTTAGCTGTAATTTTATAAAAACACTCGAATCCCCGAACCCGATTTCCACAAGTGCAACGCGAGGCAGCGGAGATGCTACGGGACGTAGTAATATCGAAGGTAGACGTCTAGCAGGGGAAATAAAATCAAGAAGAAAAGCCGAAACGGCCGCGTCGTATCATTGGAATTTTTCAAGATATCGAAAAACACTTTAGATCTCATATTGGAGAGGCAGTTGGCGCGCGGGCCAAGGAGGTTAACTTTGATATTTCATTTCGACCGACTTTATTCCCCATCTTCACCCCCTTCGATCCCTCGATTCCCATCGCTATGAATACATAATTAAGAACAAGGTCCTCCGCTTTCTAAACTCGTTCGCAGACACACGCACGCCTGCACACAGCTGCGACCGTACATTTTTCTCCGCGGCCTCGTTCTCCTCAGCATTGAAATTGCATTGATTAAAACTAGTTCGCGTCCTTTCGCGCGTCCACGCCTACCCTCGATCGCCTACCGCGTACCACGTTTCGACTCTTTATCCGACCGCCGCGTTTCATCGAAAACCGACGGTCTGTGCTCTGCTGTCAACGATGACGACCAAAGGCTTAGCTGACCTGGAACTCACTCGCGAGGCTTGCGAAGTACGCAAACACGTTCGTCCAACTTGCTCGCCAGCCGATGCGCGTTAACTGAAACAGAACAAGCTGTTTGTTCTAACTGAAATCCAAGAGGTGACCAACAACAGCGATACTGTTACGAACTGCAGTGCCACTTTGGAGCCACTCGTGAATAATGAAAGGGCGAACGGAAGAATCTTACCGACGGACGCTATCGATTTAATGGGAAGTCGAAGGAAGAGTTTGGACAAACGCGAACATTACGCAAAATTCGCAGTTTCATCGTCACGTATGAACTTCCGTCTCTGTCAAGATGGAAGATAGATGATAAGAAAAAATTCTGTCCGTAAACTCGTCGAGTATCTTAGCGATCGTGTACAGAGTATACAACGAAACACTCGACGAAAGTCGATGGAACGGTATTGCGATTGTAATTTCTTTGCTCACAGCCATCTCTCTCGTACTCTCTCCGAAAGTTATATTGGTTATAAGCTTCGTCGTTTCTACAGAACGATCTATTGAAAACCGCTCGACTGGTTACACTTATATTTCTTTTCATTGCTAAAGTTTTCCCCGCGATTACTTTCTCGTTCCGCTGCCTCGTGCTCCGTGGCGAAAATGTCATCGACCTTCGATCGGACGATACCAACGAAGCCTCCGACTGTATTTACCCGCGGTAATATATATCTAATTCTTTTCTCATCTAAAAATGATCCAGCTATTTTTCCACGGATAATGAATTTTCGACGCGGAACGCAGAAACTAGCACGCACAGTTACGCTTCCATGTAAAACAGTCCTGTTACCATTCCCGTCCATTCTCGCGCACATTTCCGTTCTGAGATTTCCGCGCAATAAAATACGACACGACGCGTATCGTGTATTTTTGCGTCTGGTCTTGTTCCAGTCCGCGCAGTTCGCGTTCAATGAAATTTTCCGCTCGCCCGTTGGCGGACATTTTGTATAACCGCGCGAAAAAAGTTGGGAATATTTTTCGATTCGAACAGGAGGAATTGGACGCGCGCGTTCCTCGATGACAAGTCGAGCCGACGTTACATGAGTTATTCAATGGCGGAGCTTTCGGCCGATTAACAGCCGGAGCCGTTGGGATTCCGGGCCAACTGAAACGCGCGTGAGCATTTCAGACGGAATTACTAAATGGCCGTCTCAAAATTTCCGCCCGTAACGCGATTATTATATATCAAGCAGCGCGGCGTAACACTGCAAACTAAATTATGCTAAACATCCGTTGGACGGCGGTAGTTCGCGTACGAATGTAAATTACGGGCTGGTAAAACGCGCGGGAGTGTATTAAGAGAAAACCGTCGTGGGATTTTATACGGGATCGTGGCGGAATTATTTATCGGTATTTTAATCATAAATGCGTAGCCGTGAAATTTGATAGCGCGCGGGTCCGCGCGAGGCGAGCAAAGAATTAAGCTTCTAATATCGAGGAGGGAAACGCATAATACTTAATGCGGCGGGGACGATAAAGCGGCGCGAGCTTAACTTTCTTAGTGGTACATCAATCGAAGATGGAGGTAATAAAAAGATACGAGTGGATGCTTTTAACATCATTCTTTGCCACTTTACAGCTCGTGTCGCCCGCCTCGCACGTAAGAATCATAAAACAAAACACCGCAAATGAGAAAACTTGGAACTTTCCGATGTCCACTAAATTTTACTTTGCAAGCGATACAGTCCCCCCCAGCGCGAGTCCCGCGAGATTCGTGATAAGTTCTCTCGCCGTTGAAATTCAAACGGCTCTAACGCTGTGCTTGTTAATTCGCTGTAAAATAACCAACCAATCTACGAGCATCGACCGTAAGTATCCCTCGCAATCTTGGTCGCGCGGAGCAACGAGGGAGCGGCAACGCTTGCTTCCTAAAAAATGATTTTAATTTGCGATTCTTCGCGGATTCGTGGGATCAAGGAACTTCTCGCTCCCCGGAGAGTTCTGGAAGATTGAAAGGGACTCGTAGTTATCATAAATTCGCGACCAGTGTCCGCGCATCGAGCGACCCTCTATCTCTGTCACATGATAATCTTTCTATTTCGCGTTTCCCCGCCTCCGTTTCACCTCCGTTTACCACTTAACCGTCGCGACAATACAGGTATGCAAATCCAGCCGACTTAATTACGACTGTTTTGCATGCGTGAAACATCCGGGTGACAATCGTCGTATCGCGATTGCGCGTAGTATCGTTTGCATTCAAGAGGACGTATCAGCATTCCACATAATTTTTCATCCGCTCGCGTGACTCCACCTGGAGTAGAAAAAGTAGAAAACGACGGGTTAGGGGGGTAGAGATAAGTTCGCTCGAGTGTTTACGTAATTACGTGGCTGGAGGACTATTTAACGAGCGGGAAGAATCTGCTTGGATCGCGCGATATTTGCGCGCGTATCATTGGTTTCAATTAATCCTGGACAAATAAAGCCGCGCGCGACGTCGAAGCATTTTTCCATTAGCCTCCCTCTCGCCTTCTCTTCGATCGCCACGGGATCTAAATAAATGAAACACCGTCGAATAACGCGCGTATCGCCGCTCGACGAGCCGTAATCGCGCGATCGCGTCGGCCCGTTTATCGCATCGAAAGTAACGGCGAATTGCCCGGGCCATCTAATCTTTAACGTGCTCGGCAAAGCAAACGTATAATCTCCAGGGTCTGAAACGTTCATCCGCCAGTAATCACGTAACAGCTTTTGCGACGAGTCGTGTGAGAGCTCAAAGTGGCTATCAAATAGAAAGAAACGTAAAAGAGCAGGAAAGAGATATAACCGGCAGTGGAACAAAACCGAGACAGCATTAAAGAAGGGCGTGGAGGGAGGGGGGTGGGGGGTTAGTGGGGAGAGAACTAGACGCTTTTCACTTCGTGCGAACTCGTGACGTTACACTTCCGTGTAGCTCACAAGTGCTTCTTCCCCCTGAGCAGACTTCGCCCCCTTTTGTGCCTGAACGGGGAATGAAAAAACGACGTTCATGGGTATGCACGTGCGTACAATGGGTCAAAAAAGAAGAAAAAAAAAAAAGAAGAAGAAAGTTTCTCCACGCGTTGCCCGGCCGCTGCATCGCCGCTTTTAACCGGGAGCAATCAATTAAGCGATTAATTAATTACAGACGGCCGCTAATTGAAAGGCGAGAGTAACACGGAACGATTTCAAATTTATTTCTGGTCGTTTAATCGTCATTTGTCGCGGTATCCGTTGATCAAGACTTGGAGGCGCGTTGGAACGATCATTTCGCGAGCGGTTGTTTTACGTGCGCGCGCACAATCGGAGGAAGGGCGGAAAGATTTACGGGAGATTTATTTTCACTTGCCCTACGTGTCAATCTAAGGCAACAGTGTCACTAAAACTATTTTCCTGCACGCGTTGGAACTCATCCAGCTTTCACACCCTTTCCTCCGCCACTCTCGCCCTTCCCGTCTCAATTTCTACAGTACTTGCATCCCGAGAGTCACGTGCCGCGACTTTCACGTTGCAAACCTCTCGCACACTCGGAATCCGAACTATGCTGTTGATAGTTACACACGGAACAAACGGAGAATAAATTACCGTCTCGATAACCGCGTAACGCGAATTTACGTTCTTTTGGCTGAGCACGCGGGCACCAATTCTCGAGATATTCGAGCCAAGACGTATTTAATGCACCCCTTTTTACCCGCCTTTTTTTATGTTTCCGTTCCACGTACGTAGCATAAAATATTCATCGGGCGAGGAATTCATTATACGTTCGCGCTGATTCAATTAATATTCTTGTTCATCGAGTCGAAGTTTAAATCGGCCCCCATGAAATCTATCGATGGTTATCGTACATTTCTACTGATTATCGCGTTATAATTAATAGCGCAATTTCCACTCGTAGTACCGGCGCGACACCGGGAACGTGAAAAATGGACGATTCGATAATATCTGACGCACTCGCGTCATTTATCTCCCCGTTCATTTATTCGATGTCGTTAAAGGTGGACGACTTTCAGCCAGCGTTAATCTGATTACGCCGCGAGGGCTTGATGAAGTTTTCGAGGAAAGTGCATTATAAACTGTTCGTCCAACGGCGCATCTTTTCATTCCCGGAGACAACTTTCAAATTCTCTTCCACTGAGATAACGGTACAGGTTGGTTACTGGCGCCGCGACGCGCGACTGACGTTCCTTCCTCGTCTTCTCTTCTTGGCGATCGCGGAATTAGATGGCTCGTCGCTCGATCTGTTGATATTTTCAGAAGACACGACTGTTTAATAATCGCGCTGATAAAACGATAACAAGAGAAACGTGAGCGGGAAGGGAGGGAGGAATGTTGATAGAAATGAAGCTCGCGGAATGACTCACTGGTATGCGATACTTCGTCCCGCAAGAACAGGACAGAATTTGCTAGATTTGCATAAGCGGAACATGAACAATCTCGAAACGTGAGCGCTGATAATGCAGACTTTGCAGAGGAGGAGAACAAACCTGTTATGAAAATCCTCGAGCGACGAAAGTGGGGTTATAAGTATGAATAAATAAGCGATATTAAGATTCACTTTCTTTTTTCTTCCCTTCCAGCTAGCTATCATCGCAACGCTTCTCTCTCCCCCCCGTTCGTACGCCATGACGGAGTTCTGCATCGCGGCCGGTGTAATGCCATTCCTCTTCTCCTTTCTCTTCTTCCTCCTCGACGATTTACTTTGCTCCGTGGTGCACCTCTATCGGTACCCGAGGCTATTCTCTCTCTCTCTGCTTCTTCTTCGATGGACGTTACCCAACCCGTGACCACGAAAGTATTCAATTTTTCTACAATCAACGCCTGACAGCTCGTCAACGCGAGATTTTCTAGCTGCTAGTCACTTCGAGGTAACTTCGAAGCGGCGATAGAACGTTTCGATCGAACGCAAAAAAGAGAAAAAGAAAAAAAATAAAAGGGACGTGGATCGGAAGCAGAGGTGGAGAAAGTCGAAAATTTAGGGGGATAGGGGAATCACGGGATCGGGTTTAATAACCCGTTTTCGTCAGCTCGAGGTATTCTTCCCGCGTTGAGGTACAACGCGGCAAATCGAGAACACAGCGGTGAAAACGGCACACGAAACTCCGCTCGTAATTTACCAAGAAACGTGCCGGGGGTGGCGAATCGAGAGCAAATATCATTGCCAGCTTCTTTTTCCCCGGTGGTCCAGTTATAATCAAGGGTATATCCCCGCGAGAAACCAATTGAATTTTGCTCGCCACCGCTCCCGCTACTTTCCAGCCTTTGTCTCCCGATAGAACTAATTGGAGTTTCAGTTACACGTCCGGTCGCCATCTAAACTCTTGACCGATCGAATCGCCGCGAACGATGCGTTCCTCGTAATCAGCGAATTATTCGCTGGGACGTACGACCTGGCAATTATCCGGCGTTTTAAACATTTCGTCGATGGAAGGACGATCGTTCGACTTCGTTCGGTGAAATTTTTCTCGCCACCCTCGTCCCCTGGTATCGTTTTCGTTCGTTGGCGACGCAGCGTTACAATTCATGGTCGTTACGCACGCAAAATAATAGTAAGGCGCGGCACGCATGAATTATAGGAAATTTCTTCCGCCATTACTCAAGGGAACGCGTTCCGCGGGTCTAGTAGGAATCTCCGGGAATTGGATAATTTTTCACTCACAGCCGGCGAGATATTTTAAAATGCGGGAACGCACGAACTTGGGCGAGAGTCGGAGACGCGACACGGTGAGAGGTCGAATAGACATAAATAAGGGTGGTGTATGTGTACGAGGTTGGAAGTCAGGGACGAGGGATGTCGCGAATGCAGCCGGCTGTAACGCAACCAACCCCGCCGCCGTATTTGTCTTCTTATGCAGTTATTCTACACCGACTTGGCTCGTTCCGTTTCTCGATCTTGTTATTGCCAGCGCTCCTGCGATATCTATTACCGCGAAAAGAGTTCGCTCGGGGTTTCCACGGAAACTCGCGTTCCGAGACTCGATAAAAATGAAAACAATCCTAATTGTCCTCCCAGCGAGGAAGAAGTGGAATTTGAATATTTGTCAAATGCGCGGACGGTAAGTGCACGCGTTTCGAAACCACCCTCTGCGCGAGGGAAAATATAGAACAAATATTTGCATCCATTTTCACCGCCGTTTTTCACCTGTTGAACCTGTCGTAGCGAAATAAATTGTTTGACGCATTAGCGAACATTTTAAATTATTATCGGTTATTCTTGTCCACGTCATTTATTTCTGGTTTTTCATTAACGGTAAAGAGCAAAACCAAACACAGCACGCGCGCGATGCGTTCGCGTTAATTTGCGCGTTCACACTTTGGCAAATTTTTTCATCTCGCAACGCACGTTAGCTCGACGATGAAGGCGCGTGTATTCGAGTTCACGGAGGAGCGCCAGTTATTTAAGCCTGCACGCGTACAGTTGCAGTTTTCTCCATTCGTTCTACGCCTGCGGTATTATTCGCGGATTCTGGCTTCCGCCACGGCGTGGCAGCTCCAAAATTGCTTCTTCTGGTACACGGCCGCGTTAAACGAACGCCATCGTGGCCCTCCGCTTAAGAGTTCATTCATTAATCTTTCGAATTTCAACGAATTCCTTTGACGAGTTTGAAACGCTTCGCGTACATGCTTGGAAGATGAAAAAATGTAAAAAATTTCAATGTCTTTTCTGGGGTTTTTTTTTCTTAACTTCCAGACCAGAAGCTTCGCTTAAGTCAAATAACGTTTAGAAAGCATTCGTCTGTTTCGCTATCCGCTCCCCTTCAGCACCGCGTGTACACGTTGAACGCGCGCAAGTATTCTCACCTATTCATTTACTAGGTTTTTGCAGCATCGATGAAAAGAAAGGTATAATGCGAGTCTTCCAAAGGGTACGCTAACCATAAACGTTCTAGGTGCAAAAAAATCCCGTCAGACCGTAAGGCATCATTCATTGGTCGTTCCTTTATTTTACTCCACTTTCTCGTCTCTCGCCCGCTTTGTACCAGTTCTTGCGTCTTTCATCTTTGATGCTTCGCGAAAGTTCGCCCTTCCTCTGCGCGATTGCTCTTTAATTCCTCGCCCAGTTTCCACCGTTTCGACTCCGTCGATAAGGAAGTGCAACTGCGGCGCCTGATGAAAAATAGTGTTCCCGTAAATTGCCGCTGTTAACCTTGCCGCGATCTTCCCAAGTTTCGCGACCCAATTCTGCCCCCAAATTTCAACGCTCGGTACGCTCGACAACCGCGCGAGTCCGTTGCGGATCGTTAGAGCGAAAACGTTACAGAAAAATTCGGAACGCGACAAAAGCGTGTTGGCTGAAAGGAAAACTGGATCGACTTTGCATTTTTATCTTGACCCGCCGCTAAGCAAGCAAGTCTTTACCTCTTACGCGAGTCGAAGATTCGACTGGCGCACCAGAAACGTTTGCTCGAACCCCCTCAAGAGTTTCGTTAGCGTACCTCCGCCCCTTAACCTCTCCTCTATTTTTATATTTTACTTTCCTCTTTGACGTACCGATCCTTTCCACCCGGTTTTCCTGCTTCTTATACCGGCTGGTCCACCGCGTCGGAGAAAATGGTATTGGACCTTTCGTCTCCGATGGGCAGGTTTATTTTTATTCCATACGATTCATTCGATCGAACATGACTTGTGGTTACAGGCCTGGCGATATATTTTCGATATTACGAGTCGACATTTCCACCGTGGCTCCCGCGAGTCTCTTGTATTCTTTACATGTATCGTCGTCCCGTCCGCCTGTTCGCTATCCACTTTGGTAAAATACGAACGATCCTCCGCGGAATAATAACGAATTCCGGTGAATTCGCAGCCCAGGGTGCGTATCAAAGATAGCCAGGAACGATCGAATCGTTCCTGTTATACCTTTTATTCCAAACACCTCAGACAAAACTAGCCTGATCGTTCGTTAAAAAATCCAATTCACTGGAACCGAGTTCGTCGATCATCCGTAATAAAAACTAAGTTCACTAGCTTTCGCAGACGCTGCGTCGATGCACTTTCTTTTTCACTTTTAACTCGGATTTTCACGTACAAACATTATTTGACCAGTCACGAGTTGACTCGTGCTCGCACTTGCATTATTTCAATTCATGAAACCCAAAAAGCTTCGTTTATCGATTTAGTCGTGTCTGCTTTATTATAAAATGATACTTTTCTTTTTGTTCAAGTTTTTATCAGAATTCTAATGCTTCGAATAGACCGCTTCCACATTCTATCGCGAAATAATGGATGCACTTACGACGAAATTGCAACCTGTGATTCTAGAAGGCTGAGCGTTCCTCCAGAAGATCCTCGCGAGGCGAAAACGAAGTCGTTGCCGCGGAGCGACTGTCTTCGTCGAGCAGAAACATCCGCACCGTCGAATATCACGGATATTCGAGCATCATTTCCGAATTCGCGTCACCCACGCTCGACACGTACGCACGTCGCGGCCCAGCTTTGCAGCCGTCGCTCGAATTTATCTGCGCCCGTGCATATAGCGCGTAACAATAAAGCTGGATTTAACGATCTGCGGTGCGCATTCGGTGGGACCCAATTTCTGCCAATGATTGCGCTGAACGTTAAAACTTTCCAACGATTTCATGGAAAACGCACGGCCGGGTACACAATATCCACTTTGAAATAATAGATCCACGACAACGTTTAAATCGTCGACGCGAGTAGCTGTCGCGCGGAATACGCGTGTCCCATCATTTAAAATCGAGTCCCCTCCCAGCTGCTTATTAGTTCTATTTGTCAACTAGCCCAGCCAGATCAATGCGCCGTTCTTTCGTTGGCTTCTTTCTATTGGCTTCATTTTCTCTTCCCTTCGTTGGACTCGACGACGATCCGTCGTCGCTTCTTGCGCGCGTCCGTCGGAAGATCTCGTTATTTTATCGTACGTTTAACCTCAGCCGGGACGGTATTCCATTCGGTACAATAACAGTTCCGCTCGAATTTTCCCGGTGTTTCATAACGAAGAGCGACGTACTTTGAGCATTATCAGGGAAAAAGGTGGCTAAATAATAGGATGAGGAGAGCGGCGCGGCGGACGTAGCTGTGTTATTTTATGATATCGCGGGGAATGTAGAATCCTACTTAGCGAAGGTGAAAACAAGAGCGGGGACTGTTATTGCACACGCAGCAGCGTAAGTACGTTCATTCGGACGCGACGTGAAGCGAATTTACGAATACGATCCTTGATTCTGCTGCAGCGTGCATCTCGGTTGCGTAGTTTCGAGGTATCTTTAAGCGTTCGGTAGCGTTACGTGTCCCTCTCGTCCGTGTAGGGACAGGTATCAACATTATCGCCACGGTGTTTAGCCAGATGAAATTAGTCCGCCTAGCGGAATCGGGAATTTCAGATGATCAGACGATCGGGGTGCGCAACAGCCCTGACCCGGACATCCCTTAATTGTACAGTAACTGCTACATGACAACCAATTACTACTAACGTATTTGACCATTTGATCGAAACGGATAGTTATGTCGATTAGGTAATCAAATGAAATAGTAGTCGGTTACGGCGCTGCCGGAGACAAGAGGGGGGCCCAACCGAGCCGCGGACGAGCGTGTTCTACGAGTCCCCCGGCTTGGCGATGAGCATCGAGTTGGAAGCATGATAATTCGTTTCAGCTAACATTCACCGCGCAAAGGTGGCTAATTAGATGGCGCTGTTGTCGGTGCTAATAAACGGATGCGTCGACGCTAATACAATATACTGTCGCGAGGCAGGGCGAGAGGGCTGGATGGGGTAGCCAGGGTAACTAACAGCACGGCTGGATTATCCATTAATGGATAGCGATGTCGCGGCTAACTCCGATTCATTCGATTATTTGCGAGATTCGAAACGGTAGTCGCGGCGTCGTCCTCGAACCAGGGGATTCCGAAAGGAAGCGGGGCGCCACGATTTTCGAGTCCACTCGCGAAACACGTGCGACGCGACGCGAATCCGTGTCAGTTGTTGGGGATCGAGTAAATAGGCTTGAAATATGCTCGTGGAATAATTTCTGAACGGATATCAGAAACCCCTTCGTCGGCCAGTTGGAGGACGATTGATTAATAGTTCCACGCCTGTCGCCGATCGGATATCTATAAGACAAAGGAGGACTAACGAGAAATCAATAGTCATAATCGGTCGGTGAACGGAGACGAAATTCTGAGTTCGTTTCAGAATAAAGTGTGAATTTCAACGTTTCTTCGGCTACTTCCGTTCAGCAATTTCCATGCTAGATCGGACCCCGCTACAGTCTTCGAGGCTCCGTTCTTTTCGTCCCTTGATCGCGAAATCAGTTCTCAACGGTGGCAAGAGGCGGGCATTTTATGGTTCTATGATAATACTTGGCGAGCTAAGCTTCGACGCTTAAAAGCTTACGTGTACTTTTCGCTTCGTTCTCGCTTCGGTATAATAGGAAAACATTAAGCGATGCCGCGTTACACGCGCGTAACCGGTACCCAGCGCTCCTCGCAAGAAATATAAAGTACCGTGTTTTTTTGCCGCGCGAAAGAGTTGAGGAGGAAAGAAAATCGTATCGAAACTATTAATCTCCTTCCGAGAGAGAAATCGTTCTCGTCCGATGGGCATAAAACGCGCACTAGTCGCGAATAATATCGCGAATAATATCGCGAATAATAATCGCGATCCACGCAGAAAGGAAACCCGTGGATACGCGTAAATTAAACATTAAACTGTTCGAGAACGATCCGTGCTTCCTTTGTACTTACGTCTCGTCCCCTCTTTTTGTCATTCCAGAACAGGGGCAAACAACCAGCAAGAAGAAGACCACATTTTCGAGGCTGCTTCGAGGGCTAAAGACGCACAGGAAAGAGAAACAAGCTCAAGCTCAAGGCTCTCCGAGGCATGGTCGAGCGAGAATGGGAGTACCGCAAAGAGTAAGTGTGCATCTGTGTACAGAACCGTAATCCCACTTCGCAGAGACAACTATTTACCACTGTCGATTCAGATTTCCTATGTATTCTTCACTCGACTACGGTCCCTCACCTTTCGCTCGTAATTTAGACAGCGTCGTCACGCTTTATGCACGAGGGTGGTAATTTCAACGGAAACAGAGGGAATTGTTGCCGAACAAATCGTACTTGCACGTTTTCGAGCGTACAATTAGCAAGTAGCGAAAGTGAGAAGATCGGTGAGACAAGATCGGTAAGCGGAGAAGATGTTACGCTCGCGGTGGCTGAATTATATTTGAGTAAGAAAATTGAATTAAGACGAGACGGAGAAAAGAAATGTATCTCTCGTCTTCTTTCGTTTTTTAAACGCGATAATCTCTGACTCGCAATGCTCGAGGGGCTGAGGAAATTGAAAACAGTCCTGCTGCCTGCAGAATTAGGCGAAATTGCTCGAAATCGCAGAGAATCGCGACTATCGCCAGCGATAATTCTTCTAAAAATCTTAGCCGCGCGTTTAAAGTAACGAGGCGACTTGTATTTTCGATACACGGCGGCGGAAAGTTCGTTCGAATCCAGCTTTCCGTTCCGCGCGAGAAACAAAAACCATCAGAACTTTGTTCCGGGACAAGTTTGTAACAATTTCGGGATTTTTCTGTAACGCAATAGAAACACGCTCGGGAACTTTTTGCCCGTCGTCGAGACAGTTGTACAGTTTTCCGCGGGGAAAACTCGGCTGCGCGGATATCTGGTTAATGCTGCGGTCGGATATTCGACCGTCGTGCGCCGCGTGGGCCCTCGACGAAGCGTACGCGGCCCTACGAGCGCATCGAAGCGGACCCAAATGCGGGCGCGAACGAAAAACGACGACGGGAAATGATTAATTTCAATTTTGTCAACAGCTCCATCCACACAGACTCCACAAAAAAGGATAGTCGGCCAACCAGTCAGTCACTCGGTCAGTCCTAAACTGTTTTCTACCCGCCTCGCGATAACATCCAGTATTGTCAATCTCGCAAATCAAGTGTCGAATTAAAGTATCAGCTTCAACAGAAGATTGTCGTTTGTTGCAACCTCTCCTGAAATACCAGTTCCCATTCACGAGCTTAACGTACGACGCGTAGATAACGAGACATCGAATGTTAGCCACGCAGTGTTAGCCACGTACAAAAAATTTCAATTTCTCTACGACGACGCGCTATTTTTCAGCTGCTGTTTCGAAAGGAAACGTTTCCAAGTTTGTGCTCTGCGGGGTATAACGGAACATCGATTGGGATAAACGTTCAGGTGACAGCTCATAGGAAGTGCGTTCAAATTGTTTTCGAAAAAACATGTTCCTTTTTTTCGTGCGCGTTAAATTCCGTCAGCGAGGCCGTGACAGAGAAATGCGGGACACGACCTGGCTTGCACTGTTTAACTCATATTCGCGCGGCCATAAAACTCGATTCGAAAATTCGAACTGTTCTAATTGAAAATTAGAAACGTCACTGTTAAGAGCTGGCGTCGTTTCAAATGCTGTTTGCGCTGATAATTAGAGTATTATTCGTGCGTTATTATGTTCTATCGTATAATTTCGATGAACCAGAACACCAAGAGTTTACGATGAATATTATTCGATCGGTTCTTTCCAACCATTTTATATTTTTTAACGCAACGAACGTTGCACGCTTTATTGTGACCATCGGTAACTTTAGCTGGCGCGCCTTTCATTAATCAAACGTCGTGAAATTACTGCGCGAGTAATTCGCCACCCGTGGGTTGGAACTTGTAATTTCACGATTCACTTTCGGAATCGATTGCCTCTACAATTACTGCCAAACCTTTACTTACACCAAGCCAATCGCTCTTGCTCTTTTGTATCTTTTCTACTCTCGATTCTGACCCACATTCTTTTTTTACAGCCACGCAGTTTAAAGAGAAAAAGAGGGAATCGTTGCGCCACGCATCTACCACCGTACTCTTTCCAGTTCGATATGAAAATTCAGTATTTTGGTATCATTAACTGATCTACGTGAAAATAGTCTACGATTCCCATTGAGAAAAAAGAACCGCATCCACGCTGTTCGTGTGCATCGTTGCAATTACGAAGAAATACGAAGCAATGAGAAGATGAACTTTTTCAAATCATCCCATTTTCTCTTCTTCAACTTTCTCCAGCCTCTAATCAAGCACCTACGGAGCATGTAACCTGGCACGAGAGATGCCAGATGTTCGACATCGTTAGTAGAAACTTCGACGAGTGACTCGGGAAGTTAAAACAACGTAAAAATCAAGAATAACAAAGTTGCGTTCGAGGGTTCGTTTTGCCGCGTGTAAAAGTTACCAGGAAGAGAGTTTGGAAAATGTGTCACGTGCATACGTGGGCTTAATGACAGAAGCCCATTAACCACAGTACCTCTTGCCATTAGTAAAGATACGCTTTACGGATTTCCGCAGACGCTTTTCTGGAAAATGAAACCTCGAACGTAATTCTATTTTCCTCGACTTTCGTTTCATTCTGAGCTGTGGAATCACCGCTCGAATTTTTTTACCATCGTCCGACTTTACGTACGGATACGTTATACTTTCTGAATGATCATCGATGACCGAGAAAGGATTTATTGAGATTATAACATCTTTCGTTCGTTAAACTACGCGTCATTATCGTAATACGTTTCATTTACGAAATTACTACGAGATGCTGTTAGACTGGCGGGAAGAATAGATAAGGAAATGGAAGTTACGCATCGGTACGTGAGAAATTCGAACATTATTTCTGGTTCGTTGGTGGAGAAATCAATGTGCATCAGCGAAGTGAGCGGGCACGCCTCTCGGAGGATTAAAGATTTCCAAGATTTCCCATGTGCCGTTGCGATTTACTAAATTCCTGGATGCTGATAATTCGGGCTCCTGAGATTATGGCTCGCCGACGCGACGTCGACGCCTAATGTCGTTCACGGTTTTCGTCTCCTCGCTAAATATCTTCAATATGTACACATTTTAAAACCGAATATCAGCGAGAGAAATTAAAAGCGAAGCGAAATAAATTTGCACGGTAAGTTGATCGACGCTACAAGAGCGTTTCGCACGATAAATAAAAGTAAGGGTGGCTCTCTGCGAACTAAAAGCGAAGAGGAAAAGAGGTATACGTAGAAACACAGATATAAAACACTTAACCCTTCGAGCGAAATGTCTCGAAACCATCAAGACCCGTAAATGCGTAAACGAAATTTTTGATCAACCCCTAAGTCAATTCTCCGCGCGCATCCACCTTTTATCCGATAACTAAAGTACAACAGGTATATCGCGCGACTTGCACACAGAGGGATCAGTTACACACCTCGTAACGAGCACTCAAAGACATTCCTCCCGCTTTGGGCTCGGTACAAAGTATCGCGGACCCTGATAGTACTTGGAATGAAATTTCCTCGAGAGCCCTCGATGAAGCACGCGTAGACGGTTTGGACTCTGACGGGCTCTGAAACCGCTGGCCATCCTACGATCAGCAGGCCACTCTCTACTAGGCCACAAATTCCGTGACTCTCCGAAGAAAAGAGTTCAACTGCGTTAACCTATTAGGGGGTGGGAAAATTGAATCATGCCCGGATGATAGAAGGAATCACGACGTAAGCCACGGTGAGAGTGCAGCTTCCATCAGATGAGTGCAGGAGACGGGGCATTAAAGTTGGTCAACCGTTTCTCTATCGTGAAAGTACCCGACCGATGTCCTTTGACGTACAAAAAGGCTTTTAATCGTTTAGTTCATCCACTTGCTTCCTGCTGTCAACGTCCTCCCGGATTCCCGTTTACGCCCCTGTCACCCTGACACTTTCCCACGCTGAACTCCATATATAAATATACTTTCTCAATTAACCTATTCACCAGCGAAAGGTAACGCGTTACGTTCCTGTCGCGCGAATTCAATGTGACTCGCGACAGACGCCAGTAGGCAGGATCGCGATTATTATTATTATTATCACGAATACACCCGCCTAGGACAGCCACAACCGTTGCACGAATTCGCTGTCGTAACCGCAGTCCGTGTTGCATCTCGCTGTCTGGCAGGATGTCCTGGTAGCTGCGACGAGTTCTCGGAGGATACGAGCCGTGCCCAGATTCCAGCTGAACAGAATACAGCTAACTGTCAACAGTGATACGGCTGTCTCTTGTCGACACCACTGACCGCACATTGCTGTTCGTCTTGTTTTCGCTTCAACCCCTGCCGCTGCGCGCGATGACGCGCATCGAAATCTAATGACAAAATATACGATTCACTTTGCGGAAAATATCGTCGACCGTAATTAAAACGCGACGCGAACGATGGAACGAGTGCGAGTCGCGAGAGGCGCGAATCGCGATACAAAATTCGTGGACAAACGTGTCATTTGCTTTGCGGTAAATGGTACGTACACAGTGGGAACCAGTGTGTGTTAAAAAAATTTAGAAAAATGTACACTCGAACATAAATAATGCACGCTGGATCGTTTTATATGCTAATTCCAAGGTTGCTGAGAGCGTGAAATACACTCAGCTGTTGACCCGGTGACCCAAACCATCGTCGCTGGTTCAAAGTGCGGATAACAATGATTTGAATAGCAGAGGAAGCGGAAATTTGATTTTGGGCCTGCATATTTTTACAGGGGCGCGCGCGAGTTTCTGGATAGGGATGGAAACGAATCGAAACGGACAACGAGTAAGATCGAACCGTTCGAACGCGCCCCCTTAGTCAGTGGCATTTCATCCCCGAAGTTGCGATCGGTTAAACTAATAATTTTGCTCGCGAATATATTTTACGAACGCTTTGTGTAATCATCCCCAAATTCAAACACTCCCGGGAGGTTTAACTAATGAATTTGCATTTTGATTATGTACATACCGTAATAATCTAACTTTCGAAATTAGTGTGTACATACATGTCGCGACGGTTCACGATATATCGTGTAACTCATTGCCAAACTACGGGGTTGGAGAGGGACCGCGAAACGATTACGAACTTCCAGGATCAGCATCGGTTTCATTAAATTTATCCCTTTGCTTTCTGGTTCGAAACAGTTGAAAAGTCCGCCAAACTATCGCCGGAACTCGGCAAATCTTCGAGCATCAACTGCCGCGGAATGGATGCCGAGTTTACTGTACATAAACCGAGCATATAAACTGCAATGAAACTGTAATAGGAGATAAAGTCCCCCTTTCTCGAGCCTCGCGATCGCATCAACCCTCTAATCGTGGTACAAATTTACAATTCCTTTTTTCTCTCGTAAGACGCGAAGGACAAGCCTTCTCCTAGCCGATCGTGCCTCGAAACAAATTTGTTTAACCAGCTGGTGCAACCGAGGCGTGGATACGTGTCCTCCGTTGAAGCTTCGCTTATCCCACGATCAGCTCGCGAAAGCACTCGATGCTCATAACCGAAACAGTTTCACGCGACAACAACGCCAGGCCACGGTTGGTTTAGAGTCACGGAGCAATCTTGCGTTATCGATGATCTACGACTGGCCAATAAAGGGGGACGAACGTGCGAACGCCGTGACAATTTTATCGTCCGTGGTGGCGAGCCACTCGCTCGGGGGGAAACGTTCCCGTTCCAAGGCTGTTCCCGTTTCTAGGATACGAGAGTCACGAGAATACCACCGTCTAATGTCTATGACCGGTCTCGAGGCAATGCATTTCAATGCACCTACAACCTCCTCCACGCTTGCCACCCTGACTGCTGGCTGCTGCATGCTCCTAAGTGATTCGGATTGACGCGCTAATGACTGTTTCATATTCATTGGACGCACCCCGCCACCATCCCGCTGCGTTTCGATTACACACGCCGCCACGGTTTATCGCTTTTGCTCAGCTTTCATAGTCTTTCTTGCCAATCCTGCGCGACGAGCCGAGTTAACTACGGTTTTCTACGTTTATTTCTCGCGTGCCAACTGTTGATCGCAGTCAGCCGTTGGATCGTATGCCAGATTTTTTTTCCGCGCCTCTTCTACGCGGACAGGGACGAAGGAAACTGTTTTGCGAAACAGTTACGGACTTGCTCTTGCCGCGAGACAAGACCAGTTAACGATCGGACGATCTTCAAGTCCGCGCGGCAGTCCTCGAGCTATCCGTCTTCGAGGATGAGGATCGTTTGACCATTCGCGAACTTGCGCTCGGTCGATGCGTTCCAACGTTGTTAGGGGGCTAATCCGGCGGACAAAGTGACCTCTTTGTATCCAACCTTTGGTCGAAGTATTAAAACACACGTGGATGCTTTCCGGATGGGATTTGAGGTGGCTGTAACTGAACTTTGACGCTTTGACTGCGCAGCGCGCGGTACGTGATACACGGTTCAACTTGCGAGCGTGCATAGTTGTGGGCAAAGAAAGAGAGTTGCACGGAGTCTATCCATCGAAGCGCGACCTCGAGATGGCTTCGTGCAACGCGAGCGACCGCGAGCGAAACTCTCGCGCGGATCTCGAGGGGCTGAAAATGCAACGGCAGTCGAAAAAAGAGAAAAAAAAAAAAAACGCGAGGAACCGTACGCGACATCCAGCTCGTTGATTAAAACGTCACCAATTTCTTTTTTCGCGCAATTCATTCCCGGAACGCGGCGAAAGAAATGAAACTTATAAATATTCCGCGTCGACGAGCGGCTGATACGGAAGGTGTTAAAAGGATTCACGGTGCGTTTCACTGTTTCTATCGATGCACGTAGCGGGGGGGGTATAGAAAGCGAAAAAACGAGGGAAAGGAAAAACGACGCGACCAGACCGCGGCAGAAAAAGGTGGGTGTTTCAGGTGCGATCGATATAGTACATCACTCTCGTCGTCTCTTGAGCTCTTTTCCTTTCTCTACCCGTCCTCTTTCACCCCCTCCCGATCTTTTTGTCCCCGTCACCTCTTCGAGCTCGCAGAATGACCGTCGCCCCCCGTCCCCTCCCCCCCCTCCGAGCTTCCGCGCGTACGTGTTGTTTCCTTTTCACCCCTTCGCTCCATCCGCGTCCTCTCCCTCGGCTCGCCCCCCTTCCCACCAATGAAAGTCTCAATGTCACGGTCCCCGTAATTTTCTTGTCTGAACAGCGACGCGCGTACAGCTTTGCCAGCAGCTCGTTCTAATTAGTAAATGTACCCGACCAGATGAAACGTCGATAAAGGAAATAAAAGAAACAGGCGAATTGTGCCGCCTCGCGCGGCGTTCGCGAGTTCGCGCGCGGCGTCAACCTCCAAGTGCGCACGGCTCGGCACGTACGCGGTAACGCGGTTCACGCGACGTTGTTCCACCGGGTGAGATTTCTCTAAAGTGGGGTTCATCGATTGCGAGCTGTCTAGACGGTTCGTTTGAACGCGTTCGTGCTCCTTTCGACCCGTCGCCGACGAATCCCATCGACGATACAAATTGGTGACCGCGAGAAGCGCGATTTTCGGAAATTTAAATAATAACTAATTGTCGTTCGTTTCTTTCGACTATTTGGGGCACTTTGGAATATTTCTAGAATATTTCTTTTTTTTAACAACAAATCAGTTTACTTCTCGCGTTCGATGGCTTTCGAGAGCGCTTCGTTAAAGGTACCCTGTGGATCTTTTCCCCGGTGGTGGCCGAAAACGGGGAATTGGAAGCTCAGATTTCTCTGTAACTTGGACGGAAATTGCTTATCTGCGCGGCGCTTTCTGGCTGTCCATTCTATCCGCAGAAAAACCGTTTATCCCGCGCTCTTCCCAATCGCCCGTGCCTCCACCTTCGACACGTAATCAAGGATCGACGCTTATCCTTGCACACGTTCCAGCAAACTAGCCGGTGGACCGCATCGGTCGTTAGCACTCACGCTATTCGTTAGCGGTTCCGATCTTGCTCTTCTCTCGCTTGTAGCTGTTCCCGCTACATGGGAACAACAAGTTTATCGGCCCTCTCCTCGACGTGATCTTTTTCCGTCCGAGCGTGACTGCCAGCCGTTACCGTGTTTCCAGGCTACGCATCTGTTTTCAGCGCGTTTCCCTCGTGAAAGAACTCTCTCAAATTGTTGTACGTTGCATCGAACAAAATCTGGACTAGATTAAGATTAAAGTATCACTTTATAATCGTTACGCGGGTTTCTGGATTTTCGTATGGAAATTTTTGCCGTCGAGGAAGCAGCATCGTGTCTACGCTTGGTGGACCAACACCACGGTGTGGCCATCGAGAAACGTAAAGACATGCACCAACGGCGCGTGCACGAGTATTTGGACGCGGAAGATTCGGTGTTCGTTAGTAGAATGGACAAAAAACGGTAAGGAAGAGGCAAGGGAAAAAAATAAGGGGAAGAAGAAGGAGGAGGGTAGTGTGGTTTCTTTAGTGGTGAGTGCCGTCCGATGGAAACTTTGAGTCCCACAATGGGTCGGCTTCTTACCACGACAAGATGCCGGGCCGCACTTTCGAGTCTGCTTAATTAAACAAGATATCAGTGCGCGCCTTCGGGGCTTCTGGCGAGATCCAATCCTTTTCAATCCTTTCGTTCTCTTCGCCCTTTTCTCGCCCCCTTTTCTTCCACTCCTCCGCGCCCTTCCGCTCTCCTCCGCCCGGACTCTTCAGCTCGAACTCCTAACCAGCTTTTCCACGTGTTCGTTTCCTTAATGACGACTTCTTTCTCCTTCTCTTCAATGTTTTATCTATTATTCTAACCTTTCTCTTCCCCTTTGTTTCCCCCGTTTTTAGTCGGATTAAATACAATTTTAATTTTGCATCCGCTGCGCTGTACTTCGAGTTTTCTATTTATATTCGTACAGGTTTGAAGACGAATTCAATGGGATTCGCATTTAAAAATGTCAACCTTCAAAATCGCGAATAAAAACACGCATTTCTCCCTTTCGTTGTTTGCGACGAGATATAAAACTAATCATTGCTTTTTCGTATCCATTTATCAGATTCTACGTTCATACGATTAACAATCGATGTCGCGTGAATTTGGTCAATGAAGTAAATTTGCGTTTGTTGGTAGAATATAAAAAACAATGCATTTAGAAGAATCGCTCGTTAATTGCGCGGCTTCATGCCTTGCGCCTAAAATCGCTGATTGCCGATAAAACCGTAGGACGAAAATGAACTGTTGCGCGTAAATTATACGGTCGAGGTACAACGCGTTAATTTATTACCGAATTACGTGCAATTTAAATGCTACGCGTCGATCACGCGTGCATGCATAGCTTAGCCTAGAATTGATTTGTGTAAACTGCTGCTGGCGGACGCGTGCAAGCTCGTAATCAAACTATCGGGGTGGAAAGGGTATTTTTCGAACGTAAAAAAGCCCGCGAGATGTTTTCGAAATAGTGCAGTGTATTCTGTTCTAAATTTGATAATCCTTTATATTGGAAATACAATATCGAACACGGTTGACGATCTGGCTTTTCCTTTCTTTTTTCATACACCTCGTGTAGAGCGATTCGCACATGCGCGTAGCTAAAAAAATTTTAATTAACCAGCGAATACGCGCAGCAAAAGGAAAATCAAGCGTGCCGAACATTTGGCCCACTTGTTCGGCTCGCGATAAAATATGATAAAAATCGGCACTGCTCGAGCTACTTGTCGCGGAGCGGCATACCAAATTTGCATGAAATATGATCGCGTACTCGTGACGTATACCTTCCATATCGCGTAAAACATTTTGACGAGAACCATAGCTCTCCTCGCGGCCACGCGGTTTCATTTGCATCGGATGACGCGCCCAGAAAAATTCTCTATCTTTCGAAAAAGACACACGCGTGCACGGTGTCCATATTTCCAGGCGGTTTCGGGGTTCTGCTGCTTTTTCGAAAATGCACGAGGATATTTCATACTTATCGAAACTAGACACGACTACGTGGAACGTGCAAACAGAATGGATCTAGGGTGCACGATATATATAAAATATTCCGCCCTCTGCAAGAAATATAAAGGCGACAGTATCACATGAATAATAGCTCGAGATAGGTCAATTATTTTCAAGAAAACTACCGAAGAGGCTGAAAAAAATGTTCCCGTTAAATAGCTTAGAAGTTCGACTCGAAACGATGCGACAAGAAAATGTGACTGTACCTTTCAATTGCAGTCCGTTCTTCGGTGCAGTACCTAAGTACACGTATGTTTTATCACGTGGAATCCCGCGTGTACCGCGTCGACGATTTTCCACCCTACGCGTCAACGTCACATGGCCTGTCTCGCGAGACGTTAACGCGAAACGTCGCGACGCCGTGTCGTAGATTTGAGTTTTATTAGGTAGTTACGATGTGTACGAATAGTCCTCGTGGTTCGATGACGTTTGCAGAGATTACTCTCATCTCTTTTACAAGCAATAACACGATAATAACGTCCCGACAAAGTCGATTCGAAATGTCTGTTGCGAAGGGAATCGAACAACCCCTATCTTGCTTCTCCATTCGAGAGTACACATTTAAAGCACTGACGAGTCGAGTTACATCTTCGCATTATTTAATTTAAATGTAAATGATCGCACAATCTCGGAATGCTTCGTATTCGTCCGGATTTTCATCCAAAATTCGCAACATTGTCGCGACACAATCATCTGGCCCAAGGAAGCCGCAGATTTCTTTATCGCAAAACGCTTTTACCTGAGTGACACGCCGCGACACGTGACCAGAATTTTCTTTACAATACCTGGGCTGGCGGTATCGAAGGACATGCATTTCGTGCGGCGGCTGCTTTTGTAATTTTGAACTGGAATCCGCGTGCCCCGACTGAAATACGTTTTCCTTAAGAACATTTTCATGTAATAACGTGCCCTGGTACAGCGTTTGCGAATAGAACGTCCCTGTCCAATTGTTTCATAAGAAACTACCTGCAACGCAAATATCCCTTTTGTTCGACTCGAACATCCAATCTTCCGTGCTTATTATTATCCTGGTTTTTATTTAAAAAAAAAAAAAAAAAAGGACGACGCGTTTGGAAATTATATCCGCTGACGATTTAAAATCTCGTATTAATTCGATCCTATCTAGTCGCTTTTTTCATAATCCTTTTGTTTCGTATAAAAGTCAATATCCCCCCCGACGAAGGGAGCCAAAGGATTCTTTATTGAAAAGCACTTTTATCGCAGTGCCGTGACCAGAAATTTTGCGCTGCAAGCTTTCCAATATCGCAGGACACACGCTGGGAATTACGTGTACGTTTCGGTGGTGTACTGCCCAGCATTTGGTGCTTCTACTCTGTGTGACTTTTATATGTACGGAATATTATTCTTTTCTATAATTACCAAACTATTTCGATGCTTTCGTCTTTCGTTTCGATCCAAACGGCTATTCTTATTTATCAGACATCTGCTGTGAAATTCTATTTCTGATTTGCTACTTCCGCGATCTGACGATTCATCGTCGGATTTCAGAGAGACAGATAAAATTAAATACCTGTCTCTCACCTTTCGTATTTGGACTGTGCATCTTTCACTCTTATCTCGGCTGTTTCTATTCTTTTAATTTCCTTGAGGAGCCTCGCTCGCGAGTTCTCTCATCGAATCTAGCATCGAACTCAACTTCGAGTAGTTCGCTCTTCGATTTCCTCCCGAAGGACATTCGAGAGGATGAGAAACCCGCGGCGCAACACGAATTCGACCGCTACATAAGTAAATAGTCGCGCTGTGTTCGTTTCGCCAGTCTCGACCTTCGAGATTCGCCGTTTCCGGCTACTTTAATAAGCCACGATTGTCCCAGTCGCTCGCTCGCGTTCCTCGAGGACAGTGCTCTGCCTGTGCGCGTTACGAGGAAACCATTTTCCTCCGTCCACGCGTGTGCAAGTTGTAGAACGTTCAACCGAGGACCGCAATTATCGTCGCGAACTATTTTACTCGAGAAACTTTCTCTGCGCGCGTTTGTGATCGCGTCGGTAATCGCGATACGTAAAATTTCTAATTCACATTAGGACTAATGCGCCACTTGCGCGGAAGTTTGTTTCGAACGCGAGCCACAGGTGAAAGTAAGACAGCGCTCATCCATCTCGCGTCGTGACGCTTTGATTTACGTCCTGATTTTCATGCAAATTCCCTTTATATTTATACATTCTATACTCTTAATACTATAATGATATTATAAATGTCCTTTTGTCCCGAATAAAAGTCAATATTCCCCAACGAAGGAAGCAAAAATTCTATTATTAAGAGTAAAATTATAATAATGTTTAATACTCTTTTGGAAATGTCCTGTACTTTATTAGAAGGAATCCTTATTTAAATGTGAACAGAAAGATAACAGTGGCACTGCATAAATATTAAGTAATTTTATGCTTTCTCGTTTGTCCATCATAGGTGGACACACCAGACAGCGTACTGCAAAGTGGTTTGGGTCTAGGACCAGATATGGGGCACACGATTCTACGATCCATGGTGGATCCGAGAGACTACGATCGATTGAGATACTTGCAAATGAACGGCGGTCAACCGAACAGCTTCGAGGAGACCATACACAGGGTACGATTCTCACGTTTATGCAAATATCCGTGGATATTCCGTATGAAGATAGCGTAAAGACAATAGATATAGCTGTTATTATTGGTTTGCGTTTTCCAGTTGAAAGTTCAAGAGGCGCTGAGAAAGAAGGAGCGATTTCATAAAGAACACGAGGAGGTGAGTGCAATTCAAATTAAAATTCTTCCATCCGCTAATGAAATCTCGTTTAGCCGAATGCCGGAGAAGAAAAGTACGAACGGTCAATTTTTAATTTTTCCATGGAATGTTTGCTGCTTTTCTTGCGTAAACAAAGTGTCCGTACAAAACGGGACTTGGGATCTTTATTTTTTCACGTTCAGGTCGATTCGTTGGTCTACCCGTTTCCAACATTTACGCGTTGACACTTACCTGCTTTTACGACCTCCCTTTATTTCTTCCGCCAGCAATACAGGTGGCAAGTTAAAGCAAATAGATATAAAAAAAAAGAGAAGGATACGGAAACGCGGGGACAAATGAAAGTTCGAAATTTTACGTCGCAGTATGGATTATCTTTAGAAATACGTTGTTGCGAAGCTACGTGGGTAACGTTTGTTCAGGGGATGGTAAACGGCAACTATGTACGAATGCGACAAAGAAAGGACCAAGGGTAGCCTTGGTATTTATACATATATACGTATATATATATACATACATAGTAAGCGAGCTCGGGTTCCGAATTTTAATTACGCGAAACTGACGATTCCGTGCACGCATATGCGAGGAAAGCTAGCCCTGTCCTTTTAGGAAATTTAAGGGGGTGAAAAGGGTCTCCCAGAAATTGGCCGAAACTGCCTGGTCTTGGCCCTGGGCTTGTCAGACGGGCAGAAAAAGACAGGAAGAAATAAAGCGGAGAGTTTCCTTTGAGGCTGCGAACAATATGGAAATAAAGGTCGGTATTCGTGTAAAAGTTTTAGTATCACTTCTACCTTGGTAGGTTTACTGCTCCCCGGGGAGGACCTTCTTTCTTTCCACCCTATTCCCCACCTTCTATTTTCTACACCAACCGGTTGACTTCTCTTTCGCCGCACGACGAACTGCGGGATAATCCCGTGGGCGACCACCTCGTCAACTATCCTCGTCATTCACCTTCCCTTCTTCCTCTCTTCCTCTCCTTGCCTCGACCTCTTCCCTGATTCGAACCACATATGATTAATATGATACCGGGTGCATAGAAATCCCTCAGAAATATCACGTTCCGACGGAACGCGTGGAAAAATTTCGAGTCTCGTAAACGTATTCGAACGTACGCTATCTCGAGAGCAATTTGCTATTTTAATACGCTGTCGTCCACTTCGCAAGCATCGATCGAGCGAACGATCGCACTAATCGCGGACGTTCGCATCTTAGAGAAGCTCGAGGGACAAGATCATTACGGTAAATTAACGAATCTCGTAAATATATTCAAACTTAGGCTACCACGAGAGCAATTTGCTATTTTAATACGCTGTTCGACTGCTTCGCAAGCATTGATCGAGCGAATGATCGCGCGAATCGCGGACGTTCGCGTCTTAGAAAAGCTCGAGGGACAAGATCATTACGGTAAATTAACGAATCTCGTAAATATATTCAAACTTAGGCTACCACGAGAGCAATTTGCTATTTTAATACGCTGTTCGACTGCTTCGCAAGCATTGATCGAGCGAATGCTCGCACGAATCGCGGACTTTCGCTTTTTAGAAAAGCTCGAGCGACAACATCGTCGCGGTAAATTAACGTATTATGCGTTAGTCACGTCTAATCACGGCGGAATGTTGGTTGATTCATGCCCCCGTTATTGTTCTGTTTCAGATACTGAGGGATATTCGGCAGGGTTTAATGCAGCTTGGCCGGGACGGACGAGGTCAGCTCCCTGGAGGTGAGTACGTCAAGGAGTGTAACCTCTAGCTGGTTGTCGTCCTGTCTCCATACAACTTACTACACCCACTACGCTCGAACCGCGTCTAAGCCACGGCCTCGGTCTTGTTTGTGTGTACGTGCTTCCGTCAGAATACGCCGATGTCCATCTCGAACAACCCGTGCGCGTGTCGCACGAGCCAAGAATCAACTCCCAAATGCCTGACACTTTGTTTGCTTCTTCGCGCCCACCAGAGACTCGTTAACCGCGTTTGTCCTCCGCGGTGGTTGTCAAAAACGGAATTGCTTTCCGAGCAAAAATTGCTTAACGGCCAGAAAAACTTACGAACGAGTGCTTACCTTGCGTCTTCAACGTCCAACCGACGATCTCTCAAAGCTGAACGCAAACTCGTTCTCCGTACAAGCGTTCCCGTACGATTGCGATCTGTCGTTTCGAATCGAAAGTCAGAACGCGAAAGCACTAATTGCTAACTTTTTCTACGCATCGTAGTTTCCATTTCAGAAGCTGGTTGCATTGCTCGATCGATTACGAGGGATAGAAAAAATGTATCGCTCTGACGGAGCGTTTACGAAGGGGCGCGATACATCGGTATAAAAAAGGATCGAATAAAACGTCGGGAGCAATGTTTCGGGCATCCTTTATATTTCACGTTACCGATTTATCACTGACTCGGGGTTTTATTTGCGATTGCGTTGTCGACAAAGGCAACGGGTGGCACGGCACGAAGCCCTTCCTATGTGCTAGCCTGCCAGCTAATCTCGTTATCGTCAACGGCCGTCGACTGCTTTCTCCGCGACCGGCTTTCTCGATCCCCTTGGCTTTTTCTCGCGCCCACACGCGCGCACACTTTTCAGACGCTTGATTTCGCCCAGCCTTTCGCGGGCAACGCCACTCGAGGTCTTCGCGCTTTATGAATTACCATGCATTACCAGCAACGCGGCACGCTTTACCGCGGTGTTTCTCTTAGAAAAATTTCACTCTGTGACCTGGCGTCACTCGCGAGACGGAATAATGCGTTCAACGCTATACTCCTCTGCTCGACGCTCTGTACATTCTTTTGGAGGAATATTTAAAATTCGGGGAAATAAGAACAAACGCTCGAGGATTACTTAGCGCAAAGCGTATATTTGGTAGCAATTTTCGAAATTGACGAACAATGTTTTGTACGCGGCAGATGACACTTACATGTACGACGAAGACGCGCGTTGCGGAGGCGGACTTGGTCTGGCACCCGGAGGTCAACACTGGTACGACGAACCCCCGTACGAGTCGGATCCCGAGGACTTCCTTATGGGAGCGAGCGGTGGTCCTGTGCCAACTGCGACTATTCAAAATGGAAGGTACGTGCGTACCACGAGTACCTGTAATTCTAATTAATCAAGTTTATCATTCGAATTCTGACGTTGATGATATTTCGACATCGATTACTTAATCTTTTAACGCAATTTCGAAGAGTTAATTCGCGTATGGTTGTCGATCGAACGCGTTCAAATCGATTGTGCGTCGGACGTTGAAGGATGAGAGGAAACAATTTTATTGCAGAGTATGTTTCACGTTAAATTTGAGACCAGAAAATAGAGGCGAGGGAATTATCTCGCTTCGAACTGCCGGGGACATCAGTCTCCCACGAGATCGTTCCAGAAAAGGAGCAACATCAACGATGCGAGGACTCATTGTACCGCAAGGTCTCAATAATCCACCGGCTATCATACCACTTACACACTCGAGAGCCTCTCGAGAAAGTGGAGACTATGCGAGCAGCGACGTCCAGGTAAGTTCGCATGAGAGAAATTCCTTTCGAAGAGCATCGACTATATGTGTTCTTATCGAAGCGTTAAGTGGTGCGATGTCTAAGACGACGTTCAAACACACTGTGCTTCACAATTTCCAGTATCACACATGACTGATTCTACGTCAGAATATGCAAACCAAAAAAAAAAAAAAAACATACGTTACGAAAAATAGATATTTTTAATAAAATATAGATCGAATACGAGACGAACGTGACAAAAGGATTTAAATATGAATAAAATAAAGAGTAAGATCCGATTCTATTCGAAACGAACACTGATAGAAACGATATTCCGCTACCTAATTGATTTTCGATAATTGATCGTCCAACGATTGTCGTAACAGTCGAGCATTATTACTATTGATGTTACGTTATCAATACTAATAATGCGATCTTGTCGCGATTACTACCGCCGTTACCTACATCACAGACATTGGAAACCATGCTGTAGTGTGATGCAACTATTATATTTGTAGACATGTCTATGTGTGGTACATGCAGATCCTATCCCAATCACCATTGTCTCACTCGAACTCATTTGATATCAATTCAAACGAATACTTTTCAAACAAGATGGTCCACAACGATGTCCATTAACTGATGTTTTTTACATTTTATTGATTCAAGCAAAGAGGAATAATTGAGGGGAAAATGAATGAAAAATTCATTGAAAATCGCCAAGTCTTTAATGCTTGATGTCCTTGTGCTTTCACATAAAAGCGAAACTAATCTCCTTCTCTTTCTCTTTCTCTCTTCCTCTCTCTTTTTCTCTCTATGTCTTCCTCCTACCAGTTTTATCGTTGCAACGAACATATTCTCGCAAGAATATCGTTTAACAAATTCTCAATCGTCGGTTCGATACAAATTCTCGAGTATACGTGGTACAATGTCTACGGACTTCGTCTCGGTCACGTCACTCGGTGTGCCTGACACGGTTGAGGAGAATCTGTCACAGAAGTCACGCTGTTCTGAAACTTCGTTGCATTACTCGTACACCTGCGGGGTGACAGACATGCACCAGATGTTTCGCTACTCAGAGACCAGATGATAGAACACTGTTTTCCTCCGGTACATGTTTCAAATGGAATGTCCATCTTTACAACGCCACCGTGACATTACGCTACTTATATCTATACGTCTTGCTTCTACGTGGGGGATCCTTTCAGTCACTGGTAACGAAATTGCCAGCTTGCAACGACAGCTGTGTGTTTTCGAATTTTTGCGAAAATTTGAAGATTCTCGGCTTCAAATCGATCAAGATTCAAGTAAAGTATCGTTCTTAGGATTATTTGACCGTGGAAGCGGAATACGTAACCCCTTGTTTCCTGTTCCCACAGAAATCCAGACAGAACTGACAGCCTCACTCTTACTCTCACTTTTGCTCCATTGCATACACTCGTATATACATCTACTCGTAACGCCAGTAACTAAAAATAAGTGTATCATTAACTTACGTAGATATTCGTGGCCTGCAATTGCTATCTACTTCTGTAACACGCAACTTTTTTTTAGTAGCGTACCAAATGGTTGGCGCGGTTCGACTGAATCGTACGAATTAATTACTTCATAGATAAACGTAATAAATTGCGTCAGAAATTTTATTTTGCTAGTTTAGAGATTAGGTTGTTTAACTGAGATGGATTTGTTTGTTTAAGCGAGGGAATTGGGTAAATGTTTAATGTTTACCAGCACAGGCCACATAGTATAGATAACGAAGCCTGAAAAGAATTGAGCAAGTGCTATAACATTTTACGATACTGATTTATTCTTGCATAAAGTATTACTCGACTAAAGGTGTTACACGATATTAATATCGTAGATAATCGTGAATAATTTTTTTCTTCTCTACAGATACGAAATAAAGCAAAATTTCAACGTGTTTCGATGAGGGAAGTTTCTTTTTTTTTTCGTGCCAACCGTGTTTCATAAACTTCACGGTGAATGGCTGAGAATGCAACTTTCCAGAAATTTAATTCAAAGTTTTGGAACGTCTAGTGCGCTGCTCTCAATTTCTGCTACGTATTAGGGTGTCTTATCGCAAGTTCAACCTCCCTCTCTATGTTATTAACAATATATCAAGAGTTTGTACATAAAGGCATACTTTCAATTCGCAAGACAATATTTCACTTAAAATTTTCTACGGGGCATGTTCCGCCGGAAATTTCATAAACCTTATTATGTCTGGTTATTATTTCAACTTGATTGGGTTTCCTGCGCTTTCACGCATATATACACGTAACGATTCGATATCACTTACCTTCTTACACGAAAAGTATCTTAAAAGTGACCAAACTTTCTCTCGCGTTTTGCAAATTTATCCTCTTTGAGATAAATTCAGTCTTTAAAGGAAGAAGCATTTTTCTTAAATAATAATTACACTGTTTTCTGTCGTAATCAGCAGTTCGATTACGTTAATGTTCCTACATAAAGTATCACAAAACAGCTGAAGATAATAAATATTACAGAAAAGTGTTTCAAATCCGTCAATAGCTAATCGTCAGCTAATCGAGAACCATCGAATCAATCAAACAAGTAACACGAACAATTGAAACGCGACGATCGAGTTTCATCTACAAAGAAGCTCATGGCATGCACATCTTTCTGGGCTGACCCTCGTATATGCACGTATAGCAACTGTTTCTCTATTCACGACACATAACTGTAACTTTATTTTGTTGTACTCTCGATCTACGTCATACATGGTATCTGTTCACGTTTGTTTTCTCATTTTCGTTCACCTTGTTCTTTCCGTTCTTTTCTTTCTGTTTCTTCTCTTCATTCTAAAACTAGCGTTTCTTCTATAACGACCGACCTCATCTAACAGCATTTTACGTGCCACTAGACCAAAACTTAGAGACCCGCTTCTCCTTTACATATCCGTGATTAGACCTGTTTCTGCGAGTATCAACATTTTAGAGCCGGAGTAGCGGCGAGGAAGGACTATCGCCAAGCCAAAGCAGCGACTACGAGGATCAAGAAGAGCTTGAGAATCAGCACTCGGCCGCTGTACACGCAGTACGTGACATATACAAGTCCTCCTTTCACGAGTGTCTCTCCTTTTCTTTGTACTTTCTGCCCTTTTGTCGTTTGTTGCGCTCTCGCATATGGTGTGTTGCACGATCGTCGGCTACTTAGAGCGAATGCTCCTTTAAGTGTGCGGGTACGGAACTAAGTACATACGTATCTACTTACTAACGAGGGGTAGTACTTGCTGAAAGGATGCATGCTGTTGGGTTAGCAAGGAAACGTTGGTAGGTAACCCCGGTTCCGTTCGACCTATGGCGATCCTCGGATTACTTGACAAAATTTCAACCGACTTCCCACGATCTTGTAAATAACGTGCTCGCGAAATAACGACGTATTGCCGCGAACGAACGAACGTAAACATTTTTATTCTCTGTACCGATTTAAACAGGAGTACGACTAATTTACATTTTTATTTAAGTTTTCGTATCTTATTCGTTCCGTGGGGTAAGTAATTTGGTTACATTAATAATTATCTTCACTCATCTGGTTGGTCTCTCTTACGATTGGGGACGACGACGTTCCCGACGTTGGGCAGCTCTCGATTCGATTAATTTGTTTCCAAATACGTTGATCGAGTCGATGCTTGTCGAGAGAGACAACTTTGAAGGAACAAACCCAGATCAGTGAAATTTGGTATTGATTCGGAACCCGTTAATTAGTATCGAGTGCATGGAAGCTTTGCTCGTTCGAACTGTCCGTGCTACTTCCTTTACCGCTATCTGAATACGTATTGTACTAAGTAGCAGCGTATAATTAAAGACGTACACATCTAACGCATAGCGTAGACGCTTTCGAACATTACCACTGAGATATACAGTCACAACACGTGCGTCTGCGTCGTCGATACGTCGGCAACAGTGTCACACAGGCTCGAAGCCGAGGCCAATCGTCAGCCTCTGTAAATCTTCCACGGTCGTGTTTTACATATAATCGTTGCATGTTCTCGAAAGCTCAGAACGATCGTTCTGATCAGAGGAAAGGTCGGAGAGATCTCAGTTCCTGTGTTGTAAAAAGACTTGACCGTACGGTTTCGCGTGGATCGAGGGGCTGCGCGGAACGAAGAGGCTCGATGCTTGGTCGACGCGTCGCGGGATCGGTGCGACGGAAGGAACGATCGAAGAACAAACGAACTCGATGGCGTGTCGCGAGGACAAATTCTGTCGGACGCTTCGTTCCGTGTAACTGCTCGACTTAATTAAAGAGTCGCTACTTTTGTTTCCATCGATACGAGGCGAAAAGAAAGGAAGCGCGTTCGATTGGTTCCGTGATCCGCAATGGCACGTTGCAATTTGCAGTCGGAAGCTAGCGCCCTGCTGGAGGGCGACACGAGGTCAGGGATCGCGGGACGGGCGAGGAATTTGAGGCACGACGTGCAACGAAAGATTTCGAGGCTCCGGCAGGACCGCACGTCTTCCGAGGCGTTCCCGTGCAGCGCGAGCAGCGTCGAGAGCCTGCCGAGCGGAAGCGGCTCGAGCACGCAGGCACTTGTGCGCGCAGGAAGCAATCACAGTTCGATATCCTGCGAGGACAGGGACGCTATCAGCCCGACATCCATCGGGCCGGTGCTTTGCAGGGCCAGAGCTCTGGTCGATTACACGCCCAGCCCCTACGACAAGGAAGCGCTCAAGTTCAAGGTTCGTCTTCCAACCGTTACTCCAGATTTGCTCCGTTACCAGAAATCTAAAGTTCTCCTCTCGTTTGCTTTGCTTTCCCGCGATCAAACTCGGCCGGGTCTAACGCTTTCTAATTTTAAGAACGATTTTAAAACGGGGAAAGCGGTTTACGCTTAGTACGAGTCCGCGAGGATTCGTCCGCGCGGATACCAGGAGACGAATGGCGACGTGACTCGTGTTGCAGAAGGGAGACATCATCGACGTGGTACAGATGAACAAGAGCGGTCTGTGGAAGGGTGTTTTGCACAACAGGATAGGCCACTTCAAGTTCATAAATGTCGAGATACTAAACGACAGAGTTCCACGGCGCAGCGAACCCGACAGCCGGGGGAAGTGGGGCCAGAGGTATAGGCAGAAGCCCGGTTCCGTTCAAGAGCTCTTGCAGAGAATGAATCTTCAGGTAGAGAGCAATATCTTGCCACGGCTCGAACAAACTGATTCGCATTTGCATCGCTTCGAATGCAAAGCAGGGGACCTGCTTTTATACGTTTCTTTATTCGCCGGACCTCTCCCTTTTCATCCATATACCACCGCCAACCCCCCCCCCCCCCCACCCACCCTCTCGCGTGCACCTTTTATATCGTGAACAATACACAGTTCCACAGAATGTAACGTGTTCCTTTTTCGTCGACACTTTCCTTTTTTCTTCGTTTTTCTTTTTTTTTTCTTTTTTCTTTTTTTTACACGTCTTCCTTCCATCCTCTCTCCGTGCTCTGCTCCTTCGACCGCTCGTTTCTCGCTTTCGTTCACTTTTAACGTTCAGTCCTCCTAATTACGGACACTTAAACTCTCCCCCATGGTGGAAGGTGATCGAATTTCGGATGTATCGCGTGCTTCCAGGAACACATTCCTGTGTTTGTGTTTAACGGATACGAGGACCTGGAACTCTTCCGGGAGATCGAGGCCGCGGACCTTGATTACCTGCGCATACATCAGCCCGAGCATCGCGCCAAGATACTCACCGCGGTGCAGCTATTGAACGACCTTCAATGTAAGTTATCGTTAATCGCTCGTCCGCGTTCGAGTAGCTGGGAGGAACACACGCCGGGTCGAGCGTGGAACGGCGGAAAGTAGAATATGAAACTACAGGTCGGTTTTTGTTCTGTCCCAATAGCCGGAAGCGAGGGCGATTTAGCTTCGAGCTCGGAGGGCGACGAGGTGAGTCGACTGGTCTTAACTTCTGGCCAGACATCCGGCCATTGTTCACCGTTTAATCGCCGCCAGTTCCCGCGGGACTCGGGCTGTTACGACGCTCACAAGAATCCCACCAGCCGGCGAACCGTGAGCCCGGAATCGGCAACGACCGGCAAGCTGCCTAGAGAGAACAATCTCGACGTCACCGCGCCTACCAAGAGCGTGAGCGGTGTCAGCACCGAGGGGAGCACCGTCCCCGACGGCAAGGACGACTTCCACCCGAACATACCGATCACCGGGACCGTGGCCGGGCAGAAAGAGGGCCAGTTCGACAAGTCGCCGTTGCTGCGCGGCGGGAACGTCCGGTTCATCGCGAAACGGGGGAACTTCGGCGAGACGGTGGTGATCGAGGACCCGTGCGAGGCCGGACAGAAGCTGGGCAGCATGGTGAAGTACGTGGTCGGCAGCGGCGACCTTGGCCTCGAGGGTACCGGCAATATCGCCGGGCTCGGTCAAAGGGGCTGCCTCAGCGAGAAATCCAGCGATTCCGGCGTTAGCTCGTCCAGCATCAGCTCGGCACCGCCGCCCAGGGATAAAGTTCTCGCGAACATCGCCACCGATTCGCCCACCAAGAACTTCGCCAATTTCACGAGGGCATCGCCGACCTCCCAACCGGCCAGCAACAAAAGTCAGACCGGCGAGGCTAGTTACCAATAAAGAGCAATAACGGCGGTTCGATACGAGACACATCGACGCACCAGCGTCCCGATTATTCTTGCCTTCACATCGTATTTTCGTAAGTTTCACTGTAAATTATCACCACTCGACGATTGTTGACGATCGCCGCCGCGCAGCATCCGCGAGCACTAGTCTTCTGAACGCGGATCCAGCTGGACAGACGGATGATCGAGCTTGAGGACGACCGAAATTCTTTTCGTAGGTTTGTGAACGTTCAGCAATTGCTGAGCTACCGAACGCGGTTCGTCAGCTGAGCACGCGAAAGCAATAGAAAGGTTGGTATAAAGGTATGTCACGTTTTGGCTCGTTTGACAAGTTGTATTTATAGTTTGTAAAGTTTCTTCGAGTTTCGTGATTCCGGACGATTGAAAGGGGCAATTGAACTGTAATTGTAAAATGTTATATATGTGTAAAGAATAACGATATTTATGCTTAAGCGTTCGGTTGATCCGTCGAGTGAATTTTTAAGTCGCGTCGAACGAAAAGGTGGTCGCGATTCAGAGTCAAGCTTAAAGGCAAGATGTACACGTATGAATCTTTTTATTGCTTTGCATTAGAATCGGGGACGTATCACGCGGAGTGCTACTCGCTGTCCAATCTATTTCGCGAACGTTACAACTTTCTTTGTTTGAATTTCACTAAGGCACGGGAGACTATTTCATTTTGAAGCACGCTGAATCGGAAGAAATAACGAGGCACCTTACTATTCTCTGTTGCCTCGTCGATCCTTTGTCCTCGTTATTTTATAATCAAAAGTACGCTGCTGCCTCTTTTTTAATGAGATTCCCGGCTTCGTTTCTCCCGTCTAAACTTCAACGTCGGATAAAAAGGCACTTCTCGTTCTTGTTCTGAATGTCGTCGCAATTTTTGGTAAAGACGACGCGAAGGAACGTGACGTGGGAAGCCACGAGGGGTGAAGTTGACGCAGTCAGAGAGAGGGGAGCGAGCACGATTTTTCGACGTTTATACTGTATACGAATGAAAGGAATTTGGCAGTGGTGTTTAACCGAAAGTTAGAACGAAGCGTGCCAGAGTCACTGCCAGCCATTTCACGATCTCGTCTATTGTTTTCGGCGCTCGTATAATTACTAACGATCATATTGTGATAAGATTGCATTTATATGTCTGCATAATTTGTATATAGATAAACATTTGCAATAGAAGGTTCGTCTTTGCAATTTGTATACACTAAGCTACGAGAACAGAGACTAACGAATGTATCGAGAAGTAATCGAGAAGAATTTGACGTTGGATTTTAGTCAGCTGTCTCGCCTTTCGCTAATAAGACACGGCTGATTGTTAGTCGGTAAATTCATTCAAACGAAGACTGCCAACACGATTGAAACATTTCCACGAGGTAGGAATATCTTCGTCACTTTTATTTCTCGCGCGTTATCATTTGCAACTGATCTAAACGCTTGGCGGAAACGATCAAGTAATCCGTACCCGCGCGGTACCCAACTGAGCAATAATGGAAAAGATTTATCGAACAGACGTTTCGTAGTTACCGGTTGCATACGTGCGTTCTGGTTTATTTAAAAATCGAACACGCGAATCTCGAAAGCAATCAACTCGGTGAAACAGCGATGCGTGCGTGTAATGGGTATTTACAAAGTTTGATTCGCGTTTCTCTTCTTACATCGTAGAGTTATTTTATACGAAATCACGCGTGGCGGAATTTTTCGAATTATTTATTGCCAAAAGTAACGTTATCTTGTTTTACGCAACACCAATCGACACAGTTAATCGATTCCGAAAACGTTTCCAAATCATTTCTTATTCGAGACGACTACATTACTAGTATATGATCGACAATCCCCATCATCGATGCAACTCGCAATTGGTTCTTCGACAAGATGGTAAACTGTACATGTGTATATTGACTATGCCAGAGGAAAGGAAAAAAAGAGACGTTCAAAGTTATAAAGTTTTTGTATGTATATATACACAACACGCATAGGAACCTAACGATGTTTTATATTGACCCAACCTTTGCCAAAACTCTAGACTATACAGATCTATACATAAATATACATATGTTATATATCTTACCGTTGGATCTTATGTACATCTTTTGTATAGTGTAAAATGGTAGACGAATTTAAAAGCGGCACAGGCGACACGACCACGCGAAACGGAACCGACGAGGGACACGTGGAAAAACGTACCGGAAGGACACGATCATCAAAATGCGATATAAGAACTCTATTACACTGTAAATAGGATCTATCGAGGTATATTCGTTTCGAGGAAACGATCCGAGACTATCGAGAAATGGTGGAGACTGATAAGCAAACGTTAGAGATCTTATAGAATTTAAGATGCATGTTTACCTTCTTCATTATTATCGATTTACAAGGTAGGTTTACGGGAGAATTTACTCCTTTTGTAACAAGCCTGTTACTCTTTTTCGTACGACCATTGACGATCGATAGAATAACGATTCTCCGTAGAGGAACATCGTAGGAATACGTGAAAAACACCCGACCGTTGTTCGACTCGGGGCGACCCGAGCCAGAGATAAGTTTAATACCCGCTGCTTCCACGATAGTGATTTTCTTTGTTACGTACTTTATCGATATACCGCATTGAGTGATTTCCATTGCAAGGTTCGAGCGCGTCTAAAAACGGCGGAGCGAGGTCCGTTTCTATTCATACCGCTAAACGAACAGCCATCGAACGAGATCGACGTGCCCGAGAGCGGCACGATTCGGAGGTTTCACATCTTTATTACTTCGTATACACAGATTACGATAACGTTATAGTTTGTCCGTTCCATCGAAGATACTAGTACGTGTAGAGAATGATTCCGAGAAAAAGAGGGCCGAATAAAAAGAAAACAAAAACAAAACAAAAAAAAAAACAAAAAAACGCGAATAGCAAAGCGGAATAATAAAGGGAGAGAAAGCGCGCGAGAAAGAGAGAAAGAGAGAATGCATGAATACGAAAATGTTAAAATTAGTCATATTTTGAGAGTACGATTAGATGCGATGCAGATAATTTTGTTAGTTCGAAAAGTACGCAGCATTTGATGTAAAAATAAAAGATTAAAAAATCAGATTCGTTATAAGAATAGACACAGTGAATTATAATCGAAGTAAGTAAATTGAAAAATAGATATGCGAAGGTAGAGGTGTCTTAGCAAAAGCGTTAAGTGTGTTTGCGATTTGGATTTCGTATGAAACGTACGCGCGGACGACCCGCGATTTACGTCCGACGTTCGATTATCGAGTAAACGAAAAAGAAGAAAAAAAAAAAAGAAAGATAGAAAGAAAGAATGGCCGCCGTGAGGAAAATTGACAGAGCACGGTGGGTCTGCGAGGGCGTCGCTGAATCGCTGGTAACGAGAAACAATGATTAAGCATCTACTTAGCGGTCTAGTCCATCTTTTCTTGCAAAATTTATAATTTGGTGCGATATATGTATAATGTACATAAAGTAAGAAAATAAAAATAAAAAGGAAAAAAAAAACAGGATTAGGAAATGGCAATCGCGTCGAAGTGAGTTGCTGAACCTTTTTATAAGCTGATTTTGTATTTATTGATTAATTGCGGGTTTTATAGAGATAACGAATACGTAATTCTTATCGTCTCTCAGTTCTTGTCTGATTTAAAACAAGTGTTAATTTATTGACTGCGAATAGAAATAAATGACGGAAGATTCAAACGAACACCTTCTTTCATCCCGAATTCCTAACTGAGTAACGTGAAGTTTCTACTAGGATGTTAAAGGCGTAAGTACAATATTGAACGTTATTTACGTACGAGTTTCTTTAATGTCTGTCGCTTGAAATTCTTTAACAGGGTAAATATATATGAAAGTGTCGATAAATCGAAGAGAAAACGCGTGGTTATCGCGAACACGAGCGGAGTGTTGCGAAAGTTAATCAGAAGAACTTTAGCCGCGCTGTTTTTGTTCGTTATTCAGTCTGTTACGAGGAAAACACCGTTTCTCAGCGATGTACGTGTGAGCTTTTAGAGATGAAAAATGCGGAAAACACGCAGCCGGAGTGTACATCTGGTCTTTTGAATGGGGGCTCGTTCACCGAAAAGTGTGTCATGAAAGGGATGCTCGTCAGTCGAATGAACTTTCAAAGAAAGTGAGATAAAAAGCGTTTAGTAATGTATGTAAATGCATCCTCCGAGAATCATTCGGAACGTTACGGCGCGCACGTGTCTATTCGTAACCTTTATTTGAAATCCTGCGAGAACCGGAGTTACTTTTAGCACCGTAGATTATGGCGATAATAACACTGGGAGTTTCTTTCCACGGTGGCGCCGGCTAACCACCTAAGTAAATTCGTCGACCATTCGGCTTGAAATCTAATTTAACTTTTAAAGTTGTCCCGCGAAATTACAATGATTTCCGGTGATACGGGATTGGCGCGCGCGTGTGTAAGTTCGCCAACTTCAATCTATTCGCTGGTCTCTGTCGGCCGATGAAATGAACGGTGGTCGGAAAAATTTTCAGTTTCCCTATAAATCCGAGGTGGCTGGAACCTGGCTGTTAAATATGTATATGGCGCCTGTAATCGACTGCCGTTTCCGTTCGAAATGATTTCCGATCGCAGCGTACGCCTGATAAAATTCGAAATCGAGAGCGATAACGAAGGCGGGCGCGACTCCGTCGGTAATATTTGGTCGACTAATTGGATGCTGGAAGTTAGAATCCCGTTGAAGTTTAGTAACAAACCGCGGTCTATCGAATCGGCGATCGTTTTGCTCGGTTTACGAGCAACAAGTTCGCTGTCGATAACTAATCAGCGTAAGACAGGTCCGACGATCATCAATTATTGTCGTTTACCGGTATTGACAAACGCGTTGTTAATGGCATAAGAACAAAACGTCAAGCGGTTCGCTGCGACGAGCCGGCTTTATCTACTGCGCGACTGTCCACTACAAACTGGCCCCAACTACTGCGCGACTGTCTACTACAAACTGGTTCTAACTACTGTGCGGCTGTCCGCTACAAACTGGTTCTAACTACTGCGCGGTTGTCTACTACGGACCGGTTCTGTCCGCTGTGCGATTGTCCAGCGGGACCTTGCTCTATCTGCTCCTCGACGTACCATTCGAGAAACCCATCGGCGAGTGTTTTCAAAATTCGCATCTTGACTCAACCGAGAAGATTCGTTTCTGGTTAGCGATAGTCGAAGAGTTTAACGGAAAAGTTTAATGGCATAGCGCGGCGAGAAAACCGTTTCGGGTGTTTCTTTTCTCCTTACCTTCCCGCGAAACAATTTTCAGATATTCTATGTATTCCAGATCGATGGATTGCAGCGTGTGCTCCAACAACATCAAAGGGATCGTTACGGCGGTGGAGACGTTGAACGATAGAGGGAGGAAAGGAAGAAGTTGCGGAAGAGACCAAAGCCTTATACCATTTTGCGAGACGAAATCGTCCTCGAAGGGAAAAACGATTAGGAAAGAGAGAAGAAGATCGTTCGAACACGCAATATTCCGTCTCGTAACCAGACGAACCCTCCACGCCGGATATTCCCGAACATTTCTTTCCGGCGTCGTCGAGTGATCGGTGTAGGGAACCGCCGACCGATGGCGATTTCAAGGAAGAGTAGCCAAAGACGTTATTACGGAACAGTGGTCACTCTTAAAAAATCCAAAGAGAATTATTCGAGGGAGGCTGCGTTTGCTCGTATTAAAGCCAGATTTCGCCGCTGCCTAACGAATACTCTGAAAGCTCTCTTTATTGGCGCGCGCCTAATCTCGCGAGCTCGGAAATAAATCGTACTTTTCGTTTCCGCTCTGCTAGATTTATCGGAGAACAAGAAGAGGAACTAGACAAGCATTAAAACCAGCAAGACGGGATAGCGGCTTAGCATTCGCGACAGGAACATCTCGCGCGTACTTTGAACGTTCGAATGAAGATACGACGAGCAACAAAAGGTAGGAAATAAAAATACACGCAAATACGATGAATAACGCGAGAATACGTACTCGTTGGAGCAGTTGCTGGGCATAAATAAGGAATGAGCGTCGAACAAGAAAATGTTCAAGTAGCAAAGATGGTAAACCAAGGGCGAGCACGTCGGTAAAGCGAGCTCGTGATCCAAGCATGGCTAAACTCGAGCTTATACGATAGCAAATCTCCTCGTCTGGTGCAGGGACCGCTTGCTGGAACAATCTTTACAGATCAAGCTTTACATCCTGTAGAAATCCACTATTTCGAGAGTAATCGAACGTATCCAGTTGAATAACGGCGAGCAGTCGAAAAAAGCTTGAAAAGTCTCAAAATCCTTTTCCAATTCGAGCCATCCACCATTTTCGTGACACGTATAAATTAAAATCTCGACACATCCGTTACGCGGTTTGATATAAGGAACCGTTTGTCAGGTAAGGCGTGTTTGATCGTACGCCCGCGTCCCCGCTGGTATCTCGTCCCATCGGGATATATTGTCAATTGATCGCCCTTTTAAAATCTTCTTTTGGTACCACTTGACTTCATTCAGCCTGATAAATCCGCGTGGCTTATCCGTATTGAGCGAGACAGGCGGTTGAAAATCCCGTTATGAATCTCTCCACTCTCCGCGCCAGGATTCAATTGCCGATATTACGTGGCCTCTTTGTTGCGCCGGGTCCTAGGTCTTCGCATCGCGGGAAGTGGCCGAAAAGATTCCCAGGCATTTGTCAAAAAACTCGGACGAGAAATGTAATCCACTTCTAATCTAACGAACCGATCATCATTCTTCGGATTTGCCCTTGGAAACCCATCGACTTTGGATTGTCGAGGCGCGCGCACTCGCACGACGTTACCGCGGATTCTTATATCGATGGCCGCCATTTGTAACCGTTCCTCAGCTGCGGATAATTGTACGTCATCGTCGACAAGCGGATCGATGGTCATCCGTTCAAACGTATCGCGGTATCGTTAATTACGGAGGAAGGATAGGAAAAAATGACCAAACCGTTATATTTTCTCAGCCCTTGCTCCGTCCATTCCTGCCTCGCGTTCCTCTCTCACTTTCCTTTTCGCCTATTCTTGTACCCGGTAGCTCGAGAAGTGTTTACAATTAGTTCGTCAGACTTCCACCGAACTCCACCGCATTCAGCACCAAAATTTTACTTCCCTCAAACTTTCACCGCCTTCCCAGGTGAAATACTGGTTACCTACTTGCAGTTTTCCGTGTCCTACTTTACCTTTGTGCCGCTGTTTTCTTTCCTCCCCCCCTCGCCACGTCTATAATACCCCTTTGTACGCCTCCTTCTTGTTTCGCCATAAATATCATTCTCCGGAGAAACTCTTTATTCCTTATGCTTGCTTTTCATTAACATAATTGACTTCTTTCTACTCCCAGGACATCAATTTTGCGAGTGCCCTTTGTGCGACTCCCCTATTTTTAGCGCGGTTCTTCCAGCCTCGCGTACAACGCCGCGATTTTATTTTATAATATCAGGCTGCGATCACATTCGAAAGGATCGCGGTTGCGAACGATACGTCACCTATGGTGTACGAGGTGTACGAGGTGTACGAGGCGTGCGCGATCCAGGAGGTGGAAACCGAGCTCACCCCTTTAATCTGTGAAGGTTCGAACTCGCTTCTGGCAAGGAAATCGGAGTATGATTACCTCGATTATGCGCGCGTACGAAGCGATAGGGGAACGTAGACGAATCGGAGCCCAAACGCAGACCGTACGAAGCGTTGTTATTTGCTTTGTGCGATGAAACGGGACAATGGGTTGCGAGGTGCGCAGGGATGAAAAGAGTTTTGGAGATTACGGGGCCTCAAAGAAGAAATTTTACTGAATCCAGACGCGGCGATTCCAAGGGATGCTGTAAAGGGTTGCGGCGGCGCAAAGGTCGCGCCGTTCGAAGGCACTGCGGGTGGCTGGAGCGATGGTTAGCTTTATGGATAGCATAATGTGTTGTCAGGTGCGGTGTATCGCGCGCACAGCCAGTGGAGGCGGTGATATTTTGTACGTATAGTGCAGTCGTAAATTAAAGCGTCAAGTGGCGGCATTGCGCGAAGTAAGCGAACTGGGGATCGTCCTCGTTTCGAATGCGCGCTGGTCACACTAAAGGAGCCCTAAAACGGGAACACCTTGCTGCTTGCGTTACGCGCGTATGAATTAATATTTAGGACTCGCAGCTTGCGTTCTGTCGTTAAAACTAGCACGGTGTAAGCATCCGTTTCGCGTTCCCCGGACACGCAAGGAAGAACCAATTTTTCGTTGACGTCGCACGAGCCTCGCGAAGCTCGAACGCCCTTGATGGCACGTGTAGCGATCGGATCCGCGAGGCTGAGACTGCGGGGGATGATATTGAAACCGTGGCAGGCATATTCGCGAGATTTTCTTCGCGATACCCGACACTTCGCTGCCACGGGACTTCGATATTTCGCGCATAAACTGATATTATGCAGAGCTTTGATGATAGCTAGTCGCGGAACAGAGGAATAAGAGGGGTCCGCTTGGTTCGCGTCGCTCCGCCCACGACGCTCTGAAACGTGAGGCAAATCTCAACGTGTATCGGGTCCGTGATGCTTCAATTGCAACGTCCGTTTTTTCCACCCTCTCCAATGGCCGCGATTTTGGTTCCAATTAATTTAGATCCAGATTTAATGGGGAATAGTCCGTTCGCGTCAGATAAAGAGGATAGAGTAACTTTCTTATCTTTCTAACTTTGACCCGTTTGAAAGAACAAATAATATTTGAACAGCGCGATGGTGGTAGGATTGCAATTTTAATTGTAGAGGACTACGCGAGGACAGCCAGCACAGTTGGACAAGGGGTTACTCTTTATGCGAAGGTAAGTCGAAAATCACTATTTGAAGCGTCCGAGTGCGAGCCCCGTCAACTCGGAATATTATCCTGACGTTTTGCTGGTGTTGCAGTTAGCACATTCACGGGTTATTTGACACCCTGAAACTGTCATGTGTCCAGTGGTTAAGTATTATATATACTACCCTGGCCACGTCACAGGACAGTGGTCATCAATCACGGTCCTTTTTTATTTTTATTGTTCGGCCGAACAATTGAAAAGCCGAGAGGCGTGCGTTCCAGATGGGGTTCGTTTGATAACCAACCCTCCTTTCTGGTATTTTAATATCCGCGGGGATTCTCTGCTATTTTCTGATCGAAAATCTCGCAAAGTTCTAGTGACTATTTAATAAGTTGCCAGAATCGATTATTTGCGCACGTAAATAGAGAAGATTTCTATTATTTACTGGCTTCGTCCAGTTATTCGTTCGCGATACCACTTGACAGTTTTCCACGTTGATAAAATGTTTTTATTCGAGTGGTATCTAGAATTCGAGGCGCAGGACGACGACCTGGAAGGGCGCAGCTCGGCAAAGCTGTTATTACAACGCACATAACCGCAAGAAACTTCCGTTAAAAGACGTATAAACACAGAAGAGCGAATATCGTCCAGAACTGTCCTCTTCGGGCTTCTTTTCTTGCCCTCCCGCGTCTCGAAGTTTCCGTCGCGCGAACAGAGGAACGATTTTCGTCGTAACCGCGTTTTCAGCACGCGAAAGAGCGAGGGCGCAGCGAGGGGCGCGAAGAAAATTAAGAAGACGAGGGCGAGAGAGTAGGAAAAAACGGGGAAGTGATTCGGGTAGCCGCCAGGCTGCGAATCCCTTGGCAATCGCGTTTGATTCCTTCGACTAACATGGAGGATCTGAATACTGTCCGTGATCAAACAAAAAGGAATAAGAAATGTTTTTCCTCTACCGATTCCCAGAAAACTTCGTCCCCGATTTCCCACGTGTATTTGCAGTGGATCTTTTAATGAATCGTCGACGATTAGCTTATTTTACGTAGAAAACAAGGTTGAACCGTGTACGTCTACGCGTAATTCGAGATGTTATCGGTGTGAAACGTCTTTACATATTTTTGTTGAAAGTATTTCTTCGTTTCACCGGGCTATTTTTCGCCATGTACACAAGCTCGTATCTGCGTTCTTCCACCGTAATTCCAGAAAGTGGGCTGAGCTAAATGGATTGCGATGTCTTGCGGTCTTTTGCGCAGTTTAAAACGAATGAATGTGCCAGATGGATTTATGTGGAGTTTTAAAAGCTGTTCTTTCCAAGATACCGCTAAGTCTTGCCGCGGTAGCAACTGTTGAAGAAATAATCTTGTAAATAAAATGATAACGTCGCTGCTGGTCTTATGAGTTGTGTACGATTTATACAACGTTGATAACGTATATAAATGGAACTCTGCTGCGCGTTAAACCATCGAAGAGGCGGAAAGAGAAACCAAAGAATTCTCTTCGCCGTCGCGTTCGTGTATCTTCAATTTTTGAAGTAAATTACTTCAAGGGAGTATCCACTCGCTTAAACTTTCACTAGTTCGGTAAAAACTTCTTGCTTTCGCGTCTCCTTGGGAAACGACAAATTTCAAGCGAGCGTGGTACTCGAAATTAGCGGCGAAGAATGAAATAGACGAATGTGATTAATGGTGGCCTAAATTAGCAGAAGCCATCAATCCACTGTTTCTTCTTCCGAGTTCCTGCAACGACTCCCAAGCGGTTGCGAAAAAGAAACGAACAGCTGAAGGCGGACTCGAATTCTCATAAGGAGGCAACTCCACCCTCTGCTCGATAATCCGAGTTTGTTGCTTGCTTCCCCTGTAGATCGAACGAAATTGTTAAATACGTGTTCCAAAAGCGGACAGGATATATGTGCACCAAGATAATTCGTAACACGAATTCTACATAAATTTACAATTATTTTTTCATATCCACCACAGAAAAGAAACCTCTATCTACTTTTAACGAATGTTTCCACTCGATAGAACCGAATGACCGAAAAGAAATTTCCCCACACCTCTTTGGAGATCACCGAAAAATCTGCAAAGTTTCAAAAAACTCGGAATTCTCGCGTCATCGAAGTTTCCTGATAAGAAAGTTGAAGTGTTTCGTGAATTATTGATCTTTCGATACGACGTACCCTCAATACTTTTGTGCGGAGAGTAATTTCCACCTCGGAGATATTTTCCTCCGCGTCGTTGGTGCAACGCGAAGAATGACTCTCGAAATTTCGTCTGACAACAACTCGCGTCAAAGTGAAGGATGACGTATGCAGCTACAATTGCTAATTTAAAACAGAGTGGTATAAACAGCGACGAAAAAGTTCGACTCGAATTTCCGGTATTATTACTTCACCTCGCGAGCTTTCGCTTTCTTTTTTTCTCCGTTCGCGATCCGCGGCTGGAAACGTCAACGAGATCGAGCGGAATACAGAACGAGTGGAGGGGAATCACCGCGTTCGACCAGCGTTCGTAACTCTCGTCAGATGTAAAGCGGCGGGCAAAAAATTCATACTAATTAAGCTCCCTCGCTAAAGGCAGCATCGGTGATTTTCGAGATTTTCGTTTTATTAATACCTGCCACGAACCGCGGCCATTGTATGCGATCGATTCGGTTCCGACATTAGAATTTTGTTGCGCACGGAAGTGCACGAATCGTTTTCCAATTTTCAATTCCGTACATCGCGTTCTATTTTTTTTTTTTTTTTAGGAAAAGAACAAATGCGCACGAAGAAGAGTGTAATCGAAGGTTAGATTAGCCAGTCGTTAACCAAATTTGCGCTACGGTTAGCCTGCGTTTAGCAGCCCTCAAGTTGAAACTAGCATCCGGGTAAGCGTTACCCCCGAGAAAAAGCTGTAGCGTTTATTCTCCACGGAAGAATATTCTTAAATCAGTTTCGACTAGCGGGTATAACAGGCCGATAAAGCTTCGGGTCGAGCCGTTACCTCGAGGAAGAGGGCGTAGCTGCCGGTGAGCGAAGAATTCCCTAGAGCACTTGAAATCACTGCGTTAATTCTAAGGTGTCTGAAAGTGGCTGAGCCAGGCTTGCGGTGCTCGCGTTCTATACAGGTAACGATGTATCGGTGTGGGTGCGTGTAAATAAAAGCAGCGCAGGGGAGAGGACGGAGAACGCTGATCGTCCGGTGGTGTTGGTGGATGACGGTGGTGAGCGTAGAAGAGGTTGGAAACGGCGAGACGGGAGGACTCACCCCGTCTGAGCACTGCGGGTGCTTGTGTCAGCGTTGCATCCTACCTCCCCTGTCTCACACTTCCCAAGTAACCGCTGTGATTCATTGTTTAAGCCGAGACAATAAAACGAACGGGACTGGTCGACGTATTGCGATGTTCCCAACGTAACTTCCACTCGGCTTTGTTCCGCCCTTATTGTCTCTTAATTCCTCGCGATCGGAATCCCGGACAATAAAACGTTCGAACTTTCTGTATAACCGCGTTAACGTCGATCACGGTTCTTGCGTTCGTTTTTAACGCGTCCACGCTATCGAAGATGGAAGCTTCGCAAGTGGATATCGTTCCGAATCGAGCGAATTATGCGAACGTGAACCTATCAAGCGGTATTTAAACGTTTAAAAAGGGACGCTCGTGTCTGGAACGCGTCGGACACGTTGGAAGCGCCTCCTCTTCTCCGAAGAGCAGAATATTCCGAGGGCGAAAGAAAAATACGCGGCGGGTACATAGTCCTGCCTCCGCTCTTTTACCAGGTATGCGTATCACGCGAAGATATTACCAACCGACGATGAGAAGGATCTTTCGTATTCGATATTTTGCGAGAGGAACTGATACTGCGCTTTCGAAAGAATAAGGAAAACCTCGGATGAGGACGATAGCAGACAATTTATTTAATTAAGAAATTGTACGTTGGCTTAAAAATCATAGGCGATTAGCTGGTTTAAGGGAAGGAAGAAAGAACTGTTCTCTCCATTTTAAATAATATTATAATATATTTTATAAATCAAACGCAATAAAATACAACAAATAGTCTGAACGCTTCATTCGGTTGGCGACGGTGACGATGGGCTGAGGTATTTCGCCTCCATATTCGAGACGATAGAAAATATTTGATTCTTCACCAAGTGTTGATCGTAGCGCGAAAAAGTTTTCACCGTAGTAGCCATCGACCGCAGGAAAACGTCTATTGGATGCTCGTCCAATTCTATCCTTTTGTACGCGCTGTTTTTCCCAATTGTACTTTTCTTTAATGTAATCGCGCCAGTTTCCGATGGCTTTTTGTTCCTCGACGTTTTCGTCGGGCCGGTTTCATCTTTTAAGCCAAGCGCAGAGTCTAGTTCCGCTGTGTCGTCCGTTTCGCTGCGTCCCTCGACGGATGTTTCCTCATTTTTCACCGAATCTTCATCCTCGTCGTACGGCAGGTAAGACAGTCGCGATTTGTTTCGCATACAGTCGAGAATAAATGCCATCGCGTCCTCGTACCTCCACTTCCTGTTCGCGGCCAAACCGCTCCTATTTTTCTTCCTCATTACCTTTCTGTGTTGGCTCCTTATGCTGAGCCATCTGTCCTTGCATTCGATACCTGTGGGTGTTGACAAGAGTCATGCTTTCGCGCGTACGCTCTCCTCGCGAAGCAACGCGAAACTTAATCACCGACCAAAGATTCGAGCAGATCGAAACCGTAACAGGATTGAACTTTGCCTTCGATGCCAATTGCACGGTTACGCAATACCTGAGCGCTTCTGAGATAGAAGCAATCGGAATCGAAATAAAAAGTGACCAACTCACCAGTTTTGTTCAACACCTTCCCGATCTCGTCCCATACCTGGGTCTTGTGAACGGTGTCGCTGTAGTTCTGGCAACGCATGTCGTACAGTTCCGGTTTGCCGCGCACCAGTTCGATTAATTTCTCGTCCATAGTGAAACACGCACTCTTAACACCGCGGTCAGGCATTTCTCGCACGAGGCAACGCTCACGATCAATGACGGTCTAGAACATGGCCGCTCGGCTCGGCACTGGCGGGCAGGGACGCTCACCGTTGCCCGCGGGCACAGCTGAGGGCATGTGACGTCGACAGGCATCACGTGGGTAGTGGGGAGCAATGGTAGTGGGATGGACACGGACTCAAAGTAGTATGAGACCCGGGATGTTCGTGGGACACTCCGCGCGATCGCCACGTTCAAGGAATGCCTCATCCGCCGCACCACTTTGTAAGTAGAAAATGGTTGCACGCGACGTCCGTGTGTGCCGATCGTTCCTCTGCTCGGGCACGCCAAGTGCTGACCGTGCAGGCAAAGGGCTGAGCGTCTCTCGCCTCGAATGCTCGCGTTCGAATCACTGTTCAGGCTAGTCGCTTACTTGTTTGCGAAGTCTTCGAAGTACTTTGGTGGGAAATGTTGGAAATAACAGTTTCTTAGAATTGTTCGAAGCAAAATTCTTTACTCTTAAACTCGGAGGGATTAGTCTGTACGCTACGAGAACTCGACAGAAAATCTGGGGTCCTCGCGTCTAAGGCCCTACGTATAAACAGTTGGAGGTCCGCTCGAACCGATAGGTTTCGTTCACTGTTGGTTAGTTTGGTTAGTTTGTCTTTTGCAACACGTTATAATATAATTGCGCTAACATTTCGTTTTGGTTCTAAATAATAGATAAAACAACTATACGGTGGGTTATGTTTGTCCCTCGAGATTGATCCACTTTGAAACAAACCGAACTCATTCCGTTTACAAGCATTGTCGAAGACCACAAAAAGGGATTTATCCGAGGACCGGCAACTTTTGCGAATCCGGGAACTCCATTTCGACCGCGGCTAACTTTCCAACCGTTGTTTACCTCGATAGGTGGCCTCTGTGTTTCTCTTCCGGCGAAGGAACTTACCGCGTCAGCCAACTCTCAAAAATCACAGATACCGAGAGTTTCTATACATTTTTACAGTCGACGACTTGCAATCAAACGGAATACATTCCAGAAATACAATGTTTAAGGGTCGAATACGTGTTTCAAAGCGGCTGTAAACCCGACGTAAGTCAGAAATTGCGATGAATATGTATAAACGCAGGAATCACGCACTTGCTCTGTATCTTGGATATCTTCCATCGCGCAGAAAGCGATGCCTCGGATATTCACGCGACAGACTGGCTCCCTTACCAGTGAAGCTGACCGCACTTGAAAGTGTAATGAATAATAAGCGGACTAACTAGAAGCTTTCGAGAGATTTTATCGAGGCTACTGTCAACATCCAACTAATATCGCGTACAACGTGGCGGGTTAATTGGAACCGCCTCGAGGTCTAAGCAATAGTTTCAAAGGTTTAAATCACGTTCACATGACACCGATACATCCGTGACCCTCGGTTATATGTGAACTTCTCGCGATCTTTGGGAGATCGTGGTAATCGAGGAAGAAAGAAATCTACAGAAATAGAACGATAACGCCACGAAGCTTCGTTGCTCCGCTATTTTGATAAGCAAGCGTCGCGTGGAAACATACAGGGAACTAGATGGGGATTATTTCATCGAAAATCAATCGTTTCTTAGAGATTCTGTTGAAAATCGAACGTGATACACCAAATTGCGTGCTCCACAGCGTGGAACAATCAGACAGAAGCGTTAAAAGAACAGCGCAAATACTTATGCTATCGAAATTGGCGCTTGAAAATTCAAAATACCACAGTCGGATGTGAGTGCCATTTCTCAGCGATTGGCCAATGATAAATTATCAGTAGCCGACAAATTATCAACCGATGAGAACGTACCAGTACTCGATACGTCATCGATCGATGTTAAAATTCTGAGACCAAGAACGAGAACTTCTACTTGATTAATTTTTTAGCGAATTAATTACAAATAAAAATAAAATATTAGCGAATTAAGGCCAGAAGGACTAGGACTTCCTGGAGCAGTGGTAATTACACATTCTCTCCGCCAAGAACGAAGAAAAACTTTCATCTCCTTTAAAAAGTTCATTTCTTTTACATTTACATAAGTTTTAATTGTATAAGATGTATTGTCCTTGCGTTACAGGACTTAGCCCGTAAATTCTAATTATATAAGATGTTATTACGTTATATAAGATTATATAAGTATTTTAGATAGATTTATAAGGACAATTTGTATTAATTAACTTGTAAGAATACTTTTGTACTTAAAAGATTGCTAATGAGTTGTAATAAAGGTTTATTTCATAACAATTAATTGTTTAATTGTTTAATAACCTGTTCAGCTATCCTAAAATGATCCATTCCAATCCTTAAACGAGGAAAATCTCGTAAAACATAGCCTATGCCACGATAAACTTATATATGAGTTCCAATATTAGCCAAGAATTTCGCCATTTCCAGGAAAATGACGTCACTTCTAGGAATCGGCGAAATTCTTGGAATTTCGAGGATTCCTGGAAATGACGTCATTTTCCAAGAAGTGGCACTTGAGATACCTCCTCGCATATCATATTCTCCTGATACAAAGTCCAATTTTTCGATTGATACCCCGATTTTCGACTTTGTATCAGGAGAACATGATATGTGAGGAGGTATCCTAAAGTGCCACTTCTTGGAAATGACGTCATCGAGAATTCCTGGAAATTCGGCGATTCTTGGAAATGACGTCATTTTCCAGGAAATCTCAGTTTCTGGTGCTCACTCAAGCGTAAACCTCGATTTTTGGGATTTTGTATCAGGAGAACATGATATGCGAGGAGGTATCCTAAAGTGCCACTTCTTGGAAATGACGTCATCGAGAATTCCTGGAAATTCGGCGATTCTTGGAAATGACGTCATTTTCCAGGAAATCTCAGTTTATGGTGCTCACTCAAGCGTAAACCTCGATTTTTGGGATTTTGTATCAGGAGAACATGATATGCGAGGAGGTATCCCAAGTGCCACTTCTTGGAAATGACGTCATCGAGAATTCCTGGAATTTCGGCGTTTCTGAGAAGTGACGTCATTTTCCAGGAAATCCCAGTTTCTGGTGCTCACTCAAGCGTGAAGCCCCGATTTTGGAACTTTGTATTAGGAGAACATGATATGCGAGGAGGTATCCCAAGTGCCACTTCTTGGAAAATGACGTCATTTCCAAGAACTCTCGAAATTCCAAGAATTCTGGCATTTCTTGGAAGTGACGTCATTTTCCAGGAAATCTCCGTTTCTGGGGCTCACTCAAGCGTGACGCCCGATTTTTGGGACTTTGTATCAGGAGAACATGATATGCGAGGAGGTATCCCAAGTGCCACTTCTTAGAAAATGACGTCATTTCCAAGAATTGCCAGAATTCTTGGAAGTGACGTCATCGTTAGGAATTTACTATGCAAATTCCAATTTCGCCCAGCTATTTTATTCTAAGTTAGGAGTATGATAAGGAAAAAGGAATTGCAGGTGAATGATAAAACTTGCTCTATTCATTTTAGTTAATTTATTTATTCAATTAAATTAATAAAATATACAATAAATTACAATTAAACTGCATTTTACAATGGTATATGCACTTATAATGCAATATTCTGCTATTACTACTAAATATACCAAAGAATATGGTACTAGTAATACTAATTACTATATAATATAGATAATATGGTACTACTAATCGTGTGAAGAGGTTCCTTATACTTCATTAGTCCTTTAAATTCTGTATCTTCTATATCTTCCCTCTCGTGGTGCCTGTGACAGAAAGAAAAGGACGATTAGCTAATCAGGATATCACTATTTTAATATATTTATTGCATACGAGCATTGCGACAAGTTTTATAAGTATATGAACCCACAAAGTAATAAAAGGCTATTGGATAACATTACCAGTGACCGTCAAAATAGTACGAGTCTTCTAGAGCCTCCAAATTATGCATAACAGTGCATTATGTCTGTAGTCCACCTTATATCTGGTTTGTATCCTCACCCAACCGGAAGCAGAAAAGGATGAGGGTTGATAGGGTACTCGAATACGAAGGCCAGATATCTCGATCTGTCCCTGATGTAAAGGATCAAACCGAGAAGATGTCATGGATACCAACTAATCCTCCCCTATACTACAATCCTTGAGGTCAACCTCTGAACCATTCCTACCAGACGTAGGATTCATTCGTTGCGATCCTGTTGCTGAAAAGGAACGGTTAGATCGATGATCCATGCTGGATTTCAGGATGAAGAGGACTCCATGGCTATAACTTGAACGGATTGTGGGATCGCAGATTCCGTTCAGCACCCTGGCCAGTGCTAAAATGTGTGGAAGACTTCAACGCTCACTTTATCTGTCGATGTTCCTTCAGAACCGTTGCGAAGGTATCAGCAACCACGGGTTTCAATAACATATATTTCTTGTATTTTCTTGATGTAAAAGTATAACAATTTTTAATGAAGTGCTTTCTTGTCTTTACACACAGTCGTTATATACAATACAAAATTCGACACGTAGTCATATATATAGGAAAAATAAAGTATAGGAATCTCACAAATGAGGTGTAGAACTAAAATGCAGTACTGTCTAAAAAGAAATTTCCCTCCTCTACAAATAATTATTAATAAATGATGCTCGTGAGGATGTCGTAGGATCTACTTTCATTTTGGTCAACGTTAACAATCTACCCTAATAATATTACGTGAATTTAGCGAATAATGTAACATTTACATTTCTAAGTGAGCAATGACCGACTTTTACAATGCCTGAACGGTAAGAAAATATGATCGCTTATTCGAAAAGAAGTACTGCATTATTGCGCGATTACTAACTAGATTCGTGTTCACTTTTTCTCTTTACTTTCGTTCGTTTTAGTGTCTGTAGCAGTGATTTGTTTGTCGCTCAGACTGAGAAAGTGCGTTAGGTGAAGGATAGATATAACGCTCGATATGTACGACGCTACGTCCTCTTTCTTCACTGTTCTTAATTGCGCTGCGACCGAATGGTACACTCGATTGGCAGTTTTCGCGGACAATTGACCGATAGTTTGCACCGCGTGCAAAACTTTGTTCTCGTCAGCTGACACTGGAGCTGCAACGTGAATTTTTTCAATTAAATATCGGCATTTCATTACACACCTAGATAGACAGACACCTTGGATATTTTTAAATACGTACCAGGTGTGTCTTGCTCGCCATCGACTGGCGGGAAATAACGATCCAATAAGCCGTTAATCAGAACGCTGGTGTTGTCCACACCCTGCACTGCCATGCTACCGTACTGGGTGTTCAATAATTCATTAGCTTTTGTTATACTAATTTCTTTGAGCGTGGATGCCTGTTGCGCCGCCGATTCTTTCGCAGCGTGCAGTTTGTCGATCGTCGGTTGCAAAGAGCTGCTCATCACCGCCTTGGCTGCGTCGTAAATCTGCGAAAACAAATTGGGTTTAACGATTTCATTAACGCGTGTCTGTAAAAAGTTTCAGGTCTACGTCGATGTCAGGTCGTCGGATATTAGTCACCCACTGTTTACGCGCGTAACGTTATACTACGATTACATAGTGCCAACTGATAACAGACGTATCTACTGACGTTTTAGTCCACAGTAGTTATTCATGCATCGACATTTTAATTCATAATGACAAATGTTGGTGCATTGGTTAACTAATTTACCAGCAGAACGTAACTATTCTGTCGCGAACCATTGGACGATTAACATTAGAATGGTTTCTGCGCATGCCTCGGTTCAGCTACATTGCAAGCTATCGGTATCTTTTCGAGAAAATTCAATGACTTGGACACGTGACCAGATGCCAAAGTCCAAGATTTTTTATTGCAGCTAACAGTTCTTCGACATTTGATTCCTTAGAAATTTATACTGCACACATTTGTTCGCATTAAGTGGCCATTTTATTATGGTAATGTTAGTCATTTCAAACTACGTTTCTAATCGAACACTGCACTTTCAAGCGTGCACGAGTCGCGTTTTTATTTCTTATGTAATACTTTCTATAACGTTACAAAACGTTCGATGCGCGTGTGCAGTGATAACAGATATTCGAAATTTTTCAGATAACCCCTGATAAGACTCTCCACTTTTACAAAGCCTGTTACTCTCACGCAGGCTCTACGTTTACCTGTTGAGGCGGTTGCTTCATGATCGGTACTTTTTGCTCGACTATGTTCAATCCTTCGCACAATTTCTGGTCCACGGCGTTGATTTGTCCTTCGAATTTCTTAGCCAGAGGCGCAGTAGTGGCAGCAGCAGTTGCAGTCGCATAGTGAAGACCAGCCTCGGCGTTGGTCAGCGCCCAATTGATCAGATGATGGGAGTCTTTCAAATAAGAATAAGTAGATCCCGTCTTCTCTATGGCCGAATGAATAACAGGGATGTTCTTCACGCGATCAATCACTTCCAAATGAGGCGCCTTTTCGGATGTGGTTTCCTTCATGTCCGCCATTTTTCCTAAAATACAGTACAAACGTTAAACTCTGTCCAATAAATGATCATGCATTAATTGTAGAAACGTGATAAACAGTAATTGTGCGTGCGTCACGTACAATTGAAATAAAAATCAATTAATTTGATTAATTATTCAACTAAATATTCAACCCTCTATTTTTATTGAAACGAAACACGTGCACGTGTAATTGGTGAGGTAAACGTGAGAAAGTAGACAAGTACAAACGTGCCACACGTAAAATGGAACAACTGTATAATACCCAACTTGTCACGAGATTACGCGCGTAATTCATGATTCACTCGCTGCAAAAACAAACAATTCGTTAAATTTGTTTGTCCGATTAAGCATTCTCTGTACCAGTGAATGATTGATGAGTCATAGCTTTCGGAATGATAGTCATGATGCAAACGTACGATACGGTGGCGTGTGCACTCTATAGTGACTTTGGAATTAACAATGCACCGAATATCCTCGATGTCAGCGTTTATTCTGATCGATAGATACATAGCACGCATTGAAAGAGTTAAAAAATGTAAACGCACTGTTTGCGTTCTCCCGCCAATTCCTCTTCTCGTGTGCACGTACGTTCGTTTCATTTGCGTCACGTGATTTTCTGACCAAAGCTCGAGATTTAGCAATTTTAAAACTCTCGAAGTTTCTTATAAGCTGAGCAATATAAATCGTTACAACAGAAAGATAAAACGCAATTAACAATTGAAATGGATACTGATTAAATGGTTATTAACGAAACAATAGCTGTAGAGATGGAAAGTTTGTTATCAGTTCACCGATGAAAGATTCTATTGTTCGTTTGATGGACAACAAATATCTCACACATCTCTTCCACTCCTATTTTTACTCACATTTGAATGTGCAAGCAAGAACTTCTTGCACGACACTTTCAAACGTTCGAAGTAAATGTACAATTCATGCAGCAAACCGTGTACACGGTATTCTGTACTATACAAGCTATCGACCTTTACCATAAGCTATTCAATCCTTTATATCACGTACGACATGAGACTTAAAAACCGTATTCATCGATAATACTTCTATCTCGTGTGGAATGATAATTGTAATATCGGTATTATAATGACGATGATATCTGATGGTGCACAACAAAGTATGACCAATGGAAATATACTAATAACGTTCTTAAAATATTTAAAAATTAATGAATATTTAACGCGATGCAACAACTTCGATCTAAAGTATATTTGATTGATTTGGATTATCTTCACTTTGAAATTTCATTTAAATATGAGTTAGCATCGAATGTATATTTAGAGCCGGCAAACTTCCTCGTGCGTACGTGTGCGAGTATAGTATTGGTATTTAATTAATTGCAGAATGTCTTTCTTGATATTCAAACGTATCGAGTATGTATTTATTTAATCGTTGTACGTGTTCACTACTTACTGGTATCGATGAATACTTGTAGAACTTGATGCAACAGTTATCAAAGTGAATTAGCAGACACGAACAGTGGTACACGCAGCTAACACGCACTATGGATTCAGTAACACTGGCGGTCTGACTACGCAGAAGGTTATAAGCAGTAGAAACTGACCGCGTGGGGGCAGACGTGACTCAGGGCCGTAGAAATTGTGCGCTTTCGTCTCTTAACGTAGAATCGTTCGCTGTATTCCATTATATATACAAGTAATTCATCGTAAATAGAAAAACTAAATATATGCACACCCTCGCTTCTATGATTACAGAATAATTCTGCTAATTCTCGTTCTACGAATTATAAAATAGGTAATTTCAACAAAATTTCCACGGATACACAATTGTGTACCCTAGGGAACAAAGTTCGATATACAAAGATTAGTATTATGAATCATTATTTAAATAGGGAATACAGAAAAAATATTGAGCATGCTACAGTAAAAAGATTGTCTTTTTATCGTTCACAGATTACAAAATTATTCACGTGTGTTGTGCGATAGTAGGAAAAAGTATTCAACTAATTTCGAGTAATGAAATGGTTAATGAACGCGTTGCTCGATAAGTGTTTAAGAAGAATCATGACGATGCAGTTTTTGTTTAAGCGGAAGGGATTGAAGGGAACTTTGTTACGTGTCTACTTCCATGACTATTGCGTTTGTGATATGCACCTATACGTACGTGTGACTACACACGATGACGTGGAGGTCACATCGTCTGGCTCTTTCAACACTATGAAACCGTGATAGTAGTAGGGAATGCGTTAATTTCTTCAATCTCGTAATCGTGCCGAAGAAGCATGATTCGAACAATTTTTCAATCTCCTAAGTCAATGAACGACATTGCTTAAAATGCAAGCAGCGTAAAAATATTGTAATAGAATTAAAAATAGCGCGCGATTAATAACCTCCCTTTATTTCGAACTCAATCTTTTTTAAAATCGTTAAAAATATTTCGCAAGCATTAATTATCCAATGATAATTATGCGTGAAATTTTAGAAAGCCAAATTGAGCAACGTGTTCTCCTTCGCACAACGCATTCCATTGTATTTTGTACACTCGTATTGTTCGTATAAATTATAGTCAATATTTATAGAAAATGTAAACGACATTTTGCTACAATCACAATTGTGTGATAAGATAATTTTGACGAAAAGAAATTAGCGATAATTTCGAAAGTTTGTATATTCTTATTTAGAAATCAATATAATTATTTTATACAGTCATTTTTTATTATACATTGAGTGAATATAATTTTTAGAATGGACCACGACGCGTCTGTTCAAACTCAGATTGTCATTGTTAACATCGTTAACAATTTGCACTACTTTTCATACTTACTACTACACGTACTCGCAAGAAATTAAGAAACCACGTACAACATTTGTAATTATAATTAGAATTTATATGTAATTCAACGATTACGTATTACTGTAAGTGTTCCGAAAACTAAACCTTAGTTTTATTAATTCAGTTCGCTAATTATAATGTATATAATATACTAACGCGTAATACTAGAGCAATGAATTAAAAAAATAAGTAGAAAGAATGATGTATAAAAAATGCACGCAAAAAATAAATAGCAAATTAATGGAATCGGTGGAAGTGCCTCTTCTTTCAATTGTCAATGACGAGATATTAATTTACTTTTTTTGATGCTACATTTGTCGTGTCTTTTAAATTGGTCGCCTCGGTTGGCGCTTGTTCGTTTATAGGCTGGTGGTGATTCGTTAATTGTAAGAAGTGTACCAACGATATGATATAGGACTTTAAGTTATTCGCATTAGTGATTCCCATCTGAAGTATGTTCGAATACACACGGCGAGCAGTTTTGTTAGATAAACGGCCAACTGTTTGTAAAACGTGGAGAAGCTTGTCTTCGTTGTTTGCATCTATCACTAAAACGAGAAAACAATATTAGTCGACGAACATTATTGCTGAATGTATTTTAATTTATCAACCGCGTCATTTGTGCTTTATACAAGTAATGAGCTGCTGCTGCATTACTTAAGACAACGCAAACAAGGATTATTCCGTAATCCTCAAATCTTCTTATTTACTTAAATTTTATTAATTTATGTTGCACGTGTTGTAACGTTCAGAAAACGAAGTTATCACGCGGATCACCTTCAGCAATTTTAAGATAATTATAGACATAAAAATGATTGGTCGATGAAAATGACGAAATCAGAATGATGCACCTCTGCGACATATCTCACCTATTGATTGTTCATCTCCTGTAGCAGGAAAATATTTATCGATTATTTTATCAACAACGTCGACTGTACTGACCAAACCCCTCACGGCCGCGCTGCCGTACTGCGTTTCTAAAATCTGGTTCGCTTTGTTCCAACTCTTATCTCTCAGACTCAAGGCATGCAAAATTATCGAGTCGTTAACGAGCGCAAAACTCAGAGCGGCCAGTTGAACGGTTTGTTGCGCCAGTGAGTACGCATTTTCTAAGATCTAAAAAAAGAAGAGCGTTGCAATTAAAAATATCGACGACGGGACGGTTTTGTATTTTCATCCAAAAGTATAGAACATATCGAACGCACGGAGGCGTGTTTCTCGCGTTCACCGATGCTGCGAATGCCTTTTTGCGGCTTTTTATTTTCGTCCAGAGGAAAACGGATTGATTTCTAACCTGTTCAGGTTTCTCCTTAACCAACGGGACTTTTTCTTCGATTTTGTCGAGACCAAGGCACAACGTGCGGTCGACAAAGTCTATGGGGTTCTCGAGTTTCTTCGCGATGGGCGCAGCAATAGGCACCGCTTGCTTCGTTGCGTTGCTTAAAGAAGTTTCCGCGGTGGTTAGTGCCCAGTGTACCAACTGGTGAGAGTCTTTCACACGCGAATACGTCTCCGCTGACTTGGATATCGCGCTTTCGATCACCGGAACCTCCAACACCCGATGAAAGGCTTTCATCTGAGGCAGCTGCTGCGCAACTTCGGCCGCCATTCTCTTGCAGTTTTATATTATACAACTCGAGGGGATCACGAATTCTGCAACGATCATTTTTTTCGTTTTTCTTCTTTACATAACATTACACACTGCGATGTTTGCTCTCGGATTCTGATTCGAGCGGTATAACTTGCTAAAAATTTTCCAACAAATAGAACCTTACGTGCATCATTCTTTTATTTCGCTAATTGTAACGGAACAATTGAAATACGTTCGAAATACATTGCGGTATGCTAATACGCGCCCTGGTTTCGATAATACGTCGATCATCTATTAAAATTCCAACCTATATATTTTTGTATGTACGATTGATCGTTATGTGTCCATTATATTGAAGCTTGATATAAAATGATGGGTGCTTAGTCAAATATTTTGATGCAGAAAAATTATTCAGTAATATCCAGAATTTCGTTTATAAAATTGAATGAAGAATAGTACCCATATCGAATGGAATTGAATGAATAAAAATAATTCAATCTGATTAAGATAATTTTGTATTCTCGGGTATCCAATTTCGTTTTGAAAAAGAAATTGATTCGGAAAAATAATGGTTAAAATTGTAAATGAAAGAATGCGAGTAGCAAGTAAGCTTTTGTTTGATTAAGTTTTAGAATAAAACTATAACGAAAATGGAAAAAGGAAGGATGCACCGTGGCACGTAAAGTTCAACGCACTAGCGCATATAGCACGTATGCACTTATGTATAGCTATATATAACACTTTCTCGACTTTCACCAGAACTTATAGTCATAGATCGTAACGTTTGAAAATGAAAGTAATTCTACGATATCTCGAAACGATGACAGAAATAATAACGATAAATATTTGTTCCCCTGTACTAAATTGTATTTTGTTCTCGAGTCGTTCTGAACTTTGAAATATCATCGTCGTCATTGTCCGTAACCTTTTCCTGTTTAGAAATCAGCCACGATACCGTTTTCATACCGTTTGTGAAAAGTTTAATAAAGAAGATCGCCAAGAATACGCCACGTTTGATGTTATATTTATAACGATACAGTAAAAATATTCTCGAAATCAGCCAAATAAAATATTCTATTCGTTTAATTTATATTTACCAGAATATCCGTCGATTTAAAATATCTACAGAGCAATCGATGTACGTACATACAATTAAAAACGAATAAAATAGCTAACGTCTGAAACTAGTCGGAAAGCATTTCGAAAATACAGAAATTTCGAGGCTCGAAGTCTTTGACACTGTGACGTTATTATAAGAAAAGGAAGATTCACTTACAGTTCGGTTCTCACTTCCTTGTTTCGGTAGAACACGTTAGGACGTGGTAACGACCAGTGCGTAAATAGAAATGTGCTTGGTTGAACGCAAACTCAACTCTTATAACTGGCTTACCGCCTGCGCGCTAAGGTTCGCCCGAGCCAATGAAAGTCGAGGGAGACATCTGCGGACGGTGATCAAATACACGCTAGAAGGCTTCAAAGTCCGCTAAAGCGACAGAACTTTCGCGTTATCAGAGCGGCTGCCTACGGTCGCCTAAATGCTGATGAAAATTGATGGTCGTGCGCGCGCGGCCACGCGAGCCAACAGCGTTGGGACTTTATACTCGCGCTCCCATCCTGCCCTTATCGGCGGATTTATTTTAACGATGATTTAATTAGGGCCTAACGACGATCTAATGGTCCGGATGCCGGTCACGTACACAGAAAAGAGTAACAAGAGATCACGTACACAGGCGCGTCCACGAAACGCGGCCCTATCGAATGCACCGGCCTCTACTTTCGAAAGCGTCGCTGCAGCTGTCGTCGAGGCGCAGCGGCAGCTTCGAAAGCTGTTTCGAGCGCGGTCCTCTCCTTCTTCAGTTTCATCCCGCTGAAGGCGGTGGTGCGCGCGCGATGGAGACGCGATCGTTGAGCGTGGTCAGTAATGGGCGACAAATTATTGCTCCACATGCGCAAGGTCACGTACGCATTCGAACGCATCAAGTTGGAAATAGGGCGGTTCGTGCACGCGCAAAAAACGAGACACGCTCGATCCGAATAACCGGTCCGGTCCGAGAACACGAAGGAACCGAGCGGCTTGAAATAATTGAGTGGCTCGAATTGTTTCGAGCGCCCCGTAACAATCGGGTAGCTCGAGTATTCCGAGCTGTTGCTCGAACATTTACAAGTATTTATAAACCGATTTACCGATCCGTCTGACGATTCATTTCTCGATGACGCAGGCGATCCGTTTCGCGTCTAAAAGTAGGGAAAAATTTCATATTCGTTACATAGTACAAATGTTTCTTCGATCAAATTAAATCTGAAATGAAAATTTCGTGCGTCTATGTATTTTGGGAACATCTTGGAAAGGGAAAATGGAAAGAGTAAACGTTTGCGACTCTGTCGATACGTGAAGCAGGAATAAATAAACATAAAGCTGGAAGTAATCGTGTAGTAAATACGATTGTACGTATGTATGTTGTCATTGGGTGAATAGTACTATGACTTATGTGGTTAGCATCGTATGGAAACAAAATATTTAGCGAAAGAAAGTTGACGAAATGGGAGGAAGTGTTTTCAAAGGTTAGCAAACACGCAAGATTTCACCGTCTTCACTTTCGTAACGATGATTGTTTAGAAACAGAATGTATCGAACTATTGGAAAAGCAGAATGTCAGTTATTAAAAGAACATTCCGAGGAGAATTATCAGCACATACTAACGTTTCCTAATGCAGTTCTGTAAAACGACGAATATAAACAATAAATTAACTCGAGTTTAATATTTTATTATTAAAATTAGAAAGTTTCTCGTATATAGTAACCCAAACATCCCTTTAGTACATAACTTGTAGAAAAAATACTTACTTATCCGCGACAGTTTTATTTCTACACTTTCTTATTTCCAACCACCCTGTAGATATGCATTAAAAGCGAGGATAATTAACTGAATCAAAGAAACCACGAGAATTTGGAACGACACGCGATATGTTGTGTCCTCGATAGAAATGAAAATAATATTTGTTCGTGTTATCACATTGACTGCGCGCGAAAGTGTAGAAATTTAAAATTATGTTACTCTCGGTGGAACCGTTCCCGCTCGCCTCTGCAGTTTCGACGTGGAATCCTCCCGACAGCTATCAACCTTGAAATAAAAACTATTGTAGGGGAAACTCACACGGTACAACTCTTAAACGCGACATCGTTACTCGATACCGTTTACTGACGGATTGGAAGGCATCGACGTGTGGTTATTGTGGTTCCGCTGATGATCCTGCACGTGTGTTACTTTGCGAACACTTGGACGACCCGCTAGAAAAGCTGCGAACTGCTCCTACAAGACCACCAGATAAGATACGGACAATCGATAAAACTGCGATTCGCTTCTTTAATTTATTTAACGCATCGAATACTTTTCAATGAAACAATTTTCTATTCAACTTGTAACAAATTTATAAGAGCAGAATTGTTTTTTACTTACCAATAAATGATTTGTAGTATAATTCAACCTTTTTATGGACAACTGTACCGCTGAAATTTGTTCCTTGATGGCTCCCTTCTTGTTGATAGTCGGCATCATCTTCGACAAATAGAGGAACCAAATTAGGCGCGAATAAACGGATTAATGTTATCGATAAGTATTCGCGGAGATATTCCTCGTACTTACTTTCAAAGTAGCTTCAGCAACAGTCAGCAATTGGTGCGACACTCTGATCAGAATTCGGCCAACAGTGCGAGGTGTTTTCGCCGCTAATGTCGCCGTTCCGTTCACAAGATGGACGATGCGACGAGCAGATTCACGCGTCAATAGAACCAGCAACTGTTCCAAAGTAGCTGGTCGAGCCTGATTCTCGGGTTCCGGTAAACTCAACGTTGCCCAAAGTTCTTTGGCCTTCTGAAGTGCCAGCTTCGGATCCGTTGCTAGCTACACCATTTTTACGCCCTTTATTTCTTTGATACTCGTTCAATTGTATCTTCGATTGCATAAAGCGAACGAAATCTTACCAATTCGACAACGTACAAGAGCACGTGGATACACTCCGTGCCTTGTTCTTTAAGAGCTCGAGCCTCTAAAAGCGTGCGACGCGTTAACCCCTTCTTCAGCTTCCTCGACAATCGTGCGCCATGTTTGATAGTTCGAGTGGTCTTGCTCACCGATTCCACAACAGCTTTCTCTGCAAACCAATCTCGATTAGCGACGAACTCTTCGTTGAATCGATAAATAACGATTAATCTGTTAGACACAGCTGAATTTTGCGCAGGGCTGTTTCTCTGTACGATACAGTACTACAATATGTGATGGACAATGCTGTTCAGAAAGATGACATCCTCGAAAGCCACGATAGTAGCGCGTCATTCAGAAAGGTGACATCCTCAAAAGCCACTATAGCGACGCATCGTGCCTAAGAAGTTAATCGAACGATTTACCATCTGCAACTTTGTCGGTGGGATCCGCAGGCAAGTATTCGTCGACGTATTTATCAGCTACAGTTAAAGCACCGTCCAACGTATCTGCTGCGACGTTCGCCGCCTGGCTTCCTATCTGCTTCATACTTCCGGCTCGTATCAGAACGGGCCTGACGATCTTATTGTTCACGTACTCCCGTGCGTTGAAATACATCTAAATAACGCGAAGCAGAAATCGAATTGGCATCAGAAAATGTTCGAACGATCGGTCATCGTTTGGGGTGCGGGTAGACTTACAAGATGAGGAGGCAGATGAACGGCTGGCACCCGTTGCTCGACGATGTCGATCCCTTTGCACAGCAATTGATCGATCGTCGTGATAGGCCCGTTCAATACGTAAATCGCAGGTTTCGCTGAGGCAGTCGCGATCGCGAACGATTGTTCAGCGGTGCCCAAACTCCAGCTGACCAACGAATTCGTGCGCTGCGGTTGAAAATGTTACGATCAATCGAAGCTTTCGATACGTTAGTAAGAGGCGTAACAGTTAGGATAGATCGGTCGATGTAATCCGATGCTTTGTTTCCATTAATCTCAATTGACAGTAATAACTGTTCCGAAACGGTTACTTTTAATTGATTACCAATAAATGTAATAGGTCTCGATTGAATATTACTTCCAAAAATATCTGTGTAATATTTATAGAATATGTTCTGAAATATTTGCATTTATATTATATTCATGGAATTTATTAATCCATTTACAAATTTATTTATCAACGTGCGTTCTTGTTTTGCAACGGAACAACTTGCATATGTGCACAGAAGCATTCTTTAACTAAACTTTTACTTTTACGCTGCAAGCATAGACACTTTCACGACGTACGAGATTGACAAGTGAAAGATGAGCGAAAGTAGCGGGGTAGAAGAAATTGTTGGATTATTAAAAGACTCGCTTTACCTTCAATTTATCGTACACATGACCAGCGATGTGTATACTGTTCTCTACAATCGGGAAGCTGGTGATTCTAGCAACCGATTCAAAACGCGGCAAATCGGAGTGCCGTCTCTTCACGTTTGCTCGCGCCATTTGCGAGATTGCTGCTGGAACGAAATCAGAACTGTTAATTGGATAATCTATGAACCTCTACCTATAGTTGATACTAAACAAACACGTATCTCGTTCGATTTAGAACTGATACTTACATACTCAATGAACTTTTACCTACAACTATGATACTAAAAAACAAATATCATATCGAGTGTTAGAACTAACGTTACGTAATGTTTTGAAAATACACTTTGTACCAATCTCTACGTTGTATACCTCCACTTTTTGCCGCAATTTTATCGATCATTCTATGTATGGTACACTAATTATCTAACTAAAACGAGACTATCAGAATTCCGCGAAATGAGCTAAATTAAATCGCCTGTAAAATACGTTTTGGTATTAAAAATGTTATTGAATGCGATATACAAACTTCTGATACATATATTTTTTTATATCCGTCGACCTGAATGTTATCGTATCGCAAGCTGTACTATGCATGAGTTTCTATCTTTTTTTCTCTGCTTTTAACTATGACTTATCATTAGATAGACATTGGTACCTCGTTCTCTATCAAGTATCCTGTTCCTAATTCGTCCACGTACGAATATTTATACGTACAGACGTTAAAAGGACACCTTAATCAAGTTGCAAACAGAAACGATACGGTTTCTCTTTTACAATTTTTTTTTAATTGGAAATACTCCAATTCAACGTTTCCAAATTAATGTTGCTTATTTTAAATTCACTACGGCTGCACGATAAACTCGCGCTAAACATAGATCGATGCCCCTGCACTTATCACTCTGGTAAAAACAACAACGTGAAATTTCACGATTAATATTTCGCACTCCTACGAGTGTCCTTTGTCTGCCAGAAAATGGAAGAAGAAAGCGACGCTAGGGGATGATAGGGTGTAGCTTGAGACGACTAAATACCTTCAGACATGATTCGTTAATCGTATCGAAACGTGGAAGACGATCGAATTAAATAGATGCAAATGCGACACGATAATTCATGACAACTGGACTAAACACTTTCAACGCCGTGTCACGAGTATCTGGACGATGTACGTACACAAATACAAGTCTCTACGAATCGACCATTTCATTTATTCGCTCAGAAACGAGCTCGTTAGATACTCATAGAATTGAATGAAAAATACTTTCGTGATTAATCAGTCCTCGATGAAACCGATATAATTATATTTATTCGCCTTGCTTATTTGTTTTCGAATACGTAATTGCCGCACGATTAGCAACGTATGCCTTTGGTAATACCGATAAAACATCGCGCGTAGATTGATGGCGTTTCTGTATTAGATAACGGCTTAATAATTAACGTCCGGGAAGCGAGCTTCGGCTCGGTTGAGCGATCAAACTGTCGATCAACAAGCAGCGTCGTTAGATGGTTGACTCTTACCTTAAGGTACCAGGAGTTGAATGGACCGATACCAAGACGAGGTTTCGATTGCGATGGAACCAATATCGATGGGTCCCAAAGGCAGATAGAGCGACGGAGAGAGGCAGTGGACGTGTCGCGAAAGAACGGGCCACTGACTGTGCTTCGTAACCTGTGAAATGGTATCAACTCGACCTATGACACATCGATTATACAGTCGCGGCAACCATGATGCCTTACCACTGATAGTTCTCTCAGCGTTCGTTTTACACTCGTAATCCAATACAGTAAATTGCCTTATGTATGCAATAAATGCGTTCTGCGTCCACTGTAAGTGAGTTATCTGCACTACTGGAAGGGAGGGCGCTCAGTCATTCGAGATGCAACACGCTGGCGGTTGCCTCGACACTTGTTCCTGTCTTTTTCCCTTTTCCACTCGCCTCTCCTTTTACGCGGCCACCGCTATCGACGAATACCTACAGCCACTTCCAAACGGCGAGCAAAAACGCTCTTTAGAAATCGCACGCGTTGCGATTGAGCTCAAACGATCTGACAGGTAGAATTTGCATTTAAAAGCGTTCCGTGCATAGAACAAATTCAAGAATATGGGCAAATTACAAATTGAACATCCGCTGTTACGAGATCTTTCAAATGTTCGAACAGCGTTGTATAACGGGAGAATAGAATCAAGAAAGAACTACCGCGAACAAAAGTATCGAAATCAATTATCGAGAATAGAAACGCGCGATCAATTAATCTCGAGAACGATGAAATCAATAAAATGGTTGCAATTTTACGCGACGTGACAGACTGTAAATATTCTGATAAGAGCCGTGTAATTTAATGGCCAAGTAATATCAAGCGATATTAACTTTATGGAACAATTAGACAGATATTGTAACGATGATGATAAAAATAATATAGGAGAAGAGGGGAGTCGCAATTACTGCGTGTTCGATTGTAAGATAATTATGACAGCCTAAACGTTACACTCAATATTGAATCCAGAAAGTGTTAGAATACGTCTCGAATATAGCGATAGCGAAAAGAGTTTGGAAAAAAGTATCGTTTCTAATACTTTATCGTACGAATGGTGTCCTTTGATACGTGTAATGTCAGATAGAAGTGTTGCGGAGGAATCGTTGGAGAGCGCGAAATAGATTACAAAGTACGAAATCTACTTGTAGTAGGAGTCGCAGAAAATTTATAGTGGAAAATTTATGGCAGGAAGCCACGCGGAAAAATTGTAATTATCGCTAGCAGACGTTCTTAATTAGTATCCAAAGTCCGTAGCATCGAACATTCATTTGCGTACGGGATAGTACGATAATCAATCGAATGCGTGTGAATTAAAATATATTTTACTTTTTTTTTGTTTGGTACGCGTTTTGGAAAAGAGTCCATAATATGTCGCACGCGTGAATAAATTAATTTCGGTAAGAATTCGGTTTGATGCGTTATTTCTTACCGATATATCGTTGATGTTGTTCAAAAATTGAGATAACGAGCTCAATGTATACAAAATTTAGTAGTGCAACGTTCAACGTGAAATCGCTTGATCGGTGTTTCTTACAACGATACGTCTCTTCATCCATCCTCGATGGAGTCTGTGCATCGCGACAGTAGTCATCTATTGGCTAATAATTTCATATATAAGTTAATTAATTCTCCTCTTAATTACCATCCATTTATCCCTCATCCCAGCGTTTCTGAAAAGCCAGAAGCTAAAAATTTGACGACGAACATCTGCGATACGTGTCGTCTACGATCAATAAAGATGCTTCCTATTTTGCGCGATCGGAATAACGTCTTAGAAGCGCGATCAATCGTTGAGACTGCAGCAGAGTGCAATGAAACGGACGATACCTATATTTAGTCGAAGTTATCGTAACTCTGGGTGTGATTTAATAATTGTTTAAAAGTATAGCGCGTAATCAGTAGCTCGTTTCTTTATTTCTCGCCGTTGTAACGACGCATTGTGTGACAAGAAAATTGATTTAACAGAGCGCTTTGCGACCGTCGTCCATTTCTTTTATTGCTCTGCCAATACAAAACAGAAGATAGCGTAACGCGGCTCTAGTTGCTTATCTTCGACGAGCAGGTTCCTCGTCCCTTGCGACGCGCACCGATCTTCGATTCTAGATCTATTCGCGCGCGGTTTGTTGATGAACGCGAAAGAAACGCAGGCGATGAATGCGATTACTCGACGAAATGAGGAAGTCGATCTGAATCGGTTACGGTTTCGATAGACTCGAAAAGGTCGGATTAATAGACACTCGTTTCGATGATTAATGGAATAAAGGGTAACAGTAGATTTAACCAAGACTAACCAGCAATGTCAAACGGGAAATTGCTAGCATTCATCTCGAGAAATCACTCGGGCGATGTTTCAATTAACAGGAATTACAGCGGGTTTTCTCACTGTTAACATTAATTGAGAGACAGTGATGTAACTTTGGGAAACGTTAACAATCCTGACGTACATCCCCCGGGTAGGTGGATCTACGATTGTATTACATAAATCATTAGATCACGACATGCGTTGGAATCGTGTGTTCGCAACTAGATCCCAGTCGCACAATAATGCTTCGTTAAAGCTTTGGAACAGACGAGTCCTGCTATATGTATCCAATGAGACGGTGACGAGTATCGATCGCTAAAAAGTCGCAAACTTGTCTCAGTTCGCTATTTTTACCTGGCAGAAGGGACCAGACATCGAAATCGATTACTTCTCGATTTGAAAATTTGCAGAGATATGGAATTCCGTCGTAATAAAACATTTTTATTTAGTTTATACGTTCTGACCAACTAGAGTGAGGAGGGAAATCAGATAATGTGCTAATCCCTGTGCCAATACACGTCAAGTATCTATTCGCTCCTGAATAGACGTTGCTCTATCGGTTCTTTCAACCAACTGTTGATCCAACGGTTAAAAATCACGACTACTTGAAATCTGGCCTACATATTCCACTATCAATTAGTGCATCTCGGTGCATTTTTCCAGCTTCGTTATCAGCACGCGTACAATATTTCTGTACCGATTGCGACACGTGCCAGACACCAGCCAAACACTCGCAGCTATAAAACTACAATAAAAAGATCGTACTGATACACGATGTCGCAATTGCGGTGGAATTGTCACAGTTTCGTAACACAAACTTGTCAATTCGAAAATGTCTAAGGTCTTGCTTTTCCTAACTCGTTCTTGTGTCCCTGTTTTTCCTGCTCTCTAAAATAGAGCGAAACTTGGATCTGAAAATCTTGATTAACCAAAAGTAACAATACTGCGTCCTTCAATTAATATTTCTCGATCGGTTCGGAAGAAAATCCGCGAATCAACTCACGCGAGCAATTCAACGGGCATAGACCAGAGGTACTTAACTGAATCGTGGTCACGCGCGAAACGTGACTGCCCTCAGCCACACGTGACGATGACGTCCAGTTACATCTATTTAGCAATCAGAACGAAAACCGAGGGCACTGTCTCGTCGTTTCAACGCTGCACAAACGCTGGTTCCTCGCTGTCCGGCTACCTCACGTGTACGCCCCGTATTGATCCACGCGAACAGTGTCAATAAGAAGCCATCAGATCCATTTACACGCGCTTATGCAGGACATGTTTCGATGTAACGTGTCTAATATTAGCCTCAATCAGAGCCAATAAAGGAGAAAATAGCGCGACACGAGTACGCGCTATTATTTATCGTCCGTACGGTACACGTGACGCGACGCTTCGTCGATATATAAAGGTATTCTTGATCTTGAACGGAACGATATTTCGTGCTGGAGTCCTCCAGAGCGCAAGGCCTCGCCAGAGTTCTCGTTAACGATTATCGTTCCATTTCCTGCCGTACACGATCGTTTTTCTTTCTCCTGGACGTTAATTACTCGTTTCGCTGGTATTTTTTTTTTTTTTTTTTTACCACGCAGAAGTTGTAAAATCGAATAGCAGCGTGTCATATAAGACTGTGGCAGTTTTTAAGCAGCAACAGAAGCCTTGAGGAGCTCGAGATCTAAAAAGCAACCGAGCAACGAACCAGTCGAGGAGGTATCCGTAAACCTGTTCGCAGATATTTTTCAGAAAAGTTCAACTATATTCGAGAGATAGTTGAGGAAAGGGTCGACTGGGCAAGATGCGTAATCCAAGCACGCAACAGATTCTGAAGGACGAAGAATGTTTCGAGATAGTCCGCAAGAAGCTGCATAAAGACTCGATGGAAGATTTCTCGTTGATCACCTACGAGGTTGTGCCTATTGACGAGGTAAACGGTTACATGGGCCAGTACTTTACTCTGAAAGCCACCGTGGCTTCCCCGCAGTCGCCATTGGAGACGAAGAACATCAATTTCTTTACGAAACTACCACCGCCAACCACCAGTCCGCAGTACGATTTTATTCAACAGTACGGTAGCTTCAAGAAAGAAGTCGCCCTCTACACCACCGTTTTCCCAGAGGTGCTGGACGGATTGGACAAACGATATATTCCCGAGTGCTTCCTTGGCTTGGAGGACGACGTGATCGTCTTGGAAGACATGGCCCACAGCGGATACGAAATGACCGACAAGTTCAAGCCGTTCGACTTCGAGCACTGCAAGGTTATGATGAAGACGTTGGCGAGATTTCACGCGAAATCGCTGATCTTCGAGCAGCTGTACAAGAAGAGTATGCAGGACGAGTTCTCGCATTGCATGCAGGAGACGCTCTGGCCTCTGAAGGACGGCCGCGCGAAGTCGATGTTCGACGCGGCTGTAAAGGGCATCGTCTCTTTGATCGACCTCATGCCAGACCTGAAAGAGGACGAGCGCGAGAAGTTCACCGCGAAAGTCATCGATCTGTGCGTGGACCACGCGACCAAATTGCTGCCCTCGATGAGGCACAAGAACGTGCTCTGCCATGGCGATCTGTGGGCGAACAACATTTTGTTCAAGTACGATATCAACGAGAAACCCGTGGAATGCTGCCTCATCGATTTTCAACTAGCTAGGTAATTAGTACTTCTTCGACTCTCTGCGTTGGGTTACATTTTCGAACATTATCGAGAGATCACAGTGCGCGTTTCGCATTGAAGAGATGACATTGTCCATGTTTGAGGATCGTTTAAAAAACAAAAGATTCCATGTTTCTATTGCAGATACAATCCACCTGCTCACGACATTCTCTGCTTTCTCCAATTCACGACCACTCGACAGCTGCGCGAGGAACACAGCGAGGAGCTGTTCAAGATCTACCACGACTCGATGGGAGAAGCACTGAAGGAAGCTGGCTTAGACATTTCCACCGTTTTCCCTTGGGACGAGTTCCACGAATCCATCGAAGATTTACGAGTCATGTGCATCACACACGGCGTACTGAACATACCGATCATGCTGTTGGAACCAAGTGCCGCCAGCAAGTACTTCGCGCACGAACCTGAACTCTTGGAGAACATCCTGTACGTCGACAGGACGCCTTTGGTTTGCGAACAAGTGAAGGAAGTGCCTCAATACCGAGACAGAATGATGGATGCACTGTTAGAACTGTACGATCGCGTAGCTGGCTAACGAAATACGAGCGATTAGGGTCGATTCGATACAAAGGACGTTAGATCTTCTTTTCACCGTAGATACGAGACACAAAACGCATCAGCACCGGTCGCTAACTTGGAAAGTAAGCGGCGAGCACAGCTAGACGTAGGCTCCGAGCACACTGAAATAGGAAAATCACTAGTTAGCTAATTATTCTGAACGATTGGCGATATCTTCTAATCGAACGAAATACTACCGTAACGAGTCGTTTTTTTACATCGTTCTCGGCGCTTGTACAACGCAGTAAGGATGGTCGTTGTGGTTTTGTGACTGCTTCCGGTCTTAACCTGATATTAGCCAAATTTATGTACGTTATCTTGTTTAGAATTGCACGAGGAACATTAGTCGGACATTTATATCTGGCGCTTGAAAACGGGAACAAAATTCTCTGGTACTTACTTCATTTTATTTAACGGAACATCTGCAATTGGAGGCTTGATTCGACGCAACGTGAACTTCCCAGCATGTATTTATTCGCTGATGTTCGTCGTGGAAGAATGATGCACCGACGATGCGACTGCTTCGCGCAACATGTTAAACGCATTGATAGGATATTCATAATAGGCTCAATATTAAGAAACACATCGAAGACAATAATTATCGTCGATAGTTGAATTGCACGAAACGAAGGCAATTGGTCAAGGGACTTAGACTTAAGATTTAGGCTAAGAACTGTTATTGTTGAAAGTATCGTTACGAACATTGTTAATAAAATATGTTAATGTTACAAACTGTGTATCATTCTCGCAACCATTGAACCAGTAATTACAACTGTTGTCATAAGCGTGAGCTGAATGCTGGCTGAGAGTTCTCGTGAAACAGAACTGTTCGTCTATCGTGGCATCGGGTATTCAAAGGAGCACCCAAGACTCATTTTTATGTATATAATTATTTATATCATCAATTATAATGAATATATAGTTATGTACAATATTGAATCTCATTCTTTAACAATAACATCAACAACATGATTAAACAACGTTCCTCATTGGTACACAAATTGTAAATGTACAGATAAAAAAGCATTAGATGAGGTCAATGAGGCATCGAAGGTGGCGTACGCTCAACGCGTTTTAAATTTTTCTCTTTATACATTTTATAATTCCCATATATATTTCGAATCATTTTGGTATTTTGTTCGATTTCTTTTTCCTCTTTTTTGTTTTGTTGTAGGTTCTTCTTTTTTTTTAACGTTAATTATATATATATATATTTATATTTATATATACTTTGTTTAGATACACACGTCCCACATACACACAAATGCGCCACGTGTATCCGTGCGATGCACGAAAATACGATTACGGGTGATGATATCGATTGAATCGGTGCATGATTTAATTATTAAAGAGAGTGCATGAATAATTTGTATCTCGCGAGCAGCCAGGCGTGAGTTTCCCTCCGGAACAGTCGGAGAAGTAACGTATAAAAGAAACGAACATCTACTTTCTCAACGTGTATCGCATGTAAAAATGAAATCAAAAGTAACAACTATATCGTACGATTAAGTAAAAGAAAGAAAAGAGAAAAGAAAGTTACGGGAGGAATATCGAAATCGAAGGATATTCGCTCGTTTATCAAGTAAAATTCTACAGCCTGGCTTGTCCTACACGACGCAAGTCTCGACCAATCATCTAACTCTACACAAGGCTCCGACAAATTTCATTTTTTTTTTTTCTTTTTATCACTTAACGAACGATTTCCACAAAATCTAACGCGCAAACTTTTGTTTTCGTATATAATCGCATCAAGGCGAGGCAGGGTTGCCGAAAGTCCTCCATCTTGATTTCAGCGATTCTAAAAGACATTGGCTCTCGTCAAATTTCAGTCAATCGCACGAGAATTGACTCGGGTAAGAACAAACATTTCACGGAAAGAAAATCATTCGTTCACGAATCGTAATTTCTTCTTCGTTTATTTTGTAGTGTACGCATTTCGCCCTCGGCACATTTCTGTTCGCCCCTCGAGAAATCGAACCTCTACGAGATCGGGTAAGCGACGTTGGCTCTCGCACGGTTCTCTTCGATGAAAAGAGCTCGTTCGTACGCGTTCAGGTGCTTTCCGTCATTCTTTTCGCCGTTCACTGATTTCTCGAAGTCCGATGCACGGAAATGTCAGTGAATAAGAAAGAAAGAAAGTGAAAAAGAACGCAGAGAAGTACTATCCGTTCTGCGGGATACAATAACACGCAAGTGAATTTGTGGTTCGACTACACGATCGAAGGAACGATTCTCGTTCCCAGTTTCGGTTCCATCGGTACGTACGACACACCTTCAACTTTTTCTTCGTTCTTTACAATTTTATCTTTCACATATTCGTGGCTATAATTTTTCTTTTAACAGACGCGTACTTAAAACGTTATTCATCGTTAAAGTAAAGTGTTGTTCGAAATGTCAGAGCAAAATGAATTAAACTACCTCGATGATTCGAAGTAGCGCTTCGTCTATCGTGTAATGAGGAATAGTCGTTAAATTTTTACTAATTTTCACCACCGTCGAACATCGTTTCCGTCTATCGAAACAGGCAAAAAGCTGAAAGCGTGTCAATAGTAGCTTCTCGCTTCTATCGCTACCATAAGGTTACGTTCGCAACCTACAAAATGAACGCATAAGTATCGATCTGACATCGAGGAGGAAGGTACATCGATCAACGCGGTTCCTCACAGATCTGTGTACGAAGTAATAAAAAAAAAAAAGAGAACAATGAAAATACTTGGAAATCAGGAGCAACGAATGACACGTTTTGCGGCTGATGCTGCACTTTGATTTGTTCTTGTATGTTTTTTTTGCTTTTTTTTGCTTTTTTTTGTTTCATTTCATTTTTTTTTCTTTTACATTCATCAAGCCATCCGATTCGCACGCCTCATCGGCCCTTCTCGCCTTAATCGAGCCATACATAGAAAGTTATATACAACGATATAACACGAACTGCAGTGGCAGTGAATAGTGCATATGGATATTGCAAACAGTAGCAATGGCGGTGGCGGCGGCGACTCGTAATCGCGATACACGGCAGCGTCTACCACAGCTACTTATGTCCTCTTCCCGTGGATAATGATCAATCCGTTCCGTACCATTTGCACATTTACTCGACAACATTGTCCGACATCGGATACGATCGAGCACAAAACGAACGTTCCACGGTGTACCGTGTGTCGTATTGGTCGGATCGCACGATAACTCCCTCCACGTTTGCACTCCTCGTAATTCCGCACGCGCGAATCGTTTCCCCTGGTTTCGTTACTCCGTTCTTCTTTCTTCTCGCGTTATCACGTCGATGTAATTAGAATTCGTGTATGCGTGCGTGCGTGCACGCGCGAGCACCGGTACATCTTTTGTGTCTCTCTCTGTGAGTGTGTCGTCTGTGTGTGTGCGCGCGTGCGTTTTGCGCGCAGGCACGCACGCTCGCCCGCGTACGCGTTCGAGAGAAATAAAGGGGATGCCTGTGTGTCGCGTGTGCATGTTGTCTTTTGTGAATCTATACCGTTAGTGACTGTGTTACCATATACATGCACTCGTACATATCTCGTATGTGTATCATTACGTGTGCGTGTTTCAGTCATGTTAGTGACAGAAATAAGGGAAGGGCGGACCGGGAGAAAAAGAGAGAGAGAGAGAGAGAGAGAGAGAGTGAGAGAGAGAGGGGGGAGGGAGGAAGAAGTATTTTGTGTATAGGTGTATCCGTGTAATTCATTTTTATGTATGCATATCTTTGATTCGTTTTTACATATATACATACATATACATATACATGCATACAGACATATATACATACATACATACGTATATACGTATATGGATGTAGGTATACATATGTACGTTCGTATGTACACACTCGGGAGTTTCACAAAAATATATAAAAGAGAGTGTCTATATATACATATATATAGGTATGCGCATATATATGTATATATCATACTATATATACGACTATATGCGTATAATCGTATCGATACATAGTCGTTAATACTCAAGTTGCGCGGAAAGGGGTGTTTTATCGTAATTATTGTATCCTCGCACATGTATATACATACATGCATACATACATACGTACGCACGTACATCCGTACGTACATATATACATACATCCGCACATGCATACACGTTTATGTATAGAACCTGTACAAAGTGCTTGATTGAGATTTTTATCGTTAGACGCAAAAGAAGACACTCAAGGTAAAGTTTACATATAGTCCTGTACTCCTGTTCGTACCTATTCCCCGCTGCAACGTTGCACGCGTCGTTTGCAAAACCGTTCGATCTAAGCGTACAAGGTGATTGTTGCATCTACGACAGACTGTGCAGCGTTTCCCGCGAACAAATTAATGTCGAATGAAAACGAGGGAATACGTGGATCGGTGCACTGCAGCGTTCGCTTACGTTCGTCTCGTCAACGCGAGGACGCTAAACGTCGTGCTCAAACAAGTACCTCGACACGTGTGTACGTCGTATAAGAAAACTCATCGCAGCGTTAACTTCTTGCTGCACAAATATCGAACGTCTCGGTGTGGTTGGAAAAAAAGTAGCGAATCGTATCGGAGAGCGGTGTTCGTAAGAGGATAGGAGAACGGGTTACGTACAAGAGTGAAGCGTGTCCAAGAGCAAAAGAAGAAAAGCGAATCGAAGCGGTCTGTTTTAGTTGCACGGATCACCCTGTACACGCGTGTGCACGGATACGTGTACATACGTGCACGCATACCCATCTCCGTGCGATGCTGACAAGGCAAGATAGAAAATCACGATACAGGAGACGAACACACGGCTGCCTTGCGAAATGAACGATGCATTTACGTGAAAGAACGGTCCCGTCGGTGCAATTCATCTCAATCAATTATCGTATTCTCGTCTATCTCTTCCTCTTCCCTCCCCGTTCCGCATTTTGTTTTATAGTTTACCGTCGAACGACAGCACATTTCACCTGTTCTGTACCTATTTACATCCTGAATGAGCTACAGCGATGGTATACGTTAAGTCGCGAAGGCGATTACAATTCCTCAGCGATCAGCCTTGAAGATGTTCTCAAGCGTTTACAGTTAAGCTGCTTGCTTCGCATTGTTTTAATTAATATTTTCCTCGTTTCCTCTGTTTATACTCTGTAACTCCTCTGCTGAAAATCATAAGGCGTGGTATATTTTTTTTTTAGTCACACACAGTTTTACGCATCAGAGTAAGCCGTTCAGTCCATATATCCGCCTTCCGTCGAAGACGTGCGTTTTGATGTCTTAAGAAGATTCGGAGAGCTTAACGTGTAGCTACCCTCGGACCGTGTTTCATCATACCGCATCCCCGGTAATCCCTTTCGCCGTTTCTTCTCTCTTCCCTTCCTCGTCTCCTTCGTCCGTCCGCCTGCGTATTCTCCTACGCTCGCCACGATGTTCCTTCCGTTCGTTTTCCTCTTCTTCCATCTCCGTCCCCATCTCTTCCCGACTCGTTACACAAACACGCCTCAACGCAGAAATGTTCGGTCACGATGCGAAAATGAATCACGCAGCGACAATAATTAGCAAGGAGCGGAGAAATTTGCGGGCACTATAGAGGGGAACCGAATCAGCTACGAGTATTGACGAAACGTATCGCTGGCTGACACGTAGCCAGCGGAGAAAACGGACGTGTTGGCGACTCGTTCTATGGACGGGGTGTTTTGCGATAATTCGTTGAGGGCATGAGAACGTCGTACCACGATGCCAGCCGATCGAAGACCGATGTCGACTCTGTAGGGATGACGAGCGGCATGATGGTTTCTTCCTTTGCGTGATTAAATGTAGGAATAAGGTCCGTCGGTGAGGGCGCTACACAGCAACAGTCAGGAGGCGTCGTCCTTCCCTCGAGCTCCTCTGCTCGGCTTGTATTCCAGACCTGGGTCGAATTGCATCAGCACGAAAACCTGCGAGTTCCCACGAATAACGATATTACCAACGCGCCCGACATAAATTAAAAAAAAAAAAAACCCATTCGTTTTAACGTATTTCGTATTTCCTATGTTTTTTTTTTTTTTTTTGTTCTTATATATAATGTTACACGCTTGCCTTGCAGCAGTCGAATAGAAAACTGTTTAATCTTTTTCACGATTTGACAAATCTCTAAATAGATATTAGTGATTAATGGATGAGTAAAATTGTTAAGTTTTAATATTATACGGCATAGTGGTAATGGAAGTGGCAATAGAGATATAAAAAGATATGAAAAATATTGGCAACACTTTAGTACCTGATCTGTAGGCAATAACGTGAAATCGTCCGGAGGATTTGTGATGACGTATCGTTTCGATGAAGCGTCGCACGACGAGCTTGTATCTCGAAACCTAAAATTTTATCGTATATTAGCTGCGTGGCACGCTCGTAGCTGGCCGATAATTCATGGACTAAGCTAAATACACAATGTACGAGAGAACTAAACTAAACTAAACTAAATGCTGGCAACAGTAACTAAACACTAAACAAATAAATGACGTAAAGACAATCGTAAAAAATGATGGGTATTTGTTGGATGAAGGCAACTTACGATCGTCGTTTGTCTTTTCATGGCGCAAAAACGCAAAATGCAAAAGTATGCGGCAAAAAATCAAAAGTCACATAGTAAGTACAATAATGGTATAGTAAAGAGATAATCAATGGCAGTGTAATTGCAGCAGCGTGGTGAAACATATTTTTTTTTTTTTCTTTGTTCAAAGACATAAAGTATGCGTAAAATATTCGTGTAGAGTAATCCAATAAATACCATCGAGAGAAGGAAAAAAGTCCGGTACCTGTACCTGTACAGACCAATGCACAGCATTCCATACGACTTTAATGCTGCGACAAAGAGGTCACCGTACTTGCCTCCTTCGCCGTATTGGGCTAACGGCCCGTCATACAACGCGATTTGACCCACTCGACACCGGTCTCTGTTGGCCAAACTGTCGGGTGTACTGCACAGAACAAAAAGAAGAAACCAAATTTACCATTATCGAACTGTAGTCCACGTTTCGACAACCTTCAGCCGATTTACCTGTAACCTCCTCGTAGACCTGCTCCTTCAGCAAGAATTAACTCCAACTCGGGCGTCGCTCCACCAGTGATTAGAGACCGAATTAAAGTCAGCGCGTTCTGGTTGAAATACGTCTGTCATGGAAAAGAGAAACACGCACACGTGGAGATTAAAAAGAGAACCATCGTTCGCGAGGATGTTGAATTGATAGATCGTTAAATCGTTGTTGTCGATTTTGCTGAACATTTGGCATTTTTAGAAGGCCATAAAGTAGAGAGGACTGTATCGTTAGGGGTTGTTCGTTACGCGTTAAGTTCGCAATCGCAGAGTATCTACTGACCGTCGACATTAACGAATCTAATACGCTGACGGCAAAGGCAGTACCGCAAGCAAACGGTTGGGTAAGGTACAGTTCTGTGTCCGGATCATCGTCGTCGTCCTGGTCAAGGAACTGCACGTTGCTATCGTTTACGAGTTCTACAACGGCAACAAATATTAGGCGTATCGGCATTCCTCTTCTTCCTCTTCATGGAACGACTAGACAAGTTCCTTACATACCTGTAATCATTGGCACGTTCGCTCCATAAACGGAACCCCGCCGCTGCAATACGATCGGGCTGCCAACTGCGGTCAAATTACCTTGTTCATTATTTGCTGGAATTGTCACTTAACATTTAATTACGTTCACGCGATAGAACGTGGTTAATCGACGAGCTTAAAGATTAGTGCGCGAAAAGTGCGCGAAAAGTGCGTAAAAGTAAGGACGAACCTTGGCTGAGCACTCCGATGGTGTCGTCGAATGTCATAGCTTTGATATTAAGGGACGCGAGGATGGCTTCCTTGTCGGCGAGGGTGGGGTCATCGTTGCTAGGCACTTTAGCCGACAGGATACAACACATGTCGCACAAATTCACGTTAACGGCACGCAGATCTGCTCTGCTCAACGGCGAACCCTGCGTGGACCACAGACGTGCCAAACGTTAGACCTTCGACCTCCATTTTGGACGCCTCCCGTATTAATACGCACAGAGAGACCACGCGTGTTTCAAACGAAGATGTATCGAATCTCGTAAAATGACCGATAAACGTTCGAAAAATGAAATCGTACAAGTAGGCGACTGAGAAATCATCCCTTACGTTTAACACCGATATCTTCGGTAAATTCTGCAACATCTTCCACTCGCGGCGGATGTAATCCACAGACCCAACTATTACTACGTGTTTAAGCTCGTGGTAATGAAAATTGGAAGCTCGTAATGGCATGACAAGGTTTCTCAGTCCGATGAGAGGAGAGTCGGGATCAGCGAATAAGCAGACAACGACGTGCCCGTTCAGGACTGTCATTGCCGCCTGGTTACGATCCAGTATGCAGTCTTCGAGGTTACGGGATGGACTCCAGTGGAACATGCCCGTCGAGTCGTACTTCATTTCGGTCTTCTCGAAGTCAAAATCCTTCGCCTGGTCGTCGGCGATTCCGACTTGCAGACCCCCGTTGCTGTTCACGTTCGTACCGCCCGAGGCTCTACTCGTCGGCCTGTAAAAGGACGTATCGATTTTTTATCGATTTTTTATCGATTTCTCATCGATTTTTTACCGATTTTTTACCAATTTTTTCGGCTGTTAATCACTCTTACGCCGCGCCACGCGTTATTCAATCGGAGTAAGCGCGACCAAGCGCAACATCATCTTTCTCACGCCTAATCTTATCATTTCCTGCAATACCTTTGTTCTAAACTAACATCGGAATGCTCAAGCGAATGAACACTAACAAGAATTGTAGTTAAGCAAACAATAGTAAAGGGACTATTCTGAATCTATTCTAAGAACGAAATAGAGTACTATTTTTTTGTGCAATTATTGTTATTTGGTACATGTAGATTATGTAGAATTGGACAATTCTCATTTTTGCCTTCTTTTGTTTCAATAGACTGTGAAAATTGTCTTGATGCTTCTAATTCGACTGATTTATCGTTAAAGATAATTGAATATCGTTTCGTTTTGAGTATGTGTCGATGTAAATATATATATTGGTCTTAAGAATACATATTTCTACGCGTGCATAAAATTGCTTTAAAAAACAGCGGAGCGACGAGCAGTAGTTAAAAGAACAATCGAAACTGCACACGATTCGTGTTAAGTATTGCGTGGAGATCAATACCAAGGCTGAAACAAACGTCCCAAGGTTCTCTTATCGTCACAACTATTAGTCATGCGTATTTTTATGGATAAGCATAGTCGTAAGGTTTGTCAAGATACCTAAAAGTGGTCGTAATAACTATAATTTCGTACCAACGCATGCAAGAGCAGTGAACAACCTCGAGCAGTCGTGGTTTTTATCAAAAAAAGTTGAAGAGAGAAACTAAATTGTACCAGGAGAAACATGTCATCAATCTTTTCGACTATTTAGAACACGCTTGAGTGGAAAAATGTACATTTTATACAAGAGAGATAGTTGAAACAAGGGAGGTGGTTATTGTGTTAGAAATAATAGAGCTGCGCGTCATTAAGCGTTTAAGTGGTAAGTATTGTGTTAAATCAGACGAGCGATCAACGACGCGTCGCAAAGCGTAAGCGTTGGCATGCGGCTCGCAAGCTAATTTCCACGTTGCAATCGCGTGTACGATTCAAATACACAGCAGAGAATAGAATGCAGCGGCTCGACGTGACAGTTAACATAACAAAAGAAGCATACATGAGTTTTTTGACTTCGTAGGCGAGATGGTAGCCAGGGTATGCGGACTCCTCTTGCGATCTGGAATCAGAAGGTATTTGGAACGTCGAATTCGTCGGTTTAAAGACGCTCTTTTCTTGATTTGTCACTGTATAACGTGAAATCGTATTATGGAAAGAAACAAAAAGAAATGGAGAATTTATTATGTCGATGCTAATGATGTTAATGATTCTTGTAACCTGTTCTGAGATCTGAGAACTTCAAGTATTTGGTCTTCTTAAGACATGCTCTCTTTACTGTAAATCGTTCATCGAATTATGTATAGTTTTCTATTGAAAGTATCTGTCAATTCTGCCAATGTGGAGGAACCAGTCCGCGGTTTGCGTCGATTCGTCGACAATTAACGTCTGCATATAAATTAAATGCGAAATATGCGGCATACAGGCATAGCAGCAGTTTATTCGAAAAATAATTACTAAGTATTGGATGCTGAAACAAATTCCATCAACGCAATAGGACGCTGTTAAAATTCTTAACAGTGTGATTGTGCACGCAAAGTAGTGTGTATACAGAGTGTCGGTCCAAGGTAGACTGAAAAGAAGGGTGTGATTTTAAAAGGCAAAACGAAATTACGCTGTAATGCATTGCGTGCTGTTTAAATTTCTCCATCTCACATTTTCGTCTATTTCTGTCCTCTGTACGCAATCACAGTTTTCTCATTTTTGTACTAACCAGAACAGAGAGGAGATACAAAAGCGTTTGTTAGATGTTTGGTCAGTACTTTCTCCATTGTCTACTATTTTTTTTTTTTTTTAACATTTGTGCACAGGGATCGAACAGCACCATGTAAAAAGCAAAAGCTGAATGTGCAATTTTGTATGCATATGCGAACATTTCTGTGGACATACGAGGCGTGTGCGAACTTCTCTGTAGATATTTTGCGGACATTTTGTACTCGGAGTAATTGCGGTATGCGTGTAAGCGTGTAGTTTATTTGTTTGTTAAAAATAGCATTAACGTTTTCGTTAACGTTTCAACAGTGTATTATCTTTGTGAGTTTAATGTTTGACGAACGATTCTTTATCTCTAATTTTACTCGTATAAAAGTATATTTTCGTACAACGTCCAACGATTTGAAAGAGATACATATTAAAAGACACCTTCTATATAGAAAACTATACATGTACAACGCAATTGCACTCCCTTACGAAGTATCGTTGCATTAAAGAAACGTTAGATTCCGGAAAGATATATGGAAATATTCTATGCAGAAAAGACGCTACCTGCTTCGATTACGCGATTCGTATCATACAGAATGAGTACTGACAATCTGTGAAACGATGTTTAAAGTTTCAAAAGACATAAAGAACGACCAAACTCCTGATCGATCGAGACGATTTATGAGAATGATTCTGGATCGCATGGAAGTTCTCTACCGAGAATAGTAATAACAAATGAAAAGTTCAAATGATACAATAGGTATTCATTATCATTTACGCTCGATAACTTTAAGAAACATGCTAATTAAAGGAGAAGACGAAAAGTATCTGTGTAATCCGTTTGTAATTATTGTTTCGAAACTTTGTCGGGTTAATTAGAGTATCTGTAACGAATATTTCACAACGTTCTTAGTTTTAACGTAACCATCGTCGATATATATATATATATGTACATACACTCAGAATAAAGAAAATCGCGATCAATTTGAATGATATGTAATAATGTACATCGTATGCAAGTATTGTGTACCAAAAACCTTGAACAGTCCTTCAAATCGTGCAATTGTAAAGAAACACGTACACAGTATAGAAAATCAGCTGCAATTCGGTACGACGATAAAAAATGTGTAGTTGCGGATAAAATAGCGAGGAAAAATTCACCAAGTGATCACCAGGTACGTAATCGTGTAGACATAATTGCAATTTAACAACGATATATCATTGCGTGTCTTTGGTAATTACATATTGTTCGACTCTCGGTGCGTGAAAAGTGTTTCTCGGAACAGTGAGACGTGATCACGATCAAATTTTGCTGCAAAGGACGTCAACGAACTCTGGTCGACGAGAATTTTTTCCTTCCCGAGGTGGCACGCGTCCAGTTCAATTCTCAGTAGTGAAATTCACACGCCGTTGTTAACAGAATAAAAGTGTGACGGAATAATAGTCGCAGGTGATAAAGAATGCGAACAATGAAGAGCGAATGCGTGGACGATACATGTATCCAAGTTCTATACATGAAAAATGAACATCGAGTGACTAAAACGAAACGGATACCTCTGATTGTACGGTTGATTCGGACTTGACAAACTGTCGTTTGTCACTCGATTCACGTTCGGTTTCACCTTATTGACCTGCTTCGTTGAATTCATCATGGTCATCCCGACGGAATTCCGGTGATTTCTCATCGCTACAACATAAAAGGGCAACACGTGTACCTTTAACCATCGTCTGTTTCAATCGGACAGCCTGGCGATTCGAAGCTTACCGTTTGGGTCGTCTCGGTCGCGACTAATCTCACCTAAAAATTCATAAATCGGAATTAACTGGCGCGCAGGACTTTATTTCGAACGTAGCTAATAGACAAAGCAACAATGATTAAGATAATTACTCGGTGCCACGTTGATCGTGACCTAACTTCCTTCGTTAAAACGCGTTTTACTTTCTTTTTTTCTTTTTTTTTTTTTCATCGACAAGAGCCTACAACCTCATGCTTATGCGCATACTTTATCGTAAATCGTTAGCACGTGCCATCTTGTGAACTTCGAATAACTAGAATTGCAACGGACTGGCGAACTACATGTGGTTTCCAAGAATACGTCGAATACACTGCTCGTTATGCCGTTTGATGGAAACAAATTCTTATTAAGTATCGAGACATTTTAATATTACGTATTTTACTTCAGCGAAAATGAAATGTTCACTATTCGTAGGAATAATAATTTACGTACCGTCGTACTAAATCTTTTTAATTGGATAACCATTTCAAATCAAATCAAATGGAACAAATTGTTTCAACGAGAAATGTGTTAATTGTCTGACAATATTTGTATTAATTCAAAGTGAACATTGGTGCATTTTTAAATCGAATAGAGATAAGACTTCTATGATTTTCTAGAAGCAAATTTGACGTATCGATGAAGACCAAGCAACGTCCACGACGCAAGCAATTCTTAGCCATTACGGCACGTGCTCTTTGCAGAAGAGAAGAAAAAAATAATTAGGCATCTGTCGCTGTAATTAGAGAAAGCATCACCTATATTTAATATAAAACAGAGAAAGTAAAATATAGAATTCGAAAAATGTGCTCTGCCTATAACGTTACCATAAAAAAAGGAAAAGAAAACGGAAAAACTGTAAATACAAAATGTGTCTCTCAATCTACCGTGCTCTCTACACAACTATGTATATCACGTCTTTCGTTTATACTCGATAACAGGGTTACACAAATAAAACGTATAATGTGACAATAAACTATAATATATTCAGGACATATGCGAGTCACACATATCAAAGAAGAAAAATTGAAGAAAGTGTTCTAAGCATCCTAAACCAAGTAAATGTATCTACATAGAACACAGAAAATTGATTGGAAAGACTGAATATTACTCAAAGTATTTCAATTCAAACAGCATTTCTCAAACTATCCGTAAAATTCACCGTTTCTTCGTCGAACTAAATTCCGCGTTACTTTCTTCACAGCGAGAGGCAAGGTTCCCGTGTATTCTTCTTTCCAATACGCGATTTAATTGCACAAGGAACGCTAAAGAGTGAGAAACGCTGATGTCTTTAAATTCCTGCTTCACTACTTACGCAGACGAACACCAGCAAATGTTTTGCATATGTTAATTACCTATGGAAAGGTTTATTATTTGCCACGGACATGATTATCAAGCAATTTAATCTTTAGAGCCGATCGAGAATGATAATCGACGTTGTTATCTCTTAATTCGTAATACTTTGCACCCAATTAACGTAACCAATCATTTATGAGACTCCATATTTACTGTCTATGATAAAAAATTCGATGAAATTAATCATTGTGTTTTGTCTATCATAAATCAACGCTGCTTCGAAACTATAACAAACAGCAAACAAAATCTATTACAGAAAATAAACATAATCGATGCAACACTGTCTAGAAATGGATGGAATTTAATTGTGACTGTACGTTTTCTAAGCGTTATATCATTAATGGGGGGTGGGCAATTATTTAATAAAGGAAAAAAGAAACGAAAGAGGAAAAGAAAAGTTATGTGCCGTCTAGTAACGAATACAATATAGTGATAGCATGGTGGAAAACTACGAAAGGAACAAAATTTCCTACGTTTGTGAGAAACTAATAAAACTATTAACGTAAAACGCAAACTATGATGTGTCTACGATACATGCAATCATCGAGACCGGAGAAAGTAGCAGATGTAATTATTACATCGCGGTATAAAATCGATGCTTCTCTCGGTTGCAAATAACTTCCTCGATTAGGCTAACTCCTTTCTACTTTCTCCAAAATCGGTGCGAAAACAAAGTAGCGCGTCTTTCGATACATATTTCATGTACGTATATTTAAAAACAGTGCTGAAATTTCTTTTTTTATTTAGATTTTCGTATATCAAGAGTGAAAAATTAATTCAAATTCGATGACGTGGAACAACTGTTTGACATGAGCAAAAAAAAAGAGTCGAAAATCGAGAAAAATAAAGTTGCGCTTCAGAGCACCTTTGAAGAATATAAAAAAATCAGAAGTTTAAAGAAAAATGTTACTATATTATTATTAAATTCGTTACTGTTTTTCATATAATTTCATCTTTTGTAATAAAAATGACAAAATTCTAAACAACCGTTCCACTTTGATTAAAAAAATCATCGAATCCGGCACTGTTCAAAAATTAATCGAAACGTCATCGTGTTGAGACCCTAGAAGATGTTGAAATCGATCTGTGAAGCGTATCCATTATATGATGCAGAAAAAAAAAATGAAAATAACTTCGAAGAAAACCGAGTGCAGATATTCGTTAAAGATTAATCGAGAACAAAGCGCTTTTCGCGAAGCAGTTCTTCGAGTTTCTTCATCCAAGAGACTGAAAGCGATTGATCACAGTGTACCCATATATATATATATCGCGTGATTCATTAAAATTAGGAAGGGCAGCTTGCAAAATTGTAGCATGGTTTTGATTGAGGTGTAACTGTACCTCTTACGTGAACCATCTTGGGCAGTTCTGGCGGAGTAAATGTGGGGGGAGGATGGTGGTCGTCTGTAACAAACCACTACACATGTTAGCTACCCTAACTAATTACCTAAGGCCTAGTTTCTACACTATCGCTACCACTGGCCATTCCTATGCTTGCCTTTCAATTAATTAAACCGGAGATCCATTCCAGCGTACAATTACTAAATTTTCATTCGTTAGTGGCGAACATTCCGATCGACCGATCGACCAATTGCCCTCGACATATAGCTCGACTAATATTAACATCGCTCGACTATTACGACAAACATTAACGTCTATTCTATACGCTTAAAAATCAAATACAGTGATAATTTTAAGTACGCGATGATTGGAACGGATCTTGTTCTAATCAATATATCTACTATTTAGATATTATTGCGTATCAATATATGTATATATACACACATATATATACATATACTGTTCGTAAATCTACTGTTTCGAGTAGAGCGGCTCGTGGCAACGCGGACGAGTCCGGAAGTGAAGAGCATACGACATTCGACGCCATATTAGAAGAAAAGAGAAAGAAATAATTTAGCGCGAATGGTGAACCTCCCCCGCGTTGTACAAACGTAGCCTAGAATAGTGGTAAAGTATTTACACGTTCTCATAAAAGTACAGGCAATATACTCGGTTCATGCGAAAATTCAGAGGCAAAGAGCGAACGGACTTCCTCCTGGTTCCGCAAAACGGAAACGTGAGAGGTACCATTCCGTCGTCAGCGGCGTCTTTGCCTCCGATGTGCTACATACTCTATCGTACGTACGCATGCAGTGACGATTCCTTACGCTGTGAATATTTACTCGATATTGTGTGAGTGCAACCTTTAACAGACACGTGGAAAACTCATGCGACAGATCAGGAAGTTTCAGACAGACAGAGAGAGAGAGAGAGAGAGAGAGTGTGTTCGAAATATATTTCGTGGGGTACTACCATGTCAAAGCAAAGTTACGAGAGGGGGATCGTCGTAGTGCAGAACTAGTGTGAAACTCGTCGTTTTGCAAAACTATAGTCGCGAGTCGAATTGCAGCTCTTTATCTTGCGAGCACTTTTTCATTCGCCATTGGCATCGTCAAGCCCTCGAGGCGAGCTTAACGGAGCGGGGAACGGAGTGGCGTGGCGCGTGTCAATGGCCACTTTAAACGTTTATTTCCATCATCGATGTGCACAGTTTGATTCGTGGTGTCTGTTTTCGACTTTTCAATCGTAACGCTCGCTGTCCACGCGAGACAGGGATGCGTAACGCGTGTTTCAATTGCCTCGTGATAAAGGGAAATCCTTCGTCCTTCGATTTCAATTCGTTTCGTTAATTGCTAAATCTTTCACTTGTCAACGATTACCAAGAATAAATGATTGCTGACTAAAGAACATCGAGTTCGTTATCTGTACTAATTACTTTAATTTGGAAAAATAAACTAAATTTTCAGTACAATCTTATATAAATTTTGCCAATTTAACATTTACCATGAACGATCTTCCGTAATCGCCAAAGTTACCGACGATACGAGCGCGGAGATGGTAATTTCTTTAGTTCTCTAAGTTTCTTCTCGAAAAGATGACAGAGGATCTTCCTTTATAAAATTATCGACATCAAAGACGAAGAAAAAGAAAGGGGGGGAAAAAGTGAGCAGATCAGAGAAACGACATTACGATTACAATGTACAAAAGTATTGGGGGTACCGGTAAGAATACGACTAAAGCGTTTGTTCAACGATGTTAAACCAAGTACAACCTACTGGTTGGAATCTATGTCGTATTAATACAGAATCTCGTGGTAATGTAATTACGTATGCATACAATATGTACATAAATACTGTGTCGTGAGTATTATACACCCGCTCTACGTTGGACTTACTTGCATACGTGAAGTCTTCACCTAAGTAGAGGTAGAGGACGAAGAGAAGAAAGTACGAACAGATAGACACATAGAAAGTTAGTTAAAGATATCTCTCTTGATGCTCCGGCGTACGTGAAACGCGTACGCGTTTACTCGCGGGCAACGCATGTGTGATACTGTCAGGTGGGGTAGATGTGCGTTCGCGCGCATGTATGCGTATGTTCCACGGCAAATTGTACACAGAGATATAAATACATACATAGATGCACGCGCGGGCAATAGAGAAAATTACAGGTGTGTGAGAACATGATCGTATGAGGCTCGGGTGAGAGCGGTGCGAATGAGACTGCTGGTTCAATTTCTTACCTTCCTTCTACTTTTCTACCCCTCTGTTTCCTTTTTTTTCTTTTTTTTTCTTTTTTTTTCTTTTTTTTTTTGTTCTTTTTACTACACGCGCACATCGTCCACGTTCTCGCTTGCGTAGTTACCAGACACGCGAACGATTCGAGCAATCACACAGACATAATTTGCGATCTCTCGTTTCTATCGTTAATAAAGCTGTGATCGAGTCCGATTGATTACCGTGAGATCGTGAAAATAATAGCAGCTATCAAGCGACTCTAGAAATCATCAGTCAAAGCGTTCGAACAGTGAAAATGTAGTTTGAATTTTCATTGCGAATTGTTCCTCTCGTGAGAATAAAAGAATGAGTGTGGGGAAATTCTGCTTTTTCGCGGTCCATTGTCCTCTTTCTGTAGCTCTCGATGCCGATTCGTTTACGAAATTGTGAAACAAGTTAAGCGAGTAATCGAAACGAGAAAAAAAAGATCGTGAAAACGTGTGGTTTTTACATAGTAGTTTGCAATAACTCGAAGCACATAAGTACTGCACACTGAATGTAACATGTGTGATGATTCGACACTGGCGACGATGTTGAAAACACTTAAGGAGTTAAAGCGAGTAACAAGATATCGAGAAACGACTTCTCCAGTTATAGTTATTGACTCTGCCACAAGACGAGTAAAGAACCACGCAATAAACACTAATTCTAATTAATGCTGAACGAAAAAAAAAGACACGTTTAATAGATATAGTTAGATAATGAACATCAATGCAAGATTAAATTGGAAGTAGTTGAAAATTCAAGGCAACCACATCTCGCGAGTTTTGAATTGGTTAACTTTGATAATTTACTCACAACAATAACCATCGAAAAAACACTCACATACCTCCAGAGAACTACATTTAAAACGACATCGATAGAAATATGTAAATAGTAATTTCAGTTGCAAAAAAAAAGAACAGAAAAAAAAAACAGAAAATAAAACACATCACATCAATACGAGTCCAAAACGCTAATAATAGTGTTCTACTTTGAAATCAATTGTTATCAATGTAGACGAAATTACATGGATTAGCACAACGAATATGTCTATATACGTATATATTCTAATCTTGAACGTGGACATTTAAGAAACGTCGTGTGTACGAACGATTAGAAAAATTATCGACCAAACGTTGTGCTGTGCTTCGAACGTAAAGCGTTTAAACAAGGATCCACTTGTTTCTCGTTAAAAGCTTTGCTCGATTAAATTTTCCTTCTCAAGTAAATCGTAACGAGCCGACGATTCGTTTTGTACATTTTCTGCTCTAACTGATGCATTATGTAACACGCACGTATATAAGAATAAACAATTCAACGAAAACGTATTGTATTCCAAATTTTCTGAACTGATCAAACTGTGTTAACGAATTAACACACCTTAAATGAATAATGAAAGGAGGACTTTTGTGCGTCTGACCTTTAAATCAATTATCCATCGAGCCGATTAATTATTATGCACGCGTATCAATTGGAATTTCGTCTTCAAATTTAACGCAGATATTGACAACACAGAAAAAAGAGACAGATTCGGAGTCGTCGATTGATTTAAAAGTCGTGTGAAACCAACAAACAAATTTTTGTAAATAAATTTCTTTTCGTCTGTTACTTTGTATGGGGAGAGAGAGAGGCTAAGATTAGATTGAAAAAAGAAAATGAAAACGAAAAATGAGAAGAAAACAAAAAAGAGAAGGAATGACACGTGGAAGACAATCTACATTCGGGGGATACATACTTGCTCTTCCAACCATTTGAACAGCTCGCACGCCTTTCCGGAATGTGGCCACTACCCGAAGGGAGGAGAACCAGAGCTGTTAGTTGTTATACCAAAATAACGTGAACCTAAATGCGGGGTGTTGGGGCGGGTGGTGAACAGGGTGGTTGGGTGGTTGGTGTGGTAACAGGTAGAGGGCTATTTACGCGTAGGGACCGGCGTCTCGATCGATATATCACGTTGTGTCGCGAGCACACGTATGTACATGGTTAAAGGTTCCGTGGGAATGTACGGTGTACAGTGAAACACGTGTGACAATCGATGGAGAGGTAAATGGTAAACACTACTGATCGTTACTCTGAAACACTTCGTTCTGGTGTGAGGAACGGGGCACAAAAAGATGCACAACGGGTGGTACACATGATGCGGCCCGTCCGGTCCTGCGTCGTTTTCGCTTTCGACTCGAACACGCGTTAATCGGACTGTCGACGTTATTGTTGTGATGTCAGGGGATGATATCAAATATGCGCAACATGTGAGAGAGAGAGGGCAATGAGGTATTTTTAAATCGGTGTATTCGATAAACCCTGGGCATCGATCATCATCATCCATTTAAATTTAGAAGCGAAGCTGCTTACACCGGTGGCATTCACTTTTCTGAGTCATGTGCACTTTTGACATGTCGAGAGGTACGAGTTCGGGTCGCCAGGTTTCGGCACTTTGAAAAGTTCCTCCTTTATACACGCATGCACACACGTCCACGCAAATCCACCTGGGTGCGCGTCGCTGACGATCTCCATTTTTATCGAAGGGTCGGGGAAAAAAAAAAAAAAATTACAGTTTCACACACAGTCGGAATGACGAAACTTTCCACGCCACTTCGAGTGTAATACGTGGATGTATTTCCTCCATTGAAGTGTCCGTCGAAATATCGCCTGTTGCCGTGGTAGTTCCCGATAATTGTTCTCAAACGATTATTAACTCTCCTACGTACCGTTGTAATTCTATACTCTCCTCTATGCAAATCGTTATTCTATCTTCTATAAAAAATAAACACATATAAAGTAAGTAAGCGTAACTGTTGTCCTCTCTAATGTTATCTATCAATTTCTCAGTATCGTATCGTTAGCTTTAAAACATATGGATAATGGGCAAAGCGCGAGTATAAATAATCATTCCTCTACATGTTCAAGATTGCATGTGTACAGTGAAACTAAAGTTAGTCAAATGATAATGGAAAACAAATAAACCCGTTTGTAACGCATGCAGAAGTAACTGTATTCGATAATGATGCATCGGCTCGGAACGCAAAAATCTTTTAATTAACTATTAGACCGGATAAAGAAGACTAAGCAACGAAACGTGTAGAAAATTATATCAAGTGAAACAAAAATGTGTATATAAATTATTCGTAACGTTATTCGTAACAAAAAATCATTACGAATTCTTTACTTTTGCAAGTAAAATAGATTTTAGAACGAAAATTCGAAAAACTTGCAAGCATATACGCAACACTGTTACGCAATCTTATGTCATACTGAAATACGGAGCGATAGCTTCTAAAAATTCTAAATAATAATATCGAGTAAATTCGTGATTAATTAGCAGACGCTTTGACGTCTGATCGGTCCGTAAATCAAATCAATTCGTAAATTGATAGGATAACGTTCGATTACTTCACCGTCGTCCTTAAAATAGGAAAAACCGTCGAATAATCGTGAACGTGGGGAAAATAACGAAAAATGTATCGTGTAAGCACACCGAACAACGGTTAAAAAACGATCATCACTGGCAAGCCTGAAACGAGCAAATGTTTGAATCAGTGAAACGTAACAGCTAGGAACGTGTAGACACAGAGATATACCATATACGACTTGATAGAACGTGCTTAGCAAAAATTAGCGTATCTGCGGAAGCGATTTTATCGTGACAACTGAGAAGCCATAATCGTATTTAACGCAATTCTGTATATATGTACGACGTGTAACGATCTTCATCCAGCTTGGATTTTGACGCTGCTGGTTTGGTTGAAAATGATGATGGCCAAATTTCAGCTCTAGCAAAAGCCCAGCAAGGAACAATATGAATTGAACGACGTCAAAGTACAAAATGTTTCGAACGCAGGTACCGTGGAGTAAGTGCACGTGACGGTGATTTGATAAACATCGAACTTGCATTCTTTCTTTGCATCACTTACGCCATCTTACCTGGTTTTAAACGTAAAATTCACCTGAACTCTGCTTGAGTCAATCGTCTTTTCGTTAAGAAACGATACTCGTAAAGTGCATACATATGCCGTGCGAGGCGAAAGTATTCATCCCCTAAGAGTACACCACTAAAAGGAACTGCATTTTCTACGTTATTTATCGTACGGACACACAGGTATCCAATGAATCGAAATGTTACGTCCTCGCAACGACCAGAGTTGAACATCGTTAGCACAATACGCAATTCCACAAAATATTAATCGCAATATTAATACCAATACAAATTGCAAACTAAATACGATTAATGATATAGAAATCACAGTCCCCTTTAATTTCACATTCCGACTGCACGAATACTTTCATCCCCCGCTATGTAGACACAATTCTGTTCCTCTATTCCTTGGTTTCCTTTTTTTTTCTTTTTCTTTTTGACTCAAACAGAGAGAATTTGTCAGAATAATATGCTTTGCTTTTTTCATTACACGGTTGCCCCGCAAACACTTCCGAGAGACTGCGATTTTCTTTACGATTATTCTGACGAAATTCGAACACACAACTCGACCAAACGATGTACATTAGGATGAACAGGCCGGAAAGGAAGGTACAAAGACGCGTACCGTCGAGATAACTGCTGTAGGCAGTGTTTCCTTTCACCATGCCGGTCTGCAACATCATCATCCCCACATCTGTAAAAATCGAGCGATCGGCCTGGACACATGTTTGTCAGTAATCGCGCGTGGATATTCTACTGAAATGACTGGAAAATGGTTATGGGAACTCCGCCGTTTATGGGGGACTGAGCTAGATACCTGAGATAATGAAGTGTAGATACATGATTAACTTAGGTGTACCGGGTGTCCCACGGATTACCGTGCACATTTCTACCAGCGTGTTCTACGGATAAACAAAAGGGTTATACAAGGCCAAGTATTTAATTATTCAATAGAAATCGGGATATTTTATGTAATCGTAATCTGCGTAGTATCTGTTGACGAATAATGTGCCGACAAATACGTGAAACACCCTGAACACGCTCATACTTATGATTTAGAGATTCATACATGCGAATTTGTTAGCATTTTAAACCCCGAACAGAGCTTCAAAGAAGCTGGTCGCAAGCAAAATTTCCGATAGATACAAGTCGTTATTCGTCGCTCGTTTCGAGTTAGCTTCGTCCACGTATGAATCCAAAGGCAACGCGCGATATTTATAATGTTATTTACAAATTCGATAAGAATCACAATTGTGTTATTATTCCAATGTAGCCAGGATAAAGGACACTAAAAATAAAGGGCAGAAAAGTAAAATACAAAGCTCATCAAATGTATTAGTTACCTCCGATGTATCCTTAGCCATCCTCAAATTCTCTTGCAACTCTAAATCGTTAAACACAAAAAATTTCTGCATAAATCCGATAACGGAAAGTATTCGTGAGAAACGTTGATTGCCCAGGGTTTAAGATTATCGCGATGGACGTTGAACATTGTACGGATCGTATCGAGTCGTGGATGATCTGAGAATGAGCCGAATGGATGGTGATGAGTGGATGATACGTCGTGCGGCAAATCGTAGACGAGTTGACTGACGAATTGGCTTCAACGAGATCCCTGACTCTAAAGGCACGCGACGGTGATCGGCCGCGTTGTCCGCGCGGTTCTACGATATCATTGCCACCGAGGGTTCCCAAGGAACAATCCGCTTGCACAGAGAGCGAAACAGTGGTGCGTTATATTTCCAGATGTCTGAGCAGAAGCGCAGAAGACGCGCGATCGATTAGCAACGAATCGAGCCCGCATAGGCCGATAGAGTTTCACCAATGACAGCTGGCACATTGAAAGTTCTCACACGATCGAGAATAGAGTCGGAGTAAGTAGCTGGTAAGATAGTGAGCTCGTAGAACCGGAAGTATAAAGAGAGCAAAAGAGATAAATAGATAGATAGATAGACAGACAGACAGATAGACAAATAGAGACAGATAGACAGAAAGAAGTAGAGATAGAAAGAGAAAGAGTAAAGAAAAAGAGAACGGGGCGGCGGGGGTTGGCGGCGGGGTTAAATTAAAGGTCGCGTTGACAGAGAAACAGAGAGCGAGTGAGTTTCGTACGAAGCTGTCGTATCATTTAGGCATAAAAGTATTCGAATAGGAAACTAATCATGCATGCAAGGCGAGCGAGAAGGGCACACGCTAGAGTGCAGACTAATTTCCTCGATTGGCCAGGTGGACATGCGCCAACTGACAGAACTATAAAGGGTTACAAATCACGTGTGTGTGTCAGCGGTATTTCATTTTTCACGTCGCCGCTGACCAAGTGGCGGAAACGCGGATGGGATCGATATCGATCGACGGGGTGTCTCTCTCGATCTTCGTTCGCGAGATCGTGCCAACGGTTGAAGCTTCAGCTCGGTCAAATCCGGCAAACCAGCGACAAGCTCGCAACGGAACCGTGAAAAACGAATGAATACCGAACTGCAGTATCGCAATCGCGTTGAAAAGTGTCACTGAACGAGGATTCAAAGGTGCAATCATCTCATCGCCATTTCCATCCTTATAATAAATCATCCACCACCGCCTTGGCGTATATTATGCAAAGATAATGGACAAAAACTCGAAGACGTATGTACACATAATTAAGACACAAAAATATAGAAGTATGCAAAGAGGCGTTTTGGTATATATACGTAGATAAAAGTAAACGAGAAGAAAGCGGAGAAAATAATCGAACAAGACCGAGAAATGAAAAGATCAAACTTGTTTTTCAGTCCATACAGATCAAGAATCGGTGCGGATACAAAGTGGAGGAGGAAAGTATCAGAAACGAACAGAAAAGGGGGAAAGAAAATGGGGTTTTTCGTTGGGGGTGGGGGGGGGGGGGGGCGCGCGAAAGAGGGGGGAATAAATGAACGAACAGGTAAAGAAGATAGTCATAAACGAGATGGTAAAGATCAAGCGAGCGAGTGTGAGATGTTACCTAAGTCCCGGCCCCAGGAGCGCTGCTGCTGCCCCACTAGATCATATATCACAAGAGGATGGTCACAACCATGTCACTTTGTTAATTGTCGCGGTAATTATTGCTACGGCTTTCAGTGGTAGAAGGACACAGAGAAAAAGAAACAGGATAGGATGAGGGTATTATGGAAAGAAAGAGAGAGAATAAGAGAAAGAGAGAGAGAGAGAGAGAGAGAGAAAGAGAGAGAGCTTCCTGTATGATTCGTCCGATCTTATACGTTAATCTATAGATATAAAGTCGTTAATCGTTTGCGAGTCACACGGATTCTTCAGCTTCGATCGGAACAGCTGTAACTGAACATTGAAACTAATATTGAACGGCGTGTGATTCGCAGTATTTCTCAGATACATTTAGCGCGCTCTATATACAGAGGGATGTAACGTTAATTAATAAACAAGTATAAATTTAAGCTCCGACAGAACGGAGCTCGATTAATAAGAAATTAGATAGCTGAGAATCCGACGAGAATTAAAAGATGTTAGTAGGGGCTATCGCTAGACTAAAAAGACTTACAATTTTTGCACTTGCACTTCTTGATCAGAGTTTCGTCTTTAATATCCTCGTGGCATGCTTTGCAATAGAACCACGCCCTGGAACAATGCACGAACGTTTTTAGCGATCACTCGTGTGCGATTCTTTCGTGTGGAAGTGGTTGATGGGAAATGAGACTTCTTTTTTTTTTTTATTTTTCACTGTACCCGTTTATAGTTGACAAAAAAAGATTGCTTACTCGTAAGCTGGGCGACTCACCGTTTCACTTCGTCGGCAGATTGAGCAATGAAGAATCCCTGAGTATTTGCAACGATCTTGGCACCACGTGGATTAATTGAAATCTTGCTGTCGCCGCCTCCTTCGCCCTTTATCTCGATTGCCAGCAGCAACAGCTTCAACTTCGTGAAGCATAACCTAAGACAAAGTTACATATAATATTCCGTTCTATGCCGCTCTTAAACGGTATAATGAACAGTATCGAGGTTACTTTTACTCACGAATAGGAAACATTTACACATAAAATAGTGATCGAAGAAAAGGAGTGTGTAAATGAGTGCTATGACGAACGAAGCGAAGCAGTTTTTTTTTTTTTATAGCAAATTAAACTTTCCAGCATTAAACTCGCGGAATCTTAAACGCAAACGAATGCATAAATACATGGGTATTCGAGAAATAACAGAAATTCTAAAAAATAATTGGAAACAAATAAAAAAACAGGATGTGTGAATCGTATGAATTGCAAATTATGAGAGAAACATCGCTCATGTCAATGCGAATTGTAAATGATTCGAAATGATTCGATTCGATATACATGTATATACGTGAGGTCATAAAAACAGTAATTACTTATGTCAGAATAGGTGTTGGTGCGATATATTCGTATATATGTACATAGTCTCTTCTATCCTGTTCGTCACGAGTTTCTAATCACCGCGCGTTTCATTAAAAACTCAATTTAAGTTTGCTCTTTGCCTCCCGCGTTCAGGCGTTTAGAAACTTTTGACAAGTTAGTAAAAGTTTCACAAATACAGTAGTATAGAATGTTAGTTATAGCGTGAATAAACACCCACAGCATTACAGAGCGTTTTCAATGCCAGTTCCCCCGCTTCGAATCGATACAATTTTTATCGTTCATCCCTTTTTACGAACGAAAGCGTTACATTTACCGCACCGCACGCTCTGTTCTGCTACCTCGGTAAGAAACGAAACACCAAAGGGAGCATGCAAAGCGGGCATTCGACTAAGACGCCAATTTACACCGGTACCAATGAAACCGTTACTGTCTGGTAATTGAAGTCATGCGAAGACGGAAGAAAATCTGGTACTCTCTAATCTAATACCGTTGAATTCTACTCTAATCGAGAATTCGAGAAATAGAGAGAGAGATAGAGAGAGAGAGAGAAAAAGGGAGAGAGAGAGACCGAGAAACTAATGTTCTTGTTGCTTTAAAGCGCAACGCGTATACAGATACCGCAGAGCGTATAGATTAGAGATGCCTGATGTCCGATTACTCGGAAAGGACTCGCATTTAGATCGGTCGTCGCACGTGTCTCTCGTACACGTAAATAAAATAATGACAAGAAACCAGACGTGTGCAAAACTGGCAGATACGCTTCCGACGGAACCAATAACCCTAGAAACGCTAATAGCGGTGCTGAGTAAAGTAACGAATGTACAAAGTTGGTGCAGCCTTGCTAGTCAAGGCGAGAAAAGTTGCGTCGATCTAATGTATTGCCAATACAGTCTGAACGCTACTACTTTGGTAAACATCCTGAATGACGGCTCGATTCTACATTGACGTCGTAGCATAATGTAACAATTTACAATAAATTATTACACCGTCACTCTAAACATATATACTATCGCAATTTTTAGTTCGTAGCTCAAACAATCGTTTCGTACGTGTTGTATTCTACGAAGCTAATGTCTCTCGTTACCATACGCCTTACTTATCTTATATTTTACGATTTATTAACTTAAGTCTTGCTTAAGTTAATAAAAATTCCTGGGAATATTTGAACAATGATTATGTACAAGGTGGGTTGGTAAAGTTTGCAAAGCTACTATCTTCTAATTGAAATTTGAAAATCATACGGTGCACGCAATAAATATGGTGCAGAAATTAGATAAAAGGGTACAACTGCAACGAAGTTGGAAAACCAATGTCTCTAAAGACTGTAAAAACGGTGCATAATTAATACCGATGAACCACGAGTAACACTCTAATTGCATTATCTCTGGTTTATCGAAACCAGTTATATTCACTTAGTTGCTAAGTTGAATTCCAAAGTGAAATTAAAATTGTAATGCATATGTATGTACGTGTTACTTATGTCAAAGTACTGTGAGCAAAGAATATGTTAAATTGCATCGTGTAACACAAATAGTGTCTCTATTATACTTTTTTTTAAATAATTTATACTTATTCAAATATTACCGTAAAGATATTCAGTGATGAGTAGAATTAATTATTTACATACAATTATTAATAATTATACGGTATTTTATATTACTCTATTGACTTAACGCAGTCGTAGAAGATATTTCACGTACATGAATTACATGGAACGTATAAAGAAAATAAGTGTTAACACGTTCGAAGGGAATCATTGTTCTCTGTTCCACCATTTCGCGACATTAATTATCGACATTTCTATATAGAAAGAGTTTAGTAGAATATATAGAATTTGTAGAATACATTAAACGTGAATAGTGACCTACTTGGAACGTAAAACTGCGAACTCGTTCAGGAAGTTTTCTATAATCCGTGTGAATGTATTACAATTGATATTGAATGTACGTAGTTGATATAAAGTATAGAGCAGCAGGCATGCGTGTACAACGAACGTGTTTTGTTAAGAGAAGATTAGAACGCTACAATTAAGAACACACACCATGAGTGGAATAAAAACGGAAAGAAAACTCTTTTCCATGTATTCCTAGAAAAAAAAAAGTTAACTCTCAAAATATCAATTATGTGTAATAAGTAAAAAGAGACCCACGCCTTGCGCATATTAGTGGCGTATCATTTTTTTCATCATTCGTCGTTATCAAGTATCGTACGAAGCTGTAAAAACGTCACTAGAAAAAACAAAATACCAGTGTTACAGAAAGCGTGCAGATTTCGTCGAACGTAATGTTTTTTAAGCATTGAGTGAGCAACTTTAAAGTTTCGTTAAATTTTTATTTCAGTAAAATATCCTTAAATTTTGCAAATTTGAAAAGAAAGAAATATATATCTTTGATTGTACATGAAACGAGCTTCTAATTTCTTTATTGATATTTTATTTAACAATTTATCTCTTGGAAACGTAAAAGTTATTCCATCGCCAGATCGTTACATTTAATTGCGAAGCACGTACAATGGTGATCGAGAACCGTTGCGAAATCTGCATCGTTCTGGCGTTACTACTTCTACACGCAATATAAAAAGTATAGGTGCAAAAAACTCTCCGAACAAATTGGTTGCGAAACCAAGAAGGAGAAAGAGAAAAGAGAGACAGAGCTAGTTAAAAAAGGAAAAAAAATTAACAAACGTCACTAGTAAAATGAATTGGCCGAACGTGTGTAAAATTCCAAAGATACATGAAAAAATACCAAAATACCATACAAAACAAAAACTACGCTAAGGAAAAAAACGATTCCGATAGATTAACAAACGTTTAAAAGGATGAAAAAACCGAGGTGAGAGGGTGGCAAATCGTAACCGCGTATGTATATATGTATATACACTCTCCACAATGGGATATCAGAGTTACATTAAAAAATAGTGCGAGATCAACAATATAAACAGGCAAAGAATGAAATAGAATCTCGCACTGTGGTGTTTCTTCGAGTTGTCTCTGTGTGTGTGTGTGTGTGCGCACGTGTACATGTATGGGGGTGTACTTTGTGTGTTACCACGCGATGCTACGTGTGTCTGTGTCGATTGTATGCGTTTTGTTGTTGTTGATATTGAAAAAGTTTGCGATCAACGTGTGACAACCAATGACAGCGAGAACTTACTCGCTGGCTTGGGGGAATGACATCCCGGTAAAGGACGGGGAGAGGGTTTCCGTGTACATCTCGCAGCCCGTGCCCTGCAGGTAATCATTCTGCCACGCTTGAGTATCCGGCGACTGAAACACCAACCAATCAAGCCCCATATCATCAGACCTTTCGGAATCTACTAGATACTGGCTGAACCTGACACGAGGAGAGACGCTGACACTCGCGGTCTGCATCTCGTCGTGCAGGCAAACAAGGCAGAATACATTCGTTTCCCACGATTATACCCCACGGCGTATCGAGTAGACGTATCATTTTTTTGTTTTCTTTTCTTTTGTCAAGCTCAGAGTAAATACGATTCGCAAAGACACGTTCTAGTTACTTTTAGTTTTCTGGAAAAAAATCTTCATTAACAATAATTATAATAATATTCTACAAACTCTATCTACAGTTTGCACGATCACTGTAAGCCTAATCGTTCGATCGTGTTCATTTCATCCCCTTCCTCTCGAGTAACAGCTAAGAGAACGCTGAAATGTCGCTTGGTCTCCTTCCTCGCAGGACAAGAGTCGCATCGCTTCGATTGGAATGAATTAATTATCGTGCAACGATATATTGCTAATATAGCGCTACCCCTCGCAGCTCTCGACGAATATAGCGGCACGATAGGCATATATACGTACTTGGATTGTATCCTTACGATCACTGCTGAAATGTATTTGACAGTACCTCGTAAGTTACACCTAACCAGACTAATCGTGTTGACTAACTGCAAGACGGTGGGTATCTGTCGCTCGTGATAGGCCAAGGTTCGATGGAACCATAAATCTTAACGACGAAGAGCGTTCATTCACCGACACGAGGGCGTTACAAACTCTGCGTGTATACCTTCGATTCACTTTCTAGAGTGAGCGACCCAAAAGACTAACAAGATTCCGATGGCACCTACTAACTATAGTTCCTAATGCTTACCTATCATCCAGTTTCCGTTAATGCTCGTTGTTATGGGAATTTTTTTATTATACGTACGACAAATATTTTTCAATCGACACCGTGGAAAACTGGATCGACCAATTTTTCTACTGTGCCTGCATAAAATAATTTTATATTTAAAATATTTCATTTCAAAAAATTCCCAATTCCTTTTTAGTATCCCTCATTCGTAAAAATTGATTAATTTTTTTTATTGCTATCACATCTTTTGGCTAAATTTAATAAACGTTGCCGTATCCTCGTAATCCACGGTATCTGCTCGAGTTTGTATCGTATACGTAAAACTTACAGGAAAAAAAAAAAGTAAAAATACAGAAACGTTACTGAAGCGATTAGGGGTGGCTTACATCGATTAGGTGTAGAGCACAGATACAGTACTGTACAATATACAGTTAATACTTTCATGTAGTATAGACATAGATATAGATGTAGATATAAATATAATCCATATAATGTATATAGCGGAGTGGAGCGTAGTGAAAAGACACAGGCGAGGCGAAGCTTCATCCATTTTTTTTTTCCCTTCCTGATTCAAGAGACTACGGACTCGTTCCGAGTGATTCCGACGTCGTTAACGTGGACGTAAAAAGAGTGCGAAATAGTCGACCGAATCCGTATTGTTCCAAGTCGGAAATTGCTGCGGTCAGAATTCTCCAATGTAATATACGTCACTTTCGAAAATGGTCTTTTAGCGATGCCATTCCGCACTGTACGTTCGTTGAAACAAATACTACGAGAAATGTTTACAATTACCAAAGTTCTTTCCAGTATCTCTGATTATAGCAATGGTTGCATCGTCGACAAACTCTCGCAAGGCACATTATTTACCGCATCAAACTACGCTCGATTGTTTCAGCAAAAAGCTTAGATTAGATAAAAATTACTATTCGTATTAGTCCAAAAAAAAAGCAACGCGTACGTCTTTCCATGACCAGAAGAGCAAATACTAATACGAAAATTATGCAAATATCCGCTCGATGATGTAAAAGGACGAGAAAAGATCTCCAAGCGACGTCGTTTATAAATTCGTAACTCAAGACGCCATAAGAGTACCTACGCCACGTTCCAACAATTTGTAACAACGTACGATTCTCGAAATAATTTTCGATTCCAAGCTGAGAGTTATTTATGCAGAGGCAAGTAATAAAAGACTGGAGGTCTGTTAATCGGTGTTCAACCCAAGCTGATAAAGCAAAGATCGTAATTAGTAAACTGTTAATAGCATACAGGGAGTTATGCGCAACGAGTAAAGAGAAACGAACGGAACCATCGATCTCGTCTCTTGAATCAGATGCGAAGGTATCTGTTGGATGTTGGATTGGTCATGGACCGACTTACTCTGTGGCTTTGGCAAAGGGCATTCCAATGAAGGTAGGGCTCAGTGTTTCGGTGTACATCTCCATTCCAGTTCCACGAAGGTAGTCATTCTGCCAAGCCTGTATATCGGGTGACTGGTACCAATCAACCAACCATTTCTAAATTACACACGCTCCTATGCATGTACGGATTCGCGCGTTTGTTCACAGTGACACAACGGTATTAAAGGATCATGAATAGTCGTATTTCGCGCGTCGCATCGTATAGAGCCAATGAACACAGTAGGTAACGTTCTGAACGTCAAACATGCTCGACGTTCCGTATTCAAGATGAACGAATTTCGAAATGAAAAAGCCAAAATACGTTTCGTTCGACCGTCGCTTTTTTTCGGATCGCGTCCTACGAGAAAATGAAACGAGTCGCACGCGATCGCTGTGAACAGTTAAATCGTGAAAAAACCTAGGGAACCTTGTTCACACATGCATAGACGAAAAAAACGTTGGCAGGCTTTTTCTGCCAGTCGTCTGTAGAACGACATTTTACTGACCGTCTTGAAGGAACGCATGGCGAAAAGATTGGCCATCATCGTGCTGAAACCTGGCGCTAGACAGGACTGTGCGATGAAGCCCAGCTTCAACTCGGCCAGGCAGATCACGTCATCGCCCTGTTTCCAGTCCCATGATGGAATGTTTAATAAGTAGGCCTACGACATAAAAGTGTTCATTCGAAACTGAAGCACCACTGTTCCTGTCTTGTTGCGTCCGAACTATAATTTAGCGTTTCGAACGCGGTTAAACCGGTTCGAACGTTTCCAAGATAATCGTACGAGTCGATACCTTGTTGTGATATTGCATTAATTGAATGATAACGCGAATGTCATCCGAATAGTTCTTGATAGAGATGACACGCATGATGTTTGCCGCGTCTTCCGCATCCGGATCTTGACAGTACTTGTTCGCCAATACCAGGCACGCGTCTGCCTCGTGGACCTAAAAATGATCGAAAGCCTTTATCGCAGACATTCATTTTGTCGCACGACGGTTCATGAAAGAGAAGTATGTAATTTGGACGGGACAATGGTCGAAAAGCGACTGCGAAATAAAAATTGCTTTTGAGCGAATGTCAAACAAAAGTAATCGTAACGAAAGGAAATGTAGCGCCAAACTTATTCTCTTTTGACTCAATTTATCCGAGCGATTGTACAATTCCGCGCGTTGTCTCAAAGTACGTCGCTTGAAACGTCTGGGTGCGATCAGACAAATGGTTTAGTCGCAAACTAATTGCGAACGTAATGTCCACTATGAGTCGGGTAAACACGTGGTCGTTGATTTACGTGAAATGTATGCGACGAAGATGAGGGGAGGAAAGCAAACGAACATGGAAAAATTGATACATCGAACGTGGGTACACGATCATCTAGCTACGCTTCAAAATTTCTTTGCAAGCGTTACGAATTAATTCTTAATATGCATCGTAAATACGAATGAAGAAAGTTTTTTTCCAATTAATCTTTAAATTTAACATTTTTTTTTTCACTCATTGTCTGTTTCATTTGATTTCGAGTCATACTGCTCGCTATTACATAAAGACGTATTTCCGATGCATGTTTCGAACGATAATAAGGTAGGAAGCAAACTTCTACAACATTCCTTAAATACGTATCGTTTAAACAGCAAGTCGTTAAAGTTCACGATACCAAAGTACTGTCAACATGCTCATCTAATTAAATCAGACTTAAATTAAACGGATACAGAAAAATACTGTACAAGTAGCCAAGCGTATATCGTTCTGCCCCCTCTCAATGCAGAATCTCTATTATACTTAAAAGAGAATCATGACTCGCTGTCGCAGTGTAAACTAAATGTCTAACAGAAATGAATATCCTTAGGAATATAATTATTTATTTAAACTCCATTCACAAGCACGTACCCACCTGGATCGACAGCAGACATGGTTCTATCCAGTAGGTGTAAACAACCGTCGTGAGATTCTGTTCACACAACTGGACGCACCAGAACGGGTGCATGTTTAATTACGCGGTCGGAGGAAACGAAGGCTACCTTTCACGAGAATATAGCGTTTATCGAGAAACCCTCTTCGAGCAAATCCAAATCTCGTTGCCGAACTTCTATCGTGGAATCGAACTCGATCACAGCGGCTCGGTTATACCGTATACAGAACACTAAACAGCGTTTACTTTCGTTTAAGATTCTCGTCGTGAACGTCGCTAAAGAGTATCGTGTGTCTGTCCGATGGGAAGTTAAACGAGCTATTACACGTCGACGGAACATGGAAGCAGATGACAGCATAGAAAGCGCGTCAAAGGTCACGAAACATCGTCAATATGCACAGTGGGAAACATACAGGCAACAATCATTTTGGAACAACAACATTTGTCCTTTTGCACAACGTTAGTTTTCGAACGACTACTAATCGCATGGAGCAGCAACCATGACGCTCTATCCTCTATCTTTTCGTGATCGGTAATATATGCGAGTGTAGCGTTAATAATTTATGCTATTCGCGCAACCATTGTGTCGCGAGAAGAAATTAAATGAACGTATAGTTTATGACTGATATATTCGTTAAACGAATTTTGAAAAGAGGGTGCACGGTTCTAGCTTCAATTGGGTTCCATAACTTTTCCTTGTTTCTTGCAATTTTAGATCTTAGGCACTGCTAGATCTCTTAAGTGTACTTTAATGCACCGCGAGATACACTCGTCGCTTATTTTACGAAAAGTAGTTCGAGATGGTCGAAAGGTAGCTTTTTATGTGATTGAGAACGATGAGAATTGAATCAACCAGTGTAAGAAAATACTATGAAGTAATAGATAGGATTTGATTAGTGTTTATCACACAAGTCCAGATGAACTACGAGAAAGAAGTGATGAGAATAAAGTACAAGTACCGCGCCATGGAAGCTGCTACCATACAAACGAAGGAATACAATTCGATGGTCCTGTGGATGTTGAGCACAGAAATGTATGTACATATACGTATATAATATGACCAATTTAACTGGAAACAACGGAACACATTTCTGAGGTAATTGAAAATACGCAAAGATTGTCCCTTTAATTAAAAGTTATTTTATAAAATGTAAAATTAAATCGCGTCGTTCACCATAAACGCAATATCGTTATATCGACTGCTCGTTCTATGACAACGTTTATTAAGACAAGTTTAATGATCGTTAAGTCATCGAGTCACTAAATACACTGAACGCTTGTAGAGTGAACCACGAATCCCTCGAGTAATTAAACTCATCGATACCTACACATACGTGCGTTCATATTTCCTTGTAAAGCTAAATAATCGCTTGGAGCCCGGCTAGACAGCTTTATAGTCTTTAAATACAAGAGCTGACATTAGCCCTTGGGGTACAAGTTCTAATAGCGAACAGTTTATGTCGTAGTAAAAACTGTAATTTATCTGCGAACTTAATTTGTTAAACCAGTAAAGCAAGAGTGTTTCGAAAGGTTGAATAGATCCTTTAACGACGCAACGTAGCGGTTCGAGTAAAACATTCTTCGATCATTAGACGACAAAGAAATCGTTTAATTTGAAAAAAAAGTATTAAAATTGAAAGGAAAATTTAAATATTCGTATCGATTATCGTTTAGAAACGATAAATGTATGCGATTAAATTGTTCGCGACGCAGTCCGCAACTTCCCATGTACACCATGTTACATCATATGACGTAAGAAGACGCTCGCATCCGAGGCAAATACCGGCTGCGTTTATGCGAGACTTGACGCGAAACTTGCCTTAACAAATTCGAATTTGCGTTAAACAATGCGTTGAGGGACAATTTTGCGGGATTTTCGTATGTCCAGAAATAATTCTAAGGGTTCAAACGCAAACTGTACGCGCGTACATACACGTGTACGCGGTGGCAGTCGCCAAACAATACACAAGGTTTGGTACAAGTCACAGTGTAATTGTTGTAGGTTTATCTTGCGTGTTGAGAAGAGAAATAAGTCGAGGGTTTTATTTGATTTGTGGAATAGATATCAGACTCACCTTGACCCGTTGCAGATCAATAGGATTCATGATGGTCCCCTGAAAGAACTCCACGGTGGTGAAGTGCCGTTTGAATAGTCCCTCCAGCTCGAGATCTGGTGGTTTCCTAAATGGCGCGAGCCCGACAAAACGATACGTTTCTTTTCATAAATAACATTCACCTCATATATCGGGGACCGCCTTTTAGCGAGATATCGCTCAGAGTAGACCGCCGGTGACGGGGCGGGGAATTCGATTATTATAACGTAAATGGTAAGGTAAATGTAACAATGCTGTGGTGTTTTAAACGGACCTTCGAGGAACGGCAAGCGTCTAAGTTCAAAAAGCTCTCTATGTATCCCGTGTGTTACTTTTCGTTAGATAGAACATGTCGGGTTTCCTCGTAAGTCGAATGTACACGATATATAATGTAATAATAGATCTAAGTAAGTCTCTACTGCACGCTGATTCGGCTCCATAACTCATTACAGCATACCATGCAGTCGCAGGCAGTTGCTTTCTACGTTTAAGTTTATACATTATATATGTATATATAGCCGCGTACATATACATATATATCTGCGCGTATGCGTGTACTGTATACATACAGCAAACACATATACAAGGTGATTTTTATAAATGGCTAAGTGCGATTATCTGCGAAACCTCTATATCATACGATAAAAATGACTGTTTCACAGACGATGTTCAATAATTTGCTGATATCAGCTAGATATTTTATACTTTTCTTAACATCTCCCATAGCGACCATTTTCGTAACGTGGGTACAAGATCAGATTAATCAAGGTTGAAGAAATACATATAGAGTGGTAAGAGTATGTAATTCGTGATAAGAAAAGTGGTTCCTAGTAGTAGTATAGAGAAACGTAAAGTGAGATCATCACCGTCAAGAAAATGGCAATGTATACGTACACTAACACAGAAACAGAAACGATCGATCAGCAAATAGCATGGTAGGCAAATCGTGTTCGATCAAGAAAATTTCCGTTTCGTAATATGCATGTGTTCAACGCTACTATTACTCGTTAATCCGAACGTTTGATTACGCTTCCGATTTCCATATGATACCTAGTAGCTCGTCAATTTTGTAAATGTAACAACGAACGACCGTACAATTTGTAAAATAAAGTAGAGCAAGTAGAAGTGGAGATAGATGGAGATGTTGAACTGGATGAGAAAAGTAGGAGGAAATGCAAAAGAGAAAGGAAAGGGTACGAGGAGACGAGATATAGAACTGTATATAACTGTGTAACCCAACCATAAATATGAACGCATATGTCTTATATACATTTTCACATTATGAATTGGATATGTATAACGTATATACATATATAGTACGATTACGTACATCTGTATTGGTTAATTGATGTAAAATTGAATTATCTCCAGGTTCAAATTTATATATATGTATAAGGTAATCGTATGTATGTAAAACCGCGTAAAAACCTAAAATACTACAAGGAAATAAGAAGCACGAGCGGCCACGCAAAGGATAGATTGGTAACGGGTTTTGGTGAGGGTATCGTGTGATGGTTGTTTTAGGGTTCGGGATACCTTGACGCGCTCCAGGTCGACAGCATTCATCATAGTGCCCTGAAAAAACTCCACGGTCGTGTAATGCCTCTTCAGGAGACCCTCCAATTCGAGATCTGGCTCTTTCCTGGAAACACAGATCACCCCTTACGACAAGGACGATCAGACCTCGGGTTCGAACAGTTGAAACTGTGTATCAGTACATCCGATGCCTTTGGGGCTTTCTCCTATTCTCTGTATTTCAGTATTTCCTGTCCGTTGATCATCAAAGCATTAGCTTCCGTATCAAATCTTAAATTAATATTCGCATTAACCGAGAGATGACAAAAATCTGTTCTGAAAATCGAAAATGATAGAGAGAGAGAGAGAAAAAAAAAAAGAAAAAGAAACAGAAAGAAACGAAATAGAGAAAACGCTAAGTCGACAGGGTCTGATCGCCTTTGGTCGTACAACCGCAAAACAAGATAATATAATTGGGAAACCTATACATGTCCCGAGCCTACAATTACACCAGCCGTTCTAACGTAATAGTAGACACAATCAGTCTGTCCTCATTCTCATGGAAACCATTGATATCGCATGACATTATTCAATGTGAATTATCGGTAACGACTACAGTAGCAGACTTACTTAATTTTATATTGAGTAATGATTAGCGCATGTAACACACCATCATACTTAAGGTAACCGAATCTGGAATTATTATTATAAATGTAATTATAGTGACGGTCGAATTTCAATTCGTATCGTACAAGATCGATCTCGTGTTGATGTTCTCATATTCGGCAAGTAGTTAGAGGAAATGGTCAAGGAACAGCGTCAAAGACATCCTGTATAATCTTGCAATGAGCAGTGTATTACACATATGCACGGGGACATGGGAGGTATGCATATTTAACAGGTCGGTTATGCATGGACTGATTATACAGAGATTCATTGACCGTTTGAGACCAAATGAGGAGAAAGATGCACGGGGTCTGATTAGGCAGATATAGTAACGAATCGGGCAATCATACCTATGCAAGAAGACAACTTCCACGTCGACGTCCTCGCGGTCCTCGTGCAAGAAGTCCTTGAGGAAGTGCGAGACAGATTCGTAGGTGATGTGGCCACACACGACAATATGTCTGCCAACACAACGAATGAATTAGGCTCCGTCCCCGTTAAAGTGAGTACAGACGTTGGAAATAAAAGAAAAAAAAAAAAAAGTAAAAAAAAGAACGAAGATGAAAAAAAAGAAAAAAAAGACAAGCAACTACCATGTACACGCTCTATATAATATACATACATATGTATCAACCGACTAACGATTTCGTTACGTTTTTCTCTCTCCGATTGCCAGCCAGCCGCTTTCACTGTTCCTATTTGTTTTCTCGCTTTTCTTTCTTTAAAGGCATTCCTCTCTCGCGAGAGAATACACTTGTCGCGTGGCGGCCATGCCGCTTAAGGGCGTGCGAGTACGGTCAAATGAATTTGCATAAAAGCGACGCAGCAGAGTGAGAAGAGAAAAAAAAATAATACACATCGTTCGGAACGTTCTCATTTTTTGTCTATACCAGTTTAGTCTGCTGCCACAATAACGATTTGAAATGTTCATTGCTCGCTGGGTCGAATACAATTTAGAATAAAATTTGTCCCCGCGAACGCTTGGAAACGATTATTTGACAGTAATCGTAAGGAAACATCTACGAGAGAAACACGATTCGCATGTATCTATCTTATACATATATATAACGTGGATGTAAAATGTAAATAGAGCTAATTAATGGACTAAACTTACCGGATCTCCGATAGGAATTGGAGTGAGTCGTTTTAGTCGACTAATGCGATCGAATAACTATGCACACGAACTCGCACGGGCGAGCACGCGCGCACACACACACAACATACGTGGTAAATCATCTGTGCTAGACATACATTGTACAGAAAATAGGTAAACATGACAAAAATTGGATGAAATACGTAAGAGTGCAGGCTCGTTGACGTTCGATCCTTGCAATCAAATATACAAGCACAAGACTCTTCTCTATTCGTGTTAAGTCTACGTGCGGTGTGGATTAATAATCACATACGCTTGCTATTACATATAGAGTTCATACAAATACTGCCTAAAGTGACAAAGGTGTTATTGCGTCGAATAATCAAAACTTTCACCATAATAATTCCATGCCCAATCCTTTCTACCTGATGGCATCTAATGTGGGCCTCATCGTGAACTCAGCGGGCACAGGCTGTTTTCCGTATATACTTAATTCCGTGGACATATTCTTTTCTCTTTTGTTTTGTCCAAACAAAAATTCTACGCGAATCTTGCGTGCCACTGAATCCAACATGGGCCGTAACGTATGATATCGATATTAGGCCTTATAGATGTGGTTATCTTTAATCTACTGTACAAGGCTGACGCTTTGTTATGTGAATGTCAAGACGTGAGTGTCGTGTGTAAATGAAATAAGTTATGAGTATATTGTATGTTTGCCTAGAATGAAGAGTCACGTGTCGTACGAGTCCTATATTGCCCATGTAGAGAGAACAGAAACCGAAAGTGGAAAAATGGACAAAAATGTTCGTACGATTCGAACATCGTTCATCTTAAGTGTTCGTCGATCGATATATATATATCTATACATATATATAGACGATACGAAACCCGAGAACGCACGTAGGAGTACGTGTCGTACTGAGCTTGGTGCACTTGTCTACATTTCCCCGCGGATTCGATGCAACTGAAAAATCGCCGCAAAATTCATGCCTGCCCCAAAAGCTATGTTAGAACCAAATTTTTCCGTGGTATTATACCGTTGATGATAATCACACATATGAATGATAATTGGCAAGGATGCACATACAGTGAATACATTCGACGAGTGACACCTTACTATTGTCACTAAGACGCTGATTCGGTGTATCGAGCATTACGTGCAACGATTAACAGTAACGTCATAAATTATTGTCTCTATGTGCGTATAAGATCAAAATGATTATGAATTATACAGAGTGAGTTAGTGAAACGACAACGGAGGAACGTCTTCCTCGATTCTCAAATGGCAGAATGCATTGTTCCCTCAACTTTCGTTTGCGAACGTTAAACTTTAAAGGCATTCATAACCGGGATAATTAACGCCGGCTCACTCTGTACACTCGTATGCGTAATCGTGTACAAGTATTCAATTAATAGAATTGAAGGAACTAATACCTGTGGTGTTGGGTTTATTGTTGTCTTACAAGAAGCATAACAACGCTAACGCAAATTATAAATGATGTTCAGTTTAAGAAGAACGCAAGAATGTATGACTATACAAATCTTCCCTAGTCTAAAGATTCGATTGTTGGCCCATTAAAACTATCCCTTCGTAAAACCTGAATAGCGCGTGACACATGATTAGCAGTATACAAGGTATATATATATATATGCGTATACATACAGCTTTATATACGTGTATCAATGTACACATATATAAAGCGTATACAGGACGAGTCATATAAATTGTTACGCGATGTTTACTCGAAAACTGTCAAAAATATAATTCCATTTCGTTATACTACTTTTTATCGAAATATTTTACGTTTGGTATTTTACCTTTTATTTTTTCAAACAAATAGTTGTAATTCTAAATGCAAACAACGATGTTTTTAGAGCGACGTCAGCGCAGCAAACAACGTTTCTCATAATTTTCCTTTTTTCTTAAAATGCAAACCTTGTTCGAACAGATGTTTCTGAGATTGCCAAGATTTGATCAAAAATATAGAAACATTGCAATTATTTTAAGATGAAATAATGTTACTTAATTTATAATATCTTATAACAAACTATATTTGTAATAGTTGTTAACAACAATAAAAGAATTTATGAAAACACCTATATCTCGATGTTTTGGAATTTACGTGTACGATGGTTCGTAATACGTATAATAAATTACATTCAATTACGATTTGATTTTGTGTCTATATGGTAGACTAGGTGTAGCGCGTTCATCGTGGTTCAAAGGTGGTTTAATAGTTCACGAGAAACTAATTTGTAACAATTCACATGGTCCATCCTGCGAGCTTACAATCCAAGGCGAAATTTCACTTTTCCACAGTCCTTTCTCCAAGATTTACACGTAAAAACAATAATTAATGCTGTCTAAAACACCAAGGTTATTACACTTAAGTATTGCAACATTAGGCCATATACAGACATATGACCTAAATATTTGTTGGGAATGCTGGGTACATGCTGGGCATTGACCCTATGCACTCAGAGAGAAATACAGCTCGAACGTTTATTCTGTGTTCTTTATGCCACGTCCACGTAATATGATTGTGCGAGTGATGAATTTTTCACATTGATCATCGCGACAATTTAGAATTTCCATCATACATTGTAGAATACGCTCAATGTTGGGAACGTCAATTTGTAACACATCATGGCGTCACGGTAACAATATTTATCTACTGCTAAGTTATTCGGAACAATTGATATTTCACTTGTCACATGTGTTAGCTAAAAATTATCACTGTGTCGGCTAAATGAGATTCGAAAAACGAGGAACTGCAAAATTATTGCTCTCGAGGGTGCGTCATTGAGTTGCAGTTAAAAGTTGGAATCACTTAATGACACTTCGATGACACTATTCCTCGTTGTTCGTCGATATTCGAGGAAACTAGTGCGATAAAGCCGTATTTGTCCCAAGTGCGGTCAAGTAAACAAAACAAGCTAACACCAGTTACTGGGTATGGTGACTTTGTGATGGTAATTGGACTAGCTGACTGACTGAAAGTGTCGGTGGACAGGTCCGGGGAACTTTGTTATCGAGGATTATGGAAGCACGGTTGCATTAACGCTGACTGACAACTAATACGAAAAGAGCAGGTATTGAACTGCAATTCTGTGATTCTAACATTGTTTCTAAATATTCTACCCGTACCTTGGAACAAGAACAACCAATATAAAAAAATGGCCAATATATTTTATGAACACCTACTTCGATACTCGACACGGAACGCTGAAGGGGTAAAATCACCCCTTGCACGCCCTAAAAGCTCACTCGCTAAATATTTCGATGCGAAATAATTATCAAGTTTGGCCAACGATAACCAAGATCGCCTAAAAGTTTGTTCCATTTTTCAGCAGCTAGTGTTTCGAAACTTATTCTTTTGGCACCAGTTGTTCCCGTTCCAAAGTACAGATGTATATGTATATACAAAGTGTATTCAGTTTTCGCCAACAGATTAAAAAACATAACTTATAAGCGAAAATAAAGGAGATTTTGCAGATACTTCATTACGAAGATATTAGTACAACCATTAGAACGCAACGCGAAATAATATCCGTGGACAGAAGTAAATCAAACATGGCCGACTTTCCGTACTGTATAATGAAAGCCATCGTGACCCAGATATTTTGCGATGCGTTTTAATATGTAGACGCAACCTTGTAATGAAGTATTCCGAACTAATCTTCTCGCAAATGGCTGTTTTTCTTATTTCCATTCGTAAATTACGTTCCCACAGAGTTTGTTGGCAAAACCCGGAAGCACCATGCACATATATATATGCCTGGACATATATACGGTGCGTATATACATATGTATGTATACGTGCGTGGGCGTACGTGTGCGTGTTCGAATAACTGTACGTGTAAGTAGATGTAACGGGCAATCCAAGGAATCATTTCAGGCTCGTCAGTGGGGAATATAGTATCTACTTTGTGTGTCTGTGACAAAAGAAACATATCAAGGCTGTGTAGGATCTGATATCGAGGCAATGTGTGACCGTGTTGATATCCAGGTGCATACGGACAAAAAGTAGTATAGCAGAGTTCATGATGTCGTGCTGGAGACGGGATCGGAGGGTTAGGAGGAGTCAGATGTACACCATATACAAGGGGGGTAAGTGAGTAGTTGGTAGTAATCAGGACTGCGAAAGGTGACTCAACTCGGGAAAGCTAGTTGGTTGACTGTGTCTCTCACCTGCGACCTCGCTCGTTCTTCAAAGTGCCGCCATACTTGTTTCGCGTCCCGATCAGGTCAATTATCTCAGGGATACAACTGGCGAATATGGCCTACACCACGTGATAGAACAGAACACAACACTCGCATCAATACACTTGTGTGACAAGAGTGGCAATTGTATGCTTTATTTTTCTTTTGTTTTTCTTTTTTTTTTTCTTTTCTTTTTTTCTGTGTTACATAATGTTCAGTCATGTTTGGTGAACCGATGCCGTCTCGTCCAGTCGAAGTCGTCGCTAACGCGCCGTATACGGGTGGTACCTATTTTTCTTTTTTTTTTTTTCTATTTTTCCTGTTTCTTTTCTTTTCGTTCGTTCTTTACTTGCTTTTCATTCTTTTCTTTTTTCTGAACTGGCGAAGAGGGGAGGAAATTTACAGTTATGAACGAAAATAAGTTTTGGCTCAGCTACCGGGCTGCGCGGCCACTCATAGAGACACGATTAACAGTGCTGTACCGCTATGCGTGCCACGGCCCAAATAGTTAATAAATATGGAAACGAACACGTTCCAAATAAAGGGCGGGGTAGGTAGGCTACCTACACCTAGGTCCTACACTCCTACACCTAGGCCTAACGATAACTACACGTGCCGACATGTCTACCTAGTCCATTGGCAGGTAGGTCGTATGTATTCATTGAATTTTGCGCGAACACTTTAACATAACGTTATTGATTTCGTTTTCGACGGTTGTTTTATCGTTTGTCTAGCTTTTCTGCAACGAAGAATCGCCTCTGCCTCTCGGTGGATACCATACAAACATCGACGAACGGACAAAGAACGCTTTGAGAAAAACCTCCTCCAGTGGTAAAGAGATATCGTATCGAATAGACCGTTTTGTCGTGCGAAATTTGCCAAGAACTCAAAATGGGGATATCCCTAGTTCGAAAAGGGCACGTATCATCGTATGACTTGACATTGAAATAATAGACATCGCCTCGTGGAGTCAGAAGATGCACCGTTTCAATGCACCGTATATCGTTGCCGCACAATAAAAATGACGTACCATCCTATTCGTGTAGTTAGAGAGCAGTCAGCGAGCGACGTTAGCGTCCGATTAGTTTATCACGTCCACATTAGCGCTTCACACAATCGATACGTAGCTTTTCTCCAATGTACGAAACAGGCAAAACAAATAGACACAGTTTGTTCATAATACGAGTCCGACTAAGCCATATTGCGACAACATTCGCGCGATTCTCTTTCTTCCTCTTCTCGAAGCGATTACAGGATGTTCACGACGTGTGTGTCCACTTCGAGTATGATAAACTCACCCGAATGATGATTCGAGGCAAGTACGCGTCCTATAATTCTACCTCATTTCACGAAAGAAAAATCGTCGATAGGCCTCTTTAGAGAATTCATGCGATCACGTTTATGTTACGTTCCTTATATTCGATGGATGAGTTCCCTTCGCCAATGATAAGACACTCATAAATCGTATCAAACGGGCAATTAATCAGATGAGATGCATTCCAGTGTGACAGAGAATGTACGTTAACGAAATCGAATATTTTAGCAATTTCTGGTATCAATATGAAATCGTGAATGATGCAGCGTAACAAGTAGTATTTGCACGTTCATAGTCAGACACGCACGGACAACCACACACACACTTCTTTTTTTTTATTTCGTTATACAGTAACGCTTGATTAATACGATACAAATGACGAGTGTACCAATGTACGTACTGATAATTAGTAAAAATTAACCTATCAACTTATTATTGTGTAATAAAAATTCAGTTAAAAAGATAATTGCTCTTTCAGATTATCTCAATCTTGGCTCAGGATTTTCACTTGTTCAAGCTAACGATAAAATGTGTACAATAAAAATACTTATACACGTTAACATAAAAGTATCCACACTTTTTCTATGCCGATTATTAAATGTTTCGTAAATTAAACATTCCAGAAATACTTTTCAAGTAACAAATTGCACGTTTCACGGTGCTGCTGCGTATAACAGTTTTAATAACGACATTCTCACGATATATGATGCATAATATAATAAAACTACGTATGTGGAGTAGAAGAGGCCAATAGACGATCGATCTCGAACGACTAACTTTCAAGAAAAGAAGCGTGCGTCTGCGGCAACGAAGTCTGTGAGCGTAATCGCGTTATAATACATCGTAAATCATTGCTCGTTTGATTAACGAATTATTCGAAAGATAAGTGTTTCTTGGGACATGGGCTAGTGTCAATCTATGCGTGTATGTTGTCTCTTTTCCGCTTTCCTTCCGCCCAGTAATGCATGTTTGTGTGAAATAAATATCTGTATACACGCGTACAAAATGTATATATCCTGCGTGTATACATATATGAAAGACGCATATAATGTATACGTGGACTTTATAATCTTGTACGTTTATATAAGTAGATAAATTTATATAAACCGAAAGAAAAGAAAAGACAAACAGAAAAGTAGATGTACATGCATATACACATGTAAAGTGTAAGTACGATGATGGCGACAGAAATTGTGATCTTTGGAAATTTCTCTCTTTGTACTTTAAGTTTGAAGAAGGCTGCGATGAGTCTTACGTGTAAGTATATACGTATGTACGTAAATGTATGTATCAATGTACGTATATGTGTATATAAACGTGTGAGTACGTGTTTATATATGTTTGCAAGTATGTACGTGTGTATGCATGTAATTGACGAAGAGAGAAACGGGGAAAGAGAGATAGAAAGAGAGAGATAGAAAGAAAGAGAGAAGAAGAGAGAAAGATAGAGAAAGGGAGATAGATTGTTTGATGTGATCGAAGCTAGAGGCAGTCTATGTGCCTGAACAATTGGGATAGGATGATGAATAAGCTCTTCGCGGGAAACGACGGGAAGGCTGTTAAAATAATTTCTAATCCTTACTCAATTCTTCTTTAGGCACGTGTGTAAGTACTGATACTAATTTAGATAGAAATAAATCGATAAATCTTGCACAAGATTTAAGTTGCGCATTGCAAGGGAGTTTTGACTGTTACTGATCGAAGCGTAAGATCGTGACATCAATACGTGAACAAGGAAACGTGAACGTTCTACGCAGACCGCTTTCCTCCCGCGGGTATCGTCGCTACGACCTCGGTATTATAAATTATCGTAACATGTATGAATGTATGTATGCGTATACCGTGAAACATCTACGTTAAATCGATATAATGGTTTACAATAAAAATAATGGAACGGTCGACCGAACTCGAGTAACTTCTCTAATTTGTTACAAGTAATAAAGGAGTAACGATAAACCATGCTTGGTTACTTTTTCTACTCTTATTACCATGCGAACACGACGAATAAGTGGAGAGATGTGTCCCGGTAGCTAAGTTGGTTCACTTGATGCCTGATCAGGTTCACGTATGCCTTCTCCGCGTTAAGCCCGTTCGATGCCGATGGTAAGCAACTGTATCTCGCAATTATATACGTGCAATTCTCTACTAATAAAATTCCCTAATGAGCAGCCGCATGTGCCTACGCCTGCACCCCCTCTACTGCTGCGTTCTAATTCAAGTGCCAAGTAGTATCTTGTATCAAGCCAGAGAAAATCGTGTCTCGATCCGACGATGTGAGGCTTCTCCTTTCGTTCGTGCGTCGAGCGAGATGGCTCGCACCTCTCTAACAGGCCATTCCGCGATGGGTTTCGTTCATCCTTGGATACTCTACAGGCTAGCCAGATCACTAACGCATGCCACCAAGAAACTCGGTCCGTGAATATAGAGAGGGATAGATAAACAGAGACAGAAAAGAGAGAGAGAGAGAGAGAAAGAGAAACAGAGAGAGAGAGAGAAAACAAAAATGCCCACGAGTCGCTGATACTTTCAGATTCGTTCCTCGGATTCAGCCTCGGACTGAATTTCGCGACAAATACTTTTTCCCGTTTTCCATTCGTCGATCGATCGGTAAATCGTGTCGAGTCGATTAAAAAGTATCAGCGACATTCGCAACCCGCTGCTTCACGATTCATCCTTTCGTACATTCTATCGTCACCTGGAATTTACGATCCGACTATTCTCCTCGAACTTTTCACACGAGTGACCATCGCTGTTCGAATGTTCATTCGGAAAGTTAGCAAAGTGTGATGCCTAATCGAACTGGGATGTTCGTCGAAACTAGAAGCGTCGACAGTTGTGGGAGGATATGTTTTACGTCAGAGGAGATACCTTTGAGCTTGAAGAGAACGATACACCTGGAGAATCTATAAATCACGACGTAAGAAAAATTCGTTGTCGTCGATCATTGCGCATCGATTGGAAGTATTGTTTTGCCGTTTAGATTGATCTTTCTGACGCACCAAAGCAAACCATTGTACAATTCGCGATGCTGCTGCCACGATCGAGCTGCTCATGGAGTCGACATGGACGCCTTCGCGATGAAACGCAATGAATACTTATCGATCGATCAAAAACCTAAAATACTGACTGTCTGCTTATCAGACTGATATATCACAGCCGTATAACAACGTACATGCGCTACAAGGTGATTCATTGCAATTCTGAGACGGGGATTGTAACACTTTTCTAAGCGGCGATGGAGAATATTGGTAGACCGAGTTGAGTCTGTTAATGCAAATAGTTTCGATCTATTTCATCAACACTTAAGCTTGTGCATCACAAAATATAGTGCCCCGAATATCGAGTACCGTTACATTTCTCCCAATTAACCTTCGCGTTTTTTATGAAAAATATGAACAATTTAAGTATTCAGAGTAGACGTGGATATATTCAATCATGTATTGTTACATTTCAAACCATTTTTATTTTATTCACTTGTGCGGTGAAACCTTTTTTGGAAAACTGAAAAATAGCGACTTTTTGTTGTTCGAAATACCGTGTCACGCGAAATGAGATCAAGTTCCTTGGATTGATCGAGGTACGAGATGGCAAAGAAGACTAAATAAATGGATGGCTGGACACGTAAAGAAAGATTACGACATAACGATAAAGGAAGAACCAAGTAAAGTTTCGACATAAAGTAATACTGGTGTTTTATACACAAAGTAAGTTAAACGTGTCAAGATAAAATATATAAAGTATGTTGCCCCGTAAACTCACATATTGATAAGCCTTGCGCCGAAACTGTTGGAAACTTCGTTTAACCCTACTGATCCATTAAAAATTTTATTCGCCAATTTTCTCTACCTTTTCTTAGAAAGTATCTACAGCCTCTCATAATTGTTGTGATCATCTTATATATGTACATATACAGTGGATTAGACAATTTCCATTCACCTTACCAACACTCGTCAATGAAGGGTAAAGTCAGTTATTTTTTTAAACTAAGGCTATAGAAATGTAAATAATTTCTCACTTAGTTTAGAAATAAGAAATTGTTTAACAGAAGATTCGTATAGACACGCTGAAACGCATCGTATAGAATAATTTTATATCCAAATCTATATAGAATATCTTCTCGTAAAAATGAAGAGTCAAAAGTGCATGATATAACAAAGTGATATTATATGAATGAAAAAATAATGTTCTGATTGTACAAAGATTGCCAATGAATTGAATAGATCATGAGAAATTGAAGACATCAATGTGTACAGTATTTCAGTGGCCTGGTTCGAGTTGTGCAGTCTCATTCTACTGACGATGAACAGAATTAGAATGAATGAATCGAATAAAAATTGAGAAACCTGTTCAGGTTGTTAATTTCCGTTAAAATCTTGCAGCTGAATATATATATATATATATAAGCATCGATGGAACTGCAGTAAGATGTGCGGAAGGTCTTTTAATCCATTGTATATTTGACAGAAAAAAAAGCAGAGTGAAAGAAAAATTGTCGTGATCGAACGATCGACTTTCTTGGCCGATCTTTACTCAAACGAGAACCAAGTCGTAGGTAAATTTTTATACGCACAAGTCAATGTTTCATGCTGAAGCGATCGACGATCTATCCTGTTGCTCGATTAAAAGCAGAAGGGTTGCCCGATCGAAAGAGAAAATGAAATAGAAAAAACAAACCATAAAAAACAAAGAAGAAACAATTCGATACATAGCGAGAACAGAAAACGTTCGCGCCTGAATTGAAATATGAGTGAAATCGATCAAAAGTTTGTCGATAAATCGCGCGTGAAAAAGGAATAAGATATACAAACTACATCTCGAGGCTATGCGGTGGGGCAGTCATATACATATTACCATGTATATATATTTATAACAAATGTATATATAGAGATTTAGAAAGATAAAGAAAGAGAAAGAAATAGAGAGAGATGCAACAGTAATATATATTGATCTCATCTACGAAATAGTGTATATAAACATGTGTGTATAGAACAATAAAACTCGTATGTGTATATTTTTCTTTTTACAAAAGTCCAAGCATACCAGCACGTGTTACCAAGATATTTGCTAACCGGTAAAAGGTGGGTAAAAAAAGCGGTGAGAGTCAGCACAAAGTACATTAAATAAACGGTGAAAGAAATGATAAAAGAGGGGTAGTGGTTCAGAAATTGGGATGCCATGTTTTCTAACAGTTACGGATCACGTGGTGAGGGTGAGGGATATTTACGCTAGTTCAAAAATTACTCTGGATAGCAGTCGCGAATCCGTTTATACTTAAGAACAAAATTCAAATTCAAGAAAAAATACGAGCCCGTTCGCGACCGTAAAACTTCAAGAGACGCGAAACGCAATGTTCGTCGGTGACATTTTCCGGTAAAAACAAACCGATATCGTAAATCTAACTTCCGCAAACGGCGCTGACGAAAGCTTTTCTTAGCTCGCATCTAAAGTACGCTTCTAGCTTTACCAAAAAACAAAATTCAGGTTCTATTCGTACCAAAAATGTGATCGTCAGCACAGTTTTCACGACTTTCAAAAATCTGCCCCGTAAGCAAAATGCAAAAAACTTTTCGCCGAAATTTCGCCGCCGAGAAGTTCTAGTCAAAAGAGGATAACAGCGTAGAATAGCAAAGAGGGCAAAAAGTGATAAACGAGTCACTTTGCTATCCAGATTTATCTTCGCACCTCCTCGCAACTATGTTTACTACAAGGATAACAGTTCGGGGACTAGTTTCAAGGGGTGTCTTTGGCTGGCTTCCACGTAGGTGGATTTCTGGGATACCTGCGTCCACGCTCGCGCTTGTACTGGCCACCGTACTTGCAGCGGTTCGCGGCGAGCTCCGTGATCTCTGGGATCCAGCTGGCGAACACCGCCTACACACCCACAATCATCCGTTGCCGTCAGAACAGAGCCCTAGCCTGAGTTTTCTGTTTTAATCTTTTTTTTTTTTTTTTTGCATTTTCATTTGTACTTGTTTCATTTCTTTTTTCGACAGCATATACACATGTAACGTTACATTCTTGTTCATTCCCTTTCATATGATAGTTACCGCATTTCTACTCCCTGAACGCCTCTTTAGAACGGCTAAAACGATATACACGCTCGCAACGCTTCACTCTCTGCTCGATCATTTGCAACGAGGGTGATTCTCGCCTTATAACGTAGACCGGTAAAGGATTAAATCCCACCCAAAGTATTCTCGGAAATAACGAAATGTTAACCGCTATAGTCGCGATGATAATCTTTAACGAACGTAATTGAAAAAAAAAAAAGTTAAAGGTTTCTTTCTCCCATGGGAGTACAGTACAAATACCCTATGGGACAGTCCAGTGAACCAGTAGATATTAAAAAGTCTTTTCTTTCTACTAGCTTTGAAAAAAAATAGCTCGCAATGCTGTACGTGTACGAATTGTCCTGTTATAACTGGAACAAATAAATACGTAATTGTACGTACTTTTAGTTATCGGCAACAATGAACATAAGTACCTGAAATTGAATGTAAAATTTCAAATTATGAACTGAATGATTAATTGGAACAATGATAATGAAACCTCGACGTCTTAAGTTAAGCGATCGAGCGAATGTGCAAAATATTTTATGCTATTAAGAAATTCCTACGTCATCCCAATCTGAGTTACGTCTGATCTGAAGAACGCTGCATTGCAACCTAACTTGCAACATCGTACATCCCTTAAATTGATACCCATAAACTTTTCTATCACTCCTGTAAACGAATATAAAACAAAGTGATAACAGATCGAAATGCAAGTACAATTTGTATACCATTGAATAATGAAATGGTGATAATGAAACGATAGAATGCCATACGAGTCCCGTCGTATATGGTCGGAATGTTCAGAAAATTAATATCGTACAGCGTATGAGCGAACATTATAAATTACAATCCCCACAAGACAATACAACACACGAGCTCACTGTACTATGAAAATACAGTGCCGTTAGTTTTCTCTCTTTTTTTCACAAACACATCGTTTTATTTCACAGTGCGATGATCCTTCGATTATCACTCTCATTATTGTCAGCTTCTATACGATCACGACGCGTATTTCACGTTCAGGAAGAAACAAGCGTCGTCTAAAGCTTCGTAAAAATTTCAGACTTCAATTAACTGGCATGCAGGCTCTATTGTAGCGTGTGATGTGGACAACTTGCAACCACATGGTAGAGCACGATTGCGTTATACAACATTTCCGCGATGACATCATCCGTCGTTCAAGAGTGCTCGCACATGAATAAAAACATAATGGTATCGCCCTATACAAAGGAATACGAGGTGGGAAGTAAACGAAAAGTGGAGCACACATTTTACGTCGCGTATCACGTATAGGAGCTTTCCAGTTACGTGTTTTTCACCAACAAATTTTTGGTAATCTTATCGTTAATTCGTGTACGCAAAAGAGATATTTGCGGGATAAATAACTGAAGAGCGAGAAAAAGAAAGGGAAACAGTAAAAAGAAGGAAAGAAATGCGACGTACAATATACATATCGGTGTGTGTCAACCACTATCGCTTCACGGTTTAATATCAGGTGCCTCGGATGGATCGCGCATCTATTTCTAATGCTAAAAAAGCAATGTTTCTCGGTATAATATACATGGTCGTGTGTTAGAGGTAGCAGACTAAAGTGGCAAACCGTGCAATCTTGGCAAAAGGTGTGCTCTCGTTAAACTGTTACAACAAATCAAACGTCGGAGAAAAAATGGAGTAACTGTACACTCTTCGTATTTTCTCCAATTTGTTTGAACAAAACTTGTGCCGTGGTAGGAACTTACAGAGACACTTCGATTCTTTCGAGACGATACAAAATGCGATGCGAATATGCGTAAAAAATACACCAATGCCGAGTGCTCGAGAAACCTATCCGATGAACATCGTTGCATCGGAACGAACAAACCAGATTTATAAAACGAAATGCATGCAAGAGAAGGACTAGTTAACAAATTTCATGCTTCTCTTAATCAATTTGTGCATAGCAACCCTCGTTTGAACATTGTTTCGTATGGAAGACATATCGTGCAGTGAAAGATCCCAATAATTATGGATCTATACCGTGAAATTGATTAGCAATTTCACGTATATTCTCCTTAATTGTTAATCAATAACTACATAGTTTCTATGTGACACGCACGATCAGAAATATTCTTCTGAACAACATTTACGGACGTACTAATTGAACATGTCATAAAATCAAATTATGAAGACACACTGAAATTCGCAATCTTATACTCGATAAATTGCTGTTAGTCTTGAATGTGCAGGCTGTTAGTCGCAAAGTTTTATTGGATCTTTCACCGTGATAATTCAAATTGGTTTGATGGTTCGTTTGGAAAGAAAAAGGACCACGAACAGCGTTTTATGAAACATTAAAATCGATATAGCCGCGCGTCAGGTATAACGAGCCTCTCGGCACTCTTCGTTTCTTTAGTTTTAATTACGTATGTACGTGTCATAGACAATAACTATCCTGCTCGCAACACTGCAAAATATGCTACCATATGCGCTAACGTACTCAGATTATTTTATTAATATTGACTGAGAGATTTTTTAAAATGTATTTATGTAGTAAACGAACTTGATACTGCAAAAAATTAAGATTGCACGTACTTTTAAGAAATAAAACAATAAATATCGATGAAATAAAAAGACCGAACCATACATTACCCCTTTTCCTTTCAAATTATTTCAAGCACAAATACGATTACAAACATAGATGTATATAAAACAAACGTGACGACAACAAAGGCGTTTGATGAGCAGAAAAGTCACAAATTATTTTTCATTTGTTAAAAAAATCTCGTAACAGCGTGTTAATGAAACAGTCTGAACATTAATACATATGGTAGACATAAATGAGTCCTTCATTTTCAAAGTGATGACAGATCATTACTCTGTACTTGAATAATGTTAAATAGATAATATAAATCAGATAATTTTATACTACAATAATCAACAAAAATAACAAAACCTTCAAAGAGGATGAAAAGAGATTTGAAACTGGTCTTCCATCACTTTCAAAACGGCTCTTGTGCAGCTATGCAACAATGTCGTTTGCAGACAAGTGTATGCTTATGAACCGAGCACACGCAACAACGTATGTACGATAACATGATTCGACATAAGGACGTGTCACGAGTTGTACGAGTAGTACGAGTAAATATATGTATAATTGTGTATGTGTGTACGTATGGTTGTATAAAAGATTACAAGTATATATACATACTGAAAGTAAAACGTTAATATAGACAACAGAGACAGGATTGAAGGATTTAATTATATAATAATACCTCTTTCCATGTTCCCGCTTGTATTCGCCGCTGTACTTGGACCTACTGCCTACGAGCTCTATTATCTCAGGTATGCTACTAGCAAAAATTGCCTGCAAATAGAAATCATAACTAGAAAACGCTATGCCACTACGAACCGTTACAAACAAACTGGGTCATCTATGTATGGTTGCAATGTACAGCAGGGCTTTCGACAGGTATGTACGTATATACGTCCGCTGGATCCTCGGATTACGTGGTCCCAGCAGAACGAAAGAAAAAAAAAAAAAAAAAGAGGGAAAACAAGGAACGGATAGAGATGCAGTTCAGGGGCAACGATCCTGTTTTCTTCTACTCCATGTGCACGCGACTCTCATTGTTCGCCGGTGAAAAATCCTCACCCGTCCGTTCTACCCCTTCTCGAATCAGTCCGTGGCGACTTCTGGACTAGCGGAGACTTGGGGCGTCGTAAAAATGCGCCCTTCGCGACGATTAACTTAGCGCCACGGATTTGCGCGAAATTGGCTTTACGATTGCCGTTTTTCGATTAGATTCGTGGAAAATAATCGATGCAATTGACGTAACAAAATGTCGCGAAGATTTCATACTGTTCGAAAATCGAAGAAAGAAGTTAACAAGCAATTGAAACTAACAAAGTCAATCTTTTTCATTATTTCCTTGATAAAGCAAATTTGGAAAAACTCGAATTTCCCGATATTCGAGGAAACAAATTCTCGCATAAATTTGTTTGATTTTATTGTACTCTGTATTGTCGCTAACGTTATTTCTATTATGTTTGTAGTGTCATTAATGTTATTAATACATATTAGTATATTATCGTATGAATAATATGAATGAGAGAAGTTTAATTACTCGACAGTGTATCTGTATATACTTGCTTATGTTGTGACATGTAAAGTTGTGACAAGGTGTTAACAAGCGATACATCAGTTGTCACTGCTTAAAAAAACACTATGAAAGTGTACAATTATAAAAATTTTAATCCAATCATTTACTGTCTGTGTATTGTTCATTCAACAAACAATAGCTTTTTTAACACTCCATATAAGATACAATTCCCAAAGTGTCACGAGTACATTTCATGTATGTACATATAACAGATACACAAGTATGCGTATGTACAAATATACAAAGTGTTCATCGTAATGGCCACCATCGTATATATCAGGCACTTCCAATAATCTTGCAAAACGATGAACACGCAACGTATGAAGCATGAGTATGTACAATTAATTTACAGATGACTGGCTAAGATCATGATACCGAAGTGAAACAGAAATAATACCGATTTCGAGGAGGAAGTGGTTACAGGTAAGCAAGAGTTGGTGGAAATAAAATTGCACATGCGAGAGAACATCGATGGCATAACAGAAGGTGCAAAAGAAGAATCAAGTGATGGTTTCAGACATTAAGCGGATCACAGAAATTGGAAAAGCTAGTTGAGCACTCTAGTTCGATGACTATCGGTTGTACTAAGCAGATATTTAATATCATTTTCCGTGCACACGTGGAACATAGCATAACAAACCTCCTACGTTTGCAGTCTCAAAATCAGATAGCAACATTTACGTCGAAACTATCGATTCGCAAAATTTTCTCACGTCAGTTCCGTATCGATCTGACGTTCATCAGCCTATGTTTTTCGGTAAATGGCTGCAACGAGGGAAGCGCTACATCGTACTTGCAATTATTTACTATATCTACGACCTCTATTGTCGCAATACTAAAAGAATCAACCAACCACTGTGAACATTCGTTAGTCTTCTATCGCTGAACAATTTAAACAAGAGTTAGATATCTCATAGTGCTCCCTCTGATTATAAATAATGTGGTAAATAATTCACATTGCTAATCAGTTAATGTATCAGGCAACTAAAGACACTGCGGTTAAAGGAAATCATAGTAAAGTACAGTAGAAGGAGATATTCCTATGTCAAGAGCTTGAAGTCGAAGATTTATAGCGTGTACATCTTTGTACCTTGCTTGGTTTTTAAACGAACTTATAATTTCTTTGAATTAATATCAATTTCTTAGGGACATCTAATAGAGAACAATATAATGGAACAAAAAATGTTAAAATCCAAACGTATTCGGAAATGTATTTCAGAATAAACGAAAAGAATCTGATTATATTTGACAAAATTGGTGATAAATCGACTCCAGGACTTCGCTGCTAAGTACAGATGATAACTTATCAAATTTCCATGTATCATAATTATACAAGGGAGAGAGTGTCTTGATAAATAATACGTTACCCTTTCTCACCTTTTTTGCCAAAGTTCACTTTATCAAAATTAAAGTTAACTCCTATAAAATAGGAAATATAAAATGAACACACAGAGGATGAAATTATTTCGATTAATAAAATCCCACGCTCGACAAAACTGTCGATCGATTGTACATTCGGAAACAATTAAAACTGCCAACTCATAAAACGTCCATTTAATAACGATGTTATAATAAATATATTTACGAGTAAGCGTCTTTTTATGTGTGTCAAATCTACTGTTACATCGTTGCTTTCTTCCGATGGTATATGTATATAGATGTTGAAAACGAAAATGGCAATGGAAAGTGGAAAATGGAATACTTTATACAGTTACATCTCTTCAAGCCACTTCAACCGCAACGCTCGCGCTCGCGCGTGTAATTGTCACGCGAATGCTTTTGCACGATTTACTTTCTGAGTGGATTAAAGTGTCCCACACGACGCGTTACGAAGGCACGACTATTAATGATGCGTTCGAAACTGACCTAATTGCTACGTATCTAGCTTTTAATTAATGGATTCGAATGGTTTCGAAACTTACAACGTAGATTCGTAAATTCCAGCTTGAATCTATTAATAATCGTACGACGAGTGGTACGACAAATCGTAGCGTGTATGGGTTCCTTAAGGCAACGACTGAAAAATACATACGCACTAAGCTAACCAGAGTTAATCATCGAAAAATGGCTGTGTTAATCGTAGATACAATAACTGTTCTGTAAAATAGGGTATTAATGATTACGAGTCTTTCGCGTGACATGTGCATGCAGTTTTTATAGAAATGTGAAAGTTATGCAGATAAAACACCGTTTAGAACGTAAAACGAACAGATTAATATCAAAGTGTTGAAAGTGGAAAAAGTGTCTGATTAGCGAAATGAATTTTCAGAAAGTCCAATGATGCCACATGATCCTAGGGTTGAATCGATTACCAACAGAGAACGAAAATGATTCACTACGTAATAAAAAGAGATCCTTTTTACCTTATATATATTAACAAAAGTGAATTTGAGCAACGAGGAAAATAAGATATTGTATTACTTATCGAAGCCACTCTCTTCGCATTCTATAATTTGTGAATGAAATCCAAAATTAATGAATTCTCAAAATTCATGTATAAACTCTTTGGTACGCTTTTATCTTCTTTGATTTTGCCACCTTTGCCTAAATCCTCAATTATTAGTCGAATCTACTTTGTCAGCCTAACCTCAGTTACGAATTCTATAAAAATTGGTGAATTCTCATTGGTGAATTGTCTTTCTAACCCAGTACCAAATGATTTGAGCACTGAAGAACTGTCCTGGAGTGAGAAATCAAAAGATAGTTGTACGAATTTCTGAATTTGCCCTGTCTTAATTACGAACTAGTCGAATCAATTTTTGACGCAAAAGAAATTGAAATAAAAAGCTTTTGAAGTGGTTCGCAACGTCTTGCCCTGATACTTGTGCACAGATTGTGACGATGCCCCTCACAATCAATGGAAAATAAAAGAACGCTGAACGGCAATCTGAGGACCATAGTAAAAGCGGGCAAACACGTATTCTATGTTAAGTAGTAACGTTAGCAGCATTGTTAGCGTTCGCAGAAAACAGATCAACATACAGATAGAATGGACATAGTCATAGATCAAGCTCGCACAGAAGCCAACGTTGTACTAAAGTCGTTGGGCTTTGTGCCTTCTAGGAGAGTTCACGATACATGGATCGATGTTAGAGGACTTTCAGAAGAACAACGTGCCTCGAATCGACGGATAACGTACAACTAGCCAACTACTTGATAATTGTTCAAACTTTTTTATCATCGAAGGTTCACCATTTATGAACCTGGAAAGACTCGAGGCTCGTTCGCGCTTAGGATCCTACTAATAGAAATCAGTTTGTTACGTGATAGTAAATCTTACAGTAAATCGAATCAATGCGGTGATTCGATTTAGCTCGTCGTTAACGATGACCGATACGTTTGTTGGAAGAGTAAAGCCAGGTTATGATTCAAGGCGAGACTCGTAGAAGAAAGTGAAGCAAGTAGAAGGAGTAGAGTATGCGTTAAGAAACCGAAATATGTTGCGATACGTACGATATGATCGTTATTCCTAGATGATTCTCCCAATTAATTCATCGTCAATGAAATATGGGAACGTTAGTGGTATTACTGCTGCAAGAAAGCTTGTTCGCGTTACTTTGAGATCAATTATTGAACAGTGCTTCACGAGCAAGAAGTATTCTCATGAAAAAGTAATTATTCAGGATGATCGAGATGTTCTACTGTTAATGCTTCGAACTTCTCACTGTAACAGAGCGATCTGATATCTGCGAGAATTGCACGGGATATTTCGTATCGATCTGTTTGTCAATGTGTCTGCAAACGTATATGGAAGTCAAAAAATTGATGGCATAAAGTTCGCGGAGAATCGTTTTTACAAAATTTTAATAAAAATATCTCTTCTTTTGGAAGATAGCAAATCGTATCGAATTTTATTCGATTCACCCTCACGTTTGATACATCCAAGAAAAACTATACAAAGTTATTCTCTGCGATCAATTCTGTTGATTCGATATACTTTTGAGAGTATTTCCTCGTGAATTAAAAATAGAACACTCCACACGTTATTTTCCAGCATCGTTGACGATGGCCCAGTATACTCGAAAGCCAAACATGTAACCGCTAAACGAAAATAGATATTTAGAAAGCCTTTACGGTCAAGAGACAGCGTATAGAGATAAAAAAAAGACGTTTGAAATACGTTTGAAATAGCTACGTAAGCAGAGAGATTTTCTCGTCCGACTATTTTACCCCGAGAGAGTTCGAAGCGCAAGATGGCATCGCGATCCGCACTACAAACCTTTTTCTTTTTCATATGACAAAGTGAGGCGTGTAGGTACAAGAACGATAGAGGGTCGCCGTCGGGAACCGTCATGAGCGTTCCGTCTACTATCCTCAAAGTGTTACACGTTCTATATTATATAAATAATGCCATTGTCGCTGCAAATTCAATTCGTAAATTACAATGCATCGCAAACGTCGTGAAAAGGGCGTGAAAGTCACGGTTAAGGGAAGAGTAAAGGCGAGTCGTTTCACTGAAAACACGTGTCCTGATGTTGAGCCACATTTTTTCTCACATCTCGCTGCTTCTCTAATCTTATTTCATTTCCTTTTCCTTTTTGGCTTTCTCCGTTTGTCTCGTTCGTTAACGCGAAGGAAATTAGAGTAACCCGATTACACGAAATATCAGGACGATCCCGACTACGGCCACATATAGAGGTATAGGCATAAGGCACAGGTAGCCAGTATCGCTATAGAAAACTCTCGAGCTCTTACTCGTCACCCGTTCTTTTTTCTTTTTTTTTTTTTTTTGTTTCTTTTTTGATCCATTCGTTTACTCGATTCTTGTCTTTTCTCGTTTTCCTTTTGTTCTCAATTACTTTTCTCGCTCTAACGAGAATACGAGTCAGTCGGAGCCGAACGTACAAATGGACCGAGCTATGCAAGCTGCATTTTAGAAATGAATGAAGTATATATCCTTTCTTTCGTAGCATATATAATACTGTTTATATATACGACTCGTGGTGTAGGGACTCAATTTAAATAGGTACGATTCAATCGGTATAAAAGAGAGAGATAGAGATAGAGAGAGTGACAGAGAGAGAAAGAGAGAGAGAGATAGAGAGAGAGAGAGAGAGAAAGTGTGAAGCTGCTCTGTGATTTCAATTAAACTTCTTACGCTTGGCGAGGAGTCGACTCGTACAGTACGATCGATATGTGCGAGAAATACAAAGAATAACGTACGATAAATATAAAAGTCGAACCGCTATGCTTTCGAAATTCAAGTAATAATATCAGTAATGATATTTTCGAGTCGTCGCGATTTCGTTTCTCGCGATGAAGATCGATCGTAAGACATCGCGTGTAGCTACCATTTGAACGAACAAATTTAATTCGGAATGGCGTTAAAGCGGATAATTTAAAATGCGAAATTTGCCACGACTGATCGCGTTTGTTAAAAACGAGTCGAATCTTCGTTTTATCGGAAAATATGGCTATCGTGAGTGGCGTAAGGTTTGTCGAAGGTTCTAGATTCCAAGACAAAAAAAAAAAGGAAAAGAAATCAGCCCTCCTACGCGTTTCGATACTTTACAATGTCTACTACGTTGTTAACTGATCTCTCGTATTCTAATGACATTTGTAGACAAACGTTACGCTAGCATTCCCGCGTTTAAACGGCGATGCTCAGGCTTCCTTTAGGTCGATATAACGTGTATAGCAATAAATCGCGGACCGTGAATTCGAGTCGTTCTCCTCCGACTACCGAGATTAATGCGCAACTGCACGATCGATACGAGTCACACACCCTCAAGTACGCACGCACACTCGTGGCCAGTCACACTTCTCGCAGACACTGTGCATCGTCGTTCAAACGAAGCAATCGATCCGCGACAAGTGACACTGTTCTCCGACGGTTTCCTTAAAACTGCACCAAAAAGACCAGCCGTCTCGTTTCGCGTCGTTTCATCTCGTGGTGCAATGTTCATTTCTCGAGAGAAAATAATTGATCAAAAACAGGTGCACACCTTCGAATAACTTAGCTACGAATTAGCGTTACGTAGAAAATGAGATCGAACTTATGTCCAGCTGATTTTGTAGGACGTAGAATCTAATCGATCAGAGAACATTGTGCACTGTCGAAATATTCACCGTTTTGTGTGTCTCAAGAAAAATAAACGTGTAAATGTTACGAAAATCTGATCAGCCGATTCATGGCGAGATCAGCGAGTTCTACTCTAACAAGACTTGAGTTCTGCGAAACATTCAAATCAGCGATCAAGTTCGATAAAAACGATGGATCCTTTGCAATGTAATTAATGTAGAAAACAATTTATCAAGTAGAGACAAACCATATAATGCCATCACGAAATTACTATCGAGAGAAGATTAGCATCGAAGCAACGACAGTTTAATGGCTCTAAAGGTAATCCCGATAATAAGATTTAGAAAAAGGATACTTTGAGCGTAAGTGAAGAATAACAGTTGCATGTTTCGCAAAGTTGATATAAATACTGCTCGGGAAAAACCAAATTGTCTGTTCGGATCCAGTGACGAATGTTTCAACGAGAAGAGCGGAATGTAAATTACATTGAAAAATTGAAAGAGACATCTCCATTCAGGCAATTCGATTTTTCACGCGAGATCATCTACACTGAACTATAGAATCGTTTGTTTCATATAACGTGTTAAATATAATATTTCGGCTGTATATAAAGGAAATATAAAGATGGCTTACCAAACCGACAAGTAGAAAAAATACTAGGAATGTGCGGCCGAGGACCGTCTGGCAGTAAACGTCGCCATATCCTACCGTGGACATCGTCACGATGAGAAAGTAGACGCAGGTCCAGTACGAAAGCTGTTGAGGATTCGTGAACTCGAACGGGTCCCCTGAGTTTTCAAGCTGCGAACAAAAATTCGTATTCACTTACAATAGCTCTCTTTGGCAGATTTCTCGTCCAAAATCGTTCCGCGTATGGCGAAGAGGACGAATAACAGCTCACCAAATGAATGATGCCAGCAGCTGTTAACCAGACGGAGATGAAGATCGATACAAGTTGGGCGAGACGAATGGAACTCGATGTCTTTAGAATGTTTAGGTACTGGAGGATATCAGGGACCGTCATCAGTCGTAGGGCTCGGAGGAACCTCAGTCCGATCCACGTCCGATCGAGATATATCGACACGAAGGACGGTGGTATCGTAAAGTAGTCCACGAACGAATACATCTCCAGCATGAACCACAGCTTATCACTGGCGGCGATAAACTATTGGAGAATAACATTTTTAATTGCGTCACTGATTCGTTAAGAGTCACGTCAGAATTATTGTTTCTCTACAGACAAGTATTTCATGAAGATTGAACTCTGAAGCATAGACAACCCCTATTTCGATCCCTGTTGCTTCCATATTATAACGTGTGACTTAATTGTTAATGACAATATAAATTTTAAGTACTGCATTTCGATAGGAAAATACACACTTACGCGTATAAAAAAGTAGACCATAAAAAATATATTGAAAGCTAAGTCTATCTGCTGAGTAATGTTGTTGCTCCACTTTTGGCAACGTTCCACCTCTTCGCTGTAACATAAAATTGTCAAATTGATGATATTATATGTTAAAAATCTCTTTGATAACGTTACTTAAAATGCTCGCGAAAATAAACGATCGGTAATAATGTGATCAACGATGCACGACAAAGTTTATTTAAGCAGCCTTGTTATTTATGTGTCTATAATATTTTACGCTCAGTTTTCTTACCTGGAGGCATCGATGAAGTATATTATAAGCGATGCTATACTGAGAATGAAAACTAACACCACCTGAAATCAAAAATAACGATCAATATTAAATATTTATGAGAATTGGCAATATGCATACTATTCGATGGTTATCAATGATCGTAATTCAATTTTTCAAATGATAAATGGAATGTTATGTAAAGAAAACGAATACGTAAACCACGCGCATCATATTTTACTTTACGTATTTTCACCATAGTTATAAACATGTGAATTTTACTACACATAATCTAAAACCATGCGACGACAGAAATCTTTCAAACAAAACTATGACTTTAAAGTTTAGCGCAGTAACAAATTAAAAACACGATACAATCTTTTATAATACAGGAAATAATTCAGACTTTTTGTTTTAGCCTTTTCTTCAAAGGTAATAAATTTTCAGATTGTTGCCATTGCAGTATACAATTAAAAAATAAATTGTTTAACTGATCGTCGCGTAAACCTGCCACATAAAAAGCGGCAGTAAAAAGTAATTTATTAACGTAAGCACTTTTTGCACTTGCGTGTCATCTAATCGCGAAAAGACCAATTGCAATTTCTCGTGGAATGGACTTCAGCTGTACCTAAATAAATAAGGAAAATGGTTGATAATCTTTATTGTTATTTAATTGCTTCCTTCTCCCTACTTTACGCGCATGAAAATATGAGGAAAGGAAGCAATGGGTGGCACAGCCTTCGATATCTGGATAGCATTCGCATATGTGGTGGATGTACACGTACAATACGTACAAGTCCTCCACTGGAGCGTGTAGCGCAAGTGGTGTGAATAAATAAAGAAGCACGGCTTATGTACTTTAGCCGACCGCGGCGATCGATTTCGGTTGGCTCCGTTCCAGACAGCAGCTCGTCAAGTATCAAAGAATTTCGCCACATGACTGTTCATCGTCGGTGATATATTATCGCAATAAATTTAGTAGATCTTGTTATCAACAATTGAAAATCCGCCATATAAGCGCAACGCAAATATCCTATTTTACAATGTTTATTAACTATATCCAGCTAAACAAGATTCTTTAAACGCTACTATAACATATTATTCACATAATTGCACGGGATTACGTTATCGCCCTATAGGAATAATTACATAGTAGATTTATCTAGTCTTATACAACTGATATTACCCAGAAAGCTATCTAAGCACAACAAACCTCCAAGTTTACGATGGATCGTAAATTCATTCGGGAAAGTTTTATTACAGAATTGGGAATCATTAACTAGAGACCATCCGCAGTTTCCTCGAACAGCTATTTGCAAGTCAATGAATCGATTACATACAGCCATTGCGCTTTACATGAAAATTACATCGCGCAGCTACAAAAGATCTATTTTGATTAACATAAACTGACACTTTCCTCTGCAAAAGCAGTTTTCCTCAGTTTAGAAAATTTGTTTGGAATGCATACTCATCGATGACGTTAGTAGTGTTTACGCGTTTCTGACGCATCAATTTATCATGTGCTACAACAATATTATGTGGTCGGTTGGTTGTTAGATGCGTGTCCTGATTAGAAGAATTGTCCGTAGATTGATAGATACAAATGCGAACAATTGCGATGGACCTAAAAGTGTTCGTTTCGCTACATAAACGCGTGGCGTGGCTGTCCATCGGAGATTGCTTTATCTACTCCGTGGCTGACCATTTGGATGTATCTACCAGAGCGGCAGAACACGACAGCAGCAGCTGTCACGCCATGCAGCGTTTATTCTACTGAGACCAGTGGGTATCGGAATCATTGCTCGCGTTTGTCAAGTTTATTTCCACTCGTGTTGGTTACTCTCAAATCAATTAGTCGAGTATCGAAAAAGTGAAATCTCATTAAATCATCGCTTCGTTTATCCTCGAACGAGGGATTCTTCGACCTCGTTATTGTAAGGGACAAAGATACTTTAACTTTAAATTATCTCTGTCTTCTACTAACGACACTACTCCATGGCATAAAGGTGGAGTGGAAGAAGCTTCCTAAGCTGCGGAGCTTAGTCTGTGCAGCATTGACTTACTCATTCTCTGTGTAGAATGGCCGCTCCCTTCATCTAACAAAATCTCATTAACTGGAAACAGTACATACCTCGTCCCGCTTTACTATTTATAGAGAACACGTTTTGCAATCTCTAGATTGTACATTTCGTTAAATTGTACACGCATAGATATAGTTAATAGCATACATTGTATATGGAAAGTATAGTAGAAGCTCTGTTATCCTAACGCTCCATTATTCGATCATTGCCTGATGTGAACGCTCTGTTATCCAATCATTCTCTCAGATGAACGTTCTACTATCCGAACAATACATTTCCTACTGGAATACGATATATACAGTGTTCGTTTCGTTTCGCAAACCGAAACCTGTTAAAATAATCGTTTCGTTTCAGACGTGCAACGTAATTTTATTAATTCCAACTTCCTACGTAATCCTGCCTTCAAATGCATATATATCCATTCGTAAACGTTTCTCACTGTGTTCTCCTCTAATTCGCATATACATACGTATGCAAGTACAAGGCAAATCCGTCAATACTAGATCTAACTAGTCGAAACTAGATTTAACTAAAGTTGTCTTTTCATCATTGCTAGTGTTGACTAGTTAATTCTAAAAATAGCTAAATACTTTTATGACCCACCGATTAGCACGCATATTCGTTTTGTTATCAATTGCACACGTGCGTTCAAAAAATTTTTCGATTTTATATGATTTACGTATCTTGTTCAACATCGTATATTTTCATTCTTAACCTTTTAAGACCTAACCCTCATTCTATTTTCTTATGATGCTAAAAATGATTCGATTTCATAACGTAACTAATACGTTACTCATCAATGATGCTGCTCCACACGCACAATACGTGTACAATTGTATATTTTACTATACTACTTCCATTGAAAAATCGTCGATATTTAAACCATTCTAACTTCGTGAGTAAAAACTATATCATAATCCGCTTGAGCTCGGGTCGAAAGGCGAAGCTTCCACAAATTGATTTTCCTCGAAGAGGCTTTTACGCTAGAAAACTATGGAATTGGTGCACTCCTTTTCATAGCTCAAGTCGCTATGTATTCAAAGACTTTTTGTCGTCGTTTCACTGTACTTTGAATAAAACACGAGGAAGTTGTCTGGTTGTACGTTTATCTACTTGCACAAATGTACACGTGTTAAACCAGCATGCAAACGTGTTTGCGTTTAGTACCTCCGCGTTACCTTATCATTTCTTGGCATTGTTCTTACATATTGATTCATTGGCATATACTAAACACACGCTAAATAGGTACGCGTCTAATATTATGTTTACGCTTGGAATCGGAGTATAAAATTGATCGATTTCACGTAAGTCGATTAAATAGCAGATGCATATTTATAAATTGGTTTCAAATTACCTCAATTCAAGCGAGTCGAATTCATACAGCCGGAATTTAAGTAACATGACTAATCTGAACGACGCATAAGCCAGCAGTGAGCCGAAAACAGCACCCTTTCGAACGGTGTACGCTTAGCTGTGTCGGGTCCAGTCGTTCTATGCCGTGAACGATTAGATGATTTATAAATCATCGTTATAGCGTAATGTTTTAAACGATAATCCGTTCATTTAAAGTTTCAGAATCGCTTACACATATCGTTTAACAGAAGGTACAATAAAAAAGCGCATATATTCGAAGTATCAAGCATCAAGGTGATTAGCAATTACACAGCTCTGTTGTTATTCGACGAAAAAGCTGGAAGCATACGAATGTTTGGCATTCAACTTAAAAAGAATGGACCCTAAGCTTGTCCCTAAAACGATAATCACACGACGTACTCTGCTCGTTTTGTTACCGTGAAATTACACGGAAATTGTGCCGTGTTCTACCTTCCCGTTTCATAGCCGACTAAGATAGAGAGCACGCTTTCAGCTTCCAGGTAACTCAGCCACGCGTCGCTGATTCACCAAAGAACTGTTTCGTTCGGATTAGGTTCAGAGCTTGAGGTTCAACAATTTTTTTTTTTCTTTCTCCCTCGTGCGCTTGTTTACTGGGTGAGATGAGTCAAGTTAGTATTTCTGGGAATCCAGAAAGAAACACTGACATAACACACGCTCGAAGAGCTTCTCTCGTCTCTTGTCTTATTTTTCGCCTTCCTACATGTATACAGCAAAGATACGACCCTCGCGCTTAATGGGGTCGTAGTCTAATGAGTGACTTGTTTCGCTGCCGATGCGTTACGGTGTTCGTTTAATTAAATTCCCTAATCTGCTTGTTTTCGCATCGCCAATGTTTCACATATTTCACAACGTTCCACTAACATGCACGGTATTAACAAATTCAGCGTAAGGGAGGTTTCAAGGATGCGAAGGGTGAAAATGGTCAAAATCAATTAACGTCAGCTTGTACTTCGTAATGCTCTCTATCATTGCGAACATATAATTACATTCGTATCTCTGATCTCGCGCATTAAATCACTTCAAAGTAGTCGACATAACTCAGAAAACACGTAAGTCGCAGGTGTAGACTTGATGCACGAACGCGCGTGGTGATTCTGAGTCTACTGGCCTTAGTAATACGAACGCGAGCAGTGACCGCTCAATCGAAATCTATGCTAGTAGATACAGACACCTCTTGGTCAGCCACGTAGTAGATAAAGTCCATTAGGAGAGACTTAAAAGACTAATATTAGCTCTTCTGTTAATTTCGGGTTAATTTAAGCGAAAAAATTCATTCAGAACTGATATCTCCATCCTATACATCATATTAGTCGTTACTAATTTCAGTGAACAACTACAATAACGTGTCTATCTTCTCTTGGTAAAATAGGCTAGTTGTGTACCTCCCGTACTACTGTTATTCAAAGTCGAGCAAGGAGCTTGGCAGATAAGAAGTAGGTTACTAGGTTGTCGCCATCCTTGATGGTTTATCCTTTCCCACCGCCGGAAGTTTTTCTAACCAATTGCTCTTTCGAGAGCACAACGATAAAAAAAGATATATACCGTAAATTTTCGAGTCGTCCAGCTAAATAAATAAAGTTCCCGATTCAATATTTGTCAAGACATTTAGAAGTTGTAAGTATCGCATTAATTTTGAAGTGATTCGAACTTTCGCAGTATACAAAAGCATCGAATTGCTTCGAAACTGAGCGATCAATGAATCTATCCGACTAGTCTGCACTTCAAATCATAGACGATGTCTCAAAATTATTTCTTCAGACGTCTGACATTTTTTAATTGATATTCTTTTGTTCGAACAGTTTATGAATGTGTTTTCTCATACATGGAGCCGTTGACGTTGCGAATCTACTAGAAACGAGTGACGCCAATTGCCCAATGAGAAATGGTTCTATCTAGTGCCATCGGAAGCATGTAGATAGAGCCAGTTCCCATTGGATCGTCGCCGTAACGTGTTTACGTTACTACAATAGAATCAATGCTCTTATACCCAGACAACTCGTTTGTGAAACAAATTCATAAACTGTACCTAGCCTTGCTTGCCATAATTTTAAAAAGAGATCGAGAAGAAAATTGCTCGACTCCACATAATCGTTTCGCAAGTTTTTACCTTACAGCATAGTTCAAACTGTAATCTCGGAATATCGGTGTGTGTAAGTACAATAAGTAGCTACTATTTTAATAATAAACATATGAGCATCTTCTAAAATAACTTGTGCACAGGCACAGAAATGAAACGCAACCAGACGAGACTAGACGGGATAATGCGACACCGAACGAGGGAGGAGGATGTACTGCAGCCTGCGCGGAACCGAGTGTTGTTCGTTTATCGCTTTTAACAAACGTTTTCAGCTGTATCGAATCGTTGCATCATTTCCCTTGTGAACGGCTATCTGACCTATCGCACCTAAGCTATAAATAAGGATTGCCGTTCTTATTTTAGCGTGCGAATTAGCGTGGGTCTCGGGCAGACTCATCACGAGTTGCCCTCGATATTTTCGTATCGTCGGATACACGCGAATGTACTTATGTACTCTCTCTCTAGAGACCCCATCAAACACTTACGATCGATCTCGATGAAACGATGACAAATGAATTGATTTCTTCGCTCTATCTGCTCAGCATCCAACCAGTCAGCGCGCAGCCAATTTAATGTGCGACATGGCGTACCCGAAAAAGGGCAGAGTTCGCAACGGTCATTCACTCGGACGCAATATCACCACTCATCGCAACATCCTCAAATCCGCACGATCTAACCTCGCGACATTCGATAACTTGTTTGATACTGTATCGTTTTTTAACGGGGTCGTATATTTTTAGTATACGTCGGTAGTTTTATTAAACCCTTTCACACCACGACCCCCGTTTCTGAGCACTACTTTCGTGTATTCCCCTTAAGGCTCGCGGTATTCGACGACCTTCTCTTTTTAATTCTAAACGTTCCTTAAAAGAAATGAAGTAAATGCAACGTGCTACATCGAGTGACCTTTCCAAAATAGCGATGGCGCGCGCGCACGTGCGAGCACCTTTGACGACGTCACGAATTCACAATCCTAAGATTAAGAAACTACTGATATATACCAATCGATACTCGCATCTTATTATTTGCAAAAAAAGAATATAGCGTATAAGTATTCATACGAACACTTATTTATTGCGGTAATAGATTTTACCGCCACTTTAATCGCATATTATTCTGCTTAAATATAACAAACACATACATACAGAATGTTAGAAAAAAACGGGAGCAAATCAAAGACGCTTGTCCCGTGATAAACCATCTATTTCTCCGAATTACGCTGAATTGGCTAACATAAGAATGGCCCAAATTAAAACGCATTAAGTGGCAGAAAGTAGAGGCACGGGCGTCTCGTTGCCAGGCAGGAAATTTTACATCCCGAGATGGCATAGCCCCAAGTTTCCGTCGTTTCGCGCCAACGCCAGACTCGACTGAGTTTTTCTCGCTTAACTATTTATAGGGGTAAATGCGAAATTAAGCCCCGAAATTTTATCAGCAATAAAACGTGCACAACATAAACGCGCCAACGGAGCACCGAGGTCTATATGAAATTTTCAATTACTCCCCCGCGGTTCTCCGCGATATTGACTTATTTTTAACGAGATCGTAACTCTGTCGTCTTCGATCGTTACTTACTAACTTTTTACGGCGAAGATTTGTCAAAAACTTTCGAATAACGAAAAATAATCCAGTTCTACATCCAGAGAGACCAGCATGTTACTTCCCTACAAATCCAGTATTGTGCCGCAACTTGCTTATACGCGCGCTTGTTTCTCTGTCGAAGCATATAATACATTTGCATGTGGGATAAATTCTGCCGAGTTCGTGGTATTGATTAATCCATGATACTTTTTCATTCGTCTCTAACACAGAGTTGCCAGACCTAGTTTAGTTCAAAAAAGAACTAACCAACAATGTTTGCGTTCTAGTTTGCGTTGCGGTAACAGAATCAATCGGTTGGAGTTAGCGTGGTAGAACGAAGCATCGTTTTTGTTCCAGAAAAGCGTCCGCGTAATTTTTTAAAATTATTAAACTGAAAAAATATAATTCACAACGTCATCTACTACAGAATTAAACTACCGTAATATAATGGAACTTAAAAAGGAATATATTGAAATTGGAATACCACATTTAATTTCAAAACGAAGTTGCTACGTGTACAAACGATACTAAACTTGGTACTGTTCAGAGATATTTTGTTTGAAGATATATTTTTGATGCTGAGGCTCCTCCCGCATCCAACAGCATAATTATGCTTTGACCACGATAAAAACGAGCGCGCTGTTTTAATTGCGTTAACTAAAAAAAGAAATTAATTGCAGGAAACGTGATCGTGATAACGATCCTTTTGACGGAAGTGGTCTCTACTATAAACACGTCGCCGACAATGGCTTTCTCTTTAATTCCAGCTCTTTCTACTTGGTCTCTTCGGATTTGTTTTATTTTACCACCGCCTTTGGCTTTGTCTCTATCTTCCTATGTTGGCGGTTGCAAACGATTTGGGTCAAGTTCTGCGACACGTTAAAAAAAAAAGGGTAGAAATTTCATGTGACCAATCTCTGGGTCGACGAACCACTTTACAATCTGGAGAATTTTTTTCTTACAGTAACGAATTATACTTTTTTCTGGAAAGCATTTACAGAGCGAATAAGAGCAAGCAGCTAATTTAGAAATTATCTCGAATTCGATCAATATCGAAGGCCTCTACAAAGAATCGTTTTATTATACTCCGATCGATTTGTATTTGCATCGATTTCATTAGTATATATTATAGCATATAAACAGTTATTTCGAAAGTAACGAAAATTAGTAAGAATTTCGTATGTATCCGATATATCTTCCTTCTATTTAGATGTACACGACTGACATTTACATATCACAGATCGATATGCTATTTCGAATGTTTCTCCCATGTCCCGTATTGTACGAAATGTATGTTTCTACTCGTTGTGAGTCCACTAGATGACTTATCGTTGATGAGTAAACTAAAGTCTTTAAGTGTCCCCTCAAAAAGAAATCCACAGGATTCAGGTCAAGTGGTCGAAGTGGCCATTCTATTGAACTCGAAGAGATGAAGAGTCTCACTCGTAGATGTAAAACTAGATATTATATCGAAAGGATTGACTTTGAGACTCGTGTTAATTAATCATGTTTTAAGAAGTGTTAGATCTCTGCTTTTAACACCTTATACATGCGGGTATCAATGTTCAAAATTAAATTCTCATCGTGAACAATTTTGCTTTTCATCGCAAAAGAAACCCTTCCTTTGAAGACGAGTGATTTGCGCGTACAATTACCGTTGCAGTTGGCACGAACGATTCACGGTAATTCACCGGCTCGTATTATGTATGCACATCCATTCAAATTTGCTAATTTCATTAACAAAAATTTCAACATCCGTTTCTACAACTTTCTCGCGCCAAATTACTACAAAACGCTCGATATAACGCAACGTACTGCCTAGTCGCTGTCTGATTTCGCATCAGTTTCGTCTCCACGCTTTTCAGCATCGTAATAGTCGTAACAGCTCCACGACTTCGCGTCAAGTTGGTCTCTACTTTTTGCTCGACCTCCTGCGAGCTTCACGACTTCGCCTCGAGTTCGTTCGCGATTTTCTTGCTTAGTTACTCCTCGTTTACGAAGTTCCACCCTCTGATTGACTTTCCGATCTCACGTCAGATCCGTCCTCGAATTCAATAATCATAGAGGCTCCCAGGCTTGACGTCAGATTCGTTCTCGTGCCGGCTATCAAAACGGTAACCATATTTCTATGGAAAATACCTTCTCGACGACTTTTTACGCTGGCTACACAAAATATTCAACGCGTAATAACATTGGCTGTCTCCTATCGAGTTTAGGGGCCTGCGTTAAGTAATACGTCGCGCCGACCACTCCTTCGTTAAAGCGCACCCCGGTGAAATGATTAAAGTTCTACGAAAGCGGTGAAGGAATTAATTACTTAGAGGAAATTTCGTTCTATCATGAAATTTCGTCACATGTATATATAATAATTAGTACGCAACACATTAGACTATGCCCATATATAGGTTGAAATCAATTACGTGTATCTGAAAAGTTTGCTCGGAGATTAATAACAAACCGACGGAATTACGCAAAAGATACGGAAATAAACGAACAATATGGGACGCCCAAAAGAAACTCGTCCGCGTGAGTACACAGAGTAAATATGCGCGTATATCCAGACTATATGCATCTGATTCTTAACTCGATCATCATTAATAGGCCTTGGCATACTGAAACCGTGTCAATCGAACGAAAAAGGACAAGGATAGAGCTAAAATTTGACAATACTTCGACTGGACCGATATACAGACGATTGTTACGTGTCCCACCAACAGCATCTCGACAAATCTGTTCTAAAGTAGGAAACCGATACTGGCCATCTGCCAGGCTGTCACTAACATCTTTTCTTTCGGACATGATCCATCGCTTCAATCTAATCCTGTTTCTCTACCTCCTTTAATTATACTTTAATACTCAAATTCCACTCATTAGTCAAAAGAGTCGACATACGGAGTCACGTACAGCTTTTTTGCAGATCAATTTTTATCCACTAATTCCTTTCTTCGCTACTTTTATTTTTGTGTTGTTTACTGGACACACAGGCTCTAACAATAAATATAGAAGAATCGAAGGAAGGAACGTGGTAAATCGTTCGGTGTAATACTGCTCGACGTGTTCGCGTTTAAACTTATTAAAGATTCAGAAGATTTGGCCCGCGGGTTCTCAAAAATAGACAATATATGGAGGCCAGACGCAATCGGCAATTCTAAAAACTCTTCATCTGTCGCCAGTTCGGTTATATATGCGACGAGAATTAAATAACGAATGAGACAGATAAGGTTGGAGCTGGTACGAAAAACTCGAAGAGAAATAGAAGGAGGTTGATTTCATTATCGATCCATCTAGGTCGAGTAGAGGGTTGCTTGGAAACTGAGTAAAGGTTAAAGTCCAATTATACCATGCAGAAAAATAAACTATTCCGTTCCAAATGAAACAAACAATACGTTAATTAAGGAAAATAAGCGTTAGTTAGCTCCTCCGTTGTTTAATCTATCGGGACACGTTCTGCACAGCTTTGTACAGGCCTGATCGAAAAGAGAGGATCCAAGAAATTTCGCAAAGATAAAATCGAAAAATATATCTTATAATACGACTGCAAAGAAGTACGATTCTGCAGGGAACCTAATTCGAATTTAAATTTGACATTCAAAGGGAATAAACTCTGTAAACGAGAAGTAGAACAGACGAAGTAGATACAGACACTTCCAACTAGTCAGCTACGCAGTAGATACAACCATTTGCAAGCCTCCACAATACTACGCAGCAAAATAAAAGTGCAAAGATTAAGTAACGACAACGAACGTATCATAATTCCAATGAAAATTATACGTTGACGCATTAAACAAGAAACAATTTTAAAGGTTACGCATGCCACGTAACCAAACACTAATCAACTATGACGTCAGTTAACACGATAAAAGTAACAAGCAAAATTAATACCAATAAAACGGAATCAACAACGTCGTTATTACCCTAACGTCGTTATTACACTTGTGCCCTTGGAAACACAACTTCTTCTATCTTATAAGATACGACATTCGCAAACATTACTTCAAAGAGTATAGATATACCTGTTACTATAGTGGTACTACTTTTCCCTTATCAAAACGTTGTATAGAGTCTCCCTCGTGCATGCAGGGTACATACATAAAGTGACGTCAAATCGACCGATGTGTTTTAAATCTGAAATGTCGTCCTGGCCAATGACCGACCTATAATATGGCAGAGGAAAAAGAAAATACCTTATTTTATGCTGACTCGATCACAATGAATCGTCGAACTCGTTTCAGTTATCTACATCGCGCGACCTTCTCGGTCCTGCTCGATTTTACTGTCCCAGATTTGGTCCATTCTGAATTCCTAGAGGAAAGTCCGTCGTACCGGAGATGTACGACCAGAACATGGTACAAGGACTGAGATGAACCATTAAACAAGGTTGTAGCCACTGATGAAGACCTACGAAGACACGTGTAGGAAGACTTGCAGAAGCCCTTACAAAAAATGCATGAATTCTAATAGAAACTATGTTATCGATGTAATTTTTAATGTATAAATGTACATGTACAAACAGTGTATTTTATTGATACTCCACTGTTGTACGATCTGTTGTCCCTCGCGTGATATTTTTTCAATTCATCTACACCGTCCAAAGAAAATTTTTCTAAGGAAGAAGAATAAAATCGCCCGATATGCAGCACAGAGTTGGGCGAGAGAAATATCATCGCGAAGAAACGTTTTCGAAAGTGAGTTCGACACAGAACGCTAGGATAGAGAAACGGTCGGCCTGCTTCCTAGGACCGTCACAAATGGAAACTCCGTCATAATGGTATCGCAGAGACAAAACCGGTCTGCGCATAATACACGCTTATGTATGCTCGACTATATACGCGTTTCACTAGCAACGAGGGTAGTTCCTATATTGAATGCAATTGAAGGGAGCGTGTGTGCCTTGGCAACCGTAGTTTATTTGCATACCTACGCATTGACGCTTGATGCTCGCTAAAAGTTAGAAGCACACTCGTGCATGCACCGAGGACTAAAATCGATGAAATATCGTACGACTGCAGTTAATGTAATCCGTAAATTTCACACCAAATTTCGCTATCCAAACTATAGCCAACTTTTACTTAACCAATAAACAACGTTGTTAAGTTTTCTTTCAATGTAAAGTGACCTGACGTCCAGAAACCTTCCAGGACTTTCCTCAATTTTCTTCTTTCCTCGAGGAGGAAAATGAAAAAGAGTCGTCCAAAAAATCTAAAATTACGTCAGTTATACTATTCGTTGCTTCGGTAAAACCGGAGAGAGCAGGTAATTTTCAGTGCTCGCTCAAACAAGCGGGCATTGATCGTCGAGTGACAGCCGGTGGATTTGCTCTTTCGCTTGTCCCTATTCTTCGTCTGTGTCATGTTTCGGCAATAAGTTCGGCTCAGGTTTCAATTTTAGCGATTCTTGAAAGAGATGCTCGCTATAGAGCGTCGTGTTAATTCAACCACGACCGCGTCAAGTCCGCACACAGTCCCACCGCGACCTTAATGTATAATTAGAGCCAGAAATATTGATGATTCAGCGTCAAATCGTGCAGTCTTTCAAAGTATCTTAGGTGAGTACGTTACACACGGTACAGTCATTACCCGTCATACCATTACATCATCCTCTCTTGGGATTTCAAGATCACTGCTGCTGTCTTAAATAGAATCTTGTACCTTTCTACAAAGCGTAAAGTGAAAGGCTAACGAGACAAGTTCAATCGTACTGCACGTTACACTATTTTGCCGTTATAATCGACTCCATTGGTCATAGAAATTATTTTATGGCTGCAGCAAGATTGCACTTGTAAGGGCCACATAAGCTATTATATAGTCCATCACTTTTGCACAATTAATAGTGATTGATGCGTCATAAATCCACGACTACGAGGGTGGTCAACGAGAACAAGGTCTACTCGTCCTTGGAATTAAATCGACCTGAGTGCATCATCGCCGATAGATTCAAGTAATCAATGTAAGCGGATTGCTTGCAGTCCAAAAATACTATCTAGGGGTGAAGGATCTCCAATGATTTACCGATCGCGTCATCGCCCACTTTGCAAATTTCGTATAGGTATCAACACACTCAAAGACGAACAAGACTTGCAAAAGAGATACGATTGTCAAGATTCGACATGAGTGATTCTCGTATCTGTGATGTAATAAGCTTCATCTGAGATAGGTCTGATTATACGTGACATGTACTACTCGAATGTAGATACGAAGACTAATATTGTTATGTTATTAAATCTCCGGTGTAGTTATGCAAGTAAGACATCGAAATTATATTTCAAAATAATATAGTTGAAACAAAGTTTCCATACGAGTACATTAGAAAGAGAAGGAGGACTTTGTTGGCTGAAGTGGTTAAGCGGCTGTCCGCGGAATGACTCCTAGATCATAAACGTTGAAATCTCGACTATTCCACAAATATGTCTCATTATGAGTTGTGTTCTAAATATCATTGAAACGAATGTACACCCACTGATAAGTTTTCAAAGTGCATTATTTTGAATTCCGTCGTTTCTTTGTATATAACCTACGTAGTCTCATTATGTTAAGAAACATTTTTTCGTTTCCTCTGAAAACCCTATCGTTTTGAGTTGTGTCATTTTTGTAACAAGTGGGCAACATGTCTCATATGTTTCTAATAACCAATCACACAAGCCTGACAGTGAATATAATCAGTGGCCAATCATCCAGACACTTAAAGTCCCTGTCCGCGCGTTTCTTCTAATTTTCAGTAGTATATATCAACGGATAAGTGGACGCTGTATAAACGACTGGCCAGCCACTGCCACAAACGCGTGGCGCAGTCTTCCAATTGGAATTAAGCTTACAATTAAGTATTCTAGGCTGAATTAAGCAGGATACATGTTAGCACGTAAGGTTTTCTGTAATTCGATAAAATTTAAGGCGGGAAGTAAGTCACATGCGTCAGCTACTTTCGTGAACGATACTGTTGTTCGTTGAAACGTTTTGTTGGTAGCAGGTAACGTGGTAAGTTGCTGCTGGATTAAATTAGAGAGAAACCTACCCCGTTGTCTTTGTAAGACGCGTCGCCATTACGTAAGTGACATCGCGTTGTTTGAAAAGAATATAGAAAATGCATTATAAATTGTATCGTGCGCTTAATAAAGAAAGACATGCGATTCTCAGTTGAACTGACAGGCACAGTTAATTGAAATACTAGCTCGGGGACTTATTGCATTAAACATGACATTAAGTCTGCATGCGTTAATAATAGAAGTGATACAACCATAGTTTCTATAACTTTCAGATCCATTCCAAATGTACTCGCGTGTATAACAGAAATTAATGATTAATATAATACCTGTGCACAGCATTTATAATTTGTTTCTCAGCATAAATAGAAATCGGCATGGTTCGTAGAATTATAGGAGCTGTAATGCTCGTAATCGTGATTTCATAAGAGACGAAATGGTGCAAGAAACAGTCGAACGCAAAACGGCAGACTTCAATTTCCGGTTCGTTTCGGAAAGCAATGGCACAGAAAGGTAATTCGGCAAAGAATGAAATCATTCACACTGTGCACTCGCACGTTCTTTGCCTCGAACCGGAAAGAGGAAGAGTGCAGCACCCTCGCGCCGATACTCACTCTTCTTTTGCGGAAGCGCGCGCACGGACGCAAACGCAGACACACGCTCAAATGCACTCGTGCACACATCATCTTACAATGGTAAGTAAAGTTTAAATTACATATTAATTTTCGATTAATCGAAGTGCTATTTTGCCACTAATTATTAAGTCAATATTCTAAGTCGATACTTCAGAACTACAAATATCTCAAATCTTTCATCAATACGTTAAATCTTCCTTAATTGGCCTTTCAGAACGAGACTTCGTAAAACCGAATTTTATAAAATTCCTTCCTATCCTCTAAAAATGTTATAAATTTACAATAATTTATTCTTGAGACTTTCCACAATTTTAAAAAGTAGGTATGTACAAATAATGTTTTCCTTACTACACGTGTAATATTCTCCTGAATATCGATATAACAACTAGAAAAAACTAATCTAGTTAATAAAACACTCATTGTATTTGTTGGAGAATAAGTGTGTGTTCTATTAAAAATGATATCTCTCCTTTAATTTGAAATCAAAATGAACAATCCTTCGTTTCCAATGATGAGAATGAAACAGAAAGAATAAAACCGAGGAGGTTCGAAAAGGAGAAAGACTGGAAACACGCCCCACAGGACGAAGCACGCACTGCGTAGAAACTACCCCTCTACTTCAGTCAACGACGTGCTGGTTCCACGAACGAAAACTGGGTCACCAGCTACGATACTCGAGCTAACTCGTACCGAAAACTCACTTTCCATATATATCGTTGTATGTATGCATTTAATATGCTAAAACTGCTTGTCTCATTATTTTAATAATTTGTCCTTCTTTTGTATCATATTCTTCTAAAAAAACTCATAATACATATCGATCGATGAAACGATACAAAAAAAAAAATTGAAATCGGACAGTCTGTTTGAAACAGAGCAGATCTTTAAAAAATATACAATGGAATTACTTTTACGACAAATTATCATTTATAAGTGAGATATGGTATCATATTAAATGTATCACATAATTAACAGAACCAACGAAAAAATGTTCGTTTTGAATGACGATATATTATCAGAAGTTCTACTTTAGAAAAACGTTCGCAAGTATTTAATTATACCGTTCAAGATATGAAAGCAAACGATGAAATTTTACCGAAAAGTCGATGAAATTAATGCCAGTGTAAATACAATCTCAAAAGTGATACGAAAAGTTCTGAAAAATCTCAAAGTTATAGTAAGTAGCGCCTAAAATGCACAATCTTTTATAATCCATTGATACGTGGTTATAATTAGTCTCATTCTACTTTCTTTCTGAAAGCACCATCTATATGAACTAATGTATATACACATCAAATACAATTCGTTGACTGTAGCCTCATGTGTCACGTAAGGTAACGTAACATCATGTTACAACTTGCACAATATTTCGATCTCTTCTTTCATATTTATCGACTCATCTACGCTTTCATCTCGCGTAGTAATGATAAAATTTCATAATAACGAACGCCAAGCACGTACGACCTCAAGTCGAGAACAATTCTTACTTTGACAGACAGAACAACACATTCCAAATTGTTTAATTAAAATTTCTCAGATTACTAAGCATATATCCTGCTGCTGAAAAATACGGATTTGTCGGGCAAACGAATACTTTGAAGACGGTGATCCACTATATGTAATCAATTTTGCCTATTGTATTCAAAATTCTACGCAAATGTACAAATGTGTACGTAAATATTGTTCAGATCAATGACACGGTAGTTCATTCGGAACAGCTATGACGAATTCCTAAGTTAATCTAAGTGTACACTAATAGTACAAGTCGACTTAGCAATGTTTACTAACGTTTTTCATGCATATCGGTAGTCTTTCGATCAGACGACGTTCAAACAACACACCGAAGATAACATTTGTACTTTACAGCACACGATGGAGACGAAACTGTACGAAGATATTAATTATAAAATGTAGTGTCAAGAATGGAAACGTGCGCAGCCGCAACAAGATGAGATATTATCGTCCCTAACAGATAACAATTACGCTAGCACGTTTGCGAATCTCCCTCTCTCTTGCTCTCTCTCTCTCTCTCTCTTCTCTCTCTAAATATACATATACATATAGATATAATAATATATCACACGCGCTCTCTCGCACATCGAAACTTATAGAGGAAACGAAAGATATGAGATTGCAAAGAGTGCAGAGAAGAGAGAGAGAGTGAGAGAAAGAGAGAGAAAGTATAGAGTGTAAAAATAATAACGAAAGAGGAATAAAAGGAAGAGCGACTTACCAAAATACGTCCAGTGGTGGTCTGTCCAGAAATCAGTTCACCGGCCCAGTCTTTGGCCTCGGTCATAAAAGTCCCCTCGAACTCCTTGCCCTGACGGCTTGTCTTTTGCTCTTTCTGTTTCGGGTCATTTGGGGCGAATTCGGGTTCCTTGCGACAGCAGAGGAAGGCGAACGCACGCCAGAGGAGTACGATCAGCAGCCCGGCAAGGAAAGTGAAGATGCTCGACAACAGGAAGCACCACCATTTCCGTTCCTTCAGGCAGTCGTCTACCGGGGGCTGCTCGGTCGTCTCTTCGGTCGTCATTACGGTGGATCTCTGCTGCCCCCGGATCACACATTCACCGGCAGCTATCACAAGCGGCGGCCAACAGGGCGCTCCTTATGCGCTTCATAATTTCTTGCTGCAACTCTGCACGTCTCGCGCTTCGTTGCAGCTTTCAACCACGAACTAGCTTCGCGCAGTTTGCGCCCACTCACCACTACTACTACTACCACCACCACCACCACCACGGTTACCACCACCACCACCACCACCACCACCACCACCACCACCACCTCCACCACCACCAAACGAACGAATCTTTATTTTCCTTATTTTGTTTTCGATTTCAACCTCGCTCTCTTCTCTTCTTTTTGTTCTCTATGCCTCTCTCTGTTTTTTGTTTATGCACGCACGCACTGATCACTAATCACTCGCCTGCCCCCCCCCTCCGACCCCACTTACTCTCTTCGAAAATTCTCCTTACCGGTTTCCAAATTTTACTAACGCGACTAGGTGACTAGCTTTTCCTGCCTGTCTCCAATGTCTTCCTTTTCTTCGTTAGATCTCGTTCCTTATTCCGTTCCCTCGCACCACTCTCACTTTATCTGTCTCGCTCTTCTTCCCCTTCGCTTGCTCCTCCTCTCTGTTCGTCTCTTTCAGCTTTCCCTCTTACCGATTAGGAAGTCTCGCGTCGACCAATCGTGCTGTTGATTTACCACGTTCGACTTAATCGACGGCTCTGTCCTCTCCGCGTTGCTTCTCTCGTAGCAACCTCGCCGATCGAACCAATCACACTTTCGATCTACGTCTCTCAATCCACTAGGTCTCGGTTGCTCGGTTTCCGCTCCAAGAGGTTCCTCCAGGCTTACATGATTCGCCCGTCGATCGTTCTCGTCGCGTACCGCATTTGTTCCGAAGGATCCCTCCGAAGACTATCTGCGAGAACTATCCACCAAGTTTATCGTGGCCAAAGATCAGTAGCAGTCGGTGTCGACACGCTCGGCGGCAGCTGATGCCGCCGCCGCCGCCGCTGATGCTGCAGGTAGTTCCAATCTCGAAAGGGGGAGAAACAGAAAACAAGAAAACAATCCACTAACACCACTACGATGATATGTACATACGCGTGCGTTCACGTATACACACATACGTGCGCGCGAGTGTTCGACGTGTGACTCTCGTGTTTTGCGTGTTCGCGCGCGCGGACGTGCATGCGTGTCTATGTTATTGTATTCATCTGTAAATGTGTGCCTACGTTCATCTACGTATGTCCGTGTACGTACAGTGCGTTCGTGCGTGTATTAATATTTCATTTGCTATTATAACACATACAGATACATGTATAAATGTATTCTTTTTTTGTGTACGGTGTACGTATGTCTCCGCGCGCGCGCGTGCATATGCAAATACCTACAAGTAAATATTTATATACACGTACAACGCGCACACGCGTATGCATGTATATGTATATGTATATACATATACAAATAACGTTTGTTTCAATCGGGTAAACGTATGTATGTTCGTACGTGTATATATTGTATATACGCAATATATGTGAATTTGCGCGCGCGCGTGTATGTATCTACAAGTGTGTACGTGTGCGCGAGCGTGTACACGTGTATGCGTGTGTGTGAACGCGCGCGTGCGTGTATTTGTATGTGTACATGTAATTATATGTATATATGAATAAATACGTATATAGTATGTATATATACTTGTATTTTACGTGTAAATATTATATAGTAACCCCAGATCCATGGATCGTACGCGACGAAACGCGCTTTCGATCACAACGACACGGAAAACTGATCTATCTGTACGCGTGTCCCGCTTTCTTAACCTACTCGACTGTACCACCGACGACGACGACGACGACGGCGATGAGGACGACCGAGTGTTCCAACGACCATACCACCGCTCCGCAGCAATCAATACGCAACAATGGACCGGGACCAATAAGCTCGGAGCTTTTCCTGACGTAGACGCACGCTCCGTTGCTACACTCTATCCCCCCACCACTTCCCGTGCTCTACTAACCGAGCTTACCATCAGAGGACGCCACGTTGAATACCGCTGCGCCAAAACAGATCTAACCCCTGCGATAGCAACTTTAAACTGACTAACCGATAGAATCTGCAATATGTATTTCTGCGTGACTCTTTCTCTAGAAATTATAATATATTCGATCTTTAAGTTTGTGTATTAAAATTTTCTATTCAACTAACCATTAGTGCGTTATTTTCCATTCAATTTGGATCCCTTGGTTGTTACGGATTACTTTTAATGGCAATAGCAATCGAATAATCCTAAACTGCACGAGATCGTTTTGTGATCGAATTAAAAATATCTACTAATGCTCTACGAAATAAATGCACTAATATTTCAAGTTTATATCTCTAAGACATCTTAAAGATGTATTAAATGCGCGTATTAGCTATGTACCGTTTCCAACGTTTTTAAAACGTCCAGACTAAATTCGCCCAACACGTAGAAGGATTAGATGAAGTAACATTTTAATATCTGTCAGATGTTCAATTGTTGTCCAGAAGAAGCGTTTACGACATCCTATCCTGTAACATAAGAAGTTTTTAGAACATTCATTAGTACTTCGGGCATCTCTTACAACAATTCTTATGACGAATCTACGTTTAAAACGTCTTAAACGTTTGGAAGAGACATCTTTAAAACATCAATAAGATGTCTCTGCGCTGCGTAGGTACCGAATTAAGTTCAGTCGCCATTGATAAAAATTAGGAGGAACTAACTGATATGCAAAAGCCAACATCTTTATTTTTATCATTAAATATCTAACAATAATAATGTTGGCGATAACTAAAAGTAACTAATATGTATAAATACTGATGCTATATAATTGCATAAATGTAGCAAATGTACTTCTGTAAAATGGAAGAAATTTAAGGTTTTTACTGCAACTTAAAGACGTAACTGTTGTTACCTTAAGTACATCTATATATCGTTTTCAAACAGTTTTGTCAATATTATTCTAGTAAACAATTTACTGGCATAATGCCAGCAGATTAGCGGCAGATTCTTTAGACATTGGCGGCAGATTCATGGCCATCTGTGTCTGAATTTGCTTGCGATTTTGCCACGAAAGCCTGCTCGCACACTTCCCAACAAATTCGCACCAGAAACGCAGCAATTCTATCACATGGCCTATAGCAAAATTACAATAAAAGCAGATTAGCGACACGAACGCAGCAGATCTTATTCTTTTAATGATTTAAATAAATATATTGTAATTTTAAATTGTTATTACTATTTATAGTTTTCCTATATTTCTTGTAAAAGGAAACTCATGTATTGTATACGAAAGTCGATCGATATATTCACGATACTTTTTTAATATTCAGTACCGAACACAAATACATTGGAACAAATTAGTTTTCTCAATGGTATTGAATATGAAAAATGTATTACACCACAAATAGAGGAATAAAAATCTTAAAAAAGAAGAAGTTGTAAACAATGTATATCTTACAAACCAGATTTCTGTGAAACTAGTATTAAACTTGTATCACGATGACAACATGTACATATTTAAATGGTTCTTGAAACTTTTATTTCGACGAGAACGTTTGCTTACCATCAAAGAATCAAGAGTTGGAAATAGTGATTTCAAATTTGTGCGTGTCGCAATCAACCATGACGGCTCGAACAGAAAACGACAATCGAATCCATTCTTTACAACTTTCCCGCATTCGTTCCAGTAATAGTAAAAGTTCACGCTGATCTAATCTTTCAGCAGCTGACTTTTTAAATGTGCAGACATTTCCAACGAATGATGCTTCTAAATAAAATTGCTTCCTATTGGACAGTCGCCGATCTGTGCTTAGTTAGTGTCACACGAGGCGCCAGAATCCAACCGACTGTCTGTACATACAAGCATATAATATGTTAAGTTAAATGAATCGAGATTTAAAAAATAATTAGTGTCGAGCGTATCGAAAGTAAAACGAAGGAAGCATGTATAATCGTGTATACTTTGTACACACATTTCTTTATATCGAAAGAATAAAGTATTTCAAAAACGTATAAGAAACACTCGCAAGAGGAGATAAAACGTGTAATTTAAACGTAATAGAAGCATAAACATGTCAGAAGAAAAAGCTGAAAGGTACTAGTAATTTGTGTATTTATCTGCACAATAAACAAATTTACGAGTACACTTAATTTTGTTTACAAATACTCGTTTCAAGTTTATATTTATCTATAGAAATATTTTTGAGGTTATGAATATATTATTGTGTTTCTGTATTTAAATACAAGTATATTTTCTTTGCAGTCCAAACAATAAAATAGATGGGAGCCAACTTGAATCTATTGAAGATAAGGCAAAATTAAAGCACGATGATAAAAATAAACAGAAACATAAACTGGAAGAAAGTGCAGATAAAGCTAATGGTCGAACCAATAGCAGCGAAAGTCCAAATTGTTATTGGTAGTTTACCCTTCAAAATTTATATTAACACCGATAACATATAAAGAAACCGATTATCGATGATTAAAAATTTATATTTTTTTTTAGTGGGAAGGAAAGAAATCTAAATATCATAGAATTGTTGTGTGCTAGTTGTTCAAGATGGTTTCATGAATCCTGTATTGGATATCAACTGGGTAAATTAGTACCTTTTATGATGAATTATATATTCATGTGCAAAAATTGTTCGCCAACTGGTTTGGAAAGTTTCAAAAAAAACCAAGCACGTAAGATGAAATTTTATGGTATATAATGTTCTCTCATCCACATATTTAATAAAATTAGAAAAATATAATTTTTGTTTCAGCATTTCCACAAATGTGTGTTACAGCAATTGCAAATTTACTACAATTGACTCAGAAAGATAATGAACAAAAAATATATTTTCATAAAGATAAAGACATTATTCCTTTTATTGAATGTCATTGGGATAGCATGACCACAATGCCACGTAGAGTAACACAATCTTGGCATGCAACGGTAACTAATCTATAATTTGAATGTACTATATATTTTATTTACCAAAATTATTTTCTAAAATGTGACCAATATTTTACCACAGATACATAGAGCTCTACTGAAAGATGTTGGGTCATTATTTACTATTGATGAAACCACACCAGATGGTCAGTTATTTGGACTTATATCCTCTGATCTTCAAATGATTAAACCAAATTATGAAGCAATGATCAAAGGTGGTCATTTAAAAGTAACAGAAATGGGAGTTCAGCATGTTGGTGAGTGTATTTATAAGCCAACTGTAACACAAGATTATTTGGTTATTTCAATGTGTTAATAGATAGTTCTTGTAATGAACAAACATTTATTTCAAATATGTATAAAATTACTTATTTATAAAAACAAATTAAATGTATATAATGATATTACTTAAAAATTTTAAATATTTTCTATTAGATTGCTGTTCGCTTGTTTTATTAATAATACTTTCATATTCATTTTTATCTTTCCCAATTCTCAGTAGTTAGTTTTTTTCTTTTTTGTTTTAGTTACTTCTTATCTTATCAAGATATTAGTCAGTACCATGATACCATGCAACAACCTGCTTAATCGTAAAATGTCTATGACTTTTAAATAGGTTAAGTTTTTCATTGAACTCCATATGTATATTGTAATTTCTTATTATTACAAGCAGAAGGTTAATTCTATTATAATTGTTAGTTTGATGTAGAAAAAGTTGAATATTTAAACTAACACATAAAATTTTATATTTTTGATAATAAAATATAAAAATTCCTATTGCACGATTAGTATAATAAGTATAACTATGGCATGTATAGTACCACTCACTGGAGGTTTTCGTGGGCGCAATGCAAAACGTAAGTTTCCTGGAGAAGGAGCAGGTACAGGACCTGGCAAAAAGGGTAGGGGTTCGGATATGGCAACTCCTAAATTACCTGCTCATGGATACCCTCTTGAACATCCATTCAATAAAGATGGCTATAGATACATCCTCGCTGAACCTGATCCTCATGCACCTTTTAGACAGGTTTGTGGTAGTATTCAGTCTCATTTTCTTCCATTTTTATTTTATTATTGAACCAAATATATTAAAGTGTAACACATATATTGCAATTCTAATATGTTATGAAGTCTAACATTATTTGGCAGGAATTTGATGAAAGTAGCGATTGGGCTGGGAAACCTATTCCTGGCTGGCTCTATAGAGCTTTAAATCCAAGCACAGTTTTACTTGCATTGCATGATCGAGCACCACAACTTAGAGTTTCAGAAGACAGACTAGCGGTCACTGGAGAGAAAGGCTATTGCATGGTCAGAGCAACTCACAGTATGTAAATTTAAAACCTGTTACTGTTAAATTGGTTAATTAAAATAAAGGATACCAGTGTAGACTGCTCTGTTATTGTGATTAGCCAGCTCTTGCTCCACAAAAGAGCTGAAAAATGTCCTTAAAAAGAACTGATGCCTTACACTAGTATCCTTTACTATAGATAGTAACAACTATATACTCTATGTATTAATGTGATTTGATCATTCTTTAGATGTAAGTAAAGGTACATGGTACTGGGAAGCAACTATTGAAGAAATGCCAGAAGGATCAGCTACCAGATTAGGATGGGGACAAGAGTATGCGAATTTACAAGCTCCACTGGGTTACGATAAATTTGGATATTCTTGGAGATCTAGGTATGGACTAATTTTATTAATTCAATAATATATACTAATAATCAGTATGTCAATATAGAACAACATTTGTGGCAACAAATAACTATGTAATTGTACTTATTAATAGAAAAGGTACAAGATTTCATGAAAGTAGGGGAAAACATTATAGCAATGGTTATGGAGAAGGTGATACATTAGGATTCCTCATAATTTTACCCGATGCACACGATGCTTCACATTTACCAAACACCTACAAAGATCGGGTAAAGAACAAGTATAAATTTATCTTTATTTTATTTTCAAATACCCTTTATAAATTAATGTCTATAAATTAGCCCTTAGTGAAATTCAAAAGTCATCTTTATTATGAAGAAAAAGATCAAGTACCTGAAACACTTAAAGGCTTGAAACCATTACAAGGAAGCAAAGTTATATTTTACAAAAATGGAATAAATCAAGGTGAAGCATTTATTGATATTAACAAAGGTGCTTACTACCCCACAGTCTCTATTCATAAAAGTGCTACAGTATCTGTTAATTTTGGACCAAATTTTAAATGTTCTCCTTCAGACATCACATTTAGAGGGGTACGTATCATACTGATGGAGATTAATCTAATGCCTAGAAATTAAAAATACACATTTTCATAAGAAATGTTTTCATATAAAATCGTTTACATTTCACAGATGCATGATAGAGCCGAAGAAGCAGTAGCAGAACAATGTATGGCTGATGTACTTTATTTCACTGAAAACGAGGGAAAATTAAGACTGGATACTTTTGCTTTATGACATTAATGTATCTTTATTTTTTTAATTAATTTTCAGTTAATTAAATGATTACGTATTATAAATTTGAAATTCACGATTATATCATTTTAATTTTGTTTAATTTTACACATAACTATAATTTAGGATTAAATAAAAACCTTAGTAAATATATACCTTATGGGGAGGGATTATATGTACATATGTAATATCTAATTCATCATCAAATGAGATTATCTTCCAAAGCCACCTCTGCAAGCTGGACTTGGACTTACATTATTCGTGTCTTTCCATTGGTCAGGCGTTTTTGCCTTTGTAAATAAATGACAAAGATTTATTTTTAAATTTTCTATATTCAAGTGCTTTTATAATAATACTTACCACAATCGATAATGCATGTACGCCACCTTCTAATTCCGTTTGCAATAATTTATTCACCATTCGATGGCGCTAAATTAATAAATTATATGTTTCGAGCATATGTGTACATATAACAAGAAAATTGCATCAAGTAATAAATAGTATCCGACATCTTTTTAAACAACAATTTATAAAACTAAATGGTAAACTACGAAATTGAAATATAAGAGTACTATCTAAAAATTACATTAAACTTCTTTCACTCTAGAACAGTTCTTTCGATTTGAAATATTCTTACCTGAACAAGTGATTTATCTTTGAACAAGTCAGACACAACGACTACTTTAAAGTGCGTTTCAGAGCCTTTGGGAACATTATGCATATATGACTCGTTTATAACTTCAATATACGATGGACTTAAAGAATCTATCAACTTCTTTTTTATTGAACCTTCTATCGGATTACTCTGTATTATACTACTCATTTTTCGCAACAAAATTGATGTTTCTCTATAATCTACAAACAGTTGTTTGTCTTTAATACACTTTTTAGCAATTAAACATAAACAAAAGTTATTTGATAGGAATGTGTTCTATACTGTTCACAAACATAACCTCTATTTACATTAATCAATGTATGTGTGAAAAAAATATATATTACGAAAATGTTAGTATATAATACAGAGTATTACTCACTTTTACCTAATCTTGTTACCGTTCTATACATTTATCGCCTCGTATAAGAATTTAAACAGTAAAATTATTTACAAGAATCTTCCTGAACTGCAAACACGCGACAATCACATGCGCGACAATGATATGAGTGACAAGGACATGCGCGACAAGCATGCGCGACAAGGCGTGCGCGACAAGGACAGTACGTGTTTGTATAAAAGTTCATTTTATTACCTGTGGCGCCATCTCTCCGAAATGTGCTGAAACTACTCGCACATTGTTACCGACAGGAAGGTAAACCAGTGAACCACTGGTGGCGCCATCTCTGTGGAAAGCGCGCAAACTAGTCGGCATATAGTTTCTACACTTCTCACAGAGATGGCGCCACCAGCGGTTCAGTAGCTTACCTTCCTGTCGGTAACAATGTGCGAGTAGTTTCAGCACTTCTCACAGAGATGGCGCCACCAGTGTTTCAGTAGTTTACCTTCCTGTCGGTAACAATGTGCGAGTGGTTTCAGCACATTTCGGAGAGATGGCGCCACCAGTGTTTCAGTAGTTTACCTTCCTGTCGGTAACAATGTGCGAATAGTTTGAGCATATTTCGGAGAGATGGCGCTACTGGTAATACAATGAGTGTGACGGTCGAATGTGGTAGTGACTAATACATGTGAACTCTTGTGAATGTAGTGAATGTAGTATTAATATACATTAATCGTTATTTATAATGTGCCTGTTTTACATTCATCAGTTTTAGTTATATTTAAGTTATTATAACTTATGCATTTATACTTTATATATTATATATATACTTGGTATCTTACATATTATTAAATTTAAAACGTGCTTATTTTGAAATAAGAATTAGGTTTTTCATATCATAATTATTACTTAGTATATCGTCGTTAATTTAGTCATAATAAAAAAGATAAAGAGAACAGTTGTGTCTCAAGTTTATAGGTATTTTAAACATAAGTACATACGCAATATATTCTCTTGAATACTTTATTTAATATTGTTGTATTCGGACAGGCATTCACGTGGAAAGATCCAAGCTGTGGCAAAAAGTTTACAATATAAGTTTCGAACAATAATTATCAAATGACTAGGTGACGGATGCAATTCCATCATTATTTAATCTTTATAAAAATTATTTTATCATACACAGTTGTAGGCACGTTATTGATCCTTAAACTATTCGCATTGTGTTCAAACATTATGCATCACATTCATGATAAGCAAACAATGCAACAATATATTTACACTCTAAAAAATTACAATAAGGAATTAAAAGATTGGGCCATAAAAAAACATTGGTGCATTTTATTTATTACAATTTGTAAAAGTTACTTTTAGCTTTGTTCTTTTCTTTTAAATATGCGTGTATGTTGCTTTCACTAACTTTGTTCTGAATATAAAATATCAAATTTATCACATAAAACTGCAGGTGTGAAACATATGTTTAACAGAAAAACAAACAGTTTTGCTAATGTAAAATGCGGCGCAATGTTATATACAAAAATTCCTTTGTGTGTGTAATCGATTCAATTTTTACCACGTTTAAAAAGGCAAAGTATTGCTTAATACAATAATACAATTAAAATACCATACCACACTATAGTATGAGCTCAATATGAGCTGTTGAATAATATTAAGAATCTTAAATTGGCCTATGTTACAAGTATGTACCAAATACTATGTCATCTTATTTTTTAAAAATCAGTAAATGATCCAGGTTGAGCGTAACTTTGAACTAGCGTTATTTCATTCTTGTATTTTCCATGTGTCGCATGCAATCTTCCTAGACCGTATGTACACACGAAATTTCGGGATTTTACTTTAACGGTCGGCCATTATAAGAATTACAAGTAGTTTATAGTTTAACTGCTTTATACATCTATGTACAGATTCAACAGAGCTGCCAGAAAAGATGCGAGAGAAAAAGTCTTGACAGTTCTGAAGATTATACAATTTCAGGTATACATTAATACTAGTGATTCAAAATGATTTGTTGCATTTATCGTGAAAAACGTTCAGAAAAGCTACGAGGTAACTCGTGTTATCGTACTCTTTACGTTTCAGTCTCATAGAGTTCTTGACCGCCGTTGACCTGCTTATCAAAGCCTAAATAATGACTTCAATTTTTCGCATAGCCCAGCAATTACGTACGCGAGACAGCTATTTGAAGAATTTTTATTTTGTTCATGGCATCGCGCGGGTACCTTTTGACAATACTCGACGACAAGACATCACAAAACCTAGAATAATAATTTCATTTTCTCCCTTCTTCTTTTCTACACATATTTTTGTAAATATTGCTACACTCGATGTAGTTACGATTCAGATTATCAGTATTTCGATATTGTTTTCACAAAAATATTGAACGTCAGAAGAACATTATTCTTTTTACATCTACATTTTCAACTCATCTGGGAAGGTATCGTTAGGCACTTTTTGATATGTTTTGTGAGTAGTATTAATGATGTTAAAATTTTTTTTTCTTTTTTGAAATTTCTAGTTTTCGGAATTACGTACAAACAGCTACAGACTATTCGATATCTCTTTCGCTTATGCTAGACGAACTTCAACGCGCGTTCGTTTCTCTTTTCTCGATTTAATTACTATCTTACATACAGGAAAGCATCGATTATCGAGGTGTCTAAAAATACAAATAACGGCGTCTTAAGACGTTGATCGTCAATATACATAAATTGTTTTAAGTTGATCCTTCAGTTCAGGAGGAATGGCACAAGTCTCCGATTCCGGCTTCCTTTTTACCAGGCGACGCCAGCGCCCCCCGATATTCTTACGGAAGCCCTTTACAAATCCAGGCCTATCCGACGGTAATGTGTGTACAAGAGTATCCTGAAATAAAATGCGTGTCGATTAGTACACGTGGTAATCAAATAATTTACTAAAATTTCGTACGACTACATCTTAATTGTCTTCTTCGTTGTCTTTATTTCTAGTTAACAATGAATCACGAAAGTATGCCTGAACAATGGCCAATACACTAACCAGTAAAGGATTTCAAGGACAAACGTCTCGTTAGTTTTACATGTAACATAAAAGTAAGTATCACTCGATGTAGTAACAACCGAGTTGTTTCGTAAAATGATAACGTACAGAAAATACTGCAGTTCAATTATACGTTCGTCTAACCTATTAATTTTCATTTTAAATTATCACGCAACTTACAAAATATATAATGGCGCAGCTGTAAGCTGGCATACGGGTAACAAACTAAATCGACGCGAGAATTATGACTTTCGATGTATATAATACGCAACAATATGATTAAAGTGATCTATGAAGCATTGAAATAGTCGAGAGCGCGTGAACATGACTGAAATACGTTGCGTATCCGGGTGCGAGGTTGCGAAACCTACCAATGGGGACCAAAGAGTGTCGAAGAGTGAGAAAGAGAAACTACATATTACGAAGAAGCAAACAGGAAAATCGTTCGACGGAGGTAGATGACCAGATATGTATACGTGGGCAGAAGAGACTAAATCCGCATCGATCAACATTTAGAAAGGAATCGCAATAGTCAGAAAGGTCGGGAATGAAAATATCTATCGTTGAACGCTTCGACGAAGCATGGCAACAGAATTGCAGGAATATTGCCAATATCGTCAAGGAGAGACGCATTATTTTGCCGTCTACGAGACAGCTGCACCCTTTGCCGAAGTCCTGCTGCTGGCTTGGCAAACGGTCGTGGCCGCCCACCTACGCTAAATTTAGAGCCAGCCAGAGGGGTAAAAGTGGGTTTTTAGGTGCGCCTATGCGCGTTCAAAACACCAAACATAGTTGCTTTCGCGACTTGCCAGATGGAAAATCTACCATCGCGATATTACGTATACGTAATCGCCTAATAGTCGCAAATTGTACGACAAAACCAACACGTTGGATCACAGGTAATCGTAATTTGGATAGATTTTTTATGGAATTATCGATATCAAATAACAGAATTTTAATAGCTAGGTCGAAAAGTTGGCAGCAGAAGAAGAAATAGATTTACAAAGAGGATGTTTAACACGATATACGAAAGCCCGTTTGAAATATTCGAAATAAGGTTAAAAAATGCGAATATATGAACCAACAGTTATACTGCACACCATTCTAGGAAGATCCCAAGATATGCGTATATATGTATACGTATAAACGTATACGATGAATGTGGGATTAGGGACGGTAATGAATGACGTTAGCAGTTACATTGGTTAACAAGTTGAAATATTGAGGCGCTTTTTCTCGCATTAACTATGTATACGAGAATTATGCGAACGTTTCATTTAGGGTATGGACTAGCTGATATAATGTAGGTCGTAATACCGACAGAAGAAGTCGATTCATGGCCTTTTGAAACGAGAATAAAGATTCGCATCGAAACACGTGAAACTCATTGAACGGTTATAAAGGGGTTCGCAGAATTATAATCGCATGACGTGAAACGAATGAAACATTAAAAAGCTCAATCTTATTTCACTTCCGCACGGGAATATCAAACTACGCCACGTGTGTATTTTCTATCACGATCAAGAAAATTTATGTCACCGTGTTGAGATAGATTATCAACGATTAGATTAGTTTCTCCATAACGTGAATCATAATTAAAGGTGTCACATGCTTAAGAATCATGGCTCGAAAAATATATGTGCACGCGCGTATATTGTAGGAAGTGTGGCGTTCGATTGTAGAACTTAAACGCGAATGTAACTTGAAGTTAAATATAGAAATGCTATATCTATTCTTGAATGAGACATGTAATGGTGCAGCGCTAATAGGAATAGTTAAAAAACTTACAGAGATACATGGGAAAGCAGTAAAGATTTGTCAGTAAGTGGAGCATGAAACTGAAACATACGGTGTCATAACGGCAACAAAGCAGAGTAAAAGCGGCAACGTTGCCGATTGTTTGGGATTTTTCTGGCAGCAAGCCTCGGACTGAGCCTCGACCTTACAACTCGTTTGCCAGCCTGTCTACTCGTATGCCTCGTCCTTGGACAATCGATAGCGCCATCAACTATTATTAATAACTATAATTTTCAAATGTCTTACTACCACTAAACATGTCCAGGAGTGTTATTGAATGTATCTTTTCAATTTCAAAATATCTACAACGACCATTAAATCTATTATTTCTACATGTATGAACACGTAACATATTACATTCAAGGTTTTGTAACTTTATGAATCTTAATTTCAACAAATGGAAAGCCATTGCAAAATTATTGATATGTATGTGTAAAGATAAAATGTTTTACGTGAACTGAAGTAACTAAAATTTTGCAATGCAAATTATAATTGAAATAAGTAGAATCATAATTTGAAATGGCAATACATATTCGAATCTCGTTAGTGCGATATGCACGTAAACTTGTTGTATTAGAAAAGTAATTAAGAGAAATTTTCTTTTAAACGGTCAAAACAATTATCAGATGTTCTTAATGGAAATGGAACAAGAACATGTAATACATATTTCATACAAAATGTAAGTGATAAATGCTATATAATAGTAGATTTAATACTTTCCAATTTTATAACAAAAATCATTAGGCGTTTAATGACAGTTATATTGACTCGTGTCGACTCCATTTTATTCATTTTGCAATATTTTAATTTCCGTTTAAGAGCATAATTTAATTTTCAACAGTTGAAGTGTACGTTTTAATAGTTTAGTGTACTTCTACATAACATGAGCGGGCGAAGAATAGTAACACATGAAGATCGATCAGTTCTACACAGAAAGTATAGAGTAAATACAGTATAGTTATTGTCGTTCGAGCGTTCATCGTTCAAAGTGTTCTCTCCCATCCTTTCAAACCGACATTCTTCGTTATCCACTGTTATCACCATCTAAATCCTTAATTATACCGTTTCGTTTAATAACATTGTACAGTACACGATTCAGTTCATTACTTATTTCGCAAAATTCAACGGTTAAGATTTAAACGATTTTCGCATGAACCAAGCAATGTTATATGGAAACGAACGGTTGTTACATCGATAGTTGTTACAATAATCGGGTAATCCTGACATTAGAGAGTAAACCAGTAAAATCTGGTAATACTGGCTTTACTGGTTAGCGCAACTGGTAAGAAGGGATATGGGCGAAGCCAGAAGGGAGAAACACGTAGTCGTCGTTTTCTTCGAGATTACTAACTCGAAGGAAGAACAAAGAAAAAAAAAAGAATAAATAAATACATAAAAACGCGAAAAAAGAAAGGAAATAAGGAAGTAAGAAAAAAAGTAAACCAACCTGGTCGTTGTACAACGTATACTGCGTCGGTGTGTGAGGCGGTGGATAAGGAGGCGGAAACTGCCAGACGAATTGATCTGCCGGATTGGCCGTAGCATAGACGTTATCCTGTTCAACAGCTGTGCCATTTCCCAGATCCGTCGATGTGGTAGTCATTGACATCTGCGTGCAACAACCTTCGACAGGATAAGACGGCGGGACGATCGTCGAGACCGGCGATGTTGCCGTTTGAACCACGGCTCCTTCTGGATGTACGGCATTCGAATGATCCTCCCGTTTCCGTAGCTTGCTGCGGACAAGCCGAATCGCGATCATAGTCCCGTTGCTTCCAACCATTTTTCTTTTTGATTTCAGGTACAGCTTCGAGAGCTTCTTCTTGAGTCGTCAACTAATTTTCAAGCCCTTTATATACCGCAATTCTCGGATAAATCGAGAATTTCAACTTTTGGTAAACAAAAATTAAACCAAACAAGCAATCAGAGAACGTATTTGTTTATATATGTACATGTACGTGAAATAAATACAACAGTTTTTCAGGCAATTTGATCTTTATCAGTCTATTTTTCTCTCTCTCTCTCTTTTCCTCTGTTTCCTGTTGTTTCTCTCTTTCACTTCTCCTCACTCTTTCTCCTCTTCTCCTTCTCTTCCGAATTCTTCTACTCCAGCATAGTTTTCCAAAGCCTTCATTCTCAGCTTAAACCGTCGTTCAACTTTTGAATAAGCGTCAAACGTGCAAAGATTCGCTTGTTGTTTTTTCACTGTCTATTCCAGACTACCTTTTAATTCATAGTATCGACGGGACACTGTGCAATTTGCGTTCAGCTGTTCGTTCTCGTGTGTTTCACTCAAACAGTAACGCGTTCGATGACTAGTTTGGAAAATTCTTGATGTTAAACCGGTACGTCTGATGCGAATGATTTGTCGAATGATTTGTTACTTGCTTTTTAACCAAAGGAAAACCACTACCCGGCTTCTCTCACTGCCGAAGGGCGCGCGAGTTGCCAGAACTCACACCGAAAATTACCTCGTTCCGCTCATTTCAAAGCTAACCGAGGTCTGACCATAACGATATCGCGCAACGTTATTATATACCCCTCTGCAACGTCACAAGTCTGCGGCGTCGTGATTGGCCGGCGTCACGAGCGCTGACCAATCCGCTCACTTACTGCGTGAAATTCGAACGGTACACGTTCGCTCGCTCACTCGAGAGCATTTCATTGTCGACATTCTACTAGCCGTTGAGAAGACTAGATGCAAACGATGCATGCGTTTTCAAACATACTCGACAATCTCGCGGAATAATCTTGTAAATTAGCGTGGCATAAATACGATTGCAACTATCTCTCGATTAAAGTAAACTTTTTTTTTGCCCTGGTTTAATCTAACCGCAGATATCCATATTATATTTATAGTACCTTGTTGGCATAAATCTTCGAATCTATCCCCAATCATTGACAGAAATGTATCATTTTGCAATTTAAATTAGCGATTATTAACTATGTGTTTGCGAGCATACTGTCGATCGAAATATTTCCAATAAAAATAAGTTTAAACGCGATCTTATGTCCCAATAGTTTTCCACTTCAAGTATTAACATGTTGTGATCGTCTTTGGCCTCGTTTTCATATAGAAAACATCTCTTCTACTCGTTATTGATATTCCCTATACTATAAATGTTTATGAATCGAAATACATGTTCATTTGCAGTAGTTTAAACTGCTAATCTAATGTACCGATTACATGGTATTTATTTATATATAGCTTGTAAATCCAAGGTATTATGTTACGAGTATCATGTCTAATTAAAAGATAATCCGAAAGTAATTTTCGAACAATCGCAAGGCGACCTATCAGACATATTGATATATTGATACTAAGTGATCCTTTTATTTCTTTGTTTATATTGTAGCGAAGAAAAAGTCTTATACATAATCAAACGGTACAATAATAGATATCGTGACATATTTATAGAGCGTCGAAGAGAAAATAAAATTATTTCATTTAAAACAACCTTTATGTAATGAAACATTGATATTAGATTAATACTATTTCACGACTCGATATGCATAAGTGTTAACGACAACCAGCTAGATGGGCAAACAGTGATACGAATGCTTTGTTTGTGAATTCTAAGTCATTAAAGTGATCTGTTTAGCTAATTTTCCACGTTGAAATTTAACCTGACACTAGGTAGACGCGTGTCTAGACAGAATGGGGAAGTTTGATGGGTGTATTCACGTGCTCTATTTAATTAGTATCTATTCTTGTCTCGCTGGAAGCATACATAGGCTGCTACTACATTACAAAACTAGTCGAATCAATAATAACCATAGTTACATTTCCATGATACTGTTCATGGTCGCGGTGTCCACTTTATCTACCGAGGTATTGCAATATTTTAAAATATAGGACATTTATCTCTTTAAAATATAATTTAGATATTCACACACTTCTATCTGGCATAATGTTATGTAACATTACAATAGATATACATATATATTTATACAGTTAGCAGGGACAGATAAATGTTGCTAAACGTTACTTTACATTGCACTATGTTTTCTTACATCTTCAGTGAACGTTCCTAACTTTTCGAGAATTACATTTCCCAACATTATGATAAAACTTGAATCATTTCATGCAGTATCGCTTTTTTAAGGAACAAATGGACAGCTACTTCTCCTATCTTTGTAAGTGGTTCATAAGTAGAAATTCACGTGGTGTACATCACTAAAGAGTTATATAAACGTACTCACACGCGTGCACGCGCGTGTAACATGATCGATTATTTTTCAAAAAATAAAATATCTCTTTAGCCGGTTAAAAGATTTTCCGTTGAAGTTACTTCAGCGCAAGGAGTTCAGTAATCGAAAAAGCGTCGAGACGATCGTTCCAATTGCAACATCAAATTCGACTTGTATTTACAAACGAGAAAGTAAGAAAGCAAAAATGTGATAAAAGTCAAATCGAAAGCCAAACTCTCGCCCGTTGCCATGCACTGGTGAAAATGCTGCATCTTCAACGCATGTTATAAATTAATGTAAACAGAAGCGGAGATAAAAGGCAACGGGGAGACCAACCGACTATGATTCTACTTTTTATCTTTCTTCTTATTCGACGGACATATCTTGGTCTAAATAGTATTATACGCTTTCACAATGGATGGGCTGATTTAATATGTCGAGTTTCGTTTCTGTTCGATAAAAGCGCGCTTTTACCCTGCGAAATTCGTGTGTTTAATTCTAATTTCGACTTATTTCTGACATTCGCGAAGCGTGTATTTTGGAGAAACTTTGAATTAAAGGCCAACAGCAACTATGTAAGCAGACAGTTGCGAAAGACGGTATATTTGCAAGTTCTACTTATAAATATTTAAAAATATGTAGTACACATTTTGAAAGCATAAACTTTTACTGCAAATAAGAATACGTTCACCTTTCTTCTACTTATTATGCAAATAAGCACAAGAAACAGAGACCGTAACTACTATAATTGAAATTTAAAAAGTTACGATATCAGAATTAACATCCTTATTTTAAACGACTTTCATTACGAGTTACCATTACAAACGATACCATTTTTCTGGCTACCAGTAATCATTCGATGACAAAAATAACCGTTAAGGAACGACCATAAATAAATTGTTCTAGGTTACAAATAACCGTTATCGATGACAGGAATCTTGTGTTACCACAATGATCCTCGATCTTTCGTTTTAATTATGGACCAATCATTTTTCTTAAATAATACAATGCGTGCTCAACACACGTTGAATATTTATTATGTAACGGTACTTCGTGAATAATTTTGCGACAGTTTGTAACAGTGCGAGCTAAGAACAATCGAAGGACTACGTGGAAACAATCTAGAGAGGTCGAACGAACTGTGTAATAAAAGTTCATTTTATTGATATCTAGTTCTTTCTAGTACTTTCTATACGTACATGTACGAAGACGTAGCGTGTTTGAGAATTTAAATGAGCTCCGTTTGTCTAATTTTAGAAAGCCTCTTTTTATATTTGCGTGACCATTTGAATATTCAGCATCTAAATATGTAGAATGTCGATACACATGAAGTACACCTATATGCTTGGATTTATATCGGAACATGAAGCAACGCGTTTAGTAGTAAATAATATATGAACCTACTTCCACTTGAAAGCTGCTCAAATTTAAATAAACGTTTTAAAGGACTGAAAAGTGTCGACCAAAATTGTACCATCGTCTTCCTCGCGTAGAAAAGTTAAATAAATTCGTGAACTCTTCGCATAACACTTGGTAAGGAGAGAACGTATTACAATTTACGTGTACTCGAAAATATAAAGTCTACAGCATTCTAAGGGATGTAATTAGAAGCAAATTTAAGCTAATTAAACGTAAATTAATAATACAAACATTTTTCTCGCAGAGAACAAGATGATCACAACAGTTAAGATGAGTCAGTTTGTTAGTAAGTAGACGTACGAACGAATAGATTGCACCGAGTGCATTGTGAAATGTTACAAAACACGCGAAGGACGCAGAAGAAGTACCAACGCAGACAAGAAACTAAAATTTTCCAGAAGAAAGAAGACGAAGTTCGAAAGGGACTGAAAGTCAGATGCTTTTGCTCTTTTCTCGGTGAAAGTAGTTCCAATATGTTGACTTAAAAATTGATGTTTATCCCTGAAATTACTAAATATTCATCTGTTCGTCTAATCATATATTCAATTAATTAATTAATTTGCGCTTAATTACCAACTTATGCTTGTTTCTCATTTGCATCTTATTCTACATGAACATTTCTTGTGATTTTCCTGCTGCGTCTTTAAGTATGCATTATGTCACCTCAAAATGCAACTTTTTATTAGATTTATTTTTAGAATAATGAAATTATCAGCTGAGATTTCCTCGACAAATCACTGGACGGTTATTCCCTTGAACTTTCCCGGTTTTTCCTTACTATACATCCTTCGCACTCTTTCGTTCACTTTGCACGTAGAAAACGTTATTGTCGCTGATAATTAAATCATCTTCGTTACACAGAAAACATGCGTAAGCACTTATTGCCGTCTGACTAAGTAATATCGACATTCCAAAATATTCATAGACTGATAAACAGTTGCAGTTAGTTTTATCTACGAATTAGTTCGACACATTTGATCTCTTCTGAACCGCATTCTCATTTATCTAACAAAACGTCGTTATTCGCGTTTTACCGTGTTCTTAGATGTTACTTGCGTAATCGAAGATTTATGGTACAAACTTTATTTACTTAAATACAAGATTATGTAACAGACGTAGAAACGCTAGTACGCGTGCAATGTTAATTATTAAGAAACAGCCAAACAATTTTATGCGAACTATAGGAAGAATCGAAGGAAAAATGTTTGAAATAAAAGCAAACGAAACGAATGAAGTTTTTAGTGTATCATTCGAATGTTATCGTTAGTCTCACCGTGTGTACCTATGCATTGTGAAATTCAACAGATAAAGCAAAAAATCGGAAAGAAATGTTTTATTATAATCAGAAGCGTAAAGAGAATTTCCAATGAAAGCGTATCGCAACCGAGTTCCTAAATGGAATCTTGCTGTTCGATTTGTTCAACTGAAACGAACGAAAATACGGAGAAAAATATTTTTATCCGATGTTGCTCCGATGGAGAAACATGGAGAAACCTTTCCGCATAATCTTGATCACAATACCATCGGATAGGAAAACTTACAGTCGGTTAAAACCCGAGATAAAATCCTTTATTGGGATTAACAGCAAGATTGTTAGATTTCCACATTTTATTCACGTGAATTCCCACGTGAACATCGAATTCAACTTCTGTTAGCCGATTGAATGAACGATTACTTATTGCGGCATTCGACGTGTAATCGTTGATACACTTATACATATGCACATGATACACGCAATCATTTCCACATCCATACGAGTGATTAATGAAATCTTAGAATCGATGCTTCTGAATATCGATCCGATAATTACAGGGAAAATTATCGTCGATCGTTAACGTTACTCAAAATGTGATCCATCAAAAATTGAATGCAACCTCTCTTGAATTTGAAAATAGACAAAGGTACACGATCCTATTATCCTTAATTAATCATTTACTCGTAATCATAATTTCTGCCGTATCTTGTATTGCCCATTAAACGAGGAGAAGGCACGTATAACTTTACCGCTTCGAGACTGTCTGCATCTCAGATATAATAAAACAAACGAGTAACATTTTCAGACACAAAGTCATCATGTGTACATACAATACATATAAGGAATATAGGAAGAGATATTTGTATCTTCTTAATTAGTAACTCTTAATTGGTATATGTATGTACAACAAGTATGACATCAACATCACGTTGCAGGTTGACTTTCTTCAAAGTATTCGAATCTGAAACCATACTCCAAATTTCTGTTGCAACGAGTGTCTCATATGCACGACTTATCGGGGCTCGTCTCATTTCTGTCTTATCTTCAGTTTCCATAGAAGATGAATCACTTTCTCTAAGAGTGTACAAATTATTCATTATTAACGTGTAATCAGTTTTTATTACGTTACGTAATTACATATCATAGACTTATTATAGACGTACATAAATTAATAACTGAGCTTTTTTGTTGGCAAATTTTATGGTCCCGCTATGCGACGCAATTATAAATATATTTATTCGTTAATAGTATAAAGTACACACTAAACTCATGAGCGAGCAGAATAGAGAGACAAAGAGAGAGAGAGAGAGAGAGAGAGAAAGAGAGAGAGAGAGAGAGGAAGATGACCTTAATTGGATCGAACTTTAGTAAGTAGATGAATGCACGTAATTTGTTGATGCACACTCAGTGAAACGCGATTACCGCTTAAAAGGATTGTTAAACTCCGTGCAATTGTGTAAGTTTTATCGAGTTATCAGTATATTCTATGCCTCCTCTCTTCGTAGATTCCATCGTAATTGGTTTTATTAGAACGACCGTAATTCGTTTCGTAAATCTCTTTTTAGTATTTTGCGTTTCTCAAGAATGCTCTCGAAGCCTGTACGAGTATCCGTAATGGTTATTAAGTTCCTAATTGTGAAGAGAAGATTAGTTTCACATCATGTGTAGGATGCTGTGAAATATTACGTGTAAGTATATAGATATCTGTACATCCATTTAACCCTTCATTGCATTGTGCTTCAGGGATATTAGAGCGATCAGTTACAGACTATAATTGACATTCCAGTTAATTATAATTATGTCTTGTACACTTCATTGATCGTTAGGTGTCAAGTAACGGATAAAAGATTTTTTTAAATATGCTGCAGTATTGAACGATGTCCTTTATAAGTAACTATTTAAAAAAATGCTACAATGAAGGGATCAGATAAATTAGATAGGCGTGCAGAATTCCGCTATGATAATGCTTGAAAGACATTGTATACTTTTTTGGACCAGTTGTTTAGTAAATTTTTCGAACGCAACACACAGTCTAGACTCTCTTGCCCGATGAATGGAATAAATAAATACTTTAAAAAACAATTAACAAGTCTAGAAGAAAACGAGCAAAAAATTGCAACTGGCAAAATTGCGATACTCGATGTGAGGTGACGAACTCAAAAGACACTGACGGAATTGTGCACACATATTTTATAAACAGAATAATATAAGTAGTCAAACTTTGATATTGTATTGTACTTTTTTTAAAAATAAGAAAAGATCACAGGTGTCCCCAACAATAAATTGTTAATATAACTTCTTTGATTACTTCTAACGAGAAGACGTGATCGTTCTACTGAAAATTTTACGCGCGATAGCCATTCTTGTCGAATATATGTATATAGTATTAAAAAAAGATCGTATCCGATAAAGGGAAGACAAGATTGAGATCCATAACGATGTGACCTTTTCTCTCCCCCTTGGAGAAGACAGAATGGAATATCAAAGTTAAGCCTCCTATTTTGATTACCTCCCACAGATTAAACATATTAAGGTTTACTTTGACATTAGAGTATTATGAGAAAGTGCTGGACATTTTGCGCTTTCTGCAAAGTTCACCATTCTCCCTTTCGGAATATTAGTATAGGTATATAATGTGTGTTACCTGATGGTTACGGCCAGGAGGACGATGACGACGCCGACTAATACCAAAGCGATCAATACGCCACATATCATGTACATGCTGTCTACAGGAGGATCTGCATAAATAAAATTAATTAAACTTTATTTTTAGTACATCCGAGACATTGTAATTCTATAAACGTAATAATATAATTGCATTCAAGAAGAGTTCCGTGAAACTTTAAATACTTTTAAGATCATACTCTTCAAGCATATGCTTAACACTAAAATGAATAGACAAAGATTTAATGAGCGCATCTGATTAACTAATATATAATACGGGTGATATAATTAGCCACATGTAAGGTGACATTTTTTTCGAGTAAATCGATTTTATTTAATATTTATAGTTTACTGATAAAATGAAAAATCAGTGGTTATTGATATCCATTCTTATGCATATATTAATAGTACCTGTTGAACAGGTCAATCGATTAGCATTAATGCAACGTGTGGTATATTTATAATACCTGAAAAATGTTATAAATATACACCACTGCACTTGGTTCATCTTGTACAAGACTGGTAACTATTTTCTGTGATTGTCACATAACATTTAACTATACTCTGCAAACATTCTATAGACTTTTATGTATATATATAGTTTTTATAACGAAATTATAACCTTTTTGGTTATTCATTTTCTTATATCATCGCTTTTGCTTAAGTGCAAGCAGTTACATTACGTTTTAAAATAAAAGGCAAAGTTCACGTCACGTTACAGAATTTCGCATAATCTGATCGTTGTCTACTTCGTAAAAATAAGCCATTCAAATATTCTGAGGTAAAACTATGCTTTTATGACGTGACCTCTCTTTTTCTCCCTCCATCACACACGCGTGCACACACGCAACTTATTAGAATGACCCATAATGTTCATTCATCCTTGAGTCTGGCTTTTAAAGGCAGCTCTCTCCATATTGGAAGTCAATATAACGTTATCGTCACATATGACGTCAGAATTATATGACGCCATGTATCGTGTTGTAAACTGTTACGCGCAAACTTCTATTACAAACTTAATTGCAGCTTTTGTTGAAAAGTTGCATCCATTAACGTCCGAATATTTTACGCTCCATCCGACGACACGATCCTCTAACAAAACAAATTTGTTAATCCGTAATCTACGCGCGAATCTGACAGTGATAAATTAGTGTCTGAGGGAATTAATGCATGTTTCAGTAGATCTTAAAAATAAGTCAATTCTGAATTTTTATAGTACTAATATTACAGTCGCATGCAAACTGTTTTTAATCCTTTTAACGTGTATCAAATATTATTAACACTTTAACTCCTATTGTGTGTGCATGTTTTAAAATGATAAGAGTAAGCGAGGATAATGATAATACCTAGCTCGCATTAAATCGTTAAGAGCGAGGTCGATCATTTTGACTGATAGCTTCTCTTTTATTTGCTAATACCTCGAGAATATAATAGCTACACATTTTAAAATAATTGTGTTAATTCCGTAATATAATAATAGGATAATGTTCGTACAAATTATGTGGTTCGAAAGTACGCAACAGATTCGACAGAGGTGTCTGTTCGTGGCAATTTGCTTTCAGCTGCAAGTTTAGCATATATATAACCATGTAATTACAGGATCGGTTATTTTTATTCAAATTACATTGTTATTATAATTTGTCTTGAACTAAGTGGTTGGCTGGTAGGGAATTTATAAATAGCCCGATTTCCATTGCAATTTTGTCAGTTTCGAAGTGCACGCAACGAAAAGACACGCGCAGAAGATGTTGAGGAGCTTCGAGTGGTTAAAAAACTTGTTCAGTTTCGTTAAAAATGTATCATTTTCCAAACAACCTTTACACGCGTCACGATCGTTTGACGTTTTATTGGAACGATGTTTTTGTTTCATTGAACCATCTGTTTCTATTCTTTGCTAATTGAACGGGATTCAATGCTTTGGATTGCGTCACGGCAACCCATAACGATCCTTGACGCGTTAATTAAATATTAACATCGAATAAAGAAAAGAAGAGAGAATGTTGGACGAAATTACAGCGATCTTCTAAAATTTATGTTCTTGTTTCTCAATCTCTTTTTTTCTTAGCTAACAGGTGAAAGATATTTTTAAATGTTATTATTTCACCTTATTTTTCATTGGACTGTAAAGCTTTCTCGCAAATAATCAATTCAGATAGAAGTTCACCATTTCGTCTTCGCTGACAGATAAACGTAAACGCAGCTCTGTTACGTTTAAACATAAATTATCTCAACTGTTATCAATAAATTTCATAATCTTTCGAATCTTTTTACTTGATGCATTTTTAATACAGCCTCTAATTCCACGTTTTTCCTCGCTCACACTTTTGATAATCGATTTACAAGTTCGGCGTTAATCGTCTGCTTTGTTATTCACTATTTCGTGTTTCATTTGCAAAGCTAGAACAATACATTTTCATTTCCTGGATATTTCTATATAAGCAGTATAAATATCTGATCTACAAATACTATAAGTAATAATCCCAAGATATGACGCATCCTACTGTCTCTTATTATTTTCTCAGACAACAATGTTCCATTAATCGATCTTTCGATAACAAATGATTCCAGTAATAGAGGCTTCGATACACGAAATTCTACCTACTGTATTATATTTTTTCATCGTATTTGAATTTATTTTTAGTACACGCGTTTAATGCGAAAGAGCGATCGGTAGATTGGACGGTTTATTTCGTAACTAATTTACGTTCGTGCAGACGAGTAACACGAATTTGGGAACAAATTCGTTGCGAGATAATGTCTCTTTATGTTCGATATACCGCTGAAAGTAAACGACGCTACTTGAACCAACTTAAACTGGGATAGTCTAGAACCATCAATCGAGAGACGCAAAGAAACACCTCTGACGCAAATGTATAACTCTTTCGCTGGCCAAGTTTCAAAGTATACACCGCAGAGAACCGTTCCGAAAAGTACAACATTTAAGATATTCTTACTCGCGGAATATAAACCACGGGAACGCAAAACTTCTCGTAATAAAAATATGGCTGGAGTTACAGTAACAATTTCTTGCTTCGTTTGTAAAACGATATTAGCCGTACAGATATATTTAAAGTGTTTTTCTTTGATAATGTTGGCTAGTGGTACGAATTGTCCAAGATTTTAAATATTTCTCTTAAATCGATCTATTTTTTAATCGCTCGCCATTTCGAAATTATGGTCACACCAGGGTGGGTTGACAAAGGTCGGAGTCAACTGCGATTCAGCTAATTGTAAATAGAATTAGCTAGGCGAGTCGTGCTCTTCTTTGGTTTTTTTATGTCCATCGTTGGCCCGGACAGCGACCCTGATGAGTCGTCGGGCACCACGACTTTTGTCGGCCTGTCTTAGTCACAGACTGGCGAAGGGTGTAGAAAATTGGAACGTATGCTTGCACCGTTTTGTTTTTTCTCTACAAATTCGTTTACAGATACAGCAAACAATTAATCGAAGACAATAACTCCTTACGACTGAATCGAAGAAGATCGATGCTCGTATCTCTTTAATAATTGCCGAGACATAAATTATTGTTCGTCGTGTGCGGGATGCTGGACGTATTGTCACGTATTTTTAGCTGAACTATTATACAATATCACGTTTTAATGATATTTTACATTTTTACACCGTGTACTAAAATAAACGCGAAATAAGATAAAGGAAGGTTAACAAGAGCTTAATTTCGAGTAAACGGCGCTTAATCATATTTGTAAAGTTTAATTTTAACTTATCTCGGCGAATGACTGGAAAATAATCGTAATATTCAATGGAATGTTTCTTCGCGTATATAAATGTATACCAGCACCGCGGGTTAGAGATTTCAAACGAAGAAGATTCTAGAAATCATTAAGAATTGTTAATTCACAAGAAGACCTTTGCGCGTACCGAGATTTAAATACGAACAAAAAGCTTAGTCGTTAATTCATACGTACTTTGTACGTATTATTATAAGTTATACCAACGCTAATCGACAAATATTAACCGTGTCATTTTCATTACTGTAGTCACTATGCAATTTACCGTTTTCATATCTGAGAAGGTCAACTTGATGCACGCAAAATGTTCCTCGAATATAATTATAAAAGGCAAGTGTACGAATGTTCGAAGAACAAAAAATAATCATTATACCTATTAGTAAGGCAATTACACGTATGTAGTATCTCACTATTAGAAGTGTTCCTTGCATTTTCTAATCTATCCATCCTTCTCATACTGCATTTGTCGTTCTATAGGAAACGACCACATATATGTAAGTACTCGTTCGCAAGATATTAAATAACAAGTATCGTCGGGCAGTAAGTGTATCATATTAAACAGAAGAATGAATGTAATAATGTAACGGAGACGCGAACAATTAATTTCGCTTAAATAAAATTCGTGGTTGAATTCCTGCGATTAAGGCTACAGTAGAGCCTCGAGTATCGAAGTCAGTAGGCAGCCACAAGTATTCCGACAATAGAAAGTACATGTACGGATAAAGGAACAAGTTTTACTTTTCTAGTAAATGAACGTCATTTATTTGCGTCGAAATCAAGGAAATTAAAAGTCCTTTTTAACATTTTAAATATTTATGAACGCTACCTCATTGTAGCTGCTAAGTAAAACGAACTTCTTCAACGCAAGTAATTGCGATTGATTAGAACGGAATATATGTTGCACGCACGTGTACATATTTCCAACGAAAGGAGGCATGTGTTGCTAAAAGGCGTACCACTTTGAACAGCATAGTGTATTAAGGTGTTTTTGATGTACGAATTAGCGACTTTGCGTCACTCGAGCCTAAAGAACGCACACCTGCTCTCACGGATCTCGGATCAAAAATTCTGACGCAAATCGAGCCTTGCGTGGGATCGGTCCATAAATTGGATCAAGGGCCTGGGAGATGCTCTGCAGGGAATAATTCGGCTGAAACTAACCAGACGTCCGGTTAGCGAACTTTTCCTTACAGGTGTGTACCCCTTAACCGTTCGACATTTTAAAATTATGGTAACGCAGGGTGGATCGACAAAGATCGGAGTCAACTGTGATTCAGCTAATTCTAAACAGAATTAGCTAGGCCCGTGCTGTACCCCAGTTTCGGAACACATAAAATATCCAGCTAATTGGAATTTAGAACTAAGCTGTTTCGTTAAACGAGCAATCCATTTAAAAGGATTAAAGGTAATCCCTGCTGTTCTTCTACCAGACCCAGCTGAAAAATTTATTGCACCCTCTTCTAAAAGCGAGACGCGGATTCGTTTGGTCCTGCAGAGAGCGACGTAGACATTCTGAAGCGTCGTTAAATTGTCGTTTTGTGTAACACTTGTCACATTGTAACAATACACACGATTCCACCGGAACTAATAAATTACAGAGTTGAAACGTTTCCTGTCATTTTCAATTTACGCTCCAAATTTTCGCGATATTAAGTTTCACAGATTTTCCACCTTATTGACGTCAGACGTCACGTAAATATCACGTGCTAGTTCCGTGGCATCTCGATGGTATACCACGGAAAGTTTCTTCAATTAGGAACCGATTGATTGACTTCGTGGAGAGTTACCGCCTTATGCTATTTTCAGACGTGGTATCGCTTAGTTTAGCGATTAAGCGAAAATAGAGTTACAGCTATCGAGCCTGATGGAGATCGTTGATCTATCGGGAGAATTGCCTGCATTAAACACACGTCCACTGTCAAATTAGTTACGTCAGCTTTATGGATGACGGTGATGATTTAGATAATTTATGGAAATAACTTTGTCATCCGTGGCCGTACGGAGAACTAATGATCCGCATCAAATTTATTGTACACACTCGTACTGCATCGTAGCGTTAGCTGACACAGTTTGTATAATTCCAGTTGCATAATTCGCTTTTTGATAATTCTTTTCTTTATGTGTTCATTTTTAAGATGTATATTTTCGTACGAGCGTTTACCTCATACGAGTGCCAAACGGGCCTCAAACAGACAATTGATGTTCGTGTAATGAGGATGGTGAGCCAAGTACAAACATGTCAATACATCAAAGTGAGCGTATGATCGATGCAAGTATTCGAGTGAAAATACGCAGCTTGACAGATGAAAATATTTAATTCGATAACAATACGCGAAACAGAATAATTATTTATACTGATCTACGAATGTAATATGCGCCACGTTGTGCATCTCTTTTTAACAGAGCTTACACAGCCGAATTTGTTTAGCAATAAACATTTTCTAATAACCTATTAATAGAAAACCACTCACCAAGATGCGACAACAATTGCAAGGACTCTGAAACAATAAAAACGAACGAAATTAATATAAATTACCGAATGGAAGGAGAGACACGTATGCAACCACGGCAGCCGTAACGAGCTCACGAGATATCCTGTATTATATATGAAAATTTTTCTTTTATTCGAACCGGGCTTGTGGCCTCTAAATATAATCCTCTTTCTTTTATAAGTTAAGACAAAACTCTATACGCGTGAAAGCTAAATGGCAGAAAATATTGACAAAACCGAAGTTAAAAATAGCTTGATGTTATTATTAAAGACAAACCACAAGGCAAAAACAAGATACGCGTATGCGTATTCAAAATAGTACACGCGAAGGAATGTTCCGAAATATTGCCCAGAATTTATATCGTTTTCTTAAGCTTCCTACTCGGGAACAGATTATTCGAGAAACCGAATGAACTTCTCTCACGAACGTTATTTTGAATTCCGTATATGAAAAACAATAATGATAGTGATTCTTATCGGTATCGTCGTTACTATTGTCGGCAGGAAGACTACGCATTGCATGATCGACCGCGATCGGATAAGAGAAGACGAAATGTAGATTTATGCCTTTAATTGAATTAATTGCCTCGGACTAAGTGGAACGATTTGGACTAAGTGGAGTGGTTAATCGAAATCAGAGCGTGTTCAAAAAGGAAAGTAAAAAGAATTTCACGCATGTGCGTCACAAGTGCGTATATGCCTGGAAGCAGTGGATCGCCTTCTTAAATGCTCAGAATTATTTTCTGGCCGTGGCCTGACTTCTGAGTTTATATTTGAATGCGCAACAAGTACTTTCAAGAATACTGACACCTACCTAGCGTCTTCAATATTTTCAGTCACGCTACGTATAAATTTAAATCGTTTATACTTCCTACTGCGATCTAACCAATTTCCTGGCACAATTTAACTATTGGGAGTGAACAAATTACAGCAAGAGCTTCAATTCTTCAGATTTTTCTAGTCGAAGAGGTAGAACGCAATTGTAAATTACTATTTTATTTATTACGTGATTCTTTAATCGATAGTTTTTAAACTTTCGCATTCCAACTTTCTGAAATGAAACGAAATGAAACTTGGGATAAATAGTTTGAATGGAACGCCATTGCAAGTATGATAAGCAATCTTGATCTCTACTGGCATTCGTATTTGGCGACCATTCGTTGTCATCGATGTCATCGTCATTACCGATGTCGCGACAAATTGTTGAAATCTGGTCTGTCTGTCGTAAACTACGTCTGGTCTAAATTTTGTCTACCGAAAGAACGGAGTTGGCTCGGGAACAGTCCCACAAATTTGCAACGTAATTTAATAGTCTGCTGCAAAATCGAATCTTATATTATCTGTCTGCAAAGTATTTCAAAATTATTTTCATAACCATCAGCCAACTACACCGCAATAGTTAAGGTCAACATGGACCATCTGATTACTTCCATCTGCTATGCAAGATTTAAATTTGCTGTGTAACATTTAAATGTTACAATTTCTGTCTAACGGAATTTTCTACAAGGTTTAAAGAAAATTTTGGAGGAAAATTTCGTGGAGACACTTACGTGGGACACCTTGAATTCCCGCGCTTCGCGCACGGATGTCCGTTAAACTCTGAAACGGACCTTACCGACGACCCTGTACTAACAAACTCCGGACTAAACGCACGTCTTTTCCTTTTTACTCTTTCTTTTCTCTCCTCTATATCTCCTTTACAAAACCACACACGTATCAGCGGTTTCTTTGCAAAACTTCAGCAATGTTGAGGGTCAACGAACTGCTTCTAAGCAGTATCGGTCATTTCTTCCCACTCCCTTTGTTTCCGTACCTACATACTTTAATGTACTTGCGTCGTTCCTCAGCTAGTACTTAATAGTACCGATCAATGAATCTTGGAATACAATTCACATCGAATTATCAAAAACTGAGTAAAGACCACGGATTGGTCGAACGAAGATTCTTTCGTAATGGCAAGTAGAAAAGTACATACCTATAAGAGAGAATAAGAAAATAGTAGGAAAATTTTTGAGCTACGAATACGTCTCATATGACAAGCGTGTGATTATCACGTGACTGTCTATTACGTTCAGGAAGCAGCTGGCGGTAAACTAATGTTGATTGTTCCGTTGAACGAAAGGTTAACCGACAATTGAACCATTCTCTGTGTTACGTTACCATCAAAAACAACGATAATAACCATTTCGACTTTTTCTATTTAACATTTATACGGAAAATTAATACAGTCTACCTATTCTTCTTTGAAATTTACTCACTCAAATGAACGCGCGATTCTGTTATTACACATCCTCGTTAACAGCGTATCAAGCTAAGGGCTATGCCTTAGATTCAAATAGTTTGCGATCTACTTCAAAATTTTGCAGGTCTTTTTCAACATTTCGAATCAGTATATTCGATTGAATCGAAAAGTCTTGAACGCGAAATTGGTTTACAGAACACACAAAGAATCTCAAGCGACTTTATCAACTTCAAGATTGAATGTAATTCTTAAATTCACCGCTCTAAGTTATAGAGGGCGCAAATAAATCTGTAGTCTCGCACCATCGGCATTTTACCATTTTGCTGCTGTTTCCATTATTACCGACTACGCAGAGAATAAGATTAACACCACAAGTATAATATCGTAGACTGTTGACTGTTATCACAGGTTTAACGACTTATATCGTATCGACTGCAGAGTGTCGGTAACATATCGACATTGTAGCTCATATTGAAACATTCTACATCGTTTACCACTACGAATGAACATGTCGACATATTAATTATATTGGTCACCAATTTACCGACACTAAGTAGACATGTTCGATAGCTAGTATATCGACATTGTGGTTGATATCGCTAACTGAAATATCGATATTTTAATTCACGATGGTCGAAGATATAACAACACATTTCAAGTCATATTAAGTCTGTTACGCTTCGTGAATAAGAATGTTTTAATTATGTGCTTACATATTATCCAAGTAACCAGGCAGCACTGTGTGCAGTGTAGCATCGCTGCATGTTAAAATCATCAGGTGCAACGTGCAAAACATTACAAGCAAGTCAAGACCATTACAGCGATTTAAGCGGCTCTTTTCAGGGCCTCACCAATTATAAAGAGCATTAAATAAATAAACCTGAAAATTTTGTATTATGTACACTATTCGTAGTTGCACTTCTCTTTCTTCTTATTGTCATCTGTTACTTAGATAATATTCGAATATATAATGAAAATATCAATAGTTACCAATTTACTGACACTACGCAGCCGTATTGATGCAAATTGTTTGACATCTGATGTCAGAATAATTGCGTGCATATTTCTTTCGCATTCCCTACCTCGCAAGCCAGTCTGTGCTTGCATTAGTGCTAAACAAAGTATCAAAATCCAACAGACTGTCCGTACGATGTAAAGAAGAAATACCGACACATGTATCTCGGTGTACATCTGTTTCAGTCATTTAAAAGCGTAACAAAACTTTTATCTTAATTGCATACCGTTCTTAGTTTCATATGTTATACCGTTTACGTATCTGACTATTATTATATACGTGTCTTTTAAAAGCATACAGCGCGTACAAGTCCAAGAATGAGTTATTATCTTTCCACGTCATTGTCGTTCACACGTATACATTCGAAATATTTCACGAAACATTAAATGATGAACAGTGCGAAAAAGTACGTGATAATTTACGTTTGTAACCGCGCATGGTAAAAAATTTAATGTCCGTAGTAAACAAAATTTATTTTTGTTCCTTAAAAGTTATGAGAGAACCGTAATTGCAATCTTATGAAATGAGAAAAGATATATTCAATTCTCTCTTCTTTTTCGATGCTTCAAACTGAAATATTACAAAATAATAAATTGTTTCTTCGGCTCACAAAAATATTAATTCCATTGTTATTCAAAACGACAGTCGCGAAGTGTCTTCTATTTTCGGATTTTCTACTTATGGACGCTCAAATACTTTCAGAGTACACGAGTTATTTGCAAATACCATTAATACAAATTATCGAGAATTAGTATACGTTTATATTGTTTTCTACCTTGTGTGCAGGTTGTTTTTGAAGTTTGTACTTTCGATTATAGTATATGTATAGGCAAGTCCAAGGAGACTGAAACAGTATTAAAAGAATACCGAAATGAATACATAACTTGGTATCAGTACAATACTAAGTTATCGCAATGTGAAAGATAATTAAAAATAATATTTTTCTATTAAAGTTCTTAGAGCCTTCGAGTATCCTAATCGTTGGTTAATTTATGCGCAAGTATCCGGATATTTGCTCAACTTGGACTCGGATATCCGGATACATTTGCATTAGAAATTTTATTATCTGAATATCCGGGTACTCCAGTATTCGGACTCGAATTTTCAGTTTTCATATCAAATATAATCTTTGAAACGACATTGCATTACCTTGACGATATAACGAAATGATAATGATAGATTGACGTACTTAATTGGGGGATACTAAGTAAGGACAAAAGTAATACGAGGCTAATGTAGTAATTGTCATAAAACAAAACCCACTTAATCAGTAAACGATCTTTTTTCATCCTTATACTAGACAATTAATTTCACCTGTCTTTCATTGCAGATATCGGAAAGACGTAACGACAAAAGAATTGCATACGTTCCATGGTCTTGTCGAAAACTTGCATTGGAAATATCAGCTATTTTTTCAATCATATACTTTTTATTATTAATTTGTTTTCTTGCTAAGCAACTATTGATTTTATAGGTAAATATAAACTTTGTTATGATTATATGTTGATTCATCATACAGCAACATGTTTATAACAGATTCTAGAAGAAAATGATAGCAGGGACAAAAATAGCGGATTGTTATTTTTGCTTCGATTCAAGTCTTCGACATTCTTGTATATTTTTTTTAAATTACGAGATAGTACAAGTATAACCAATGTACGATAATACAAGTAAGTGAGAAACGGCTTCAATGTAATATCTAGTGTGACCTATGGTTCCATAAAAGATTGTACGGGCAGTGAACTAAACTATTTTTTCCATAACTGTTTTATAAACCATTAATTTTAAGTGAAAAGCTCGATATCGAATTATTTTTAGAATATGTAATTTTTTAGGTACGTATAAGTTTTATAACGATATTTAACCAAATAAAATGCAAGTAAAGACAAAAATGATATGTATGCATTTACAATGCTCAGTTGTATAATGTGCACATAAATAATTAGCAGTCTTTAAAGAGGTATCGTTCCAAGGTGAGTCATTTCGATAATACAAAATTAGATGTATCATTTTTGAGATAATAAGTGAAAAATATGAATGAAAAATATCTGTACAGTGAATTCTCATCATTTTTACGTTGTACACGTAACAGAGTTCGTGTTGCTTTTCAAAGGTTCCCAAAAAGCTGATCACGAATACATAATACTTAAAATACTGTGAATCGTGATGCTTGCACTTTGTCACATAGCATATATACATCAATTTCTTTGAAACGTAATGAGGAGGTGATCTTTCCATGAAAAAGCCATTTTTTATACTCAATGTATTATGAATTTTATCCATAATTATCGATATTATCATCCAGCTTCATTTTCGATGAGTACAAAGTTTTGATTCTTAGTACCAAACTCTCATTAACGTCACTCTGGTCAGTTATTTACTTTGCGTGACGCTTGTTTTACGTGATTTCCAGTAAGATTCACGATGCTATTCCGTCACTGTGCACAGACATTTGTTTTAACGACAAGAAAAGGACAGGGACACTGTCCGAGAAGGATAAAAAGTAGGCGTAGTGGACATTCGAATGATATTATATCAGTTGAAATGCGTCGGGAAATGAGTAACGCTGTAAACTTAGAAGAACGCCAAAATAGAGGAAATCTCGACTATTTCTTCACCGTTGTCAATGCAATACAAAAATGAAAAAATTACGATTTAGTAAACAATCTCAATTGAATGTTAAATAAATTATTTATATAACACGATGTCCGTTAGCAATATCGCGTGTAGCATTAAAGAAGCATTTTTTTCATAACGAGGAATCATCCAAGGTCTCGCGAATCTTGGACTAATACCATGCACACCAAAGAAGAGATACGTATAATCCACAGGAAAACGACAAAGGTACGTATCAATGTATCATTCGTATCATTCGTATCATTCGGTATTACAATACGCTACATTTTGATACGCAACGATGCAACACTTGCCATCCATATTGACGTACAACGATGGTACGATACGTATGAAGTGGATACGCACTTTAAGACTCTCATGCCTTTTAGCAAATATTGTAATCTCGTTACATTGAATTTGTAAGATAAACTAAGTGAATGTTAGAAAAGTGTATAAATGAGGTGTGGGAGAAATTTTGAGAAAAAGAGACGAGGAGCGTGTCCTTTTTTCTAGATCAGGTAAATAGGAAGGAAGGGAAGAAATTAGCGAAGTACGGGAAAAAAAAAAGAAACTGGAGTAGCGACAACGTGACTTGGTGTGAGCAGGTGAATCATTGCAAACGAGCGTACACACGGAGCACGAATTGACGACGGGAAACGAGCGAGAGTCTGCGGGACTCGTGCAAACGAGCAGGAAGATTGTGAATTCGTGATAGAGCAAGATACGTCGCAGGTATGTGTACGATCGACGAATGATCAGACGAGCGAGCAGGTAGCGTACAGGTGAACGGATAGTGTGTATATGGAGAACTGAGTGAGATAGCGTGAGTGAAGAGGAAAAGAGTTAGCAAGCAGCTCGAGCCAATTTTATAGCTGAGCAGCAGAAGTACTTCAAAGTGAATGGTATAAGAAGAGCACTTGCAAAATTTTTTTCCTTATGGTATGCAAAAAGGCAGAAACCTCACGTATCTCGTTCGCCTTTTAAAACGAATTTTTCCCAATATTTTTGCTTGTCTTATAGTTTCTGCTAAGTGGTCAACTTCTACTAGCGTTCAATCGAAAAGAGGAAAATTGAAGAACGTACAAACAAACATACAAACTACAATAGAATTATGAATAACTCTTTAGTTTTCATTCTTTGTAAATTTTTTAACCAAACGTATAATGAACATAAAGTAAGAAAATTTAATTAGGAAGAATATCATACTGATATACAAACATATATGTATATACACATACTCATATGGGAGATAAGTGACTTCCATAACGTTAATCGTTTGAAACAAGTATATACGAATTGGATTGACTACGAAAACAGATTAATTCCTTCACAAGGGCTAGACTGAATATTCAGTCCACATGTATTTCATAATAAGCACGTACATATGTTCTCATTCGAGCATCAGCGGCATTAGTATTCAGAAATTAATCGTGTAGGTTGTTATATTATTGTATACATATGTACATGCATTAAAGATAACGAACAAATCTCATTCGTCGATTATTCTGCACACTGTATAGCCGTAATCTATGTGTCTATCTCTTAACTTTAACCAATCGAATACACCAATCGACGATTCTAGAGAATAAATATACCAACATGTATTAATTGCCGTTCACTTGTGGAACTGGACTAGTCGACCCTGGACCGAATGTGTAGGGCAAGTGTAACCGGTTAAAAGTATATAGCCCTTCACGAATTCCCGATCAAAATGATCGGAATGGCAGGTAAGAAATGACCCAAGATCCATACAAAAGTGGGATAAAAACAACCGCAATCTCTTCCGACCTGTCATAAATTATCAGTCAACAGGAGAACGAGATAAACAGAGCAATGTTCCTGTTATCAATTAACCTTTTCTTCAAATACAAAAATATATCGCATATAAAGCCCGTGATCCGAAATCAAAGTGCGATTGATAAACCGGACGCTGCAGATAAGATTTGTACAAAGAATTCCATTGAAAGCGTAACAGATGATGAATTTGGAAAAAAAAAGAGGAAGCATCAATTATTGTTAGATGTTTCGATCGAAACAAAACAATATTTGCGTCATTTTGAAAAACAAGGTAATTTTTCGATCCAAACGATTAAGACAGCAGATTGTGATCCCGAGTTTCACCGATAATGTTGATTTGTTAATGATGATTAATACTGGTTTCTAACCATCGCAATTATATTTGAGTTTCTGCAAATTTTTTCAAATTGATGATCTTTTGGAAAAAATCCTTACAGCATATAGGACGTTGTAAAAACCTTAGTCTACTTCTAGTTTTACGAATTAAGTATTCCGGTTCTTTACGAGGAATAACAATTTTGTAATATTTACATAATTACAAACGGCTGCGAATAACTTTAATGACCAGAGACAAACATGTATGAGGTCATTCACGGTCGCAGGAGGCTACGTTTCTTCTCAACTGACAATGAGTTAGATTAGTCAGTTCTAGGCTAGGTATGACTAAGCATAAACCAGAGACACACATTAACAGCACATGCTAGGTCTAGGTTATGTCTGGCAGGTGCACATTATGTCCAGGTACAGTCAATAGGAATAAAGTCACTCGTGATTTACAGTCATACCTCAAGACACCCAGATTGAGCAGATTTATATGTCTGGAAATGTAATTTTTACTATCCACACTTGTTTCACTTGCTATTAAAAATGCCTGTTTAAGCATTATTTAATAAAACACCGAAATAAGGACTTAACTATACGACTTACTATAACGAAATAAGGACGTTCAACCTAAATTCGTCCACCATTCAAAAATGGAGGCAATCAGATGAAACCTACTCTTCCAAACGCAAGATTTGTTTCGCTGAAAAAGTTATAGATGGAATTCGTATATAAATTTATTTAGAATTAGAAAATATTGATTCTACTCAAGTTCGAATGACTATCAGTTTCGTATTGAAACTAGGGCATAATAACAAAGACAGCTTGTAATGTTGATACAGCATTTTGGATAAGAAGTCTATCAAACTTAATGGCCTGATTCTGATAAAATACCGAAATTCATACCAAAATGCCATCTATTCATCGGTAACAAATTATAAGGACAGCTTGGTGATTTATTTAGGATGTATATTTTGCTATTAATTTCATAAGCAGGGGAAGACCATTAACGCGGATAAGTATTGTAGAAAATATACGAAAGACAAATGGAATATTATGCGACACAGCGTATAGATACCTTACGATAACACTCGATTAAACATTTATCAGAAAATACGACAAAAATTCCACCAGTTGACATACAAAGCTGTTGCTCGTTCACCAAATATGTATTTAAGGAATTTACTATGTTCAGAAATTCTAATTGACAAATTCCAATAGTTGACATAATTTAACTGTAATTCATTAGTAGAAATGTTACTGTGTGATTCAAGCTTCATTTGCAAATACGTAATTTCATCTGTAATGATCTAACGCCTATAAAATACTGCACTCGTTTGTAGACGCTGTTTTATCGTCACACGTTGCACTTACATGTGTTGATCGAGATACTTGGCAATAACGATTCATCTGACGCAATACATCTTTGAATTTGTCGGAAATTCATCATACGTAAGTAGTGCTTTGATTACATTCATTTACATACGTAAATTATTCTACGATGAAGATTAGTAGAACTTTATGAAGTTTTTATCGGATTTTCGTTATAGTCAGGGAGATAAGAGACAGAAAATTTTGGATAACGTTTAGATACACCAACTATATCATATTTTACGATCATTACCTATTCCTTTTCCTCATCTATTAGATATTTCAACGACGTCCAATACCCTCCACGAGTTTGTCTCGTCACAACAGTTTTTAAATAGCACGACGTTTTCTTTCCTTATTAGCTCCGCAAAGTAAATAAGTCAGATATAAATATGAAAATATTATTAACTGGTAACCACTACACGAAACAGAATACTATTGCATCGATGCAGTATACTGTGTTTTGCAGTAAGCAGTGTTTTTGGTTGAACCAAATCGTTACATACGAATGTTATATCTGAACAGTAGAATTTAATTTGCTAAAAAAAGAACTGCTTATAGAAGTAATATTGTATTCGATTTTTTAATTGAATTCGATTGTTCGATATAAATACTATCTATACACGCATCCGAAACGTATACTACACGTATACTTTTATATAATTTTCAAGTGAATGCTCAATTGAAACAAAGACCATCGTTCAAGGTAGCTTCGTAAAGTGGTGGTGAGGAACTTCCTAATTCCATATATTACATAGGAGAATAATGTGTTGGCTACAACTAAAGCGACCTTGATCCTAGATAGTAGCTTCGACGATACGGTAAGATGAAAGAGCGTGATATCGTATGTAAGACACCGAATGGTGGTCTTCTTATGTAATATAGATCGAATTTATATGTAAAATAACTTGAACTCGTCAACTTTACTCACCGGTGTCATTATCGTGTCCTTGAATTCCATCTCCCACATTCTCGGTGGCCATGGAAAGAGCTGAAACCAAGATAAACAAGATCGTTCCATGCTGTCTTCTTTATTTAACGTTTCGCATTATTAATGCATACCGCGTTATAAACATACGCGCCCTAGAAAATAATTACGGCCTTCCATGCATGACCGATAAATATTTAGGTAGAAGTTGTTAGTTATCCGCGAAATAGAACCACTATCATCGGTAACGCGGCCATATTTTCCAACTCGCGTATATCCGTAGATATTGAAGCAAAAATTCGATAATATATATGTATCCGTGCTTCACTTCCGGGGCAGAGTTATTTACGGGATGCTGACAATCGAAATTTTTTACGAGTGAATTGTTCCTTGCAGTTCAAAGTGTACAAGGTGATTCACGTAATTCGAACAAATGGTATTTCTTTTCCGGTAGTTATACAAAGGAAATTAGAACGAAAAATATAAATAGCCACAAAGGGAATTCTCAGGACCAACGATGCCTCTGCATTTCGCAGTTTACGGAAACTTATACTTTCGTTAAGCCGAGTCCTTACGCACAAAAAAGAACCATTCAAGAAAAATGATCAATTCGTGAGATATTTTAAATAAATGTTTCTTTAAGAAACATACTCAAACGCTTTTTCATTGTACTCTAAATACTTCAGAGAACAATTTTTTTTCCATTACAGTTATAACCAAATTGACATAATTTCTGAGTATGGTTATGCAATGCGTTCTTATTCGTCATTTAAAACCTTTTACAAAATTTAAAGAACGCGCAAGTGTATCTTATCTTTCAGTTAAAATGACATTTACTTTTTTATTTTATTTATACTGGTTTTTTATGTTTTTTGGGCGAAAATATAGAGACTATATTCTTTCGTGTTACGCTTCTGAAATGGAAAACTACAGCAAAATTACGTTACATTACGTTTGACAAGGAAAGTAGTCCTTTAATTTTCATATTAAGGATCAATAAAAGATATATATTGAGCTTATCATCATCATGGATATGGAACCTATATTCTGGAATCAGATTCTTAAATTAGCAAATAACCGTTTAGTCGAGGAACTTTTTATATGCGTAATTGCTCCATATTTTATAATGTGGGGAATAATTAGCTTTAATCGTCAGCATCTCATCTAATAATTTGCCGCCTGCCCCAGAAATGAGTTATGACGGTATGTAGCTTAACGAACACTACAGCTTAAGAAGAGTTTTCGTCAATGAGTCAACCGCGGAATGTCATCTTCTGATATAATTTATCAAAACTGAATACGAATTTATGTTATACTGAATATTAATACTTTGAACTATTTTATTATATCTCTTTTTGCAATACGTCTTTTTGTCTATTGGTAGTCTAAAGTTATAATCGTTAGCCTGACGAGACTACATAGAAATATGGAAATTGACTTCGAGCAAAGAAACCGATGAATGCAAGCAGAAAATTAAATGCATAATAGAGTAGAATACGTGTAAAAGTTAAAAACAAGCATTGCGCAAAAATTCTATGTTACAATATAATTATATCTAATTCACGAGGTGTATATGCATGAATTTTTTAACAATTTCACAGAAATGCACACAAATGTTCACAACAGCAAATTTTCTCGAATTTAGAGGTACTAATTATGTGTTTGTACTCTCGAGATGTATTTCCTTCAATTTTTCCTATTCGTTTTGGATGGTTTATCGACGTATACTAAATTGTGAATGCACAGTGGGAAAGAAAACAATAAAAAATCAAGCTCGGAGAAACGTCAGGCATAATTACTTGGGATATCATTTGAAATATTGTTGTAATTAAAGAAAAAAGCAACTTATGTGGTCTATTTACCGATCCTTACACTTTTCTCGACAGTTGCGTATCAGAGCTGAACCGCATCCGTGACCTCAAAGTATTTCAAACAAATTTTTATCTATCGTACAAATAAACGATCTGTGTTTCTCATTGTCGGTGTAATTGCACCGATCGACCATGACCCAATTCGGATAATTGTTTCTATTTCCATTAAGAAATTCTACTTGTCTGGCAGGGACGATCAATTTTGTCTTTCCGGCAAAAAAAAACCTTCAACGCGATCGATGACACGCCGTCGTGCAACATTAATAATCCTACTAGAACAACAGACCGGAAAGAAGGGTACAAGAACATCGGCGACACGCTAACGTAAGAAGTTGTGCTAATTCGTATTCAGTGAGAGCAATCTTATAACAAGCTTGCGTTCAGGAAGTGAACGATACCGGAAAATAAATCTATAAGTCTGCGAAGCCTGCAAATTGTCACCTCGATATCGTTCACTTTACTACGACGTTGTTATATACGATGCTATATACGCGAGTTTGTACAATGTTCTCTATTGAAAATCAGTCTACAAATCAACTGGTAAATTCTTCCTCAGTCATTTATAGTGTGTACGTACGTATGTGTGTACGTGCGTGCTTACACGTGTGATCGAATAAACAATTAAATTATTACTCACTGTAGCAATCGTAATTGGTATTGCTGCTGTCAATTGTAATACCGTCAGGCATGCGAATTAATGGCAACTAGATGGTTACGATAGCCAAACATTCTTGTGATCTTCGTGCAATTAACAATATTAAAGTGACATAACGAATTAATAGTTCAGCATCTGAATGGTAGTAAGAAATGAATAATTGATTAATAATTCAGATACGGGCAATATTGAGTCCTTGAGTTTCCGCCAGTTGAACGAACTACAAATATTAATGAAAAGCTTCGAGTCTACGTCAGAACGAGAAGGTTGTTATTCAGAAAACCGTGCGCGTGTGATTTTGAGTTACTATGTTTACGCTACAGCGATTACCTATTGCTTGTAGTCTTTACGTTTAGATTTTATCTGTGAATTTCGAAATAAATCTGATCAAGCGACAGATAATTGCAAGAATCGCGATTGATTATTCACTCTTATTAAAAATATTTTGTCTCTACGAGCAGTGTCAGTCTTATGACGTCAATTTAATGTTTTCTTAAGCATTCCAGCCAATATTCGTTGGATCGGATCGTACTCTATCATCGCGATTATAAGCTTCTATTCTAATAGATAGAGAGATTAAATATGTTAATTAAAGGCGATACATAGTAAAGTACATAGTACAACACATAGTAAGATAAGAAATATGAGTATATTAGAATAGATTGCATAAAATGAAGAGAACATTAATAACGATGATATTGAAAATCTAAGTGCAATGCTTTTTATCAGACTGCTCAAATTTTCAGGAAGTAATTAATTTTCAAAAAATCTCTCAAAGCAGAATGTATTAAAAATTTCTATGATGTTATTCAATTATCATTTTTATACTTTCTTCATTCGACATACATACCTAACTGCCAAATATCTGACCGTACGGACAAAAAAACACTAAAACTCAAATAAAATAAGAAAATTGCAATTTCAAGATAGTCTTCCGTTATCTTTACTCAAGAAATTTTCACTCGCACTATGTTTACTCCTTAAATTACGTTTCGATTGAAAGATAATTTCCCACTAACGAGTGAAGAAGGTGTACTTGTTACGAAAAGAGCAATCTCGAATGCTTTGGATAGGATCGAAACGCTTTCATAAGGAACGTACCATCCATAAAAATAAGCGAACCCATTATCGGCTCCATGTCGCAGAATCTCAACAAATGATTGGTGCTACCGGAACACGCTGGGACTATCTAATGTTTTTTCCGTAAACTTCAATTCCGCGGCTACCTGTACTCTTCTTTTTCGACACGACAAAACAAAAGTGAAACTGTTATCTAAAAACACAATACGTTTATTTGCACGATTCAAGATTACAAGCTAAAGAGACGTGAAATATAAAAGGCATCGGGTTTACCGGTATTTTAAAATCGTTTTACCACTTTTCGCAATAAATTTTCCAAGCAAACAGTGTATAAGCTACACTTGTCGTTCGAAAGGAGAAGACAAACATCTCGAGCAGCGAAACAGCGGTGCCGTAAAAGTGTAAGAAATACGTCTCCTTATCTCGCCCGCACTAACCAACTGTGACGATATGTATTTCATCGAAATATCGAAGAGTTTAATGGTAACGATAGAGAAGACAGGGTACAGCATCGTGAAGCGTATGAGTGTAAAAATGTACGTGCTTTCAGATAAGTTCTTGCAGAAGACTGCCATTGCATGCTCTTGACAGCCTCGAATGACAGCAGTTTTCAATTGAATGATCGCGCTAATACCTTATCCGGTATGTGCAAGTAGACTTTATTGCGACGTTTAATACAGATTCCCGTGTTCGGCTTACGTTTTCCCTGTTTACGTCTCTATTGTGCAAATTAATTAGACTCAACAGTAATATTTACCGCGCAATGGAAACGTTTAAGTAGGATAAATCCAACAAGATGTAACGAAGAGTAGGTTCGATGCGATTGATTACATATCAGTGACGTGTAAAGAGAGAAAAATAGCAATTCCATAATCGTCCGCGGTTCAACGATGTTGACCGGCTATGCAAAACGCTGTTCGTAATCGGCCCGGTTATCGAAAGGTATATTGCTCGCGGAGAATAAGGAAAGTCCGTAAACAATATTCTATAACGTCGTGGTTATGATCGAAAAAGTAACGACAGCTCGGTGCTAAAGTAGAAACAGACGTCTGATTCTACTTACAGAATATATTCGTGTCCGTCAATGGTTAAAGCACGAGTTACACAAAAGATGGGCAAACGAGAAAGCACTTTCTTTCCCACATGCGATCCACGTACATTATGCAGCATACTGGACATCAAATGTTCGTGTACGTACCGACTTCGGCATGTTGTATGGAGAATTCCAACATAGTAGGCTGAAATCAGTAGAATCGACCTGGCTATCGTGTGTCGGCGCAAGGGAAGGGTGCGATCGTACAGCAAGGACACATAGATGCACCAAAACAACAACCATATATATATATGTATATACATATATATCTATATGCATGTATTGTATGTATGTATGTATGTATCTACGAGGAACAATGCAAAACGTTCAAGTGCACACAAGCCGTCAACTGTGAGAGGAAGATGGCGACGGCTAATCAAGTGTTAAATCCCGAAACATACTTAGTAATCGACAAGTTTTCATCGATGCGACCAGTCCGCACTCTCTCGGTTAGCTCCGAATTTGATACAGCATCGACACCAATATCCCCTGAGGACGGACAGAAAACTCACGGTTACGCATTAACACACACGCACATACTCTGCCCGATCGGTCTGTATTGTATCCTACACACTAGCACGCGGCCACGCGCGTATTTACGCGTTAAAAGTAACGGGCAAGGTGATCGTGAGGAGTCTATCTCGTTCGCGACAACCGGGAGAGGAAGCAAGAAGGAGAGACTTTTCACCTTCGACTGACTTCGCTGGACTGACTGAACCAAGAACACCGCCGTTCCCGTTCCCTTGCCACTGATTTTCCCCCCTTCAACTATTTTCTCCTTCTCCTTTGCCTCTTCTTCCACCTCCTGATCCCCTTCTTCTCTCTTTTCTCATTTACACCCAAGCGTGTTTTCCTCTCCCGAGGGAACCGATCAACGATCACCGATCAATGCACCTGTTGGTGCAGTCCGATCGAACCACGGTTCTCCGGCCATTCTGAATGATACGACGCTGCACGATTCTACGACCAACCTCTCACTTAGCCATATATAGAGTATCTGTCACGCGTTAAGACAAGCACTGCTTTCGATTAGATTATTATCAGACGAAATGCGGTAGCACAATGAAACGACATATGAACGATACATCTATCATAGAGCTGCGAGCGAGCTTCAGGTGTGCGGATTGCCCTGTTCTCTCGTTTGCCCGCTCTTTCGTTTCTTTCTTCCGTCTTTCGTTTAAAAATTTAGAAAGCAGACCAACAAGCTTCTGTAGAAAGTACGTACGTATATATTCGCGCGTTCTCACTAACATACTTGTATATTCAAAGATTATTCATCCATAGATTCGTTGAAAAGGATATTGAACATTCAGTTTAAGGCAAACAGCAGTGCTCGTTTTCTTTCCCTAACTCTCACAAATAAAGAAGCAGCTTTCTTTTATGTTCCCAGCTTTTTTATATTTTTTCACTAAAGGAGAGATATCTCTAATAATTGATGGATTTGTCCCACGCATAAACGCTTCTATGGACTTAACAGAGTTTCCGCCAACACGCTCCGATAGTATCTTTTCTTAGAACGAAAAAGGAAAACAAGTATTTTCGATATTATCAAGTTAAAGGTGATATATAATAATTAGATTTTCTGCAACACTAAGTTTTGAACGGCAAGACTTTTTCACGGGTTCGTTAGAATAACTATGTGTATCAATATTTGAAATACTTGTGTTACACTTACACACTCATTGGACCAAAGAACTCGATCCGAGCACTCGAAGAATTACGATTAAGCTCGATGCAAATTAACGCGATTACAGAATACCGAATGTTCGACTATTTGCACTGGAAAGAGTTTTCCAGTGACCGTTAACCTCGATGGCTTCCGGACTACTGACAACACTCATGACCGTACCATACGTCTATTGAAAGATAAGGACACCGTTATGTCCTTATACATTAGAAAGAAAATAAAAACCTGCGTCATTCTGATATTGTCAATTGTTACTCGATGACGTTTATATTAAATGTCTTAATAACCTGTTTGTCAAGATCAATAATATTTCATACAATTATCATTCAATTATATTTAATGTGATATCGTGTATCTCTATTAATATTCATTTTTGAAAAAACAATTATTACTTGTATGATATATGATTGTTTTTAGCTATCTGTATGGACAAAAGAAAAGAAAACAATGAAAAGTATTCAGTTCAGTTCAGGTGGGAACAAGAAAGGTAAACGAGCGTCTAAATCTGGAAATTGCTTTAAAGATTGCTCTATATGTGAACTTTAACGTTGTTAATAAGTTATTGGTTAATTAAATACTTAAAAGCTTTAAAAAATGCACAGGAAATAAATGTCACCTGTATATATAATATATGTATGTCAATGACAAAATTCTGGACAAGCTTTATCTTTCTTGGAAAATTGGTCATTTCCTTTGTAATAATCAAAAATGTAAAATTTCAATTCATCATCACTTCTTAACAAGATTTTGTCATACTCATACAATTGACACAATAGCTATTCTCAAATTGGTAAATTTGGACTAAAATGTAAAATTGTTAAACTGCATTCTAAGAAAAAATTCTATGATAATAAAATTACTTGACAGCTTTCATTACTTGTTAAATTTGCTTAACTTAATCTATTAGAACAAATTAGCGTTAACTGCCAACGCGTCCAAGGTTAGTATGGTCAATCAATCCACTTCTACCCCTCTACAGCTTTAAATCAGCGTAGGCGAATTATATGCCAGGAGGAATTTAAGCGAGTACTACTAGCGTGTAGCACTGATACCACTACAGTAAATATTCGATGGCAAATAACAATTTACAGCAATAAATTATTAAATACGATTATGCAATATGTAATATCCAGTTTAACAGGATAACATTTTATATGTTGTCATCGTTGTTCCTCGCCTCACACTTTAAACTATACTTATGCATTCATCTACACGTATATGCAGGACGCTGGCGCGTGGCCATGTTATATAATACTTTTATTTCAAAAATATTATGTTTTGATTAATGTCTACGTACCTCTGCAATGACGATGTATCTCTTTTTTTTACCGATCGTTCGGTAAACAGGTGAGCTGTTTGTGCTATACCAGGAATGGGCGGTGTTCGACGAGGCGGTGTTCACTATTTATGAGGTCCCTAAAATGATATATGCAAGTTACAAGTCAATGTAGTATACTTATTAAATTTTTTGTAGTTTAAATGCCATTGACATTGTATATAAAAATTACAGAATTCCAAAAATATCAAAAAATTCCTAAAATATCAAAAAATAATGTGCAACATAAAAGGTACGCGATAGGATTACTGTACGAGTTAAAACATTCGGAAGTGACCTTTGCGTTCACATGTACATACTTAAATTATACATGTTTAGTATACTCATGTATGTTTGATATCGACATACGTGTCTAGACTCTCGGATAAAAAGATAACGTGCCTGCGTTTTCATTAAGTTCTGTCAGTATGTGATACATACATTCATACACTATCAGACACCCTTCTTGTATTATACGATACATTGTTTGATAGTCTATATTGTATTATTCAATAGAAATTATTCGGTACAAATTTCTACAAGCCAACATCAGGATTCATATCAGGTGATAGTGGCAGTAGTCGTAGAACATCAACAGAGTCATGCAACAAAATTTCTTGCACCATTTTGATTTATGCTTCGCATTATTGTTGCGATGGAACTAAAATTGTTATTCGATTCCTGTCCACAAACCACCTGATTTTCACCTTGATAACATGATACTATGATCTCTCCTCAAGTTCTAAAAATGAAATGCATGTACATTTACAAAAGAAACTGAAAAGCAATACTTTTCCATACTTGAATGTAGAAATTAATAATAAAATTCTATATACGTGAAACGTTATGTGTAGAACATTGATTATTTTTTATCATTTTTTATGGTTTCTGGGAAACATTGTTCGAGTTTCGACCAATGTTACTTTTTACCTATAATGATTGATCTTGTGAATAATGATCAGATGGAAACTTATGGAGCGTAAAAAATATTACATGAACGCTCGAACAGAAACTGGTTTTTCTAAACGGTAGTAAAAATCTTGTCGAACAATTTTTTTTAGTACACTAATAAATGTATATCTCCAGTTTTTCTTATACCTTACTTAAAGAAACCATCGTTATGTAGCTATTGGAAACGTCTATAAAACAATAATATTCTTACTTTAAATTGAACGCAACTATTAATACTTGGTCGAAAAAATCAGAAGTATCAATACGAATCTATGTTATTATATCTACACGATTAACCATCCAAACATAAACAAAAGGAAATATATAACTTATGACACTATTATGGCTAGTGTATTAAACACAAATATTTATATCTACTAATGAGCAACATTTTTACAATTTCTATCTCCTACAATAATCTACTACCTAAAATTCATCTATTCATCTAACTATAAAGTATTCTTTTATTTCACTCTTTCTCTCACAACAGATCTTTGCCAATGATAAAGCGTTGACGTAAATATTTCACTGATAATCAAGCGAATAGTTCAAATGCCTGATAATGGAAATAAATCTCAGATAAGCTATCGTATATTACTCGTGTATTATACTAAAGGTTGAAGAGATATTGATTTTAATGGTAGATCTGCTACAAAGATGATCGATGTAGCAACACACAAAATTCAGTATGAATCAATCACTGAACAAATAGCAAAGGAATCACAATAAGAAATATAAAACGCTTATCGCGAAAGCTAAAGTATTCAAGTAAAATATTTGATGTTGAATAGCCACAGGTAACAAATTACCTGTTCGACGTTTCACTTTCGAGCCTGGAAAACCCGCAAATTCAGCTTTTCCTTCCATTAAGTTCCGTTTGCCGTTAGCCCTCAAGCATTGTCTATTTTTACTACTTTCCCCGATCACCACTGCAGACTCAACAAAAGAAACAAGATTAAAATTAGTACGAAATTTATAACTGGAACATATACTATCACTGTAGGTTGTATACATGGATAATGTGAACAGCACAAACTCTTCCAAATGATTATGATTTGTACATCTTGAATCCCAAGTACATTTCACTATCTATTTATTTATATTAATGTTACAAATTACATATTCAGTGTCGTAAATCAAAGAAACAATTACGTTACTTTTGCACGCACTCATGCGGGACTGAACGACTTCAATGCCATTTTGAATCTTTTTTTTACAACTATTGCTAAATGTACTATATACTTTGAGTCCATCTAGATCAAATTCAATTACATTTTATAGAACCTAGTTATTTCCTTCAGCTGCCTTATCGTACCGAAATCCTCATCAGATAAAATATGAATATCCTGTATGTATCTAAAGCTGCAAGATTATCGGGTTGTATTGCTCAACTTATATTACCTGCAATAAAGTTGCATTAACATATAAATTACTCTGTTTAAGCAATAAAATGTCTTTCAATGTCAGTTAGTAAGATAAACATGAATTCGAAAAATAACAAAGATTTTCTGGAAAAATCGAAAATATACCGATTCAATTTTTTACGTACAATCAAAATTGGAATGCTTTTAATTGAATGAAAAAAAGGATAACAATATTACCAGCTGTTATTGCTTTATAATAACAGATATTATATCTTACATCATCGTGATTGTAATCCGCTCTTTCGTAGCATTAACTATTGTTGACTTGTGAGCATAGGCTTTTCCTTTTATATTTAAGGTGTAGCAGTAAAATATTATTAAATATCGTGCATTTGACGTATATACATCTACCCTGGATTTGCTGCTACATATCTCAAAACGATTAATTGGCATTCCGTTCAAACTTTAAACGTTTTCTTATCACGTTAAATATGTCCGTCGAGTTGTAGAAGATGATGATTTTATTGTTATATAAGTTAATCTATAATATGTTGCGCAACATTGTCGTCTATTAGAATAGATTATACAATAACTTTCGTTGCTGCAGAATAATTGTTATTATCCTTTCCAGAAATCAAAATCAAAGTAAAATTCAAATATCTTCTAAACCAGTGGTTTTTTGGCATTAATAGATTTATATTGTACTTGGAAATCTGAATTCTACTTTAAAAAATATTATTTCTAAAAATCAATCCATGTATTTTGAATTAAAGGTTCTTCCATTATACTTGCGCACAGCATATTTACATTACTTATCATGGCAATTAGGGAATCTCATACCTTCAGGCTTTAGTAGTTGACGTTTCTCAGAATATGTATTCGTTTAAAAGTAGACGAGTTTTAAACATTTTTAATTTATTGTTCTAATCCAGCAGTAAGCGATAAAACGTGGGAAAAATGCCCGCAAAGACGTTGAATATCACGCATTGATATTATTTATGGTATTGTAATAAATAATACCTATTCAAGTGTTAAGCACATTAACAAATGCTTCGTCTAAATATGTACTTCTCATGCTGACTTATTTGAAAAATGATACTTGATTAATTCGAAAAAATAATCAATCCTTACTTATGTATTATTGCTTGTATAATTAATCATCTGAAATAACCATAAAAAATTAGTTACATTAATTATCAAGTTGTATTCACAAACACACGCATATATGGAAGTTGTGAAAAAGTATGCAACATGAGAATTCAGTAGTTATAAGCAGTCTCGTGACTGTTATGCACGTATTGTACACGTGATTATATAGTTAATAAGACCATACACATGTACATACATTCATAACTATGTATAAACATACAACATACAGCTTATAGTTAAAAAGAATGAACCAGTTCTCGCAGTTTTAGTCTTGCTGTAGTTTACTACGCAAGATCCCCACAACTTCTCAGTTATTTGCATTTGCAACAATATGTATGATAGGAAAAATGAATAATAAAAATTTACTTACATTAAAAATCATGAATAACAAACAATTAATGAACCATTTCATTTAAGTGTTACATACAATATAACACTTAGTAATATTTTATGAATGAAGTATAATGTAAATAAGATTAATATGAACAATTTTACCAAGACGTTGTAATTGTTTGCTCCATATGTCGATCTTCAATGAGAAATCCATTTTACGTATATTTTCATGCAAAAGATTTTTTGGTAAGAAAAGGACCTCGAATACTATTTTTTCTTTTTGCTGGACCGAATGTTATATATGTGTGCCGGCACGTTTCCATACGTGCAGAACCAGTTCCGGTCAAGTATTATACGTCGCTTGTTCCGTGTAATTGTGAAATTCATATTGCCTCTCTTATAGAGTAATTTTTACGTTCATTCGTTCAAATTAAACATATATATTTCAGGGAGATGAAAATGTTTGTTGAAAACTCAAAGTATCATTGAACAAGGCAAAAATCAATAAGAAGAAAATTGCGTTTGGTTCTACATTTTTCATTTAAAATCAGAAAATATATTTCTGAGGTACGGCAAACCTCCTTGCATGAATGGATGTAAGGAAAAAAGCACAGGGATCCTTCAATAGGAATCTAGCATAAATACTTTAGCTATATTGATATGAAAACTGTATTAAAAAATTAAGATTTTTTTAATGAAAATGCGTATATGTAGGACCAAAATTTTTAAGATATTTGTTATATATATACTTACATGATTATGCGATAACACCATTTAATTATCTTAATACAGATTTATTGCAATGATCGTCAAACATCCCCTAAAGGTTTTAGAGGAAACAGTATATAATACATCATAGTTCCATTTCCTACTTTCCCGAAACACTAAACATTAATTACGTTTCGAGAAATGCAATTGTAAGTAATGATGAATATCTACACGTTATTTTCTTCTTCAATGTTTATCATGTCCACTGGTTTCTGTAATAGTAACATGTTAAATGCCAAAAAGAGGATGGTTGCAAAGGTTTGTGACAAAGCTGTTCATGTCATAAATACATATGATAGTTGTTTGTCACAGAACCAAAAGAAAACGATGATATTAAATCAACCCCACGGATGTGGTTATTCCCAACGCATGATATCAAGACAAGTGAGTAATTTCGCCGTCAAATATGACAACGAATTGTCTGTGCATCGTCCAGATATATATTACGGCATTATTGAATTATCTTATTATGTAAGAACTGTACTGTTGTTAAGTAAATGTTGGTATGTTCACCAATTGTTCTGGAAATCGAAAATCGGCAGATGATTTAAAATATTTAGTAGTACACTTTAGTATGTACATCATTAGTATTAAACATCATATGAAAAAACATGGTTTAATAATTTTATTTGTATATTCGACAACATTATTTAAACTATTCAACATTGGAAATGCATATCGACTATTTGTTTTGTTGCCCATTCGTATCCTGAGGTCAAGGGATATAGTCATGACTAAATGTACTTGACAGATAATATGGAATTATTCCTTCAGTGACATTAACATCGTGAAGTACGACATGCACGTTTTGAAAGTCTTGAAATAAAAGGACGATTAATAATAATTAGTACAATAAATTAATTATGGTTTACACTGCTACATACTACCCCAAAGTTTTCCATATTCATTTCATATAATCCACCTGCTGTCAATGAGCATGCCTTTTTACTTCTTATTTGCATCGTATGAAGCATTTTCTGAACTTTTACTGGTATATTATACCACGTGGAACTATATCTATAGCAAAATCAGTCAAATTTAGTGATAAAACCTATAATTGTTCAAATCATTAGTATGGTGTACTCGTACATCAAGAACATACATGTTATCTGAGAGCGCGGAACAATGATCGAGGAGTACCTGCCCGGGAAGGCTAATCACGAACAAATGAAATTGCTCAGATCCAAGGAATGCAGCAGTTCTAATTACTTCTTCCGGTTTATCCAAATTCACGACTATCTAAAAATAAATTTAACACTTAGATAAAACGTTTTTGTAAACTGTATCTATTTCTATTCACTACATTTTGTCTTTTACTTGGACAGCAGTCACGCTTATACCCATCATATTTAATCCAACCTGAATCAGATAACTAGATCGGCTGCTTTCATTTAGAATATTGTAAAACCTTGAAATATAACAGAAAAATGAACTAATTAAAAATAATATAAGTTAGTAATATATTATAGCATATTATCAATTATAAATACAAACTGAATGGCTTTATCATGTGCGATAATACACTTTCTGAATTGCCTGTGTGCATTAATTTCATTAGTAACAACACTACGATTTCCAGTCACTTTCTGGATCTGATACCTGTTCATAGGAATGAGGTGAAATAAGTACAGAAGCTACTTTTTAGTAGTATTTAAAGAGGGCATAAATAATCGAGCACCTTTGTTTAACATTATTATATTTACCCACACACAGCTAATAATCCGCTAATATGGTGAACCATAAGAATATATAACGAATCTATTGTAACTACAATCACGGCAACAACAGTTGATCCCCAAGCTAACTGGAAGTATATGTAATAAAAATATTCATCATCGTCAAAAACTAAATAATTGACTTTGAACATGTACATGCGCGGTCGAGTTTCATTTAAAGGAAGGACGACATCGAGTATAGGATAAAGCAATGGAGTCAGCATAAAAAGTGTCACAGAGGACAATAATGTATCTGAAAAATGATAAAAAGAATTTTTATATACGACCGAATAGAAAAATTATAACGAAATAACTCACGTCTATATAATTGTGCAATTCTGCTTCCTTGCAACATGATTTCTTCCAATAGGTATAATTCATTGTTCAATTTCAATTGCTCCCATTCTTTTGTCACAAAATCAAACATTTTCTTAAACTATAATATAACAGGTTTATACAAAAAATATTTCACGGGCTCGAAAATTTGTTAATACAATGACGGATATACATACATTTTCCCGATGAATATACATATTTAATATTTTAACTATGCTAGTCACAGTTGCAATCAAATGTGGTAGACACTCGATCACTCCGTCGATATCCTTGTCACAGAATGACACATAAATTGCTATTGACTATCGAATCAGAATTGAACCGCGACCCCAAATTGTTTAACAATGGTACCTGATTAGTTTCTTTGTTACGTGGAATTCACTCAATTCGGTTTCTTCGCGTTATCTAGTCTTTTTCTATCAAACACTCAACTTCTTTTCCTTACCGTTGGAATATAAATGCCTGCTGTAGCAATCATCATTACAAACAAAATAATTTTTCTGGTTTCACTTCTTTGATGAGGATCTTGCCCTAAAAATTGCAAATATTTCTGAAGCATTTTGTAGTGTGGGATGTCAAATATATCGAGATGCTCTCTTCTGTTCCTCTGAAATACTAAATAGCCCATGTTTAGATTTATTCAACATTTGCCATCAAGCTATGATAAATATACTGCATAAATATTATTATATTAATATAAAATAATAATCGTGTTAAATTTGTTTTTCCTTACAGTCCATATTTCTAAGTTTCTGGAACAGCAATGTTGTAGATAATGTAACATATGTAGCAACAAACGGTTCGATAAAACTGCGCTCTACTAAAAATATGAAACTTATTCTTTACAAAGTCGGGGTACAATTGATATCAGTCGAACAGAAATCATAAATGTCTGATGCCAAATAACAATGCGGTTATATTACTTCAGCCCCAAACCGTTTGATTTCCGACAGGTGCGCATTAGGATCTCATTTTTAAATTACAACATTGTGTGACAGCTGCGTAGTGCATAAGAAAATTATGTACACATGTTCCTGAAACGCCCGCAAAATGCACTGAAAATCGAAAATCGAATGTTTCGATTTATTTTACATGTCTGTTTCATTCGTGTATTTGTTGTCAGATGAAATGAAATGCATGTGGTTGGTTGTTAAAGTCTATTGAATTTAAATAAAACTACAAATGTATGTCTTTGGACATAAGATTGTCAAGCCACAACAATTGTTTGAATCCAGCGATTTAGAATATTTTTTCATTGGAAAAATCGTATGTACAAACTCCATACATCGTAAAGAAAGGATCCCGCCTTTCGTTGTGCATGATACTGAAAATATTTTTCTATGCAGTGCAACTTCCACAATGGCCATAAAAAAAAAATACGTGTCAAATACTTTCCTGTGATCTAACTATTACGTGCGTTTTATTAAAATTAGGTATGTTCCCTTGTAAGTGATTCATAATAGCACCAAATATCACATGGATTTAACACTGTCGTAGTTCCGCTGCCAAAGCCAATAAATGTAAATTTAACCATACCATGATATGGAACACGCGATTTAATAACTTTATTGCACGTTTAACAACATCATCTAAACTATCCAATATCAGATTACATATCGATTATTTGTTCTATTGCCCATATCGTATATTACCACATTCTTACGTAATCCAGATATCAAGTGGAATAGTCAGGACTAAATATTTTAGGCAAATAATGCAGAATCATTCCCTCAGTGACATTAACATCGTGAAATACGACATGCACGTTTTAAAAGTCTTGAAATAAATGGACAATTAATATAATAAATGAATTATGGTAATAATTCAACAATGATTCAACTACTACATACTATCCCAAAATTTTCCATATTCATTTCATATAATCCACCTGCTGTCAATGAGCATGCCTTTTTACTTCTTATTTGCATCGTATGAAGCATTTTCTGAGCTTTTACTGGTATATTATACCACGTGGAGCTATATCTGTTGCAAAATCAGTCAAATTTAATGATAAAAGTTACAATTATTTTAATCATTCGTATGATATACGCGTATATTAAAAACATACATATTATCTGAGAGCGTGGAACAATGATCGAGGAGTACCTGTCCAGGAAGGCTAATCACGAATAAATGAAACTGCTCAGCTCCGAGGAATACCGCAGTTCTAATCGCTTCTTCCGGTCTACCGAAATTTGCTACCGTCTAAAACATAAAGTTATCAATTAAGTGAAACCTTTTGCAAACTCTGTCTACTTTTATTCACTGCATTATATTTTTACTTGAACGGCTGTCACACTTATACCCATCATGTTTAATCCAACCTGAATCAGATAACTGAATCGGCTACTTTCATTTAGTATATCGTAAAACCTCGAAAAATATAACACGAGAGTTAATTAATTAAATGCAGTATTAGTTGATGACGATATTATACTATACTGTCATTGATGATTACAAACTGGATTGCTCTGTCGTGTGCGATAATACAATTTCTGAATTGTTTGTATGCATCAGCTTCATTAGAGAAAACAATAGGATTTTCTGTTACCTTTTGGATCTGATACCTATATTTGCAATATGAATTGGAAGAAATGTACAAAATATTATTAGCACATGCGAATATAAGGTATGTAATAATATAATTGGGTGTTTTCTCTTATTTTTATTATATTTACCCACACACGGCCAATAATCCGCTGGTATGGTGAATAATAAGAATATACAAAGAATCTACTGTAACTATGATTAGCACAATAGCGATTGCTGCCCAAAATAACTGGAAGTATATGTAAAAAAAGTATTCCTTCTCGTCAAAAATTAAGTAATTAACCCTTAATAGCTGTTGACGCGGTCGAGTCTCATTTAAAGGGAGGACTATATCGAGCATAGGGACAATTAGAGGCGCTATCAAAAAAAGTGACATAAAGGACAATAATGTATCTGAAAAAAATTGAACAGAATATGCATGAATGTTCGAGTAAACAAATTATAACAAAATAACTTACTTCTATATAAATGTGCAACTTTACTTCCTTGTAACGTGACTTCTTCTAATACGTGTAATTCATCGCTGAACTTCAACCGTTCCCATTCTTTTGATATAAAATCAAACATTTTCTTAAACTACAATATAACACGATTTTATATTATTTTGCATACGCAAAAACTTATTATTCTAATGACGAAAATACACACATTTTGCCGGTAGATATAGATGTTTAATAGTTTAACCATGCTAGTCGCAGTTGCAATCAAATGCGGTAGACATTCGATAACTGCGTCCATGTCCTTCTTACGCAATGACACAAAAACTTCTATTGACTATTGAATCAGAATTGAAGAACCGCAACCCCAAATTGTTTAATTCACTCCGTTAAGTTTCTTCACATTATCTACAGTCTTTGTCTATTGATCACTCATTCTATTTTTCTTACCGTTGGGATAAAAACACTTGCTCCACTAATCAGAATTACAATTAAAATAATTTTCCTGATTTCATTGCTTTGATGAGGATCTTGCCCCAATAGTTGCAAATATTTCTGTAGCATTTTGTAATACGGGATGTCAAATATATCGAGATCCTCTCTTTTGTTCCTCTGAAATACTGAATAGCCTAAGCTTAAGTTTATTTCACAAAAAATTATTTGCCATTAAACTACACTCAACAATACAAGAATATTATCAATATAACATTAATATCTATTGACAAGTTAAGATCGCTTTGCCTTACGGTCCATATCTCTAAATTTTTGAAACAGCCGAGTTTTGGATAGTGTAACATATGTAGTACCAGACGGTTCAATAAAATAGCACTCTACCAAAGATATAGAACTTATTCTTCTGATGTCAATTCACATTACTATTATATTACTTCAACCCCAAACCCTTTAATCTCCGACAGGTATGCATTAGGATCTCATTTTTAAATTATAACACAGTATGACAGCTGCGTAGTGTATAAGAAAATGATGTACATATGTTTCTGAAACACACGTAAATTGCACTGAAAATGGAAAATACATGTATATTTCGAATTATTTTGCATGTCTCTTTCAATCATATGCTTGTTAGCCGATTAAATAAAAAACACATGACGGATCATTAAAATCTGTTCATTTTAATAGATAATGAAACTACATACGTCTTCAACAATAGTCGTTCGGACAATTCGGAATGTGATTAAAAAAATCTTGTATACAAGGTTCTTACTTTGTGAAAAAGTAACACTGCCTTTCGTTGTGTGTAATGCTGAAAATAATTTTGTGTTTGAAACATTTTATTAATTGACTTTACATATTACAGTATGATTTCAAAGGTGAAGAATAAGTCTGCATTTATACGAAGAACTTCCATTTTATGTAATTAATACCTGAATAACAAAAGAAGAAAATGTAGAATGAAAAAAATAATTGACACGGAAAAACTTTAAAAATGTTCATACTTACCGATGCATATAAAATGAAATCTAATATAGGCGTAAAAGAAAACGGAACTTGAAAACACAAGAGAAAAAACATGTACAACTTTGGATATATCACGCTCTGCACTCTGTGCTGAAATGGGTTAAACTGAATGTTGATGAAAACTAACGAATTAAGTCGAAGGCTTACGTGTACTGTGAAATAAACATCTTATGATGGATATTTACTTGTATACCTCCGTATCGTGTCGCCACTGCGTATCAGGGTAAGCGTTAATCTACTTTAATCTACATTAAACCTACTTAAAATTTTAAATATATTTCTACATTGTTACATAATCTTACTTGCTTAACTGTAGTATATAATATATAACAGAAATCCTAAATATTTATTTACATTGCCTTAAACATTTAGTAATAACTGATTCATTGTTTACAAGTATTTTATAAATCAGCATAGTATAGTAGTTGATTACATTGCTAACAAGAGATGTAAAGAAGTTTTCATTAGTTGAATACCTTAGCAAATGGAGTTTGGTATGCTTATTAAACGGAGTTGGTAAATTAAATGTAAATTGTATGGACAACAATTTTTAATTTGAACATTATTAACTTGCGCTTACATTTAATTATCCTTTTTCATACGATTAGAAGTCATCCTGTATATTATAGAATCTCGTCCCGGATCCATTTGAGAAATTGCAACTGTTTTTACAACAAATAAAAATCCAAAGTAGTATTATATACATTATTACATAAAATTATAGTAATGAAAAATGATTACGTACTGCAAATAGCAAGGAGCGAAAAGACAAAAACAACCCCAAACCATAAGAAAATATTGAAGACGACCGGATAATTGTTCGTGTATGTTTTCGCGAGGCCTTGGATTTCCTGAAACATAAAACTTGATGTGTGAGATATTATATTCTATTATAGTATTATATATTAGTTACAAAAATTCTCAGCTTTAATGTGTTTATTAATTATGTTCTAAGTTGTCTATGTAATACCAGCAATACTAGTACGCAATACTACTACTAAAACTTAAATTAAAATATTCATTAAAATTAATCGATTTTAAACAATATTTCTCGTATCTTCAAGGTTCGATGCAAATAAAAAAGGCTTACAAAGAATTACAACGATCGTTTTTTGACCGCCGCAAATTGTCCTTGTAAGTTTACTCAATCAACTGAGTCTTTGTCGTATAAGCACAACTGAAAAAACTATGGAACTACGAAAAATATAGTACAACAAAGACACGCTCAATTGCATTGAACCAAAAGTTGTATTCCCACGATGTATGATTGTCAATAGAGCTAAATATATTAATTAGAAAAGATACTTCTTCACCGTTGCTTTCTTTATGGCAATGGATACGACCAAACGAAGACCTGTACGTAGGTTTAACACGTCAGTACTACACACGCATACAGATGTATCTATTTTTTAATTTATTTTCTAGCAATAAGATGCTTTTTAATATTATGTTCTATGAAGACACATTAATCCCGTCTCATTCCTCTGATAATGACTAAATATTTTCTTCGTCTTTCTTTTCGTGATACCTTAATCTTCTGTACGGAATAAATGTAAACCTACGTACCACGTAAGGTATAGCCTCGCTAAATCACACACCGTGAGTACACCACTTAACACATTCCGTGTCACTTGGATCATTAATAACTCATGATGGAATGATCATGAATAAAAATATTGACTGTCATGTTCTTCAAATAAGAACTAAACCAAGACATGATCAGATTGTTAAAAATGCAGTACAACTACTATTTTTCTATAATTAAATATTTTATCGTAATTGTTTTCTTCACATTTGAAGTATTGCTGCAATGCATACCTTTTTCATGCCACAGAACGTGTTAAATATTTATATATTACATGTTACGTTTTTCTATCATAAAGTCATCATGCATCTTATCGAATAATATACCACATTGTATTTGTCATGCACAATAAAACATTTTAACTTAATCATTAATACAAAATTATAATTAAAAATCGCTAAACCAAGCATTGTATAATTAAGCAAAATTTTTCCTATAAGCTGAATAGTTTTCGAAATATAAAAGAAAATACATTTTCATCCTAAACTTCAAGAGTTAGATATAAAGGATGGCACATAGAGACAAAAGTAAATCAATTTTCGAAAACTACTTTCTTTACAAATCTTATCGAAATTAACTATTAGCAGTTGGGATATCTCGCTTATACAAATCAAGCAAGATATATAATTCAACACATATTTAAATAAAATACAACGTTGATGACAAAAAATCTAAAAGAAGCAGAGAGAAAAGCTGTATTTTTTAAAGCTTTGGATAAATTTTTATAAACACGTTAATAACATTTTAAAATCGAAACCACATACCTCTGTTACTTTAATCATTGTATTTTCAGTCATTATGTTACCATGTAAGACTTTCTGGTTTTTGTTACATGTTATTCTATAAATATTTGAATTGTAGAAGTAAAAGAAGCATGTGGTATTAATATAATAATAAATTTAAATATTTTCAATAAATGAAAGTATCTATGACAATAATGTACGTGAATGTTTTCTGGAGTGTTTTCCACGGGTGACAAAGATATGCCGTCGTACAGCGTCAAAGATTTAAATAGCATTTTACATAAATTTCATAAAAATCTAAAATTATTACTTCGAAATGCTCCCTTATTAAAAATTTTAATCATTAATACATTTTAAGTAAAAAGTTTTAAATTATAATGGCGAAAGATTCTGGTTATTGTCTTACATTTTATAAAGTGTATATTTCAATTTATCCTATTAATATATCCTATATCACAAATATATACATATTTATATATACTTAATTTATTAAAATCATATACAAAATTCAACGAAAGCATACATAAAATTATATTTATGTATTATGTTACGCTAACAAAATATAAAAGCTAAAAATATTTTCTTTTACTGAAATGTAGTTGCTAAAACAAATGGGAAGATATTTAACATTCCTCCAATAAGCATATTTGAATTTTGGTATGGTAAAATGCATATAAATTTCCAAATAATATGCAAAACAAAACTTTAAAATGTATGTTAAGGTGTTTGTGATACCTGTCCTACACTCTGTGTGTTGTAATTTTTAGTATGCTCCATATTAGTCAATTCCTGACCACTTTCATTGATTCCACTATCATCATGCGTTTCACTATTTGCAGAAGAATTGTTCGTATCACTATTGGACTTATTAGTATTATTAACACCTGTATCTGATTCCTCTTCACCTTCTATATTTGTGTTTTCATCTTGTTCATTTTGCTATAAATACATGTATTTATGTAGGCAATATATGTATATATATTGCACAACTTCAAATAATCCAAACCTAATTTAATAATCAGTCTCACATTTTGTATGCACTTAGTAATATTATAAGCATGAGAAATAAAAATACAGATACAATTAAATTTTTTAAATTCAATAAATTTTTCTATCATTCATATAACTTAACCTTTATAGAATATAGTAATTATAGTCTGTAGAAGAAAATCATAGATGCTCGGGCCACATCTTGATAAAGAAAGAACATTACGAATATTAAACCCGTGTACACCCTGTATCTGTTACCAGCAAACTGTAAAATCAAACAATGTTCACATTGATTGGATAAAATATGAAATAAGATGCAATGTATACTTTGCCCAGGTAATGTATATATTATTTGATCATTACATTTTGTCAGTAATATACACAGGGTATTGCAAAAAAAGTGGTAAGACAATTAAGGTGGTCAGAGTTATTGCTTTATCTTGTAGATACTATGTGTTACATTTAAGTTAATGATTTGAATGTATGCTCTCCTTGTTAAGATGTGCTCCATATCAATTTTGTTTGCTTTAATATGTTCTGTATACTAAAATGGAATGCTGAGTATTTCCTGATAATTTATCGTACCAAACAAAAATGTATTTTGAATTATTCAATCACAAATGTTGTACTGCTTAATAATTCATTAACATGTTTGAAAATCATGCAGAAAGCTCTTTCTACTTTTGTACACTTGTTCACTTTTAACAAAATAATTTGTCCATGCAACAGTCTGAACATACCTTTATTGCATTATTATTATCATTACTAAACATTGTATTATTGAACCGTTTAGCTTCCAAAGGGGTTTCTACACCTTCAGTTGCATTAGGCGCCTACAAAATATGTAGGTATTAAGCACAATTATTAAATATTTGGATGCAACTTTTATTGTACTTGCAATGCAGATGTACTTATTATTCAAATGGATTAAAAACATTTATCGTTAATATTCTTAATATTCTTCATCATAGATTCAATATTCTACATAAAACAGAATAAGTTTTGGGTGGGTATACTGTGGATAATCAGTTCCATGCTATAACCTCACATTAATTGATATATAAAATGTGATATAAAATATCCTAATATACATAATACACATGAACTCTTAAATATCCGTTTTATAAATAAGTTTGCATTATAAGCAACTTAAATAAATTGGATAAGTAGAACACAATATAATAAATGTAAATCCTATACAGAAAGTGTACATAATCTGTCAACTATAAGGTATAAAAAGTATAATGAAACATTAAAAAATATTCATTGGTCATATAAAATTACGCCCAATTGATTATTTCCCAAACCTTACACATTTATATTAATTTATATACAAGCTATCAATCTTAAATTGACTTAAAACTTAAAAAATAGAAGGTAGTTGGTAAATGCATTGTGCAAAGCACATCGATACCTATAATTATTGATCAAACCAGAAATCGAAATGCAACTTACATCAAAAGTCAGAAAAACTGAAAATTTTCTTACAACATAAGTGTATAAACATGAATAAGTCACATAAGACTAGAACACAAAATATCTTTAAAACTGTTAATTATACCAAAAAATATTCCAGGCTAAAGTTGAATGATTTAAAGAAAAATAATTTAATGTGAATAGTTTGTTATACATGGACTTATCAAGGATATATGAAAGCCAAATTTTGTTTAATGAAATTTGTTAATATATTTTAAAAATATATTACATTTAAGAAAAAAGAAGAAATTTCTCACTTTCTACACATCAACCTATAAAAAAAGTATTCACATTAAGTTATGCTGTCCCTGAAACCATTCAACTTCTGTTTGAAATATTTTTCAAAATAATTAATAGTTTAAAATAAATTTGAGGTTCCAGCCTTGGATGACCTCACTCCACCTATGCATTATATACTATATACTCTCTGTGTATATATATTTGTTTATTTTTTATTAAATGCAACAACACATCAAGAAATTGTAATTCTTAAAAAGGTATAGTAGCTGGAATACGTATCTACAAATATAAAGATTGAAAAAAGTCAATTTTGCTCAATTTTATAAATCTGAATATACTTGTGTTGTAATCTTAGGCTTATTTCTGTATAGATAATATATAAATATAAAAGTACAAACCAGATCTGAGGATTCCCTTTTCTGTCGTTCTAGAGTAACTGAACGGATATGATGTACTTTGCTTGCATCATTTGTAAAGGCCACAACCATCACCTGAATTATAAAATGAAAAGGTTACAACATATAAACTGAAGTTAATTTTTTTATATCTATTTCTTTATTATGTAATTCTTACCTGACCATCATAGGTTTGAATAAATGCATCATTAATAACATTCATAGCATTATTCAGCAATGATAAAGCTTCCCTTGAAGTAGTTGAATTACTTCCATAAGTATCGAAAATAGGACGTAAACCAGATATAACAAGCCAATAAATGTCAGATTTTGAATCTGGTTTAATTGCTGAAGGTGCCTTTTTAGCAATAGCATGGAGTAATTGTACTTCTTCGAGGAATTTTCTATCCTCTTCCTTCCTTAAATTTAAAGCTCTTAAAGATGTTTCATCGATAGGAGTGGGTTTTAGTTCTCCAAGAGCAGACTGTCCTAGCTAAATTTGTATTGTACAAAAATTATTTTATTAAATGCTATGATACTTAAAAATAATAATTAAAAATTTTCATGTAAATTAATCTACTTTTTATATCCAACAAGTTTAATCATTTACAAATAAATTATTTTTCTTTTAATCATTTGATTAAAAGAAAATAGTTCACAATACTTACGGCATCTAGGCCGTCACCTAAAGATATTCTCACTAAAGTATTATTATTATCTCTCTCTTCAAGACGTTCTCTAAGGGCCTGCCATGTAGTTTCTTCAACTTCATTAACATTTAAAGGAAACCTTTTACCTCTTGGTACATCTATAGAATCTACTCCTTCTATTACTATTGCAACAACAGCTTCTGGAAGGCTAAATGGATCAGTGATAGAGATGCCACTCCATATTCCTCTCTATAATGATACAATGATAAAGTACAGTTAACATTCAAACTATTATAATCTAAGAAATCCTACTTAGTTAACTATTAATTTAATTTTCAAGAAAAATCATTTTAAATGTAAAGATTATGTGTTATCAAACGGTTAGTTTTAATCATATCAAATAAAAGCATTTATAACAAGATATACAAGTCGATAAGAAGTAGCATTATTAGAAGTAAAGAAAAAGAAGATAGGTAGACCCCTATGCCATCCTAGTAAACACTTTATTAAAAATACATAGTATGTATCTGGATCATTTCTAATTTTATGAAAACATATGAACTTAATATAGTATAATTTAAACTAACAGTTAATACACAAATAAGTTAGTCTTTTCAATTTAAATATAAAACATTTAAAAAAAATGCACCAGTTTAACAGTGAAACCTAATCCAGCAGCTAATACTTCTTTCAATAAACTTTGTTCCACTTCTTCATTGCCACTAAATAAAACACTATTTGGGCTGTGTAGAACTACAAAATCTCCACTTGCTTTGACTGCAACAGTAGAATAACAATTTTGATGATTTAACGTCATTAATTAAACGAACAATACAAAATTAAGTTCAAGTATTATTTAAAAGTTTATATAAAGATTATACCTGCAATTAACGCAGCCGTGAAACACAAAAATAATTTAAACATTTTTATTTCAAAAGAGACACTACACTTACAGAATTGAGACACTCCTTTAATTTAATACGAAATCACAAACTGATCATATGACCTCAAAGTATTCTATGGTAATGATAGCAACAGAGTCCGACATCTAGTGGCCAATGCGTGAATTACGTATAAATGTGTAAGAATATTACGCAGATAATATGGAAATAATATTCATTTAACTTATTTTTCTAAAACGTAAAATACAATTGGTACTTCTTTTATTTTTAAGTTCTCAATTTGAAAAGTTTCTAATTTTAAATTGTTGATAAAAACTTAATATTTAATATTAGTAAACTTAATTCTATTAAAAATCAGTGTACACATTTGTATTTCATTTCTCTCTCTATCAGAACAAAGACAATACTGTCGCTAGTGTAGCTTCTGGGCGTTAACTAAAAATGTGAGTAGCAACACACCATTACCTTGTGACTTATGCCCATCTTACCTCGTGACTTCCCTATTGATTATTTCTGTAACCGAAATCAGAAAGTTGGTATGTCCGCCGAACGTTTAGTAAAAGGAACTTGGTCTTTGAACAGTGTGAATTCTTAACGAGTCTATCACGGTAGTTTCTTTTTAACACTAAGTTTGAAAAAAATTTGTATTTCATAGCGTTTCGAGTACTTTCAACATAACGGCGTTATTTGTCGAAATCAAATATGGGATCGCTTTTTCGAAGCGAAGAGATGACCTTGTGTCAACTCTTTTTACAAAGTGAAGCAGCTTATGCTTGTGTCTCAGAACTTGGCGAACTTGGTCTTGTACAATTTCGAGATGTAAGTTTTATATTATTTATATTTTATATTGTGATACAAAATATTTATGAAATTTTTTTGTAAGAAAATATTCAATTTTCAAATTAAGAAGTATAATCTGATGAACGTTCTTTAACCTTTATCGATATAAAATTAGTAGAATTTAAATAAAACAAAAAGTTATTTTTCCAATCAGTGTGTAAATTACATGTTTATCCAAACATAAAAAATAACAAAATTTTATTAAAGTAAATAATATTTGCAATAAATATCTTGTAACATACATCAGCATAAATTATTTTGATAAATTAGAAGTATTTGATGAAGGTAAGTAACGTTATATAGATTAGTGTTTAGTTTCATTAACACATGATTTCATATTTCAATATATTCAATATGTGCCACGCACCATATGTGTTTCATCAAAATTTTTGTTTAGCTTTGTGATTTTTCAATGAAAATGGTAAAATAATATTTGAAAATGTTCAAAGATACAGAAACATAGTTCTGTATATGTCTTTAATTAATTAGAAACAGAAAGGGTCATTGAAGTTTTTTACTTCCTTTAACTATATTTCAGTATTTATTCAAATTTGCTTTCCTTTTTTTCAATGTCATGTTAAATTTGATCGTTCTTTTACACTGTTTGATAACAAAAGATTCCATTATGGCTTTGAAAAGGATAGACACTAATATTTCTATATAAAGATTGGTTGTAATGTTGTACCATCATGATAAATATTTAAGAGAAATAAAAAAAATAATGTAAAATCCTTCCTAATTATAAAGAAAATTATAAATAAGTGTAAATATAATGATATATTGTACAATATAGTAGAGCGATTAAGAAAAAATTATCCTGTCAAGTAATACATATTAAGACAAATTAAGATAAATTAAAGGATTAGTATTTTAAAATTAGCAATAAAAGATTATCAAGGATTAAAAAGATCATATCAACAGAAACTGTTAACTGAGTTTTGCATGATAATGGATTATTATGAAAGAAATCCTATATTTCTAAAATAAATTCAGACGAAAGTAAAGTTCTATATTCGAATCGGCTAAATGGCCACGATCGCTATCTCTTATCTACTTTCCTCAAGTTACCATTTTCAGTCGATTACAAGTGACTGTCAGGCTACCGACACTGCCCCATCATATGACGTATTGTTTTTAGCTATTATATCGAACGTTCCGCGCTCACAAATTACGAAAAAACGTGGAATCAGGCTAATCCAGTACTCTTTATATTTGCGTTCTTATTCTTAGCACTATATACTATGTTAAGACTTCACAACCATATGAGAATTATGCAATATTTGTACTAATAAGATTTGGTGAATAAATTACACGATTCAACTAAAGTTTATTCTGTCCCTATCGTTCATCGAATTCTGCATGTTCGTTGAAATTTTACGAAGGCGTATAATATTCATTAAATCTCCCTCATAAAATTATAAATTCACCTATCCAATTTTTAGCTATTCTAGTAATTTGATTAATTTAAACGCTTCTTTATGCAGCTTAACCCAGACGTTAATGCTTTTCAACGAAAATTTGTTAACGAAGTACGCCGTTGCGATGAAATGGAACGCAAATTACGATATCTGGAAAAAGAAATTAAAAAGGATGGCATTCCCATGCTCGACACTGGAGAAAATCCAGAAGCTCCGCAGCCTAGGGAGATGATAGATCTTGAAGCAACATTTGAAAAATTGGAAAATGAATTGCGCGAAGTGAATCAAAATGCAGAAACACTTAAGCGTAATTTCCTGGAACTAACCGAATTAAAACATATACTTAGGAAAACGCAAGTCTTCTTCGACGAGGTAAGAATTTTCAAAACACATTTATGTATAAGACGTTTATTTAAAATACTTCATCTTTAATATATAAGAAGTGTTTTTTAATATTCTAATTTTAACTTGCACGGAAACAAATATTTAAATAAAAAGAAATAGTACACATTACTACTAATATTATTATTGTACATTTGTAGTATTAACTCTGTATTTTAACACTCGGAGTATACATCCTCCGCAGTTTAGTGACGGGGTAACGCAACACCCATTATAATAATAATACGCTAAACAATACCGATTCGTTCGTTCAAGATCTTTTCCTATATGAGAGGAAAGAGGTCTTCATATTACGATTAATTGTAAGACATTGCAAGCATAATAATAGGTTTTTAATGACCCGTACAAGAACGCGTGGGTTAATATAGACTCGGGCACTATTGGGTAATGAAACTGGGACGAGTTTATTCTACATGTGAAAATAAGTAAAAAATATAGAATAACATTTTTTCGTTCGAGATCACATTTCTAAGGAAATCAAGTTTGACAATTTGTGAAGTATGCATACGCTTGACTAACTTCTAACTAAATATGTACAATGTAGATGTTAACTGGAGTCAATCAAATATCTAAACTAATCTAATCTACCACGTATGCAATCCGTAGTTGGTTAAGTGCACGTGTACTTCACAAATTTACAACTATATTCTGAGAAATGAAATTCCAAATTAAAAAATTTTATTCATCATTCTTAATTTATTTTTATTAGAACGTATAAATCAGAAATTTACCTTGCAGAAACTATACATTTTTCTACATTTGGCGTCATGAAACGATTTTATATTACTTTGTATAAAATTAGTAAAGTATTGATATTATCAATTTTATATAAAGTATTTCAGAATCTATCGCCAAATATCGCACAATTTGCCGTAGTTTATACAGGGTAGGTTTAGAGGTTTTACTGCCTTGCGTTCACGAATATTGGGCTAATTATCGAATTGTAGACACTCTTTCCCCGACTTTTTAAATCTCTGCGATTAAAATATGAATCTACCACTACTATTTTATTACTCGCGATTCTCACATTATTTTACCATATGCAAAGTGTACAAAAAAGTTGGGGATAATCTTTAAGAACACATAGTACTCATTAAAACAAGTAAAAAGATCTTAATAAGCATAGGTTCAAGAACCATGAGCTTCAAAATTATAAAATATTTTCTATTATGAGCCTGTAACGAAATGACAGATTCTGGGGGATTTATATATATATTATAATTTAAATATAATGCTTTTCTCTCAACTATTATAATGAACTTCGTGATCAATTTATATAGGATACTACATAGTATAATATACACGAATTTCATTCGCTAATTTGTTTTTCATTTTGCAGTGCTTCAGTCAAGATTTCAGTAAATTGTTGTCCATGCAGTAGCCTATTGTTTTATTTTATGATTCAATATCTCAAATAACATTATTGTTTATAGATTTTAATATACTGATAATATAAATTGAAATGAAATTGCTACCAGTATTAATAACATTTCATTAAAAAACATTTAGATAATTCAATATGTTTTTTAATGAATTTTTCACTGACATAATTTCCAAGTACAATTATGAAATATAATGAAAATTATTACATTATACTTCATCAAATAAAGAATGGTTTTATGGCATATACCATAAATTAAAATGCATGACAACAAGAGTTGTGTAATTTGTGTCTGATATCAATATTGTTTATTGTAATTGCTTTGCAACTTTGTGTAACATGAGCAAAATTACTTTATAAAATATGAAGGAATACTTGTAAGGAAAATTGCAATGCTGTTGACAATAAGCTATTTTTGTTTTGTATTACTAATGATACTATTGAGTGATTTTAGGATGATTAATGTGTTAGTGTTGCCAACTAACCAAATTACAGAATTGCAAAGGACACAAGTCACTTATATAAGCCCTATCTCCCTATGTCCTGTATATTTCCCTTGCTATCGTAATAAATTAAAGGAATCTTAATATATTTCATTCTTAATTATGTTGTTATACGTTTGTTGTGAATTATATAACATTCATCAATAATATATGCAACAAAAGCATCTTGCATTCAGTAAGAACGAGTAAAGTTTGACCAAATTTTTAAAGTTTACATTTTTGACAACATTTTTGGTAGTTAGGTAACTGAAAGATTTAACTAATTTTTTGATTTTTATCAATTATTCTACCTTCTCATATAGTTTCTCTGAAGGAAATTACCTTCTTTGAGGAGCTCTATTCAAAATGGAGTAATTGTTTTTAATGGAATAAGCATTGTTAGTTTCATATACGTTTACAGTTGCCTGTAACTTTTTGCTTACTTTCTTTATTAATCAATTACTTTCATTATTAAAATTGTTTTTATGCATTCAGTAGGCCAGTTGTTATTCGCCATTTAGTTAAAAGTACATTATGAAATATATAAATACATGTTTTTGTTATTGCATTAGATGTCTAAAGTATTTTACTCTAAATGACATTATGCAAATGAAAAATTCTTAAGTAAAGTGTGAAATACATTTTTGCCATTTTTAAACAAAGTTGAGAATATCAATAAAATGCCTGATGTATTGCACATACGCGTGTTCGTACACGAGTATGGACACGTAATGAAATTCTTTCTAAAGTGATAAAAAAATATCATTATATTATGTTACATAATTTTACGTTTAACAATAAAAATTTTTCATTTGTACAATAAACAATTTATATAATATATTTTACATAGTAGTATATTGTATCTTTTAGAATATAGAATTTGGCGCTTGGTATGCTGAACATTTAGAACTCTGCATGCGTGTAGTTAATTAGAGAATGGCAGTATGAACTTGGTATATTTAAAATAAGATTCAGAATGCAAAATACTCATCCCATAATTTATTTGCATGAACTATATTAAATATTATAAATATTACATGTATATACAGAGTTTTAATCTAAAATGTGCATGTTAAAACTTTTTCTGAAAAAAATTTTACGTAAAATATAATAAAACGTTTTGAACAACGTTTTCCTTCAAAATGACTTGTTTTCAGTGTTTCCAGTCATTTTTTCATGCATATGGTGGGATAAACATGACATTATAGTAATCAATAAATGGTGTTATATATGACAGTATACATATATATATATATAAGTACAGTGTGAGACGTAACTTAACATTACGAAGGTATGTTTCTATACTCGGGTTACTAAAAGATGTTGCATCGATTTACTCTCACCACTAGTTTAACGCTTGAGCTATCTTACACCACTCCTTTACTAGCCGCATTTCCAGTTTGGCTTTATCGTTTGATAGCGTTGCTTGCTAATCAATCAACATACCTATATTTGGTAGGGCCATTAACATAATACGCAGTGATATATCCTATCCTCACAATCCATGCATCATCTTGCAGCAGCCCGAATATGGCAATTTTAGATTGCAGGTAAAAAATTTTATGAAAAGAAACTTTAATAATAATTCATGCGGTAGTTAAACCGTACATATATATTACAATACTTCATATTGTTACTTACTGATAGTCAAAGATTTTTGTCCGATTTTTCGTCTTTCTCCCTCACCCCTCCCCTCAAAATGTTCCATTATTTAACTATATCAGTTCCAATATAAAATAGACGAAACAATTCTGAAAACTATAAGTACAAATCGTTCTAATGTTTAAATAGTCTCAGGGATTTTGGCGTCTCGTATAACACTAACACAAGCACAGGCCCATGGTTGATTGAGTAGAGAATACGCAAATCGTATACATTCCATAGTTTGTAACGATGCGGTTACGTAGTTTTGGTATAAATTAGCAACTAATATATCTGATATATAGCATAGTTGAACAATGCACAAAGGATGGTAAATGGAATATGTAAATCATTTCTTTTCTTTTGGGTGTAGTTAGAAAAAGTAGTAAAGCAGGAAATTAAGAAAAACTGTTTTCTGGATAAAATCTTTTTATTAAAACCAATTAACATTTTAAAGTGGATATCCATTTGTTGCGTGTCCTTGTATCGTATCATCGGTGTACGTAAATGCAGGCAACAAGTGTTACATCATTGCACATAGAAATGCATTGTATAATATGTATTACTAAATGAAATATAACGATGCAACACTTACTGTCCACATTGACACACAACGGGAATATGCAAGTATTCCCTTAAAGATGCGTATCCTCGTCGTATCACCGCTGGGTATCATCGTCTAAACCGAGATTATTCTTGGCTTTCTTTTCTCATGCTACTTCTACAGCTATTTAAAACCATCAGTCAAAATAATTCGACTTCTTTCCTCATGTATCCATTGAAAAACCTGGTAGCTATTTGCTGATACTTGTCCGCAAAGAACTACAATTTCTTTATTTGTGGATTTTTGGGGACTCCCAACCCCGTCACCCTTTGCCCTCTCCCAAAAGTTCTAGGGTTAATACTCATTAATCTCATTAGTTATGTATAATTATCTTATAATTATATATATATTATTAACATCAATCAGGGGAGAAGTGGGGGAGAGAATGTAGTAACTATGTTTAACAGACTATTAAAGCCGTTAAAAATACGCCTTACGTTTTTCTTATATTTTCAAATAAGCGTTATATTACATATGAATTATTTTAATGACTTATATGTCACGACAAACTCTGTACGTACATTACACTATAATGAATAAGAATGTTGACACTGAACATAAAAAATACACAAATACGAAATTTTGAATATAAGGTATTACAAAAAAAAGTTATAGACACTGAGAGTGTATTGTATTCGCAAATATAAAAATGATCACGTATATATATTGTTACAACTAATATCTTTGATATTATTAAAATATATACTGTTTGTAAATTCAGTGAGCAGTCCTAAATTTTTCAGAAAGTATAAGTATCTTTTAGTAGTAAGTATTTTCGAATTTTATAATTTTTATTACTTTTTATTACTAGTTGCATTTTATTGCTGTAAAAATATATTAAATTTGAAATAAAAGTAGAAATTACTCATTTTAACAAATACTATACATTCTCGAGGTGTGTATACATTTTTTTATAGCCATTATTGTTATACGAGGGTCAGTCAAATATGAATCGGAATGTTTGAAAAATTCATGTATAAGAAAAAGTTTTTATATAGCTATTATATAGCCATTTTTAGCACCGAATTTACAGTTTTTTGACCCAAAGTCAATAATTTCATATTTCCGACCTATGTTCATATTTTTTTGTAAAAAGATTTTTCTGTCAGTGTCTAACGAGATACTAATAAGACGAGATGAACCATATGAGGCAAATCTAAACATGCTTATTGACTTTCACACATGATTTACATGTACAAGACTGACCTACGTATATATAGTTCATACAAACAAATAATACAGAAACAAAAAAAGTTCTACACATACACTTATCTTTAATTTTCCTTGTATAAATGTTTGATTTTTTTTTATCCAGCCATGTTAGAATGTCCTATAATATTGCACATCCCCTTTTTTCCTCTTACAAAATTTTCTAATGACCATCTCTCTGAATTAAAAAAATTGGTAAATTTAATAAGTGTATTAACTATTAGAAATAAACGGGAGATAGGGCAAAAGAGAGGTGACATGTGTCTGTTGCCAGGCTGAACATGGAGGTGTCGTGTCGCAGATGGCAGACTCCAGCCGTGAGGAAGAACAAGTCACTCTCTTGGGTGAAGAGGGCCTCCGCGCGGGCGGCCAGGCTCTCAAGCTCGGGTAATTAAATGTGGTGTAAATTCAACGAATGTAGAGTGTGATGATTTACGAATTCTTTTTATAGCAAATATTAAGCGCGAACGAATGTAAAACATTATTACTTTCAATGAACACTTGTATTGTAAGAGTTTATCAATCACAATATGTTTTTTCTCCAAAAGCTTTATTCGCAAATGGTCGTCATTAATTACATAGATATTTAATATAATTCTAAATCATCTTTTGTGTAACTGTTACAATAATGTGTGGTATTTTAAACCATGATTGATTAATGCCATATGAACCGATAACCATATTGATAATTGCCATCATAAATGTCCTTTTACTTTACAATTTGAAAAGAAATCCTTACGTTCTACATTTTAAACACCAGTGACTAAAAATCATATTCGTACAAAATAATTGTTCTATAGGTTTAGTTTTAAGATTTGTACAAACTTCCTTAGTCTTTATAGAATAAAATAACAATTATACAATAACAAACGGTTAAAACGCATTAAATCTATGGACACATTTGTACATACATTTTAATAGAATCAAAATTTATTAAATCATAATCTGCACATGCTGCAGAGCTATCGATAAATGTTTTTTTCCTGCTATTAGACTACATATGTACAAATATAGATTTAAGTAGAAGGCATGATGCGTCAGTGTGTTCTGTGGTTACAGCGCCTGTATACTACGGCAGACACCATAGGATCACGCTATAGGAATCCCCTCAGGCAAGCTGTTATCAACCGTTATTTGTATTTGCAATTCTGTTTTGCTCAGTGTTTTTTGTATGTAGTTATCTAAACTCCTTTAGTCCAAAACGAGCACTAATATTACAGTCGCTAAAATATTTCCATATTTTTTCACCATTAGAAACACTAGATAAAGAACAGATTCTTTGTTGCACATAATTTCGAGATTTTCATAGCACAGAAAAATATGTCACCGACAACATTTACAAATCTGCTCACGTAATGAAATCTTAAAAAAGGAAATAGTGTTGTGGGGACACATTTAAAATCTGGACATACGTTTAAAGGGATAGCCTGTATATTTACATATGTGCATGTGGACTTCTTCAATACTTTTATACGCATCCACATACGATATACGTATGATACATATGGCTAGAAACTTACGCAATATTCCCCATAAAATTCCATGAAATTTTCGCTTTGTAGAATTTTTCAAACCAAGTACCCATATACTCTATTTTCAGTGCCAATGACTAAATAATTTAAGGTGTATTCGATTTCATGAAACCGTTAAGGATGAAACCATTCAAAGATAAACGCTCTGTGGAGCTCAGTTGTTGCAACAAAAATCAATTGATATGATCATCAACTTATTTTTCGTATTCTACATACCGTATTGAAACTTAGGAATCTTAATGTTTAGGTATCCAAAACAAAGGTCTAGATTACAAAACTATGCAGTACAGCTTTTCCTTATACAAGGTATTCAACAATCCCTGATAGAAAGTATAGAATTTATTTTATAATTGTTAGTCATTTTGTATGAAGCAATGTCCAGAATAACAAAATATCATATTAACTGAGCAAAATGACGTATACGTGACAGTATTTGTAAAGTTTCCATATGTGTATTAATTAGTTTGTTTTAATTTTCATTTCACTATTTGCTCCAATTTGTATAATATAGCGAAATAACTTCTTTCATTTGCAATAATCGTATTACTAACGGTAAAAATTATTCTCACATTGTATTGTGCCGCAATATGAGACTTTTTGTCTATGTAATTGGTTAATATCAAAAGTAATCTTGAAAATACTGTTTTAGCGACTTTAAAAACTTTTCAAAGACAAATGCGACTGTTTGCTTATTTAAATAACAATCACTTATTAATTAGTTATTACATGAAGTACCTAGTTCTAAAATGTGTGTTCTATTACTCAATGTATAGATTAAACAGTACATTATATAACAGTTGATACAGTTTGACGTTATTCACATAACATAGTTAAAGTTGGTAAAAGAAACATTCAAACTGTATCGAATATTCTAGTTGTGACAATAGTTACGTAATTTAATATTCTTTATCTTTAACGTAATTAACAATAAATGATGACAGTGTGGCCATGGGTATACATAGACGCGTGCACTCGCGTACACACCATCTCATAGTGTTGTAAATTATATTCTGTCGTACAAATTTCAGAAGTTTTAATTGTGTAGGAAAAGTATAATATAAAACAAGTCCGTAATGGTTTATAAATCACGACTTTTGAGGAACATCTAATTAAAAGTTAGAAATAAGATGTTTAAATTGAGATGTTCTAGTAAGTGGATTTTAGTAAAAATTTTCCAAAAATCAGCCTTGATATTGCCCTGCTTGGGTGGTGAAATCATGTAATAGTTCCCACTACAGATTATTGCCTGTGTTTGTGTTTATTTTATATAATACTATTCAGCAGGGCTTGTAATAAGCAGGAACGAGTGTCATTACCTTAGAGTAAGGGTGACAAGGAAAATTTATTTCGAGGGAAAAAAACTTAAAATTGACCACTGTTAAAATATTCAAACACCAGCATAATTTTGAGCTCTGTCATGGACAAGTATAGGACCAGCAACAAAAATGCATTATGCAGATATTTGCTTACATTTAAAAGATTGAGTTCAGTGAAACCTAAATTTATTGAAAGGACAGTGAAAAAAATCTTCAACTTTTCTGATTTGTCGTATGTAAATGGTATGTTATGACGAGCGCCACATCCCTTTGAAGCACTCCATCTCGACTATCATTACTTGACAAATCTATTTCTCTTCTCACTAAAATTTGTTCACTGTCTCGCCATTTCATCAAAATTCGCTTTTCTTCGATTCTTCTTCAAATATTTTGATAACGATGCATATGAATGAACACAAAGTATCAGTGAACAAAAAATATTAGGAAAAAGTACTTTTTCCTGATACGTCCTATATGCATGCATTTATGTACATCGAGGATCAGCTAGTTGCAAACAAAATATTTATTAATATAATTAATAGATCTAACGTAAAGAGAACTATTATCTTACTTTACATCTCTTCTATGAAGGGAACAATTAATGACATTACATTTCATAACTTGCACTATTATATAACATAAATTTGTCCTTATCCTAGATTCATAAAATGTTTGCCCTTTCATGGATGGAACTCGTATATTTATTTATTGTGTGTATGTTTGTACCTAGTATAAGATTGGGTAGGTTGGCATTTGAAGGGGACAAGCGTAAACCGGTAAGTGGTATGTGGTTGCAAGCTTCTTATGCATGCTATGCACTAATTTGTATGAATGTCAATTAAATGATTTTGAAATTTTTAAATCTAACAGCATTTAACAGGTGACAAGGCTTACTTTATTGGGACAAAGCAATAAAAATTAACGCATTTGAATTGCTATATTACTTGCATTGTAGGTTACACTTTGTATAAAAGAAATTTTTTGTGCTGTGTCCGCAATTTAAAAATCACAACTCAAGGAAACTACGATAAACAAAAGCTAAAGCGTTTTCAAAGAAGATTTATTTAATTAAATTGCATGAGATTCAATTCAAAATAAATTGGGATAAATTTGAAATTAAGTGACATGCTATTCCATTTAAAAACATGAAATTCTCCTGTTTTATGTGGGAAGTTAGCAATGATGCATTATTGCATCACTTATAACTTGTCTTACTTAAGAAAAGAAATTTATTACGACAAAATATTTCATGCGACAAATTCTTCAAATATAGCAGAGCAAACATCATTTATAACTTTTAAAATAAGTTTTGAGCAATTTATATATTATATATAAATACATGTGTAGATGATATATACACATATATGCATATATAATATTGAAATATGTAGCTTAATTATTTCCCTACTGTTTAAAGCAGCAAGGATACATGAAACATGATTCTGAAACATGCTGTATATATACTCTGCGACCTGTTAATTCAACCCTGAACCAACTATCGTTCTAATTAATCCAAACAGATTTTGAAATTTGTATCCACAAAACCTTAAATTATTCATTGTGTCCTAACTAAAACTAATTTTTTTGCCTTACCTCCATCAATAGATTTTTAATAATTCGGAAAAGAAAAAAAATTGTGTAAAAATTCAAACTAATGAAAAATCCTGCAAAATTCAATGAAAATTCTAATGAGTATTCAATTTGTAACAGTTCATACAACTAACCGATTTGAAATAATTCTATTAAGACAATTATTTCCATTCACTTGCAAGTAGCACAAAACACAAAACATTTTTTTATTAATAAATAATTTCGTATTACCATCAGTTGTTTTGCAATTTTTGTGCACTAATATGTGAAATATTTGATTTTCCAATGATAATTCTAATGATTTGAAGAGAATATTGATCCACGTAGAAATTCGATCAGTGTTGGATTGGAGTTGCATTGAATTAACGTGGTCATTTATATTACTACTCAAATTAATAATTGATATATAGCATACTCAATATTAACAGCTTCAATATAATATAACACTCTGTATAGTAATTCAATATTTAATTAAAAATTATGGCCGATTTAAGATATCTTTGCAAACTTGTTTAATCAATAGAATGCGCGTATTTATTACAGTTATGCAACTTTTATCCACTCTGTTTTACTAATTAAATAATAGGTATTGTTAACGTAAAGGACATTGATTAATATTAAGGGACTTAAAATGAAAAATTATATCTAAAAATTTTTATCTTTGATTAATAAACTACTCATTTTAAAATTTCGAATGTGATTAAAACAAATTTTATCTAGCCAGCTTAGTACATGTATAAATTTTATACAGTACTAATCATTAAAGATATCTTTAATCGTATTCCTACGTATGTTAAATATAAGGAACATACGCAAGAACAATACGGCGTTGGTGCATTATAGTGATGTCTAGTGTGCTAATGTGGTTGTGTCTTGTCTGTTGTGTCGTCAGCAAGAGCACGCAGGCTTGAATCCTACCGAGTCCATGACACGTGCATTGATTAGTGATGATAATATCGCCCGCCAGACTGCCCTTGGTCCTGTCCAACTGGGGTACGTACTCCATGACTAGATAAATCCTTCCCATACATTATTGCCTCCCCCTAAATTCATTAAACAAAAATTTTTACATCTATTACAGGTTTTGGAAGCGAATTTTAATCATTTTTATTAAATATAGAATTGTAAACAAATTTTTTTCCTTACACATCGGAAAAGTATCGTAATTTATCATTACGTCGTAAATATCTTTATTGCTTTTGAAGTTGTTAAACTTGTTTACAATGTAATTAGATTTCATTGATAGGAAAGAATTCGAACTGCATAATTAAGAGCTAAAATTGCTACCATTGAAAGGTCATTTTAATAATACTATAAATATTTTACTAGTTAGTATGTACTATTTGCATTGATCAAAATCATACTTTAATTTATTCTATAATAAAATGAAAATATTTTTAATAATTTCACAAGCAAGGGAAACACTTTAATACACGAACAAAGCACCTCATACAATAAATATAATTTAAAAATGTTTAGTTACATATATAAACGAGATGATAACGATCAACATTTCCAGCATGTGCAAAATCATAAAAGTTACAACAAAATGATGGAAGTATCATAAACTTTCGAGCAACTACATATTCTGCCATGATAACTTTTTACTAGTTTATATGGATTATATGGTAATATATGTTGTAACTAATCGAACAAACAATTACAAAATAGCATTATGAAATATCGTTTTTCAAATTTCATACTGAAATTGATCATTTAACTAACAAATACATTTTTCTTAAAATCCATTAAAACGTTTACTGCAAAAAAGTTAATGTATTTCTTACTTGTAAACTAGCAAATAACCAGGGTAATTTTTTTGTTACACTGCTGTATGGTCTATTATCTTTAATTAGTCACGTAAAAGTATCTAATGGTAAAGTAAAAAATAATAGATAAGGTAAACGTATTAATAGAATTTGATCAAGCAATCGTAATACTTCTGCCGCATATATTCCAAATGCGTTCAGAAGAAGTATATGACTAACGTTTCCTTCTTCATTTCATGCATCTGTAGTGAAGTACAATCTATCATGAATTATCAAATGCTATGGTATACATACATACTATACACACATTATGAATTGAAATAATGTTTATTGACGAGATAAAAGAGACACACAAAAAGATTTATATAGAGTACACTATTTTTTTCCAACGTAACAACATCAAAAAGTAACTCAGAATAATGAGGTTCATTACAGCACACTCATGTTTCCTTGTTTTTAGTAAAACATACACTCTTTTGTGCTACACAAATTTCTCTTTCCATAACCCAAAGTGCAATCCAATTCCATGAGTTATTATGCATGTTGTTTTAATGTAACAATATATGCAACACTTGCATTCGTAATATATTACAGTTTAATATGGAACTTTATCTTAATTTAATTAATAACAATGATAAATAATGCTGTTTAATCATTACAGTTATAAGGCTAAGCTTTTTTTCTATATACTATTCGCATTTTCTCATTTGGGTGTGTTAGCATTGAATCTTGATGTGTTGCAATTCAACATCTTTAACAAATATAACAATAAATAACAAGATCAAGAACTGTTTAACGCATTTTCATTATTCTATAGATTATTATTATCGTAGGCCTTTTTGTTATATTTATTTCTTCCATCACATTATTATCTCCTTTACCACAATCTCAATATCATTACCATGATTGTTATCACCATTATTATTGTTGCTATTTCTGTTACCACATTAGATAAGACTTGTAACGCTATATATGACGCACTTGTATTAAATTTAATTATTAATTCGGAAACTGTGATTAATAACAAACGTTTATAATATTAAAATGAACCATGGCTACAAAGATCATCATTCTTCAATAATAACAACGTAATGTTCTATTAATAAATAAATTAAATTATTGAATATATATAAGGGAAGCTTTAAATAACTTCTTGTTATAAAAATATTCAAATAGTGAACACACACGATACAGGTTGAAAGTATAATGCCGATAATGTAGTATTAATCTCGAAAACTTATACAATTCGCGCATTGTATAACAATGTACAATTTTTTATACAAATTATAATGTTCATATTAAACATAAACTGATTTGGAATATTTGTACATGTACACAATATGTATATGTACAATTAATCGTGTCATTGCGCCCTAATTTCATTTCGCTATAATTTTTTCATAACTTGTAAGACTTACTAAAATTATTCTTTACATAGTTTCGTCGCAGGCGTTATTCTACGAGAACGTATTCCAGCATTTGAACGTATGCTCTGGCGTGCGTGCCGTGGTAACGTATTTTTACGTCAAGCAGAAATTGAAACTCCTTTGGAAGACCCTTCAACGGTAGGTAAAAATTTTATTAACGTTACAAAACTTATATTATATGATATTTAAGAAATACTTAATTGTTTCTTTTCAGGGGGATCAAGTATTCAAATCTGTCTTTATCATATTTTTTCAAGGAGATCAATTGAAAACTCGAGTTAAAAAGATCTGTGAAGGATTTAGGGCAACTTTATATCCCTGTCCTGAAGCCCCTGCTGATCGTCGTGAAATGGCTATGGGCGTTATGACTCGAATTGAAGATTTGAACACAGTTAGTTACTCTTCTCTTTTACATAAAAGCGTTCCTTTAAAGAATATGCCTTTCCCATATTTCTGCCTCCTTCCTCTATATAGAACTTAATATGTGTATATTTGTGCGTTCTATATTTGTATCATACTTATCACATAAATTTAATTATCATGACCTAATTTAGGTTCTCGGTCAAACTCAGGATCATCGGCATCGCGTTTTAGTAGCTGCTGCAAAAAATATAAAAAATTGGTTTGTGAAAGTTCGCAAAATCAAAGCAATTTATCATACTTTAAACTTATTCAATTTGGATGTTACACAAAAGTGTTTAATTGCTGAATGCTGGGTTCCTGTACTAGACATTGAAACAATTCAATTAGCACTACGTCGTGGAACTGTAATTACTTATATATATTTTAATAACTCCACTTAATTGAGCATTAACAATTTTTGACATAATAATGTACTATATGTATATATTTTAGGAACGTAGTGGCAGTTCTGTACCACCAATTTTAAATCGTATGGAAACTTTTGAAGATCCACCTACTTATAATCGGACAAATAAGTTTACTAAAGGTTTTCAAGCTTTAATAGATGCATATGGAGTTGCTTCATACAGGGAAATGAATCCATCCCCTTACACTATAATAACATTTCCATTCTTGTTTGCTGTTATGTTTGGAGATACTGGTCATGGCCTTCTTATGTTTCTCTTCGGCGGATGGATGGTACTAAAAGAAAAACCATTGGCTGCAAAGAAATCTGATAATGAAATTTGGAATATCTTTTTTGGTGGTCGATATATAATCTTCCTAATGGGTTTGTTTTCAATGTACACGGGATTTATATACAATGATATATTTTCCAAATCATTGAATATTTTCGGATCATATTGGAGAATCGACTATAATTATACTACAATAAACTCAAATAAGCAGTTGCAATTAAATCCTAGCGATAAAAATCAATATTTACAGAATCCATATCCTATTGGAATGGATCCTGTATGGCAATTAGCAGAGAATAAGATCATATTTCTGAACTCATATAAAATGAAGATATCTATTATTTTTGGAGTCATACACATGCTGTTTGGTGTGGTTATTGGACTATGGAATCATTTATATTTCAAAAGGAAACTTAATATAACTTGTGAATTTATACCACAAATTGTATTTTTAATATTTCTTTTCCTCTATATGGTACTACTTATGTTCATTAAGTGGATAAAATATGGACCCGATAGCGATCGTAAGTAGTATATTACTTAAAATAAAAATGCTCCGATTAATATACAATTATAATAATATACCGATAAATAGATGTATGAGCAAATATGGTACTTTCTGTTTGTAGATACAGATCCAGAACATGGTCCTTTCTGTGCACCATCAGTATTGATTACATTTATTAATATGGTATTATTCAAACCTGGAACTGCAGCAAAAGGTTGTTCACCCTGGATGTATGCAGGGCAAAGTGGATTCCAACATCTTCTTGTTGTTATAGCTGTTCTTTGTATTCCATGGATGTTATTCGCAAAACCTTTTATGTATATGTACAATCGGAAGAAGCAACATTATCAGGTAAAGTATTCTAACTTGCAATCATTAACAAGTGGAATACTGATGTGAAACTATAGTGTTTGAAATGATGTAATATCTGTAGTAAGAGGAAAGTCTCGGGATTATACTAGTATACTATAGATATTCAACAACGTCTCAAGACAAATTGAAAGTATATAACAACATTACCAGATGTGTTGTATACATGAAAATTGCAAAGAAGTAGTAATCTATTGATATCATAGAATGGACGTTTCCTTTGAATTTTATTATTTCACTATTAATTAGTAAAGTAAACTAAACTTATTATCCTTTTTTTGTACATCACCAGTTAAACAACCATGGTACAGAAAACGGAGATGTAGAAGGTGGGGTTGATGCAATACAACCAATAAGTGGAATACCTCAAGGTGGTCAGAAAGAAGAAGAAGAAGACATGAGTGAAATGTTTATTCATCAAGGCATTCATACTATCGAATACGTTCTTGGTAGTGTGTCGCATACAGCATCGTATTTACGTTTATGGGCCTTATCTCTAGCCCATGCTCGTGAGTTCAAAGATTATTACATTTGCTTTTTATATAATTTATACCAAGACGTATTTTAATAAATGTTTGTTCTTACTTATATTTAGAATTGTCAGAAGTATTATGGAATATGGTGATGAGAAATGGATTAACGCGGGAAGGTTGGTCAGGAGGCATTATTCTGTGGGCTGTATTTGCATTTTGGGCCGTTTTAACTATTGGTATTCTAGTTCTCATGGAAGGTTTATCAGCCTTCTTACATACTCTTCGACTTCATTGGTATGAATTATTGTTATATCTAATACAATATTCATTAGTATCCATGTATTCTTTATTGTATAATGTTAGTTTTATACATTTACATGTAATACATTTCATGTTTTTTTACAGGGTTGAATTCCAAAGCAAATTCTATGCTGGACAAGGATATGGTTTTCAGCCATTTTCATTTGAGATTATTTTGGATGCAGCACAATCTACTGGAGAAGATTAAATATTTCGATTCATATAAAATTATACTTACATAGTGAATTTATTGCTTTCCATAAGTACAATAAGAGTAAACTTAATAGCATTACATTATTTTATTATTGATAGAATTTGAGCAAATCTCTAGAGTTATTACAGGTTAACAATACATTTAAACAAATCAAACAAATTTATATGTTCACATCCAAAACTGGAACAATTTTACTTCTGAAAGCAAGAAAATGACATTTTTATTTTATGTAAAATTTATTTATATTTCCTCAGAGAATACAGTTAAATATTGTTTTAAATACTCCAATTATTTAACCATATATTCATTACACAGTACTTATGGAATTTAGACAACTATAAAAAATATTTTCTATAACTGGATCTGAAATATGTAAAGAAGACAACTATATACTTGTATGCATGTCATGTGTATTTAGATGTAACTCTAATTATATAACATATTACAAATCGTAACTTATATAATTCAAACTAACGAGTATTGGAAGTATATTAAAATTGCATTCCTGTTACATAATAAAAAAAATTAATGGTATAAATAAATTGTACTTAATTTATTGCTACATGTTTTCTTACTCTAATTGGTAAATACATATACATATAGATTCATATACTTATTTGTATTATTTTATATTTGTTATGTGCAAAGTATCTTTAAGTTAAAATTTAGAACTTCTTTGGTAGTTTTAATTATACAAAAGAAATGTAAGGAAAAATAAGTTGTTATAATGGAATAAATAATGTAACAATAATATGGTAATTAATAGTAAGAGAAATTTGTATTACATCATGCCATGGATTCTATTTAAATGTAAATGAAAATGATGTTTGTTTACGATGAAAACATTTAGATCATAAACATGGAACATTCCTTGAAATACAATAACCATAAAAAATACATTTCTTCATTCTTAAATAAATCAAAAGTGCAAAACAAAATTTTCTTATCTGAAACAATTTTCAAGAAATTCGATTTTTACAATCGTTTTCGTATGTGTATTAAAATATTCTATACGTCAGATGATAATACGACTATGATGTTTGTCAATATAGTAGTAGGTCTATACATAAGAACACAAGAGTTAAGTGCGAAATGAAAGTTCGAATTTTGTACAGTAAAATTTCGTTCAAATTAATGCAGAATACGAAAGATGCAAGTTTCCTGGAATTAGAAGTTTATTCTATATGTTAAGAAAATTATAACCATATTGGTAAAACCATATGTATTGATTCCGTGTGTTTACACCTAAATTAGAAAAACAAAAAAATGTGAGTCTTATCTCTGCAAGAAAGATGATGCAAAAAACATCATGCTGCCATATAGATTACAGTAAGCTTAACTGCATCGGAGTTATGTTTGTAAAAGAATTGCTATCGTACATAAAATTCACTTGGATATTTAATGATTACCTATTTTTCATTTCATTTTTAAATTAAAAACGTAATTATGTACTTCAGCAACAAATCGAAAAAGTACATCTATTTATATGTTTTTATACATCTTGACCAACTTGTACTGCTAATATATTTCACAAGTAAATCATTTTTAATAAGTTTACTTAAGTAATATGTAATTTTTTAACCATCAGCTTCGAAATGTACATTCTTAAAACAGTATCTTTTTGTTGTTTATTTATAACTTTATGACGAAATTATTGTCTAGACAACTGTATGATAACTGTGTAGATAACTGCATAAAAAACTTTGTACCTGTTTTAAACGTGCAGAAGTCACGTCGAAAGTTCAATATGACATTTGGTAAGCAAAACAAAAAAGATAATGTATATTAACAGAGCTAGATATTCATTCCAAAACGTTTCTACATCATGCAATTATAAACATAAAAATAAAGTATAAAAATTGGGTTGTTGACATTTGTCAATAAGTATCTTTGATTGATTATTTAGTAATTGCAAAAATCGTAAATTTTAAAAATGCAAAAATTAAGAATCTGGACTTTTATTCTTTATAAAACTGCTACAATTCCGCATTTGCAGGTATTAGTTATTGCAATATACAACATATATATAATAATTTTACACATTTACATATACATATATATAATTTTAATGTCTATTTTATTCAAATAAACTAATAACATCATACATTAAGTATACTTATAGGTACTGTTATATTGTATATGCGTATAACCTATAAGTATGGTTAAATAGTAATGTTTGTATCAAATAAAAGGTTAATCATATCGTTAGCAAATTAAAACTTTATAACTAGAAATATATTCTGTAAATGATATTGCTACAATTATTTCATATAAAATCCAATATTTTTGTTGTTTTCAAGCCTTTATACGTGATATGAACATGCAATTAAATTTCAATTTTATTGTTAGTATATTTGATAATTTAAGATCTGATTAAAACTTTCATTATTTTATTTTTTGAATAATTTATTATATCTTAATAAACATTCTTGCTTTCAAGTAATTATATAACTGTACGAAGTAAAATTCGAAGTTAATGCATAGCATTTTTATCATATTGGACTGTGATTGGTCAACCAGCAAATCTTGTCTGCGATACGAACACACCGCCTATCAACACATTCGCTGTTTCCATATACTCCCACTTTTACAAAAAATAGCGCAAGTCCTTTCGCATTCTCTGTTCCAGTCGCCCTCCTGCTTTGATGTTAGACAGTTCTCGCGTAATATTGGAACCATGGCAGACAAACAACGTGTTTGTATTATTGGATCAGGAAATTGGTAAATTGCTTTAGATTCTTACTAATACTTTTATTACAAGTAGTTCCAGAGTAAAGAAAGGTTTATCAGTCATTGATTTGCTTAGTCGAATTGTGTCTGCGTGTAATTATTGATTTCTACACGTTGTATGTAAAAAAATTGGAGTTATATATTTACTGAATGCAATGTATCTTTATTGCTAACACTGTCAATTGATATGTACATACAAATATTTCATCAGGAAACTGAATTGTTAAACTTCCAAGATTTTAATTGGATTATATTTTATTAGGCTTTAAAAGATATTTCTTTACTGTGGAATCATATCAATACACGAATGCATAAAATAATAATTTACAAATGAGTATATTATTAGTCAAATGAATCTCTGATACACATTTACTTAGAAAGGATTAATCTAATATAGCTCAAAAAGTAGGAAACAAAAAATTGTTTTGTTGTCTGAAGACAGTGTGCTCATTTGTATATGCGCATTCAAATACATGTATTCATTATTTACATATGCATTTATACGAAGTGTGAATATAATCTATATGAAATGTAATGCAGAAAATTGATGTTAAATAAATTATCATATAATTTTATTTATGCCTATTTTATAGGGGCTCGGCTATCGCTAAGATAGTAGGAACAAATGCCGCTAAACTTAGTAATATTGAGGACCGCGTTACGATGTATGTTTACGAAGAAATGATCAATGGAAAAAAACTAACTGAAATTATTAATGAAACGCATGAAAACGTAAAGTATCTGCCTGGACACAAACTTCCGCACAATGTGGTAAGCAAGTACTGTACTATTACAAATGTTTCTTTGAATAGTTGACAAAATGACACTTTATATTAAATGAAAATTTATAAATAAAGAATACGGAAAAGAACAAAATAATATTAGATGCATGCACGGATTTCATTCACTATGTATCTATTTATTAATGTTTTGTAAATTTAGTTGCAATTTAATAAATCTATGAGCACGTGTTTTTATAGTATATGATACTATGCTACATATTATGTAACATCTCTACTCTTGCTATTAAACGTACCATTCTGATTACGTAAGTCCCGTAACTCGTAGTTGAGATCATACGCATATCTTATGATCGTTTCTTTTGCAAAATAAAGAGAAACAGTTCATTTCAGTTATGAGTCTCTTTAATTTCATTGTTTAAACACGGATTTAAATTATCTTTTATCAATTTTTCAAAATAATTTTGTAAAATTTCAATATATATGAAACATTTTAAGATGATTTTAAATTCTTGATGGACTGCAAAATATGAGACGTAAACTTTTCCTTCTGTATTATACATATTGATAAAACATCCGAAATATACGTTTAGGCATTTAAGGTAGTTACCTGCGATTCCGTATGGAAGCATAACATATGTATATACGTACGTACACACTCGAGCACGTAACTTTTAGTGTCAGTAGCTTCGTATAGAAAAGCCTTGACCGCAACTGAATCAACATCGAACCTATATTGATTCAGACGCTAGATTGTGCTACATATACGTATATAAAATGGTACACTCTTCTAAGAATGTAAATTTTAATATGATATATAAATATATGAGAAATCGTGACCATGCAACATCTATGTCCTTACTCCACTATTACGATTTTTCTCTAGTTCGTAAATATGGCATAAATATAAAAAGTTATTGTTACAAGTAAACACTTTTATGTAAAAATGAAACCTTAACCCTCTTTTCATCTTCTCCTCTCTTCAATCAAATTTATTCAGTGCTATGTATAATTCTAATATGTTTCAGATTGCAATTCCTGATGTAGTAAAAGCTGCTAAGGATGCAGATATTTTGATTTTTGTAATACCACATCAATTTATAAATAAAATATGTAATTCATTATTGGGAAAAATTAAACCTACAGCTGTTGGTCTTTCCTTGATAAAGGTATCTTTTTAATTTGTCCATTAGTAATAGTGTAAGTACTCCTTATTATGTAGATATTAACTCAGTGCCAAACACCTTATTTTTACCACTTTCAAACACCATTTACTGCTTTGAACAATACGATATAGTTAATTCGACCGAATGCGATTTCGGTAAGTCGTAAATCAAGTTTCCTGGTTACACCATATTTAAGGAAGACACGTGACCTTTAAAGGACAAACGTTGTAATCAGAAAATAATTGCAATTGATCATAAAACTTCTTACTTCTTTCTTCACTGTAAAGACAATTTTAAAAGGCACACCAGTCTCTTAAAGGAAACAATTTGAACCTGTTACCCCTGTAATAATTTATTTATGGACAGGGTCAGAGAACTCTAAGGATTCCATTTAGCCTTACCCCACCCCTTCGTTCTTGCCAAGGCCATTCTTGCCAGGCCATATTGGCACAACCTGCATCTCGAACCGCGTTCAATGACAAAAGGAAATTAGAAAATCCCTATTTACGAAAATCGCCACCTGTATACTCAGACACCCTGTGGCCTGTATGTTTAAATACTTCAAAGTCGTAAAGTCTGTACCGTAGCCGTCGATTACGACTGTTTGAAGGATGTCGACCGGGGCAAAAGCCCTTAGCAAGTTACTTCAAGCTCGCTAAGTTCGCACCGTGATCTAAATGACAGCCACCGCCCCTGGCTTAATCTTTAAATGATTGGTTGCATTATAACGTTGAGGATTGTATACTTGTAATTTTTACAAGTTTATCTTCAAGACAGTATACGACTCTCTGTCACTTGCAATTCATCTGATCATCAATTATTTCAGACATGGTAGAAGAACATATATTTATAAGGAATTTGTTACATATAATATTTGTTATTGTTTACTGCACAATATCTCAAACAAGATACTCTGGACACATAAATAGTATATTTAATATTTTCAAATCAATTTAGGATATTTACTAATTCGTTTAATTAAAAATGAGTTTAAATATGTGAATTTACACGTATAAGTGTACAAATAAGTTTACTATAATATATATTTTTTATATTAAGTCTTAAAAATGACTAAAGTAACAGTAAGATAATAATATTATACCAGATATATTTCTTATATTATTATTGTTTTTCAGGGCTTCGATAAAAAGGAGGGGGGTGGTATTGAACTTATATCACAAATAATCTCAAAACAACTTCACATTCCTGTTTCCGTATTAATGGGAGCAAATTTGGCTTCTGAAGTAGCTGAGGAAATGTTTTGTGAGACTACTATTGGTAAATATACATTATATTATCGTAAAGTAAACGAATATTAACAATATTAATATTATTCGTTCAGACAATATATATAAGAGCGGTAATGGTAGTATGAGCGAAGGACAGGTAGCGGATACACTGTTTAAATTTTATGAACGATGATATTTTAGGTTTTATATCAAGGGTATAGAAATGCGCAAAATAAAATTATAGATGTTTCTAAATAATTACAACTATCATAATATACAAGAAATTTGTTACATACACTTCTACAAATGCTATACATTGTTATTTAATATATAGGTTGCAAGGACAAAAATATGGCCCCTATACTCAGAGATATAATACAAACCTCATATTTTAGAGTTGTAGTTGTTGAAGATGTTGACTCAGTGGAATGTTGTGGGGCGTTAAAGGTAAATCTATTATCGTTATCTATCACGCTATTTGTGTATTACTAAACTTGAGAAGTATTATTTCGGGTTATTTCTCTGTAAGCATTACAAGATTAGATTAGATATTAATTTTTAATGTATGATGACAACAGATCTAGTTATGATAAATAATAATTGATGAGAACACTTATAATGCTTATAAATAATTAAAGAACGTAATAGTTTCATAATCTCTACGAACGAAGTTGTCATGCTTTACTTATTACTACAAGAGAAAGTTGCAGAATGTTCTTTACTGCATTTACTTATTATGAGATGACAAAAACTAACAAGATATAAAGGAATAATACATAATACGTCTTTGTTTAAAATTTTTAACGCACAGAATATAGTAGCCTGCGGCGCTGGTTTTATCGATGGTCTAGAACTAGGTGATAATACAAAGGCGGCGGTTATTAGATTAGGTCTTATGGAAATGATTAAGTTCGTAGATGTCTTTTTCCCTGGAGGAAAACTTTCTACTTTCTTTGAAAGTTGTGGCATAGCAGATCTTATCACCACTTGTTATGGTGGTCGCAATCGTAAAGTTTCAGAAGCTTTTGTTAAAACTGGCAAGGTCAGTATTGCTATATATTTATTTATACATGTACATATAAAAATGTATGAAAACAATACAATAAAGTCGAAAATGATCCAGGATTTAAACTAGAGTAGCATAATAATACATAACTTTACCAGATTACCAATATATAATAGTTTAATTTATGTTTTGACTATACTGTTTCTTCGAATAACGTGCGAATGTATATACATATATCATAACATTTATATTACTCTAATAGATATTATATATTTCAATATAAAATGTGTGTGAGTGTACATCGTGAAATTATGCACAATGTGAAATTATGCACAACTCAACATTTAAATGTACGTATTACTTTCTCTGCAGACAATAGAAGAATTAGAAAAGGAAATGTTGAATGGGCAAAAATTACAAGGTCCCTTCACTGCTGAAGAAGTAAATTACATGCTGAAGGCAAAAAATATGGAAAATAGATTTCCTCTTTTTACGGCCATACATCGTATTTGTATTGGTGAGATAAAGCCTGCAGAACTAATCGAATACATACGCAATCATCCGGAACACATGTAAGCTTAATTGTGTGTGTCTCCATTGTAATTAATGATAAACTTTTATCTTAGGATTAACATATAATGACATACATTTTATTTGATATATTACAAATTTATTTCGGAGCTAAAAAATGTTAGTATTATTATATCTAAATTTATAATATTCATGAAATAATTAAGATTAATATTCATGAAAATTAATTCAACATTTTCGTTCTTGTTGAAGATACGGACACTAAACTTTATTATAATTAAAATAAAAATTTTTAATAGCTTCCTTTTCGTAATTATACTCATTGCGCGTTTCTTATCATGGTTCTACACAATTGTTTAGTTACATTGTTTAGTATGTGAAAAAATAATTTATAGAATCATACGAAGTATCTAAATACTAACATATGTAGAATATGTAGAATGTACATAGCACACACATACATATTTGTAAATAACTGTTATGTATATTAAAAAGAATATGATGTCTATTTTTTTCAATGCTATATATACATATCCATGAAGAAATGTTTATCTTCTACTAAATAAAACGTTTTGTTGCATTAAAATAAAGCGTTCTGTACAATTATATATAAAGGAATTCTCCAAAATAGTTGCCAAAAAGAAACAATACATTAGATAATATATATTTAAAATGACAACAAATTTTAAATTTATTTTAAATATTTAATTATTTTAAATATTAAAGAACACTTTAATAATTTTTACACAATTAACGTTATTACTAGAGTAATTAAACTGAATTATCTGAATCCGACAAGAATGTGCAACTCAAAGTTGTATAAACATGATTTGATATGGTCTATAATTAGCATTGACTACATGTACATTGCTATTATCGACGCTACATAGTTGCGATACAAGTGGTTACGGTTAAATTAAATTTATTTCAAGAGTGATTATGGATAGATTAAATTTATTTTGAGAGTTAGATATTTCACATAATCACAATATATATAATATGTTATTATATGTATTCTTAAGTATAGAATCTTTTAATCACAAGATAATTTTCTGTTCAAATCGCATTGTTTTAATTTTTTTTATTGAAATATATATTTGTAGAAATATGAAAGTCCGTTATATAATACATAGATTAAATACGCATAAACAATATACGTAAAATACGATACATTTTTGACCTCACAGAAAGACAATTTTTAAAATAAAAGTATTAAAAATATTCTTTAATTTAACATTTTAATGTACCATGTAACTTATTTTACGTATATAATATTTACATATAACTATGTACCTGTATTTTTAAGTGCCATTATTATGTTGAAACGTTAATTTCAAACATCTTTTGATATAATTAACAGTTTTGAAGTTATTTTGGGTTTTAGTATTAGGTCACTCACTCTGTATAATACCTGTAGATATTGGTCAAATCATAAGTAGGACATAATACCTTCTCAGTTAAAAATGTACTGTAGAGTTTATTAAAAATTTTATCACAATTGTTATATGCTAGATACTAAGAAAAGTCTATAAACAGTTAGCTGTATTTTCATCTGGTTTCAATAGATTGTTATTTATATAGACTTCTATTAACTTGAACTATGTAATACAAGCATGAAGAATATATAACTATTACTGTTAATTGATAATAAAACGTTGTAAATTATTTGTTTAGTATAGTTGCCCTTTGTCTAAAGTCTTTAATTTCAGCATTATTAACTACTAACAATTTCTTTTCAAATTACTATAATTGTATTATGTAATATTTTACATTACAATGTGATTTCAATAATTGTAAATGTTACCACAATTCAAGATATAAAATTTCCTTAATTTTAATTTTATTTACTTCACATTTAGGACTGATAGCGGTAATACATCAATACTACAACTGCCACCACCAAGATCTCATCTGTGAAGATTATATTTGGAGGATACAAAAAAGGTGCATGTCATTTAAAATCTCAAAGACTATCTTTTGATAATGCAGATTTTATTACGGTCATAACGCGCGTCTATTGTACGACGTAATGACAATGACGATGATCTGTTGTAGTGTGAGAGTAAAAGTTATAGTTATGATAATTTAAGTATTTACTTAAATTATTGTTTGTTTTCTTACGAAAGCCAATTATTTTATGTACTTTTTTCTTAAATTTAAAATACGAAATCACTTTATTGTATTAAAATATTATATATATATATTAGATATTATTAAGGTACGCCTATTTTTAGAAATCATTCTCTGGCTACGATTTGCTATTGCGTTTACATTGGCCTTGGTCCAGAACAGTGGATGCCAACCGTTAGAAAATAATTTGCGATCGTTACTAAGGTCAATGAAGACTGAAGTTAGTTTATAAGTTAGTTGGTCAGTCAGTCAATCGTACATCAGCATTCGAAAATAAGCCCATTTGTGATACATAAAATATCTTACATCTTTGTGATTTTATACATTGTGATTTTGTAAAAATGACTGAACAAGCTAAGAAAAGGGTGTGCGTTGTAGGAAGTGGTAACTGGTACGTGTATAGCATAATATTTTTCATAACTCATCAGAGAATCAAAATTATATACTGTATTTGAAGGAAATATAATCTATTTATTATTTTTAACGAAATTATATTAGCTTCTCAATCATTTAATAACTTTTATACTGTTTTTATATGTATATATATTTAGTTTTATGCATGTGCAATTTTTATGTCCAATATTTATATAAGCTTTTGCATACAAATTAAAAGATAATTTACAGCTAATAAATTATTGTTTCAAAATATATTTATTTTATACAAAACTATAAATAATATTAAGTAATATTCATGTGTCTTATATAATTTTTATACTTCAGGGGGTCAGCCATTGCAAAAATAGTGGGTGCCAATGTAGTCAAATATAACAACAAATTTGAAACACGCGTAACGATGTATGTTTATGAAGAAATAGTAAATAGTCAAAAGTTGACTGACATTATCAATCAATTACATGAAAATGTGAAATACCTTCCTGGACATAAACTCCCGGAAAATATAGTAAGTTTTGTTTAATATATAAAAGTGCATGTTCGTTTTTATGCATGTATCATAGTTTAATTTTCAAATTAACAAAAATTCTATAATTTAAAAATCTAATTTTAAAATTTATAAATGCATTTAAGACTTGTTAACATTCTTGCATCATCAGTACAATATAGATATTTGAGACCTCTTTAGTTCAAAGAAAACGTACAGGATATCACAGTTGACACTTAAATATGTCCTTTATTTTAAACTATGTGTGAAACGTTTAAAGTACAATTTAGATGATTTCAAAAAAGGATATTGTCAAAGATATACTTTTTTAAAATCATTTTTTCCGTGACTTTTCGAGGTCACCAAAACAATATGCCTAAGTTATAATTTTGTTGCTTTAAGTGGCCTTGAACGCCTAAAACGTGAGCTTATTCTGAGATCCTGTTACGATGGTATGTGAACTTTATGTTATAAATGCTTTATCAGAAATAAGAATTGGATCTTAATCATCATGCTTCAGTGTATCGCAGCCGATAGACTTCAGTCCGAGTACTTCTAATATAATTAGTATGTTCCCATATTATCCTAATATCGTTTCAGAAGGTCATCTGAAGAACATTCGAATACAATTTTCCGAAAAAATTCAGAAAAAATAATTCCAAAAAATATCTTCCACTTTCTCTCATATTACTGTTTAGAATGTGTTATGTGATGATGCATACAGACTATGCTGGAAAAATTATTTCTGGGATTAATTCAATTAACATTTTCTGCTGAAATAATATTTGTTTATATAAAAGTTGTGATGTTTTTTTTATTTTTTACAAATATTACATACATAAGAAGTTACGAAATGTCATGACTTTTGTCAGCAATTTTCACTTTGCCACGAAAACTATTTTATTGGATAACTATATCGTATAATTATGCATTTAATACACATGTATATACTCAATAATTCGTGGTTGTGCGTACGTAGACCTTTCCAGAAGGCATTGACACTTTGTCCACTCCCTTTGGAAAAAGTTTTGGAAGTTCCTCATCTTTCACGGTTGGGAGAATCATAACTTTTTCTCCTGGCTGTAAATAATTAATGCAATATATTGTAAAAAGTATAAGTTACAACAATTAATAGTAGCGTATTAGCAAGGAAAAAATTTCTCTTACCACCCAATTAGCTGGGGTTGCTACTTCTGGTCTTTTATCAACAAGTTGTAAGGAATCTATGACGCGGAGTATTTCACTAGAAATTTTAAAAACGCCATTAACACACCATTATCGATCGAATTATATAATACAAAAGTATAAGACAAAAATATAAAATTACTTACTCTACATTGCGTCCAGTAGATGTTGGATAATGCATTGACAAACGTAGACGATGATCAGGACTTATAATATATAAAGCACGAACAGTTATTGCCGTTTCCGGATCATCCTTGCTGTTTTCGTCAATCATATCCAGTTTCACTGCTAGACTGCGATCATGGTCAGCAATGATTGGGTAAGGAAAGGCCCCAGGAATGTCTCGACAATATGATTTAATATCCTGTAATAAATATACCCGTGTGTAAAATATCTAATTCATTCATATTCACACATATTATCTTTTATATATCTATAAGATATATTAACAAGAGTATATAAACTATACATTTTATAAGATATGATGAAGATTTTTTACATAATTTATCACTATCGGATATCAATATTGATACACTTACAGTTACTTAACTTTATAAATAAATGTTTTAAAGTCATTACTCCCTACTGTATGCAGAATATTAATATTATGTTAACAATTCTCACATAATCCTTCGTTCGAACAACTTACGTTAACCCAATCAACATGATCTTGTAGTTTATCAACAGAATGAGCTAAAAGTTTTGTGTTTCGACGCTCAAAATGCGGTTGGTGCACTGCTAAACGACCTAATTCGGTAGTGCAAACTGGAGTGAAGTCAGCAGGATGGGAAAACAGAACAACCCATCTGTAAATAATACAACATAAAATTAACGTAGCTGTGTTAATTGTATAGTTTTAACACGCAAACATTCAATCTTCGTCTTCGTGACCGTCTTCGGTTAATTATGCAGTCAGTGATTCAGTGCAAAGAATTTAGCATTGTCACCTTACTAATAAAGTAAAAAAATATTACTTTTAGCAACGTACTATTTTAAAAAGTATTGCTTTCAACGATGAATTTGCGTTTTTAAATTCTTTAATCCACCATCGTACGAATAATAAGTATCGCTGCTTAAGTAATTCAATTTTCCTTGAGACTTTTCGCGGAGGCCTCAGAATTTATAGATTTTTTATTTATGTACTGAATTCTATTACAATTAATCTTTCTATAAACTTTTAATCTTTTTTAACATTGGAAGTAATGAATGTATTAGACAAATATGTTACGCTGCAATGGATTTCTACGCAGACGATGAATTATAATGAAAATTATCCTACAATTTACAGATGCTATTCACGATCACACCGACGCATCTTCCAACATCTTGCCGTATATTTTTGCATGCATACATGTACTTATACATATGCAAGTACGCATGAGTACGCTCATATATTCATCTCGTTTGCGCGCTCTCCATTTATAAACGAATACATATGTACATATACAATATATAACGCATTTTAAACAAGTACGCACTATGACGACTCTTCTGTGTCATAGTGAACAAATATAAGGTGAAACTAATTTGTGTTATACGTATAACTAGCTGTAATTAGTTGAACGTGTATCACCGATACAGTTTTCGACGAGCAGATTTCCCAAATGCCTGCTACAAACTTTGCAGGCAGAATGACTGTAGATTTAATATAAATCCTATTACATAAGAAAAACACGAACATATAAACGAGATACAGATTTGTTTGCACGAAGAAAGTGAAGGATATGATTATAAAGAAAGCAATTAAGAGAATATAGCAGAACCAATGAATATATAGAGTTGAAAATGTTGTTGCTTCGACCAGACCCTAAGTAATTAATCTTACTTATAACTAAGTAATTAATTTGTTTACAAACTTGAAGTAAATTCTAGATAAAAGTGAAGAAATTGTAAATGCTTACGAATCTCCTTGCCAATCGTAAAAATTAATTCGACCTTGAGTGGTGTCCACCTCAAAATTAGGAATGATAGAGTTCAGTCTCATGATGAATGTATTGAAGTTTATATATAAGATAACAGCTTCTCTCGAAACGGCGACTCAATGAGAACTAAGCTCGCGAAGCATATACTACTCTGGTTAAAGTGATATATCATATGATGAAATAACATTACACCTTACAATCGGCAGCTTCCCCTACTTTGCTTTCATCAACGTAGGACATGGATGTCACGTTATCTGTTTACACATATATACATGCATGTACATACGTAGATATGATAGATAGTAAACATGACCAGTTTCGTGATTAATATAGAATTGTATCTTCCTACACAGCCAACCGTCCAGCAAGTGTCCGTGTCACGTACGTGTTATGAATGCTCCCAATTGTAGGCAGAACTGAAGAAAACAAATTTTAAAAATAGATAATTACGAATAAGTAGTATCTTGATGCGAAAACAATATTTAAAATAAGTGGTTTCTAACTTATTCTTCAATTTTTGATTGCGCGCTGTAAGACGCTCGGTTACGCTGATACAAATTAATTGTTTGAAGTTGATATCCAACGAACTTATTCAATTATTCCTTCTGATATTTGTATGTTATAATAGATCGATTAAAAAAAATTCTCTTTAAATCCATGAATATGTAGGTTTTTCGTAGGAAAGGAAATATTCTATTCTTTTTCGAAGTCATCTCGATCAACCATCCATTTTTTATTATCTTTTTTATTACATGTACATCACAAATTTGTGAGAAACCTTCTCAACAAGTTAATATATATATTTTCCAGATTGCTATTCCGGATGTTGTTGAAGCTGCAAAGGATGCAGATATTCTTATTTTTGTGTTACCTCATCAATTTATACGAACATTGTGTGCAACGTTGCTTGATAAAATTAAACCAACCGCTGTTGGTATATCATTGATTAAGGTATTAATTGTTAATAAAACATGTTATTTAATTTTAGCTTTTTACTTATGAATTTCCCATTTTCTTCCAGGGTTTCGATCGAGGAGATGGGACAAACATTGAACTAATCTCCAAAATAATTGAAAAACATTTAAGAATTCAATGCTATGTTTTAATGGGTGCAAATTTGGCCAACGAGGTAGCCGAAGAGAAATTCTGTGAAACAACTATCGGTAACTAACACTCATCAGCATTTGTGCAATCTAATAACTTACGTACAAGCTCGAATATTTCAAATCCGATAATACAACCTAATTGGAAGTGATTGAGTCGAAGATATAGGATAAAGTTAATACGAATGATAATATCGACAGGAAGTGGTCATATCTTGCTCGATTTTGTTATATCAATTTTTTAGTAAAAACAGTTTGAAAATATTAGGTACAAAGGTCATAAAATTTTGGACTAATTTTATTTACGCAATTCTCGTGGGTAATACAACGTTTTAAAAGTATAAGACATTACAGAAAAAGTATTGTAGTAATGTAATTCAGTAATTAGATTTAATACGCAAACGTTCCAAAATTGTTTTTTATTATTCATAGGTTGTAGGGATAAACGTTTGGCTCCATTATTAAGGGACCTTATTCAAACCCCTAATTTTAGAGTAGTAGTTGTTGAAGACTGTGAAGCAGTCGAAGTATGTGGTGCTCTAAAGGTACATAAACTTAAACATCCATCCATTAAACATCCGTTTATATTAATTCTATACTTAATAAATTGTAATTTATGTTTCAGAATATTGTGGCATGTGCTGCTGGTTTTGTAGATGGTCTAGGACTAGGTGACAATACAAAAGCAGCTGTTATCAGATTGGGATTAATGGAAATGGTTAAATTTGTAGATACATTTTATAGTGGTTCAAAACTGTCAACATTTTTTGAAAGTTGTGGTGTAGCAGATCTGATAACCACTTGTTATGGTGGAAGAAATCGCAGAGTTTGTGAGCAATATGTTAAAAGTGGCAAAGTATAAATTACACTATTTTATATGTTAATTTCTATCTTTCAACAATAAACGATGCCTTGAATAAAATATTATATTCTTCCGATAGACTATTAGACAACTCGAAGAAGAACTTTTGGGTGGACAAAAACTACAAGGACCAGCCACTGCTGATGAAGTGCACGGAATGCTGAAAGGTCGCAACTTAACAGATAAATTTCCATTGTTCACTGCAGTACACCGTATCTGTACTGATCAAATAAGACCAGCGGATTTACTTGACCAAATTCGTAATCATCCTGAACATGTGTTAGTATAAAATCTTTTTCTTATTATAACTTTAACCGATCCCATAAAATAATTTCATATAACAAATGTTTCATTAGGTTTGCACCAAAAACATTGTACATGTATTGAGTACTGGTTTATTTCTTTTTTTTTTTGTTGAGAAACTGTTAAAATTATTTTAACATATTGAAAAGCCCACCTATATCGGGACAAGACGCTATCTGTAGTACAATATACTAATGCATTCCAAAGACATAAAAGAATAACATACACAATTAAAAAAGTAAGTTCTATGCAAATTTCCCAGTCATAAGTATAATATATGGTTATTTATAGAGTATTTAACTTTTATTTTTTAGGATGAAGATAGAAGGTGTCGAGAATGCGTAATTTGACGTTGAAAGTTATTTAATGCAAACATTGTTTTCGTATTCATATTAATTTTAAGAATCATGAAGAAATTATAAAAGTGGAAAATCAACCCGTAGAAAAAGATGTAACGTGTATTTTAAACTAATTAGTTTTTACATTATTTATGATTGATTTTAATTGTAATATAGTACTATTTGTAATAGATAGAATAAACCAGATAATATACAATTATATTATTAACTATCTAATAAAAAATTAAACTCGATTATTCTACCATAAATGAGTACTCAGTCAGCCAAATCTGTCTTCGAGGTACAGTTTTGAATCTGTTATGTAGCAGTATCGTGTGGGTACACTTTAGCAACCATAGCAAACTCGTATTGCGTTGAAAAGGTAAATGTACAAAAACAATAAAGAATTCATTGCATAAATATACATTTAGATTATACTACAAAATAGTATAATATTTATTTATATACATATTTAATTTTCTAACTTATTACAAAACTTTAATTCATTTTACATTTATAATTATCTATTATTTTTTTCTTTCACTTTTTGGAGTAGAAGTACTTAAGTCTTGATTTTTGTTATTTTTAAGTATATCACAATCCTTGTAGGGTACATTGTCTACCAAAGCTGTATCAGGTGTAATGCGCAATGCTAAAATGTTAATACAACAAATCAGTAATCCAACTGTAGATTATGTAATTTACTATGATATTGAAAATACACCTTACCAAACCTTCCAGGTTCAGTTTCAACTGCTTGAATTACTGTTGTCCTTATTTCATGTTCTACTTCTTCCGCAAATTTATTTAACTAAAAATATTATATAGAATAAAAAATCACAACTATAATAATATCCATTAATTTATTCTGCATTCACATATTTTCTATAATAAATATCTTATAGATTACTGTCACTATTATATTGGATGCGTTATCATGTAAAGACATTCATTATACTGCATATTATACTTTTATATCAAATTTTTACCTCTTCAATGGCAGCTGGATTTGTGACATTTTTATACTTTTTGTATTCCTCATTTATTTTGTTTCTCGTAACTAAATAACATTTCTTGAAATATTATCTTTTCAAAGAATATTTAAAAGTTCTGTTGAATTTACCTTTTAATGCATGTTCATCGCCTTGGAAAGTATTCATTCGTGTGCGATGTAGTTTTTTAAATACGTGTAACACCTAAAAGTTACAAATGTTCAATCAACAAGAAATATGAATATATCATAAATCATTAAGTACCATTATAAAATAATGAATAATTAAATCATAACCTCTGTATCATAACTTAACACGTAAATATTACCTTCTGTCGTAGATTATCTGCCATCCCATTAATTAAAAAAAAAATAGAAAATTCTTAAAAAGCATAAGATAATATCTTTTCTAATGTTACATCTAAGATATATGTAGATTATTAAGAACTAACGCCTCCCTCCTTCCTTTCCTTTAGAGCGAAAGCTCGCAAAATTTAATCATCACTACAGTAAACTGCTGCGTTGCCTCCTACGAGCTGTTGTCACCAATACTATTTCAACATAAAATAGAACATACGTTTCTTTATTTCATTTTCTTGTGATATATTTTGATTTACCTCACTTTTTGGTTATATATCAAATTATATTGTATGTGTTGTGAAATAAAGGTTATAATTTTCTTTTTTGTTTTCTTGCTGGTGGAGCCATCTCTTTGAAAAAAGCTCAAACTGGTCGCACACCGTTATCGACAGCGAAGTGAAGTAGTGATAGACTGGTGGCGCCATCTCTTCACAAAGAGCTCAAACTGGTCGCACAACATTATCGACAGCGAAGTAAATTAATAGCCAACTAGTGGCGCCATCTCTGTAGGAAGTTCTTAAACTTATCGAGCATCAGTTTAAGCCCTCTTCACAGAGATGGCGTCACAAGTTCGTCAGTAGTTTACTTCGCTATCAATAGTGATGTGTGATTAGTGTGAACACTTTTTAAAGATATATATTTGAACAATATATAATTTGAAATACAAATCAATATGATCACAAATGAAAATATTAAATTATACCACGTTAGAAAATGAAGTAAAGAAATTTATAAATTTATGGAGCAAGGATATTTCTTATTGTCTGTTGAAATTGTGTAGTTCTGACTGTTCATCAAACACAGTGCGACAACTGACTGTAGTAGTGACTAATCCATGTGAATTCTCGTGAATGCGAATTTTGTTTTCACTAGATATTTCTGTGTAATTTAAATATCATGCTTTAAGTTTATGTTATAAGTATATTCCAAATTTCTCTTAATATTGATAAAATATTAATTTTTATGTGCAAAATATGAATGAAATATCAGTATATTGTAAATATATGTACTTATGTATTTGATATACGTATAAACAAATTTAGAAACTGTGAAAGTTGGTAAATAAAGGAAAAATATTTTCTTTTAATATATACATAACTATATAACATGGATTTATTTGGTAGCAAATATATAATGTATTGAATATCTTGAGTTAAGAATATTAATGATGAACAAAGAATGTCCAAGTTGTAGACAGATAACAAATACAGCACGTTCAAGACTTGTAAAAGATAGTTGTGGTCATATTAAATGTCGTATGTGTTTAATGTACGAAGAACAAGGTTGCAAAATTTGTATCGATGAACATAATATACAAAATATTGGGAATTATGGTAGGAAATTAAGAATATAACACTAATAACTAAGATAATTTTGTGTTACTAATTTACTTTTATTTTATATAGATTGTCTACCTTTAGAAAAAGAGATAGCAAAGGATCGGTCTATTTCTGAGAAAGATAATACATGTAATGATGTATTACCATTAGAATTAGTTATTAATAAAGATTCTAAATTCAAGGAAAATTTTGAATACATTTCTGTTGATTATGCAAACAATCAAGAATTATATTGTGAAAGTACAGTTAATAAAGGAAAAGAAAAATATGAATTATCCACAACAGATGTTAAAGACAATGAAATTTCAAGCAAATTGTATGCTTCCAACGTAGAATCTAATGGTATGCCTTTAAATATACATCCACATATAAGTAATAATGTAGCAGTAAAATCATCATCTACCCAGGAAGCATCAGAAGTTTGTGATTTGGTATGTTTTATGATATTTTATAGTATGTAAATCATCATACAAGCCAATATTTAAGTTAGTCTTGGTACTTTTATAGAAAATCAAAGAGACAGAATTTTCAAGGAAAGAAAGGTTAATAAAAAATAGATCTATGAAATGTCCTGATCGCAGTCATATTACCATAATACCAGGAATACCAGAAAAATATAAATGCAACATATGCACTAAGATATTTCAAAATAAAAAGGGAAAATGTTATCACGATGCTTGTGTAACAGGTGTTAAACCTTATCAATGTCCTTTTTGTGACAGAAGTTTCATTAAGCGATCCCATTTTGAATATCATGAAAGAATTCACAGGGGATACAAGCCATTTAAGTGCAATCTTTGTGAAAAGTCATTTCCTCAACAAAATAAGCTTAATAGACATATGTATTCACATGGTAGTAAGCTTTTAACTTTTTAAGTTTCAATAGATGAACAAATATATTAATTTAATTTTTAATATTAATTATAGGTCAAAAACAATTTGTATGTTCTAAATGTGACAAAAGGTATACTAAAAGAGATGATCTAAAGAATCACTTAGGCATACATAGTGGTACAACTGCATATTCTTGTAAAATATGCGAGAAAACATTTAGATTATTAACTAATTTGAAACGTCACCTAAAAACACATGCAAGTAAGTAATTAAAAGACAAAATGAATCTATTTTAGTGATGTTCCTAATAATCTAAATAAAAACTCATATACTAACTGTATATCTTTTATATTAACAGATGAAAGACCATATGTTTGTGATCAATGTAACAAGAGCTTTAAAGATAAATCTTTGTTAATTCGTCATAAGAAAACACATGGCAAAGATCGACCATTTTCATGTGCACATTGTAATAGAGTATTTTTATCCAAAAGTGAACTAAGGCGTCATTTAACTGTACATTCAGGTATGCATTTATACTTTACTACATATATATACTTTACTATATTTGAATGGTATATACAATATATTTTAGATGAGAAACCATTTTCTTGCAAATACTGTGAAACTGTCTTTAGAAGAAAGGATAATTTGCATCGACACATTAGACATCATCATCCAGAAAGTTCCCCTTTTAATAATAATAAAGTAGAAAATACAATAACTGAAGCAAGTATAAAATTAACAAAAACTAAACAAATAAATGCAAAACAAAAACAAAAAACAAAAAAGGCACAAAAAGTTACTTGTAACTTATTACCAAAAACCCCAACTAAAGTATCAGTGGTTTATATAAGTTCTTGTGATCAAATCAATTCTAGATTAGATTCAATGGGTAATATAACACCTGTTATAAGGACTACTAATGAAGTGAGTAATGCAGTTTCTGTTATTAATGGACCAATTAATATTAAAAAATCAGAAGATAAGACTGATATCAGAAAAAAAACATTTACATACACAGAACCAATACCTCTCGCAGAAGCGGTAGTAATAAATAAACGCATTGAAGAAAAATTATATCCACAAAATGTATCAAATCATAATTATTTTCTCAGAAATTGTTTGACTTGTACAGACAAAACATACCCTACCCCAATAAGTCAAATATCCCGTGCAAATTCTAATATGAAATATTCTGGACGCAAGACAACACAACATGAAAATTTCCTTTCAGAATCTAGTTCAAACGTGCAAACAAATTTTGCAATAAGTAATACAGAACAGCAAATTTATAATGCGAAAGCTATTACATTGCAAATAAAAGATAATAGCAATCATCTAGTAGATAATTTATAAAGATGAAAATTAATAATATTAAAAAAGCAATAAACGTTTTTGGAAAATCTAGCTTTAAATATGAAACAGCTTGGCTAACAAATAATATGCTCCAAAAAGGTGAAGAATAAAATAAAAAGAAAATGATATACATTTGATAATATATCTAAAATAGAATTTAATATAACTAATTTAAAAAATCAATGTTTTATATGCAAATTATAAGGTAAAAATAAATTAATTTCTATAATATATTTTATACTTTTACATACATTTGTTGACAAATATGTATTTCCTTCAAAATTGTGATACATTTCTACTTTGTATATATCATATATACAGCAACTTTTACTTTTTTTAAAATTACATATAGTATTGTTATTTTTTTTGTATATACAAATCAAACTACAAATAAATGCTTTTCTATTATATACATATACATTTATAACTTTTGTATATATAAATTATAGAACTTGCTAATACACCTTTAAAGAGTTTTTTAAAATTTTTTATTACTTCAATCAAAAATTTGAATACATGATACGCAATCGTGCAAATAAGTAATGCAGTGTATACTTATATGTGGTGTGATATTTACATACATAATACATTTTTACATCTGCAATATAGGTATTTATCTACTCATATATACATATTTCATTACTGAAAAATGTAAATTATAACATTCAGTAAAAAATATATTGACTATATAATGTACATATAGTTATACTTTACTACTAACATTAATTCGAGAGTCACAAAAATAATGTTTTATTATATGATTTAATTACAGATTAATTTCATTTATAATAAAATATAAAAATAATACTATTCTCTGTATAACTTCCTTAGGAAGCAAAACACAACAAAACCACGTGATCTTACCATGGATGTAGTATGGCGCTAAATATAGGTTGGAAAAATAAAGTCCTTAATATTTTGTATGATCATTTCATTTAATACATTATTTTAGTTAAATAATAACTAATTTATTATATATATATGTATGACTAAACAAGAATATATAAAGATATGCATATATATCATAATTTTAGGGGTTTGTAATAATAATTTTCAAAATTGAGCTTGTAACGATAATGATGTTTTGTTCAGACTTTACCGAAAACAGACATGCTCCTGTTTGACGAAAAATGAACCAATGAATGCCTATCATGTGGACTATACATAGCTACAGTTATATAGATATTCCTTCATACTATGTAGGAAATTAAACAGAGAATGTATCTATAGATACAATTATATAGTATTTACATGTAGTTTGTTTTAATGACAACTGACATTTCCGGCGCTGTATGAAAAATATTTCTTTTTTAGCTATATTTTGTGATAAAACTATCTTTGTGATGAAGAGAGTGTATATGATCCACGTGTAAGGACGAATTTGTATGATACATAACAATTGATTTATTATATATATATATATATATATATATATATATATATATATATATATAAAATTTATTGTTTATGTAAGAGTATCTAGTAAATGAAAATGTTTGATTACAAATAATTACATTATAATAAAAATATGTATTCCAATACAAAACCTTCATCAAATAATATTTAATCTTAAAAAATGCTCTTCCTGTGCGTGTGTAAGAAAAAATTTCTTTGAAAAACAATTAATTAATAAGTAATACAAGATCTGCGCATGCCTGAAATATTTGTATGGTAGTTTGCGCATTTGGGGTTCACACAAGCACTTGGAAGGAATAGTAATCGATTGACCGACGTGCGCGATCTCCATTTCTCGTATGCAAGTTTAGTGAAGTTCTTTGTGTTTCTTGTAGAGTAAGGGGTATATTTGACCCTTTCAAATTAATTAAAATGGTTAAAATGGAACATGATGTAAGTAGAAATTCAAATTAGTCTATATTTTAAGAAGTACTTTTGATGTCTAAAAATAATGTCTATATAAAAATAAGAATGGTGTGTACCTAAACTGAAATAGTTTTTCACTTTACTTATGCGTATCTGTATTGTAAAATGCATAATAATGTTATTTAACTATTACAATTTTCTTTAATTTTTAACGATTCTTTCACATTTCTATACTTTATTTACATAGATGTGAAATGAAGGAAACTTTATTTATTTCTTATTATGTACGACGTACATTCATATGATATGAAAAACGAAGAAATAAGTATTACAAAAAATTATTTAAATTTATAAGACTTCGAAATATGTATTGATTTATTATTTTTAAATGGAGATCACAAGCAAATATTTATCGTTCTTATATGGCGTGGCGTACGCTGACGCTACGCCATTTAAGATTTTCTGATACGTTGCGTATTTAATTTATTTAATCTTCTAAAATGTATCGTATAATTTTTGCTTAAAATCATCATATTTTATTCTTTACTAGTATTAAATGGATGTAATGCTAGCTCTTTTTCAATATTGTAAGCTATTCGTTTTATAATTGATGCATAGTTTTGTATATATTAATAATTACTAATATTTTATAAATATATAAGAGCTTAAAAACAATTATGTTAGTGAATATTAATTTTTTAAAAATATGTAATTTAATATTATATTTTGCTTCTATGGATAGACGCCTTTACAGAATAAATAAAAATAATATTTTATAAAATTAAAGATTTTGTTTAATTCTTTAATTACATTGATACTTTGTTATTTTAGGATGGAAAAAATGAACCTGAACATGTTAGGAAATTGTTTATTGGTGGTTTGGATTATAGAACCACAGATGACTCTTTAAAGAAACATTTTGAAAAATGGGGAGAGATTGTTGATGTAGTTGTAATGAAAGATCCGAAAACAAAGCGATCTAGAGGATTTGGATTTATAACGTATTCTCGTGCACATATGGTTGATGATGCCCAAAATGCAAGGTTATATATTATAAAACAAATTAAACACATTTATCATTCTGTTCATTACTGACAATTATCTTTTCTAATTACAATTATATACAGTTTGTGTACATAGAAGCTTTTATTAAGAGCATTTACTATAACAATATACAAGATGATACAAAAATGATTTATGATTTCAAATTGTGAAACCAAACTTCATTTATTTATTTTCTAAATAGCCAGAGAAATAAATAATAAATTATGAAATAGACATTGACAGTGAATGTGTTATATCTATTAAATTATGTAGATTACTATTTTTACAATTTACTTAAGTTTGAAATTTTGTAGACCGCATAAAGTAGATGGACGCGTAGTGGAACCTAAAAGAGCTGTTCCCAGACAAGAAATTGGTAGGCCTGAAGCTGGTGCAACAGTAAAGAAACTATTTGTAGGTGGTTTAAAGGATGACCATGAAGAGGAAGATTTAAGGCAATACTTCCAGAGTTATGGTAGCATAAATTCAATTAGCATTGTAACTGACAAAGATACAGGCAAAAAGCGTGGGTTTGGTTTTGTGGAATTTGACGACTATGACCCTGTAGACAAAATTTGTCTACAACGTAACCACCAAATACGTGGTAAACATGTGGATGTCAAAAAGGTATTATACTGGTGTGTCATTACGTTCAAAATATTCTAAAATGCAATTGAATTACTTATATTTTTATGTTGCAGGCTTTAAGTAAGGCAGAAATGGCCTCTGCATCTGGTGGTGGTGGCGGCAGTGGTGGTGGTGGTAGTAGAGGAGGACAAAATGTAGGAAGGGGACCTCGTGGTGGCAATCAGGGTGGCGGTAATTGGGGAGGTCGAGGAAGTGGTGGTGGTGGTGGAGATTGGAACAATGGTGGTAATCAGGGTGGTTATGGTGGAGGTAATCAAGGAGGTTGGGGCGGTAATGGTCCTTGGGAAAATCAGAATCAAGGTAAAGGTTCGCATAAAGATATACTTTCTCCTTATTTCATTAAGTATTCTATTAATGCATTAGTGTTAATAGTATATTTTATAATGTATTAATATCATAACTTTTAATGAATATATATATATGTATATGTATATAAATTTAAGGAGGTGGTTGGGGAGGCCAAGGAGGTCAAGGTGGATATAACAGTGGTGGAAATTGGAGTAATGACAACTTTGGAGGAGGTTATCAACAGGGTTATGGCGGTGGTCCAGTACGAAATAACTTCAACTCTGGAGGAAGACCAGCACCCTATGGTATTAATATGGGTCCTAGTGGCCGACAGTCTGGAGACTCGAGATGGCTACCACCCTTCGGTGGACAAGGTTGCTTCTGTCCTTCTCAAAAGACAACGCGTCTGTTACGTACCTTGAGCAACTACTTGTAAATCTGCATTAATTATTAGTAATAATATAGTTTTTTAATAATTATAGTATATACACAATATACTATATTAATGACCATAAGTTGCACAAGGAGCGTTCAGCTTATAATTAGTACAATTTTATAATATTTTATTACTAATTAGGCATTCGCACGAAGTATTATACAATACTTCAGTTTAACTTTGTTGGTAGAAAATTAAAAAGTATTTGGTACAAATATGCCAAGAGATAACAAAATATTTAACAAAAACAATTGGATTTTACATATTATTTTAATATATATAGTTGCATCTGCCAAACTTATAAACATCAAAATTTTAGAAAAATGTCAAATAGTGAAGTAAGTTCTATTGTTGAAAGGTACTATGGAACATATTAGCTTAATATTTTATATATTAACAAGAGTTCAAGAGTTGAGAAAATTTATAACATTTAAGAGAATGAATTATCAAAGAACATTTTGAAGACTTGCCATATGAAATAACCTAAGTATTAGTTGAATTTTTCACATATACTTGCACTTTACATAGAGTTGATAACATGATATTAGTAACAAAAAACAGAAAAATTAAAGTTATGGCAAGATTGAGCTATTATTCTTGTTAGATGCAAATCTTTAAAAGTATGATAAAATCGTGCTGCGAAGGTTAATTTGAAATAATAATTGAAATAACAAATTTAATGGATGTTTATATTGGCCAGTCAAATTTAAACTATTGAAAAATGGCATTTCATATCCTTACCAATGTAATATTTAAATATGTATTAAATATTTGTTGATTTTCTACATATTTACAAAGTAATTCACATGTCATTGTATTGGATAGGAACTGAATACTGAATCATATAATATAGCAACATTAATGCTAATTACATCATTGATATTAATAACATCTGTGCAAAGTAGATTTAATTGGATTTGAAAAATATCGCAATGAATGGAAATGAATACTTTCAGTATAAGTTATATTAAGACATAAGGCGCGATGTTGCAGTGAGAAGGAGCGTCTTTGTCCATTTCCTTTATTCTAGTCTAATTCAGTTCACTCATAATATGTTGAATCATTATTATATAAAAGTATCTTATTACACAGGTAATTGTTTTGGAAAATACTAAATACTGTATTTTACATATCAATATTTATGTTATCATAAAACAGCTTTTAAGTTATACTTTTAAAAGGCACTGCTGGTCCATTGAGATGAATTTTGTTATTGTCGTAGGGAGAAGGAGTAGAATTGAAATGTAAAACTGTAGCTTCAACAACTTACAAAGCTGAATTCCCAAAGCCGAAATCTAGTCTGAGCTCCATTCTTTCTCTTCATGATACCTATTAAATTTTATCTTAATCGACCATCGGTGTCTTTCGAAATAATATCTTTTTTTTTTTATTTACGTAAGAAAAATGTATAAATGTTTATCATAAACTGCTCATTATTTTTAATATTTTTAATGGATGTTAATGTTTCAAACAATAATATACAGTTAACATAATACTCATACAGTTGTTAGGACAGTACAAGTTTTATCATTACTATATTACTATCAAATATTTATGAACATTTTAGAATTTTGAATTTTAAACATATTTACTAACTCCTTGCAATTTATCTATTTGCTTTTCAGGTCCTATGGGTGGTGGAAATTCTGGTGGTGGTGGTGGCGGTGGCTACGGTAACCAAGGGGGATATGGCGGTAGTTCACTTGGCGGCGGAAACATGGGAGGAGGAGGTGGTGGTGGTGGAAGAAGATACTAAGATACATTATCCTTGATTGCTTCCCTCAAATGGTAAGCAAAATTTTATTACAATTATCTAATACATATTTATTTTTAGCTTATGTTTTAATCGTGTTATTATTTAAAAATAATAAAACTTAGTTAAATAAAGACAGTTTGAAGTAATATCATAAATGTTGTATACAAACTTATTTTTACAAGTAGTAAAGTATTTTTGTCAAGTTTCATTTACATTTTGATCAGTATATTAGATAATTCTGAAGGCTTAATTGTGCTCTGATAATTATTTTTTTATATTGAAAAGTTAGTAATACATGTGGAAAGTGACATCCATTATCTTCAAAAACTGTCATTTTGGTTAAGTAGGATTATTAAAACCAATAATTAATGAAACAGGTCTTAAGGTATATTTGTGTTGGTAATTCTATGATTCAATTAGTTTTATGTTATTATATTTATGTATATATACATTTTCTTACAAACTTACTAAAGTTTATAAAATTTACATATGGTTAAGGATAAAAATAGAAGACTTATCGTTTACATATTTAATACTTTATACTATTATGAACTAAATTTTAAATACAAATATATTTTTATGCTTCATGCAATATAATAAAATAATGCAGGGGAATAATTTTTATGTTTATTGCCAAAGTATAATCGTTGGAAAAACGAATTAATAAAATTCATAAATCTGAATATTAAGTAGCAGTGTTGATTGATGTTACGGTATGTAGGAATAGATACAATACTTTTTTACGTTTTTCGTTAAGGATTGCATCAAGCTTACTAGGGCATACACTTCATGTCTCTATTTTCTTAGGTCTGTGTTAATTCGCGTGTTGATACGTTGGAATATATAGACTTCGGCTGATTTCACGACATTACTACATTCCTTCCATCGACTATACTTTCTAATTAAATTAAAAAGAAATCAATATATAATAGAATGACATCAATACAATCAAATCGCTAGCAAAAGATGAAGGCATTAAGTTATTTGATGTTTTTTTTTTGCTTTGCTTTTAAATTTTGCTAAAATTTGCCAATTCTTCTGGTTTAAATAATTGTTATATGGTTGTAATTACAAAAATAAGATTCCTAATATAGCGATGATGGTAATTATTATTATTATATTACAGATTATTGGCATATAATAAAATTATTATTGAATTATTATTAAAAATGATTATTTTGATGTTTAAAGTACAATAAAAGGAAATGCAATGAAAAGAAGTCAATAAAACCCATGTTAGGAAAACCTTTTAATGAACAGATTTACGAGATACATAGTAGGATATATAGTATCCGAAATAAACATGTTTGAGTAAACTTTTTTTACCATATAACAAATATTAGATTAAGATTAAAGTGTGTGTTTACTAATAACAGTATTCAAGATTTGATGTTGACAAATATTTTAATTCCCATAGTTTTCTTTTTAAATTTAGGCATATCTGACAGTATAAAATACTAATTTTATACCTATACTTTATATTAAATAGTTGTAAAAGAACTACTTGAGAAGTATAGTAATGATTTTAAAATTAAGATTTATTTATGAGATATTTAAGTAGTGTGCTACAGATTTTATTTACTTCCCATACAAAATTAATAGCTTATTTTAAATTCAGATATATGTAATTAAAAGCTTTTATACATTTTATAAACTGACTTAGTTGATTGCATAAACTCATTTTATTTTGAACACATTTTAATGTTATAAGATAGTTTGTTATAGGATTATTTAAATCTATATTTATTATTATATCTAAAATATAGAAAATTTCATTTTATTCAGTAGTGAAGCATTGTTTGCATATTCTACATTATTCTATAATTTATGATATTTTGATTGTTTTGTACAAGAAAAGTATACTTTATATAAGAAAGTATTACATATTATATACGTAGATATATAACAACAAACATTGCAAAAGAATATTCTTCAAACAATAGTGAAAGTTATATAATATTTAATTTTTAGCTCAAAATTTATAGATTCTTACACTTTGAGTATCTTCAATCATCTTAACTAATAGATTTATGACTTTTGAACCTCAGGTGAACCTACTACTTGTCTTCTAGTCGTCAGTACTTCTGTACTGTTTAGTATTGGAGCAGGCAGGGCTATAAGGCTAGAGACAAGACCAGGCAGGACAATCAGGATACAGGACAGAGAAGCGTCATCTTAATAGATCACAGTGAGGGAGGCTTTTGTCTGTATTTCTTTTGGTATCTAGCACTTATCGCATATATCTTACATATTCAACCATTTATGTGAAAATATTGCATCACAATTTTCTAGACTGTGCCTGAACTCATTGTGTGGCACATATGATATCCAAAAAAAAAGGAAACCGATAATTAAGAACGTGTAGCTATCGTAACTGTTAGAGAGCAAGACATGCATTAGTTTGACTTATTCAGATATTATGGCTAGGGATACATCCGTGCCATCCAAATATTAAACTGTGTAATATTTCGTCATTTACTGTTGTAGCATCTCTATAAATGACTATATACAGATCTCTAGGATTATACATTTTAGACATTGGAGAGCACGATTGTTTCTCTAATTTAACGAATTGATATAGAAGTGCATGTAAGGATCTAGGTTTTGATATATTGATTAATTTCACAATAAGTAAGGTGTTTTTACATAGATTAAAAATGTCAGGATAAGAGAAACGTACATGAGAAAATGTTAATATAAAATGAAATTAATGAATTTGCAAAACAAAACAGGTATATCGTGAATATCAGTTAGCATTTGTGTAGGTTACCTAGATTAATTAATTATTTAAGTTGTAATGTTTTAAGAGTTAGTTAATAAAAATGACCAGAACCTTCCACACGTTACTTTTTAATTTATGAGATAAAATGTCCATAGTATAGGATAAGTCAGAAGTACAAGACCATCTATCATCTAGTTAAAGGAATAGGGAAGTATAGTTAGATAAGAGTATGGTTTGATCATTATCTAAAGATATTCGCGGAAACTTTAAAATGTTATATATAGAAAGCATTCTTGTATTTTCTGTGAATTGTGTAGTCAATGAGAGCACAAGTAAGGCAGTTTTTTATATCTATATGTATCCACAGTATTAAACAATTTGTACATATAAAAAAATCTGTGACCAATTTTGTGTAGTTCTTATAATTTTTAAAACATATATGAATTTATGAGTGAAGGGATACATTGAATTTCGCATTATATGTATTATAACATATGAATCATAAACATCTGCTGTACATATAACTTGTGTGCTACAAATAATTCTACATTTGTAACACTAAAATTTGTTGGCGCTTTATTCTCGTATATTAATGATAAATTAAACACTCAAAAAAATAAAATATTCGAAATGTTTTCTAAAACTCACTGATAGCAGCGTGGCGTACATGAAAAGTTCAGTATCATCTGCTAGTGGACTACAGGATGGGGTATTATGGATTAATAGATAGTTCAAATTTGAATTTATTTGTATTTCATATCCATCATAATTAAATCCACTTTCGTAAAAAAATTCTTAATCATCGTTATGTAATTTAATAATATAAATAGATTATGGGACAGATGACATCGATACAATTACAGTTCTAAAAAAAAAAACAAGGGAGGAACGCCCCTAGTTTATGATTCATTGAATCCCATACCGTTATATACAAATAGATCGCAGATACATTTCTATATTACTAATAATATCAAACAAAAAGTATACTTTTGAATCCACACTATTAAAAAATATTAACGCGAAACTAACATTAGTAAGTATTTTTCAAAATTACGTTAAGAACTGAATTTTAAATCACGTAAAAAATTAAATGTTCACGTTGATAAATTAAACTGTACTTCATGAGACGGTAGTTTTAAATTTTTATATAAAATTGAAAACATAGTCGGAAATAAATTATCCTTTATATTCATAGTATTTAATAGGATGTTATAAAACATTAATTAAAAATAAATTTTTGCACATTTTCGAGATAAATTAATTTAACTTTTATTCTTATTATATAACTTGTTTTAATGTATACGTTTATTTGGCCTAATCTATCAGTTAGCTTTTCAGAATATTACGTTTATTGGTCATTGTTAGTTTTAAGAAAATTTTATTATCTTGCTTTTATTAAATTTATTATGATTATTAGATAGCCAAAAGAATAAGGAATTAAGTAGGTATGTAATGCTTTTAGGCATAAAATTTACAATATCTAAAATCATTTTTAGATAGATTTATTATCTAGCAAGTATGTAGTATCGAAAGTTAGAAGAATGAAAATGAAAGAAGAAACTAAAAACGGGTAGGTAGCAGAACAAACGGATTCTGAACTGTGCAGCAAGGCTAGACTTTGCTAGGCTTCTCGCTAGCTTCTGTTATACAACCACAGGTAGGAATATTAGATTCACTTGTTTAGACATAGGGCTTTTAAACGACAGATTATGCATGATGTTAAAGTTTGTTTAATGTTTCCACTGAGTTATTCTGTTAACTTCACGATTATTTCTTTACTGATGGAAGGGAGAAGAGAAAGTAAATTGTCAAATGAAAAATATGAGCACACCATTATTAAGTTTTGCTTCATTTTATTAAGCAACATTTTTTACGTCTAATGATAGGTGTGTATGCGTGTGTATGTAGCGCGCGTTCATGTATATATGTGCAAGGAAATTAGTGTAAATTATACATAACATAATTTTCTTTTAATGAAAATGAATTTAAAAAATTTATCATACTAGAATATACTTTTATTTTTTGTCTATTGGTGTTTATATAAAAAGCTAAATGGTGAATAATAAACTTATTTATCATTAACAAATCAAATTTAACAGTTATATAAATTTTGTTAAATAATATCGACTAAGTGTATATACTTAATATTTATTTCGACTTCAGATATTACAACTTCATTGCCTCAAAAATATTAATAGGACTTTTTGTGAAAATATTTTAAGAAAGGATTATGCTTTCAAATAAAAATATTTTTAAAAAATAAAATTTTTTATTCCACCTAGGAATATAAGTAGTAGGCATTACGATAAGATACTATACTACTATACCAAAATGATATTTTGTTTACAAACTTAATATATTCTCTTGTATATGAAAATTTTTTTATTTTACTTACTATTTATGGTAATGAAACATTACTAATAATGCTAGATCAATAGATGAATTACATTAATTTTTTGTATTAGCATATATTAAGGATGTGCAAATGTTTGATCAGTAAAATACTGTTGTGACTTAAATATATACTATATATAAGCAGATGATATAGTAATCATTTTTGTTTTACTTCTTGTGTATTAATTGCTATCTTTCGTTTTCATTAATTTCTGGTTTACCATTTGGGCTGGTACTCCCAGAGAGCTCCGTGTCACAACTACCATTGTCAATCATCATAAGAGGTAAGTTGAAGTCGACTGGTTTTTTAACTTTAAACTTTGAAATTATAACATTAAGATATTATAGTAGTTAGTATTTCCAGAATTATGATAACCTTGCCGTATAAAAGTTTATCAACAGTTCCGAAAGATGTTAAAGGTAATGATAAATGATTTAAAAATAAGTTAAAACCTTAGTTATTCAAAATGTTACAGAAGTGTATCCGGTATTGTTTGTATGCGAATTCATAAAAAATACTACTGCAATTTTGGTTTTGGTATGAAATGTTTTAAGAAATATTACTATACTATATCGAAGATATTATAGCGATACATATCGTACACTTTTTGGACACTGGGAAAAGGAGGTATGAGTCACGATAAGGTGAACAAGAAAATCGCACGTACACCACTTTAATCATAAAATTCCTAGAAACAATACCCTTCTCAATAATGCAATTACAATACATTTCCAGTACAAAATTTAACGGTACGTTAAAGATGAAGGTATGGGTAAAATATTTTTGCCTAGATGTAGAACTCCTTGTCTTTTGTTAGCACTAACGATATTATCTAAATCGCATCATGTATTGTTCGCCAGTTAAAGTCTAACTGAAGTTTTTGAAGATAATTCGTGCCATCATCTTCTCAGAAATGATTGAGCAGTAGTTGAAGCAATTACCAGCACGTAAGACAAGAGACATATCCTCAATCAGAAAGTGATCCGGTAAGCATGCTTAGTTCGGATGTGTTGTTCGATGGAGGGTAAAGAATAGCAATTTTAGGAATACCTCGATCTGCATTAAAAGTGTCATAGATATCTCAAATGTTCTTATGTAGAAAGTTATACGTGGATCACTTATGTGGAGTGGTATACATAGTTTGAAAGTGACTGAAAGACTCGTATCATCGGGACAACCTCGTATTCTGTGCTGAGATCATAAATCGCGTTGTATAAATAGTTATTAACAGTGTATTACAAATGTTCGGTCTGCTTACTTATTAATATCACTCGGTTCAGTTTCTGTGAATAATGTGAATACCTTAAAAGTGTTTTTTATTTTTTATAAAACTTCATTTTAACCAGGAAAGGATTGCTCAATATAGCTATGAGCATGCGTTGGGTGCTGTAAATCCATTTAATAAAATAAAAAGTTTTATGTAGAATGTTAAGTTCATCCTTACTACCCGCAACATCTTATAATGCAATTTTAGTAATACGTACTTTATAATTTAATCCTTGTGAAGTTGGTTTTTTGGAAGTTTTCTGAATATAGAATTTCTTTTTAGTGTGTCGTTGGTGTTTATAAACTTCTCGTAATCGATAGGAACGAATTGTATTTAAATTAGTTGTTACAATATAATATTGAAGCAATTGTCTATCTTCTGTTACGAACACTATGCATTAATATCTTCCACAGCGAAAGGGTTAAATGAGAATACATATGAATAATCGTAGTAATCGTGGTATGTAAAATCGTGTAGTAATTGCGCTAATTACCAGCGATGGTTCGCTGCGGCCATTTGAATGCAAATAACGACGGCATCTTTGTCATAAGTTGATAAGAATTATCTTGTCAATGAGTGTGTTCGTTTCGGCAAAAGAAAGAGTTGTTGGGAAGGAGACGCGATGCATGAATGCAGCGGCGATGGCATGCAAGTTGTCGCGTACAAAAATGAAAACCTGCTACGTACAGAGAAACAGCGCAGTCGATAACGAGCTCACCATAAAAAATGAAGAATCTGTGACTAATAAGAGTGTATTTACAGTAGAAGATAAGTATATGGTGAGTGTTACAATATTTTTGTACGGAATTATATCATACAACATGCGCTGAGATGTCAAGTTTGACTTACGAACACTTGACCTTCAATTATCGCAGTCTTTATCCTTAGTGTCTCTGTTCGTGCAGAATGTAGCTATATAATTATGACAATCTAACACTTCAATGTTATTTCAGCCATTTTTAAGGTGAGTACTCTTGTCAACCCGTCGAGACCCGGATGCACCTGTACCACTCGCGTGAAAAGCCATCTGATCGATGATGCAAGATTGGCCTTCAGCAAGTGAAGGTCATACGTTTCACGGAGATTGAGATGATCATGGTTTTGCATTTGATGATAGTCTTTCAGAACCTCTTGAAATACGGTGCTTTCGGTTAGTTGAACCACCATTGTATTACTTTTTAAGCTATATTAGCATGTAATTGATCACATTCCTGCTCCACAGGCAACCCCTAAATCTAGCAGTTTGCTAAATCTAGCATTTCATCGTCTATGTGTAGATTACTTTACATGCAGTTTGTTAAGGGAAGAAACGATGCAATGCCGTAAAGAAAGTATTTGGTGATACCGTCGCAGGAATTGCATAATCTATGCCGATCTTTAAAAAACAGGTGGACAGGAACTTACTCAAGCCTCAGGTATGTTTTTCATCATTTGAGAAATGAGAATATTATTATCGTATACAATTAATGCACAACATATTGTAACTTTTTACCAGACTAAATGACTAAGCACAGGGTTGCATTGTGAGGATCGACTTGTCTTTTCCGTGAGCAAACTTTTGCCTGCACTAATCGAATGTAGCACTTGCGAACTCTTTGTACCACTTCCGAGAATGATGACGTAAAGTAGTCATTCTTTCACCAGCTTACCCATCGGCAACGGTAGGTTATAACTTAGAATAATCGTAAGAGAATACGTATGAGATTAAACTGGTTAAAGCAGTGTACTCATATCACTCGCTGTTTCCACCTGTTTTAAGACTTTGATACCACTGGTAGTCAAGAAAAGATAGACTATCAAAGAGGTAGTAATAGTTACTCAGGGTTATAGTTTGCCAGTCCTTTGATTCCTGATGTTTTCACATTTCTTAATGTGGTGCCATGTTTATATTCGGCGATCACTGAGTTTTCGTCAGTCTACTATTTATCAAATCTGTCCATAGATGAATTTGACTATAAACCAGAGCTTAGGAACTGTCTTGGATTTGTGCAGCGAGTTGATCGATCAAGTACATAACAGATAGTTCTAACCGTGCTAGTGTTTATTGTTCCTATGGTGTGATCTTTATTTTTATAGCCACTTGAGCAGCCACGAGATTCCAATTGCCGTTCAGCAATCATCTTTAGTCATCTGGAAATTTTATTTTTTCTACTTGATCAAATTTATATGTAATAGGTTCAAATGAATAAAAAAAAGAAGAAAAGATGTATAATAAAAATCAGGGCCTCCTAACTAAATAAGTACGTAATAAATAATTCAATATTTTATTATTGAATAAATTTTGTATAAAGGATTGAGAAAGAGGGAAATATTGGATAAAATACATTTCGAATAATGTAATAAAATGATTCTTCGATTTTTTAAAAGTGTATTATTTGTAAAACTATAAATATATATACATATAGTAACACCAATTTCTGGTATTAGATAATATTTTAAAATTATTTATGGAGCTTGATTTTCCTCTCTTTTTCCTTCATCTACGTAAAATGAAAAGAAATTCATGTTTAGAAAATATGATAGATGATTTCTGTTTAGAACTATTTATTTTTTATCCATATGAGAACTGTTATAATTTAAGCTATATTTCCAATTTCATGGGTACACGATGTAGAATTCGCATAACCATTTTATTACCACAGACGAGGTATACAGAGGCGGATTTACAAATATGTCTAAGGCTGAACCAAATCGCCGCTTGTACTATATTCCTTACACAAATAAAAATAGATAATAAAATAAAGAATACAAAAGTTATACAACCGTTTATTAGAATTAGTTTATTAGAAAAGAGAGATAAGAAACTCAGCAAAGTTGATACTCCGTTTATAGTGGTCGCGGAAAAAACTTGGCGCCGTCGTAGGCTACAGTCTAGCTAGCCTATTATAGAAATCCCCCACTGGGTACGTTTTATATAATTCCAATCATTCTATATTGCGAATAGATAACATCATGAGTTAGTCTTAATGATGGATACATAATGCTACACCTGACAACGGATTAATATATTCCCTCAAAATACAGAACGTACATAGTAAAATTATAAGCGACTTGCACGCCGTTTTTGTATGAATTTATCCGCAATCCAACAAGTTCGACATTTTATTCTTATCAATTATGCAGTACAGCTTATTGATTATATATACACCGTGTTTCAACGATTTTGGCGCGGCGCATAACGCAGCTTTTATGCTAGCAGCTGATTGGGCGAGGGACGTATGACGAAGCGGCAGTAGTCTCTCCGTACTAGAAGGGTGTTTCCTATTAAGCACGTAGTGTTCGAAGTTGTGCGTTCACTGTCAGTCGGCTTTCCTAGCTAACGCGTCATTTGAGAGCACTGTAATTCCACGTACCGTAGTTGATTCAAGCAAAATTCGGTTTGAGTGAAATATTCTCTACAAGAAGTGTCTAGGTGATGGTTTATATACAAGTCTGCGTATCTAATTTGTCAAATATAAAAATTTCTATGTTTCCTTATTTAATACTCATACAGTAATACAATAAGTTTTATTTCTGGACTTTACATTTTAATTAAAAAGGTATAACATTATTTTAACGTAATGTCTTTCGTATCTGCAGGGATTCGACAAATTTTATTTAATAGAACCGACAAAATTCTCGTCGCAATAGCTTCAAAATGATGGAAGACAGCGGCAAGAGTTCCCAGGAACAAGAAAATGTTGAGAAACCACAGGATGTTTCAAATTATCCTTCACCTAATTCAAGATATTCAGCTCGTTATGCTTATAGAAGTTTGGAGAATACCAACATGAGATGCGACGATTCTACCGACGATTCGTCAAACAGAAGCCCTCCAGCTGAATCGAAGAATCTTGTGCAGGAAAATGTTCGTCAAAAAGACGATGAAAATGATTTAGGCGAGAATGTCGATGCATCTAGATCAGACAGTTCGATGAGCAAACAATGGGCCGAAGAGTACCGCATTACAACAAAAATGGACACTCGGAAATTCGAAGCTGAGAAAAATTTGCCTTGGCAACGAATGATTCCTACTGATAAGAACCTCTCGAAACATATGTTTCTTTATTTGACTCACAAGGAATTGCAAACAAAGATCGAGGATCTTACCAAGAGGGAAATACAGGCCTGTAACAAGCACAGTTGGTACGATGCTTTGCGACTAAGGGACATGAAGAATAAATTGGAACTAATCCGTGAGAAGGAATTATACAATACCGAGGATCTCGACATAGATGATGAATCGAGAAAGGCAGGATTTATTAATATATACAAAAGAGAAGCTGAACTTAAAGAACGAGAGAAAGCTTGCGTAGATATGACGATGTACAGGTAGGCTTGAACAAGTTAAAATGTCAATAATACGTTGCACCGCTATCGATTGTTAATAGAAAAATTCTTAACATATGATACAATGTTACATATGCAAGAAGTTCATTTAACCCTTTAATTGCGGGTACTTTTAGCACAGCAAAAAGAATAAAATGAAGATAAGTATGTACTCAGGCAACACAGTCTCGACACGGTGTCGGTACTGTGCTGCCACTGCGGACGAATGTCAGCATTTTCGTTGCCATGTGTTACCGTATTCGTCGCTGTGTTGTCAGGGTACATTCTAATTTCATATTACTGAAGTGATATCTTATTTTAAAAGATTTTTTTATTGTATTTATTTTATTCTTATTTGAGTGGTATATAAGCCACAGCTACTATTTAATATTAGCAAACATTTTGTTTATATACCACACCCGTTTTTGGCTAGAATTTTAGTATGTGGTGTATGAACCACACCCGCAGTGGTTCATATCGATCTTTGTTGCAATGCGGACACGTAGTAAAGGTCCATCGGCAAGACGATTAATAACACTTTTGCTTTTCGAAATAATCGAACATTATTGATATTGCAATTGAAAATATTGAATCTATCTCTTCCGTATAATCAATAGACTTACATGGAATGAAAATTTTATAAATGTATACTAAGATATACGGTCAGCCTACATTCGTAAATCAATAGATCGTAAATAGGTAGGCAGTCTACTTATCCTTATTGGTATTTATTTTTTCATAACGTTTTTAGCGAAGATGCAGAAACAATGTGGAAGAAATGGGCGAAAGAGGATGAAAATTTAGTGATCGAAGATGCGCGAGTACAGAGAGAAAAGTTGATGGAGAGTTTGGAAAAGGAATGGCAAAGTCTCGCAGTTCACGATAAAGAGAGGATTACACGATTGTATCAAAGTGTTGATGAACGATTCCGCTTAGCAAGAGGAGCACCAACGACACCTGCTTTTAATGTGAACAAAATATAATCTGTCCGTAATTTTTAGAAATATATCGAGGCTAGAATTGAACACATTTATAGGTTTCTTTTGGTATCATTTATACCAAGCTTATGTCAATCGTTACAAAAGCAACAAATAAGAATAAACATTAAAAACGAATAACAAGATTGACAATGTCAATCGGTACTAACTAATGGCACCGAATTTTAAAATAGGAAAAAATGATATTAAATAGGCTTCAGATAAATAATTATATTCAAAGTATTAAATGCTTGAGGATATAATTAAATAGCATTATAATCACATTCTATATTTATAAAGTGTTTATATGTATATAATTAAGGAATATATTTTCTTCTATCCGGAAATGTAGATAGAAGAAGTTCGTGAAAACTACTGTATTATTCAATAATAATTGTTTAAAAATTGTTGCCGATATATTATAGGCTAGAATATTTATTCTTTAGCTCGAAGAAATGTTTAAAAAATGTCACTGCATTTTGTCACCCTGCTATTGTTAATAAAGTTACTCAACGCTATAATTAATCATAGCATTATCCTTTATGAGTTATTATCAGAAATATACAATATTGACACAGGGAAAAACAAATACTTGAAGTATATATGTTATAATTTTTTATATACAATATTGACACAGGGAAAAACAAATACTTGAAGTATATATGTTATAATTTTTTATATACAATATTGACACAGGGAAAAACAAATACTTGAAGTATATATGTTATAATTTTTTGTTTTATTTTTATTGTCTGTGGCGCCATCTCTTCACAAAAGGCTCAAACTGGTCGCACACTGTTATCGACAGCGAAGTGAAGTACCGATAGACCGGTGGCGCCATCTCTGTACAAAGAGCTCCAACTGATTGCACACCGTTATCGACAGAGAAGTAAAGTACCGATAGACTGGTGGCGCCATCTCTTTGCAGAGTGGCTAAGCTAGTTGTAGTATAGTTTCAATACTCTTCGAAGAGATGGCGCCACCAGTCTGTTGTTACTTTACTTCCCTGTCGATAATGGTGTGCGACCAGTTTGAGCTCTTTGTGAAGAGATGGCGCCACCAGTCTATCAGTCCTTCACTTCGCTGTCGATAACGGTGTGCGACTAGTTTGAGCTCTTTGCGAAGAGATGGCGCCATAGGCAATAAAAATAATTTTGTAAAATTGTTACGTTTGTTTAAAAAATATAAATTGAATTATAATCCAACAACAAAATTGGAAATATTATCGCATATCGTACTAGAAATTAATACAAGAAGTGGTGTACAATTATTAATAATATTCAACACAGGATGGTTGGAATAGTGCTTTACAAGTTGGCAAAATATTGTAATTTTTAAAACTTGTTGGAATACACGTATACAATAAATACATTAAAATAGTATAAATTAATTAGTTAATTGTTTTTTTCTTTCTGTTACAGCTATCGTAAGAAAGAATCAGCATTACTTGATGATGAAGATAGAGGAAAAAGAAGAAGAAGAAAAAGATGAGAGAAAAGAAATGTGAACAGAGAAGACAATAGCGTGTTATTAAATAAATTAACATACCTGTTGCACACTCTATATATAAGAATTACATGATAAACTGTGAATCTCTCTTCTTATGTCACTAATAATCCGTACAAGCGATTGAGATGCAACATTGAACATTAAATAACAAAAAAGTAAGAAAGCTAGAACTAAACACTTTTGTAGCTTTAATCTTACTTTATCAAATAATTTCACATATTGCAGTATCAATTTTATGAATCGTGAAAGGTAATGTACGCAAAAGGGTGGAATGGAAGGATGTGCCATTTTCTTATCCAAGGAAATGTTTATAAAAAGACTCTAAATACACTTTATAAAAATTAAAGTGTTTGACAAAAAGGAATGCGATATATTAAATTCTATTGTTGTACTCTCAAATGACTTGATACACTTATATTAATACCGATGTACCTTTATACATAACTTATACATACAATCGTCGACTGAAGTTACTGCCTGGAATAGACAATGCTTATATACACACCTTGAATTATCCAAATAATTCTTAAATGTTGTAATATTCAGACTAATATAATTTTAATTTTCTTAATTGTGCAACCCTCCAATTAATCGATACAGCAAGTGTAAGAGGAATAAAACTAAAATATTAAACGTACAGTATTCAAAGTAACGACAAAAGTTTATCTTATTAGAAATGTAGCCATTAATTTAGTGATATAAACTCAGAATAATGAAAACGAGACAATGAAGAATATTCGGAACTTCTTAACTGAGCTATCGAAACAGAAATGCGCCATTTTAACTCTAATATCTCTCTCTTTCTCTCCCCTTTTTGCCGCTCAGTAGCTTCATTGTGTAGCTAATACTTTTGAAAACGTTTCAAGGAACAGTTTAAACAATATACCAACGACGTGCAGTCCGTGTAAGCTGTATTCCTTTGCATTTTCTAAAATATAAATAATAAACACACATTGCGCGATTATTTTTGTCAGGATATTTACGCTGCATCTATTTCAGAATCGAAGTAAATAAACTGTTTATTTTTGTTATCTTTAGTATTTGTTTATAATTTTTATGGAGACACAGCTTTCCTATCAGCACGCCACTGCAGTATATGTACGAAATCGAGACGAGAAAGAGAGAAGCAACGTTAGACAATGACGAGTGAGTATCGCAATACCGAACGCTGATCGTGTCCATATTGCGACGATAATCTCAATTGTTTTAGATTGCGTGAGAATTACCTATCAGAATAACACGCCGATGGAATGATATAATGGTAGTCCGATTTCGGACCAACCGGAGACAAGATAGAAATCAATGTAATTATAGAAGAACCAACGAGAGTTCGTTAAACACGAGCATGCGCACGTTCAGCCTCACGTCGAGCCACCTCTAATTTCCTTTCATTTCTACTGTTAACATTATGATTATTGCAAAACCGTGACATATAATCGAAAGTAAATGAGTACTGCACATTATCATTTTTCAGCGACTTTAATTTAATCGCACATTCGCAGCTGAAACTTGATGTTTGCGCTTTAAACAATAAAATATGGAAAATTAAATGTTTATTTGATTTTATATCTTCGTACTTATAATTTAATACGGCAGAAGACTGCAATGGCACTATAAAGATTCTTATTTTTAATCTTCTAACGGAGCAATACGTGTCTTCATTTGCACGTTACTTAAATGATGCATTCCTAAGTAATTAATATTATTTATGGGAGTATTACTAGTTAATTGTTTTAGAATATATGAGATGAATTATATGGGCGCAAGAAAACTCTAATAATATCACACAAATTAATTTGAAGGGCAATTAATTCATCTCAATATTACGTATGAACGGCGGATGTTGAACTGCATATTTTTATCGAGAAAATTTGTTTTATCATTAGAGGATTGTACAAATGTATTTCTTATTTTACGTATTGTGTACCTATAGTGTACATTTTTGTATTATTATACGTATTGCTATCGTACAGTATCGTACAGTATCAATTAATGGTGAACTGATCATGATTGAATTCCATATGTTTCTTTGTTGCTTACACATAAAATATTATGGTTATTGCATTATTCGTATATTTTTACGTATAAACTATTTAAAATTATCTTCTTACATCTATAATTTAAAGGAAGTTAGGCGATACTTTATGTGAACACAAGTTTATCAAATTAATTTTACGAGTTTGAAAGAGATTATTGTCTAAACAAATTTATTAATAAATACGCGTGATAATATGTAAATTTTGCGTTTTGAAAATATTTTTCAATTAAACAGACAGCTGCTTCGTTTGGATGTAAAATAAAGTCTAGAAATATTCGACGGAGAGTTAAATTCTTAAGTACCGACGTTAAATCAGCGAAACGAATAGGTATATTCATACTTTTACTGTTTAATTCGATAAGTCTCCGTCGAATATTGAAAATGAAACCACGCGCCGTTAATCATGCTTGCTAATACCCATGCGAATTTTACGGCGCAATTACAAATAATAAAGTTCGTTTTGATGTTTCTCTTCCACTGGCCGCAAACGTCTGCAGGTGCTCTTTCGCAAAGGGGCGTTACAGCGATGACAGCGAAATTATCTGAAAACGAAGGGATGGGGGTGATCCACCACAGATAGTGGGGAACATTCATGGGGTAGGGAGTACGGATACCGAACATCCCTTCTCCCTATTTTCATACTAACCATGATACGAGAGAATGGACGTCCCAAGCAAACTGATTCAGATACGTGTGCAACTTCGTACCGAGACATTCAGTGTTCCATCTGCGAGCTGTTTTACACACGAGTGTTCAGTTTCAATGGAAGTGTCCTCTGATTTTTACTCGTTACGTGAATGATATTTGTACGTGCACACACGTATGCGGGCCTACGCGTGCGCAAACGTATGTCTTCCCAAGTTTAAGCATATTTTTATATACTTTAAACACAATATCGATTCTGAAATCGTCGAAAAACACGTATTTTCCGAGCACCAAATTTATTTGCTATGCTTCAAGTAGAGAGATTTAAAATGACATCAAAGAGGAGTAAGATTTTTAAGTTTCACAAATATTGGTCTCCGTACTGGTGAATTTAACACGTTAAGATTCAAGTAAAATAGGAAAATAAAATTAAAATTTAGAAAGGGTGATCCGCATAAAACGAATCGTTCAAATTTCCTGTCATTTTTTCCCATCGTTGAATATATACTCCGGTAGAACTTGATTGAAACTAAATGTCGACAAAAGCAGAAGGACCATCAACACCAAGACAATTTTTTGCCCGAATTTATGGACATCTTGAAACAAAAAATGTCGATCGTAATGATAGTAACGACGAGGAAAGGCCAAGACCGAAGTCGAATTTTGACTTATCTTCGAATAGTCTTTTCTACGGCAGAAGCGCATTAGATGCAAACGTCTCGTGCAATTCTTCAAACGATGAAGTTACACAAGTAAGATATAGCTTTTCGTGCGTGCCACAGAGTCTACTTCTTCGCTTGTTATTATTTTTCACATTAAACGTTAGTATCTTCGGTGTTAGAAACGTTTAGTTCCTCTGGTATCCGTACACCTTAACAAGACAACCATTTACAATTATTCATTATATCTAGAGATAAATAAAAAGTAATAATATTGTTCAGTGATAATTGATAGCTATACTTTGATTGTCGTGTTAAGTCTTCTGCGTCGGTAAGCAATCCAGTGGACTTTTTATACAAATTACTGTATAGAGACGATTTATTTTATTATCGAAGGTTTTAGATTATAAATGCCTTCTTGCGATAATGTCGTTAAAATGAACTTGTTGCTAGATCTAAGCTAAAATTTTATCGAACTATTAATCCTTTGCGCTCAACGATTTTTCTGATCAAGTAGCAACTCGAGATGATTTTGTGTACATGTGACGAATGCCTTACAAAATATAAAATGAAATTATTTCATGCATTTTATTCTCGACAGTATTTCGCTAGATTGGTCATAATGATATCCATTTTCAACTATTAGAGTCTTATAGATCATTGCTGTCACTTTCGGATTCGATGCGTCACTTGATTTCATTTTTCAGCAGTTCAAAATCAAATTTATCTTCACTCGAGCTAATTTCACTTCTGAAATTGATTTTTGTAGGGTTTCAAAACTTCAAATCAATCGATGAAAAACTCGAGTTGCTGCATGAGGCACCGCGACGACCGAGAGTCACCTCTCGAACGCAAAGGGTTAAACTTAGCTAGTTAATAAAGTGCAATGCGACTGAAATTTATGATTTAACGCAACAACCTCTTGCATAGGTAATGGCTGTACAAAAACCCTTGGAACAAGGCATCAAACAAAATACAAATGAAACGAATGTCTTAGCGAATGCGAAAGAAGAGAACGCAAATTTCGTTAATTTAAAATGGCCATTGCTTCACGAAATTCACCAATCCAGATCAACTAACCACCCTGTGTACTTGTCTCACATTACGTATCCGTCTGTACTTCCGCCACATTTTCACAGTTTGTCATACTTTCCAACTTCCGAACATCATTTTCAAGGATTTTCAGCTTTCCGTGAGTATCTGTAATTTACGCTTGGCTTTTAATAAGTTACAGATTCCCCCGCGTCTTTCCTCGTAGTGACAAATCTTTAATTTTTGCGTTTCAACATTTTTTTAAACATTTTTTACTTTTGCGTTTCGGTTTCGTCGCTTCGATTCTAACTTTCACGGTAAATGTGTGTCCAATTGACTCGAAATTTTCAAACAGAATCCTCTGCGAAATTTGACTGCAAGTAGACATCGGAGTTTCAAGTATCGTTTAAAAATCATTACTGCGATATCGACACGTTTTTCTCCATCTGAAATAATATTAAATATCAAAGGTACATTTACACGCCGTCAATACCGAATACGTGATTTGTACATGGAAGCTTTTATACAAGTATCAACACTTAACATGTATACACATATTTATAGATACGTACATTCGTTGTAAAAAGCTGTTACTATTTATGGAAATTATCTTGAATTAGTTAAAAGCTTCTTTTTTCATCCTTTACACGTACCTTGAAATCTCGAAGATATTTCGTAACGATAGTTTGTCACTAATGTGCATTTAAATATTTTATTATCTTCTTAAGCCTTTTTATTCATAAGTATTATTGTAGGTAACACGGACATGCATACAATATAACCAATACAAGTACACACACATTTGGGTGGATTTATTCCGCTTCGTCACCTCGCACCGATGTTGTGATGAGATTACTTGGTGCAGTTGGCCGCATCTCAATGTGAAATATACCTCGCTATATTTCCACAAACCCAGTGTTACTCGGCTGCCCCTTAAGCCGTTGTCACTGCAAGGTATCCTGGAATTACTAGGGTATTATATATAAAAAAAAAGTGAGAACACAATAACTCCTAAGATTTCAAAAGCTTCGTAAACTCCATTGTCCATAAATCATTCGTAGATTCTAATACAAATGAAATAATTGAAATAAAATTAAAGAGTTAAAGAGAAATCTGAATCGTGTATAAACCGTTTCAGATTCTTCGCTTTATTTCTTTCGGAAGCAAAAATATTTAAAAGTTTCTAGTCATTTCGAATTGTAATTTGACGAGTCTAAAAAAAGAAAAGGATGCTTTGTGTGCAGCGTGCGAAGGATATCCAATAAACGATATTTCAACTTCACCGACAACACATACAAAAACCACGAGTTTATGTTGAATTCATAATTTCATTTCCATTATTTAACGTCACCTCGACCGATGTAAATCGTAAAAGTTATGATTTATTTTCAAATATGATTCATAATTGAGTTAGTGAGCTTGAATGGTCAACATTTATGATACGATTACTAGAATCGAGCGTTTTAACGTAACGATGTCGTTTTAAAATACTTTTATTTACGCAGTAGCTCGCAAAAGAAGAAAAGAGGGAAGGCCACGAAGGCAAAGGACAACCTTCAGCGGTGAACAAACGTTAAGACTGGAAGTTGAATATCGTAGAGGAGAGTATATATCTAGAGGACGAAGATTTGAACTTGCTACATCTTTACACCTTACAGAAACGCAGATTAAAATTTGGTTCCAAAATCGACGTGCTAAAGATAAGAGAATTGAAAAGGCACAGCTTGATCAATATTATCGGTAACTGTACTATATGTATTAAATGCTTCATTCAAAATCCATTAGAAATGAAGATATTTTACAAAATATTCATAGAGCTAATACAGGTACATCCATTCTTTTTGAATTCATTTTATGCCGCTGTTGGCATTTATCAGATTTAATTGACTGTCGGTAATAACTTTGTTTCCTTCAATTTTGAATATCGCTTTACAAAAATTGACATCAGGCTGAAAATGTACATTCCTTTTGCCTTCATTTGGAAATATAAATTCCATTCTCAGAGTATAATAGTTTTGTACGACACTTTTTCATTTCTTTTCGTTGCATCTAATTAACTTTCTATTTACATAGCTGTTTTTATTTTGTTTACAGTGTTCGCTATATGTACAGTAAGGAGTAAAACTGAACCAATCACAAGTTTCCAAGAAAAGTATTATTTATTATTAAATGTAACGTAAGATAATTAAAATGAACGTTGCTAATTCCTCGTTTATTATTTTAGGAATTGCAAATGATTTTGAAATGTCTTCTCTTTCGGTAATAATAATAAAAATTTGTGTTCTCAAAAGAAGATACCGCATTTTTGCATTTATTAATAAAACCCGTATCACTACAGAATTTATAACTACAGGAATCTTTTAATAATGAATTCGACAAAAAGTTTAACTTACCATGTATATACCAGGTGTTTCCACCTTAACGCTTCAATTGAGAATAGCTATTAATCAGACCTTATTCATTGAACATTCCTTGCATTTGAATTTCATTTTGCTCTAAATGAAAGTGAAGAATACAAAAAAAAATGATACAAACAGGAAATTTTATAAATGCTTGTATATAACACATATTGTATAACACGTGTAATGTAAATAAATATTTTGATAATATTACATGTTACAGGAATTTCGCAATTTCCAGTGGAATGATAAACGTGCCAATTTATGGTAGAAGTGGATTTTGTGAATTCTGTTTTTATAAAAAGACATTTGGGTCTGCAACCAGTCACTCCTGTATTTCAGTGAATTCTATTGCTGAAAATTTGATAAAACAACCACAATATGATAACAGTGAAAGTGAAATATTAGATAGTGCAACAAACGTGCTATTTTCTATTTGAAATTTCACCTTTTATTAAATTTACAACACAAATTACTACTAACTACTTTAATCAAATTAAATCTCAATTATTTATTTTCAACCAATTACCTATTATATTAAACTTCTATTTTACTTATACAATGAAGTTACAGCGCAAAAACTATATACGTCATATAACAGATGTAAGAATTTATATACTGTACAGTAACATAGCTATAAAAGATGTAAAAGTTAATGTATTCTATTGTACTGTACTATATCACTTAGCTTCCTAACTTTCCTCGCCGCAGTTTTCTTGAAATATCTATACGAAATAAAGACAACCAAATTTTATACGTTGTCTTCAAATTGCGCAAACCGGTCTATTTCTTGTATGAATCTCGATCGACAAACATTGATCCAAAGTCAATCATATGCTCATACAGCATTCTGTATTTTATTCTTGTATTTAAGTCACGCTTAGTCAAATAAGATTAAGTCAGTAATTAGTGTTTTGCATTAATTTATTTAGCAATTAAATGAATTATGTCGTTGCATATAACATCCTTTTAATTTAAATTCTATTCTGAACTCAAAGATTTTTAATCTATCTAGTGGATGCACCTTTTGTATTAGTTTTAATTAAAAATCATATTTAACATTTACAATTTTTCAGATAGTCAGAATATTTATAGACAAAGTTACTTCAATATTTAACATTCTGCAAATATATAAACCTTAACTTACCAATTCAACATATTTTGTATCATAAAACTATTATATAGGCTAGATATTTAAATATGTGTAAATATATTAAAAAATACTAACTTTTTTATCAACATATATAAAGTAAGAAATTTTATACAAATAATTTTTATTTCCAAATAACCATTAATATACCATCTATAAATATAATCAAATGTTTATGACTAGAGAGGTTTACATAATATTTGCAAATTTATTAAACTTGAAGTATTTAGTGCAAAACAAGTACTACTTTCAGCTCCTGTATAATAAAAAATAACAAATATAAGTTAACGGATATAAAATTGCATGATATATTACTCTGTTAAAATATAATAATTATATTAATCCATCAAAACATGTAAATATCTTTGATTGTAAAGCTCAGTTGTTAATACACCTATGATTATTGTTGCATTATGTAAAGAATTAGCAGGATCTCTAATTAATTTAATAGATCTTTCTATGTCTCCTTTAAATTCCATATATTGTTTGTTTAATATAAGTCCTTCTAAAGTTTGCATAGCTTTGATAGCTTCTGCACTAGGTCGAATCTCCATTACGTCCATTTCACTTGTTCTTGGTGATGCTACTCCAGCCGAATGAGGCGTGAACCTTACTAACTGCTCTTCCGACTTTGATTCGGGTAATTGGGCTAAGCAGTATACTCCTATTGCGCGACTTAAAAACTTGCACCTATATAAATATAAAACACGATTTTTAATATTTAATTACATAGTTCCTTAATTATCACACACCTATTATTGACTGTTGCGAAATGACCCATATTTTATGGGAAGTACAGCCACAAATATGAAAAGACAATATATGTTTATGTTAGTTATATGTCTAATTATTTGGTTTCGCACCCTTATAACACCATACATGTTCCCATCCCTGTGAGAAATCATCTAACAGCTGTTCTTACTTTAAAAGGCACATATAGTGTCATGAACATGTAACTAACAAAATTGCAGTTGATCACTTATTTAACTTACTTTATTGAAAGATGGGAACTTTTTCTAAGACCAATAACATCTAGTATGCCCCATCCCTGTCCTCCATCATCAGCAATAGTTAATAACGAACGCGCTAAACCTTTCAGAGCTTTAGCAGCAATTCTAGTGTTTTCATTATATTGACATTGCCTATATGCCAGTTCACAAGTTTTAGCCCAAAGAAGAGGTAATTTTTCTTCATCTACATTCCTAAATAAAAAATATTAAACTGAATATGAATATATCAGAGTATAAATGTTTAATAATTGATTACTTACATTGGCCTGAGAGCAGAGATCCAATCAACTAAATTTATAAGAAGCACTCCTTCTTCCCTAATATCTTGACACAATGGAAGTCGCTTAAGTAAAATAAAGTACAAGGCAAGAAGCTTCCCCTCAGAAACTAAAAATGATTCCAGTGATGGTTGCCGAGGTAACACCGATTGCAAAATTGTTAAAGCTGATGCCCAAGTTGATGAAACTTCTTCAGATGCTATCATACAAATTGGAATGTGCAATACAAATTGGAAAAATGTAGCTTTTTAAATAAACATTCCCAACATATTTTCTGTAAGTATTATTGAAACACTGTTACTAATTTTACGCACCATTAAATTTAAAATATGCTTCTAATGCAGCTTCCATCAGTTCTCCAAGTACTAACGGTGAAGTAATTGTTGTTCCAATAACTTTGAGTATACTCATAAGAATTGGATTGTTAGCTGACCTTTTCAAAAGCCAAGATGTCCAACTGGTACGAAGATGTTCCATAAGGAATGCACTTTGATTCATTACATAGAGTAATTCAGTAATTAATAAACTTGCTTCTGCAATCTGTTGTGATTCTGAAACAGCTGAATATCATTTTTTAAATTTCAGTTGTCAAAATTCTTAAATATTCATAATAATCGAAATGGAATAAACATGTTATACTTACTGTTTATAATAACTGCCTCCATGTCATCTAACATTTTAAGTAATGTATTGTTTATTGCTTTTGGAGTTGTGGACAATAAAGATTTGTATCGAGTTGTACAAATGATCAATAATTTTACAGAAGAACGTACATACAATTGTCTTTTTTTTAATGTAGTAGGGTGAAAATGATTTACAACAGGTTCATAACCGGCTGCTACCTTTAACAGACTGTTAAATATATTTTATTTAAGAACAACTAATTAACCATTAAAGCTGAACTAACAGAATAAAATTTATACATACTTATCCACAGCTGTATATATAGGATGACATTGCTCATTATCACCACAAAGAACAACTCTTGGGTCACAACTCATGATATGTGAATTAATTATATGATCATATGCAGCTGCATCTAGCAAATGCCATGAAAATTTTTCAGCTTCTATGATTAACTGAATCACTTTATCATTCTGAAATTTATATCAAAATGTCATGAGTAAATAACAAATGTCAAGTGTAAATAACATAACTTGAAAAATAAATCATTTGCTTTTTTATGTAACGACTATTCTCATTGTTTTCATATGTTTAATTAATAAAATAACAAATAATTACCTGTCTAACGTTTGGTTCATTCGATAATTTTACTAATAAATTTAATAAACAAACATGCATCCTCGCTACAATAGGCAATGGCTGTGTTACTAAAAAATCATTTATCCAAAGTGACCAATGTACACATGTAAATACACTTCCAAGGAATAAGTGACTATCTGGTAAATATTGGTCAATCACTTTCACCATCAATTCCACATCATTTACCGATGGATAGAATCGTTCCCATGGCAATGATAGGAAATTACCATGAATAACATTTAAAATATGATCTTTAACTGAAGCATGTGCAAAATTAGTAACATAAAATTGCCAGAGAAAACAAAGTATCTTGCTGGATGCTGGTAATGTATCGATAATAAAACGAATACACTCAACAAACATCCCTACAATTTTATTAGCATATGGACCATCTGTAATAATCCATGGTAATAAAACAGATCGATCATCTGTAAGTTGTTGAATCCATGCAGCAGTTGGTTCTTTTAAATTTCGCGTCCAGTACGGCGTAATCCAAGGTGAATACATTTCACTTAAAACGGGCCATATTTTCTCGCACACTTTAAATAAAATAAATATACTAATTATATTATATTACGAATATTATGTATAACAAAGATATACTTACACTGATCTCCTAATGAACCCCAATCTGATCGAAGGGTAAGTGCAACAAGAGCGTGACCCACCATTCCAAGGAATACACTTAATGGTTCATTATAAATTCTATATTTTGGATATAAACCATAAAGACCATACTGTAAACGTTCTTGCATAAAATGTCTATTTAATAATGTTGCTGTATCATAAATCTGTAATCAAATGCAAAATATATAAGTTCACTTTCAACTTAATAATATATACTTAATAATATATGTAGAAGGACAAACAAACCTCTTGCCGAGATAAAAGTCTTTGCTCAGTAGCATAATGACGAATGTCATCTCTAATTTTAGAAGATTGTATTGAAAATGCATTCTTGAATTTACCACTGAGAGTCCTTAAAAAGTCATGCCAAACATCTAGTGATAAATTTTGGCTTTCGCTACTTTTTAATAAAACACTTAAAACTTCACCATAATGTTCAGGAAATTCATGTGATAATACAAGCCGCAAATGATTTCTAAATAACTACAAGATTAGATAAAGAAATTTCGGTTAATAAAAAGTTTGTGTATAATATTTAGCTTTGTAAAGTAAAATCTACTCATAATGCATATAAATACCTCATGTAATACGAGTTTCATTTCTTCTGGATTAAGACCCATGTCACAAAGAGCATTAGCTATTAAATCAATGAATGTTGATCGTTCGCTTAATCTTGGACGTTTATAATTTAACCAGATTCCTACATCAAACTAAAATCAAAATATAAATAAAAATTATGTTATTGCAAGCATGGATATTACAAACCATATAAAAATATTATACGAAAATTCTACGTACTTTTGATAACAGTACAAAACAGAGATCGATATTTGTGCCTCTAGAGAATTCGACTACAGTTTGATACATTTGTAAAAATGTTGAAGCACTACCAGCAACAGGTGTAAAATAAGGTCCAAGCAAACCACCAAGATTTGGTTTTCGCATAATGGTGTTTAATAACTGTGGACCTTGACTTTCTTCTCCATTAATAAACGACTATCACAATTAACACTGTATTAATAATGTATCTATTAAAATTTATTATTCTATTCATTTTACATATTGGCAACGCAGCGTATTTTCGAAAATCACGGAAACCAATTAGCTCAGTTCTATTTTAAATTCATACAATTTAACCTGTGTGGAGTCAGACAGTACGAACAACTTTGCTTTAATGAATAGAAACATATCTAAAGGTATGCTCAAACACGAAAGTGCCTTTTAGTATAAAGATTATGACGAATCTCATGAACTTATCATAAAAAAAACGTGCATTTTGATGTAAAAATTTCCAACATTACATTATATCTACCTGTCCCAATTTTTCTAAACAAGTAGTAATAAGTTGTTTTGTTGGTGGACATAATGATGCTTCTTCTGTATAATGCTCTATGAGATAATAAAACAATTTAACTCCACTGTCTTGGATTTTACACAATATCGTGTTTTCGTTGGTTCGATTTACAGTTATTTCATGTACTAAAATTCTGAAAAAGTAATAATAAAGTAATTATAAATTCAATTCATATTTAAATGAGTGTAAACTTTATCTCATATTATACACACGCAATTAAATGATCTATGAAGACACATCCTTGAGTAACTTTACTTGGTGGTGGCTGACTAGCTTTCACCAATAAATTTTCATATTCAGCCCTATTTTGTGCTATTAAGCGATCAACTCCATCGTTAATACAAGCTTCAGGCACCTAAACATTAAAATATTCCATAAAAAATTAATAGATTCAGATGTGTATACATTATATGTACATATGATATAATATAATCATTCTTACATTAACTGTAATTATTGCTGGACCAGCACAATGCACGGTAGGCGGTGTTCCTGATCTAGATTGTTTTTGATTTAGAGGTGCTGGATCACACAATGCATGTAATGTTACCTGATTCTCAGTTTCTCGATAAAGTGTAGGGACTATTTCCAAAAAGCTAGAATCTGTTGCAGTATGCTCAGAAATCATAAAACTATATGTCTGAGCATAATCTAATATTATTTTAAGATACGGTATAATATGATCAATTACTGAATTAGAATTATAAACACTCTCTTTAGATATAAAATTAAAAACTGTTTGAGCTCGACATAAAGCTGGTGGTGGAACAGGGTTCTCATATGTAGTTAATCTTTTAAATATTTTCTGTAATGGTTCAGCCATTTCAGGTAGTAAAACTGATGTATCTTTTGCATTTTGATAGTGATTTTCCTGATCCCTAGAACATGTATGCTCCCATTCCTCAACTGCTATTATTTGATTCTGTTGAACAGCCCAATAATCAATATACTCTAACCATGGTGTCTGTATAAAAAAATATAAAAGAATGCTGACTTTCTTAGAAATCTAACATTTGTAATAAGGGAATTAAAATACTCGTATGTTACCCAGTCATCTTGGATAAGTAATATTAATTTCTGTGACATGTACTGCGGAGGTAATGCTGGTAAATAAAGTCCTGGCTCGTGCAATCTTGGTTCTTCAAGCCATAAACTTAAAGTTTTATAAAATCTATAAAAATAAAAACACTTGTACATAATATGTTCTTTCTACAACTTTGTTTATTGCATTTAATAATGTTACACACCTTGCTGTATTAAAGTAAAATGTCCGTCTATCATCAGTAATTGACTTTCCATTATCTAAATCTTTTTCACCTTTTAACTGGAAGTATGTAGTAATATCATGTAATCGTTTTTTTAATTTTTTTAGATAACTTAAGTTAACCATGCCTTCAAAAAACCTTTCACCAATTCCGCTATGATCAGTGACTCTAAAAAAGTAATATAAAATAATGCTATTTAAAAAGTTGGGTTTAAATATTGAGGTTCCATTTTTTTTTTTTAAGCGCTCTGTATATACGACGTAAAATGCATAATTCTTTGTAAAACAAACCCTGATTTTGAAGAGACTCTGGCAAGAAATAAAGCGAAAAAGTTTTGCCACAAAAGAGGAAGAATGGGATGATCTATAGGTGTATCTAATGCTTGTTGTGACCAGCGATATATAGACAAAGCATTAGCTCCAAATGGTTGCATTTTTACGGTCATACAAGCCCGCTGAAAAGAATATTAGATACATACTAATATAGATTAATATATTTTATATCATACATAATTTAAAAAATATTAAATATTAAATACTGTAAAATATACCTTAATGGCATTGTCTAAAGATGTTTTAGGTTGCACTGACAACTCTTTCAAAATTTCACGCCACAACCCGGTTTTAATTTCTCGATTATACTGTTCAGTTAACAACACTTGATAAGCAACCCAAACTGACTGAGTAGATTTCCCTAAAAGACTAATTGAATTGGAAGAACCAGTTGCCCAATTTAAAAATGATCCAAATGATGCTATCACATTTCGATTGGATGTACTCTGAAAATTATTCATTGACTATAAATTCTTTATATTGTGACAAAATTTTATTATATCCACTTTCATATAAATGCAAATAATATTCAAGTGATTTTACAAAAACAAACTAATATATATTCTTATATAAATGAAACATATCGCACCTCGTTACTTTCCTCTATGGCAAACTAATAAAATAAACAAACTTTTTAGTTGTACAAGTTAATAAAATATTGCTTCAATCTTTCTCTCTTAAGTACAAAATTGAAATTAAATATGTTAGATATTTTATATCATTATGTACGTTATTATGAGATAAAATTTAACATAAATAATTTAATTTAATCATTTCAGTAAGAAGTATTTTAATTTCTTTTGTAATTATGTAACACACTTTATATTATAATAAGAACTATAAATTGGATTCTATCTTACGGAAAAAAGATTTTGAAACATTTGATCCACTGTTACTTTTGCATCTGCGTGAAAAAATGCGGCACTGATAACTATATCCATCAAATACATTACATTTTGATCTTTATTCCAATCAGGTATAAGTACAAGTGTGTTTAACCAAAGATATACAAAGCTTTTTGGTGTTTGTAAATTATATCTGTAACACAAAGTATATTTTTTATATTACTAATAACATATTATTTGTGTCCAACATTAAGATTTAAAAACACAAAGAAGTACGTTTATATTTACTTTTTAAAATTATATAAATGAGAATTTATCATATTTGAAAATTGTTTTAGTATTGTTCCTGGAAATTCTGGGGCTATAAGATTTTTAGCCACTTTCATATAGGATCTGTCAGCCATGATCAAAGAAATAATGATACTAATAAATTTGTCATTTTTAAGTAAAGAATCAACACATTCTAAGAATAAGGGTACAATGTGATGCAAACATATAAGCACTTGTTCATATCTACAGTGATTCTGTAATATTTCTAGTTGGCTGAAACCTTTTGAACATATCAAAGGTACAGAATGACCCCATAGTGTCATAATTGTTGCTACATAGCATGCAATGGGCTGCTTTTCTCGTGTACCAGTGATTAAAATTTCTAAACATGGATCGGAATCCATATCCGGTACATAAGCAAACGCTGCAGTGGGGTTTAAAAGTGCATGATGACAAAGGGCCTCAGATTGATCAAGTTGATGTAATCTAAGTTTAGAAATCATATTCCACGCCCACAATGAAAAAGCTTGTTCGGCGTTTTGAGGCCTTATCATTGACGAAACCTATAAATTTCAGTAATTAACATAAAAAATTAAGATATAGTTTTCTCTTTAAATAAAATTATCATAAAATCATACCTGTTTAACGCCTTCTGTTATTAATGAGGCATTTTGAATAGATGAGTCAGGTACATACTTCATAGTAAGCTCGACGATTAATAATGCTATGCGTCTGTGTAAATCGATCGACAAATACAAATTATTACTCCTATAATAAACATACAAATTAAATTTCTATGACATAAGTTTTAAAAGAGATAATTAGTACTTTTTTTTACACAGAATAGAAATTTCAATATATTCCCAAGCACAATAAAAAAATATACAATAGTTTATATTACATAAACTCCATTCTTACTTATCAAATCCCCAATTTAGATGAGTCAGGATTAAACGGGCCAAATGATTTTCAGTTGATGCCAATGGATGCTGATGCAACCATGTAGAAAGAATAATTATATCTTCCTCGTGCAATATCCATTTGTTTAACTTTAAATCAGTGAATAAATATAAACTTAGCTGAAATTAATAACATTAAATTTAGGAACATTATATGAGCCAAGGAAACATTGAGGGAATACCACTGAGAATCACATACGGAGCCTCCGGTCAGAAATTATACTTATAATTTCTGTATCCCCCCAGATTTCCTCATTGTTATAGTTCAGATTATGATGAATAATTGGATTCTATAATATACTTATTCACATGATAAATAACTTATTATACATATACAATATATGTGTATATTTATATTAGATTTGTTTTACCTTCCCAACTGATGCAAAATTATCTCGTAACTTTTGCAAAATATCTGACAACAGAGAAGGATATTTATTTGTTAAATTTGATAGAAGAGATCGAGCATCTTTTGAACAAGAATCTTGGGTCTTTTCACTTAAAAATCCAATCTGTAAATAATGATTATTGTTAAATATTAAAGACTTATAATCAATGTAAAAAATAATACGTACTTGAAACAAGTCTATTGTTACTGTTCGCACAAAATCGTAGTCTTTGTCAGTTCTTGCCATAGCCATATTAGCAAAGGTTGTTAAGAGAAAATACGATTCATCTCCTGGCATTGAACTTAATTTTTCTTCAAATTTTACACGAAGTTGCGAAGAATGTAATTCATTCACCCAATCTTTAACATTATTAATATGTCATTAAGTGTAATACAAAAATTGATATTCATGTAAGATCTGTTTGAACAATCTAAGATATCACCATATATTTACGAATATATATACCATTACAGTGGGGGATAGCCAAAATCTTTAAAGATATCCACATTTAATGTTTGAATTGTATTGAAGTACAGTTGAGTTTAAGTATAAAATAAACATTGGTATAATGTGGAAACAGTATTTTAACACTCCCTCGTTTCACATTTCGATTCAACTTTACTTCAATGCAATTGAAACTCTAATAGTGAGTACCTCAAGAAGTATTTACCATTTGCCCTCATAGTGGTGTAATCTATATTCACAAAAGGAGTGACAAAATCTATTAGTGTTCAAAATTTCAGCTAATTTGTTTAACCAAAAACCTGGCACTCCTTTTGTTGATAACTAATCTCATAAATATTTTTGTTATTCTTATTCCTTCAACATACAATTATACATACCATGTATATATTTATTAGGAGTGTGCGTATCTATATGTGTACAATCAGTGTGTAAAATATAGTATATCTGCCACAATGTATTAGATGATATTAAATGATACGGAATGGAAGCTAGATACTGCCATGCGCCCAAACGACGTGAAGAAAATATGCATAAAATTGCTCTTAGAAAAAAACAATCAAATTCAAGTTGAAGTTTCAATAACACAGATGTATCAGAAACCTATAAAAACAAACATTCAGAGGATTAATAAGTAGAATAATCTCAAATTTATATAACAGTACTATTAAGCATCGTAACAATGTAATGGTACTACCTGATTTCTATCAAAGTCCTCCCATTGATCATTAGCATATTGTACAATATCCCTAATTAATGCACTTAACCGTTTGGTTAATTGTCTATACCTTGGAGAATCATATGTTTTTAAGCCTTGCTTTAAAACCTTGACAATTGTCGTAAAAAATGCAAACATTCGTAACAAATGATGATGTGTAATGTAAGCTTTGTTCTGATGATAATCATTATTCTGATACTGAATATACAACACTTGCTCAAATACTTTACTAAAAGGAATTTGATTCAGTAAAGAAATAAGGTCACTTTCAAATAGGTTTACACCAACATTAGCTATATCTTCATCTTCTTCTCCATCTTCATCTAATATTACCCAAACTGTATCACCTGGATTACTTGCAGTGTCTTGTAATGATTTTTGTACCTATTGAAAATCATATACCTTATCAGATCGATTATTACTTTTATTATGAATACTATTATTAGCTAATTAATTATTACTTACAAGGAAAGGTCACAGCAGCAGCTTCGTTGATTTTAGTCAAACTTTGTCTGGTGAATCTAAAGGAAAAGTAAACAAACCCATATGCGAGCATTTTTGTTAATGCGCAATATTTATAAAGATATTTAATATTTAAATTTCATTAGAAACTACCAATATACTTATTTTTTTATTTTTAAGAATATTACACTGACAGGGGCACTGAATATTATATTTAAGATATTATACATTTCTACTTACATTAACTGTGACAACATAACATAATAATACATTCATAAGTTAGTGAACATATACTTTTTTCTTTTTAAACAATTAAATAATCTTTAATTTAGTGAACATTAAATATTACATATATTTATAATTTTCTCACTAAATTCATCAGAAAAAGTTTGATTAAAATGGACAATGCCATAATTGTGGTCTTTCCTTATATGTAATAAATAAATGACTATTTAAATACCTGTTCAAGAAATTTATCTCTATCTTTAATTGGTAAAAGAATAACAGCCAATGTAGCTATTACATGATCTAAATATGGATCATTCAATGGAGATACGCTTAATTTACCACATTGTTCTGGTATTGGAATTTGAACATAACTGCGAGCCCAATTCATTACCCCACCAGGACATCTCAAGATGTGATTCAATATAAACAAATGATCTTGCCAAGTTGCCACTCTCAACAAAATTGCTATTAATCTTGTGAGCCATTCTCTAGTATCTGTTACAAACTTTCCATCTTTTAATAATTTTCTTTGAAAATTAAACAATATAGTTATGCACATTCTAATTTCCATTAATTGTGAACTTGTTTCTGGAGATTCATGCATTGGTAACAAATTTATAAGTGCATTTTGAGAAAGGTTTGTAAATTCGTTGCAAGACATGCATACTCTTTGAATATAATGCTCAATTTGCAACTTTAACACTTCAGCTTCATAACAATATAAAGCTTGAGTATTGTGTAACAATTCTTTTATTGTTGTTAATTTTCGGCTTAATGCCGCTAATGCTTCCTTATTGAAACGTGCAGTACAATATTCATGTGTAGCAGTAACAGGGTTTCCATCTTGACATTCTCCTGCTTCTGAAATGCATGCTTTATCTAAGCACCATAATTGCTTTTGCATTTCTCTACAGGATTTTTTTAAAATTTCCAATTCATGAGAGTTGATAATTAAATGATTTCTTATACGAAGATAGTTCATCAAAAGCTCATGCAATCTATGTTGCTGTCTAATTAGACCACTTTTAAGTTGTGTTTCTGTAAATTCTGAAATAAATGTTTCAACCAATGCTAATTCCTGATTAATATACAATGATGCTATCTGACTCTCCGTAAATGGCACAATTTCCTTAAAAGTGGTATGCATATCATCCTTTTGATGTACAACAGATTCTGACTGACTTTTTACTTGCTTATTTTGTATAAAATTTTTTAAATCTGATGTATTTGAAGCGATTTGAGGTAAATTTGATGTTGTACTTCCATCACTACAAACATCAATTGTATTATTCTCTAATTGTACTGTAGGAATAGGTGTCACAACCTTTTCCACTTTCTCTTCTATATCACTCCATTGTAATGTCAAATTTTCAATTCCATTTCTAACGTCACTGTCAATTTCATCCTGAATTTAAAAAATGATATTTAAATTGTACAAAGCAATTTTAGTAAGTGGGTCAGACTATAACTTTGCTTCAAGCATAGTTAGAGAAAATTGTAGAGTAATATTTTGTATTATTTAATAAATAGTGGATTATTTAACTATGCATACTTGCAAAATACAATTGCACTTCAAATATGAAACAAATGTTAAGCAATAATGTAAAGTAAATTACTGTTAATTTATAAGATATGATAATCTAATTCCTGAAACAATCATATAATGTCATCCATGAAGTAATTTAATTGTAATTATACTTCTAATTGTATTTGCATAAATATGTTGCGCAAATACATTTTAACTAATCTATACATAAATTGTAAGTCTACAAAAACATCTGTTAATTAGTTATTCTGAAAACAACGAAAATCAGTGAAAAATTTTCTTGTTAAAAAGTCACTATCCAATTAAATTATTCTGCTCATTCATATAGATTAAAAAATATATCTTTATAGATGTGTTCTGGAAATTAAATTATCACTTCCTGTGTAATGATATTAAAAAAATATATTAAATACAGTACTTTATCATTTATAGCCTGGAAGCCTTCTGCATCTTCTATGGTTTTATGAGCAGACTGTTGCTCATAAAGATCAGTATCAATTGCAGCAGAATGTAATTCACTTTCCATATTTTCAATACCCTCTCCTTTGGGATAATTTGTAGGTGATTCTTCAAGAAGATATTCAAATTCTTCCAATGTCGGAACATCTGGTATCTGTTGTTCTATAGAAAACTTTGTCTTCTCTTCCTTTTTTTTCTGAAAAAATGTATATTTATTAAATATATACTGCAGGCTTACAAAATAATAAATTTTACCAAAAATTTCTGAAAATTACATATATATAAAACATGTTTGAAATAAATTATGACTCAAAGTTATTAACACATTTGTGTCTTGACCCAATTATAATTTAAATGTTGAGAGCTTAAGCTAATCCAAACATGTCAAACGTATATTATAAGACTTAGAAAACACAATAACATAATATAATATATAACTTAATAAGTTTATACACATTGTACCATTTATATTTTCTTTAAATAAATAACTATACTTCTGAAACGACAAACTATTAAAATTGAGATTATATAAAAACAGTATGAGAAAAAAGACGCAAAAACGTAAATATTTACCTGTCGCTGTTTTAGTATCTCCATTTTTTATACATATACAAGAAATTTTGTGTAAATGTCCTTTATATATGAACGTCGAATTTGTTGTACAACATAAACATATAAAATATCCAAAACATGAGAATTATATGTATCACATCATAACAAATTTTTACAGTACCACTTTGTATGTTGACATTACAAATATTGTGTTACGATTTTTCACTACTGTTTGCATAATCTACATTTTACGAAAGCATATTGTAACTGCAAATTAATAGTTTTCATATTACAAACATATGATATTAACTTCTTATTTAGAGAGGAAGAAAATTAATTTAATGAAATAATATCAATAAAAGTTTTATGGAAAATTGCTATGTATGTATAGGCTATCGCAATGATTCTGTCGTGTCCAGGGCCTGTCACACTTAGGAAAAATGCTGGTCAACTGAAAGTTTCTGCGATATGCCGCACGGAGCGCTGATGTCAATATTTACGACAGGATACGTTCTAATTTTGATAGTCTAGAGCACAGTTATTTAATGAGAATTAATTTTATCAACATGAAGTTTTTGAATATAGGCTCTCTTTATAATGGATAAGATGTATTTTATTCTTAGCAGTCCGTGGAAATGATTCCATGTATTCTTTGTTAAGATAAATTGAATCCAGATTCAAGACATTTAAATACTAATAAATCATCGCAATAAAAAATAACTGCAGTACAGCATGACATACACACATACTATTGACAGAAAAATTGAATAGAAAATAAAATTTTGGCAAATTCAATATTTTTGCTATTAGTATTAACCTATATCATAAAATTAAATATCCTTACTTTTTAGCTCGAGTGTATATAAGTACTCTCTTCAAATATTTTTAAATGTGGAAATATACATATGTATATAAGTAGAAAGAAAAAATAATTGTTATTGTAACACATCACATAATTATAATTTCTTTTAAAGTAAAATTATAAACTATATAAAACACATTTATAAAAAATATAAAACACATTTATAACAAAGTATGCATATATATGCAGTATATGTAGATATGAGTAGGCAGAAGAAGTATTTCACTAACAATTCCTATTTCTTCCATTTAAAATATTCCACTCTGTCAACATATTTTACAATTTAAAATGTTTGTACAGTAAAAATGTTCGATTAAAGGGTAATTAATCATCTGAAAAGATATAAACGTATAAAAACCGAAACGTAGGTAATGTCTCCGCAACTGTATTTCCTACCTTAACTTAAATATCCTTATTCAATTGTTATATAAAAATTAAGCTACGTAAAATATGTTACTAATTGTAATGAAATATTGAAAAAAATACTTCTATATTTATAATGAGTCACAAAAATAATTTCGCAACACGCTACTTTTTCATACTTCGTGCCAATTAAATAAAATTATGATAAGTCTTAAGTATCAATAAAAGTTATTTAGTTTATAATGAATATTTTGTTTCTGTATTTCAAAATTTATGACATTGTTCAAATAATTGAAGAATGTATTAAAAATTCCGTAACGGTTGGTATCGAATTGAAATTGTTATACACCATACATTTGTATTTATGTCACAGGGTTCTTTTAATACATTTATTCTTAGATATTCATATTTATACACAGTAATAGCTATTTTCTTCAATAATTATATATAATAGCAGTAATGGCGCAATGCATTTTGCATTTTCGTTCAATAGATTAATACTTGACAAAAATACAAAAATTATTAATGTGTAATAATTGTTACAAGAACAAACTGCTTGATTTTTCATGTTTCATTTCATCATTTCCTAGAATATTTTGCATCTTTTTCTATTCTTCATTATACATTACATTTATATAATATAATTGCTCTAAAATTCATTTGAGCATACATACGAAGAGCAAGATATTCGAAAATATAAATTGAAACAAAAAACCAAAAATGCCTTTAATTTCTGAATTATCATCAATTTTTCAAATTGTTTATATGGATTATATTTATATACGTATACGCAATAGAATTTTTAATGCGCAAAAATGTTCCAAAGACCTTTTATACAAATTTACTAACACACTTATTAAAATTCGTATGTAACTAATATAAATGCTTTAAATATACTTTCGATTTTAGATGATTGATATAAGTACAGCAACATAAAGCTAGCACAATTGAAAATAATTTTCCTCGTTCAATTTTTATCTAGTCTCATACACTTCTAATAAACAAAATTTCAGCTAGAAAAAATATTGCTAATACATAAATTTTAATGTATATGTTAAGTCAAAAATAAAATTAATTTTTAAGTTAATTACAAAGTATATATTTCAAGGATGACATACCTAGCAACCATTTAAAATCATATGTATATTTATAAAGCTTTCTTTTTATAGCACAATATTCTAAAGTCATTAAGTTATTTAGTGTTACACAGTAGAGTTTCGAAACACCCTATATAGTCAGGGTGGACGAGTTTTTCATATCCGGGAATTATTTTGTCATGATCGATTATTTTTCTCGATAATTTATGTTTACAGATTTACATTTTCTTTGTTCTTGTTAAAAGAACTATTCTACATTTGGTCTCCCATGATTTTCAAACATATCCTATTTCATATCGATGTTATTCAATTTTGTGTATTTATATATGTATGTATATTTGTATGTATGCATGTATAATGCAGTTATTAACGAGACTTTACTTACAATTATTTACTTCTTTCATATCAGTGGAGTACTCAGAATAGTTTTACAATAAAACAATTTATTCTCAAAGTATGATACATATGCTAGGTCGTAAGGATTTTAACAGCACCTCATGAAAACACTTTACTCATATATTTGTTCGTTTACTTCTTAATGATAAGATTTACTTGTAATGATTGCTATCCACAATGCAAAAATGTAAAGTATGCTTTCTAGAAAAAAAGTGACTTGTATTAGTTAATGTATTATTTTACTTCTTTTTGTCTGATTATGTTATAACTGTACAATATATTTCTAATCAGCATAAATAATGTAACAGTACGGATATTGTTTTAGCAGACGGAGTCAGACGGAGTTAAAGTCTAAATAAAATGATGCAAGTCATTGTGAATACTTATTAACGGTATACTTCGACACTTTTTTTGTCATATTAAAAAATTATATTAATTCCAAATTTTGTTATCAAATTGAAAAAGAAATGCAAAAATGGTGCAGACTGGTTGTTGTTATATCTATTCTACTGAAATCTAACAAATTGAAATGTAATATTCAACAATTAAACTTATTCAATACTCAATACTTTAATCAACTAAAATTCCTTTTTATTTATGTATTAACAAATATTACAGTTTTTAAGCAGATCCAAGAAATGAGTACGAATCAAAAGCAAAAAGTAAAAAAGAAATTGAAGAACTTACGACGTAGCTACATAAGATTATTATTTGGACTATACATCTTGTAAACATCAAATAGAATGTCATAGTACGTGTCTTAATTTTCTTCTATATTTGAAGAATTTCCTTACATAATAAATTTCAAAAACTGTCGTTTTAAAGCTGGTGTAACTATTCGATAATAATTACAAATTATTTTATTGACAAATTAATTATCTATCCGGGTTTTCAGATGCATTGTATTTAACAAATACAATTATTGATCTAAAAATCAATTGAATCTCTTTGAAAACTATAAATTTGAAAAGGGCAAACAATACTCTGCAAACGAAAACTTCAAGACTGTTATTAAATTAAAAGATCAACTATTATCCCCTAAAAGATAAATTACATGGATGATATAGAATAATTAGTAAAAGTTAATACATATGAATAAGAATAATGTAATGTACGCTTTAGATAATACAACTTACAGTATGAAAGGATTGTAAAAAGTTATATGAGAAATCCTGCAAAAAGCAGATGTTTGAACTCTATAATCTGATTTTTATTCAAGGCACCACAAGAAAATTACTGAATTCTGCTTGTTTCTTTTTTTCCTAGTATTTTGTGGCACTGTTTAATCTGCAACGCCGTTTCATAAACATAAAATATATTAAATAAGTACCGTTCTCATTTTGAAATCAACGTTCTTTAAAAAACACGGGTTTTGACGGTATCTTCTTTTTGGTTTAATAGCTTTTTGTTAATAAACTATAACGTTCATAAATTCTGGTAACTAAAAGAAATGCAAGGCGATCAAATCAAACAATTGTATATATAGGTGCGCGCAAGAATGCGAAACTAGTGCGGTTATACATTTGTTCCTTTTTTTTTTAAATACCAAAAGTGACAACATTATGATGATTATAACTTTTATATACCTGATGTTCCTGGTTAAATAGATACAATAATTGTAATTTACAGTAGTATAGTTCTTACGTTTTCATCACGATCGGGGTGCTCTGCTTTCATGTAAAGAAGCACTTTAGATGTTAATGAGCCGAGATGCCTACGTCATACAAAAAAACTATCACCCTTTGCAGTCGATGCAGTATATTCGCAATTGCACAGTAGTATACAGATAGGAGATCGGGAGTAAATTTAACAGTCAATTACTCATCTAGATCATCTTTCCAGTATTTCACACGAGATCTACTCATAAAACCTTGATTTCATTTTAATAGCATTTTAACATACCACAATAAATTCTGCTTATCTTCTTCATCTTGACAAATATGTACGATTATGCGTTTCATGCTTTTACACGTTACAAACGCTCTAAGTTCATTTGGCACGAACGCGCCTCATGTTTGGAAGAACTATGCAATTTTTTCATGTTGCACTATGACTATTCCTTTTTTCCTATTGCGTACCACATTTTGTTTTAAGAAAATACATTTATACATAAACATATATATTGCATTACACACACCAAAACATATTAATACAACTAAAGAATGATATAGAATTATAAGTAAAATAACATATTGAAGAATTTCTTTTTGTTATCCAATATAATATCTCAAGATATTATATGAATAAAGAAATTAATACAGCTACTTAGATAGAATATAATTTTACCTTCTAACTAATTACTGTATAAGATTTATAAGTGTGTGTCAGAAAAGAAATATTACCATCCCATTAAACACAAGATCTTTAAAAATTGCTTAATCCTTCCACGTATTAAGATACATCTTACATGTTATATTAACTCGTGTCATACCAGCTTCATTTAGTTTCACCAAAAAAAAAACCATTTTGTCTCGTGTCCTTTATATCATTTGTCAATGTCCATATCTCACACCACCGTGTATCACAATGGCGAAGTTGTAGTTTTGTCTAAAATGGTGTTCTTTTTTATTCCCATATCTTTTTCCTTGCGCAGTCTAAAAGTTTCTAATTACTTCCAGTCCAGTAACTAGGACTGTATCCAGGCTTTGCTTGGGCTTTGTTTTGGGAACTTGTATTGGACCTTTGGCCTGTACTGCTACCACCGTCTTGATGAAGCGGTTGATGCAATTGATGAGGCATAGTTGGGATAAACAAATGCGGCGTTCCATATGCACCGGGCAAACCAGCATTTTGACTACCAGTAAGACTAAATGGCGGTGGAGTTGCCGAGTGAAAAGTTTGTTTGTCGTAGGACTAAAATAATATCGTGAAGATTTATATTAACTTTAGCTGGAAATAATAAAATTTAATGAGATTAATTTTATAAAAAATAACTTACATTTACTTTACTTAGCGCTACATGCCCTTTTGCATACATAGTGGCGCTTATATCAGTTGCAGACGATCCACCAGTATTTGTGTTTCCAGTAGATGTTCCTGTTTTCGTTTGTGTACTTGTATAATTGCTCCCTGCGCCTTTATATTCAGCAGAGGGACCAGCAGATGCTAACGCATCGTAGCTCGCACCAGCTCCATAACCAGATCCATAACTTCCTGGTTTAGCACTGTATGCACCACTGTTTGTACCCGCATTACCAGCAGTAGCTATCTGCTATAATAAATTTTTATAAACGAAATGCGAATTTTTATTAGAATATATCAAAGACAAAGTAGACAACTAATTGTAATTCAATTGACTTACAGGATAAATAGCAGGGGTACCATATTGAAAGCCACCTGGCATTATTCCACCGCCATATGCAAAGTATGCATATGTTGGAGGAAGTGTTGGATTCATCATTGGTTGTTGATGCTGTGTAGCAGTCTATAAATAATATGAATACAAACTTGTTTAAACCTTGTTGAAATCTATAACATGATGAAGAATATTAAAATAAAGCCCAAATATTACGATAATTTTCATAATTTTTCGAGTACACATTAGGTCACATTAATCTGAAAATTTCTTTTTAATCCAGATAATTTTTTTAAACTAAGCTCAACTTCAAACATCATTTTGAACACAAAGTAATAATACTAAGTTAAAGTACAACTTTTTAACTTTCAAAGCAGCTGTACCTTCTTTTGCGAAAATATAATTTTATTGAAACGTGTGCTCGGAAAATTAAACTATTTATCACGTTTACTGTGTATATGCTTATGAATTTTACCTGTTGTGACATAGTAGATGGAACTGGAGATGCATTGCTATCGTTTCTTGCAAACCTGGCGTCACTAATACTGGAATAGGCTCCTTGTACACCCTGTACTCCTTGAACACCTTGTACCCCGGAAAGTGCATCTCCTCGTCCCCCACCAAGACTGGTAGCAGGGCCGGTTGTCTGATAGCCCAAGGTCGTGTCATAGTAACCAGTAGTTGGCTGCAGGTTAGTCAGGAAGGCCAAACACAAAACTACATGCATACACTGTGTACTCCAAATACAAGAAGGCTAACTAATATCTAAGTCTACGCGTACAAGGTTTGGGACAGGTAACATGCGGTTTTGTTGTACCTATCTCTTCACTCTAAATTTACTCTTAAACCATTCAATTTTGAGACCATAACGTTTTATGCTTTAAAACATTACTTCAGTTTATATTTTCATCCTTAATGTAAATAAACATATCAGTATAATTTATTTTTTCTATATGTTTAAAATAAGGTACAACTTAACCACCTCGAAAATTATATTGTGTATTTTTATACAATTTAAAGTATGTAACATTAGGGATATGGAGCAAATGTAACCAATAATAAAGAAAGAAAGAAAAATATACATATGTATATATACACATACGCAAGTCTTCCACAAAAAGTGTTAGAGCAAACTATTTTCTGCAAAACTACTACAGGTATTGAAGTGAATTCTTTCTTTAAATTATATGGTTTACGAAAAGAGACCTGTTCCCTAAATCTTGAATATACCAAATAATTAGTACTCTCTTTCACATAGTTTAATTAAAAAAAAAAAAAGTTTACTTCAATCTGGAGTAATTTTATTCATATTTTTCGTAACACTTTGTATGGAACACCCTGTATATGAATATATGTATGTAAGCTACTAAATAGTGTATCAAAAATGAAACCACTTTCATAATTTATCTGATACGCGCGTGAAACATCTCACTATAAAAAAATATAATAAACTTATTGTGCCACTTTGAGGCGTGAATAAAAAATTGACAATTTCTTAAAAAAGAAGAAAAAATATCGAGCAGCTACCAAGCATTAACGAAATGATTACTTCAGCATTCTTTTTACTAGATAATCATAACATAAGATAGAATAGTATGCTTCAGAGTAGTACACTTGAAATATAATTCTTTCTTTTCAAATACAGATATAATATAGATACTAATGTTCCATATTCAAAAGAAATTACATTTAAGATTTAAGTTGTATCTTGTAAAATAAAATAATATACTTTTCTTAAGTGTACAATACTCTAAAGAAGCACCTTAATGAAAGAAGTACAAATTACTATAAAAATTAATATATGAGTAATTTGTACTTAAGGCCTTGAAATAAATAAATTGAACAATCATATAGTAACTGACCATGTGTGGTATTCTTTGTTGCATAAGCTGTAACTCCTCGTAACTATACATTGGTTGCTGGAACGCATAAGGTACACCTTGGCCCATAATATATTGGTGACCTAGCATGGGAGTCATACTACCAGCTGCACCACCACCTGTCATATTTCCAGTTCCACTACTACCCGTTACTACACCACTCGATGTACTTTTTGGTACCGCTTTAAAAATCACATTATAGTTCATAACCATTGCTTGACCATATCATTTTAAATTTTAACACGCAAACTCTACTTACCATTGGAATTGGTTACTTTAGTTTGTGAACTATTTACGGACGCAGAGCTAAGACCCAATGTAGGTGCCGTTGTGGTCGCAAGAGAACTATTGGATGTTGTCGTGTTACTATCATATTGAGAATCTTTTGTCGTGTTACTATTCAATTTATGATTGTGAGACGCTGTTTGTGGTTGACTGGCATATGTGCCATATGCACTTGCATATACCTATAAATATAATACAGTAACATTCTGCATATTTAACATTTAGCTCATAAAACAGAGCACTTACAGATTGTGCTGCACTTTGGTAAGCACCGGAAGTTTGCGTAATAGGCGATGTGAATGTAGTAGCAGATGGTTGATAAGCTTGTGGGGTTGATTGAAACGACGACGATCCTTGATATCCACTTGTTTGATAACCTGTACTACTATTTGATACAGTATTGGTAGCTACAGACTGTGCTTGATACTGTGACGTCGTAGTAGGTGCATAGCCAGATTGATACACCTATTTCATGAAAGCATCTTGTATAACTGTTGTTTGAATACGATTATTATAACACTATATAACATATTTATTACCTGATTTGTAGTCGTTGGTTGATTATAACCCGTAGTTGCTGACGCAGACGCAGAAGGAGAAGCTTGACTAAAAGTTGACGTATTAGATTGAGGAAACGACGATGAAGAATTATAACTTGCTTGTGAAACAGTTGCTGTTGCAGAATAGCTGTTGGCATTCGTGCCTGACGCAGTTTGGAACGATGATTGAGCAGACTGAGCATTCGTGGAATATGCGTTGTAAGTGCTTGGTGTCGCCGTAGGTGCTTGAAACGATGACTTTTGAGATTGATAAGTTGTTGTTGTACCATACGCTGGTGCATTCCCTGGTGAAACTTGTGACGTGAAATCTTGTTTCGTTATATCTAATGTTTGTCCAGCACTGCTGCCACGAGCAGTAAATGTTTGAGCGTTTATCGAATGTTCACTTGATACCGGTAAATTTTCGTTATTTGATAACTGTAACACAATTTAATAATTATTAGTAATGTATAATATATTGCGTTATTTTTCTAATTATTAATTTTTAAAAATGCAATAATAATAACCATTTGAGAAGTAGCGTTGAAGGGTGTTGTTACCGATGGTTGCGATGTTTCAATGTCCAAAGAGTTATTTGTATTGGCAGTGTTTACAGCATTTGTAGTAGAGGACACATCTACACCAGGTATTGTATTACTAGCTGAATTGTATTTTTCATTTGCCGAACCATCAAGAGAGCTTGAATCGCTCCCAAATTCAAGTGCACCAAATTGCACATCAAGAAATCCAATGCCACTATTAACAGCATCTCCGGGCATCTCTACAGCACTAGATGGTATTTTTGATGGCGGTGGCACTCTTGGACGTTGCTTTGTCTGCCTTTGGGGCTGCAATACATAAAAATTATATAACGACATTGCTTCGTAAAATAAAAACAATTTTTATGTATATTATTTAACTACCTGACTCGATATCGATGATGAAAATGTTGTTTGTCCCGCAGCTTTCAAGTTTTCGCTTGTTTGTTGAGTAAGTTGTGTTAAATACTGCGTCTGAGCAGCTGTTAATACTCCACCGCTTATGGCATTTGGTTGTTGCGACAGTTGCATCGTTGGTAAGCTCAACACCGGTTGTTGTTGTTGCGATTGTTGAATTAAAGTCTGTTGCTGTATTGGTGGTATTTCTGACAATTTTGGTAATTCCTTTTATAAAAAAAAAAAGTTATTTTACGAGTAATTAATGAACTAGAAATATAGAATAATGTCACATACTTCTTGTTGTAGTAGTGACAAATTTACATTCTGATTTGATTGCACTGCTTGTAGATCTTGAGTTTTTTGTTCTTCCGTAGAAGGTGGAGGTTCTGCTACAGACGTACTTGGTGTGAAAACTTTTGTATCCGCCAATGAACCTGTATACTCTTCACTATACCAGTCTTCTGCAGAATCCAAATTATTCCATGCATCTATCCACACATTTTTATCGCGTGAAACAACAATTTGGAGAGACTTAAAACGATTATAATTAAAATTTGAAACTTACCCATCTTTGGTTCTTGGGTAGTCTGTTGTTGTTCTTCATTGCCTGTCCATATATCGATTGATCGATTGAAACTATGTGCCGACGAAGTAGATGACGGATCATTGCGATTAGCAAATGTTCGTGGACCAAGTCCTCTTCCTCCACCTCGTCCACCTCGACCAGGTCTTCCTGGACCACCTCTCCCTCTCCTGTTACCGCTGTAACTACCATCACGAACACCGTCTTCCATATTTCTTTCATTTTCTTTGTTTTCTCGACCGCGCCCTAAACAAAAGTTTATTTAAATATAATACGTCGATAACGATAAGCATCAATATTATTGAATACACAATAATTCTCTTAACATACATCCACGATTGTCGTGATTAGCACGACCTCGCATACGTGGGGGTCCACCCCCTCGTTGATTGCGTCTCTCGTCCCAATCACCACTCTCGTCTTGACCACCAGAAGTATCCATGTTTTGTTTTGAACCGCCAGGTTGACGTGGCTTCTTTTTTTTCACTTCCCATTCTGTTTTCACTCCTTCCAGAAGATCATTGACAGCACGATCTAAGTCTCCATCGCTATCGTGTAAAGCCATAACAACTTCATCCTCTGATCGTCTAGTCATATCCATAACTTGTTTTATGCGCTCTTTCAAAACAGGATCTTCACCGCTACCCATTCTAGTGTCAATGATTTGTGCATGCCGCATCTGAACAGTATTTGGCTACAACGCCATAGTTTTTAATAACAAATTCTTTATCAGAAAATGCAAAAAAATACATGAAAAACAAAATCAATCTTCCTTTTGTAAATAGCAATAGAAGGTTGTATTTACTGACCTGTGTTTTTTCGTGTTTTGTTGAATCCGATGATTTAGTTTGGTGATGATCCGATTTTCCATGTTGTGATGACTTATTTTTGTTGGTGCCTTTCCCACCGGAGGACACCGATTTGTTGCTTGAACTCATTGCCAACTAAAATTTCACACACCTATATCACTCACCTATCACACTATATACACTCTCTATTTACAGTCTGTAACAAAAGAAACAATGACTTCTGTATATCAAGTATAATAAAATATCCAAAAATATTATATATAAATATACATCTACTATTATAAATTTATTTGTATTAACTTAACCAAGTAAAAGGTCAGAAATATTGTTATATTTCATTGTAATACATAATATATTCCTATAACAAAAGTATGATTAACTTTCAAATTATCCAATTTTCGTTTTACCCATTCAGTATAAATTATAATTATTTGTATGTTAATGTTAAATACAATATTTATTTTATATAATTAATAATAATGCTATATTCATGTTTATATTAATTATATATTTATGCTGGGATATACATAATTAATTAAGTTTTACTATCAATGAACAATGCATAAAACAAAATAAGAAACTAACTTGACTTTACAACATAAAATATTATTTGTAGTATCATAAGAGAAATATGTGATACTTAAGTAAAAAGTTTGTAGCTTCAAAAAATAAAATAATGAACTAATTTAAATATGAGAGATATAAATTATTTGAAAATTTATATAGTAAAAAATCATTGTATTTTAATATAATATAATATTATGTATATACATTCATATACAAGAGCCTTATGTACAAATTAATACAGATCTTTGATTCCAAAAAATACATTTTTTACTCAATAACCAGAAACTATTATATTATTTATTCTAAATACAGATTAATGTAAATGAGTAAAAAAATGTAAATATTATATAATGATATGTTATATTAAAAATTCACATTGCAAATAAATCAAAGTAATGTGAAATCATAAAGCGATGAAACAAGTAAAATGGTTGGAAATAAAAATTAATATGTTATTAAAGATATAGTCATAACATTTTTATATAAACAAAATCTTTAAATACGTGAAATAATGCATTTCAAAAAATATAATTAGGAGTTACTTGTATATATCTTATCAACGAGATACCTTGCAGATTTATAATCATGATTTTGTACCACATTTAATGAGATCCAAATGCACATAAATTATAGATTTTGAGAAACTAGTAAAAAATAAAAGTTTTCTAGAATATTGTGATCTGTAGTTTTGACCATTCTACCATAAATATGCATTGAAAATAACCTGAAGATGAAAAAACAATTGGCATTTTAATGTATTTGAATGATTACTGGACAATTATGAAGTATGATATTAAATTACCACTATGGAAACACGTGAGGAGGGATTTATAACACAAAATCAGTATTTCATGTAAAGAAACGTCTACGAAATATACTCTTATTTTTATTTCTATGTAGAGACGGAAAGGTTAGGATCGACCAATGACGATTAATAGAATATCAAGCGATTTAACAAGTATTTCTTAAAATAGTCACGTTTTTCCTAAAACGGTTGTCTAGAAGAACGAATAACTAAGCGTCAGAGCAATATGCAGAATAATTTAAACCTTGTCTACAAATTTCACGAAATTCCACAAGATCATACCACTCGATTCAAAAGAATATGTCCATCGAGAACACCAAAGAGTTTCATCAATTTTTTTTGCAACACAGAAAATTTTAAAAAGTGATAAGGTAATAAGAAAAAAAAATAAATTTTGACGTGCGCGGTGAGAATATGACGAAGAAGGATTATCGGGCGCATCACAAAAAACACCTTGTCCGTTGCGTTGTTGTTCGTAAGCAAGTTGTGAAAATTCTTGGAACAGATGATTAAGAAATCGGTTGTGTAGAATTTGTTATACTCCTGAACCAGTACTACGACGTTGATGTAGAATATTTTCTGCAGACCATGTGCACGGTAGACGCCATTTCTGGTTTTGCGAGGAAGGCTTGTCAACCATCGCCGCGGTGGAGCATCGATAGATCTCCGTAAGACGATCGAGTCAAAGTATTTGCAAGTAACTCACAGTTATTATAAGCGTTGTTTGCGTACTCGAAGGACACGTCCAGAGTCAGAAACAAGAGAAATTCACGACGCCTCGGCTTTTTCGGCCGTGGCGCGCGAAAAACCACGAAAAAAACAACGAATTTGCTCGTACCTGGTTAGTGCGCTCAAAACGCAGCTCGGTCACGTGACCGCGAACCCCCCCTCCCTAACTCACAACCGCAGCACCGCCTCTATACTCTATACTTTGTCAGACTCCATACGGCTAACCAATTTTGTATTAAGAGTTTCAAGTTCGCTAACCGAATAAACATAAACTTCCTAGATTTTTTGGACAAACGGACAGTTTTTAACTACACTATCACGTAGGTGATATCATGAAAAAAAATATTAAACAAAAAGATTAAATAGAAAGAAAAATAATTTTACTTAAAACATAATTATGCAGATTCAATTTTTTTGTATATTATTTGTTTTTCATTTCATTAATTTCAATGGTTAAGTATTTATTCGTTAATAGATCCTGAGGATTATAAAAAAAATTTCTATGCATCTAAAGTTTTATATATATTAACTCTGAAATATTTTTTGGAACTGCAGAATATCTAGGAACATGTAAAAACAGTTCTTTATGCATATGTACCAAAATTTTATACATATATATACGAGTTCTATATTTATTTATTAACACCTTTGAAGAATTATTTTTATATACTTTTAGCAATTCTTTTGTTAAGTAATAAAATAATGTTTTATTGGTTGATATTTCACTCATAGTAGTTAAGAGATAAAAATGGATACTAGAGACATCTGTTAAATCAAATATTTATTATACGATTGTATGTGTAAAATCAGAACTAAGAGCTAAGGAATGTTACTAATTTTGAAAACAAAAAATTTAAGATAGATTAATACTTTAAACTACTGAAGAAAAATGGATTCCTATATAATGCAGGTAACGTATTAAGAAATATAACAATAAGTGATATGTTACGATTGAGAAAGCTCTTTTAATTTGAGGTTATATTTACATTAGGTCAGACGTATGTGGTTAAATCAGGATGGCGATGCTCTAGCGGTAAATAACATACATATACATACATATGTTAAAATGATAAATTATATTGAAATGTATTGTAAGTTCTATATTATTTTTTTTTTTATTTAAGGATCTATTATCTTTACGACATAGTCATATTTCAATTCCACAAATTGGATCTGATTCTGCAATAACAAAAGCCATGGAACATTTGCCTGCCCCTCTTGATGATTTGGTATTTTTTCACTTAAAGTAACTGAATTATACTTTGATCAATTTTTATCACAATTATTATAAATGTTGTTTAATCAAACGTAATATTTATGTCTTTAGAACAATAACAGCAATGAACAAAGATGATCCATTACCTATGTATAATTATCAAAGTTCTGCAGTTCAGTCTTTGACAAAAATTTTGCAAATGCAAAAAGAAGAGAATTGGATGCTGCCTGTTATGAATGTAATGTGCTTAGAATTAAGACTATTAGCAGTTTGTGCTGAAAATATGAAAGCCAATAAAAACATGAAACCAGGAGAAATTTTAGAAAAATGTGCAGATTGTTTAATGGGCTGTTTTCGAGTGTGTGCTTGCGATAATCGTAGCTCAGAGGATGATACAAAAAGATGGGGAATGCTGGCATTAGTTAATCAGTTATTAAAAATCTATTTCCGGATTAATAAACTGCATCTATGCAAGCCTTTAATAAGAGCAATAGAATCTTCCCCTTACAAAGCACATTTTGCATTAGCACAACAAATTACTTATAAATTTTTTGTAGGTCGGAAAGCAATGTTTGACAGTGATTATAAAGCTGGTAACTATCTATTAAAACTAAATATGTATCTATTATATAGGGTATTCTGAGATTAAATGATCAAACTTTGCTAGCATGTTCTAGAAGCACAAGTAAGATTAAAATACCATGTAACAAAGTGTCCATAAATGCTTCACTACATAGTTACAACCAAAATGTGAAATCTAACAAATAAAATTAAAATTGCATGTGAAGAATCAGACAAGACCACCATAAAATTTGGACCACAATTAATTCTGTAGCACATCAAGTTAAACTTTGTACTCATAAAGGGGTATATTATGTTCTTTTGTCTTTTTTTAAATTTGTAATAAAGCATTTAAGGACTTTTTATTATATAGTATTTTAATCTTACTTTGTCTCTAAATCGCTAATCTTTGGGATGCTCTGTATATACACATAAAATAATTAGTTTTACTTTTTTGCAGCTGATGAATATCTAACTTATGCATTCGAACATTGCCATAAGCAATCTTCAAAAAATAAACGCTTAATTTTGACTTATCTTGTACCTGTAAAAATGTTACTAGGATATATGCCTAAACACAGTCTGTTAGAAAAATATAATTTAATGGAATTTGGAGAATTAATGGAAGCCGTTAAAAAGGGTGATTTACGCAATCTTGAAAAAGTAATGGAAAAACATGAATCTTTTTTTATAGGAGCAGGAATATATCTAATTGTTGAAAAACTGAAAATAATAGCTTATAGAAATTTATTTAAGAAAGTATATTTAGTATTAAATATACATCAAATTCCAATTCAAGATTTACTTTCAAGTCTTGAAATGCATGGGATTGATGATGTAGATATGGATGAAGTAGAATGTATTGTGGCAAATTTAATATACGAAGGAAAAATTAAAGGTTACATATCTCATCAACATAAGAAATTAGTTATCTCTAAGCAAAATCCTTTTCCGCGACTTTCGACAATACTATAATATATTACAAAACAAATTATATGCACTTTTATAAAATAAATGCTACGTACAAAATAAATGTAACAGAATGCTTTGTTTTAATACCTCCATCTACAATTATTAGGTATAAACATGTATTATTTATATACAGATTTCTGCAAAATCGTATTATAATTTTTTGTTATTTTTTGTGAATATATTTTTGATAGGTATAAAATATTTTTGTATATAAATTTGATTAAAAAATTGAAAATCTACAATTCTTTAATAGTTTACAGCAAAAGTTCGTTTAATTTGAAGCACAAGTTTGCGCCGTGCGCATGAAGTCTAGTTTGCATGATTAGTGGTGATGAAAAGGAGGTGGAACCCGAGAATACAAGACTACAGTCGAGCGCGACGAGCGGTAGTGTTTCATATATTGTTGATATAAATTTCGTTTACTTCATTTGTTTGAATAATTTAATAAAAGAAATATACCCAAAGTGTTCTGTTTATGCATTTGACAATAAGAATTCATCCACAAAATGTTAAATAAAATAGTTAATACGACATACTATCGATTCATAGCCTGATTGGTTGAGCCAGTGTTCAATGCAAGTATGGCCGCCCTGCCATCACCCACGCAGGTATATTATAATTTTTATAATTTTATCATGGTATAATATTCGATATGCTACATTTATTATTAAATAGATTTTTCTTGAAATTTATTTTTCTTTTGTGCAAGAATAATATTATCTTTTGCCATGCACAGTCTTGTTATATATTCATACTTGTGCTGTCGATTATTTAAACTTCTTTGACAATACAAATAATCTTTTCATAAATACATAATAAACATATTATTTTTTCGATGTGTTTCTTAATAAACGTCCTAAAAAACATATTGAAACTAGTTTACAATAAAGCATGCCAATTTGATCTTAAAACGTTCATTCTCACACTTGCAAATGTCAGTTACGATATACCGCATATTTCCGCTAGTTAAAATTGAAACAAATTATTTGTACGTAAAATTACTAACGGCTCATAATATAATACATTTTATAATGAAATACAGAATAATAACATAACAAATTTATTTTTACAGGTGGCTGGAAGCCATACTGCTATATATGAAGCCTATTACAACCAGGTATATCTTTATGTACTTTAATGCACCACTTCCTTATCTTTTATAAATCCAGATGATTTAAAGTTATATAATACATTAGATGACATATTACAATAATAACAAATTTAATTATACTTGAAGGTGGATCCAAATGGATATGGACGAATTGGTGCGATGGAAGCTGCAAGATTTCTTAAGAAATCCCAGCTGAGTGATGTTATATTAAGTAAAATATGGGATATGGCAGATCCCCAATCACGTGGGTCATTAGATAAATCTGGTCTTTTTGTTGCTCTTAAATTATGTGCATTAGCCCAAGCAGGAAGGGATCTTAGTATGTCAAATTTAAATATGGAGTTGCCACCTCCAAAAATGGTAAATTCTTGCACTACTTAATGCATAAAATAAATTATTTCACTTATTATTATCATTTATTTTTAGGGTGACATTCCTGTAATACCTCCAAAAAATGTAGTAAATACTTTACCCGTAATAACTTCTGTTAATAATGGAGATTGGTCTATTAAACCTTCAGAGAGAGCCAAATATGATCAACTTTTCGATAGTTTGCAACCTTCAAATGGATATATACCTGGAAATAAAGTGAAAGGTGTTCTTATGGATAGCAAGTTACCTTTAGATACACTTGGAAAAATTTGGGACCTTGCAGATATGGATAAGGATGGCATGCTAGATCGACATGAATTTGTCGTTGTAAGTAATTGGCACTAATATACAATTAATAAGTAATTGTAATAGATTATTTTCTTTTGTTTTCATTCCTAAAATATAATTTACATATTGTCTATTTTATATATTACACAGGCTATGCATCTAGTATATAAGGCTTTAGAGAAATATGCAATACCAAGTGTACTTCCACCAGAATTGATGCCACCTGGAAAAAGGAAAGATTCTACAGTACCATTATCAAAATCTCCTGCACCAATGGGTGTAATGACAACAGTCTCATCACCAGTCCCACCTTTACCAAATGTACCTTCAGCGAAGAGTATGGCTAATTTGGATACAACAAAGGTTGTATGCATATATATTGGAGTTATAATAAAAATTAAAAATTTTAAAAAAGTTAAAAATTCTAAATTTACTACAATAATATATGGTATAGGCAAATGTGCAGTGGGTAGTTTCATCTGAGGATCAAGTAGGAGCAGAAAAATTGTTTTTGCAAGCTGATTTAGATATGGATGGATATGTCTCAGGTATTGAAATCAAAGATGTCTTCCTTCAAAGTGGACTTCCACAGGCTGTATTAGCTCATATATGGTATATATTGTTGTTTATTGATTGCTGTGACTAAAACATAAAAAGAGAGTTATTTTTCTGTGATAATTTATTTTATAGGAGCCTTTGTGACACGTGTCAAAGTGGAAAATTGAACAAAGAACAATTTGCTTTGGCCATGTGGCTCATTAAACAAAAGCTTAGAGGTATTGAACCACCTACAACTTTAAGTCCTGATATGATACCACCTTCTATGCGCAAACCATCTGAGACTGTTGTGGTGAGTGTCTCATTACATGAAAAGATTTATTTATATAAAATTAATTTGATACATCATATATTGGATTATTTTAAATGTTTAGCATACAATATAACTAATGAATGGTGTATCGTTTACGACCGACAAATGCCCTCCAAAATACAGTGATGAATACAATAATTATTAACATTCCACCAATCATAATTATGCTATAATTTGTTTGTAACTCTATTTCTCCTGTTACGTTTAATTTTATTACTCCCATAATTTCGTCTTTTTGCCAACAACTGTAAATAGAGGAAGAAAAACTAAATTTGTATTGAAAATATTAACATTTAATTCAATTTCAAATGATTAAATAATTATTCACCTATAGATATTTGTATCTTCAAATTTTAATGATTTGAAAATTATATGCATTTGTGCATTAATAAAAACTCTTCCGGCAGACTGATCTTTAAGAACAAATGGGTTTAACACTTTGTTATCAATTTTCCAATTAATTGGTGTATCTGTATTTGAGATCCTGAAACATTTAAGAAAAATGTGACCATTATTTTACAACATTTTATCATATCATTTTACCCTGGGCATATAAGAATTGCTTTTTCATTATATTTTTGATAAACAGTTGTGCGTATAATTGGTGGTGATAAAGCAGGCATTCCTTGAACCATAGAATATACACCAGCACTATTATTTGCACTTTCTAGCACATTTCCATTTTTATCTCTTACTTCAAATATATTGCCTTGTTTACACATTATCTATAGGACATAGTTTAATTCAATTTTTCTATTACAAAAAATATTTTTGTTTATATAGTATTGAATATTGCCTTGCAATAACGCATCATCATTTCTGTTTTTCTATGCTTAATTTCTGGAATATTCAAAACTTCTTTTGGCAAGTACTTGCTTTTACATGGTACTTTGTTTCTAAATACACGTAAAACCATTCTGATTTTTTTATTAACACTTTCATTTATAGTTTGATTTTGAGTTGCAATTTTCGTTGGTTCATTTTGGTCATCTTCAATAATAAACCATAATTAGTTCAAAATAGAGGCTGTTCCATAATCATGATTAGATAATTTAAGGAGCAATTTTAGAAACTTGTAATTTGAAATTTAAGAGTAACAAAATTACTTAGGTGGCTGCTTGCATTGCACTATGACAATGGGCTATTAACATTAATGCACGTATATTTAAGAAATTTTCAAAATCATTGTTTTAAAGCAATGCGTTAAACGCAATTTCATTATTCTTGATTTTCGTTTTACTTCTGTTTTTAATATCACTCCATAAATTTTCTATCATTTCATGCTGAACACTGTTTAGATACAAAAAATACATACTTTGTCGCTTATGTTCTTGTAATTGTTTGTTTCCTGTTATTATATTTTTCTTGATAAGATTCTCGCGCGAAGAAATAGTACAATAGCCATACCGCACTTTTTTACCAACTACATTACATCTAGAACATGGGGACCATTTAGTCCATGTTGTATGAATATTTAAATTGTATTCTGTTACAATCATTTGTGCTGCTGCATGAGGCATGTTGGGTGCTGTTAAAGGATATACAGTTTTTACCCCTTTAAGATCAGTATCAATGGATACATAATAAGAGACTGATAACATATCTTTCAGTTTACACCAATATTGACCAGCTTGTTCAGACTGTAAAAATTCTTATATTATTACAATAGAAGAGTATTATTCTTTCAAACATACACTAGATCATATTAACCCAAAAATCTTTTTTTTAGCTATTATAACTTCTTTAAACTATTAAGATTAACATCAAGCATCATTTGTACCTATTCAGTTATTTTCATCCTCAAAAAAATAAAACAAATCTCTAACTCTTTAAAAAATATCTATCTTTTTCTCCAAAATATGCATATTTCTTAGGAGATTTTTAAATTACCTACAATTAATTTCATATAGCGTATGTTGTGCAAAATTTTGATAAAGGGTGTGCTCAGAAGGTTAATTTATACCTTAATATTATAAATCATTAATGTTCTATCTTCTGGTGAAATGAATTTATTATCCGATTCTTGTATAAGTTTATTTGTTTCATTATTAATAGCATTATTGAAATACCATTCTATGTTATCACTTATATATATTTCTATTGGAGAGATACATATCTGACATTTCAATCTGAAATTTGATATTCTAATCATTTTAGTATTTTAAAGTATCCAATAGAATGTGTTTTTTTTTTCTCATACTTGACAAATGTTCCTTCTAGGATTTGAAGAGCTATTGGATACATTGTCTTTTCAGATCCAATCTCATTATATGTTTTTCTTAAACATGTGTAATATTCCTGCCATAATTCTTTATGTATATTTCGAAGTGTTTCATTTGCCCTTGGGTACTCATATTCATTAATATTAAAAAGAAGTTCACTGCCTTAACATAAAGAAGTTTACTAGTACATTTATTGAAAGATAGTAAAATTTATTACCTTGTTGTTTGTTCAGCATTTTACTGAATTTTTTGTGAAGTTTATTATATTTATTCCATAAATCTATTCCTATTGTAAACTTAAGACCTATAATCAGTAAATAGTAAAAGTATAAGAGTAATCTTAACTGCATGATAATTAGTCTTATGATATTCTCTATGAAATTTGACATACAATTTTCAGTTTTTCATTTGCTTGAAACTTACTTCCTTGTTTTGAAGTCATAAAAACCATGTCAAAGGATTCTAAATGCAATTTTAATGTAACATTAGAAAATTGCGTGAAAATTATACCTGTTTTGATAAATTATGAATCACCTGCAGTTGTCTTAAAAAGAGAAAAAGCAAAAAATGTTGTACTTGTAAAACAATTACAAACTGAAGCAAAGAAAGCAAGATTTAAATCTCTATATGATACAGATGAACTCGGAAATATTAAATCGAAAACTCGTTGCGAGTACATAAAAGAATTCGTAACCAACACATTGAATGACAGCAGTTTTATTTCTATCGTCTGATTTAACATTAGATATGTGATAAACATACTTAAACAATACATTAAAAAATTATACAAATATTTAACTATTCTATTAAATAAAATCAAAGAAAAAGTTTTGTTTTCTATACTTTGCATTGATAAGAAAATGTGTTAAATAAGAAGTCGTTTTTTTATCACTGATGTAATATTTTACTTATTGTAAAAAATTATGTGAATAAAGAATACCATCAAAATATTTAGCTTTTAAATATTTTACACATAAAATATATTATGCTGTTATGCTTTTGTTAAATACGAAAATGGAATAAGTTTAATTTTATTAATGATTGAATTAATTTCATTAATGAATTATCATATAAGTGTAAAAATATAATTGAAAATTATAAACGATATTTCTCAAATTTTAATTTAATAGATATTATTGTTTCTGCTATTTGTAACAAGCAGAACTCATTATTTATATAAATTAATACTTTTTTAATAACATGTGTTTTATTTTTAGGAAAATAACAATGTATCTGGTTATTCAAATCCAGAATTAGATATGATAAGTAAAGACATTGCAGAACTTGTAAGAGAAAGACAAAGTATGGAACAAGATATAGCGCAAAAGGAAGCCGATATTAAAATAAAGAATGGCGAAATTAAGAGTCTTCAAAGTGAACTGGACACACTTGCTGCTACTTTAAAACAACTGGAGAATCAGAAGGGTGAAGCACAAAAACGATTAAATGATTTAAAAGCTCAGGTAAATAAAATTTGAATTTGGTATACTTAGGTGATTTGCTTGCTGAATGTGCAGCTTTGCTTCCAAATGAAGTTAGAAATGTGTGTTTGTGTATTGTACATAATGCTTTCTTTAAGATTTGTAAATAATTAAGTGTAATACATTTTGTACTTAGAAATTATTGTTTCATATAAACTAAGTTTCGATAATATAATCTAACACTACATATTATATTGTTAAACATCTTACAAAATGTAACAGTTTTTGCACTGTTTCAATAATTTTTTTATATCTCAAGGTATTCTTATATTTAATAAATTATATACTGTTTAAAATTACTTTCATGAATACTCTATATACTATATCTCATAATTATTTTTTTATATACAATTATTTATGCATTCAACTAGATATCATATATCTTTATATAGGTTTCTTTATAATTATTTATTCTTCTTTGTAATTACGTTTAGAGCTTATATTTTTCATAAATTTATTAATTTATTTGTTATTTTATTTTATATGTTCAGATCCGTTATTATGATTTAGTTTTATTATGTTTGGCTTGTAGAAGGCAGAAGTAGATAAAGATTTGAGTGAGGTCGAGCTGAAGATTCGCGAGGAACAAAAAAAGGTATATCACAAAATTTCTATTTTTAATAACGGATAGATACAGTCGTGAGATATACAGATTTCATGAAATAGCAATCTTTAGTAGATATAAATGTCGAATAACGTATAATAAAATCAAAATACCTCTTAGTGTAATAGAATAAAATTACCTCATGATAATGTTGTCATGTTGTTATTTAACTATATGTAAAAACATTTAATCATGTAAATTATATAATTTAAGTTATAATATTATTTTAGCAAAAGCTTTATTTGTTTCATTACTTTCACGCGCGCGCGCTCCGACATACACAGAGGTAATGCTAGTGCTTTGCTGAATTGCATGGTAAAATAGTTGTAGCATAGATTGCCATAAAAGAAATTATATTTGCTTGCAACTTTTATATATATTAAAACTAAATTAAATAAAGGTACAATTATTTAAGCTAGAGTTGAAAGTCCTATACTTATAATTTTAATAAGTGTGATAATGTAGGCAGAACATTATATGTTATTAACAATATGTGATTAATATATATAGAAATGAAATTAAGTTGATTAATTTACATATATACAGTCTATAAAAAAACATGAATAGAGTAAATGAATTATTATATGTAGTATTTGATTATCATTAATGACAGGTCGATAAATTACGTCAACAAGCAGAAGAGCAGGAATCAGTGCTACGTGCTCAAGAAGAGGAATTGAATTTTAAACGGCAAGAATTGGAAGGTCTAAGACAAGAGGAACAGCAGTTGGAACAGCAACAGAATAAAAGTAGGGACCAATTAAATGAACTCACTAAAAATTTGCAAGACACTCAATTGCAAATTTGCCAAGCAAAAGCAAAGATCACTCACCTGCAGGAACAACAACGGCAAATGAGTGATGCAATTGCACTTTATGACTCTGCGCTTGCAGCAGGGGATGCCACTCTCGTACCTGATACTAGTCTGCAATTTAACCCTGAGATCGAAGACCTAGAGTATGCATATAATATACGCACATTAAAAAACAGTTTCCCTCACTTATGGTAATTAGACTGCATTATTTCCTTATACATTTATGTGTAGGTACGATAAAACAAATGAAGAAGATAAAATACAAAATAAAAAAAGAGTTTCTTTCTCTAATGCAAATGGAACGACACTAGATGGGTTTGAACAAGATCCTTTCGCATCTAGCAAAGCTCAAGAAGCATTTAACGCACCGACACCAGATCCATTTGGAAGTGCATTTCCATCTCAAAATACTACCGTAAGACATTGTTTAGTTTAAAGAACATATTATTACATTATTTACGTAATTTAATAATACAATTTTTTATTACAGGCTGGATTTACGACTGATCCATTTAGTGCATTTGATGATAACAACGTTGTAAAACAAGATCCGTTTGATCCATTTGGAGACGGAAAAAGAACTGATACTAAAACTACTTCAGTAGCGGTAAGTTGTATAAAAAATATTCATTGAATTTTATAAGAAATATATCATTATTATGTAGTTTATTTATTAACTTTTTTTCAGGCAACAAAAGATCCGTTTGGAGATGATCCGTTTGCAAATCTTCACGCCCCACCTCGTCCAGAAAGTCCTAGTCCTGCCCTTCCTCCTAAAAAAGCAAAACAACCACCACCACGACCAGCACCTCCACGACCAACTCAAGGACCTACTGGTCCTTTACGAGCAGCACCAGCACCACCTACACCATCTCCTACTCCTGATCCTTTCACAAATGCCAATTCTGATCCTTTCTCTGCTCAACAAGGAATTATAGATAACAATAATAGTAGTTTTAATACCTCTACTGGATTTGCAGACTTTGCAAATTTTGATTCCAAGGTATGTATCTCTCTGTTTCCAGAGTTATATGATATCGTTAAAAATTGAGCTTTTATGTTATTAGTTAGTAGAATAACTATTTTTTTAGCATTTTTAATTGTAACGAACGATTTTCTTTCTTTCTGTTTAAGTGTTCCCACATATCATTCTGGTCATATCCTCTCCTTCCCCAGTTTTGTCAGTTCCTAGTATGTTATATATTGTTAATGTATATATTAAATATAGATATTTTTAATGGAAAATTAAATATATTGGTATGATTTAAGCAAAATACTATTTATTTAAGTGGTAATATGATTGTTAATCATCTAAAATGAATAATCTAAAAAGTGAAAATTGCATATCATTCCAATATATTACATTATTTTGTAAAATATATTTCTACATAAAAGAAAAGATTAATTATGTTTTTTGTTTTATATTTAGGTAGAAGCTGCACAATTTTCAGTTTATTCATTGACCTGGCTCCTGGAGCATGCTGTCTACAAATTAATTTGTTCTCTTTATTCCAGTATTATATTTTCATTTTATGATATTGCATGGCAACTTTTTAATTACTTAATTATTCATATTCGAATAAAATATTCGAGTTGATTCGACTAATTAAATATTACATGGTATTTAAGAAGTATTTGGTATTTGGTCTTGTAACTGCAGGCTAGTTTAGTTATAGAATTTTTCGAATGCGTTACATATTTTGTTTATATTACTTTAGAAGTTTAAGGCATTTAGAATGCCTTATAATTTAATCCAATAGATATTTACGTGAATGAACTCGAACATTTTGACTCGCTTGCAAATCAATATATTCTAGTATACAACAGCAGTCACGTATGGTCCAGCAGCCTGACGATAACCAGCGGTTTTCGCGGTATTTTTTGTACCTTTTCAGTAAACGAAAATTGACCACTGAAAAAAACCTGCTTCAGCCGGAACCAACACTGAATCGAACGGCACCACCCAGACCAACGAGCAGAACGCATACAGTATCAACACTATATCCAAAGCTGCCGGACTTCACGGAAGATCCCTTCAGAGATTATCGATATGAAGATCCCTTTAACATACCAGACCCTTTCGCCGACGACACGGAAGATGTCAATGCAAATAAAGGTGAAACAACAGCAGGCAAGGTGAATCCTTTCGGTTACGGGACAACTTCGATAGTATCTAATAAAAATTCGTTCGCAAAAAGTTTCGACACTGATTTCTCGAACACATTTTCACTGACTAAAAACAAGGTTGAGAAAGACAATGCAAAGTTCGACACTGATTTCGTGAAAGCGTTCTCCAACGACAACAGAAATATAAAGAGCATCGAAACCGATGCATTTTCAAATACGAAGACAAAAACGATCGACATAGACGAAGCATTTTCTACAAAGAATGAAAAGTCTGCCAGAAGGCATGGACAAGATTTAGCACACAATAGATCTAAAGCTAACTTTAACGATAAAAAATCGAAAAATGAGATGGGTAAAATTTGGAATGGTAACAACACACCTTTGACATTAAGCGAGGAAGAACAATTTGTTTGGGCGTCTCAACAAAGTTTAAAGACCGAGGAGGAAAGGCGTAGACGTAAGCAGCAAGAGGAGGCAGAATTGGCTTTAGCCCTTGAACTGAGCAAGCAAGAGAAATCCGGAAAGTTGTAAAGTTGTAAACTTGATCGCTAAAGCACCTTTACCTTTGATTCGTTTGTTTGGATATATATTTTCGAATACAACGACATTATGAATTTTGAGAACGAAATCAGAATTGGATAAAATACGTGTATGCTAACTTATTGCAAATTACTATGATCAACGCTAATAAAAGCTACGAAAGATATTCGTGTAAAATTGTCTAGTTACATGCAATTACTTTATTTTGAATATTACTTGCAATTAGCATATCAACGTATTACTTACAATTACCGTGATGATGAAAATGAAACGAAAAGATGAAATATTTAGAGGGGGGGAATATAAATTAGTCACGTATTTACGCAACAAATTAATTACGAAAAATGTTTCTGCTTTCACTTTTCATGATATTCATCGAACTATTTCATTTCATTCTTTTCTTCGTGTCGATCAAATTGTTTCGATGTGCTAAATATTACTCGAATGTAATACAATTGGTGGTTCTGGTTCATCAAAGAGTGATCGATCGATTTTGTAAAAAAGAAACAAAAACAAACGAGAAGAGGAAAAGATTAATCATTGCCTTGCAATATCAAATTCTAAAATAACGACACTTATATACTCGTAGCTGATTGTACACTATCGCTAACGTTAAATTAACATGTATAAAAACAAAATATAATGGCAGATTATTGGATTGACAATAAAAAAATTGTTATGTACTCTCCGTAACTTACTCTCCGTGAGATTAAAATGAGGAGAATAATAATATAAACGGTTATTCGCATTTGAGCAAATAAAAGGTTCTCAGCGTCATTGTATGTGAAACGCACTTTAACATATACATATATATTAAATAAATTTCTGTACATTTGCGAACAGCAGTGGAGTGTAACATTTCCATTCGTTCGATCTGCACTATAAATGTTCTGTGCATGATACTCTATTTCGATACATGTCTTCGCTAATAATATCAGAAGGCATTAAATAAGCGATTCATTAATATAACAAAACTTTTGGCTATATAAAAGTTAATACGTAAAAGTACGCGAAACATGCGATAAATACAGATTATTAAAAAATACTGTAGAATAGTATGATCTTCGATATGTTATTACTGCGCATTAATTATCTTGTTTTAAACAACAGGGAAACGCATTAAAAACAAAGTGAAATTTTTTGCTGTGTTTAATTGAATTAGAATTTAATCAACATGTGAACAAAAGGTGCGAATAGTAAAGAATGGTATTTTTTGTTATAATAGCGTAAGTGAACCGTTCCAATGATATTTGTGAGAATGCCGTCTGATTCAGCCTTCGGTCTTAGTACGTCCCAAAGAAATAAGGTGTTCAGATAAAGCGTAACTCCGTGTTTGTCCCCGATGATCTTGCAGGGTGGAATCATTCGAATCAAACACAAAGGGTCGCGACTACTTTTACTTTTACTATTATCATCACGTAACTTTACAACGATAATGTATTACGCATGATGTATATATTACTACCTGTATTATTTCATCATAATTATTATAATTATTGTATTATTATTGTTATATCGCTATAATTATTAATATTGATAGTGTAGTAGCAACTATGTCATGAAATACCAGGCGCTGTCAATATGTCATTTACCAGTGAACGAGAGAAAATATTAAATGACTGTAAAATCGTATTATATTATATGTTATTAGCAAATACGATATTATGTGTTGGTATTGTTACTGTTTTGAATGTGTTCGAGAGGATGCGTAAATCCTAATAGCAGATAAGTAGGAACTCGCAAGGATTGAAAATGCTCGTGCCAGAGTGAACTTTCATCAGAATACACCAAATGATCAAACGCTTGATTCGAATAATTTGCAGGGCCTCGTCCAAACGGGGAAATTAATCTTTCGTTGTACCAACTGTACTCATTTCAATCATTTCTATTTCTCTCGTCTATTTTGTTCACTAGCTGTAGCCTTTCCACGCAATACTACAAACTATTGATTTCATAATAGAAGAAAGTTGGAATAATGAAAGAAAAATACGGCACGGTGAAGTTTATATTTTTTCCTGAGATATGTTCACTAAATATTATTACATATATTGCGATATGAACATACTAAAAGAAAAAACACTTCGATAACAAGAAAGCATGCAAATACACAAAAGGCGTCATAGTATATACTCAAGCACTACTACATAGCGTTTAGAATGCATTAGGAAATACGATTGCAACATGTTTAGATTATAATATAAATAGAAAACGCTATATTCCTTTTCGTTTTCGTTAATACTTGAGGGACGATGTATGCGTGGATATATTAATTTGTTTTAAAAATTTCATTTACATCTTGCCACAAGGAAATGAACTTTATACTCGTGTTTGAATTTGCGTTAAAGTTATTAATGAAATTAGGAAAAGCAACTCGTCCGTTAAGTTTTAACGATAAAGACGCGTTAGGATAATGCAAGCGCGATATCACTAATATTTGTTATCGATAAGAACATTGATAAAACCGTTGTTACCAATGTACAGGTGTGTAAAGTGAATGCAAAATTATGTTGAAGTCTTTTTTCGCTCGTGCTACGTTCGATGTGCTAATTTATTCGGGACAATAGAACACATTTATCATAGAAAACTGTGAATAAATGGATGTCCGATACGAATTTATTTATCGATACTATTATACTCGTTTACGTTGTTCCTATATTCTCGACAAAATTCTTCATTTTTGTCATTATCAAGCTAATTAACGATATACTTCATTATTCTAGTAGTTTAATATTATTTTATAGTATTCTTAATACTATATCAGTCACAATTTCGAATTTTCTTCCGCGATATTTTCGTATCGTTTATGTAAAAGAATGTTAATTTTGTTGCTTTTACTTGATAAAAGTATACTATATCAGTTTCATTGATCAAATATATATCTTGCATAAATGTGACGTAAAAAAATAATATTAAGAAAAACTTATAACACCATTATTGTCGAGAATAAGGATAACATCGCTAAAGAGTATTATATATAAACATACCTATATAAAGAACATTAATATAACATAATCCATATCGAAATTGTTAATGATTGACATGCAGATAACACGAATTTTTGAATAAGATGTGATAAACTTGTATATGTAAATGTACTTGAACTGTGTATAATTGACTATTCAAGTCATTAATCCCCTAAAATGATGCGCGGTAATGGAAGTAAATTGTATACGGCATACTGTGCACAATAGACGCTGGTTTCTTTATATATATATATAAATACGTACACACATACTCACACACTCATAGAGTTACAAGAAACATGAAAGGAAAGAAGTTGTAGCGATACTCTGTTAATGTTAAGTCGGCGTCTCCAGTAGTATAATTAAAAAAAAAAAAAAAAGGTGTCGCGCAATCGCTTTGTTCTCTGTGTGTAATCAGCAAAAGCACTTTCGAGCAACGTATATTATATTAATTATACAAATATACATAAATATGTATTTTCGGTAAGCAAATTTCTGCGAGAGACTGAACATTGTAGAAGAACGTCCTTCGAAAGACGGAGTTTCGAGTAGAGAAGGTTTCTTCGTAAGATTTTTATATCTTTGAGAAAATCTCGAGATACACGTTTAGATGTTGCTCCTATTAGATTTCGCTATATCTCGACTAATTTTTCAAAATTCTTATCAAATCCCAAAATAATATGGCGGCAGAGTGCAAAAACTTGGGCAAGTTCCGCGTTAAGATCAATTAAAGGAAGCAAAAAAGTTTTACTCGTTGAATATATATATATATATTTGTTGATAAATTGCAACGTACGCGAAAGGTGTTACCTTCCTCCTTCGTTGCTTGTACTGTAGTCGATTTTAAATAATTTCGTTAACACGTTCGGTGCCGTGTAGATCATCGAAAACTTATGGCATTTGACAAAAGTTTAACAATTTCTCGAATAGTAAACTGCACTAAATTAAAAGCAAACACTCGTTATGTAATTGCAATTTTTCTATAATTGAATATTAGAATACAACATTGAATATATTTGAATATTTTATATATGACACTGAACGTGTTAAGTACTTTTGCTCAAGGTTCGAATATTTTCTAATGTATCTATTTCTATTTCGTATAAATATTATATAAGAAAAGTATCATTTGTTTGTTTCTATGCTACAAGTTGACGAATCGATTGGAGTCTGATCATTTGAGACACACTGTTATACGCTCTAAATATTCCTGAACGCTCGCTATTTAGCTAGTAACGAAGATAATCTGTTCGCCAAAGCGTCTGCCAAGACGTACGCGAATACTAATTTATTATTATCACTCGTTGAAACTCGCGACAAATGAACAGCATTCACGCTTGATACAATTTTCGAGAGAACGCAATTGATAATTACTTCATCGAACTATTCGAAACTTGAATATTTTTTAATTACATAGTACATACCGCAGAAACTGCATTAATAAGTTTCCTACGAAGCGACACAATCCATTCTCATTTATCACTATTAATCTTGTTTCATATCATTGATTTCTGTTAATGTAAAATACGCTCGCATTCCTTCCTATATTTTTGGAAATATCGAAGAACTTCGAATGGCACTTCGTAATTGAATATATCTTAAACAGGATAAGAAATACTCAATTTCCGAAATAACTGTCATGAATTGAATGTACTTTCTGCCTCTTTTGTCTGGATAAAAGAACATGGCGAGTTTATCATAAGGTTTTGTTGAATGTGCACACCAACCCCCTTCGATCACATAATTAACAAATGTATTGTACCAATGTTGCGAGTTCTTATAGGTAAATACGTACAATATAGCAAATCGTTGTTTTACCATAATACAACCCCGTTGTACATAATAAGTTTAAATATACAAATATCTGGTTCATTCTGTTTATATTACCTCTCTATAATGACTTCTGTGCATGTTTTATTTTTGACACCCTTTGAAAAAGAAAATTAATTTGCCATTTTTTTATGTACGTAACGAAAGGTATTGAAATTTTATATTTAATTTCTACAAAGAGAGTCAGAGCACTCATTTTAAAAAACAGCTACATATATATTATATATATTTTACAAAAAAATTTTATGAACTGATTCTGTACTTTCATTTACGATAATTAAAATATTAAATTGACCGATATAAAAAGAGAAATGTTACGTCCCTGAAACGTAAATTTATTTACCGCAAGATGTCATCGTTGAGAAAATACATTCGCACCTGGTCTTATACCGGTTTTAAATTTAAATAAAAATAGCACTGTGTTATCCTAAGTATACATTAAACTTTGTTTAATCGTTGAACATTGTAAGCTTTTTTAACAAAAAAATAAGTAACACTTACAATTTAAACTTGTTACACATGCAACAGATAGCATATAAAACAATGTATTATGTTAAAAAATTAATGCGCATCTATTCTTAGAGTATTATACTAGAAAAATTTGTGGAACGAAAGAATATTATAAGATATTATACAAAAAAATATACTAAAATATAGAAATATTGTTAATTAAATAAATGCAATTAATGAAGAAAATACAATATATTTTGAATTAATATATTAAGAGAATTATTGAAGATATTGCTAAAATAAATAATTTATTTAATTACTGTCTATCGATTTGAAAGAGATTCAAACTGATGCAAAGAAACCATGTTATTTTTTTTTTTTTATCGAATGCCTTAAATAGCCGCCTCTTTTAAATGCGGTGTACGTTTTCTATTGTGATCATCGTATCGTTACGCATTTCTAAACGAAACTACTGCAAAAGTACATCGATCGTGATTAAAAGATTAGTCAAATATTCAGACTGTCTTATTTCGTTACGCAAAATAAATAGCTCATTTGTACATCACAAGAACACATATCTTTACGAAACAAACAGATTATTAGAACAAGGATTCAGAACTTGTACAGCAGCTGATGTGTAAAGATGGCCAAGCTCAATACAAACAAATAGTGATCAGTGATGTGCTGGATTTACAACTAATTCTGTACCCAAGGGGTGAGTAATTTTCATTTTGATACATGTTATTGACAAATAGTTTTCCTTGTCAATTATTTGAATACTTTTGAAGAATATTTTGAATTAACCGAAATATATTGAATGGTAAATGACACCTGTCCTGACCTGCTCAATAAAATTTCTCACGTCGAATTTACGACAAAGCATTGTCTTTGCATGCAAATATTCACAAATTGATCCTCGTTCTCGAATTAATGTTTCGTTCATGGTTCTTTCTTCAAGATTTAACTAATAAACTGTAAAAAATAAAATATTTTTATTTAATTGTTTGACAGACAAAAAGAAAGTTCCTCCTTTTGAAATTGTCAATGCAATGTTTTATGACTTTATTCGGTACCTGTTTTATTTATAAGCTTATTTATAGTCATTTAAATCTTCTCCCTTTCTTTTACAGTATTTATACATTTATATATACAAATGATAAGGAAATTTATTTTGGTCAATATTAAAAAATGGCTTATGATCCACGTAATATAAAATATCCATCAGAGATGCACAACCATCAACACGACCAGCCAAATATGAGCGGGTACGCATACTCTGGACACCTAGCTCAGCATGTTCAACAAACGGATGAAAATAGAAATGAAAATAATTGTGGAAATAAAGAGGCATGTGCACAGATCTCTCACCAATCTTCCGGTACACAGACTGTTCAGAAAGTAGATGCTGCAACAATGACTGATCCATTACAAATAGACTTTAGACTTACTTCGGAGTACTTAGCGCGATGTTCTAATACATTAGGTTTACCATATGTAACTAAATATGAAGAAAATAGCAATAACTCGACGCATAATTGTCAAGAAATTCGACCTAAAATTGAATTTGAAGTAGAGCCACAACATATCAATGGTAAGTGTTGATAGAAAGATATATTGTAAATAAAGAGCAAAGAGAAAAAGTAAGGAGTGTTCAAGATTTAAAAGTTGTGTACAAAAGGAATAACTATAAATTTTATTATCAATGTTAAAGGTATGTTAATCTATCATTGCCCAGAATGTGCATATAGATTTGAGGATAGAGAGGCATTACACGAGCATCTGGAGGATCACAGGCAACGACCCCATATCTGTGATATTTGTGGCGCAAGTTTAAAGCGTAAAGAGCATCTAGATCGTCACAAACAAGGACACAACAAGGATAGGCCTTATCAATGTAATATGTGTTGCAAAGCATTTAAACGCAATGAACATCTTGCACGTCATATGATTATTCATTCAGGTAGTAAGAATCAAGTTTGTACAGAATGTGGCAAAGCATTTTATAGAAAAGATCACTTAAAAAAGCATTTACAAAGTCATAATAGTAGCAGAAGCAAAAATTTGAATAGTACACAGAATAATCAGAATAGCCAAAATAATGCTGAAGAGGGATTAAGTAGTTTTGCAATGATGATGAGGCAGGCTGGGCCACCTCCGTTCTCTATTTTGAGAACTTAATATATTCTTATTGTGATTTTGAAACAAAAAGTTGTTTTGTAATTTAGGCAATTTAAATTTAAGAGATTGATACAGCGAGCTTTATCAGAGACACTTTCATGATTATAACAGAGTAGTCGTTAACGGTTCCGAATACTGCAGTTATATGTATTAGTTTAGAAATACTACTTTTAACTAGCAACACGGAAAAAAGCTCTGAAGTACTTCTGTAAATTTTGTATTTCTCTTTTTAATATGACTACTAATATGCACAATATTCTTAAAGTAAAAATGTACCTGTTAAAAGAGCAGTTCTTTGAAATATTGTGTATATACAATACATATATATATATATATATATATTTAGATACTTTAAATAGTTTTATTTAAAAAAAGATATTTATATATAAATTATTCAAGCTTTTATATATATACATATATATATATAAATTACAACTAGGTGTAAGCCTAGTGCTGTGTTAAATTTTTTAATTGAAAATAATAAAGAAAAACATATTATTTCAAGAAATACAATTCATAGTATTAAATTTAATAAAAGATATTAGTATATTAATTACACAAGATATGAATGTTTTTCATTTTTAATGAAAGCAGCCTTGGAAAAGCAGCTTTTAAATATTTTCGCCATTTAAGCAAAAAGTGATGCAAATAATACAGATATACACTAAATAATATGGTGCACAAATAATCTTTGTTATGCTCAAGGTATGCAAAGACGTATATTTGTTATGTCAACATTGGATCTCATCGAATCATTCCGCTCTAATGTAAACGCGTGTAAAAACAGTCTTCTCATCGAAATGGCTACGACCCATATTGAAAAATTGACGTTATTTATCACAAAAAATAGTTATTTTAAATAGCGAATTTTTTGTTTTGCGGTCAATCATTTTTTTTATATCTATGCACTTTGTACTATATTATTTTTTTATTCGTAACCGTTTCAGTGCAAATCGTTAAATAGCTAGTATCAGAGATTTTTCGCGCATATCTGTAGTGCGGAATGATTTGAAACTTTAAATAGTGTATTATATGCACATAAAAGAGATGGAAATGCATGATTTTGTTTTCTGTTAAAATACCGCTATCAATCATCTTGGATCATGTGCCTAAGAAAAAACAGCATAATGACATCTATCTTTGCACGTAATTATCAAAAAAACAGTATGAAATTAATGTTGAGATTAGTTTGTAACCGATGAGATACATTTTTTAGTTTTAATCAAAAGGAACATTGCACAAAATTAAGCACACTCTTTGAAAGAAACATAAAATGGGAAAAGTATGATTTTTTCTCACATAAAAAATAAAACACTGCATAATTATTTAATACGAATATTAAATGTTGTAAATATGTAATAACATAAAAAACGATTTGATTTTATCCATATTATAATCTTTTCAAAATTTCTGCGATGTTCCTTAATACTTAAAATTCAACCACAGCGATGAATGTATGGATACGTTACGTTAAATAATAATTTAATATTACATTTTATATTGTGTGGATGCTAGTGTATACGTCCGAGTTGCTGTATGTGTGGGCGATATGTAAATATATAGACATGCGTATAATGTGTTACGTTATACGTCGTATTATAGTAATTAATAACCATGTTACAAATTATACGCGTATTTATATATGAAATGTTGTTATGTCAAATTGGTCCTGTACATTATTTATATTTATTAAGATGAATCTACCATGTATCGGCTTTATTATGTACTGCTTTCAAAGTGTACATAATCGTACACAATACATGAAAATACGATTATAAAAAAAACGTTTTGTTATCAGTTGTATCGATTAGAATAAAACTAATAAATCATTATTATTATGAAAAACTAAAAATTGTTCTAAATCAAATCATTGTATCGTATAGCCTGTTATCAACAGGATCTGGAAATGAAGGAATTGCAATAATAAGATGAGCATATTTTCTGAGTAGACTTTTCATACAATTTTTATATATATATATATAGATATATATTATATATATAGGATATTACATAAAGCAGCACTGGGAAATGTCCGGAAAAACGTTCACAAACTTTAAACTTCTATCCTCGCAACCTAAATTCGTCTGTCTGTATTTTCTTTTTTATACCTACATCGCTTTTTTTTTTATACGATTCCCCCTAGCACATAAGTCTTGTTTTTTCATCAAGCTGTGCCTTTTTCCTCGTCGTTACGTTCCTGTAGATTACATATGTTCCTTATGCACTCTATACAAAAATAAAACGCTGAGATCATCAGAGGGTTCGCATAGTTATACACAATTTCTTTTATTAGTTCTTCTCTCGTTCCCTTTTCGCATTCTCTTTCCTTTTTCACATATCGCCTGTTCACCCACTTTTTGATTTACACACCACGACGAACAAACGGTATTATTTTACTCTTTCCTTTGTACCCTGGAAGACTGTGGTACAAGTGTTTCGATGAGGAACAAACAGAAACGAAGGAAAAAATATTAGATGGTAAATTCGAACGAAATACTTGTGTCTACTGTATCTGGAGTAAAATGCGCTTGTAAATTTGACTATTTCCCTTTCTTTCTCCTTTATTTATCTATCGGATGTCCGGAAAATCCACAACCGGAAACGCAATCTTCGATTGAAAAATAAACAACGAGGCGAATTTCTCTTAAAGGAAGTAAGTACACATTGCTCATCGACGTTTACGTCTCTATTAAATATTTGTCTTATACTAGTAACTGCAATTGTGGCAGTATCTATTCGCTCTCCAAATATTACGTTTTATCATAATACGTTAAACGATGGTGAATAAATCGGTATAAGTTGAACGTAGATATCTTTGAAACGAAGAATGTACGATCTAAAACAATATCCTATTTGTGTATTAAGCGTTGTCGAAATTAATGCCAGAGTTTTCCTACGGTTTATATAAAATATTCACCATTCACAATTTTTGGCTAGTCTATTACAAAAGTATATGTACCTCGCTAACATTTGATCGGTCGCAATGTAAGTACCTTGCGCTATTTCGAGTAATCTATAAAACGTCAGCCTTTGCAGTCTCGTACAAAAATTGTAAGAATATCTTTCTTACGGATCTTTAGTATTGCATTTAGCGTGTTGAATAAAAGTATCCCGTAAAAAACCCTTTAGACACTTATCTAAACGAATCACGTACACGATTTGTTAACACCCTCTGCACTTACGTTGCCGGATAAAAAGAAACTACGATAACAACAGAAAAAATGAACAGTGACTCGTCAATACATCTACAGATTTCCATTCGTACATTATTTTTATATATTCTTATTGAATCTAGCGCAATCATTACAAATATTCCAAAAGTCTTCAAAACTTCTATATGAATACAATTTAGTAACTATAATTATCACGTGAACGAAAAGAGCGATTAGTGCAAAGGGTTAAAACCATTGCCAGACCTTTTCCAGTGTATTATCGTGAATATAAATGTAAGTGGAAAAAAACAGGAAAGAAAGAAACTGTCTCATTGCGTCGCGGACTCTCCGGCTAACACGGTAGATGTCTATTTTACGCGTAATGACTTATTTGTATAATGCGTACTTATTATATCCCTAGGCTATTGGAAAAAGAGGAGTTTAAATGCTTTGTACTATGTCGAGGAATTTGTATATCTTTTCCATATTTTCCTTCCGCCGTTACGCGCCTGTATTCTGTTAACGTCTCTGTTTGAAAAACCGGTAATCACATTTACGCACACGCGTACAGAGGACGCACGCAAAAAACGCAAGCGCACACACACCACTCCGACTGGACAAGCCGAGAAACTGAACCGCGGCAGCTGGATTCTCCGATAAAATATACACGTAAGAACAGTACCCGTTGGTTCATGCAAAACTTCTTCCGTCTTACTTTAATCCGCTACGATCTACCTCTTCTACGTCTCTCTTTGGTCTAAAACTTTCTTTCCGTCGGATTTACTGATATTAATGATCAATTAAATCGTAACCAATTGATATTTGAATAGAGCATTGAAATACAAAAATATTTCCATTTCTGCAGATTAACATGGTAACGTTATTAACATGATAACGTGTGTAACACTTTGCTAAAACTTGAATTGAATTTTCGTATTTGTATTACTTTACGAGAGAAGCAGGTGAAGTGTGACCGTAAGGGATCATATACGCACAGTAGCAGCTGCATCTTACATCTAAGTTTACTTAAAAAACAAACGGCTATTCGGTGAATTCTACAGGAAATAATTGTACTCTCCCTAGTTCCGATGTTTTAACTAACATTGTAGCCATTCGAGAAAAGTAATTAACTATAAAGCCTCAGAAAACGTATGGGACATCTTAACTTTGCTTAAAGAAGTGAGTTATAACATGTGAGTTCGAAACATCTCAGCATATCCTAAAAAATGTAGAACCAGCGAGTAAGATTTTAACTAGGGAGAGTAGAATATACCTATCTAAAAATCGTTTTCTTTTTATTCGAAAGCGGTGTATTTTTACTTGGTGTTCATCTTAAGTCTATTCCCCCTTTTATTCTTCATCTTCGGCTCTAATTATTTACAAGGAGAAAAATGCACGGAGAAGGCTTTAGCTCCTCTAAATATATCAGCGCACATCCGAAGCTTTGTTATTGTACTGTTTCTCCTCCCTTTGTGCTTTTTTTCTTTTCTTCTTTCTTGCATGAACCAACTGAAATTTGTTAGCTCCGACGTGAAGAAAATTTCATACGCTTCACGACGAGGTCATTTAAATCGAATTCGCTTTCGGCTCTATTCTGGATTAGTACGATTAAGAGTTTTTTTCGACATTGCGTAGAAAAATATGGTTTTCATTGTCACCCTCATATCTCAGAGAATCGCGTTTGATTTACAACAAACTGTTATTTTTTAATTTTTTAGTTTTGCCTCTTATCTTCCCTGTTCGAGCAATTACCTTTACGTCTGATCGCTTCTTGAAAACAGTCAGTTTTACGATAACTACGCTGTTTTATCGGTGAGAAATCAATGCTCGAAAGTGTATTTAAAGATACATATGATGAGAGTATACAGATTTTTAGTCATAGAATTTTGTTAACGATCGAACGATTTGAAGGAGTCGATCGATGATCGTGAAGCACAAATGTCGCGATACCACCAGCAAACACGATCTACTATTTCGAGCAGTGATCACTTTTCAGCAGAACATACTAGAGAAATATGGTTTAAGCATTTCAATGTATCGCTGTAAATAATAGTATAAAACATAATGCAGTACTAGCGATAATAATGATAACAATTTACAATTTCGTGTAATTAACCCTCTACAGTTTCGAATATAATTAAAGCAAGATATTATATATTTTACAAACTTTGTTCTACTTCAGTTTCATTTAAAAGGCCTTGCTGTAACTTTCGAAACTTCGGATACTTCAAGAAAGCGTTTCAATATTTAAAATCACTCGAATACAACTGATTTTAAAAGCCATTAAATACTAATTATGTTACCAAAAATAGTCTATAGAGGATTAAATAAACACAGGCGCAATATTTGGTAAAATATTTTTACCACGCAAATTATCGTATTTTTCTTTCAAGATTTAAAACTTTTCTATTATGTTTGTTTCTCTTTTCTTAATTTGTAGATAAACTGCAAAACATGTTTACGCAAATTCAATCTGTTATTATCATTTTGGTTTCTTTCTCATTCTCTCGCTCTTGGTTTCACTCGCAATCTCTCCTTTTCTATCATTCTTAGCTCGTGCAACTTAGGCAATAAAGGTTTATCACTTACGACTACTTATGTTCTATAAAACGCGATTACTTATACTCGTTTAATCATTACACGCTACTACAGATTCGAAAAAAAGGTATCTCACCAGTATTGAAAATAGGAAATTAAGACATACGAAATTGCTAATTTCACGAAACGTAGTGTTTAAGCTTTGCATTTTCCTCGATTAAGCTAATTTTGCTTTTTACAATACATGGTATACAAGAAACCATTTATTCAATTTACGAAAAGAATAAGTACAAAGTGCTACCTAATATGAGTAAAATTTTTATTTAAAAAATGTAAATAAAAATTTTCTATTCAGTTTAAGCAACAATATGTAACTTCTTTTACAGTCTGTTCTAGTTGTTCAATAAGACAAGAACTAATGTTTCGATCTCCCCAACTTAATTGTACTAATCAACATTTTTTAATATTTGAGAAAAATGAACAAAACTAACAAAACTATCTGTAAAGTTACTTAGAATATTTATATATAAATAAATTGGACTGTATTCCAATTTGATTTGAAACGTGAAAACACATGGAATTCCAAATATTTCAAAGCAACTGAAGAAAAGGAAGATACGTCTTATTTCTTCCCCATTTCAATCTTTCAATCATTTTCACATATTTTAAAAAATATTTTATTTTTTTCCTCTCTCGATCGCCCGTTAAACAGCTTTTTGTTCATACTTTTTTTAGCCTGTTCGCGCGGCTTATGCAAAAAGAATGGCGAATGGCGACGAAAAAGTTTCGAACGGGAGACGAAAGAGGAAAGGAGCATACACAGGGTGTCCCGAAAAAAGAACTACATACGAGGTCATTCCCATGGACTTTGACTTATAAGGTGGAAAAAGTATGCAGGTGCGGTTAAAGTCCAGCGCTATGTAAAGGCACCGGAGAATTGTTATTTTTTTTCTTCTTTAGAGACGCGTTAACTATTTTATCCTTCTCTTTTCTCTCGCTCTCCCATTTTTTTTCTAGGAACACCAACTACGCCTATTACCTCGACGAAGTGGTCGTTTTCAAAATATCAAGGAGACAAACTGTCCGCTTCGTCGAGAGTGGAAATATCAGGTTCTCTTCTTTTTTTTTTTTTTTTTTTTTTTGGCTACTCTTGAAAATAGACCGCTTCTCTTGAGCCTCACATTTGTTTAATATCTCAAAAAAATCGTACGCCAAACTTCTCAAAAATCTTTCTCTCTTTCTCTCTCTTTCGCTCGCTATTTTTTTACTTTTATAAATTGTAAAGCTATTTATTATTATTTCCATTTTTTTTCCGTATAGTCCATTGATTTTCTGTTCCGGAAAAATTTGATATCTTTCTCTCTCTCTCTCTCTCTCTCTCACAGTATATATATACTTTTATATTATATTATATATATATATATAAATATATATATAACTACGCACATGTATCAACGTTCCCATTTTCTTTTTTCTTTTGTTTCATCTCTCACAGGCTCTTTCTCTCACGTTTCCAATTACATATACAGAAACACACACATAGACACACACTTAAGTACACGTCAGATGCATTCTTTTCTCCGATCCAGCACGCACACGCTTCTTTTTATGCTTCTCTCTTATGTCTTTCAACTTACATATCGTAGTAATTTTATTTTTTTTTTTTCTTCATCTTGTATACAAACTTACTCACTAAAACATATAACCTAAGGTGTACTCTCTGTTCTCTCTTCTCTTCTTATTTTTTCGTGGTTATAAGTGGCGGTAGAGTATTTTAATACAGCTCATTCTTTTAAACTTTATATATACATACATATAAAGTTTTTTTTAGTACATCCTTATATTTGAGGTCTGACGAATCCTGAATTTTTCATATTACTGGCTAAAACGTACCCACTTGCTAGAAACATGATGCGAATGGAAAGTATCGGTGTGGGTCGACTGGAAGAGGAGACCAGAAAATCTTGTGATTGCTTTAAAAAAAACTTAAGAGACCATTAGAAAAAAGTATAGGCGTACAGACGCTCGAACATGAGGTAATAATTTAATAAAATATATGAACGATAGATTTTGTACGTCTATCCTATTTGTACATTCTAAGTTCATTACAAAATACTTCGCGTTCTATTTCGTAAGCAATAATGAATCTCTGAAATGCGTCGTTTTCTTAACAACGACAGCAACGCATCACATTCCTAACTATGTTTATACGTTATGCTTCTTTATTTTATTTCTCTTTTTTTCTCATTCACTTTATATCACGTAAACATATTCAACCGTAATGTAGCGCGTAATGCTTAAGGAAATGCACAATATAAAATAAAAAAGTAAAATAAAAAATATAGCATCGACAATCTGGTAGACTGAATAATGCCTGTCCATTTATGGCAAGAGAAGTATCGGCAGGAAGAGTTGGAAGAAAATGGCACTCTGAATAATACTAAACGGGGGATAAACAATTAGACAGAAGATCAGACAAATCGGAGCACGTGTCATTTTTGTCCGAAACGATCACAGTCCGCGAGGATACTTCACTTTCACAATACAGATAAATAAAAAGGCGAAAAATACAAAACTAATTTTTAGCGACGATTACTTGAAGATTACTCTATAATATCGCACATATAAAAAAAAGTTATAATAATAATAATAAACAAAAAGTGAATCAAAATACGTCGGATCTAACGAGATATGTTCACTAACACAATCAGTATTCAACGAAAGTTAAAAGGATTTAACGAAAAAATATGTATAAAAAAACAATGTAAAAAACGATATAAAAAACGATGTAAACTCGTAAAGAACATATGTATATTAATAAAAAAAGGAGGTTTTTAGTACGACTTTTTATGAAATCGCAAAATAGATACGTATACATATATGTATATATACGTAATTATATATAAATGTATACAAACTAACAGAAATTTGGAACTATATGTTGTAAATATAAAATACTGTCAACTTTGTATATAAATGAAATGAAAAATTTATAAAAATGAGCGAAATAATCTTTTCTTTTCTTTCTTTACTGACTAAAGTATTGCCACGTGTTTTTTAGCTACTGCTTTGCAATGCTTCGTTAAAATATTATTAAACAACTCGAACTTAAAAATGAAAAATTTTCTAAACTCGACAGAAAGATTGCAAATGAACTTGATTCTTTTAGATCAAGATATAATTATGCAGATGTCGTATGATGGACATTTGAAAGAGAAAGCATACTTTTTAGCTTAATAAGAAATTGAAAGACATTACTTAGTAATCGGTGGGATGACTCATTCGCATCCTTACATATATATATTCATTCGCACGTGTCGTATAAGTTTTTGTAAATGATATCTATATTCCACACGATATTAAATTGACTAATCAAAAATAAACATGTACAAATTTTAACGAAATCAAATAATTAAGTTCAACAGAACTAAGAAAAAGCTATCGTATTTGCTTCTTCTCTGGTTATATATGCTTAGTAGCTTAAGTAGCTTCTTTGTGTTTTACACCAAGCCTTCATAAAAATATGTTTTGTTTCTCATACATACAGTATGGCAAGACTTATATCAGGCTTTAATCTAACGCTCTTAGAGAAAATTATAATTTCTCTCTCCTGTGTACATAGAAACACTCTCTATGCCTTTCTCTATTTTCTTTTTCTTTTATCATGTACATGTATGGCACACATTTCGGAGATAAAGTCTGCGCGTGCATCATCTCGAAAACAATATACGATGTGCAGGTAATAAAAGTTGTACGTACTGTTAAAAAAACTTCTCTGTCATTACTTTACGTTATTGTACTAAGGACATAGAGAGTTAGCAGAATCACCGGATAATTGTAATCATAAAAAAACTCACTGATACCGAAAATCATGAAATGCATTCGAATCTATTCTCGCTGGGCTGAGAATACTCGTGTAACTTATCAGTTTTGTTACCTCTTAATCGAGGTCTTCCCCTGCTCTCAGAAATCTTTAACGTGTCCCAAAAAACTGAGGTCGTGCGTTTGGTAATGACTGGACGTAGCGAGTGGTGTGACGCTCGATTGATGCGCCACATTAACGGTCGTCAAATGATGATGATGTAATGAATGATGAGAAGTATGCGAATGAAGAATGTTAGTCGGATGGGGAACTTGAAAGTTCCCTGGTGGCGGGGCTCAGGACAGGAGAGGACCTGGATGTCCACCGGATAGCACAGACGATGCTGTGACTGCTGTCGTCTGCATGTTCGAAACATTATTTTGCTGCTGATTTTGCTGTGTACCTAGAGGCAAAAATAATGTATGCAACGTATAAGTTAAAACAAAGAAATCCGATTACTTCTTTCCATATTATTCTACGAACAATAAAATATTTGTATTCTCACCAGCATTTTGACTGAGCTCAGCTTTTACCCTCCTTGCAATGTGGCTTCTGGTATGCTTTCTTAAGTGATCTTTACGATAAAATCCTTTTCCACATTCTGTGCATATATGTCGTTTCTCGCCAGAATGTATAACAAAATGTAATGTCAGTTGTTCTTTTCTTTTAAAAGCTTTTAAACAAACAGTGCAAACGTATGGCCGCTCGGGGTTATGACTCTGTTTGTGACGCGTAAGATGATCCTTCCTTTTAAGTCCTGCGCCGCAAATATCGCAAACGAATCTTCGTTCTAAAGTATGCCCCAAAAGATGTTGTTCTAATAGTTCACGTTCTGGGTATGCCATGTGACACTCTGGACAACAATACAATGTAGAACCGTCTAGAGCTGTGGTTAAGCGAATTTCACCAGGTTTCGGACGTGGCTTTTTCTCTTTAGGAGTCTTCTTCTTTTTCTTCTTTTTATTGTTCGGAGACATCATAATATTAGGTGTTGTTGTAGTTGCCACAGCAACGGAAGTAGTTTGGGCCATTTCTGACTCTTTTTTAATACTTTCTGCAGAATATTTTAAGAAGTGATGCAAACTTAATGGTAAAGTACTAGCTGGTAAATGACTGAGGTAATCTGCCACGGTGGATCCAGGTGTGGCCAAAGATTGCCATGTAGCAGGCATTGTTGCAGGAGTTTGAGTATGCGCATGCTGCTGATGATGTTGGTGCATCGTGTAATCTTGTTGGCTACCATTTGTTGTTGTTTCTCCGTTGCGCTGTTGTTCATCCGTTTTCTTCTCCTTATTCTTATCTTTATCCTGTAGGAGATTGCAAACATCTTGTTGATTTATAGTTTCTGTTGCTTGCTGAAAAGTTTCAATTTCTTCTGTCAAGTACCTCTACATTTAAATTCAGATCAAAATTGAAAGATAAAAACTGCTTACCTGATGATACGAACGTTTCTCTGGCATTCCAGGCGAATTAGAGGGCCGCTGTTGAACCGGTTGAGCTTGGGAGTATGGTACATTTGGATAATGATGAACATTGCTATTGGGATAGCTTGCTTTATTGTTCATCATCACTTGTGACTGAGCAGATTGCACGCCGTTGCTTTCAGGACGGTACTTTCCCATAACCGGCACTCCAATTGGAGGCTGGTTGGGAAAATGATTGGCGTAACGCCCGCCCGCACCGCCGGAGCCGTCGGTTGCGAACTGGTGTATACTTGGAATAGTACCGGGAAAATGGCTTCCGAACGGCGGGAAATTCATTGCAAACCGTCAATCAGATACCTGAAAAGTCGAAAATAACCAAAGCTGAGATAATTACACGTGCCAGCACTTGGGCCACTACAAATTAGAGAATTGTCTCGTGGAAGATCGTATTTGTCAACCGCGATATCTTTCAACATTTTCTGGTGACTTACAAGCACAACGCGTTATCGCTAATACACTAATGGATGTTGAGTAAATTTTAATGTTTATCGATGACATGTGCTCGTCAAGTACATTGCTACCGTTCGGATAAAGATTCTGCCATTGTTGGAGGAAGCAGACCAAGGACGTGAGGATAGATTCTTGGCGACATCGGTAACAGTAACGAACGAGATGGTCTCGCGTATACACGACACACCGCACGAATATATCTTAGCGCGTCCTGCCCGAACGACGCCCGAGTATTTACTCACAGCGACGTCCCTCTCCCCATGTTTCTTCGCCGTGGAGTTGAATCCTTTCCTCGGAGGGGGGTCTCCGAGAGGTAAGAGTAAGCGTAGGGGCAGATTTTTACAATACGAGAGACACAAGAAGCAAGAACACCACGCCGCCGTCGCCGCCTCTGCGTCAACCGTCTGTCACGACGAAGTGCACACGGGAAACAGTCGCGTTTCCTTTCTTAAACCGCACGATGATTATAAAGGAGAAAATAGAAATCTTCGGAGGAAATTAGCGAAAAACTGCACGGCTTCGTATATATTGAGGATTACGCACGATTTACTGACTATAGAAAAGGATACAACACGGAAAAAAGACGTTAAAAACGAACATTGTACGCGGCCAGGATCGTCGCGATGCGGGGGAAGGGTAACCGTAGAGGGACGGCGACGCGGAGAACGGGAATCAGCGGACGGGAAGAATGAAGGAGAACGGGGAAGGACGCAGGGGGGATGATCTGGCCAGAGGGATGGGTAGTATACGCGCAGTGGGATGAAGTGTAAGGGGAGAGACCCCGAGACTTTCCCCTCTCAGCACCTAGTCGATACGCGGGGGCCGAATTCGCACGAAATTCAGCAGAAAATGGCCGTACCGAGCACGGGACACCGCGAACATCAACTAACTAATACGAAAGCTTCACCATAAAATCACCTTACCATTTAGTTGTTAGCAGCCTGTATCCGCCTGGTCAAGATTTTCACGAAGCCGAGAATCTCTGAAAAAGATCCCCCGGTCTATGTGTGTGCCGTTGACACCTGTCCCTCAAGTCGGCGCCCCCACCCCATCCGTCCGCCCTCTACTGTGCCAGCCTCTTAACTATTTTTTCTCTCTCCCGGCCCTCCTCGTAGCCGTGCCGGCGAAAATGCCCGAATCCATCGGGGTTTTAACTTCGAATTGCTCCCAGCGACCTGCCATTATTTACTCTCTCTCTTTCTCTCTCTCTCTCTCTCTCTCTCCCTCTCCTTCTCTCTCTCTCGACGCATGGAAGTCGAAAGAGATCGGAGATATACCCATGAGCTCGAGGAATACTACCAATCAGGAGAAAAATACAGAGCGAAACTTAACGAGTAATACATTGTTGGATCTTATATTATATATATTTTTTTAATTAACAATTAATTATTAATTGTTAGTTACAATAGTTATTGTAGAACGTGTAACCCGGTACAATATATATAAAAACACTTAATGAAATATACGTGAAAGTTGTAGTGAATAATTTAGTTGCAGACGTGCAGTTTTTATTGATAAAGTTTAAGTTTAATATATAATGTAACATAAAGAAAATATAGAATCCCTACACCCATTAATTGAACAATATTAATACAAATATACAAACTATAAATTTAAAAAGTTAATCAGGTCCCCCTGTACAGATTATCAGATAACAGTTCATTTAGAGCATGTAAACATATTTTAGATATTAACAACATTTCACGGCTAATAACTGAACTGGAAAATTAAAAGTATGCGGCAAAATAGTTTAAACTACAAAATTGTTTTTATATCGGTTAATCAATAAAAATTTGTTTATATTAAATGTATGTTTTATTTTAGCTTTCTTTCTCCAATATTTATGTAAGTAACAATGAAAATGACTTATAGACTATCCATACTGATTATGATAATAGCTATAATAATATGATAATAAAATAATAATTATATTTCTTGTACAGCTATACCCACTGCCTTTAATATAATGATACTTACAATAAAAAGTATTTTTTTTTGTATACATACATCTTTTTTTTTAAATGATTTCGAGTGTACCATGATTGATTAATAAATCAGATGGTTCATTCCCAACAATTGTTTCCTATACTTTTGCCGTGCCTTTTGTGATAATACAAAAAATTCTTTTCAATTACGATCAACACAAAGAAGAGAGAATTACAAAATCTTCTCATAAAAATTATTGGTTTAGTAAGTAAAACAAGTTAAATACTATACAAAATAAGTTACACTAACTTATTAGAATTATAGAAGTATTAGTGGCTGTAGAAATGCTTCTCTTCAAATTTAAATACATAGACGTAATCGCCAGTCGTATTTCATGATAACCTTAATTCTGCGGTATAATAAACTAACCCAGAAATAACAATATACTTATATCCAATTAAATTTTTTTAAAATTTGTATAATAAATCTATGTTTTTTAGTCTGATTTATGTCAATAAAAGCAAGATATATATTCTGTTTCATAAAAGCAAATGTTAAATAATCAATATGTAGATAAAAATGTAAACATTTACATTCATCTAACAAAACACTGTTTTTTTTTAAATACTAGTTATCATTCAATGGTCTTTAACGATACACTCTTCTCATTCTATGTCTCGATCGTGTAGAGAACAAGTGGAATAAATAAACAGTTCACTTTGTATTTGCACGACTTTTTGTGTACGGTAAGTTGGTTGTATTTACAGCCCTGTTTTATGTATTATTTCGTTATCTTCCACATTACGTATTTTTCTCCTCTCGTTACGTTTATCATCAAAGAAAATTAACTTCAGCCGAAAACTCGATTGCCTTCTGTCCGGCGAATCCAGTTCGCGCTTTCAAAAATATATTTTTATGTATATATATATATATGTATATATAAACTTCTTTATTATTTTCTAACTTGCGTCATGGAACTGGATTAGCGACAAAAACATTTTGAATTGAACGAGCAAACTCGTTTTTCTCTTTTTTTACACGTACGCTATAACGTGTACGCAAAAATGAAACATCATATGTACGAACTTCATTCATCAGTCAGTTCGGTGCGTTTTGCAGAATAATCATAATCATACATTAATCTGGCCTACGACTTCCTTAAGAAGCTGATGGTGTACAAACTTTGAAATGCGACGGCTCGTCAGTAAAAGTATCTTTATTTGAAGATACAAGAAAAGGTCTCAATTTTCGCAACACCACTACTAGGCAACGATAACCACCATCAACGAATTTTTCTTTACACGATACCAATTTGACTATGAGATTATAGAAATCAATCGGCAAGAACACCTTGCCTTGCACGACCTCTAGCTTGTTGATGATTAAACCGGAAGTACCGCCCAGGTTGATTCGGGGCGGTATGCTGCTGCTAATGCTGCTGCTGCTGTTGTTGCGATTGCTGTGATTGTTGCTGCTGCTGCTGCTGTTGTTGTTGCTGCTGCTGCTGCTGCTGTTGTTGCTGCTGCTGTTGCTGCTGCTGTTGATGATGAAGCATAGCCATTGCACCTGTTTCTGCAGCAGTTGGAAGAACAACCGTGGACTGTTCACTGACGGCTATTTGATGAATCTGTGCCTGAGAACCTTGCCCTACTTGTATTTGAATCTGTTGCAATTCGGACACGGATGATTGTTGCTGTAGCTGATCTGCTTGTTGTTGCAATTGTTCTGCCTGTTGCTGTTGCTGGTCCGTTTGTTGTTGTGAATTTTGAGGAGGATCAGCAATTAAAGGATCTTCCTTGATACGTTTCGCCAAATGAGACCTAGCATGCTTTCTCAAGTGATCTTTGCGATAGAATGCTTTACCGCATTCGGTACAAACCTCAGTTTTTTGTCCAGAATGTATTACAAAATGAAGATTCAAGTGCTCTTTTCGCTTGAAACCTTTCATGCATACCGAGCAGATAAAAGGTCTATCCGGATTGTGGCCCAATTTGTGTCGTTCTAAATGTTCTTTACGTTTCAAACCTGCACCACAAATGTCACAGATAAACCTCCTCTCTATTTTATGTCCAATAAGATGTTGTTCCAAGAGTTCTTTCTCGGGATAAGCCATGTTGCATTGAGGACAACAGAACAGTGTTGTACCATCAAGAGCAGTAACAATGCTCACCTGACCTGGTTTCGGCTTTTTTGGTTTCGGAGGCTTTTTCTTGTACTTCTTCTTTCTCTTAGGCTTCGCGCCTGACTCTTGTTCTTCAACAACATCAGAAATGATAGCGGTTTCCCCGCTTGCTACGGTAATCTGCACCGATTGTTCACCAGATGCAGTACCAGATGCGTCTAAACCATCAGCTCCTAAAGGACTTGACTCAATAGTGGCTTCTCTCTTTATTGTCTCCGCCGAAAATTTCAAGAAGTGCTGTAAACTAAGAGGCAAAGTACTGGCAGGTAATCTGGAGAGATAATCAGCAACAGTTGATCCTGGTGCTGCAAGGCTTTGCCAACTTGCAGGCATGGATGTAATATATTCCTCTCCACTTTGATTTCCTTGATTCTTAATGCCACCTTTTTTAATAAGAGCGACTGGTGTTATACCCTCTTTCACATCTTCTTTCGATTCCTCCATACCCTCGCGTAAAATCAAATCTTGCGGAATCTGTGCGACGACGGTTAATCCTTCAGGTGCCCCTGGAAGCTGTACTGTCTGCTGAATGGTTTGCTGTGATGTGGTAGTGACTGCTGTGGATGTACTTTGGGTTGTTTGATCAGACCTAAATTAAACAAATTGTTTGAATAACTTTGAAATCGTGAATGATACGAGTAAAACTGATTTTCATAAAAGTAATTTAGTCAAAAAGTACATGGAAGGATATCCTTATCATTTATTTTTTATCTTCCATGTTAAACGATGTAAGCGCAAAAATGAACAATAAATACGTAATTTTTTGTTTATGTTACAGATTTTCACATTTGTCACTTACATCGCTTATTATTCTAACTTCTCAACTACTACTCTACATTGGTAGCATTAAAACTATTTATAATAAAACAATGATCCTTACGTTTGTGTCGTAGCCACAGTATTCTGTGGTTGTACTTGAATCTGTACCCCATCTGCGCCTTGTTGACTGTACGCAACAGTGAGGACTGTTGCTGCACCTTGGGGAAACTGTCCCAAAGAGATCGGTGCCAAATGATACTTTGGTTGATCACCGCTATTCCCGCTCTGTGATACGCTGGGATTGACCACCTGGATTTGGACGGTTTGCTGCTGCTGCGTGCCATCTTTTCCAGGTACAGTGATAGGCAGCGTGATGATTTGTTGCTGCTGACTGTTACCCCCCTGAGCCACGGCGAACCCGTTCGGATCGACCGGCCTCAGGTAATGCACCCCACCTTCGCCACCGGATAAAACGCCAACCACCTGACCGCCAGTGGGCAGGTTTTGTGCGAATTTAGCGGTCGCGAACTGATGAACCGTGCCCGTCGGCAGCGAGCCTGTTGTAAAGCCGGGAAATGGCGTGAAATTCATCTTTCACGGTAATTAAATCTGTAAAACAAAGAGAATGTAATTATTATTAGACGATATTCAAATGAACGAGAAATTGATTGATTCCAATATTAGCATTGTTATTATTGTTATTGTCGTTAACAACAATACTAATATTAACAATCAATCAATTTAAATGAAGTCATTAATATTTGTGTAACAACTCAAGAAACGTTTGAAACGAAATACAATTTTTCAACTATGTAAATGTTTTAATTGAAGGAGTAAATCAAAATGTAAGTAATAACGGAAGGTAATGGCTGAAGTTCGATTTTTATCTATTTACTAGCTCATTCACAAAGTCGGGATACAAACGTAAAATTAATAAAGCAGTTAACCTTTTCTAAAGCTGAAAATGTTTTTCTTTCCTTTAATGTATGTCTTTTATAAGTGAAACATATGTATTTATAATTGTCATAAATGAAACAAAGAGAGTATATCAAACAGATGATAATAGATACGTGTGTACATATATTGCACAGTTGCACTCACTTTGACGCATGAGTGTTGCTTGTACATCGACCTTCGTTACTTCAAACTGTTTCAAAAGAGATTCCGTGTTTTCATAGAATTCACAGATACTCTTTAATCCGTTAACGTTTCTTCAGCAGATACGTTCCGAAGTAAAGTAAATACATCATGCTTGTACACGATCATGTGGCTAAATACGGAAAACAAAGTGCAGGGTCAATTAACATGGATAAAAACCGATTAACTTGAACATTGTACGTCTAATATTGTATACAATGAATGTAAAATCACTGTTCAATACCAATGACTTTTTAAACTTATTATATTCCATTTCCAACGCTCATTATCTGCATTCCATATTAGCTACAGGTGGTTGGGGAACTTGTATATGGTTACTGTTAAAAAGTTTCATACTACATGTGTTCCTACAGCTTATCGGCAACCATCATAGAGAATCCACCCGGCCCACCCCAAGGTGTACGTGTTTCGTCTCCTACTGCTACGCTATATGTATATCAAGATCAAGGTTAAACCAAATAACGTATATTACACGAACGAATCGTGATAGAATGAAACAATGGCTAGTATTTGATTCAAGCACCCACACTACAACCCTCGTTCTTCCCGTGTTTGAAGCGGGATGCATTTGATGTAGCAGTAGCCAAAACATTTATCCCCGAAGGTGGTGAAATTAAAAGTCGAACGTCCCGCCACCTTTGCCGTCGAAGTCTTAACATCAAACCTCTTGACCATGTGTTGGTATGTGGGGGTGGGGTGAGGATCCCCCACTTCACCCCTCCCCCACCTTAAAGGGATCCGGGAGCAGGGAGGATAGTCGTCGAAGTGGCCCAGGATTGCACCCCACTCCACCATGATGGTGCCCCCACGGGGGTAGGGGGTAGGAGTTCTCGACAAGGGTAGGGGGGAACCCATAGGTGGGAAAACGGGAACCCACCGCGAAATAGAGCCCCAGACTCACTCTCTTTCTCTGACACAAACACGCGGAACATCGCGAGAATAGGACGGGAAGCAACGGATAGGTAGGTGTGTAGGTGCGTAAGCGTGTGCAGCAAACTCTAAAGGGTAGGGGTATGTCAAGAAAGAAGGGAGACGAACCTCGACATACCGGGAACTCCCCGGGGAGGGGAACGCGAAATATCTGGAGAGAACATACGAAGCAGACATCGCGGCAGACGAAGTGGGACACACCGATGACTCTCGCCCTTGATCCACCCGTAGGTAGGGAAGGAGCAGAAAACGGGTGAGGGAGAGAAAGAGAGAAGAGGTTAGGTTACCCGTGCACCTCTCCTCCTTTCGACGCACCAAGGAGGGTGCCGTGTCGAACGATTACTTCGTGCCAGCAAGTCGTTGCGGGTGGTTTCACGGCTTAGTAGAAAAAAAAACTACCGTAACGTGAATACCCATGAACAAACGCGGTTGCGTTTTTCGGCTTTCGCGGAATGGCGTATGCGACTGACCGGCCAGCCTCGCCGACGTACCGTTGTTGGACGCTTTTGCAAGACGCGCATGTCGTAATGGCGCCGATTCTCTTAAGGTTCAACATATCTCTCTCGCACTATATAACTGTCTCTCTTATATACATACATCGAAGAGAGCATGTCTGAGTATTCGCAGTTTCTAGAGGAATTCTAGTGTTTCGCATAACTGCACACACACCTCGGTCTGATATTGGGGCAGCGTACGTAGAATGGAACGGCTTAAAGGCATTGTGCAATCAGATATACTTTTTACACGCTCCCAACATAAAAAAAGCGTGTTTCTCGGAGGCGTAACGAGATAAAATAAAACTGAAAAGAGAAAAACGCTGTAAATGGTATTACGGCAGTAATAGCATTCCAACGGTGAATAAGTAAAATTAAGGCAACATTGCCGTTGTGTAAACATTGAAGGCGAACGCGTACGAATGGTAGTTAGGTAAGCGGGTAGACAAGGTTACCACACGTCAGCACGTTCGGTGATACACCGGCCATGATGGAATTGAGTACACGGTGACGCGAGAAAATAGCACAGGTCCGCGAAGCCGATGCTTTGTTCTCTTGATGGTTATTCCCTCTCTCCCTTTCGCCCTGCGTTTCTCCCTCCCTTCAGTGCTCTTTCGATCGCGCATCGGGAGACGTTACGTGGAGAGGAAGTAGGAAAAAGATCGGGCGAGTTGGCAGAGGCAAGAGCAGGGCAGAGGCGAAACGGAGGACAGAGTAGAGCCAACAGAGGCACAGGCAGGGCTGTTGTTTACACCCCCACCTCGACGGGTTAGAGGCAGCGAGATGCCACGGAGGGGCCTCCGAGACCTCGGCGGGCACCCACCACCACGCAATTTCCAACCCCACCAGCCTCTCAACCACTGTCCGCACCTCCAACCACCCCACCAAAGCCAACCCGAGCCAAGCCGTGAGCCACGACGAGGGCCCCGCGACGATTTTAGTGTCTTGGGGTGGGTGCTCTGTGGCCACCGTTTCGCGGTTTCTCGTGTACGTTTCGCATTAGGAGTAAAGCGCGTAAAGATTCGTGGGGCAGCACCGTCCGCGGATTCCTGCAGCCCGCTTTAGTTTACGTACGAACGTATAGGTGCACGCGAGTTCCCTACGCACAAGAGAATCATCCACGAGGAAATGCGTGTCCTACTTACCCACGAGCAGCTGTGGTTCCCTTGTGCACTCCTTTCGGCGTACTGCTACTACTGTCGCTGCGTCGGAAGCTTCGCGTAGTACAGAGACCGTCCGCCTGGCTGGCTCGCCTGCGTCGTTCTCAATCTTCACCGCGGCGGCAGCAACTTTCTCATTTCTACGTACACGTTCGCCGTGCCACGGCTCTCCTCTGGCTAGCCACGGCTATTGCTTACGGTGCATACGTCATACGAGACGTACGTCCAAATGAACGTGTCTTTGACGATCGACGAGTCGTGACTCGTGATAAATTCGCGCACTACTGGCAGTCTTCCTGCGTTAACGGCGAACCGCGACGCGCACTCATTTCCGGGTTTACGACAGTCGAGTTCGATCGAGTATGGCCCCGGTCGGTAGGTAAGCGTGGGTCTTGGGCCGGCCAACGGGGAATGAATTCAAGCTAACGGTACATAGCCACCCGACGGTGGTCACACGTTAACTCGAAGCGCCGCGATGCCAGGCCACTCTCCTGAAAACCACGAGCTGTGAAAGTAGACACCCTCCTTCCTACGAATCCTAGCTTTATCTTGAATGACCTCGTCTTACCGCCCTCGTTGAACGCATTCTTGTTTTCCAGTCAGTAAATAAAAATACGTTTAACCGCGAAAACTTACGCCGCTATTAATATTCTATCGGAGAAATATCAACTATGGCGGCGGTTACGCGCGGAGTATATTGTGAGAGCGAGGGGAAAGCGGCGCGTGCGCGCTTGCCGATTAAACAGTCAACTCTTATGGAACCGTTCTATATTTCCAGGTATTACAATAATCTTTACAGTTTTAGAAGAAAATCGCGAACTTTGGAGAAAAATTTTTAACAGCGCAAAAAACACCTGTCCGTCGCTCTGTCTTGCTCTCAATCACTTCGTTTCCTCTACTACTACAGAGCGATACTAACACCGTGCGCATCTAGCGGAGACTGAAGTGAGGTTAGGTCGAGAATCGATATTTCGATGGCCGCCATATTTCTATGTATTTGCGCGCCTTATATAAATGACTCGGTATAACGTCTCGTCAACTCACACTTTTCGATTGTTGGACTTTCTTTTGTAAATAAAATATATATATTTGTAATGCATTACAGAGATAATAAAAATAGATCAAAAATGTCTCAATGTATTTTCTCTTCCTTAATATTAATATTCTTTTTTTTTAAATTATATAAATATGTTAATATTCATGTCAAATATGCTAATTTTCATTGCCTTTTAAATTATTATAAAATCTATAATAAATATACAAAACCAAAATATAATTGATTAATGATACACCATTTACGTAGAAACAGCAATTTAATATAATATTTGTATATTATACTATAACATATTCATGAAACATAAATTACCAATAATCATTACAATTACACTGATTAATTATAACTACACAAATTTTAATTCTATGTCTTTCAAAGTAAGCTGCCAGTTTAACATAAGATTTTTAAATATGCACTTTTCTTTTTATATATACAATTGCGTCATACATTACAATTGAGTCAATATTACAATAATAAATAATTGCATTCCCATTGTTATTAAAAACATTCTGAACCTTTTAAGATTTCCAATGATTTAATTAATAAAAATATATTGAAAAGGAATGAAAAAAATGACATCGAGAAATGCTTAATGTAATTAGACATTATAATTTGAAATTAGGAATATCAAAATGAATCAGGTGTTCTTTGTATACGTTCCATATACAGAGAAAATAGCAACTTATTACTTTCATAATAAAAAGGATTTTCAGCAGCATCCAGATCTGGTTTATATTCGGCTGTATAACTACTTTGGCTAGAACTACATCCATCGTACAACGGTGACCCCTGAGAAAGCTCAGAATAATTTGGTGATGGCATAAAACTTCTGCTACAGCAATCTGTATCCATGTTTTCAGTTACATTTTCCTGCATGCCTGATAAACCATTAATATGGAGATTATTAATTCTTTTACTTAATGGCATAAATTCACTAGATTCTTCTTCCGCATCTCGTCCTCTCTTTCTAAATATTACAAAGAAAACAATTTTATGAAATGATAGATAAAAACGTTTATAGACATTAGATGAAAGAGTTGTGTCATTACACTCGTACATCAACAGAAACTAACCTGTTAGCTCGAGTCATTCTTGAATTAATCTAAGCTTTTGGTGAAAGATTTTAATGTATATATATTTTTAACCACTGCATATTATATCTGCAACTTTTTTTTGCCGAAATAATTAATGTTGTATACTCTTCACCTTACGTGTACGTCATATACGTTTGTCACGAAAACAAAACTCGATTACACAAGTCGGCAATATTCTTCAAGTTCTCTTGCGACTATAGTTCAACTTTCAACTGTTAGAGAGCGCAAGTAACATGTTTTCAACCAAACATTCTGTATAAATAAAATTAATACTGTACAGTCTGTAGTGTAAACAAGGTATAAGTATTTATACAGAATGGACTCATCATCTAACGTATTTTTTGTCCCATATCATGAGGTAACTATTCTATATTCCATAGGATAAACATTCTGTATAATTATTCTCGTTTGCGATATTACTGATTTTTTTTTAAGATCAGCATATTAGTTAGAATAATATCAAATCTTATAGAATGTTAGACGTAGCCTATGATGTTAATAAGTTACATATTATGTTTTGTCTGTTGTCATAGTCTTATTTCTTTCTTTATTGTTGGCAACCCACCTATTGATTTTACCAACTTTTAAGGTTGGATTAAAAATTATTCCTAAACTCATCGCTTTAAATGATAGAGGGCGTAACTAAATCTATATGACTCTGCACGATCGGTATTTCAGTTTCTGAGATTCAAAATACTATAAAGTGATTGGTCTATTCTGTACCTTGTCTGTGGCTACAATGAATCAGGATATTTCAGATTTAAAACATACACGTGTATGTATATTCGTGATTCATTTACCACATAAAGTATGTGTAGCGATTTCCTAGTATTTTATACGTATTATCTACACTATTCAAGTCTCATTGCTAATATTTTATGATTCGTGATATAATTGCTACTCGATTTTCAACCGAAGGCAGAAACATCTACTATTATAGTATACCATAGTATACCATATGCAGTATATAGTATACCATATTGTTCTTGAAAATAACAACATTGCATTAACTTGACGATAAGTATGTACTAATGTAGTTATTTTTATATATGTTTTGTACAACAAGTCAATTCATATAGTAATCAGAGAGTCACGTTTTGATAAAAGTGTTCTGCTTACATTAATCTTTCCACGTGTTTTATACACGCACTTTACAAAGTCAGATATCTTTCTTGGAAGCATCGTTTCTGGAGTAATTACTAAATTTTAAAATTCAATTATTTTCTTCTATTATAAATATTAAGACCATTTATAGCAAAAGATTTAAAGCATCGCACAAACCGTCCATATTTGGTGCTTTTACACATGCTCCGCTTAGTACGTGGGTGTGAACGCACCCTCGTTAGTTGTTACTCCGAACGAATCGCTCCAATTACACCGTGATACGCATGTTGGCGAGCTTAATTAATATCAGAAGATTTTCCAGCAAAAAAAGAGAATCACAGAAGACAAGCCTTCTTACCATTGAGAGGAAAATAAATGCAACAGTAGGAAACATTTCTGTCGTCTAGGGTACGTTTATCTCAAAGGATACCGACATCCGTAGGATAAGGAGTGTGTCGTTCACAGGAAGAGGATACGTATGCTTATATAGTTCCTATTCTATCATTGATCATTTCTAATTTATAAGAACGTTCTTTTCGTGATAAACGAAAAACTTTTTTAAAGCGATCGTATATAATTGCAAGTGAAAATACGTTTACTTGAAAAATATTCGAAATTTTGTATTCGAGCAATTTACGAAATCCTTCCTTCACAGTAGATAACAGAATACACTTTCTAAAACAAAATACTCGTTCAACGTCGAAAGTTGGAATTACTGTGATTAATTATTTAAGCATACGATGTTCGCAATTTTTGGCAAGCAAATCATTTTTAAATTAATTTGTATGATTATGATAACATTTATTTTACTGTCATAGTATTAAATTGGTCACGTTAAAGACGTTCAATGTACTCTTGTTACTCTCTACGTATACGTCTGGTACGTCTGCGAAAAGACGTTCCACACGTATGAGACACATACGTTGAACTATATTGAATACCTGTACGCGGTGGCCTTGATTCCTAAAGCCGTGAAAAGATCCCGTCGTCGGGTCAATTAAACCAAGCCACGAAGTCATTGACTTTAGTCGTACATGCAATTTCTCTTCGACAGTCTATAATATAGTGCGTCTCGAAAAGCATTGCATCAAGAATAATTGTTATAAGTAGAACCTTGGACTCGTAGAACATATACTCGATTAATTTCGATCATCTTTTCGAGCAACAGACCTTTCATATTTAAATAGAACTTATGATAATTTTACATTCTTTCATACAACACATTAAAAACAAATTATTAAAACTACGACAGCTATTTTCGTAAGTAACAATAAATTGCATTCATAGTTTAATCACATTTTACTGCACGAGGGAACATATGCCGATATGATAAACTTATAAATGACTAATTCCACTTTTAAGGACATATATATGTGGAAATAAAAATGACTGCTTAGCGAGTGAGTAAGATTTCAGATAATTCGGTATGTTTGTCCATCAAACTCAAGACTAGACATGAAGAAGATACGAGACGAAATCAAGCCACTCCCCTGATAAACAAAAAATACCAATACTATAAGCTTTCTCAAATACTTCTCAATATAATAATAACACCATTAACCATATTCATTTTTACTCCTTTATGTTTATAAAATAAAATTCTTGTTTGTTAATACTTGTAACAAAGAACGCAACTAATTTAATTGACAAACACGATGTAAGGAGACCCCCGTATCGATCGTGAGACAATTTCTGCTTTACTCGAAACGTACAGGCCTAACAATGCAGCGTGGTGGGTTGATGAGTAATCGAAAAACCGTCCGCCCCTTGTTTTTCCGATAGGTGAAAATCAAGAATGTTCCTCGCCCAAATTGGACTAAGTTGTTGAGTTAGATCGAAGCACGTGATCCCCGACGGTTGTCCCGCGTGTGTCCCTATCCAAGACTCGCATTGACAAACGTTCGTCGAACTATAACGAAAAGCGAGGGTGAATTATCACGGTGGCTCGTCACTTTCAATGCCACGTAGCAGCGCCACGGGGGTGTCCCCACCCATTCCATGATTCTCTGTATGGGGTGAGTCATGGTACTCCCTCCCGGTTTGGGCGTGGTGGCCGTTGCAGACGTTCTTCATCGATCTCCCCACGGTCATGGAACACCATAGGGCCGAGCAAGCTCACCAAGGTGGTCCTCCTAATACTAGGGCCTAGTATAAGGCGATACGTTCGAATATATCTCGGAGATATTTTTCGGCAATGCGAATTCAAATGCAGAAAATTTCATTAACACCAGCAAAAAATAATTAATCCAGGTTTTACTTTATCCTTAGAGAATTTTTCAAATACTTAGATTGTTCCGCTCAAATGGCTTGGCATAGTAAGAGTTATGAATGAAGGAATCATTTTGGTGAAAATATTTGTACTGAGGCAATGTGTACGTTAAATGGAATTTTAAATGGAAATAAATATAATACTGCATCGTAATTGTAGTTATATCGCACCGTTGTTGTTATCTGTTTGTTTGAAGTAATCTTGAATGACTCGTACACGTTTCCTTATATGGACACAGTGGAGTTCTACATTATCTTGACGTAGTGGACAATTTTTATGATCAGAGTGGAATTTCAACTCCAAATCCTATTATCTTTTTGATTAACATTTTTTAGATAATGTATAAGTCCCAAATTGCAAAAACTACAATGTTAATAACTCAAATATTTCCTTAATCAAAATTATGATTAACACATAACAATTAATTGATCATGTTTTCCCCCAAAAAGATGGTTTAAATCAAAACTCTCGTACAAAAATCCAAGCACGTGTGATGCAGTATCAGAAATTAATAGTACGAGAAAATTTGTATAAACGAACTGATATTCAACCATAAACATCAAATTTAAAACGCAAGTTACAGCGATTATCGTTTTAGGAGCTGCTTGCCGATCCAAGAAGTCTTCTAAAGACGTATGCATACAGTTTCAAATTCGAACGCCCTCCAGCTGAAAGCTAGACGATGATTCATGCTTGAGCACGTATGGAATTTCTGCTACTTCGTGACAAATTGTATCCTCCACAATTTCATCGAGTTAGCATTTTATTTCCTTCCTAAGGTAATATAAATTTATTGTTTTTAAATCTGTTTTTTGATATTCTTGCATTCCATTGTCGAGATATGCGCAATGATCTTCAGACTATTCTAAATTAATTAATCATCGCGAGTTTGCACCTAATAGCATCAGCAGATGGAAAATATTTGTACGTTTTAAAATTCAGCACGACCATTGGATGGAGTTTCGACTTGATTGTAGTCTCCTTTCTGCGATTATGTAATGTCGACGAGATCTATGCGTGCGTTCACGATTTCTAATAAATGGACCAAAAGTTTTGCAAAGCATCAAGGTATTTGAGCGTCGGTATATATAACGGGTCGACAGGTGTCGTGATGAAAGCAGGTTCTCTTCTACAGATTCCCCCATGGTCCTCCTTCAAATCAGTGCCGTATTTATGATTCAAATAAAATTTTTTATCGACCATTTAAAGGAAGTCACTTCCAATGATTAAAAATTTACTGAAATTATCGTTTTATGATCATTTTTAAAGTAATAGAAGGTAAAGTGCATCTTTATTTCGACCTCGGTACGAATCTGTTAAAATAAAATGAATCTATTGCAATACTACAATATTCTAATTCTATGAACAAATGTAACAAGTAATAAGTATAGTCCGCGAAAGCATATTGGTAAATATTAAATGATGAAGGAATAAAAATATCAAATATCCTTCTGAAATATGATATATAAAATATGTTAAAGTAAATACTGCAGTTCCTAGTACTTTTGTCCAACTTCAGTACAAAGTAGAAACTAATTTAGAAACTAATATTAAAAGTAATTGTACTTCGTACCCATAGTCTATTTAAGAATCTTTTTCAAAAGCATCTGTTTTAGAACCATCGATATTATCAATGTCCCCATTGTAATGTTGACGAAGGGGACTCAAAATGAAGGATACGTACCTGGATACTGTCCCTCAAGACCCGTTTCCGTGCTCCCTCGACGTAGCCCCAAGCTATACACGGGGTTCCATTCTGCGCAGAAGTGCAATGTACCCGATAATCCGAGTGCCAGGGATATAATATATACGCATATTTCACGAACGCAGAAAACTTGCAGGAGAATAGTATCACGAGGAGAGCGCGAAATGAAATTTTTATTAAATTGACTGTACATCCTGCATTACAATTGCTGGTGCTATACGTGACGAAACCTAACATGGTCTCTGAATATTTGTATATTTCCGGCGGAAAACCATTTGAAGGAAATTGATGTGACTCTAATACATTGGACGAAGTAATTTGAACAACAACTATGTTAATATAATAATGTTTGTAACATTAATAATTCAGAGTTGACGTACAATTTTTTTTACATTACGCAAATTATCGTATACCGTATCATTGTCTAACTACCATTCCAATTCGTTATCAGAACATGTTACTGTGTATGTAGATGCAAGCAATAGATCAAGTGAAGAAATGTAATTTTACATAAAAGCATGTACGTCCATGTAATTATAATTATAGTAGTTTACTTACAATGTTACAGTTAGGAACTCTAGATTTCTAGGCCTACATTAATTCGACCAGATGATTCCACTAGATTGCACAACTGTTACATTCTTGTTATATGAATGAATATAAAATATTGTTCCCACAATATTTCCAAAGAACCTGGTAACATCAAATAAAATTAGAATATTGCATGTATAAAAGTTATTTTTAAAATTACTTCATCTATTTAGACTGATAGGAAAATGAAAGTTTAAATATATAAAAACCTTCCTCTAATATATTCCTCTAAACTTAAGATCTGTGAAAAACGAATCTGGTTAAATGCAATGTTGTTATATAAATTGCAAGTGATTAATTATGATATCTATGTATATCCGCCCTTCCCACACCTTGAATCCGGAGAGACTAAAGTTAATTCCCAGGCGTTTTCTTCTACCTTTTCTTCCAAGGACTCCACCGATACGATCTCTAAATAAACTTGAACTTGAAAAAATGTGGACCAACATGCGTTCAAACCGTATGGTGTTACGTCCAGAGTTAAATGTGTGAAACAATTTGATTAAATTTGGCTCTGTTCACCCTGTTAAAATACTTAGCAATTAGCAAACCAGAACAGTTAGTAAACTTATACAGCAAGCATGCAAGAATAAGTTGTTACAAGGTGTTTATAATTTAAATAAAAAGAGACGGAATACATAAAAATATAAAGCTATTTGAATAATCTTAGCTGCACATTATTTAACACAGTGTATTATGGAACACTGTATGAGTGAAAATCATGATATGGGAATTCATTATGGTCTAATTATATCTCATCAACTATTACTTTCTATGTCAGATATCACACAGTGTATGAATTTGTTGGTGCATATTCGCATTCTTCATGCTTTTTAACATATAATATACAGAATACTTTTACTTTACTGTAATTTTTACATTGAGTCTTCTGAATTCATTCGTGCTTGTTATTAATTCATGATTTCTTAGTGAAGGCTGACCAATAATAGGTATCACATATGGAAAATTGTATAATTTCAAATTTCTTTAACATTCTATAATTCTATTCGATTTGTGTGCATACAAATTCTTTTTGTCCCAAAAATCTGAAATGCTTTAAATTCGTAGACCGTATCAGAGCCACTGACCGCAATAAACTTGGAAGAACCGAAGTTGTTGTATCGATTGTTTGATCGATAAACTACATAGGCATATACCAAGAGTATTCTAAACTTCTGCACGATTAGGTACAGAAAAATTTCAAAATTATATTCTTTAACTTCAATATATCTCATCAAATTTATCATATTACGTATTAATAAAAACTATTCTCTTTTTTGTTTGCATATTGCAGTAGCCAATTTTTTGGATTCATTACATTGCATGTAGTATTTTTCTACATAAATTAACTAGCCACAGATTTCATGTTAAACTCGCAAAGTGTTATAATTGTCGATTAATTTTCCAGATAAGCAGATCGAAAAGTATACATTTGAGTAAGGAGGAAGAAGCTATTGATTTGCATTCGAGACATGTTTGCGAATAACGTACAATCTATTGGAGTACAGAAGTTATCGATAATTATTCAACGTTGTGCGACGGTTAAGCGTGTAATTCTACCCTTCGTTGACGACGAATGATTCAGAGTGCATCGTATTTGCGTTCTACCGTAAGTATATCGACCCCAGCATCTGCCGTGTTCAGTATGTAGGGCGAGCTATCGTCAAAGACCATATTACGGATCGTATATCGGACTTGTTTTCTATTCTCACAGAATTCACTTCACAAATTGTCACGTGAATTTTCAAAATCATCTGATAAATCAACACTTTTTTACAAACGATTTTTCAACCATGCACGTAAATCTAATTAATGGAATTATGCGAATGTAATTAAAGGAATATTTAATGAAATTATCGACCGAATTACGATACCAAATTCTTGTGGGATAAATTCGAATGTCGTGTAGCTATTTATTACATTGGAGACCGTTTTAAGTACAACAGGCGAGGTGAACCACCGGCTCATCGTACTACAAGAGACCACGTGTTGAGCTCAATTTCTATTCCTGTAACACGTTCTATATTTGGAGTGCGTACTTATTTGGCTTTCATCGTGTTAATAACATTTTTGATAGAAAATTAACACCGAACAGACTAAGCATAGGTCAAATTGCAACATGATTTTATCTATGATTATTTTTGGCAAAAGGAAAACGAGTATTAAAGTTACTCCTCGCTCGTTTAAATTTACACCGATGTAGTTCAAAGCGTGTAAGATGAGTACTTTACTCTTCACGTTTTATTTAGAAGCATTAGTGTATCCACGGACAATTTCTATTCTCGTAAAAGCGGACGTATACGTACGCACGTAATTACAAGATATATTTGTCATGACGCTCCAAACGCTCTTCAATGGGACGAGTTGGACCATTGCCAATTGCAATCGCTTCATTTCTACTCCTTTAATACGAAACGCTTGTTAAATCCACTCATTCTCAGGAAGCACACGTTTTCATTCTACTTCCACGCTATCCGTCTGACCGTGTTAACATAGTTTAAAGACTTCGTTTCTTCTTCCTTTTTTTTCGTACATAAAATTATTATACAAAATGTACTCTAAACTCCTCGATATATGCTGTATATTTTTCAAGTTAATATACCGTGTATGCAAATAGGTTTCTGTGCGTATCATATATAAATATTTTACTACGAACCGGAAATGTTCGAACTAGCGATTAGTAAAAAGCGAAACCGCTTCCGTCTGTGCCCTTCTCGAAACTAGCCACCACATGTTCATAGATAAATAGATTCTCGTGTTATTTCTCTTTATTTACCATCCTTCCCCATAGACGAAACGGCTAGGTCGAATAAAAGCGAATACCACGTAAGGGGAAAAGCTATTGTGACCGCACCCACTATTTCCTGCTATCCAGTCGAAAATTTGGCAACTTTCTCTTTCTATTGTTCTTCACATAAAAGTACATATATTCAAGAATTACTGTGAAAGAAATACCATTTAGTTAGAGAATTGTATGTTATTACGATGTGAGCAAAAATATGATATTCCCCTTTTTAATTAACTTAAACAGTTGGTAAGTTACGGTAAGTGAAAGATGAGAATATGGGTTATTACCGGAAATCCTACAAGTTTTCATATACGAAGGGTTTTGAAGTTTCCAGATACGAGCCTACACCCTTTCTTCTTCGTGTCTGCGGGCCCCTCGTCCCACTCGAGGATGCCCTCTGCACAGTACATATCCAGCCATTCATCCGGTAGTTTTTGCCCGCCGACTTAACGAACGTATACTCCGTTCCAGTTTCATTCAACCCAATTTTTTGCGACGACGACAATCGGTCGCCGATTACGCGACTATCTGCAATGAATGAGTGACGGGAACGAGGTGTGTACTAATTATCGTGACCCATCAATGAAATTAAAGATGGCTGTATGAAAAACAATAATTTCCTACTGCAAGAATTTTACACACATCCATTCACAGATTATACAGTAACTTACTTTTTAAGAATTTTCTTTTAAAAGTTCCTTCCGTTTGAATCTAAATGCATGGACGGTAAAAAGGACCTCGGAGTACCTTGTCCTTCGTCAAACCTGAGAAGTCAATCGAATCTTTCTACCTGACGAAGCGGAAATGGCTATTTATAACCACGAATGCTTCTTGAATTTTTATTTACGGTAAGAAAGGTGGTGAATACTTTACCTTACGACATTCGAAGCTTTATTTCCGCCGAATATATGATATTTGATATATTTGGCTAACAATTATTATTTAAAAAGAAAACTACAAATTCATGAATGTAATATTACAGGAAATTCAATTTTGTAGATAAATTAACATAGAGGACTCTATCTCGACTCTATACTCTATACTCTATCTCGACAAATTTCTGAGTCTTTGAAATATAAAAAAATATGGCTAAAAATTTGAAAGTAGTTTGCACTGTTAAAGAAAATGTGTTTAACTGTAAGAGACGACCTAAATATTTTCCACGCATGACTACGTTGATAGAGGACTCTCACATGTATAGGGTGAGCTAATTGTAATCAACTGTAACGCGTGTAAGCAATGTTTCAAAACGTTTATGCTCTCTTCCGATTAATTTGGACTTCCTCCGTGTGACACAGATATTAAGCATCGTGGTAACGATACAATCAGAGATAACGATACTCGCAAATGTGAAACTGTTTTCTATTTACTGTCAAAGTTCAACGATATTCACTTTCCATCGATACGTGTAGGAGGAACTTCTGACCTACAGTTTATAGCTTTTTTTCTTTTGCAGAGTCGATATGAAATCAAATTGGTCATCATCATCTAATGAAAGATACTAGATAAGATACTAGAATCAAAAATTCTACAGAAAATAAAATGATTGATTTAATTTTTTAGCAACTCGTACAGCGAAGTATGTTTATCAGCTTTCAAGATATGCAACGTTTACTTTATGCACAAAATATTGCAAAACGTTAAAACAATTAATATTTCCACGAATAGCAAATGAAAATCGGTGGGGACCGGTTGAATTACATTGCCGGCTAACAAGCTCCAAAGTTGCACAGATAAGGCAAGACCTTGCCTCTCTGAACAAGGACACCGCTCGTTGTCTTACCATATAGACAACATGCCATCTTAGCTGTACAGTACGTAAGTATAGCTGTTCCACTTTCGTATGCAACGAGAACAGTGCACTTGGCCTAACGTGAGCGTGCATGTGTCTCGCGCGTAAGCACGATACCATGCCACACATAGACGTGGAAACTGGCGAACGCGAACTTCGCCAGATGGTAGTTTCTTTCCATTAGAAGCTTTCTTCACAAGATTGCACTTTTCCTCGAATAGTTTGGACAGTGTACAATGGCGGCTGTGAGAACAGAAAGCGGACGACGGTCGCTTCGGATTTTATGCCGGCGAGTTTCATAAGAAAGTAACCAATCATGATCGAAGTGTCACAGTTTCGAAAAATCAAACAATACGAAATACCGTTTAGGCTTAGATATGATTAAACGGATTCAAAAGAATCGCTAGAAAGTAGACCGATCAAAAGAGTTAATAGATGCGTATATAATGAGAATATGAAGGAGTGAATTGAGTGCAGAAATCGACCGCCGTTTCACCGCAAAACTTGTCATCGATACTGACTAAGAAAAGCTAGAATTTTAACGCGATGCGAAACAAATAAACTCTATGTAAAAAAATATGATTGAAAAAGTAATTAAAAGATAAATAGATATTCCTATCAAAATAAAGATAATTACTAACAGAAAGTGTCTAATGACACAATACGTACAGTAAACTATTATAATGATATCTACTAAGGTATAAGGTATATAATCACATTATGTTTCATGTGACAGTAGTTATCAGAAGGAAAATTTTCCTTTGTAATACGCTCGTTACGAACATGATATAATCTTATCTGTTTAATCCACATACAAAGCACGTGCATAGTCTTCCTAACATATATACATAGTACGTATAACGTTCATTCAACAATAACTGGTGCAAAAAATATTGACTTTTATGAGTAATTGATATATTATTCTTCCGTGTCGCATACTCGTTACTTTTTAATAGCGCAATTTATTACTATTTTCTTGCTTACCATTCACTGACGGACATCGTCCAAAGTTTGAAGCAAAATTCTCGAAATTATTCAGATAAATTAATCGCAAGAATCTCGTATCGTTTTTCCTTCCTTGAATTTTCTTTCTACATTTATCTAATATTTCTCCAAGATAAAAAGACGAATTTTATAAGTATACACGTTCGGATGAGTAACGTTTCTAGAGATAATCATATTTTTACGAAATACATGACGTACACAAGGATTATTCAAATTCTCGTATATCATAGCCTCGCGGATCGTCCGTACGACAATTTGAATAAGCGGAAGGCCGAAATCATCGTTTTTGGTAATTCTAACGATCCACGGCCATGTTCCAAATCCTTGACTTCCCGCGGACACACGCAGATACGCGCAAGAAAACGGAGTCAAGAACGCAAGTAGCAGCCGGCAACGACTATGAACACATTCGTTTTACCGGTTGTCTACCTGTTCTGGGTCAGTCGCGTGTGCAAGGTCAAATCCCAAGAATCTCCAACGTCATTCGTCAGAGCCGAAGACCGCGAATCTTGTCTGCCGCTTAGAGTGGAATAGTTGTCATTCTTATCTTCATTTCGACGACTCACTACAAGAAAAATACTTCCTACCTACGTTAACGAGCCTACTTTCCTTTAACGCTTGAGCTACTACATTTAAAAATTAACATTTTCTACAGCCCATTAAATTTGAAATTTCAATTAAAATTTTTCAAGTTTGACAAATTACAATTTTCTTTTTCATCACATTTGTAATGACGTGTTCGGGAGATAAGTTATATACATATATATATTTATCATATAATAGTAGTTATTTAGCAATTTATCTATTTGGTCGACTCTCCCTCCCTCTCTCTCTCTCTCTCTCTCTCTCTCTCTCTCTCCCTCCCTCTTTCACATTAATTAATGACGCATGCCTATTACAAAACGATTTCTAACTTGTAATTATTGTTAATTCATGTCAGTAAAGCTTCGTGTGCAAAACACGATAACTTGAAAGATACAGATGCTACGAATAACAGTGATGCCGTAAAAATTTAAAAGTGCGAAAGCGCTTTTATCCCGTGGCACTTAATGGTTATCTTATTGACGTCATTAAAAACTTCTCAAGACAAAAGTACCATACGTTTCCTACAGCTAAATAACATTAATTATTTAACCTGTTATATTTTATTTCTTCTGTTCTATAAGAGTTTTTCAAAAGATTATATTCTTTAACTTCTAAAGTGGTATTGTATTTTCAAATCTTAAAACGTACTCTATTTAAAAATATTTCTGGACCACTCCAATCTGTATTTACAAAGTGACATTCTTCCCTTTCCCAAAAATGTCTAAGAAACAAACTCTGATTGTAACTTTGTCAACCCATATTGTAAATATGAGTATGTAATCAATGGAATTTTTTACACACATCAATGTAAATACCTAGAATAAGTTAGACGTGGCATGAATAAGCGATGAATGAATAACAGTGTATTCTGACTAACGGCTGAATACTTTCCAAGAGTAAGTCGCGGTACCTTGAATCATCGAGAAATTCTTGCTCGCAGTTGCAGTCGCGCGCATGCGAATAATAAGTCCTGTAGTCTTTACATACCGAGTATTATCGTTTTCTTTATCGTCAGCTGCTCATATCGACGTCACTGTTTCTTGATCTAACGAGGCGAGGCATAAGTCAAGACTAAATATAGCGATCGCGTATTATCGTGCATCAGGGGTCGGATTCTTAGCACATTTGGCAATCGTCAATGAGGACTGTCACTTCATATGATTAGAATTAGCCATACGCAAAGTTACCTCTCACTCGTAGATAATTACAAATTTAATCACCATGAATGTATTAACTGAAGATTGCATTAATTTAGCTTCACTTCTATCGATGAAATGAACTTAAACTTTACACGGGAATTCTTGGTTGCGTAATTACAAAAAAGTAAGATAATTAAATTTAAAGTTTGAAAAAATCGTCGTAAATCGGGAAACTGTTCGCCAAGAATCTTGTATTTCCCACTCGAGAACAGTTCGAGTGATACGCGTGAATAGCTATTTGACTGTACCTCGAGGAGAATAGAAGTACCCAAGAGGGATCTCTTTTGTTCCTACCAAAAGAAAGTAAAGAATCATCCATAAAGTATGTGTTATGTACGATTTAACAAGAATTAAAGTACTACCTAAATGATCTCCCATGACACTTCGAAATTATACAAATTTAGGTAATTTGTATAAAATGCACTGTGGTATAGATACGTATTGTCTGAGAACGTATTCACTCTGAGAATCCTCTCCTATAGTTTCAACTTTCAATTCATTTTTCCAATTCAGATCTGTCTTCGACCTTTTTGCGTATCTTTATTTCACGAAAGGTGTGTCACTCAAGGTCTTTGACCTCATTACAATCATTCTCCATAGTTTCACTGTCTGGACCGAATGCACACGGCTAGTTCGATGAAAAAGAACCTTAAGCACTCTTCTGGGTGGGTGCGTTGAACTTACCGTCGCATTCCGTATTGATTTCAGTGGCACTGCGCGACTGGAGCCAGACGTTACCTACGGCACGTGTCTGCGTAGGGCAGACACGCCCAACCTGGACTTTCCATAAACGAAATCGAGGACTTTATAGAGGAAAGACGTGTACAACACAAAACAAATGAGATTTTCCTAAGGAAACTTTCACTGAAAACGATCGATGACTAAACCATGGACATAATCGGTTAATCGTTATGCTGATGGCACAGCCGAGCCTTACGCAAGGTCCCGAAGGCCTTGAACGGGACCTTATTTGGTAAGCAAGGTCGAGGCTTCGCGGACCATTGGGTTTTCAGGCCGATCACAATGCGCCACCACCTTACTTGGATTTAATTCTTCCTATCGTGGACATACCGCGATAATGAAACTCCCGATGATCCAAAGCAAATAGAGACCACATCGTATAATGCCAATTTAGATAGGGAAGATGTAAGATAGTGCCATTTATCTTCCCAACTGTTTTGCAAAGTGTAAAATGTAAAATCGTTCTGTTCTGTTACGTTTGGTATAAAAATGTGCAAAGTTTATTCAACATATAAATCTTTGAAATATACACTATCATATACACTGTATTATGAACAGAAGTTTCTTTTCGATATAAAGTTCTCAGTATTATATGCATACATACAGAATATATGCAATCTGTATGTATTTATGTATGCACTTACTTTTATACCGTTTCCTCTTCACATTATAACCTATATTAATGAAATGATGTATATATTTTAATTAGAAAGTTGAAATGAAATATCAAATTTATAGTAAAATGATCAATTAAGTGATTAAATGATTGAATGCTTAAAGTAAAAATATTGCGTACATGTGACAACTAGATACCGGCTTTGATGTTTTAAGGTTAGGTTAGACTTCAGTGAAGCAGCCCGTCCGTCCATACAGTACATTAGTAACGTGTACTCAAATTTCACACGCGCATCAGATATAATGATTGCTTTTAAAACACAGTTCAGTTCCACAGGGGTAGAGAAATGATATTAAGAACAAAAATTTGGCACATCCTCATTGAGAAACGAGTGCACAACCCGATACGATTTCTTATTAGGCACAAATGATTCACCGGTTATGTCATCGAAGCACTATTTCGTCAAAGTACCGTGACAGGTGTATTTATAAAACTGTTCTGTTTTTCAATTGTACCTTTCGTAATAACCGAGTTTAATTCTTTAAATGATAATTAATTTAATTAATTAAGTTTGTCTTTATATTAGATAAATTAATGATTTGTTCAGAATTTTTAAAAAATTCTGATCATAACATTTTAGTTAAAACACAATTTTAATACAAATATTTTCGTAGGAATACATTAATACAAATATATTTCTTTATGCTTTTGGTTTTTATATATTCTAATGTAATTTCACATAATATAAATAATATAGTGAATTACAATAAATAAATGAGTTCGCAGCAAAAAGCTTTCGCGATAAAGTAGCATGCGATACAGTCGACTATACTTTGACGTATTCCTCACCACGTGGTTTCCGTTCAAAAGCACGATCTACCATTGTAGACTACACGACACGCGTATCGATTTTGAAGCAGACACTGCACTCACGCACACTATAGTGTCTTCCGTCGAACCAACTCGAATACACACAGAATAGGGCCGTAGCGTAGGGCTTGTATGACGTGGTAGTAGTCCAGTGCACCCTTATCCGCGCCCTTGAGTCTATTTTTAGCTTCTGTTTCATGAAAAAGGCGGCCGAGATGACATATACTGCATGTAATAAGTGTGGGGATGAACATCGACTCCATTTGATTATCTAGCACGAGTCGAGTCGACAATCTTTCGGAAATACGACGATTTCTAAGCAAACATCATCTGTTCTACTCTAAACCGAAAATTAAACGATGAGTATGCATAAATAGTCGGATTTGACCTACTGACGTTCGGAATTCGTTCTTGCGAACTATCTTCAAGCGTAGTTTTAAAGGTAGAAGAGTATAGGCAGTATTGAGCTAGGTATATATATTATTAATACGTACAAGTCATTTAATTTCTTGGTTAATATTAAAAATGATTTGTTTGTCACATCTTAAATTATAAAAAATGATATTACTAAAATGGTTTACGTTACGTCATGAAAAAATACTATTACTTATCTCTTTATATAAAAAGAAGATAAAGGTGTTAATATTTAGCAATATATTCCATTAAATTTTATATCTTAAACAAAGAATTTCCATTAAAGATTGCAGATGAACAGAGAATCATTATATCTTAATGACGAGTGTTTCAACCTCCATTAAGTAAAAGAAAATGTTATTCATTCCAAAGTATATAACAAAACTTTTTCTGACTCATACCTACTGCCGGTACTGGTTCGTAAGTACACACGTACACATAGGAAACGTGGTAATCTCCGCATACATTGATACACACACTACTACAAACAGCTCTGACGGTTAGTCAGGAAAGCCCTTACGCTAGTGTATGCTTCCAGAAGGCATTATGCTCCCCGTATCGTACAGTTTGAAGCGGCATTTGGAGAATCTAGCCGGCAGCCAGCCAACGGACCAATCAGCGAGCCGCTTTCGTTTTATGCCCATATATGGCAAGAGCTGTGAATCCAAGTAGTGAGGGAAGCCGGTCGAATCCATTCTGAAACAGGGGTGTACCTATACAACAATACTGGAAAATATAACTTTGAAATAAACAAATAACTATGAAATTTTTCATTTTTTCTTATTTGCATCGTTCAATGAATCATATGTTGTCCATAAATTCGAAAAATGCAGCGATAAAAGAGGAAATATGCCAGGTAATTTGGAACATTTGCAGTGTATATGCGGACCACACCTTTGGGCGAGTCCACATGACACGGGACCGGCCACGATCTCGCTCACAGTGCTCGTAACTCGCGGCTCTCGAGTCTCGCTTCGTCGCGCCGATAGTATTCTTGCAGTGTCCTTTTGCCGATCAACGATCGACTACTTCGTTGGTTACCTTCTGTTCTAAAAGGTGAGTATTTGTATATTTTAATATGTTACGTTTAAGTTTGGTATTAATTTAGAACATTTCATGACGATCTGTCATAATTTTAACGACAAAAAGATCGAGGACAAACGCCGGTTCATGAGCAGCCATGATGGCAGGGCGTTGCTCTCTCCGATTCTGACTTTTGTCAACGTAACGTCCATTTCTTTGCAAATATCATTTCTGCTAGTATTATCTAGAAAAGGGAGGATGTACCGGAACGATCCGACAGGTTGTCGTTGTCAAGTGGTTCCTGACGTATACGCACAGCAAGGCAGGTGGTCGCGACGTGGTCGTTTATTAATAGCAGTACTCTGTAGTTGCGGTGTTACAGCACTAACCTACGATTATGTCTGCTCGTACCACGAAATACCAGTGTAAATCTGTCACCGGTTGAGAAATTAGAACACTAAGAAGCGTAGAAATTACTTTTATTCAGTATAATACACTAGAATTGAGTACTTGTATTTGTAAATATTTAAAGATGATTAGCTATCGCCATTTCTACTTTAAGAAGCATGTATTAAGTAATAGTAAAAAAACTTGGCGTTGGAAGCTATTATTTCACACTTTGATATTTAGTTAACAAAGTAAAAAGGACGTACGATCGATATATACAAAATTTTTTAAAATGCAATAAAAGCAGTTAAATATTAATAACGAGATACCGTAGTATTTAATATTTCAAGTCAAATATTTCTGTAATAATTATATAATTACTAACATTAAAAAAAGGATATATAATAATTTTTGTACGTATAATTTATATAAATTCTTAAAACTTATTTGTATGTACGAAAATTCCATATATTTAACAATAATCAAATAAAAGTACTAAGATCGAACTAAAGAATTTACAAAATTCATATGCTCACCGAAAAAGTAAAGAAAAACTGTAAGTCTATCTGCCGGAAACAGTTATTTATTATTCGGATGTACTAAAAAATCGGCTGACATTGACTATGATCGTAACAGAACTTATAAAGCGGGGGAAGGGAGCGAGCATTGGCAAGATCGGAGATGTGCGGTTCGGTCAATTTGGCGGATGCATTCATGAAGGGTGGTGTGAGACACACTTCGAATAGACGGAGAAGGGCATAGGAGAGAAGAGGGGGTAATACCCCTCCGTGACAGAGCACTTCCATATATGGTAAAGAAAGCCAGGATTGGCTGAGGGTGTCCTGCCCTTTTTGGCCGATCGCTTGGTGGTGGGGGCCCCGACAACGACTCTGTTCATATAATACACTGCAAGCCGGCTGTCAGCTACATTCTGTGTTTGGTGCTACATCGGTCGGTTGTGCGGCAGTGTCACATCCAAAGATCCCAAGCGCTCCCTAACTTGTACATAACTTTTTTTATACGAAACAAAAACGTAAGTCACTATCTTAAATTCAGTGATGTAGATAAAATTTTTAACATTCTGTAAACCGGTTGAAACGAAATTTAAACCACAGTGCAATGAATTAGGAATAGTGTGTGGGCGATAGTTGATCGGCGAATCGTTCGTACATCTTAACGTGGATTTCTAAACCGAGAAGTAGGTGGTGTTAGGTTTGATATACGCTTGTGCCATATTAGTGTGTTTTGTGTTGCATTTTTTCAATTCCGATACGACAGTGTTCTTTCTCTGTAATAATCATTACGAGAATCTGCGTTAGTGACGCTTTACACGTGATATCGAGAACGAAATTCTTTTCGCGTGAAAATATCGATTTCTGTAAGGCAAAGTATTCTCACAGTATTACTTGCAAGCTTAGTCAGATTAAAATTTCGCTAATTCAAGCTAGTATTCGCAGTATACTGTATGTTTATAATATTCTAAGAATTTGTTCTGTCGAAACATGTCGGATATTGACCGTTTGATACCGGGGAAGGGCGGGGCAGGGTGCGGTTCTAGATAACGGCAGTTTTCAGGACATCTAGGAACTTCTCTAATTACTCGTCTCTAGAACAATATTTCGTTTTGTATAGAAAAATGTATAATTTGGAGTTCTTTATACGATCCATCTTTCAATACTCCTTTTTAAATACTTAATTATTAATATCACGAAAGTATAATGCTACGTGTCTTTAGACGCCATCTTGAAAATATTTAAAATCTTGCTTCACAGCACATGGTATCCTGTAATTTGCTATTTCTGTTATAAATAGTATAATGCAAATAATTATGGCATACCTTTGAATGCAGCTAAATTTATTTTTAATTATGTATTTAAAACTAAAAGTATTCAGTAATATTATAATTGTGGAGCACTCGCTTAAAAAACTTCAAATATTAGATTATTTTTAAAAGGATAAAAATGTATGTTTAACGCTAAAGCATAAGAGTAAAAAAACATATATGCGACAAGAAAAATAAATCATGTTTAAATTTGTAAAAAATACTTAATACATCAACTTAAAGGTATCCACGTTTTAATTTTGTACCCAATAATTAAGTTAACAACCGTAATATTGATGTTGAAAGAAAAAGTTATTTTATAACTAATATCTTTGTTACTTTTGCAGACAAACCAATAAACCAAACATGTGTGACGAAGAAGTTGCTGCACTCGTAGTTGACAATGGCTCCGGTATGTGCAAGGCCGGTTTTGCTGGAGATGACGCTCCTCGCGCCGTCTTCCCGTCTATCGTCGGAAGACCACGCCACCAGGGTGTCATGGTTGGTATGGGACAGAAGGATTCCTATGTCGGTGATGAAGCTCAGTCGAAGAGAGGTATTCTCACTTTGAAATACCCGATTGAGCACGGTATCGTCACTAATTGGGATGATATGGAAAAAATCTGGCATCACACATTCTACAACGAGCTCCGAGTGGCTCCCGAAGAACACCCGGTACTACTTACCGAGGCTCCTCTTAATCCAAAGGCTAACCGTGAAAAGATGACGCAGATTATGTTTGAAACATTCAACACTCCCGCTATGTACGTCGCCATTCAAGCCGTACTTTCACTGTACGCTTCTGGTCGTACTACCGGTATTGTATTGGATTCTGGTGACGGTGTTTCGCACACTGTACCCATCTATGAAGGATACGCTCTGCCTCACGCTATTCTCCGTCTGGATTTGGCTGGCCGTGATTTAACCGACTACCTCATGAAGATCCTCACGGAAAGAGGATACTCCTTCACCACTACGGCCGAACGTGAAATTGTTCGTGATATCAAAGAGAAACTCTGCTATGTTGCTCTGGATTTCGAACAGGAAATGGCGACTGCTGCATCCTCTTCCAGCTTGGAGAAGAGTTATGAACTTCCGGACGGTCAAGTAATTACCATTGGTAACGAAAGATTCCGTTGTCCTGAGGCTCTCTTCCAACCATCCTTCTTGGGTATGGAAGCCTGCGGTATTCATGAGACAACATACAACTCCATCATGAAATGCGATGTCGATATCCGTAAAGACTTGTACGCCAACACTGTTCTCTCTGGAGGTACCACCATGTATCCTGGAATCGCAGATAGAATGCAGAAAGAAATCACTGCCCTAGCACCATCAACCATGAAAATCAAGATCATTGCACCACCTGAGAGGAAATACTCCGTATGGATCGGTGGATCGATTCTTGCTTCTTTGTCTACCTTCCAGCAGATGTGGATTTCTAAACAAGAGTACGACGAGTCCGGACCATCCATTGTCCACAGGAAGTGCTTCTAAGCACATCTTTGATATTCCTCTTGCATCATACTATCATTCCCCGAATCCCGAGAGCGGCCTCTGTTTCGTTTCGCAGGCGGACGTAACATCAACTTCCGCAATAATAATTGTCCTTTGATTCCTCCGGGGCGAAGATAGCTTCTTTCGATTCGGATGTACGTGGGACATAATTAGCGCAGAGGCAATCCTAAACATCTTTACTGCAAAATAAGAACAAATTATTATTTCACTTGCAGAGTAGAATATCACGATGACAATAAGAATGATGTTTTCGTGAGGGGTGATTAACTACATGCTCTTTCGTAGGCATAGCAAGGCATGATAAACATCGAGGATGTCAACGCCTATAGTATCATATAGCTAACTACCCTCAAGAAAACATCTTTCTTATTGTCATTGCGATATTCTATTCTACAAGTGAAATAATAATTTGTTCTTATTTTTTCGAATATGCTATACAATTGCCAATTTTTAATATTCGCGAGTTTAAGAATAAAACTATTACATAAATCACTTCGGAATATATCACTCGATGCAGGATGAAACCGTTGTGCGTGTATCCTTAATGCACCGAAAGACCTTTTAATTTTATATCCTCCGATTGAATGCATTCCGCTACTTTGCTCCGCGGTATTTAAAGACATTTGTATCAGTCTTTTGAGAATTCATCATTCCCGGCGGAGATAGGCCTTCGACTTACTAATCATTTCTTTTTTTTTACTGTTACCAATCGTTGAGGAAAAAGATGGCTCTTTCCTTTCCATTTTTTTTTTAAACAATGGGGGAGACCGCTGACCCAGAAAAGCATCCCACAAACGCGCGCTCAAACGAATAAAAAAAAAGACACGGTTTCGACCCCGCAAGCGTAGCCAAAGTATTATAATTTATTCCCATTGTATTGTGCAAGACCATTCACGTACACATCTTAAAGACTACTTTAGACTTATGGGATTATAAAATAAAACTCTTAAGAACATTATTGCTTTGACTTTTGTGTTTTTAAGATTGCAATTTTCCAATACCCTTAACTGGATATTGTGTCCCTGATCTCCAATCCAGCATATTGTAGTTAATCTGTGCTAAAAAAAGAAAAAAAAGAAAAAAAGAATTTGATCATCACTTCTCATTTCATTTAGCATGAATTCATGTAGTTTTATACATAACGTAGCTTTTGTACCGTTTGGTGTTATTCATTATTGTAACGTAAGATTTGTGGTAAAAATTTATATTACTCTAAGAATTAGGTTTATATTTTCAGTCGAATAAAAATTATTTTCAATGAAGTGGTATCTGTTACTTCTTTATAAAAATGCCGTCGTTTAGGGAATCTTCAATTCTACTTAAAATTCAATACTTCATTATTATAGTATGTTTATGTATTTAATAGTACTGTTTTATTAAATATTCACAATTCAATCTTAAAGTAATGAAAGAGTGATTTTATTTATGGAATTAGTTTTAAATGCTTTTTAAATTTCCTTTTATTCTAAATGGTAAATACTTTAAGTCATATTGAAAATGCTTTTAATGTTATGTATCGGTCTGTAATAAAATCTGTATACATTGAGGGATAATTATCAAATTTTGTTCATTAAGACACAGTCATCAGAATTCGCATTCATATTAAAATTTTATAAATATTGAAGAATATATGTACAAGTAGCACATATGACAAAATAGAGTAGGGAAAGAAAGAAAATCTATGTAATCGTAATACAATGTTCAATGATACTTCAATCGTCTTTACTAAGAGTGATCGTATTTAAAATTTTCAATTAGATGGCAGCACAGTACATCCAGTTTACGAAATCGACCATGGCGCAAACTATTCAACCGAGCAATACATTTGACGTGGATTTAAATTTCTAGCTTCGTCGATACTCTTTTTGGTATACAGTAAAAGATAAAATAGGTAGCATAGATTATAGGTTAGGGGAGGAAAAGCCGAGGGTACTTTGCGTTAAAATTTCCTATGATTCCAGAGCACTTGCTCTCGAATCATCACTGGAAAAGTATAAAGCGATAGTTAAGTCAATGACATATGTATGTAACAACAATAGAAAGCCTCGAGCAAAGTGATTCATTTTAATCTGTAATTTGAATCGAGATGCCCGAGCAAAATTCAACTGACCAATATTCGACATGGGTAAGTTTATAATCTTACGGTTTTTGTAATTTTGACACATAGTATCGCATAACCTTTGATCGTAAACAAGACTTATCTCAACTGTCTGATTCAATAATTAATTGTTGTTTTATGACTGTTTTTTTTATACATATGAAGTTTCATTATTAATATATCTTTCAGGTTGGTCTTATATACGTTTTTAATTTAATCGTTGGCACTGGAGCTTTAACCTTACCTGCTGTTTTTAGTCGAGCAGGATGGGCTCTTGGACTGAGTGTTATTTTAATATTAGCATTTATAAGGTATGCTATTATTATTATGCTAGAATTTAATTAATCAATTTCAAAGTTCAATTACATATTATCTCTCTTATGTTTATAGTTTTATCACGGTTACATTTGTGATCGAGGTAATGGCATCTGCCAATGCTATACTAACTTGGCGGCATATTCAGCACAGAAAACGTGTATGTTTTCCTCAAGATTCATCTTTCACCGAAACAGAATCTGAGGTTCTTAGATTTTTTCTACATCTTGCTCTCTATGGATATTTTTTTCAATAGCATTTTATTTTTTATATAGAGCAAGATGTTTTTCATTTTTTCTTTTTTTAAACATTTAAATTATTTTTAATTAGAGTAAATTTTATCTTACATTGCTTTATAATTTTAGGTGCTTCAGACATTAGGTGAATCTGGTCCTTCGAATTCAGATTCTGAAGATACACCTCTTGTTACACCATTTTCAACTAGTCCTGATCGTATGGACATGACGTATCGATATTATGTAATTCGTGATAAGATAGAAATGGGACAAATGGCATCAATTTTTTTTAATAAATTTGGCACAACATTATTTTATTTATGTTTTACTATATATCTTTATGGAGATTTAAGCATTTATGGAGCAGCTGTTGCAAAAACCATAACTGATGTTGTTTGTACTTATCAACCAGCAAATTTTACATGTAATGATACAATTTCAGATACTGAAATCTGTTGGGAAAACTTTACTTTGAATCGATCAGATGGATATAGGATGTTCCTTGTATGTTCAAACATAACAATATTGATATCTATTTCCGTAACGACACATACAACGTACAATAATAAAAGATGTTATTTTCAGACTACATTTGTGCTCTTACTGGGACCTTTTGTGTTCTTTAATATTCAAAAGACCAAATATTTACAACTTCTAACTTCAGCAATGCGATGGCTTGCATTTACTATCATGATTGTTTATGCTTTAAAAAATTTAATTGTTTACGGTTCACAAGGCAATCCTCCAGCAGCAAATATTGCAGGTAAGTTTTTTTCATACAGTAAAAATATATATTTGTAGAGTATTCAGTTGTAGGTGGTCATGAATGGAAGAGGAGATTCTAAAAAACGAAACGGACAAAGTCTTGGAGTAACAAAGTTACGTACGAGACTTCTTATTCTAAAAAAAGATTTTCAAAGGTCGGCAAAGTACGATATGTATACACGTGCACAGTTATATAGGATTACTGTGCAAACGCATTTTATTATTTTTGACTGTAGAATCTGTTCCTTTCATCTATGACCATCTGTACCCAAATACCCTGTATATTTCTAATATTTCAATAATTATATATTTCAGGCATTCCTGGTTTATTTGGTGCTTGTATTTATTCATTTATGTGTCATCATTCTTTACCTGCATTGGTTGCGCCGATTGCAAACAAGTCTACCTTGACTCGATCCTTGGCATTAGATTATCTGTTGATAGCATTTTTTTACCTCCTACTAGCACTGAGCGGAGCATTTGCTTTTGAGCATTTGGACGATCTCTATACCTTAGATTTTAGCCCTCGCGGATCTGGAGATTGCACTAAAAGTAACAATGTTTTCATTATTATTATAGAATATTTTTTGGCGCTCTTTCCAGTATTCACATTGAGTACGAGCTTCCCTATCATAGCTATCACTCTTAGAAATAATTTACAATCGTTGTTCTTCAATGAAGACAATTCTTATACGTGTTATCGCAAATTTATCCTACCCATATTGGCAGTACTGCCACCGTATTTAATTGCTATGAGTACCAAAGATTTATCAATATTAGTAGGAATTACGGGATCATACGCTGGTGCAGGAATCCAGTATTTGATTCCAACGTTTTTGGTGTACTATGCCAGACAAAAGACGAACAATGTTATTGGTCTTGGCGTTGTTAATAAATTTGCGAGTCCATTCTCTAGTAATTGTTGGCTAATTTTTGTCATAGCCTGGGCCATTGCTTGTATGATTTTGGTATCAGTGAATTTCATACAAATTCATTTTCAAACAGAAGGTGTTCGTTTATGATAAAAGATTTATAAGGTATAGAATCAAAAAAGTAAGAAAGAAAAGAAAAGGATTACACAATGGTGCATAATTAATTATTCTGTTATTAAAGTTCGAAAAATATTGTGCATATCTAAAATAATATCATTGACTCTGAAATCGGATTGTTTACAGTAACATATACAATGAAAATTGTGATATTAATAATTTTAATGTTTAAGTTAAAATGGTAATTAGAATACACTACATTTTGATATGGTAACTTTAATAATAAGTTATTAATAAGCAAAATATTTTTTTGAAAAGATTAGTAAATACTTATCGGTGTGTCTATAGTAGAGTGCTCATAGAAGACTATGTGTTTAAATAGGTCATTGATAAGCTACTTGCATTTAATTTCTAATATGTTTTTGGCACCATTATCAGAATATCATCCTTTTTAATATATGAAATATGATAAAATAGTAATAATGATAATAATAAAGCAAAAATTCGTTGTGACATAATGTGTCACAGTCAACTGACAATACACTGGCACAAGTCAGAATCAATCTCATATAAGTCAAGAGTGAATAAGCTTAATTTAAGTTTTAAACTTTTATATAACATATGCTTTATCTTTTGTATGTATATTCTGATTCAGTATAGAATATGTCATTGTTGATACAGTTTTTACTGTACATAAAATGTCTTTCAAGTAAGTGATATTTGGTGACCAACTAATAATGTTCTGTCTGCTATTCAAACGGTATGAAGATGCATCTAAAATTATAGATTATAACGAATGTATATTTAAAAATATTTGCTGGCCTATTCAGTAATTTTTATTTAAAGAAAAGAATTAATTATAATACTCTGTTTGCATATTGGCTCATTTTGACCCAATAATTTTTAAAGAAAGTTATTTTTTTACCTTTTAAATTATTTTTCTTTTCAAAAGTAATAATGTTAGTAATAATATCCTTTGGCTTTAAAATGCCTTTACATTATTCTTTAAAAACAGGTATATCCTTCAACATGTATTAATTTTTAAATTATTATCAATATCATTCAGTACTATATATAATTGTATTGAAAATTGACAGTTTGTTAGCATACTTCATTTTTTATGCACACAAGGAAGAATTAAGCAGATCAAATGAAATATTGTTAATTGTACGAATTCCATTTATATATTGCAGAACATATTTTTATATGTGGTATAAAACTGCCAACAAAGTATTCAAATATGCCTCTCATACCGTGTACCTGTATAGTGTGTAGTATTATAAATATATAAGGTATATATATACATATATTTTCTAATAGTAAAGAAAAATAAAGAAATAATTATACATATAAGCTTATTTCTCAATTTATTTTTGTATATACATACATATTTCTAGATATATCTTATTTTAAACTTAGCAGAACAAATTTTAACACGAATATATTTCTCTGTTATAGTCTAACAACACAAGGTGGCACAATAAAAGCATTTTATTATTTGCATGAAATCTTTTCAACTCTCTTGACTGTTGATAATTATTAAGATAATTATTCAAGTTTATTTCCATAAGTTGTAAGATATCATCCAAATAATTCCCTCTGTGTATACATTCATTATAGTGAAGAGTATGAATTTTATAGAGAAATGAAAATATTAAATGACTTGTATATAGAAAGAATTACTTTTTCGATTATATTTTTATGAGCAGATAGACTAGCATAAACACACTTTGGGTTACTAGAGTAAGAAAAAAATTTCTTGAGCAAGAAACATTTATATTAATTATCTTCGTAAATCAATGTCATAAGTTTACTAAAACATTTAACATATAAAAAATGGAAAATACTTTATAATTATGTTTACATATAACAAATGTATAATAAAAATTGAAACCTTTGTTTCGTAGAAAAAGAATACTATAGAAGTAAATGTCCCAAAGTGAACACGTATATTATTAATTGACCAAGAAATTTGAACGGATTTTAATAAATATTTATGTGATACTTACATCGAATTACATTTGATTTTTTTTTTGTTGATATTAAATTAGACTTTTTGATTTTACATCACAACTCATGAAATCTGTTCCAAGCTGAAAATGGCACATTTTCGATTACATTAAATAAATAGTATAATGATTGTATGCAGTGAAAAAGCTTTCTTTCTGCCTGGAGATTTTAAAACTAGAATGCTTGTACTACTCCATTTTTCTTTGGTCATCAGTCTTTAATTGTACTACAAGTTTTAAGTCAGAACTTGTCTGAATTGCTGGAATTCTATCTAATCATTTGGTATAGAATGCTTTTGTTCCATAACAGTCCTAAATGTGTTATTACTAAAACCTTTGAAATTACTTTAACTGATAGTGAACTTCACTGAACGTTGATTTTTAAGATATGTCTTTCAGTTCCTTATTTATTATCGAACATAATTTGTTAGATATTCTTGGATCAGCGTTTATAAGTTATGAAATCACGCAAATAAGATTCGCGATAATAAAAATGTATATATATTTTTTTCTGTTCGTAATATTAAAATGATTAAGAATTTGTTCGTACAAACAGTATACGAGTTCAACATTACTTTCATTAACATCTGTTATTACTTACAACATTTAATCAACTGTGGCTTATATGACTTATTTTACAGGGGAGTAGCATTTCATTTGCTTAGTTAACGTAAGAATAATTTGAAAGCTTTAACAATAGGATGTTTTTCTCACTTTTGTTAAATTAGGTCGTTATTCGTAATTGTTCAAATATGGACAAGGCGCATCGTCATGACCTACGCATTCTATAACGGGATCATGAGTACTATCCCACATTCCCGGACCACATTGACGGCAAAGTCCTGCTAATGTGCATGGCAAACGAACTAGTTGACGAAAATGATGAAGTAGGCCCCTTGCCTTTCTCAATATGAGATTTCCGTCCATGTACATAGCTAAAGAACTGAAATGTAACAGCATCTCATCCGTTCTAAGATCTTGCGCTATTACATCGTCTGCGTAAACACACATTATGGCGAGACAAAGAAATAAATGAAAATGATCTGTTAAATAATTTACCCAACAAGCTTCCCACATTACTAGCGCCACTTCGGTAGGAAATTCACGCTTTAAACATCTGTAAAATAAGTATTATTAAAACATAATTCCGCAGATGGTTAAATTTTCAGGATATTCATAAATCATGTACTCACAAAAGAATCCATCTATGGCAAAATAGAAGTTCTAAGGCATCTGTATGTTTTTGTAGATGCGCATAAAAGTCTGGTACCATTATTCTAACTAGTTCTCTTAAATAACACAAATTTCTATCCATATCTACATCAGTAGGCGTACATACTGCTACAGATCTTTGCATTAAGCCGGCGAAACACCAAAACGCTTCAATTTCAGAATTAAGTTCAGCCAATAAAGGTGCCAATAAATCAGACATACCTTGAGTATATCCTAACCGAGAATTATAAACAGCATAATTTAATAAAATGTTCCTGGAAAAAATGAAATATTACATCATTAATAATAACATAAATTCGATAATTAGGAGTATATTTATGTATACATACTTCATTATTTCAATATTTGGATTATTTTCTCCAGCATAATAAGGATTTCCTCTGTCAGTACGAACAACATCTTTTTCTACAATACACACCACGTTCCTCCAAAAATGTTCAGCTTGTTCTGGGCCCATACTCAGCCTACGTTTTTGTATTTCATCATATTCCTGTCTGCGAATAGCGTCGATTTGTTCTCTGTCATCATAAGTGCTTTGATATGAATAACAATGGAGGAGGAAGGGCCACACAATTTTCCTTAATGCAGGTTCCAATCCACCGAAAAATATTCCTTTACGAAGAGCTAAATCATCTTCTACTTGACCCCTCTCATTTAATAAATCTTTCCAAGCTAATGATGTAATCATTGGTACTTGTCCTTCCTCTGGGTGCAGTTCATCACGACTTACCTCTGGTCGACATACCATGAAATGCCTGAATCATAAAAAAAAGATTAGAAGCGTTTAACCAAATATTAATATTTCTGCATTCATTAAATACTACCTGTATGGAAGTGTTTCCTCAGTGTCTGTATCTAATCGCGGATAAAGTAATTGATGCCACTGATGTAAAGTTGCCGCCAATCGGTCCAAACCACCATGATGAAAGTGTAGAATCTTATATTGGCTCTCCCTACTTGCAACTACTAATTGACCAGAGGTACAAGCTGGATCAGCAAAAAACAATCTTAAGGATCTCATTTCACTAAGATCCACTGAAAACCTTCTACATCTGTGCGCTCTACGTAACGTTACTGGCGAAGCTGTTGCACTTTCAGGAAATGTGAGGTTATGCTGTAAAGCTAAAAGTTCAGGCGACCTCATCCATGATGGAATCTCTTCAACTACAAAGAAATGTATTTTACATATTAATAGGGGCTAAAGGTTAAGAAAGGAAAATTATAATAATTAATTAACTACCTTCCGAAGACACGCCAACTGATAAACTGCAAGTAGAGGTTAGGGACATACTACGACTTTTAAGGCTAACATCGTCACAATAAGGATATCTAAGTTCCTCATCAAGGCTTTTCCTATCGCTTTCGTGCGTTTCAAAAATCTTTGAATCTTTGCACCATTGATTTTCGTCATTTTTCGAGCCCAATGATTCAGAGCGTAATCGATTTAAGCTGATACTGTGATCACTTTCTTCGTGTATAATCACCGATGAACCGTCAGACCGATGATAATTCTCTTGTCGATTGATAGTTGGTGTTTCTTTAGATTCTGATGTAAGTACAGCTTGATCTTCGCATAAACTTTCTCTGTCATCATTTTTCGTTTCCGTATCATCACTTTCGAGTCGTGCATTTCGCGGAAAACCACCAGAACAAACGCGCTCGCAATCCCCGCAATTGATAGGTTCCTTGACTTCTAAGCAGACATCGACTTTCTCACTGCTATTTTCGTACTCGCATTTTAAATCACAACTTTCTTCCGATATCTGAGAATGATGAGAACTTATATCGACGTCCCGATGCGCGGTGCAGTCAAGTTTCTTGGCGCTTAAATTTTCTAATGTCGTCGGATGTTTACGAAGCGTACTGTTTGGAATCCAACTCAGATGTAAAGTTGGCACATTCGAGTTTTTATTAACCCTGCAGGTTATGGCCATGTATCCAGGATGATGCACCACGTCAGAGTTTTGCCTCATTAAAGTCGGCGGATGAACGCAAACGTTATTCTTGCAAAATAACGCTTCGCCATCCTGATACATCGTACGACGATTGTCCTGATTGCAATCTCCTAAAATATAACTGCTTGCCTTTTTGAGGATATTCGGCAGAGGCATCTTTGTCTGAGACAGACTGGCGCATCCAAGTCATCTAGTTAATTTTGTTAAAGCGTTGCGTGGGATTTTCGTGTTTGTGCGATTAAATTTCCTTAGAAAATATTCAATCGTCGCGCAATTGCAACGACACTCGAATGACAATCGTTGAAGCAATTGCGAGGATATACGTGCAGTTGCGAACTAATAAATTCATACGAATCTAAAAGTATTTTTGACACTGTGTAACACAATATTCGTGCGAAGGTTAAAAGTCTTAGTTTCACTATTTTCTCTCGATGATTCTTAAAAAATACCTAAATGATACTTGATCTAAGTATCTATAGACCATCAGAACTGCAGAGGTCAAACTTAGTCGCGCAGAAGCGCGCGAATAAACCTGCATCGAAATGCTACAATGAACTGATTTTTTTTCCTGTAACGTTTCGCACTATCGTTTCCTTGTTTAAGCATGCATGCATGTTATCACACCAATTAGCTTTGATATATATACAAACGCGATAAAACTTGTACACATATGGAGAGGCATGCATCTCAATCACTTAAGTTTTCTGTCTTTACCTGTTCTTAATTACCCTCGTATTACGCGAATAATACGTTGTCAAATCTTTGTTAAAAATTAGAGATCATCAGGATTTCATCACGTACAAAATTGTTAAAAACAATATTTTGTTGAATCAACTTTCACTTGAATGGATTCATGAATGAAAGATGTATCATCAGCACGTCACTGTTACGACAGAACTTTGAATGAAAATTTGAAGTATTTTTATAAATCGGTTATGTTCACTCGGAATAGATCACGATTAAGTGATATTCACTGTTGTTTCGTTCTTAAATTTCTGACTATGGATAAATTGTTAATCTAATGTAGTTTCAATTCACTACTTAGCGGTGTAGTAAAACGTGTTTGCCAATAGACAGAACACAGATGCCCCTTATCCAGGATCAATATTTCCATCTGATCGTGAACCTGGTGGTTAGCTTACTATCCGAGCCACCGACATAGCGTTGCTAATGTTGTGTGTGTGCGCGCGCGTGTGTGTGTATGTATGGTTTTTATTGATTTTTCTCCGCGTGTTAAATATTAGAATTATTTCTCTCGATATCATGCAAAAAGTAAAATACATTTATATTTAAAATTGTTTATTGCTTCCTATGATTGCTGATAAACTTTTGACATTAATATACTAAAACATTTATATTAACTGTACACTTTTACATACACAGTAATAGTCATTTTTACAACTATCTTATATGTAATTTTATAAATATTATTTATAGAAATTGTCTTTTTTATGTAGTGAATTACAAAGTTACATAGTATTGTTATTGTATTTAAAAACTCATGTATAGGAACCATTTTAAAAACTTAATAAAATATGTTGTAATGTAAAATTACTTGGCGATGATTGAAAACATTTAAAGATTTAAAATAATATCTTATTCGGTCAGTACTATGTTTCTCCGATAATGAAGAAATTATTGTATCACAGACTACAATGCATTTGTATGCATTAGTGTAATTCATAATTAAAAAGTATTTCGTGAGTTTTATCAAGCGCTAACACTGCTTTGGGTCCACGTTTTAAATATGATATCGTAGAATATGCGGAGAAGTGAAAATCTTCTTGTAAATAACCATTCACAAGTAAATGTCCTACTATTGCTTCCCCTGATTCTCTTGTAAATTTTGGTGTTGGAATAGATGATACACGTAATGTCGATGCACCTTTGCCATACCAAGCATCTACAAGTTTTAAGGCAGTTAATCTCGTTTCACTTTGTACTGCTTTAGTCATAATTTCATATAATTGTCTACAATACTGGGCTATATTTATTTGTTTATTCTCCTTAGGTTTCTTGCAGTGATCACACATTTCTGCACAATCACTCCTAGACCAAACTTCTTCAAAATGAGTTGCAATTAAACTACGCCTACATGATGTTTGATTCAAACAATATGCTAGTACTTTGTACAAATTTTGTAAGCCAACCTTATCTTGAAATACCATTGTGCTTAATTTAAACACATCTGGCAGCCTATATAATACTATACATGCTGATTTTTTTCCATCTCTACCCGCGCGACCACTTTCTTGATAAAAATTTTCCATTGATTTTGAAATGCAATGATGAATAACAAATCTTACATCTGGTTTATCAATACCTAATCCAAAAGCGATAGTGGCAATTACAGCTTGGTATTTGCCAGATATCCATTTAACATATACCTCTGATCTGTATTCTGCTTCCAACATTGCATGATAACATCCCACTTTTAAGTCCAATGCTCTTAAATCAGTCGTCAATTGTTCTGCATCTTTAATAGTAGTTGTATAAATAATTCCAGATTTATCCTTAAATCTAGTTTTCAATAAGTTTTCTATCATAGCTAAACATGTATTTTTATCGGCAGGTTTACGCCGAACTTCGTAAAATAAGTTTGGCCTATTGAAAGTGGCTCTTAAAACTAAACAACCTTGGATATCTAATATTTTTTGAACATCCACAATAATCTTAGCTGGAGCAGTGGCTGTTAGTCCCAGAATTGGCACTCCTGGAAACATGGATTTTAAGACTCCTAAAAATTTATAATCAGGTCTAAAATCATGTCCCCATTGGCTACAACAATGAACTTCATCTATAGCAAAGCAATTCAAACGTTTCATCTCAAAGGCTTTTTGTAGCTTGCTCATAAAACGATTGGATTTTGCCATATATTCTGGTGTAACATATATTAATTTAAGATCAGACTTTTTATCTATAAGTGCATTCATTATAATTTTTGTATTTTCTTTATCACTTTTTGCGCTTAACATTCTAGCTTTTACATTGTTCTTTTGTAATCCATGCAATTGGTCTTCCATTAGTGACACTAATGGTGAAACTACTATTGTTATGCCTTTGCTAATAACAGCAGGCAATTGATAACACAAACTTTTACCACCACCGGTAGGCATAACTAAAATAACATCCTCATTAGACATAACTGCATTCATAGTTGGCAATTGTAATTCTCTTAATTTTTCTATTTTGAAGATATCTTTTAAGGCTTTCTTTAAATCTTTTGACCAACTAAAATCTTGTTTGTTCCAATCCTTCTTTGATACAGACAAACTTTTCCTTAAAAGCGCATCATCCCGCAATTTTTCTTTGCGCTGAGTTAAAATTTGTTTACGATCCTCAAGTTTTTGTATTTCATTTTCGATTTGCTTCAATTCATAATTGATAGCAGCTATTTCATCTTCTTCAGTGCCTAAAAAGATAATGTTACAACAATAAATTTAGAAATATGTAAGTTAAATTTAGCAGAACATTATATATGGATACATGAATGCAGGTAAAAACGATAAGCGGGAAAAAATCGTATAACGTTTTAAACTCTTTTATGTGTAAAAATAATATTTTTAATGTTGCAAATGTAATAATGCACGTACAAACCTTGATAGTCATCATTTTCTATTACTATTACTTCTTTCGAATTACTTGCGGACATCATAAATAAATTGAAAAAATATTTATATAAATTAAGAGTTTCATAAAAATATAGCTTTTATACTTTATTGTTAAATAAGTAAAAGTGTCAGTTAAGTTACGTTAAAATATTTACATTTATGTGTCAACAGCGATTCATAAAGCGTCGTACATAACCTAGTACATTTTCTGCCGGTATTATTGCATCGTACTGATCAGCTGAGCCCCGTTGTTTTCTGGTGACATAGCTATATTACGTCGTTATCAGGCAAGTAACATTACGTTTAGTGTACGAATTAAGCAATCTTGTCGCACAAAATCTAATTAAGTTTCAATATTAAATATATGAAAGATCATGTTAAATGCAATGTTTCGTGCTTGTCCTACTTGGCTTGAAAATACATTAACATCTTTGTATTTTAAGGGTATTCGTTTTTCTCGTCATATTTTTAGTATATGTACATTACTTTTCTATATATTTTGAATTTTTGGATTTATCACAATTTTTCTGAAAATTCTTTTAACAAATATTATTTTTATATAGAGGTTCTGTACCACATAATATAAATTTACAATTTTTTTATAAAAAAATGTTATGTATCAAGATAACAGCAAATGTTCTAGTATTGTGTGATAAGAAAACTTATGAAATCATTATAATAAAAATTACTGGTGGTAAATTATTTTCTACATACATGTGTTTTTAAGTGTGTAACTTAAGAGTCTATATAAAAATATATTTTGAGTATTTTTACACTTACATTATATAGTTTCATATTGTTCTTCTTATTCGCTTATCTTTAATTTTTATGGTTGTACAAATATAGTTTCCCACTGAGGAAATGTGACAAGCATCTTTTCCTGTTACAATAATAAAGCCGTGTTTTTTTTTTTAATGAAATTCAACTATAAATATTGACATACAAAAAGCTTTTATTTTGAGATTCATTTGAAATATTTTGCATTCATCGTACAAACTTCGATAGTTTATCAAATTGCAGATTTATGAATTTAGCGTAACAGAGACAATATTATTGTTATATTCATCACAAAGATATTGTAATATAAATTTTCATGATAACAGAAACAGAAGTATAAATAATTAAATAATTAATTAATCTACATTTTCAATATAATATTCGTATAATACTGAACCTCAATGAGGATTCTTATTTTTTCAGCAAAAAGTTTTTCAACGAACGGTTTTTATGCAACGCATTGTGTGCCTAGCATAATAAAATACCCAAATATGAAGGTTCAAATATTACCTGCTCTTCAAGATAATTACATGTACCTTGTGCGTATTTCATTTCATACTTATTTACTCTTATCTTTTTTACTCTTCATAACACACTCAATTTTACAATTATTTAAAGTTATAAATTATTATGTTTATTGTATAAAATTTGTTATAATTGAAATTTATGTAATATGAAACTTTACAATTTTGGAAGATTATTGATGAAGCATCACAGGAAGCTGCAATTGTTGATCCTGTTGATCCTGACAGTGTTGCATCCGCTGTTCAACAAAATAATGTCTGTCTGACAAAAGTTTTAACCACTCATCACCATTGGGATCATGCTGGGGGAAATTCAAAGTTGTGTAAAAAATTCAATAACCTTCAAGTATATGGTGGTGATGATAGAATAGAAGCACTTACATGTAAAGTAAAACACAATGATACCTTTAACATTGGAAAATTACAAGTTCGATGTCTTGCAACGCCATGTCATACTAGTGGACATATCTGTTACTACATTGCAGGAGATCAAGATCCTCCTGTGGTTTTTACTGGTAAAAAAAATAAGTTCTACGTTTAGATTTAGTTCTAGAAAGTTATTTAAAAGAATGTTAATATTGCTATATAGGAGATACACTTTTCGCTGGTGGTTGTGGTAGATTTTTTGAAGGTACAGCAGATCAAATGTATAAAGCGCTTATAGAAATTTTGGGATCATTACCCGATGAAACTGTAAGCATACAATAATAGCTAGAGTGAAATATTTCATGCTGAATAATTTTTGAAAATGAGAAAAATACATTTTGAATATTCTACAGAAAGTGTATTGTGGCCATGAGTACACTGGGAATAATTTGAAGTTTGGAAAACATGTGGAACCAGAAAATGAAGCAATTCGTCAGAAAATAGAGTGGGTTCGTATACAACGTGAAAAACATAATCCAACTGTGCCAAGTACTATACAGGAAGAAAAATTGACAAATCCATTCATGCGAGTTCATGAACAATCTGTTATGGATCATACAGAACAGACAGATCCAATTCAAACTATGGCATTTCTTAGAAGGGAAAAAGATAATTTTAAAGCATAAATTTATTACTGTTACAAAAGTTTCAGACATGATTATGTGCTTCTTTTTCAAACGACACAAAATGTTCTTCCTAAACAAATTTTTGTCTATTTTATTTATAAAATTTTACTTTGATTTTCTATACATAAATATTGACATATGTGCAAATATATGATTATAAATTACAAATTTATATTTACAAATATTACTTATCTTAAATACAAATACTATGTTATATTTAAAGGCAATTGATTTGGCGTGTCTTCCGATTTTTTATTATAAATTTGCATTTCAGCAACATATTTCTCTTTGGATCGTTCATACATGTCGTAATACACCTAAAAAGAATATGTATGATAAGTATTTAAATTCAAACACTTGGAAAATGTAAACGACTTTCTTATTTTTTGAATATAAACCTTTTTATCTTCTGAACTAAGAGATTTCCAAGTAGTTGCAAGTTGTCTAGTCAGTTCTTGTTTACTTGGTTCTGGTTCTCCAGCTAAACGTTCCATAACACGAGGTCTTTGTTCTTGACAAAATTGGAAGAATGGGTTCGCTGGTCTTTTTGGAGCATTAGGATCCGTTTTTGCACCTTTTCGTTTTGTTCCTTTTTTAGTTTTCTCTTCTTTTGAATTATGAGCTGTAGCCTTTGGACCTTTTTCTGGTTTAGGTGTCACTTGAAATACATTATTTTCTTCAAGAACCCCCATAGGCGCTTCTCTCCAACGATCTCCATGTTGATCCAAACGATCAATTAAAAACCTATAGTAAAAATAATACCTTATCAATATACGGTAATAATTAACAACGACACATTAAGCATGTATTTGAATTGTCTTATTATTTCAAAAACAAATAGCGGAGATTATGCTGTAGTAGTATTTAATACATAACCTAGAAATTGAACTAACTTTTTTTCCTTTCTTGTACGTTTGAGGAGTTTTCTAACTCGTTGAATACGATAAACTAATCTTTCATTTTCCTATAATTAAAAAATTTATAATTTCATTCGCTGTAATGTTAAATAACTGCGAAGTATATAGAACATAAATCGAAATATAAACCTGTTGTAATACTTCGCATCTATCTAGCAGTAATTGGTATTTTCGTTTATAAATATCAAATTCTTCTGGTTCTACGTCGTACTCTGATTCGTCTGACATTTTAATTATAAGCTTTAAATAAACGAAATTAATATTTTTTTACATTGTTTTTATACGATGTCGACAGATTCCACACATTTATTTACCATAATAGAACAGTAATATGATAGATGCCGCTAGTATAAATATGTCTTATCAGTAAGTTAACATTGTTGCTTTACGTTTATAATAATAACAACAAGATTAGTCATTTCTACAAGGAATAGAACGATGAATTAATTTATTATACGTAATTAATCTTTCATTGCCGAATTAGTATTTCGAATAAACTTAATTTGGAATTATATGATTCAGAATTTAAAAATGATATAAATAATTATTTATATACATTTATATATACACAAAGTTTACACACATATAATATATAACATGCTAAGATTATTTATTTAATATTAATTCATTATTAGAATCTTAGAAAATTAGTTGAAATAAAATCATATATAACATCTATTTGTTAACAATAAAGAATGTATTCAATAGGTACTGATAAGAATGGAGTAAATTGTTTATTTAGTTTATAATATAAAAGTAAACGTATCTGTTACATTATTTCATATTTATTAACATTTGCTTCATTGCTGTTGCAAGGGTAAGATGCATATTACACAAATTGTAACTGCAGTTTATAATTAAAGTGTACGCATAATAAGAAGAGGCTATATTTAAATAATTTCGTATTAATTGTAGAATAAATAAAATGGACGTGAAGGGTATACAAGATAAATGCTGGTCATAATTAAATTTTGTATTTTTTATCCCTACCTACTTTGCACCCGGGATTGTGTCGTCCCTGTCTCTTAAAGCGACCAATGAAAGTTGTGAAAGAAGGGTTGCGTCGATACACATGCGCAACTAATCACAATTCACCCTGGACTTGAGACACGGTCAAAACACGTATCGGTCTCCCTGCGCGTCATTCCTTTCTTTCGTCGCTTCTCGAAATCTTAATTTTTACGTTTTACTGTCAAATTAACGCATCCCCTTTGCGCCGGCAACCGTGTCATTTGTTTCACTGACATTACATCGACTGCTTTTTCAATCGTGTCTACAGTTTTCATATACTATTTCATTTTTTCCTCTATTTATTGTAAGTTATTGTTTTTCTCGCATGTATTATGGAGTGCGTGGCAGTTTTTTAGCATTCGCTCCAGTCTGGCAGGTCAATTTTTGGTGAGTAAATCAAACATTTTATTCATCAACTTTCAGTAAAGAAAAGAAGGTGTTAGGTGAGGTTTAATCGCGTGCGTAGAAATGACTAGAAGGGGTTTTAACGCAGCACGCGCGTGCGAAAGAGCCTGTTCGCGAGATCAATAGCAGCCATTGCAGTATGGTAACACGATCAGCTGATCAGCTGATGCTTATTTTGTTTACAATCATTATATTGTTATTATTTATGGTAAATTATGTTTATTAAACGTAATAGTTCAATATTCTCGCAATTTCTGGAATAATATACATACGTGGAACAAACGTTTGTCATCTTAGTTTTTGAACAAGAAGGAAAGCGATACTTTCTAAAATAAATATTCTGTTCTTAGCTCTGTTTTAGGTAAAGATGTAATTATGTCGTATAATATTTAAAAAATAATTTTTACTTGAAAAGAAAGTTGAAACAAATTTTCCAAAAATATTATTTTATTTGTACTATTCTTTCGTTATTTTATGCGTAGCTATACTTTTATTATTACATCTTGCACGTAAATTTATACGTAGTGTAAATTCACGTTAATATAATTTCGTTCGCCAGAAATAAACAGTCACGTTACTGTGGCAGTTACTTCATGACATTTAGCGGCTTCCTGTTAAGTTTAGACGTGTTATAATTGTATCGTCAGTTCGGTATAATTGTAAGATGAAATAATCAATGGAGTACATCATAACACATAAATTTCAGCCCTTAATTTCCCTATAAGTATATGAGTAATTTAAACTTAAATCTTTAGAAGTTGGCAGACGAAAAGTTTACCGCGTGTGATCCATTTTATCCCTATAATATTTAACCACCAACATTAAAGGCCGATATATTATGATCTGAATTTATGATTTACACGTTACTCAAATAAAGTGTTTATATCACTTTTTAACAATATTTTGAGTCACTACAAACAAGGAAAACAATATCTGTTTTTAATTGTTACTAAATTGGTTACAAAGTGCATAATATAAAGCTAGGTAATCATTAACGATAATTTCCTTGTTATCGGAGCTTGTAAAACTAGAATTGCAAAAACTAGGTAATTATGAAAATCAGTTTCTTTTAGTATGTTTTAACATAAATAATCAATGACTGTTTTTATATCGAGTACTCGAATAATTATCGTTGAAGATTTATTAATGCGATTATCGACATAGTTATGACCATGTTAATACTAGGTTACAAACAGTAATCTCTTGTAAAGGTTTGATATCAATGAGAATTGAAAGTAGATTTACATCTCTTATCTTAGGACGAAGTTAAGGATTTCAAACTGGTACAAACTATCGTAGAGTTTTACAAATTCAGCATGTCTTTCTTGCGTCAGCCGAATAAATTTCCTTTTCTTTCTGTTGAAAGAAGGATTACATTGTAAAATGTCCCGTGTGATACAGAGGTCCGCAATGCAGGCTTCTCGAGGGATCTTCATGTTCTTCTCTATGAGGAAGGGTCTTTTTAAAGGTTTCTAATATTCTCTTGTAGCCACGGCCTAATTATGCACCAATGTTGCGCAGAATCGTACGTCGCATTGAATCGTAATTTTCAGATTCTTAGAACTGGCAATTCCTAGATTTGAATGTTTTTCGCACAGTTGAAAACATATTATTGTTGCGTTATAGTACGATCATACAGTTTTCCTGCTTTTTTCAAATTTATTGTACTAGCTATTGTTTCCCTATTTTACATTTGACGATCTTATGCTAATTATCGATATGTTAAGTTATGTACTGTTTATATTAAGACAACGTGAAATGACAAAAAACACAAAATACGACCAATTAATAATAACAAAAGTTACCATAAACTTTTTAAAATAGATTTTAATCAAGCTTTATGTAGGTTTGATCGAAATCTTAATATCAAGAGAAAAGCGTGTCCACGTATATTCAAACGAGGCTAAATGTTAGTCATTGCATCCCAGTGAATTGATTCATTACACCCTGTTTGTTCCAGTAGTAAGTAGCGTATGCAAATACTGTATGAATGGACCACACTTTGTAAGCTGTTCTTGTCAAATATCGGTGGTGTCGATTATAAATATCAAGCGTACTGTATGCGCATGGTAGATAAAAGTATATGGTTAGAGGGAATTGAGGAGAATGGTTAGTTACTTAGTTAAGTTTGTTGCCGCGAATTATCTTATCGCGCTTTTAACCTTTTATCGAAGTTGTACTATGCTATTAAAATAACTGTATATTTTTATTGAATTGAAAACGACTTCATTAAACCCGATTACGTATTTTAGATTTTAGATCAGTGATTAATCATTTTTTCTCTCTTCAATTTACTCTATCGTTTTTCGTATAAGCAGTCTCTTTTTCGGATTTTGGCGCCTCGTGTGACACTACATAAACGCAACCGACCAATGAGAAATCATGGTACTACTTAAATAAAGATATTCCTTATTGGACAGCTGCTAGCCGGTGTTCGCATTAGCATCACATGATGCGCTTAAATCGCCAAAATTAATAATTGTAAATACATACTGTTGAAATTGGATGTGAAATGTTAAAAAAAATATGCATAGTTTCCAAATTATGCATGTTACTTTTATGCATTGTTCTTAAATTTTGATATATAATGCACGATGTCGATATACAGTGTATTGTTTTTTAGTTTGAATAGATGACATATAATTGAATATATGATGCAAGTGTAATTCAGAATAAGTTTTCCTGATAAACATGTCGTTTGTCCCAGGCTTAGGAGCGGGTGTAGCTCTACGCTTTGCATTCAAAATTAGTTTCGAGGATGGGTTTTAAATGAAAGGCCAAGGTATCACCTTTTCCGCGAGAGCTTCTCTATGGTTTTTGTATTTTTTTATGAGGTTAGATAAATATTTGTATTGCAATCAAAGAATTTAAGAAAATAATATGAAAATATTTCTGTTTCTAGGACTCATTGTTTATCGTACAAATCGATTGTAAAAGTCCAAAAATTGTATAAATAGTGATTATTCTACAAACAAATTGAATAGCAAAGATTTGATTAATTGAAAGAATGCAGTTTGGAATTTGTATCTTGACCAATACGCAGATTAAGAGGTTCGAGTTCGATAATCTGAGCTGTTTGAAATGTGACGCGCTAGTTTAAAGTGCATTTTTAATAATCATAATACCTACATAAATACTAGATAAAGAAAGTTTGTTGACTTTCGTCGAGGTCTGCATTTTGAGAAGGGTCGTAAAGTTTTCATCAGAATTTTATCCTGAAGAAAAAGATCCCTGAAAGATATTTATGGCCCATTCCAAATTGTTCAAGTAAAAAAAACAATGGTCAAGTTTCTTATATGATCGAGTTTCTGATTTGATTTCTTACCAAATATCGAAGCTACAATAACACGTTTGTCAACTATATTTTTTTACAATATTCTTATACAATTCTTCCGATATGATTCAAAATTATTATAATTATAATACCCAATACGTGTATTGTGAAATCATATAAATTTGTTAGTAGAGTTTAGAAATGCAAAATTGAGTTCGTTAAAAATTCAATTTATACTCTGAGTGTTGAAGTATATATACTTATACAATTCTCATGGTGTCAATGTGAATATATTAGAACTGTTTACCTATAGTACGAGGAAAACATGTTGTGGGTATATAAATTTATAGGAAAGCTATTAATGTCACCGCATAGTATGTTTTAATGGTTTTTCTACGAAATTCATGAAAATTTAAATTAAATTACCCAACAACAGGAAAACTAAACATTTCTTGGAAAATTTCACATGACGTTTTAAGATAATCTAATTTCTCAACAATTGATTACATGCAAGTGCGCATCGCTTAAAACGTCTACCACATTTATTTACATTGTGTGCTTATCTTGATTGTAATGATTATATAGGCAGGATTTGATGCATTAGTAACTTTTGTATAGGTAGTGTTATATATAGTGCTGAAACTTTCTTCATTAATATCTTGGAAACTTAAATATCCAAGGATAAATTTTTCGATTTAAATTTCACCTTTCTCCCTTTTTCATCTTTTAAATTTTATGTCGATCGGCCACACCGGTTTTATTCAGAAAAAATACTTGGAAAATGTTTTGAAGTATATCGACGTATTAAAGTATTAAATTGGCACAAATTTTAACCGTAGTAATTATTCCAAATCATAGTGGTATTAGTTTGCAGAGGGGACTATTTATCGTTTACAGTCTATCGTTCGCACCTCCGCATCAATGATGTTCCTTCACGAACAGGCAGAACACGCGATTGTATATAAAGGGGAAGACACGGTTAAGAGCAGTGACGAAGAACTCTGTATCTTGGAGGCAACAGTCGCATGCATTGGCGAGAGCATTGCCAGCTATCAGTATTAGTTCGGCCGTCCTCATGTGCACACCCGAGGCGCTCTACGCGGCACCGTTACGACGATTTCATTAGAGGAAAACGAACTTTCGTGTTTATATTTCAAGACCGCGCACGTCCCACCTTGCTGTTCGTGTTCGTGTAAACTGGAATACTACGAAAGAACATTCGAAGTGATTCCAGTGAGGTTAACGGGAACGGTACAACGGGAAACGAAACAATTTCGAAATGCAACGATCTTTTTTTTCGATCCCAATTGGTATGGGAAGTGCCCTTTGGAGGTGTGACATGTGACCCATCGAAACGGACAAACGTATGATTTTATTTTTTTCGGTTTTAACGCTCGATCGATACAGAATAATTAATAATATTCGATGTAAAAGCGTAAAGTGTAAAGAGCTTTTCTTTCTTAATTGTCGACAAAATTCGTTTATTATTCTGCGATTGTTGATATTACGTAAGGGACGCGCGAAGTGTGCCGCGATGCGACATAAAGATAAATAACCGAATTAAATTAGTTTCACTCGCGTAATTCTTCTGTACGCAGCTGCCGTAATCCATTCGAACTAAGTCATTCGCGAAGCCGTATCGAATAACCAGCCTTATTCGTTTTTTTGTTTCCCTCATCTTTTGCTTCTGTCAATCGACCAGGCGAGAACGTGCGCTTGTTTTTCGCGCAACGCTTTGGAGGTAAACAAAACATTCGATTCGACCGGTCATTGATAAGAGAAATAGTTTCGTCAAGGTATTTTAAAAGGACATGAGATACTGACAGTGTGACTTTCTGTGTACGCCTATGTATCGATAGCTTAAAAGACTGAAAGAAAATCTCGTTCTGAAAATCTAAGAAATCTTATCTCAGCCTCACTTTCGTGATAAAAACTGGTTAAGTCCCTGTATAATCGAGGATTATTACGATCGAGTGCTCCCTGAAATTCCGTGAAATGTGCCATCATATCCTTGCATCTATGTTAGCGACGAGATTTCGCAGGACGTCGAAAAGTCGCTCAACGGGACTCGATCTTAAATAAGAATCGATCGATCGATTCTACGATTCCGCGAAGTCGACTATTTTCTTAAAGGAATTTATAACGTACGATAAAAGAGAATAAATTATGAAATTCGATAAAAAATACGATCGATCATAGGAAAATCGTTATTGACATTTGATATTTGGTATTAATTATTATTAGCAAAAAAAATGTGCGTTAACGTTTACGTCAAGAGAGTCGAGTAAAGTTGGTATTTGTAGAGGATCGATTAATTTCAAGTGTTTTCGGTTCGGTGAAATTTACCGTCGAACAGTAATGTGAATTTTATCGTACGCGTGAGACTAAAATTAATGATGTGAAGCTCAATATAATACGTGGTGCTCAGTGTATTGCTTTTGGCACGTGAAAGAAGCATCTTGATACTTTCGAGGATCGTTGCCGCCATTGTGCCTTTTATCAGGATTAGAGGAACAGGTGTCGTCGCATCATGGTATGTTTCCTTCTTATACATTTGTATTCTTGGTTCAATGCCAATGCCACCATTACCACAAAACGTTGATATGATTTATAAATTATCTAAATATAAACAGAAGTACAATTCGAAGATTGAATTCAAATTCAACATTTATTAAGATATATTCAGTGTAGTTTTAAAATAGCCTTTTAAGAATGGTGACAACGTTAAACATATATATCGTTTTAATATAATAATACAAGTTTGTGCTAAAATGGTATACGTTGATTAATTGCTGTCATTAATATTGCTAGTTAAGATACAGACATGATTCACAATAAAATAGAGTATTTTTATTAGATAAAATGAAATTTTATTTCTTCTTATCGAAGATTTCATTATACTTGCTCGATCAGTGTATCTCTTTGAAGTGTGATTAGTATCTAATGTTGATAATGGCAACGTGTTCTCTAGTACCTGATACTCTATCCTGTTCTTATCAATTTTAATATGCAAGTGCATGTGAAACTTACGTTAACAATTACAAACGTATTTTGCTTATAACTATTAAACGGATATTAAAAATTCGAATTTGATACACCAAAAAAAAAAAGTTATTATTTAGAACATATCTCGAAAATATTTCTCTGAAATCTACGCAATGTACTCACAAGATTGATAATATTTTTTGGCGTAACAAAACCGGATGATTAAACGCAGCACGTGGTACTACGAGTTCGTTCTCCTTGCGTACTGATAATGAAGGTTCATAGTTTCCCGGTCAAATGTTGGTCATTCCTTTGATTAACGTTGAACTGTCATCCAAGTAGAACCACGTGGTTCACCGCTTCGCGGAACGATGACCGTAAGTCATTAAGCTTATGAATCTTCCAATTAGAAAAATCTGTTGCACCGAAAAACAAAAACCACGAAGCCCAAACTTCTATTATCAGAAAATTGTTCAACTTTTTAAAAGTAATAGCCTTTGAATGCGAAATAATTGGTCAAAATTTATTCTGCAGTTGATTGCTGGTACTAAATACACGGAGAACAATTGGCCCGTGGGCGTAATCGTTATGATGTCAAGGTCGACTTAATTTTTTTTTTTGTAATGGAGCGTTACATACAACAGCACACGACCGTACACGTCTGTAAATGGAATTGTTTAATATAAGTTCAATTCATTTCAAATGACTTTCATTCGTAGCGTATGAATGCGTAGATATAAGATGAAAAAAATGTTTAAGGATATAAATTGGGAGTTAGCCAAACGAAACTTTCGATAGACTTAACGTTAAGTGCAATTTGAGTTAAGATAGTTTAGGTGAGGGAATGTAGATTAGATTGCTATCAGTGTGGAATAATAACACCGATTCGTTAAGTTCAACGAGTTATCTCGAATAAAATTTATTCACATATTGAATTATTACGAGATGTTACTTAACTCTTCGTTGATATTAATAAATATTTTTATTCCTCGTCCGGTTCTGATGCTCTATGATCCGCTGAATCTAAAACATTCCTTTGCGACAAAAGCGTGATCCGTGCTCTCGCTCTTTTGTGTGCCATACTCGCTTAGAGCGCGAGTATTAAAATATCTTTCGTAGCCTCTGAAAAGTAAACGCTTCAGACTGAGCATTCTGTCATGACACATTAAAGACTTTTAACATCCATATTGTGCTTCGTTTTCACGCAACACCATTTTTTCTCTTTCAATTTTACACATTACATTTCCATTGTAAGCGAGTAAACACACATTTTCACATTATACGTGAAATATTTTTCGTTTGTGTAAGTGATACAGCGCAAAACACAGTTTGCATATTTACGTATTTATGGTATCATTTCAACACCATTTTCCTAATTTTCTATAGTGACTAACTCTTGCGCTTAATAGATATTCAGGGAACTTTCTTGATTCGAATGGTACAGCTATTTATAAATCGTATCGCGATTTTTGTTTCCACGCGAATAACAAAATTTGTAGACCAGGGATTCTTAAACTGTGTACCGCGAATGTATACCAGGGGTGCTATGGCAATAATATTTAATTTTCACTAAGATTTAGCAATAGAATCCGTTTTTATAACGTGGCAACAGATCTAAGTATTCAAATCGTTTTAAAAATAACTGTGTTGCAAAATTCTTTTAGCCCGACAAGGGTGTCGCGGTGAAAAAGGTTTGAGAATCGCTGTTCTAGACATCGGTGTTAGTTTATAACACGTACAAGAAAGGACTTCCTAAAGCTGATTAATAGCGTACCGTACAGGAATTGCGTAACGTTTCCTTTTACTTCATCCTTGTCTGCTTATTCTTCTTTCACTCCGTTTAATCGCTAATACAATTAAGGTAATGGTAAGCTTTTTCTGGCGACGTCGGCTGAAATTTACGCCGGAAAGACTTAAAAGCTTTAGGAGATGAATTTTAGTCCGCGAACATTTCGCGGGTACAGTGCCAAAATCGCCGGAGATTTTCGCTTCCCGATACCACCTATTCTGCAGCGGACTTATTTTACAATTGGCAACTTGTTATTCTATATTTGAGGCTCGTTAATGTTCTGGACGTTCTATTGTTGTACTCTGGCACGGGACAGGAGGAAAGCAACCAGTTGAAATGATTCCACTTTTTTCTCTAACTGTCCCCTTTTTGTAATGTTAAGTGGCGAGCTCCGTATTAAATATAAAAAATTCAACTGGAAGTAGAAATGTTCGAGTGGCTCAGATAATGTTAGACGTTTCGAACTTGATGACATTTAAATGTCACGGTTGTGTAGATATTTTTGGGGTTAAAAAGTGATATGTTTGGAAGTAAAATCAATTACATCGATCAGGCTAATTTATAATTCGAAACTATCATATTTCCAACACAAAGAAGGCATTGTAGTTTCACGATTCTATTCAAGTTGCGAATCTCGTGGTTCACGTGTGAGTTTCTTATTGAGGTAGCCTAAGGTTCGCGCAAAAAGTAAATCGTCCTCTTCCTTGAGACTTAGATCGAGGTCGCCGCTAAACTCACAATTATTTTCACGAATTAAGAAGAGGCATTCGTGCGGCTTTTTCTTCTCGCTGCCGACGGTTCTATTTAAAAATTGTCAAAGTCGATAGTTCACTAGTTCAGCTATGCATCTTTAAATACATGTCTTAGATGCATATTTTGTTAAGTATTTCAACGTAGAATTTTTATTTCATCTCAAATCATCGAATTGTATATACTAAAAGCGCATATCTATATTCATACAAACGAGATAACTACGATAATATTTGCGAAGAGATCGAGAAAACTCTTCTCGGAAATGTCTCCTCATTCGTAAGATCTGATAACAGAGACCGCAAGAGAGCGAGACACCGCGCTCCAATTCTACGTGTATCAGAGCTTCGGTATTCACACTTGGCCGAACAATCGCGTATTCTAAAATTTCCTCGAGTTCCAAAGTCTGACAACAACGTAGCTGTGAACGAAGCTTGGAACGCGACAGAGCGTAGAATCGGAGATAACGTGTTTCGTTTTGTAAACGCTCCTGTTCAGGGTTCCGGGGTTGATAAATACCAGCGTCGATAAGGCCAATACAAACGGAGCGCCGAGATGATGCAGATGATGAGGTGGAGAAGAATAAGAAGAAACCTGACGGAAGGAAAAGACAGGGGATCGCGAGATATGCACGTGATCATCGTGGCCACTGTTAAATTGATAGCAACTCATACACAATGAACTTCATTTATAATCGCCGACTCTAACTCGAGCTACTTCGGCTGGTTACGAAGTGCCAGAAGCAAATCTCAACGTCGACGCGCGTCTCTCTGCCAAACGTCGAATTCAGAGTGACGAACGTGAGAATTCTGCGTCTAGCAATGTTTATACCCGACGTATCCACCGGTGGGACGTTGCGAAACATCATGGCCGTTATTACGTTCGGCTATGCAAAGGGTTATTAGACGATGCCTTCCATTTTCGGCTATTTGACAGAACGAACGCGGCACAAGAAGAAATACATGGGTGTAGCATTTAAGTCGTTGGTGGTTTACGTAATGGGAGATAGATGGCTTTGTTCTAAGCTTGTAATAAGGTTCCATGTTAGCCCATTACGTGTCATATTCACGTTTCACTGATCTTTTGTAATAGTAAGTAATTGGTTAAGGCCGGTTAAGGTCACGGTGGGTTCAGGGGACTTTTAGTAATGACACCATTTTTACTAGGAAGTTATCGGGAATTCGCTTATCATAAAAAATAAAAAATGCAATATACAACATATTTAGTGGAGTATACGAATGTAGAAAGTATCATGAAACGTGAAAATCATTAAAAAATCCGCACGGAATAAGTATGAAATAGCAGTTTATAATAATTTCTCCCGGCTGACCTTGTTTCTGAAGTGCAACCATTGCCGCGTCCCAATTACTCTTGTTACGAATTAACCAACATGGTTGATCTCATTTGGATATTTGCAATATTCGTCCGCTTAACATGCGAGGATCCTATCGATCACGGACACCCTCGCGATGGCTTTATAAATCGTTTCGGTTGGTTCTGATAACATTTCCCGCAAAGACGGTCGAATAATTGATATGGCACAAAAACGGGCACAACTTGAAAACAAGGTCAGTTGGAAGGAACATTTGTACGAACTCTTTTTGCTATATATATATATATATATATATATATCAAGTATACTTTAAATGTTACGTTTACATTTTACCTTCTTTTTCGCAATTTCCAAAGAGACGGATGCATCGCTGATCTATAGCCACTAGAATAAATGAATCCATGATTAATTTAAACAGCGTATAACAAATGTAACGAAGCATAAAATTGGTCGATTGGAATAATGATGAACGGAAAAATACTTGTGCACGCTCACAAAATCAATTAAACCCGTTAAGATGCTTACCCAAAAAAAGGAACATTTTCTTCTCTTCCATTTTCCTAAGAAAAACATTGAAGATCCAGTGACATAAAGCACCATGTGAGCGCATTCTTTTCAGCATTGTAAATCTTTTTGTAATTATTTAACAAGAAATATAGGAAAGGATATGACCAGAACGTAGGGCAACTATTAATAGTAATTATAAATACGAAACGAGAGAGAGAGAGAGAGAGAGAGAGAGAGAGAGAGAGAGAGAGCCGGAAGAATAGAATATAGGATATCGATATTAATGACGAAAACGTTGTTGAGCTTGAGGGCGATATTGATTTATGCAAGATTTCTCTCAAGCTTTTATAGTCGCGGTGAATTAAGGGAGCTCTGTTGAATAACGAAGTACGCTCAGGAAACGAACAATTTCTTTTGATCAACGAGATTTCTGTTTATTGGAAAAATGTTTGGTAGTAAATGTCAGAAACAGCACTTTAAACAATGACACCTAGTGATAGGTAATTTTTGTTATAGAATACACAGCAAGATCCGAAGCAGTACCGTTCGCCGTATGGGTGCCTGGGTTGACGATCGTTTCGCGGCGGAGGAGGCGGTCCCGATTAACCAGGGCCCGAGGAGAAGGAAAGCTTACCGCATCCTGGGCCACGTTTGCGATGGTGGCGGTCCAGGTGCGCTTCACCAGTGCTACGTTAGGAACATTACGAATTCGTCCAGGTCGTCAGCGTCGTTGTTGCCGTTACGCCGTCAGTTCACTAGACAGCTCTACGAGTGGCCGTGTTTACCATTGTTTAAGTCAAGGACGAAACTAGATCAGTTTTGAATCGGTTATATGATCGCGATCGTTATTGCGATATAACTTTTTTTCTAGCTGTGCGCGCGTTTTTAAGTGCTGCAACAAGTGAGAAGACAGAAAGGGAAAGAGTAGTAGAAGAAGAAATAGAAGAAGAAAGAATACGACAAATACCAGAGGAATAATTGATCCTAAGTTATAGATAGCTTGATGGACAAGAAAAATAATTAATTGGTTAAAGAGAAGCACAGTAGATTCGATGTCGTTACGTTGGCCGTTCGAGGATTGCGCTTAAATAGCTCAACTCCTCCTTATTCTTGGTAGCATCATCATGGCCGAGTGGGACAATTTCAACGGTGAGGAGAAGCTGACGCGATCGAGCGAAGTCGGGACGGAGAGTAACAACAAAGAGAAGGATAGTATCGGTGGATCACACGATGACTTGAGAAACGGGCAGGTGATACCGCGACAGAGCGACGAGGAGTTGTTGATCGAGAAACAGCGTTCATTCACGAACAAAACACCCCAGGAGACGCCACGTAAGTCGGTGTCACGAAAGAGTAGCGACACAACGTCCTCGGAATTGAACTCGATAGTAAAGAATGCCTATTGGTTGAGAAAGAACTCCGATCAGATAGGAATCTTGTCTGAGAAACAGTCGAAAATATCTGGCGATCAGAGTTACGAGAACGACGCAGCGATCGTGAAGGACGAAGAGGATCAGGGTTGTTTAGAGAGAACGTACCATGGTTACGAGGAGCCTGGTTCAAAGATCCGCCACGAGGCGAGGCAGGAGTTGAAAGAATTGTCGCAGAACTCTGTGAAGAAGCCCGACAGCTTGTACAAGGATAGCGTGGCCAGTCCGGCGAAACGTAAGAGCGTTTTCACCGATAGAAACTCGATTTTCGGCTCGCCCACGAAGATCCTGTCGTCGAAGAAGCACTCGCCGTCCGAGAAAAGCACAGAGAAGCTTGTTAACGGAAAATCGCCGCGGGAGGACAAGCAACAGCATCATGTGCAATTCAATAAAGATTCGAAGAAGCAACAGTCCCGCGAGGTGAGGCAACAAACGAGCCCCTCGATCCCGCCTTCGTCTACCACCAGTAGCTCCGAGGATAATTCCAGCTTGGGGCAATTGTGCGAAGCTACACCACCCGACGGCGGCTGGGGTTGGGTAGTCGTGGCAGCCTCCTTCATGGTTAATTTAATAGCCGACGGCATCACGTTCTCGTTCGGCGTTATCTATGTGGAGTTCCTCAACTACTTCGGAGAGGGGAAATCGAAGACTGCTTGGATAGGCAGCCTGTTCATGGCGATGCCGTTGCTATCGGGACCTGTAGCCAGTTTCCTGACGGACAGATACGGTTGTCGGAGGGTCTCCATAGCGGGAAGTATACTGGCCACGGCAGGATTCGTCATAAGCTCTTACGCGAATTCTATGGAGGTTCTGATATTCACTTTCGGGGTCCTCGCTGGGTTCGGTTTGTCCTTGTGCTTTGTTGCAGCCGTGGTTATCGTTGCCTACTATTTCGACAAGAAAAGATCTTTCGCGACTGGCTTGTCCGTATGCGGAAGCGGAATAGGAACTTTCATCTTTGCTCCGGTTACGCAGTATCTGCTTGCCGAGTACGGTTGGCGAGGAACCACGCTGATTTTAGCCGGCCTTTTTCTCAATCTAGCTGTTTGCGGGTGTCTTATGAGAGACTTGGAGTGGACCACGGTCAGGGCAAAGGCGAAATCCGAAGAGAGGCGGAAAAATCGGGAGAAGAAGAGAAGCAGGATACAGAGTTCCAGCGTAGACTCGTTCTCCGCGAATAGCTCGCTGAATACCCTTACGATTATGGAGAATCTTCGTATTCAAGAAGAGGAGGAGGATGGTGAGAAGCTGTTCTCCAGCCTGGTGAGCTTGCCTACGTTCGTCAAGAACGGTGAGAAAGTTCCGCTGGAGGTGTTGGAATTGCTAAGCACTAAGAAGGACGTGTACAACGTGTTGGTGCAAAATTATCCAAGCTTGCTGATCTCCTCGAGGAGCTTCAGCGATTCCGGAGCGCTCCACGATCAGCTCAGCACGCCCTCCGCAAGATTCGCGCCTACGCCAAGCTCTTTAACCGAGTTGAAAAGCGAGGAGAACAAGGACAAGGCTTCCAACGATGTGCAAACGGTGCAACAGCAAACGGACGCAGCGTGGCGATTATGGTGGTTGAAGAAGATCAATCTGGACAGTTCTTTAAGAAGATCCAGCACCCTCGAGCACACTAGGAGGCTACCCACCGCCTACTTGAAGGATATTAGAGTACACAGACATAGCCTTACGTACAGAGGTGCCATGTTGAACATAAATCGATATCGGCTCAGGGCGTCCAGTTGTCCGGATATTTATAGGAACTCGATGACCACTATAGCCAAGACCAAGCTCGTCTGGTATGCCGGCCTTTGGGAATTCTGGGACTTGGTTGTGGATATGCTCGATTTTTCTCATTTCGCTGATTCTCGTTTCTTACTATTCGCCATTAGTAATTTCCTGCTGCACACGTGGTACGATGTACCCTACGTCTATCTGACGGACAATGCGATCGAGATGGGTTTCAGCGAAACCGATGCGTCCATCCTGATATCGGTGATAGGGATAACCAACATGGGCGGTGAGGTAAGCATATGTTTTATACGTGATGTGATACATATGTGCGTATACATATTCTACATTCAATGTGGGGATTTTCTCTATTTTCAGAGGAGGAGAAAATAAAGGAATTTAGTTTTCTATTAACAAACTTTCCAGTTTCATCTTTCATCAAATTTGTTACAATGTCATTTACTGCTCTCTGTGAGCCTTTGTCATTTTTAAATAGGAAATATTTCAGTTGATTCGCAAACCCCAAATATGGGCGTGCCACTTTAAACACTTGTCGATAACTCCAACTATCGATGTTTATTGTTCAACGGGTTCTCCTTTGTACTATTACTTTGTTCCTTTATGTGCTCCAATATTAGTTCGCCTCGCTGCTATTTATCGGTCAATGAAGAGTGGTTATTTTCACCCGCTAATTCACTAATATATCGCATTTGATGGCGACGTTCCTCTTTAGTAACGAGTAAAATTTTGTGAAAATTCAGAAGTCAAAATTGTTTTATACTTTCGTGGAGTTTCCAAGTCATATTTAAAGTAAATCTATTGAATACCTAGCGCAATCGAATCTATATTTTCCTTAAACTTGTAAAAACCTCTCACATTAGTTCATTGTATGTGCCACAGTCTGTACTAATCATATTAGTAGTTTTATTGTCACCATGAATACAAAATATTCCAATGTCTTGTTTTTCATTAGAAAACATGGTCTAAATGGGCAACGCATTGTTAAGTCACTTCGACTAACTGCATACGATCGAACGTTTTTTGTTAAATCTGGAAAGCTTCTTAAAGATCCGCATTTTACGTCAATCTCGTCTTAGGTCACTCGGTGACGCAGCAAGTTAATTCCCTTCGCCCTCCCTGATCTTATTTGATTGTAAACTCCCTTTGTGACCCTGAGTTTTACGTCACGCGAGGGTTGAGCCAAATCTGTGCTGGCGAGATTAACATAGGAATAATTCCGAGAAACGTTATCCGTCTTCTATCGATTCCATGGAACAAGGAACATATATTTGATGCATACATAACAATCTAAAAAACAGTATGATAGTGACGGAAACGTATACATTTTTAGCTTCTCTTTCAATGATTGTAGTAAATTAGTGCAGAACTCAAAATAAGAAGAAGCATTTATTTTCAAAAATTATTTTTTCATTCAACTACTCTCTATAGAATTCAAAGTAATTATTATAAAGGAACCATAAAAGTTTTCTTTTATTTCCAATACGATTGCAACGACAGAAGTTTCACGAATAATTGATTACTAAAATTGGATACTTTTTTCTAGATTCTTCTCGGTTGGGCAGGTGACAGAGCATGGGTGAACGCATCTACTGTGTATGCAGTATGCATGGCTCTCTGCGGTGCGGTGACAGCTTTAATACCTGTGGTAGTCAGCAGTTACTATACTTTGTGCGCAATCTCTGGTGCTTTCGGATTATTCATCGGGGCGAACTATAGTCTTACCAGCATTATCCTCGTCGAACTGATCACACTAGAGAGATTCACAAATGCATACGGTCTCCTGCTTTTGGTTCAGGGTGTTGCTAATCTTATGGGTCCTCCGCTGGCTGGTAAGGGGAAACATTTGTACCTATATCTACCGCGAAACAGAAGTCTTAATGTGCAAATTTTAACTTTTTTTACGTTACGCAATTAAAGTCAAATTTTCTAATCGAACACAGATACTCTGTTACTTTTTATGGAACCTACTGGTGTCTGAGTGCACGCGAACCATATTTTCATTGTTACAGGATGGTTGTACGACATCACGGGGACGTACGATCTGTCGTTTTATCTGGCCGGTTTCTTTATCGCGTTGAGTGGAGCGCTCTTGCTGGCGATGCCTTTAATTAGTCTTTACCGGAAATGCCTGAACGGATCAAGAAAAGAAGAAACGGACAAGGATTTCGCGAACGTGAACAGAGTCTGAACGAACGATGCGCGACCATTTGGTCATTTTCCGAGGGAGCTACAATTACCGATAATGCAATATACTTGGACATATTTATTATCGATCCAACGGAATTTATAGGGAATACAATACTTCTGACACAAAAGGAATTGCAATTAGCAGCTGTGCAATTAGTTTTAAAGCGACATCTTTTTCCCGCGTTGCGCTGAACGACTCGCGTGTTTTACATTCGATTAAACGTTCGTGGTTCCTTAATAGATTAGCGTACGTGCGGGTTAATTAAATAGTTCGACAAGTTCAGACGATTGGTCTGATTAAAAGAAAAGAAAAGAAAAAAAACCAGAATAACCATTTTTAAAGTGTCTTTTTTCATTAAGGATTTATATGTCCTTTAAGTTTCGCACGTGTGTTCGAACGATTAGTGATCGATCGATATAACGATAACGATGTTTAAATATAACGGTCACGAAAGATCTGAGAAAACTTATGTTGATGCGTAAATTGATCGAATAACTGATTAACGAATTCCATACGATCACTGTTTGTCGTTAACATTTTATAATATTTACAAGTATCTCGTATTTTCACTTTATATTCTGCAAACACAATAATAACTATGCCAATAACCATATTACGCGAGAGATCGACAACAAAGTTGCTAATCTCTCAAAGTTTAAAACGCTATAATAGAGAAAATAATAAAATATTACGAGGAACAGAAATTTACAGTTAGTCATATACGATACCGCAATAAAGATAATATAAATCAAGGTAAGATGATGCTTGCTTTAGCAATCAGGTGCATACACTGCGAAATGGTTTTCAACGTTTTGTGTGATCGATAATTAAGAAACGTTTGAATCTCACAGTAATAAAATAAACGACGAAAATGACAATTTGATGAATTCGTTCAGCCAAGGTCTTATTCATCTAGACTTAAACGAAATTCGCCTTCTCGTACTTTCTCATGGTATGGTCTCAAGAAAGAAACGAGATAAAAAACGTTCCTTTCAGCGTAAATTTTTTCATTCAATTGCACGTAAATATTTGACAAGTTATTTGAAATAACGCCAAAGATATCATTGTAAATATACGGTCATGCGAGATATATATTTTTGGTTTCGTTGATTTCGTTGTGTGTAATTGGCAGAAGAACCAAACAATGCGGTAACACCCCTCTTTTCTATCGCGCGTGTAATATCGTGCGTACTTTTGCATTAGTATTTTTGTCGGTTAAACAAAGACAAAAAGTGAGATTAATCAAGCGACGTCGATTTGGGTTCCACTGGTTTCTTCTTCAATTCATAACGCGTTTGTTTATGCAAGGTTTTGAAGCATGTATGTAAATAGGCGTATACGTGTATATACAGCTTCTCTGTGATGATGAACCTCAATTTTATGAACTTTTCAAGCTACAAATACATTAATACCTCCCGTTTCCATAGCGTGTGCGTGCGTGCGTGTATGTGCACTAATTCTAACGATGCATTTCCAGTTTATTTGCACCACTATTATATGTTCATCTTAAGTGACACAAAGCAATACGATATAGCGTAACGACATCATATAGTCATACAGACATACAGGGATGTTGTAACTGTCATTCTTCCTCAATCGACGTAACTTATCCATTAAGATGTTAACTAATCGCAAAATTGAAGGATTACAATTTTTCAGCTCGTTACTTTAGATGTTCAATGAAACCGTAATAATTAAAGTTAACGTTCGTAAAAAAAAAAAAAACGAAGTTAAAGTGCGTATAATTCCTTGATATATATATATATAAGCAATTTTCTAGGATTATCTACTGTGCATTCAAACGAGTTACTTTCAGGAGTTTTACTTAGAACATACACTTATGACTGTACGAGGCCTTCTTAGTAGGAAATTTCAAAGTATTTTCTTCGAACAAAAAATAGAAGAAGTTTCATTCGTCGATATTTAAAAGGGAAAGAAAAAAAAAATGACGGATATCTATATATGGATTACTGTTTGTCTTGCGTCTTAAATATACACACGTATATATGTACATAAATCTAACGGCACGTTTTGCCATTCGGTAATAATTTATTCTTTCATCGTTATATACAAGAGCTAGTTCTACAGTGCGTATGCTCGCGTTATGGTAGCGTGATTATGCATACGCGGCCTTACAGCCGTTTACGAAATGTATAAAGTAATATTTTATTATGGAAACAAAAAACAAATTGCATTTCAAATATACATTAGAAATCGAGTCACACACGGCCGGTTCGGCCGACGGATTTTCATCAAATAGCATTAAGTAGTTGTTAAGGCAAGGTATGGGATAATAACTTTTGTAAAAGAATTAGTGAGAACTGCGATACGAACAGAGGAAAGTTACGTCTGACGCGCGAACTCGTCTAAAGCTTAGTTCAAGCGACTGAAGAATACGTTTTCGTGTAACGAAACAGTTTCGAAAATTTAATTAACCCGCTGATAAGTGTGTGCCCACCGAGAATACGTTAAACGTTGAGAGTCCCACTCGCGAAGAGTTTCTTGCTGATTGCTACTCAATAATCAGAACGTTCTCACTACCTCTTTATTAATAAGATGTCCTATTACCATGATTGATGACTTCGAAACAATCGCTTGAACGTATGAAAGTGGCTTAAAGTCCTATGCAAAGACAAAGAACAAAGAAAAGGATTTAAAAAATATTCAGTTCGTGGCACGATCCGACGCGTTAAAAGTTTATTTCGAACTGTAAAACAGGGAAATTTGAACAGCGGAACCGTTCTTTTAGTTTTATAGACGTTTAGAGCTAAGACAAGCATTATATTACAATTTGCTTGTTATGTGGTCCAAAAGTGAGCGATCGTTGCGATCTCTCGTATCCTGGATATTTATGAGCAGTTGTTTTTTTGTTTTTATTAGTAACTGTACGCATAAGTTGAAGTATACAGTATAGTTTGAACAATGTTTCAAGTATTTGTGTTGTAATATTTTTTATAGCTGTGAAACAATACAATCGTAAGTTAGTGTTCTATTAAAACAAGATTACGCGATTTATAAACGATTTCAGCGATTTTATGATTAATAAAGTGTATTGAATATAAATATCTATTGTTAATTGAAAATAATTTAAACTTGTGTCGTGTATCGTGTAATGTTTTTTAATACATTTTTCAGTAATCTACTGCGCACAATTATCCTGCTGAAAGAACGGTTTTGCCACAGTTACGAGCAATATTTGTAATTGTAACACTTTTTAGACTTTATTAGAACAGCCCATTTTTGAATTGTATAAATGTGTATATGTATACAGGTACGTACACAGACACACATACACAAATACATTCACGTATAAACGTATACTACTCACACGTACAAAAGTCTTATTTCAACTAAAATAAAGTAAAAAGTACGTTATACAACTATATAAATTGCTTATTCGTTGTTAGATAGTCCTAATGTTATTTTTACATGCTTTTCTAGAATCTTTTAGATATCTTCATCCAGATAAAGATTGAGTCGCGCGTCTGTTGGTGGCACCGTTACTTCTTTGAACCATCTCTGAAATACTCATATTAATATTTTTACTAACAATTTCACAATTACTTTTGACATTAATGTATAATAACGAAAAATTCTTTCCTTATTCTTTTGTCTCCTCTCTATTTAAATACATATAATTAAATTCATGGTGGCTGACTGATAAGATTCCTAAATTTCATTAATTCTTTAAAATCTTTCAATCTTCCCTCTTGTGCGACACTTCTCACAAAAAGAAGGAACAATGAACTAAACAACATAATTAAAATTTTTTAACTTTTACCGCGAAATTGTGCGCTACTGACTCTAGTGTTTATATTCTAGGTAATTCTAGGTACTTAAATTCTTACTCGTTCGAGACGACTGTTTCATTTGCCATGTTCACATTTAGTTGCATACAACGAAAACTTGAAGGTTATTGAAAAGTACAAGTTAATTCTAATAATAAAATACAAAACAAGAAAATGTATTCAGCAAGAATTAATTGTATTCATGTTTGACATAAATCTATCTATCATTTTAATAATTTTAAAATACGCGTTAATAAATGTTGAATAAAAATAAAGATATCTGTCAAATGAATAATACAATTAGTTAATCAACGAAATAACTAATCAAATGCTCGTTCCTTAGGAGAAATAATGTTATACCTTCCATTACCAGGAAGGTAATGTATGGCGTATTTTAAACGATACATGCTTCTTTAATAAACATATATTAAGCACGTTCGTGTATATAAACATGGCACAGTTACAAACTTCGGGCGTTGATGGACTGCCAAAGCATTTTGTTACCGCTATGCGTACACTTTTTGATATAATGGATGATCAAAATACAGGTTTTGTTAAATTTTCGGATATTGAAGGTAGATGGCAAGATGATGGAACGCAAGGTCTTCCAAAAGGTGTTTTGGACAGTCTTAAAAAAGTTACACCACCTAATGGATTACTATCGTTTGAAAGATTTTGTACAGGTCTCAAGATATGCTTACTACAAGTTCAAACGGAGACTGATTGTAAGAAACACGATGGTCAACCAAACAGACCACCATCTGCTCCGATTCTTATTCCTGATAATCAAAACAAAACAGCATGGACATCTCCAAATACAGCAACCATCAGACCAAACAATGCTATATCTCAACAACGCACCTTAAGTATGCCACAATTATTAGCAGGTCGAAAAGATGTCAATCATACTCAGTTAGAATTAATAGATGGTAGAAGCGGTACTGAATCTAAGTTAAGTAAGGTTTATGGACCTCCTAAACCACCACGAATGGGTGCTACGTTAGATTCTAGAATTACTAATTCTGACAGAAATTTTGATAAGTCTGAAATTCGAACTGTATTGCAAAATTGGCAGATGGGTTTACTAATGAATGATGATAAAGGTATGGAGAAGAGACAATTACCAACAGTGAACTATAGATCTGATACTAGAACGTTATTAAGACCAACTAGAGTATTGGGAGATGGAAAAGCAGTTGATTTGCAACACAACCAAGTTGGTCTACAACCTAAGAAACCATTAAACAGACGCAGAGAGCCTAGGCGTCATACGTTGCAGAATGGTATTGATTACAATATGGTAAAGATATTCTTCTCTAGGATTCCCAACTAACGATTGGTGATTGGTTCTGGATATGCATGAAATTTAGTAATTATTAACATGTAAATAATAATACAAATTATGCCAAACGTTAACCAATTTATTACATGATGCTTATATACCACACTCAGTTCAAGTAGAGTATATAGTTGGGAAGCCTGTTTCTTAGTTTTTAACAATAGAAATCATTTAATATTCTTACTTTTAGATGAAACGAATGAAACAAATTGAACAAGAGAAGGATGTATTACTTCAAGGCTTAGCTGCAGTTGATAAAGCCAGAGAATGGTATTTGAAACAAATATCTTCTACTCAAGAGAAAATCAAACATCTCGGTCGTATGGGGTCTCATGTGGTACATTTGATGTCTTCTTTTTCATTTTTCAAAGTTACCTGAAAAATATTTTATATTAATCTATATTTCATTTTTTAGGAACAATGGACAGAAGCGCAGCAAGAACGGCTAGAGTTACAACGTGCTCGTGTATTGGAAGTAAATAGACATCTAGCTGCATTAATAAGTAGTTGGGAACGCGGTGGACTTCCTCTTCATATGAATCTTGCTTTTCTTAGTACTCCAACATCCACGCAACTTCAGCAGGATATATTGTCCAGGTTAAAACAACAAAATCACAGATTGACTGAAGTAAGTTCTGAAGTAAAACACTGCGTATAATTGATCATATATAGTTGACTCATCTATGACAATTAAAAATTAGGAAGTCAGTAAAAAAAGTCAACGGATAGCATTACTTGAACAAGAAAAAGACAATTTGGTACGTGAATTGTATAACAGACAAAGTGGTATGGTCCAATCTAGGAGAGCAACAATGATTCACGAACAACACGATCAAACATTCATGTAAGGTACTAACAGTTAATATTTCAAACCCTTTGCCTGTAACACAAAATTATATTTTATATGAATATTACTTTTTTAGAATATGATTAATCTAACCAAGAAGATTTACCATTGAAGATATAATGAACTTTATGCAAAATATCAACATACGTATTAAAAAAACTAATTGAAATAATTGTTACATATAAATTTCAAAAATTATATTTATAAAATATTTGTGAAATATTCTCAGTACTATTATTTCGAAGTTACGATTGCCTTATAATTTTTATAATCCGTCCAACAGTCGAAAGATCATGTTCTTTGACAATAAATTATTCTAATTATTAAACCGCCTTGACCTAATTTTTAATTCCGTTGCGATATTATGAAAGAAAATCTTTGTTTATTCATAAAATTACGTGAGTTTGCATTACATATTTCAAACTTGATTACGGTTATCTTGTAAACAAAAATTATTATGAGAAAATTGTACAAACAAATTCTGTATACTCCTCGATATGAACTACATCTACTTCCGGAATTATGACCGTGCATGTCAAATGTTATCGAACTTTAAAATGCGATAATATACTTCCTTGGCCATCCAGTGCTACTGTATGCTACTAATTTACCAAAAAAATTTCTTACATCATTTCTATTAATATTATTGCAAAAATATATTAATATTATTATAAGAAATGTGTGCTACAAATATCTAGAAAATTAAAATTGATTTACATTTGGTCTTAAGTATAATGGAAATCAGTTGTTTAGGTTTCAAAACTTGGAAACTGATGTTTTCTATCGACCATATGGTCTACATGTGTATACGAGAAAACGTGTATTAGGTCGTATAACAGATTGGGGTTAATCTCGGTAACGTAATGCTTCCTAACTCTCAGGTCATACTACCGATTCTGATATATTGTATTATATACTGTACAATAATCTATGTATAAATAAGCGAAATTAATAATATATAATAAATAATAATATATTACAATAACTTGTTATAATAACAAGAAATTTTTCTTTACGTTGACAATTTACGTTTCAATTAACAATTAACTAAACGATTATTAAAGATAACAATTTGTGTACGCAGATCGAACGAAGTTATACATATGAGGTTTTGTAAACTGTTAGAAATATGGGAGTCGTGTCAACGGCTGATTTTACACCCCACGCATGTTTCCTTAGTTGAGTAGAGTCTGGTTGGGTATATTAGCTAAGCGCGTTAGTCCATATTTAGTTAATAGTCTCGAAGAGGCAGTTTCCTCCGGTTGTCTGAAGTCGACGGTTCAGTTCGATCGATGCGCTCGACGAGTATAGTTGTTGACCGGCATAGGGAACATTGCACGAATTTTATCCTCGCGATAGTGAACGTGTAAAGAACCCTCTTTGAACGGACGACCTTTGACCCCATTGAGTTCAGGCAAAAGCCTAATCGTAGGCGCCGGTCGTCGATCTCTGTCTTCAGGCTTCATCGCGTTTATCTGGATTATCGTTATCGGAACATTTCTCTCCAGAATTTTGTGTGAGCTTTAAGCCCATCATGCTACCAAGATCGATACTACCAATAATTCTGCTACTCGTTATTATAGGTATGAACACATTTTTTGCCTTTCAAAGGTATCCTGTAGCCTAAAATATACATACATGTAAAATGTACAGTTTGTAAAATAAAGTATCGTATGCTGTGCAACTATAAAAGTTGATCACTGTTTTCAAATGAACATTTTCAACTAATTGAAGTTTCCATGCTGACTGCGTATAGCATTATATAAATATTAATAAACGCATTCGATTTAGTTTTTAGTTTTTTCGAAGTAATTCGCAATTAAGTTTTTTTATTTTTTTATCGTCTATGTATTTCCACGCGCGTCTTTATTATTTATTATTTAATAAAGTAAAGTACAAATAATAACAATTACATTAAAAATTTTTAATATTCATAGCGCGATAATTTAATTCGAAATTGAAAAAAGAATTGAGACTCGAATGAGAATGCTAATTTGCTTAAAATAAAATATAATTGTTTCGTTAAAAGACAAATACGAGCGGTTCGTTCACCGAGCAGTCAGATAATGTGTCACGATACAGAACTGCACTTTCAATGATACACATTCTGTGTCTCCTCTTTTACATTATATTTTACGAAATCGTTTTTAATCAATGATCGCCGTTTTTATAAATAGAAAAAAAATGTTCAAACAATATTACATTCAGAGAAGGAAATAATGCTCGGAAATCAATTAACCCACGCAGACATGCTTTATCTTGTTAAATGTTTATCAATTTGGGCAAGTGGGGAAGTACAATGGACACATCCGGTACAAATACTTCTTCATAGCGTTATCTTTTCAGGGTAAATAAACTGCAGATATATTCACCGCATACGTTCATTGGAAAACGATGCAAAAAAATTGAGGATATAATTCGTTTCATTCGAATACTTACAATTTTAATCATAATATAATATTAATTTTGTTATTAAGAAACATATTTTTTCTATTTTTAAAGGAACCGGTAATAATATAATATATATATTATGTATGTATTGATTTCACATAATCTCACTTATCATCTGCTGATAGAAACGATGTTCTTTTACATTATTGTCACCTAAACTGTTGATAAACGTTTCAAATTTTATTTCTCATTACTTTCATAATTAAATATAAATAATGCGTTTTACGTTGTAATTTTAAGTTATATAACGATAAAAAAGTTATACTTCGTTATTTTATATCGTTATATTTTCTAAGTATTTTCATTTATTTATAATAATAGGTACGTTATCAAACGCTTGTGATTTGGATCAAATGCAATATGGATGTCGTATCTATAATGCACAATGCAGATGCGGGTACGGCTGTTCTTCCGAATACAGATATAATACTAATGACGACTGCAAAGAAGCGTTAAGAGGTACTAACTTACCTGTTAATTTGCAACTTGTCATGAAAAGTCTGATTTTACAAATATTTAAACATATAAAAAAAGAACTTTTCGATTTTTAATGTTATATATAAATATTTTCTAGGTAGACGTAGCGATACATGTCATAGATCAAAACCATGTTTGAATGGAGGATCATGTTTGCAAATATCATCAGAACCAGGATTTAAATGTCGCTGTGAAGGAACTGGTTATTATGGACCACACTGTGACAAATGTTAGTATGATTATTGTCATTAATAAATAATAATTATATGTATAGGATTTTTTGCAATAGCACATTTTATCAAATAATTAGTAATAAACACACTTACTTCGTTTCCAATTATACAAAAGTAATAGAAAATATTAAAAAGTTTTTGTTAACAAAATAATACGTTTTTGCAGCTTGTCCAGGACCAAATAATCAACGTTTTCGAGGACCATTTCCTTACGAATGTGTTGTGATCTAATTTACAATTTGCCTTCCTTTCATCTATCAAAAATCAAATACATTGAATATATTAAGTACAAAAAATAAACATATTTTGCGAAAATTTACACATCTTTGTACATACATAATAAATATATTGTATATATGATAATATTGTCTCATGTTTAGAAACATTAATTTAAATGTGACAAAAATTTGTTTTCTCTCTCTCTCTCTCTCTCTCTCTCTCTCTCCCTCTCATAAGAAACTATTATAAATAATACTTATTTAAGAAATCATAACATATCTATGGAAATCTCAGTGCGCATTATTTAAACCTTTGAGATCCATATGAAAGAGATACGTTTGATATTTTCACTGTTTATTCATCAATAATTTTACAATATGTATGTACATGATGTGTTGGATCCATGAGTTTTTTTTGACAAACGTTTCGTTTGTATCGTGCTTATGTTTAATGCACGTTGTTATTTTACTTCTTTCACCTATTTTCTACATAATGCCACGTGTACCTCGCTTGCTGTTTCTGAATGGCAAAACTTATAAAATGCGATTCTTTTACTTGTCACATAAGTACTTTTTGTAATTTGTCTTTGTATTATATATCGACTGAATTCATAATACTAGTTTCATTTTACAACACGAGACTGCATCAGGAACTTAACGACATGTATATATATTTATATGTTATATATTATCTAGGACAAACAATTGGCCAGTTGTAACTTTTTTACAAATTCATAGACATATTTTTTTCTTCAACAGAGTAACACGTTACAATAATTTATATAATAAACAGCATGTTTGCTTCTTTGACTATAAAATTATGTAAATTCACAAATTTCAGCAAGTAATACAAATGCATTCTTTTCATTCTTTTTGATTATGTGGCCAATCAATATTTTTATATATGTTATATCGCATACGATTTTGTTTTTGACTATTATACATTATTTCAACTGATCGCAATATACATCATGGGTAAAACAAATATTCTAAAGAAAATAATATAAATAAAGATTTTATCAACATGTACGTATATTTTTATAAAGACAGATGGGACATTATCTTTGAACATTACAAACAGGCAGGTTGTCAAACAGTTCAATATTAAATTATTTTGAAATCCATAACTGCGCCTATAATAAATTAAATGAGAGAAATATATTTAAAATTTATACTGAAAAAAGAATGTAGTAATTAGAAGTTCTAGTAATATTCATAATAATTGCTCAAAATCATAAAAATTTATTATATGCTTCCCAGAAAAAAATAATTTTGCAGTAATTTTTTTAAACAAATTGAAATAGTTCGGACAAACTGCCTTCCTGATTATTTTTATACTTTTATAAGATGATAAAATGGCTCGTTGTTTTTTATTTTATATTCTTCTCTCAACAAGATCATGATCCAATCGATTATTATCAATGTTAATATTGTTGTCACATTAGTCTCAATTTGGCAAATGTTTACGATGCTTATAATAATAATAATCTCGGTACCGAAGTGTATGGACTAAAAACAAGTAATGTAGATTATAATTTGGATAAGCAATAATCCTTTCAATACGACATTACTCTTGGATGGCACCAGGGGTATGCTGGGATCGTTCCTGACTAAATCCACGTGTGCCGTCTGGCCCTCTTGGTTGTCTGACTATTGTTAATTTAGGACCTGTATCTTCCACGGATGTAGTACGTAATCGACTGATTAAACGTTCGGGTCGTTGTTGAACCGCGTCGCTGTAGCATTAAGAACATAAAAGTATGCTGTTCAATGCTTAAAATATTGACGATAACAAAAAACTATATGAATGCAATAGAAATGTAAAAAAGTTTACCTTAATCGCGTCACATTGCATGCAGATGATTTACCAGTACGTTGATTCGTAATCAAAACGAATTCCACTTGGTCTCCTGGTTGAAGTATTGCATGATCTCGAACCTCACTCATGTGGAAGAATAACTTCTTACCCTCATCAATTTCATAAGCGAGAAAACCAAAAGGACCCTTTACCGCATCAACTGTCGCCCTTCTCTTTTTCCTAACAGCTACGATATTACATGCGTGACCTGCCGAATCCACCTGTAATTGTACAGGATCACCAGCCTGTAACAGCTCGCGTTTGTTGACAAGTCCCATAATTCTGAATTCATATTCCTGAGTATCCTCGTCTTCGTTAGTAGCGTTTATCTTTATTAAACCAGCATACTCTGCCTGGTCAGGGTTTGCACTTCGTAATGGTCTAATGACCGTTCCATCAAGCACCTCGCTAACCGGTGTTGGCCTAGGAATGCTTCCACGAGGTACCAATTTAACGTAATCCGCGGCTACGCAACCACCATTACCTCTACCATTTCCAGAACTGATCGTGCACTCAATATCAGCTCCTACTTCCAAAGCACTAACATCTCCCTCAAAATTGCTAAATAACGAAAGTATTATTTGTATAAAAAAAATCTGTAAATATTCGCAGAAAAATTATATTCTTTAACATACTACATTCAATCACCTGAAGTGAAAAAATATTTCTTTATCATGATTTACAGTCTCAATAAAACCAAATCCATCTTTAAGCGCAGCAATAAAGCCTTGACAAACTTGACCATTCAATTTCTTGTTGCCATTCTGCGTTTTCTCACCAGAAGAATTCACTAGAGATATGTCAACAGCAACAAGTTCTTTATTTCGTTTCACTTGACAGATACTAAATTGAACCTGAAATATTGATACTTAAAAAAAATGTATTGAAACATAATTACGATAGTGCTGATATGTATCAATTTACTTTGTCACCAAGTTTTGGAATATTCTTAGGATCGCAATCTTTACTGAAGAAAATGACGCTTTTTTGTTGATTTTCTTTTGTATATCCAATAAGACCAGGCGCAGCTCCATTTATGCCCTCAATTATAGTGCCCAGTAAATCTTTTTCTATAATCGTTTCGAACTGAACAGTACCAGTTGGTAAATGTTTCAATCTAATTGCACTTTGTCGATTGTTTGAAAATGACGAAGGAGGATCCTAGTAAAATAATATTTCATAAAAAAAATATAATTCAAAAATCTTGAGACAGTTTCTAAAAGTATTATTCTTACTTGAATTACTGTAAATTCCACTTCATCTCCTACACTAATTTCTCTATCAACATCCAGAACCTCGTTAAAATGAAAAAAAAGTCGCGTGTCTCGATCTACGCAACGAATAAAGCCAAATCCATCTTTGAGTGCGGCTATAATGCCTTGTTCTCGTCTTTCACCCGATACGGTGAAAGACTCAGGTAATAATAATATTTCAGTAGCTCTCTTGAGTTGATCTCTAGTATCTGTGGCAATACGAAATTGCACCCAGTCGCCATGTCTAGAAAACACATATCAAGTTATATTTTAATGAAAAAAGTAAAAGTGAATAAAAATAATACCTGAGAGTAAAATCTCCTTTTTGATCTTTATCACCAAAAGGAATTTCGACTTCAGAATGATCTGTATCTCTGTATCGAATTCTTCCAGGCAGCGGATCAATTTGATGACGTGCTGCAGTACCTCTTTCTAGAGGTTTCAATACTTGTCCCTTTACTATTTCATTGCTCACTTCTTCGAAGACTATTGAACCAGGTGGTAGCTTAGTAATATTGCAAGCTACCTCTTTTCCCTTAAAATATTGATAGTAAATAAATTTACATAAAGTATAATAAAACACATACACAATACGAGAATTATAAAAGAAAGAAAAATAGATATATATTTACATGTCGAGATTGTATTATAAATTCAACGTCGTCTCCTAGTCGAAGTTCTTCTTTCATAGACTTAGCTGCACTAAAGTGGAAGAAAATTTCTTTAACTACGTCCGCACGTTCAATGAAGCCAAAATTTTCTTTCATTGAGCACACGACACCGCGATAGCGAACTGGATGTGCTGGATTTTCCAATCTTACATGACATGCACTTAAATTCCCACTGCAATTGAAAACGCAGCACTGTATTAATTCTATATGTACCATTACATTGTGAGTTTCATAATAAATAAATAATATCCACCGTTGATTGGTAGCAATTTGAAACGACACCCTATCTCTAGCACGTAAAGTAACATTTCCTTCAACATCATCTTTTGTATATGGCAGAAAAAAACATTCGCCACGATTTTCATAACTGATACGCCCTTGTGTATCGCCACTTGTATTTAACTCTGTTGTTACGTTTCCAATGACTCTCTCCTCGCTTAGCACCTACATAATACAATTTTCTTTTATGCTCAGCTGATGCTTGTACATTTCAATTTTATATTTTACCATAATTTTATTATGTTATTTAAATATATACAACTAATAATATACTAACCACTTCTGGAGCAATCTTACTAACTGTACTAGCAATAGGTTTGCCTGTCCGTCGATCATAAGTCATTTCAAATTCAACAGGATCTCCAATTTTCAAGTGTTCTATATTACCACTAAATTGGCTAAAATGAAAGAACAACCTTGCTTGTCTTTCACAGCACTGTATAAATCCATATGAATGCTAGAAAAATAAATAAAATTAGCAAAATTATTGCATAATAAAACAAATTTTAAAATTGCAACAAAAATCTTACTAATAATTTTTCAATTATTCCAGTTTCTCGAGTTCCTTGGTTCTCAGATTGATCCTGATAAGTGGAGTTATTTGTAGCAGGCTCTTCTGTATAGCCAGTGCTCCCTTCCATTCCTGTGAATGTTCCGAAAGGAAATTTGGTAACTCCGTTGCGTGACATCTTATTGTTGGGATAACCAGCACACTGTATATTGTTTTTCCCATTTCCAGGAGGTGAATCCATCATATAATGATCACCACTGTAGTTGGTGCCATTACGATAGATATTAGTTGCAGGTTGATGTGATCCCGTTACAACTTTGGAACTTGGTACAGTCATAGACTTGTAGTCAATTATTGCAGGGTCAGAGTTCATGATTGGCGGCTGGAACGTTTTCCACTGAGGATTGTTGGACATTGTCTCGAATTTGCACAGTTTTAAATGTGATCTTTATGTATAAGTATTCCTCTTTTCTTCTTGAAACAATTACTTAATTTCTTTTATTATGTTCACTTCTGTTTCACCACAATATATATATATATATATGTATATATGTATATATATACTTATATTTAGAAATTTTTAGTCTTTTCAATTGTTTAAGTGTTAACATAGATATCACAGAACGGTTCTTGGTACCTTATATCTTCATTCGCTATTATAATGTTACAAGAACGTAATACAGAGGAAGAGAGGCTCTTTTTAAAATGCCGCAGAAATGCAGGCTTGTTTGTGACCAAGAAGTGGAAGGAAGGTTTAGAAAGTAATTTGACGTTTGTCATAAATTATTTATAAGAGAGTACCCAGGCAACTCTGTGCAAAATTGGCACTCCTTTAAATACAGATACAAGTGTTCCTTTTTTTTTTATTTAGTCAAAAGCAGCACAATCTCAGCCGCAATCACAATCACGGTCACTTTATGGCTCACCTAACTCTTTCTCACAAAAGCTTGTGTACACAATATACAAATGAACAATATTAGTTAATGTTGATTTACGAATTAATACAAGTACAAAATTCTTAGCACATCATAGACCATTGATACTTTTCATATATGTGTATGCACGAGGATGTTATTAACAATTGTTTGATATTTACTCAATTTTAGCTTACACTAGAACAACCGTGTTCCTTTTAAACAACAGTCATCCTTTATAAAAGGAGTAAATCAAAAAACATAGGAGATTTAAAAGATAAATGTTGACTTGAAAATCCTCAGATGTCTTCAATGCGTGCTGAGTGTGATTGTGTTGTTCCAATATTCTATGTTAGCGTTTCTTTCTTCAGCATTTAATTGTAGAATTTACAGTGAGCCTTGGTTTAAAAAATGTCCTAAACTAACAATTACACAAGCTGAAATAAAAAAAAAAGTTCATTCAATTAATATATTTAAACATAAAAGAAAAATTGTTATATATCACTATAATAGTTACGAGCTTTACAAAAAAAAAAGAAAGATTTTACAAAAGGGAAATAAATGTTTAATGAATAGATATTCTTTTTAATATTTAAAAAGTATCTATAACATATATCATAATTATATGATAAATTGTATTTATAATTATGTAATTATATCTAAAAAAAAAAGTCTTGTTCCAAGCAAAAGAGTGAATAATATTACTTAACAAACTTTAAATCTTAAATACGATACAAAAAAATGATGAAGCCCCTTAATTATACCTAAATATAATTTGTTTATAGAATTAATATACTTAAAAAGTAACTTGTCTTGTTATGTGTGTAATTTTGATAAAGATTCATCAAATTTACATTATAATAAAATTGTATTATTTGTGCACCAGATTAAAAATTATTTCAAGTAAACCAAATATAAAGAAAAAATATTTTTACCAGTGGTAGTATTTCATTTGTACATATAGGTTATTATATACTTTTCATGCTATATTGCAGTAATATATAAACATATATGGCAATCCATAATATATTTATTGGGTCCTATTTGTAATTATATATATGAAATTAATAAGATATTCATAATAATTGACTACTAGTTTGACATATTGACTTTTTATGCTCCAACTGGCACTGTTTTTACAATGTTTTTTTTTTATTTTTTCAAACTTTAATCGCGTATTCAAAGTTTCGATTGCTAATATGAAGAAAACGGTCAAACCACTGTTATCGTAAATTTACGGTTTAAATCATAATCTTCGTTACTTTGCTGTAAATGGGATACAATATACTTGGACACCCACATGAAAATGTTTAAATTATGTGTAACAATGTAAGTACCACAAGTTTCTTTAAAAGTAAATAATCATACGTCTTATATCCAACAGAAGTTCGTATAGTTAGATCCAAATTTAAAATGATAACGATTACTCTTAAAGGATATGTCTAAAGAAAAATCCGAAATATTGTATGTGCTTGCCAGTTACGAGATTCTAATTTTTTATGAGGTCATCCGTTTCTTTCGATATCATAAAGACTCATTGAAGTTCTACATGCTTATAAAATATGTGTACAATTGTTAGGAAGCAGATATTTTTGCTAATTGTAAATGTTTCATCGCAAAGCTCGTAATCGGCTAGCTTTAGAAAGATTTATAAAACTCACCACGACACAGCACAGCACTGACGACATGCCGCCATGTTGAATGTCAACATTCAGTATTCGCATACAAAACAGGAGCAACTAAGTACAGAGTGATTATAGTTAAAAATCTATGTTCATAGTCATCTGATAATATTACCACCAGAAACAATTATTTGCCTGTCCTGTAACACGTAGAAAACTGTAAACCTATATTTAAACGTTAATAAGCTTGATAATGGATAAGTAATTGGTTAATTATAGAAATAGAATGTACATGATAATGGAAGTGTATTCTTAGTATAACGTTTTTCGAGTTATGCATAGGAAAAATTGAAACCAGTAATTGCAACATGCGTTCAAAGAATTGTCAATTTTAATATTTTATAAAAATTTTTATAATAAAAGTAATTTCACATTTAAATTAAAGGGAAAAATGTTTTTTAATGGTAGAAAATTCTCAATTCATCAAATATTTTTTCCGTTTAAAATAAATTAACAATACAGTTCAAACTTATAATATGTGTGTGTGTATGTGTACAGACTTTTTATTTATACATTTATTTTTGAAATACTTATTCATACTACACAAAGTAACTAGTTATATTTATAATTTACAAATAAATTTTATTTTAATAATAATATTAAAAATATTCTTCCACATATATATATATATATGTATATATATATATGTATATATATATTATTAAATATTCAGTTTTTGTGATGTTTCCCCATTTGATGTCCTAGAGTATGTACCGAAGTGATTTAATTGACGCCAATGTAAGTCTTCTGATTCTGGTGTTGATGGAGCAGTAGCACATTCTAAACTTAATTGAAGCGCTCTTCTTAAGTCGTCATCTTCATCCACGTCATCCGTTCCACATGTTTTTTTATTATAGTCATGGAAATCTAAACTCAACTTCAGATACTTGTCTACATCATTCCTTTTGTTTTCTTCAAAGCTTAGTTGAAGTGCTCTTTGTAATTCTGCATTTTCATCGTCTTCTTCATCATTTTTTTCAATTTTTATAGGAATTATCTTTTCTTGTGGTTTGCTTGTTGATATTTTTTCTTTACTTGGTAATACTCTTGTACATGTATTTAGTATCACATTATTACTTACACCTGTATAACCAAAACATTCTTGATCTATTAAAGGAATACATGGTACTGTAAATGTACAAAACATTCCAACTTTTCTTAGAATATAGAAAGTAGTATTTAAAAATTCATGATTCCTAGTATTCAGATAGTAACCTTTTGTCTTTGTTTTCAACGACGTTTGTCCTTTTGACATAGATTCTATGGGATTTTTCAAAAGAATATCATCCGCAACACATGCAGGGAGTACACCAATAACAATAAAAATAGAATAACCTGTAACGATATGTAATTTAATATCTATATAACTTTATTTTTCTTTAGTAGATTTCATTAAAATAGTTTACCTTCTTGTAACAACTGTGCTAAATACATTGAAAGATAAGTATCCGATATAAGTTCTGGCCCACTTAGCACTGAATTTAAATTAAACCACTGCTTTCCAATTTTCCTTATAGTAAACCAATGACCTTTGTAGTTACAAATATATGCTTTCATCTGTCTGAAAATGATCACTTCTTTAAAAATTGCATATAAGAAAAAAATTAATTAAATTTTAATATTATAGAAATGATCGATATAGAGAACAATGTGGAATCACTTTTTCTTTATCATTCAAATATATTAGTTTCCCAATTTGAAGTAATACAAGGTAAATATACTCTGTAGACATTCTAAATGAACCAAAAAAAAGTTAAATAACATACAAAGGGTCATTTTGCGCCATTATAGCTGCGGATTCCGTACTATTATATGGAATTAACTCTAATCCCCAAACTTTTAACGCACTGCTAATTACTTGAACTGAGAAGTATCCACTGTCATCCATGTTTCCTGATGGTTGCTAAGCAAAATAATTAATGCCCTTTACCACATATAACATTATTAGTATATATTAACATTTGAAATAAATTATATATAAATAGATATGTGCATGTATATGTAACAGAATATAATTTGTTTGTGTATTATTCAATACATGACAATAAACAAATATAAGGTAGCTATAATGCACAGATTCACCTCCAAAAAGAGTCTATAATCTTCACTGTCAACACCAGACTCTGCCATTCTTATCCTTTCCTCTTCATCCATTTGATGACCTAAACTAGCAAGATCTACAGCATTGTAATATGATCCTTGTAAAAGTGCATTTAAACAGTGTTGTGCGCATAAAAACCCTTCTTGCTGCAATAAACTTCCCCGTTAAAATGATTTACACTCAAGAACCTATTAGATACTATCTTGTATATTATACTATTTACCTTTTCGTGAAATATGGTATCCATTTTATTAACACTCTTTCAACGTAGTACGTGAGACATAAATATTAAGTAACAACGAAATCATACGTTGAACAATCGCAAAAGAATCTTCGATCAAACGTCACCCACAAAAATATTTTTTGGTTATAACCAAAAACATGTCATACGCAGTAGACGGTACTTTAGATTCTATTATGATTCAACTATATAGTGCTGCCATCTCGAAACAGATTCTATGATTGTTGTATGACTGTAATCAAACGTTTCTCGTTTAAAACGTTTTAAAAGTATAGTCTACGTGTATGATTAATAATTGTCTAAGTCCTTTTTATAAAAATATTGTTAATCTTAATTATGATACAACGAAAAATTTCCTAACTACATATATGTTAATAAATGAAAATAATTATAAAAAAATAATGAAAGGATATATTAAAGTACGAAACGAACATTTCATTTTAATATACAATATTACATATGTACGCACATTCTAATGAATTACTTTTGTAGATTATATTTTCTTCTTACATTAGATATTAATATGACATCTTCTCGTTGATAGGTCGAAATAAAATTAACGCATTATTTATTTAAACGCATTTCAGGTACCATTACAAGAAACCTTAAGTTAAGTATCTACAAAATGCTGTGTGAATTTTATCGAAGAACACGCGTGATGCAGGCTTCAAGTGGCAAGAAGTATCAGAAACTATAAAATTATTATTTAGAAACTTCAGCCGAATTTGAGCCCCGTCTGCTACCACGGCATAGAAAAGGATACCAAACTATTGAATACCAAGTATCAACCAGAAGTAGGAAATCGTGTGGACCGGAAAGGACAGGCTTTATATTTGCGAGTGTGTGTCGACGTAACAGACGATTCGGACAGAAGGGTGAAGTGCCTCGGTAAATACGATAACTTCGACGACCTGTAGAACGACACCTGCTTTTTGCCTGAAACGAGAGACGAGGACACGGTGACGGCGGGGGCGGCCATACTCAAACAACCGCCGAGCGAAGTGCGCGGCATAGCGCAGAAATGAGACGATAATAAACCACATTGTATCGTTCGTAAACTCGGGGAGACGGTAACGGGTATAAGTGCCTCCATTGAAATCGTATAGGAAAGAATTACGGGAGGAAGTGAAAACGGAAGTGTGGGAAGTGTAGAGAAAGAGAGGAAAGCGGCTCGACAAATCGAGGCGCAGGGAACGGTATGAGTGCAAAGACGGACGTGAACAGGCGGGTCCTAGCGATTCAGGCCAAAAAAAAAAGGCACAAGCCTAGCAAACGAAAAGGAAAGGGGAATGCTCAAGATGAATCAGAAACGTCGGGAGCTCAATGCTCGAAAGCACCGGCTGCTCAACAAGGACAAGGGTCGGGTTTCTATCAGGATGCTTCTGCACAGAGACCATATTCCAGCGACAATGGAAACAGGTATCCGATTATCCTTAACATGTCATCTTATTTTATTACGTTTACACTTTTCTCGATGACAGTTCGTAATTTACGTAAATTTCCACAATTTGGATATGCATTAGTAATACAAAATTTCTATCGAGTTTTTTTACATTATAACGATGGTAAACCTTAGCACTGAATATCGTGATGAACAATAAGAACAATTTGAACTAATGTATTTTTCAATAGCGCTATTTTTTGTTGTGAAATGATTTTAATTTAGAAACTCCTCTTGTCTGTTTTCACAGATCCCCACAAAATTTTAAGACATTTTTTTAGTCTTTTATTTTTTGATTCGTGTTTGCCCCCTACCTCTTTCTAACTGAAACTTACAGATTGGAACCATGCCATAGCTCAAGTAATGAAACAATGGAGGATGGCGATGAAGTATATAGTAGTGACGATGAAGAGCAAGAGGACAGCAGTGATTATTGTAAAGGAGGATATCATCCTGTTAAAATAGGAGATTTATTCTTAAATCGATATCATGTAACTCGTAAACTTGGTTGGGGACATTTTTCGACGGTGTGGCTCTGTTGGGACCTACAGGTACATGTCCAATTTAAAACAAAAAGGGTACCTTCTGTTTTAATAAATATATAAACAAAATGTATTAAAAATTTATTTCGCAGGATAAACGATTTGTGGCACTTAAAGTGGTCAAGTCTGCATCTCACTTTACTGAAACTGCATTGGATGAAATTAAGTTATTAAAAGATGTGCGCGACACAGATCCTACAGATCCTAAACGCAATAAAACCGTCCAGTTACTCAATGACTTCAAAATCAGTGGCATTAATGGTTTGCATGTTTGCATGGTATTTGAGGTGCTTGGACATAATCTTCTTAAGTTGATTATTAAATCCAACTATAGAGGAATTCCAAGAAATAATGTTAAACGTATTATCAGACAAGTTCTCGAAGGTCTCGATTATCTACATAATAAATGTAAGATTTTTTGTGAATGACAAACTAGTACCATATTAAATTGTGTTCATGATTTATTGCAATGTAACATAGAATGTGAAATATTTAAAATTACAATCAATTACATTGAAAATTGCTATTTATGAAAATGGCTTACTATCATAGTATTTTTTTTTTAGGTAAAATTATTCATACAGACATTAAACCTGAAAATGTATTGGTTTGTGTCGATGAAGCTTATATAAGAAAATTGGCATGTGAAGCTACAGAACTGCATTCACTTGGAATGAAATTACCGGTATCTTTAATTTCTACTGCACCAAAGGAATTTCAAGAACCTAGACCTAATTCTAAAATGTCAAAAAATAAGAAGAAAAAGCTTAAGAAGAAAGCCAAGCGCCAGAATGAATTATTGAAAAAACAAATGGAACAAATAGAAGAACTTGAGGAACAAGATAAACTTGCAAATAGCACAAGAGCAAATGGTGAATTAGAAACAAATAGTCCAGATCAGGACATAAACACTGAAAGTATAGAAGATAATACTGAAAGCAAAGGTTCACCTGATATTTCAGAACCATCTGCACCATCATTGCACATAAATGGTGTAGATAGTTTAGCTGGTGGGGAAAAAGTAGAAAATCAATTACCTCAACAGTCAGAAAAGATGGAAAATGCAAATTCTTGTGATGTAGAAAAAAGTTGTGGCGAAGGAGTACATTCACCTGATCATGAAGATACTGATGAATGTAGCGAAGGTAAAATGGACAAAAAAAAAAGAAATAGGTTTTTCAAACTTATAATTAATTATATTAGTTTTATATTTATTATCATCCATAGGTCGTAATTTGCAGCCACCCGAAAGTAAACAATTGAAACGAGCATCAGTAGCTCCTTTAGATCCTGCCCTAGTAGAATGTGATGTTGAAGTGAAAATAGCTGACCTTGGTAATGCATGTTGGGTCCACAAAAAATTCACAGATGATATTCAAACTCGTCAATACAGATCATTAGAAGTGTTATTAGGATCTGGATATGATACATCTGCAGATATATGGTCCACTGCCTGTATGGCATTTGAATTAGCAACTGGTGATTATCTTTTTGAACCACATAGTGGCAATTACTATTGCAGGTAAAATGCAATATTCATTTTATAATCATTTTTTAAATTAATCCACATTTATATCAAACAATACTGTAAAATATTTTACATTTTGTTACAGAGATGAAGATCATTTAGCGCATATTATTGAATTACTTGGAGAAATACCAAAACACATTGCTCTTTCTGGCAAAAATTCAAAAATGTACTTCAACAAGAAAGGTGAGCTGAAACGAATTACTGGATTGAAACCTTGGGGGCTATACGAGGTGCTTACGGAAAAATATGATTGGTCACCAAGAGAAGCGCGCGAGTTTGAAGAGTTCCTAACTCCGATGCTCGAGTTTGACCCGAGTGTGCGAGCTACAGCAGCAGAGTGCCTGAAGCATCCGTGGCTGCAAATCAAAAAGTGATCATGTTTTTTATTGTTTTATCTTTAAATTCTTCAACTCTACACTTCTACCATCCCGATGTAATTTTAAGTCGAGAGTGTGACAAGAGGCAACGACTAGTAATGATCAGGTTCTTTCACATTACATACATTGTTTTACATTCGCATAACAAGTGCATTATTACTGAAGACGCACACTATAAAATTATTTAATATTTAATGTAATATATATTATAGAATGAAAAATTATTGTCAAATGTATCTTGTAAATTATAATTAAAAAATTATTTTTATCCTTTTTTTTAGCTGCTGATAATCATGGTCGTTTTAATTTCTAATTATTATTAATGTTTACATGATCGGAAAAATTTAAAATTTAGACAATTGGAAAAGAAAGAACTTGCAACATTCCACCAAATTCCAATATTTACAACAGTTGATTGTAATCTTAACTGTAACACTCTCGACGGTGGCTGCCTATTTGTGTATTTATAAATTTGTTAAATCATATTTTTCATTTAGTAATGATATCTTAAATTAAAATATCATAGTACTTTATTATTTTACACGGTCATCGTTGTATTATCCTTTATATACTAGTTGTCACTTAATTTATCAAACATCCCAAGAGTCATGGGACCTACTCATAATAAACTTTAGAAAAGGGCAGGCCCATTGTTAAACTATAATGAATATTAAAATTTTTATTAAAATATTTCTTTCGCATTAAATTAGTTCGAAATTTACCGATAGCAGATTTTTTCTCTGTGATCTCTCACCTTGTGCTTAATTAACGTTCAAGAAGTTATAATAATCATTACGGTTATTGTTGTCTTGACACTGGTTAAAAGAATACTCACATAATACGCACGCCGGAACGTGTGGTTAAGGAACTGAATCTTTGTACAAATTCAATGAATGCAGAAATACATATGTATATCATCAGTATAATTAAGAGTTGGTCGCCAGATTCTTGGTAAAACAACAAATATGATTCGGAATAAGACAGTGCATACTTCATTCAACTACGTTAGACAAAGGAAATTGGCAGAAACGAATTGACTTGTGGTAATATACGATAATCTTATAGCAGTTATAAATTCTAACTACCACGAACAATAAACCTACAAGTGCAAAGAAATGAAACTTTTGTAATGAAATTATTACAAAAGCGGTAATATACACTGTCGGATTTCGAATAATGATCGAGATATTCGATGATTATGACATACATCTTTTTCGTTTAGGTTTATTTATTATACATTTCTTTATACTGCTGAAAAGCATATATCATTATATATATATATATTGTACAATTACAAAAAAAGAGATGAATTTCTAATATCATGACTGAAATTTCGGTAAAGATAAAACAATCATGATAAAAAAAGGAAATATATGACGTTAAGTTCTGCGCGACCTTCTTTACTTCGAGCTATTGACTGATTATTAAGCTCTCTGCCGATAAATTGTCTTCTATTTTATAACGAAGAAGGCGAAACAGTACACTCACTGGATATTCAACATTATAAACGTATTTGTATCGTTGAATTCTGTTTATGCTTCCAATTGAATGTTCTGTTTCGCTGTAAAATGCCAATTTAAGATCATTTCATCAAAAAGAGTATAATTAATTGAAAAACATTTTAAACAAGACTGGTGGAGATGTGTATGATGATTATTTTTATTTTTTCTGGGTACAAGAGGAAAAATGATTACTTAATTGTAAATTGATTATTTTCATTAAAACTGTAAATTAATGAATCTTTAAACAATCTATTTTCGGAAATCCAATTTATCGTTTAATACAATTACCAATTAATACTTGTTACAATGTAGAAGAAAATTTTGAACGTTTATAGTATTTAAAAGACATACATAACGTGCTAAGTTACCGTCAGTATAAGACCCTTAATTTTATTTCGGTACGATTCTTTGCTAATTTGAATTCTACAGATATCCTTCTAATGGAAACGCCTCTTCTACCCGTGCTGTGATCGGTGAAATTGAAACTATTTATTTGAAATTATCGTATTCATTTAATTTCTTTTGCATAATCATACGATTCCACCGTAAATCACGATCTTGGGACTGATGATGGCAATCGTGTTGAATTTGTACAGTACGGAACCGAAGTTATCATAGTTATATACACCGGTATTATTTTATGAAACGCGGTCAGTGAAATCCGGAAAGAATGCGGTAATATAAGGACACGTAACATTTTTACGGAGAAACGTCGTTTTCAAGTACATCTCAAATGTTCGCGTGATCATTCTTATCACCGACGACTAGTACTAGCCGATCATCGAGCACTTTGTATGCAGTTGATGATAATTCACATTTTTTGTGACAAACGATGTATAATATTATATATGTTACCAAAACTAAAGACATTGAATTGAAAGCAGATGATAACTCGCAATTATGCAACAATTACGTTGTACGAGAAACAAACGATCGATTTCCTTAGTAGCAATTCAACGGATTTCAAAGAGGTGCGATTTCATCGTGTAGCCACATATTATACATACTGAAAGATACATATACGCGCGCGCGCACGCGTGCGTTTACATATACATAGAATAAATTGAATGACAATTTACGTAGGTGTGATTCGCTGCTTGGCGTTAGGATAGTTAGGATGAAATTAACAAAACATTAACAGTAAAAATGTGTATAGCTTGATGTACGAAAGTTTCCCCTGTTTTCCTCTGAAGATTTCAGCGATCAAAATGTATTCATACACGCATTTTAAAACTTAGAAAACACGTTGATCATCGTTTTTCTTTTTCTTTAAATGGTAGAAGAATGATTTCTGCGAGTATAGAACACGAAGATCGTTTAGTACTTAGATAAAGCCAAAGAGGCGTTATTTATATATGGACCCAAACTTCAAACTTCTATAAAGATTTATGTTCCAATCGGTAGTTTTAACTGTACGTCGCGCGTAGACGTATGACCGAATGAAATTTGTGCGTATTAACTGTATGTGGTAAACAAAACTCGACGGCAAATTTCATTTTAATTTAAAAAGTTCACCTGAATTAGATCTAAAGAAGCCTTACAATTACTTGTTTTTCAATTTATTGCCCTTAAAACAAGATGTTTCCATCATGGGAAAAAATAGCATTCTACAAATTCGACATTAAAGCTGTTAACGCACTGAAGAGGAACGAATAGCATCGGTATCAAGGGAACGTGTGTGTAAATGAAAAATACAATGTGTGATTTTTTATAATGATTACGATGTTGAAAAAGATAGGCTTACAACTGGAAAAATCAATTAGAGAGAGAAATCTGATGTTTGATAAAATAAAAAAAGAAGAAGAGAAAGGATTTCAAATAAACACCAAGTTATATATCATGTAAATTGTAGCGTGTGTAACACGTACCTATGAGATATTGTAAATATTGAAATGTAACTGGGGGTTTTACACATTTTTAAACCGAAGCGTCTGCATTAAGAAAACTTCGACATGTTTAGAAAAGTGCTTGAGAACCCACTCCAATGGATTATACGCGACATATAACGACCACTTAGTCAGATTATAATCCCTTGGAACATTTTCTGTAATAAATGGATAAAAAACGGGGTATAATATTGTCTTACGGATTGATAATATAGTCATACTGGTCGTAGGCGTTGTAGGATTATTTAACTCTGCATGCTTAGTCGATTGCTCGATGTTGTACATATACACACGTGTATTGTACTGAGCATTAATAAGGGTATAACTATTGATAAAAATACATATAGGAGCTCATGATATGTGAAGATCATTTTTAGGACTTATATTGGATGATAATCCAATGCGCGAATAATATATGAGCAGAGAACATGTACAATTATACTGACTGGAGCATTAAAAAAAGGGAAGGCAAGCGTGTCCTGCCATGCTTTTAGACAATACTCAATTAATTACAAAGAAGATAACAACATTTATCGTTGTATTAATGTTGGCTGAATAGAATTTTAATTATGATAATGTCATTAAAAAAATATACGTATAAAAAACATGAAAATATAAAAAGAAAAAGTGTGTCCCTCATAAAAAATAATAATACAGGTTTTACTCATTTTATGAACTGTGAGCGAATTGCAAATATTTTGAATTAAATTTAAATCTCGTGTAACATTCATAACGATATTCCCAATATGTTTTGCGCCTGGTATAGAAAAAAAATGTATCATACAATCTAAAGCTACGTTTTTCTATATATACGTTTACACCCATACCATTGTGTTTTATAACTCTATAATCGAAAGAAAATTAATTATAGAGTATATTATATATAATATATTAGAAAATTACAGCAAATCGTTTCTAAAAACGAATGTGTCTCATGCTCCAGTCAATCGATGTACGACCAGATGAGGCATAAAAACGTAGACATAATGAAGTAGAGATAACAAGTCGAACAAATAAACGGATTTGATGTTTAGACGCTGCCTCTGTTATGTGCCCTGCCGCAGAAAAATAAGATAACAGACCCATGTACCCGCCTCCCGAGATCGGTATATGATATTAAAAATAAATTCACATTAAAAATAAAATTAGCTGTATTTTTTCTTTTAACACCACACACAGCCTTTAAAGTCATTAGGAGAATATTTTCTTTACAGAATTAGTGATTTATTGTATAAACTATGTAATTCGTGTTATTACCTATAAATATCAAATATCCTTGTACATATTATGTAAAATTTTAACTATTAAAGCTATAAATTACAACTCGAAAATAATATTTTCCCCTGATATATTTTTAGATACTATTACAAATAAAGTACTGTGCTATAGTTTACACTGCTCGAATAAAATATTTGTTTAAAAGACATTATTTATATTGTATAAATTAAAATACAACATATGAAATATGTTATAAATACAAATTATATATATATATTTTTTACATAATAACATTTTATAATAGTAATATAATGTTTATAAATAGTATAGTCAATTAAATAGCAAGATTAATACAAAACAAACTAATGTTATAAACTTAACGCAGCATACCTTTATATAAATATTGATCACTGCACATTCTGATTGTTGAATGTTTAGATAAAAGGAAGTTATTGTAATAATTCATAATTCATAAAGTTAACTACTTTAAAACAGTTTCAATTATTAAACTTATCTTCATATCAATTCACTTAAATGTACATGTGCTCTGTTAATCTATGTTTTTTTGAAATTATACTTATACTTCTTAATAAGTACATTATTAGTGCCATGTAACTTTTATAATTTATATAAATATTTATTTTGCTCGATATGCAGCATTGTTACTTTATACTACATTTTTTGTGCTGTAATCCAAACATTTTTTTAAATATCACATCAGTTCATTAGATATTATGTTGCTTAAACATGGCTAACTGAATCGAAATAAAGTAAATAATATTTTCTTTAATCATCATTTAAGACATTAAACAAGAAATAATTCTAAATGTATAATTCATAATACTTTAAGACAACAATTAATTAATAACAATTAATTGCATTATAATTAATAAATTGTGAAGAATTTGTTTACAAGTTCAATATTAACAATGTCATAATGTCTGCATAATATATAATATTTGCATATGAAAGATACTTTTTGGTGCAGTAATATTTTTAAGTGATAAAATAAATTATACATATAAATAGATTATGAACCAGACCAATCCTCGTCCTCTCTGCAAATGAATTGTAAATTTATTAATACTTCAAGTCTTAATGCACGTCAAGTACAGCCCTTCACCGACAATAAGCTTTGACAGCAAAGCACATATGTAGATGCCACATGATCTTCATCAGTACATTTTTGTAACTATATAACAATTGTAAGCTATTTGCTGAGACTAATGAAAATAATTTTTATAAATGTTATAATTTTTCTCTAAAACAATAGTTTACTATTATTAAAAATATTATTTCGTAGTAATTAATGAACCAGCAAAAATAGATTACAGCCTTGGATTTTAGAGAGAACAGAGAATGTTAATTATCTGTATTCCATAAAGAAAGCTAAGAAAAATAGCATTCATAATTATGGAAGAAATTTTTGTCAAATTATAGTTATCATCGTCGATAAAATTTTACATGTATTTACATTATAAGCAAGGGCGTTGACAGCACATTTAGCACATCACACAGAAAGAAATTATATACTTAATATAGACCCATGACTTGGACGTCTTTTGTTTTGTTTCCCATGTATCTGGTTCTGATTTTCTGCTGATAAATTTATGTTCAATTGCGCTGTTGATGCAGTTGTTACCTCATCATCTGATTCCATTGGACTAATTCGAATAGCTTGATACCACTGATTTGTTAAATCTGTCATTTGAGATTTACAATCTTTTAGTTCTTGTTGTGTAAATCTCCTAGTGAAAAATGGGATAAAAAATTTTAGATCCCATCTAGCAAAACCACGAATGCGAGACTGAAGAAAAGACACTTCAATCTCTTCTTCTGTAAGTTCTGACAAATGTTCAGAATCTATTGTTTGTCCCTAAAAGAAAAATACAACGAATAAAATATATACCCTTTTGTCTATAACCATTTCTATGCATATAAACATACCCATTCTCTAGTTTTACTTAGTGAAATTTCTTTATCTTTCCTTCTCCTTCTACTATTGTTCTTTTGTTTCTTTTCTGCTCTTAAAAATTTCAGTAATGGCATAGTGGAACCACCAAATATTAATGTTGTAAATAATACAATAATTAGTGTGGTAGTGATAATCACATGTCGTGTCTCATCACTGAAGTCTAAATGCAAAGACAAAGCATAAGAGATAGCGCCACGAAGACCGCTAAACCACATTATGAACATCATCTTTTTAGTGATTTGATGTTCTCGAAATCGATTCACAAGGAAAGCTAATGGAAAAATGTTTGCAGCTCTACCAATTAAACATAGGATTATGGACCATATAATTAATGCTGGTTCAACCTATAATTGATAATCATTGTTAATGTAAAGTATACGAAAGAAATTAAATGTTAGTTTTGTGTCATCTTACCCTATGCCTGAAGCTGAACAAGGCTAATCCTAAGTATGCAAATACACAAGTTTCAGCAATAAATGCTAAGGTTCTCATAGTTTGTTGCATTGTAATTTGAGTAACAGTTGACAAATTAAAATGTGTATAATGTGACATTACAATTCCATTAAATAAAATTGCCATAATACCTGAAATAATATGTTAAATATTAAATTACATATTTATTACATTGTAATTAAAATACTATTAAAACTTGAAAATTTATATTCATACCAGATAATTGTATGCCTTCTGCTAAAACATATGGTGCATAAGTAAATACAAGCATAAGTCCAAATTCTAAAGAAGGATTTTTTCTGAGATCCACATGTTTAAGTAATAATGCACTTATGAGAGCAAAAACAACTCCAATGCCCGCAGAGGCAAAAAACATGAGACAAAATCTATTTAAGCCAAGTATAATGGCTTCACTAGTGGTTGTTGCATTATTAGATTCCAATACAGATGTAGTTAATACAATAGAAATAGCATCATTTAAAATAGATTCTCCAAAAACTAACATGTTCAATACTGGATCTACATCTAAGGCGTGAAATATGGCTACAGTAGCAACTGGATCCACTGCTGATATTAATGATCCAAATGCAAAACTTTCAACGAAACTAAGTTTATATGCTACCTGAGCTAATCCTAACAAATAAATTCCAGCCCCAATAACAAATGCTGATATCGCTGTACCAAATATAGCAAAAACCAATATACTGCCAATATTTTGAAAAAAATTTCCTTTGTGCAAGTTATAACCTGATTCAAATATAATAGGTGGAAGTAGCACAAGAAAAAATGCAGTTGGAGAAAAAGCTTCTTCCTTCCTCCAATTGGCTATATTTTGATTTGACATAAGATTTATGATCATACCGATAGCTCCCCCCAAAAAAACAATTACTACTGATTCTGGTAAATATTGAAAATTTGTTTGCAACATAAGATGTATAAGTAGAATACCTAAAGCTAATACACAGAGGACAAAAAATATGGACATAGAACTATTGTGTTCTTCTTCCGCGGAGCCCTTATCAGGTAATACTGGTTCTGCTGGTATAACTGTTGTTGTACTTGTATTCGTTGTATTACTAATGTCTGAACTTTGTGGCGGAATTGTAAATTCAGATATATTGTTTCCATTCTTATCAGTAATAATACTTGTAGATAATGTATTAGCTTTTTCAGTAGTTTGATTGTTAGTATCACTATCAGATTGAACTGTAGTTGTAGAAACATTTTGAGATGTTACATTCACTATGCTTGATGCAGTGACAGGTAATTTTAAATCGTTGCTACTAGGTTTTTCTGATATATGTGACTCTATAGATACACCGTTGTTTAAATTTGTCAGCGTGGAATCTTTTAACACGACACTCTGACTGTCTAATGTGACATATTCAGGTTTAAGGTTAGAAGTTTCTTGTGCGTATGACCATACACCGAAAATGAAAAATGTAATAAAAATTATAAAACTTTTACGTAGAAGTTCATTATCAACTGAATATAAATTCATGTTTATGCTATTTTCGGCACTTAAATATACACTTCTTCAATGAGGTTTAACACTGAAATGACAATTGATGCAGAATATTTTGATGTCTCGTTCTGCGCTTGCGTCACCCGTAGAACACGTGTTTCAGTAGAAAAATTGTTATTCGATTCACAACAAATAAATTAATGGAAAATTATTTTTCTTTTAAATGCAAACAATTAAAAGATAATAACTGACGTATAACTGACAAAAGTGAAACAATGATGCCCAAAAAATATTTACAGAAATTAAAAAGTTATATTTTACGAACATTTTTTTTTACGAAAACGCTATATATCACATCATACTATACAGACGATTATGTTTATTATGTTTAATCTTTATCTTTTTTTATAGAAATAGGTTCATTCTCATAACAGCTTGGTAACCCATAGCGGCCAATTTCTGCTGAATGCACTGCATCTTTGCCTAACCTTTGTTCAACTCCTTTCCACGATCTATTGTATAAAAATTCCGCTCCTGCTTTGCCAATTGCAACAACACCTAAATCAATTAAAATAATAGCATGAAATAAAATATATCATTCTTACTTACTGGTATCATAATATGTAAATACCTGATGAATTATTAATTACTAAAGTATTCATTTCGTTTGTACATAGAGTACTTTCATCACAGTTTCTAAGTTTACCAGTAATTAAGGAAACATCTGAATCTGTTGATGCTTTAAAATTAATGTAATTAATCCCATCAGGAAGTATTTGTCTAAAATCCATACAATATTGTGTATAACATTCCCTTAAACTATTAAATGCTAATTCTACCTCATAGGGCATTAGCATTGGTTTCAAAAATTCTCTAGAATCATATATTTCATTTTCAGGACATGTTATCACAACAAAGGCATCAATCTGTAAAAATGTAATATATTGTTACTTTGATACTATTGGTATATTTAATATTTTAAATATTACTAGCCAACATACCTCTGGAAAATTAGCAAGTTTAGTTGGATTAATTTTACCAACACTTAAAATGTAAGACTTTTTATTTTTCTCTTTTAAAACACGTTTAACCATTGTTATTATTTTTAGGTAATCTTTAATGCCTAAGGTGGCTACAACTATACCAACAACTTTGGCATCTTTTAACTTTTCAACTAAGAATCTTCTTCGTTTTAACCATGGCGTGTTTAAAGCTTCATATTCAACAATATTATTATTCTCAAAATAATACCATTTTTTTGCAGGAATTGTCATGGCTAATGTGACAAATGTCTTTTCATTGTTCCCCAAAAAGAATGCTATATAATCCTCAATTTTATGTGCCTTATCTAATTTAAAACATCTACCCAAAATTATTGTAGATGAATCATCTTTATTATCTGTGAATACTGTATTAGAGGTACAGTTTAACAAAGTAAAGACTAAATTCTCATAAATAGGATTCAACATTTTATGTATATTCTCTGAAATAGAAACACATTTAGAATTGTAATTAAATACATTAGATGAAGTATTATAATACACTTCAAATGTAATGAAAAACTTACCAATTTTATGTGCATAAGTAACATCATAAAAAAATAAAATTCTTTCAGATCGATCGACAAAACTGAGTTTAAATTTATTAATAACTTCCGTTGTATCAATCTCTTTTTTGGGTAAAACATGAAATACAGGTAAACGAACAGTGGGATTTAAACAGGCATGACCAAAATGTATTATGCCATCTGCATTAATATGCTGAGCTGCTATTTCATCGACACAACAGCTACCGCAAGAAGTATCACCCAAAATGTATACTTTCTTTTTAATACGATTTTCCAACTGTAATGCAACTTCTACCGAGTCTGGTAAAAGGTTGTCAGGAAATTGTAGACAGACCTAGAAATATGTATTTATCAGATTAATCCTTTTATTACATATTTGTAGGTATAAACTTGCTTTCTTAAAAATATAGATCTATTCATCAAATATTTAAATAAGTATACAAGAGTAACAACAGGTATAATTTAACCTCTAAATTATTGCGAAAATTAAATAAAATTAGATGATAAAAAAACTTTAACCATACAATTCTAATTAATCGAACACTTATCGCATATAAATAAAGTATTCAAACCTTATTTAAATTATGCGCATTAATCCATTTACTACACTTATCCACATCATAAACGTCATCGTCTGTAACACCATTCATTTTGCCTTCTATACTTTAGTTACTTCTGGAATCATATTATTTTAAATACTAGTACACATCACATTGTATATAAAAAAATTGTTTTACGGAAGAAATAAATTGATGTATACCAGAAATTAGTTAATGGACTGCATGCACATGCAACCACACTCAGTACTGAGTGAAAGTTATAACACATAAGTAAATACTTACGTTACGATCTTTGAAAAATATATATAGACTATACATAATAGTAATCATGCAGTGTATATGTGCGCAATGATAATTTAAGTAAAATTTAAAGTTTTTGTAACATTAAAAATTTTTGTTCATACCTGATACCTTTTTAAATATTTTCAATTAATTATTGATTAAATATACAAATCTTTTAAATTCTTCTTTTGTATTTTACAATATACATTTTTAATTTAAACTTACCTGTAAAATATCTTAACATAAATAAAAAATTATTCATTTTGTACAAGATTATGATGCATTAAAAAATACAACATTAATATTAAACATATTATCTATAAGTAGTACAAATCAAAATATGGTACGTATGGGGTACCAAATTTTACAATTAAATTAATTATAACATTTAATTGACGTTATTTCATTCCTTTTAATCCTTCTATGTAATTATACTGAAGGCATTTAGTGAAGTAACTGTAGAATAAATTTTAGAAAATGTACTTACAATTAAGAAGCATTGTGTAATTATTGTGTTGTATATACTGTAACTTAATTTTATCATCTTTGGTATATATCAGAATATATACAAACCATGCAATTTAATACAAAATGCAAACATTATCTAAAGCACATTTGACAATTTGTTTAAAAATATCTTAACATACTAGTATTAAAGAAAAACTAACTTATGAAAGAAATTATATAATTTAAATAAAAGGTGCAACACACTAATAGTGTTTGATTATATTACATATACACAATTATATAAGAAATACAATAAACTGTTTAAATTGTCTGAAATATTCAACAATTAGAGATGTGCTTCTAATAAAATGTTGTATATCTGACAGAACAAAATGATTTACTAAACATTGTCTTGTAAGGCACCTAAATTTGCGGGTTAAAATTGTAATATCAATAATTTCATAATATTAGGAGAGGTGTTGTTCACTACAAGATGTTCATTCATGATATCTAAAATCATATAATTGATAATGATAATTACATTTTATCGCGCGCATTAACCACTTGACTTCACTCTCGCCAGGCATATTACATTATATAGATCTTTAATATAGGAAATTAAATTTTATGCTGGAAACTGAAATTTTAATTATAGACAAGGATAAGAATATTTTCATACATGTACTCGTGAAATATCGGCAATTTATTAGGATCAAAAGAACTTTAGCATATCCAAATTTTAAAATCTTTGAAGAATTCATTAAGTCACGATTGCCGTCGAGAGTGTAATTGAATATTATTTACAAATGATTATTTCTTATTGTAATACATTACATAGTTTTGCTTGATTCTCTGTATATACGTCAGTCTTGGATTGCTTTTGCCAAAAACATTTCATTGCCTCTGTGTATAGAGAGCTATCATGAATTTATGTGGGAAAAGGATGTAAAAATACAACCATGTAAACTAAATTTTGTTTGTCGCAAAAGCACTGCTGATGATGATCTGTCGTTTTTTAATGTATGATTTTTACAAAATGATTAAATCAGACCATATCTCGTATGTATAACATATTGATTAAGAAATCTGCATTATCTAACGTGTTAACATTGTTTCAATTAAAATTACAAGTCAAGTATACATACAAGATATATTTGTCGTTAACTATGTAGAAAATAAAAAGGCACATATAGAAAGATTTGCTTTCTAAGTCTTATTCACCGGTCGTCTATTATGTATTTAAAATGTCACCGACATGCGATTACCCTTTTTCCACACATGTGCTCTCTACACATGTATTCATCATTTAATCAGATCTATTGTGATTCCACATGATGACAAAAAACTTGTAAAATACTATATCTACTTAAAAAATGTCTGTTTGATTTTGCATTTTAACATTTAAGACTGCATATACATTTTAAATAGAAATAAATTCAAATTATTATAGAAGTTTTGTGTTCCCTTTTCACCTTATATATCATTTGCCTTCTGTTTTCATTGTCTTCTCTTTCAGTCTCTTAATCCACTACTTTCTCTTTATACCATCCATTTCTTGTCGATTGAAATGATGGTATCATTGACAATAATTGTATAATAATAATAATAATAATAATAATAATAATAATAATAATAATAATAATAATAATAATAATAATAATAATAATAATAATAATAATAATAATAATAATAATAATAATAATAATAATAATAATAATAATAATAATAATAATAATAATAATAATAATAATAATAATAATAATAATAATAATAATAATAATAATAATAATAATAATAATAATAATAATAATAATAATAATAATAATAATAATAATAATAATAATAATAATAATAATAATAATAATAATAATAATAATAATAATAATAATAATAATAATAATAATATTAATAATAATAATAATTATAATATTAATAATAATGATAATAATAATAATGACAATCATAATGATGATAATAATAATAATAATAATAATAATAATAATAATAATAATAATAATAATACAATAATAATTCCGAGAATGAATCTCAATAACAATAATACAAATAATAGCAATAATAATATTAATAATACGCGTTAAAAATGTATGTACAATTCACCGACCCAGTTTTTAAGTATCCGTAAGATTTCTCTACAAGTACTACAGACAAAGTGGAATAAGTTGTTTTAAATAATTACTTTTTACAAAATTACATTACAAAGTGGCAGATTGAAAAATCTGAGCGAATTACCTATTTATTTAATTATCTATCTATCAATCTATTTTTCTATCTATCCACATGTACAGCTGCTAGATTTAGGTAAACGCGATGGCTTTATTACAGCTAGACTACTGGAAAGTATACATAGTTTTATGTTTTACGAGTAGTTATTGCCATTGCAGAAAAAAATTTTTGACAAATTTTGGAGAATTATATAAAATTGCATAATCCAGATAGTCCGTTTTTAATTTATACCTATAAACGAAATTAAAACTGTAGGATTTGTACAAATAATTTAGCAACAATTTGCAGGATTTCAAATATGCATTACCGAAGATAATGTCGCATTCTTAATATCAAACATAGTTCTTTTTATATTATTCACATAACCACAAAAAAATCACCAAAAAAATGTATAGTTTAAAAATTTTCGAATAGAACAATTAGCATGATGTTCACCATTAACTTCACTTGTTTAACATACTTTATTAAAGGAGGGTCACGAGCCTAAAATGCTGCGGACTGCTTGATCAAGCACTGTGTCCTTTGATTCACTGGACTGTGATGCACTGTTACCACTACTGCCAGATAACGTGTTTGTAGGACGTTTTTTAAGATTAAGAATGCTATCAATGGCAGATTGTACCTGCGCGGTAATATCATCATGCTCATTACCGTTGCCACTTTCGGTAGTTACATGAAGAGAGCCTGGACGTTGCGTTTGAGAATGTAAGGCCAGTCCATCTAAGCTGTCTGTATCCTCTAACAGATCCCGTTCGAGATCAGTAGCGCTACTCCAGCGTTTTTCGAAAACTGGAGCAGTGTCTTGTTCGCAGTTATCTTTTATAACTGTATTTTGAACTCCAGAAACACTCGCGCTAGGAGCGGTTCCCCGACATTCACCATTCGCTCGTGTTCTTTCAGTTTTAGACGACCTCGTAACAGCCACAGCACATGCACTATTACTACCACTATTATTACTATTTTTACATTTAAACGAGTCTGTGGTAGATGGATATACACCAAGTTCTTTTTGTATTTCTACCCACTCGTCGTAATCACCACTAGTACAATTCGCTGATTTAATCACTGGTTTGCATTCCATTTCATCACTTAAAAAGTCATCTTCTAATTCACGTTTCACAGATACATTAGTTAATGGTAGTGGTAATTTGTCTTCTTCAGTAAGACCAGGTTCAACCTTTGGCACCAATGGCTTTTCTTCCTTTTTGAACTCTTCTATAAAATAAAATGCAAAACATTATTGCAGTTCATAATATTTAGGAAGAAATTTATTTATCAATACATTAACATTACCATTAACTTTAGCCTCTTGTTCTCGTAACCTATTCAATATACTTTGTTCTTCAGCAACAAAAGTTCGATCAATCATCATTAATTCTGATGTTCTCACTTCTCGCTGTAAATTTGAATGAATTATTGTTCTATTGTATATATTACATAAATGCATTTAGCATAGATAAATGGAGGCATATAAAATAAAATATTTTCAACAAATACCATGCTTTCCATCCAAAGAAGATACGTATACTTGTTCATCATAGAGTTAAATTTTGATAGTAGATGTTTTGCTGTTTCTTCAAATATCTCATCAGCTTTTGCCAAATCTTTAGAACTAAGTACTTGTTCATTTAAACAATGATATCGTACGAGACGTTTACAAGCATCACGTTTGCTCAAAAATGGCGTGTTTACATCTGGATTTATCGCACCGTTTTGATCCATTTTTAATTGCTGCTCTAATCTATAAATATAATAGCAAAATAATAACAATATCTATATACATATACTTTATTGTTTGACACTAAGTATTCATGGAAAATTATACTTACAAGTCACTACGATTAATTAATCTGCAAATTGGGCTAGATGCAGGTCTTTTTACACCTTGCCTTGGACTTACTAAAGGACTTGAATTACTGCTAGGACTAACAGTTTGCTTATTAGAATTGCCATTGGTGTTTACGGGACTTTGAATTCTTTGCGGTCCTTTTCCAATCGTTCTAGGTGAGGCTACCTGTCCTGCAGGAGAACCACTTTGAACTTGTACTTGAATAGGCGAAGAAAGTTCTTGTTTAATAGGGCTTGATATTTGTATATTTGGTTTAATATCCAATGGATCTGTCTGACACTGAGTTGATTGCTGCATTCCCGTTTGCTGTGTTTGGACCGAAGTTAATTGTGCGTTGCTCTGCACAGTAGCTACAGAGGTAATCGGTGGTGAGAAAATTTGCATATTGGCAGAGGACGGACTCAATATCTGATTTCCATGATTCTGATAAATCTTGTGCTGCTTTGTGTGCGCTTGGTGTACATTTTGATTGTTTTGTACACATTGTTGTCCTTGCACATTTTGTGACACCTGCAAGTTTCAACACAAATAATCAAGCAAAATGTAAATGTATACAATTATGATATAATAAATCATTTATTACCGAAAGATTATTCATATAATTGCTTGATGAACTATTCTGTGTCATTGATGATGTACTTGGATTTAAATTTTGTGAAGTTACCATCGTGGTAGATGTTTGTGTTTGAGTTTGTACAACCGATGTCTGATTTTTATAAGAATTCAGAGGCATTAAATTCGATGCTATTGTTGATACTGCATTCACGTTAAAACTCGTTTCTGGTCCCTGTTTGAAACAATTATGTAACATTGTGCGTTTTGTTGCATCATAAAATACTTTAAATAAATTTTTATTTAATAAATAGTACATGACATTGTAAAACTTACACTACTAACGGAATGTGTCGTAGTACTGATAACTTTTCCACTTGCTAAAATTTTTGCTTGTTGTTGATATAATTTCGTTAAAACGGTTTGATCAGTTTGTGTACCCGATTTACGTGCTTGTATTTGAGATTGTATATTTTTTAGTAATTGTCGAGTTTGAGCAGGAAGTTGAATAGTCTGTACTCTTTGAACCATTTGACCATTCGAGGGAACTAAATGATTTGCTGGAGAAGATGGAAGTACAGGACCGTTTGTAACAATTTGAGATGATTCACTTTTGATCGGATTTGTACTTTGAGACACTATAGTGTTCACTTTATTAGAATTATCAATTTTCTGAAGATTAGTTGTGTTTGTCGATATCATTGTTGGGCGGGAAACCGTAACCGTTTTCGTTACCTATTACCACAATTTTTTAGTTGGTAATGAAAAAATAGACAGTAAATAAAAAATTGGAAACAAGACCTTCACATACCTGTGTATTTCCAGTATTTTGTGTAGTAACAGCAGTTTTTGTTCTTTTAATAATTTTTGCCTTCTTTGGTTGGTTGTTGCCTAAATTTCTGATCTGTTGTTGATTCAGATTGTCAATAAATTGACTAGGAAAACTAGAATTTTGAATTTGTATGTGCTGTGGCATTTGAGAAGGTGCAGCTTGTACCACAATATTTTGTATATTATTTTGTATCGTAGGAGCTCCACCAGAACTATTTACAATTATTTGACTCGTTGGGGTATTTATTTGTACACCTTGTAAACTCTGATTGTTTGCATCTGGTTCACCAATTACTATTTTCTGAGTTTGGCTTTGATTTTGGGACTGATTAGTTGCATTTAATTGGCCTGCTAAAAATTGTTGTAACAACTGTTGACTAATTACTTGCATTTGTCCATTTGCATTGGCAATTAACAACTGATCATTAGGATTCAAGTTACTCAATGCATTTAAAATTTCAGGAGTAATTTTTGGCGCATTATTTAATATATTATTTGCCGCTGAATTAAGCATCGTTGTAGTCTGGGTTTCAACTTTTTGAGATTCGTTTTGTTGCATAGCATTCGAAGAAGGAGCATTTGTAATTACGATATTTTGATGTTGATTATTCTGTTGCGTGCTTAGCCCTTGCTGCACAGGATTAACTGCAGCATTCTGAGAATCAAAATGATGTGTGTTTACAGAAGAAAACGTGTTTGCTGCAACAACTTTTTGTTGTTGCACATTTACGTTTTGCTGTTGTACATTTACATTTTGCTGTTGTACATTTACATTCTGTTGTACACTTGTATTATGTAAAATAGCAGATGTATTTTGCTGTTGCATACTTGTGATAACGTTTTGTTGTGTCAAATCACCAATACCAGACTGTAAATTTTGTTCAATGTTTTGTACATTACCAGTTGCATTTTGTTGTAGAACATTAGTTGCATTTTGTTGTAAAACATTAATTGTATTTTGTTGAATAGTAGAATGCTGTTGTAAAACATTCATAGCATCATGTTGCATAGTATTGCAAGAACTTTGCTGCTGTAACATATTTAAAGAATTATGTTGAGCATTTGAGGCAGAAGTTTGAAGGTTTTGCTCAAAGACTTGTTGAACATTCTGAGTCTGTACTGTTTGGGCTGATATTTGTTGATGTTGATTATGTTGATATATTGGTGTTTCTTGTTGCAACGTTATTGACTCTTGTTGATTTTCTTGCTGAAGACTCTGATTATTTTTTGTCATATTGTGTTCGTTTTGTATAGTTAAATTATTTGGTAAAGATTTTTGAATGTGAGTAGCACTCTGAGACATTTTATTTAAATTTTGTCGCACATTAGGGGTTAGACAAGCATTTGTAAGCCGCGCTTGACTAGATTTTTGTGTGGAAATATTAGAATTTTGCTGATTATTAGTTGTTTGACTCGCATTAATCAATCGAGTGTTTTGCACATTAAATGTAGTATACGAAGGTTTTGTTGCTAAAACATCAGGACTCGTTAGAACATTACTGTTTGATTGTGAAAGGCTAGAATTAGATGACTGATTAACTTTTGTTGTCGGTGTGAGATTTTGTACATTAATGTTTTTCGATGCCTGCATATCCAATGTTTGTAACGATACAAGATTACTTTGAACGCAAACGTTTAACACAGGGTTGGATTCTTGAGGAACATTTACACTTTTCTGCTGATTATTTGATTTCGAGCATATTTGCACATGCTGTGGACTAGTAACACAAGTAACACTTTGTGGACCAGCAGAACTTACGGTAGTTGTAGCTGTTGAGACACTGGATGATAAAGGGGATTTAACAAATTTTTGCCTCTGCAGCACGTTACTTTGTGTAGATTGTGTTGTTGTTTGCGTTTGTCCAAGAAGGTGAGAGATAATGGGCGAATTCTGTCCACCACTTTGTGTTAACGATCGTATCAATGCTTGAGCAGTTGCTTGATCGATTTCGGGTTGATTTAAGTCTGGAGTACGATGTACAACAACTCTTCCATCCTCTCCAAGAGCGAATCGTAATTGGCCCTGTATTGCGTTCTGCACAGGCATTTGTAGCTGGGCAACAAGTTGACTATTAAATGTCTGGGACGCGGAAGTTTGTGTATTCGTTGTATTTGGTGCAGGTACTTGTATCAGATTCTGAGCAGAACTGGTAGGTATCGTTACTTGAGACGATAGTTGTCCTAGATTTTGCCCTGAACTTGACTCAACTTGAACTTGACAAGAAACATCCGATTCGGTTGTAAGATCAGTATCAAAAATATCATCGTCATCTCCAATTCCTGATATTTTCATTATACTAGCAAGGTCCAATTTTGGTGGTTCATCGTCTTTTCGTTTAGCTTTCTTTTTTTTCTTTGCTTTTTTCTTAGGCGGTGGTAATAAAGTTTGTTCGACGACGTTTTGCGTGCATGGAGTGTTACCAGTATTGGTACCCGAACCTACTTGTGAGATTTGCGATTGAGGACTTTGTACCATTGCATTTTGAATCACTATAGAATTACCAGTCCCTGAATTAGCAGCTAAATTAGAAAATAAGTGATTTTTAATTTACTCAAATCATTTTATGGAAAAAAATATTTAACACGTTCGTTGTCGCCATTGAAATATTGTCGTCATAAAATTGTGTATCGACAGTATCGATCACTACAAAATCAAAAGTCGATGTTTGATCTACCATCGCGTATTTTAGACTCTTTATCCGTTGGATGCAGAGACAGCGTATATTCATAATTTTCTGGCGACAGGATACGTGTTAAACAAATTAACAAGCATAAAAACTTACAGGGTGCAGGACTAGAGGGAGTATGTCTAATTACTGGAGACGCAGCCGAAGGAAAACCATTAGGTACAGCAAAGAATGTAGGCGTGATCCCTTGCAAGTGCATACCTTGTGCTGTGACGACTCTTACCAACTGTTGCTGTGTTAACTATAAAAAGAAAACAGATTTATATATGAAGCGAATGTACTTATTTTTTGCTATATTAGTAAGAAAAATCTTTCATCTTAATTTTGTTTCACATTATTAGTTCTTTAATACTGCAAGACTATTTACATTATAGAATATCTGAAATTTAGAAGCTAAATATAAAACATAAAATACATATAAAATCCAATTGATGATATAACGTAAAAATACTGATGAACTTAAAGAACATTTAAAATGATATGTCAAAGACAGTTTTGTAATGTATTAAATAAGCAATGACTGTGAACGTGATGAAGTTGAATGGCTGAATGGATGAAACCATCACCTGTGCAGTATGTGTTTGTTGCTGGGCGCTCGCTGGCGTTCTTAGTATGAGTTGAACACCACCTGGTGGTTGCTGTACAATAACAGGTCCAGTTGACGGCAAAACCTATGTATGAAATGTGATAAACATATGAAGCATAAAGCAAATATTTGTGTCACTGAAATGCATGTAAGCTGTTATAATAGATATTAAGCGTATTAAAAATAGTTCATATAATACTGATAACTGCTACAACAGGCATTGTGTGTATACTTTTTGAATGAGTACATAACAAACATTGACATGCAAATCATAAGCATTTCAAATAAATGTTATTACCTGATTTAATAGTAGACCCTGTGCTGTTGGTATCATTGTAGCTGTTGTTGGATTAGGTTGTGGTCCAGCAAGGACCAACTGCGGTTGAGTTTGTTGCGTCACCTTATTAATTTAACAATTTATGTTAAAACTAACAAAAAATGTACTAGTAAAGTATTTCAAAGAAAATTGGGACAGAGCAATATACATTACTTGATTTGTAATTGTTGTAGTAACACGTTGTTGCTTTTGTTGTGATCCAGCAGTCTGTTGATTTGGAGGTTTTGGTAAAATTTGTGGTGGCTGTTTTGCAGGTTTAGTTGCTGCTATTTGAATTTGTTGATTTCCAATCAAATGTGTCCTAGTTACCAGCTGTGTTGGCGTTGATTGGTAACCCTGTGGTGTACCATGAATTATTTGTAATACTTGCATACCTTGTTGAAGTATTGGTGTATTAGGTCTAACCTGAAAATCAAAATATATATTAAAGTTCACACTCCCTATTCTCTTTATTTTCCTTTCCTTTTGTTTGAAATCAATATTAAAAATATTTCTTACCACAGGTGGACCAGGACTTCCACCAGATGCTGGACTTCTGTTGTTTAGAGAGTTATTTCCACTTAACAGATGAGGACTTTTTGCAGGAGGATATGGACTAAGTACAGGACTCTGAATTTGACTAACACTCATTGGACTCTGCATTGGACTTTGCATTTGTATGTTAAAATTATTACTTGACGTTGATGTTCCCACAGGACTTGGACTGTTTCGATTAGACTGTATTGAATTTGATGCCGGGCTTCTAAGTAATAGCCTGTTAGGACTAGGGCTAGGTGTAGGTGGTGCAATATTAGATGCTGGACTCTTCAATGGTATTGAAAATGGACTGCTTGGAGAACTAATATTTTGACTTTGAATGTTTTGCATAGATTTTACAGTATTTATTGTACTGACCACATTTGACGGCTGAGACGAGCCCGTTAATGTTACTGACGAACTTAAACCGGAGTTAATTCCCTGTGAATACTGTCGCTGAGGTTGAAATCCAGTTGACTGAGAGGAACTTAAAGAAGAAGTATGACTCAGTGACATATTCGGTTCATTTGACGCAGGTATATGCGGTACATTAGATGTCGATACATTAGATAAATTTGAGTGCATTGTACCAAGATGTGAAATATTTGTAGTAAGATTCACGTTTGAAGCGTGATTCACATTTGCTGTAGTTGAATGAATTGGTTCGCTGGAAGTGCTTGTGAATATACTGGAACTTGTTAAAGTGCCAGCATTTGATATTTGTGAAATAGTAGATACGTTTGAATTTGGGTGCTGCGATATAGCAGAACTTGGTACATGTGCAATATTTGATCCAACAATATGTGGTGCAATGCTTTGTATACTTTGTATGGTTTGGAATGGAAATTGTGTACTGCTGGAATTTAGACTAGTTTGAGTCAATCCAGTTGTTAAAGCATTAATAGGTCGATTAAGACCTTGATTTATACCAGAATTTATACTGGTAGTAGTTAAATTTGCATTTATATTTGGGTTGATAGCAGTTAAACCAGACACGCCAGAACTTGGTGACGTAAAGTTGGTGCTCAAACTGGTAACATTTTGGTTTATGTTTGAATTTAAACTCGTTAAATTCTGATTTACATTGGTAATTCCAGTATTTACACTGGACAATCCAGGATTTATATTTGTTGAATTTAACGTATTGAGCCGATTAATTCCAGTATTTATACTATTTATATCCTGTCCCAAACCAGATAAACCATTATTAATACTGTTTGTACCAATATTTGAGGTTAAATTCGAGTTTATAGTATTCAAGTGATTGAGGCTGGGATTTATTGTAGTGAGTCCTGTATTTATACTTGGCAGGCCCAAATTGAGCAGAGGATTTGATGTAGTAATGACATTAGATGTGAGGGATGTAAGGCTGGTATTTAGAAGTGATAGTGGCAATCCCATATTAAGGCCCACCCCAAAAGTGGGGGTGGCCGGGGGTAGGCCCATACCAGTCCCCGAGGGATTTATGGTACCCTGATTTAAATGGTTTAACTGGTTTACATATACTATGTGATTTCCAGTCGTTGACCCATTTCCTTGGTCTTGAGGCTGTAAATTTTTGTAAACTGATGTTATTTATTTTTTTAAATTGGTAAATCATATATTTTTAAATGCTTACATTATTTGATGTTTGTTGCAAAGCAAATGTCAATGATTGGCCACTCGAATTCTGAGCCTGCAGTTGTTGCAACTGTTGTAACTAAAACAAATTATAGTAAAAACATGATACTAAATGCAATATCATTTTTACAGAGAAGGTTCATACTTGTTGGTGTGTCAAAACAGCAACGGAATTGTTACGCCGAGCAGTCGGGGAAGTTGTAGAGGATACTGAGTCCCCGAGAAGAGGGCGTGACTGAGGCTGCTGCATGCCCACGCAGCCCCTCTTTACTCTGGGCAGCGTCTAGCCACCTTTTCAGCTTATCTATGTTTGCTTCTGTACTCCTACGTATCGGTAAAACATATGGAACAGTATTAGTCACAGTCAAAATAGTAATGCTATATACATATGTAGTAGTAAACGTTATATACGTAACTATAGTTTTATAACTCAATTTTTATAGAAATACTTTATACACATTATTTGTGCACTACTTACCACTCATGAATTATAGCTCAATGACTGTAGAAAATTGTATTTGCGCTACGGCGCCATTCAACGCGTCTGCGACCTACGTCTCCTATTCCTGTCATGCATGTATCTTCTTATTTCACCCGTTATTTAGGCAATATCCCTTTATTTCTTTCAAAATATGTTTATTTACATGGACTGTTGATATTTGTTTTTAATATCATACTTCAATGTTAACCATGTTTGGATATTAATTTCTTGTGCGCAGTAAGTAGTTCTTTTCCGAACTACATTATCCATTAAAGAATAACTGCACAACTGCATTTTGAATGTATTCCGACTTATCTTTAAAGCACATTTGTCGCAAGATTACATCCATGTATAAACACGATTGAACTACATTTTTCCATGACATTACATTAGAAATTGTGCATGTACAAAACAATTCTATATGTCACTCTATAAATATTATATATTTCGTATTATCCCAATTCCAAATACCACTTGGTAAATATTCTGTAGCAACTGTTAAATGTTCGAAGCACTAATATCAAGACATTTTATATTTGAACTATATAAATATAGTTCAGGATTGTTTCAAGTTTTAGCATTGTTTAAAAATGTCACATACACTACACTTATGGCTTCACAGATCCTATATTTAATTTGTACCCTATAACATACAAACAATATTTAATTAGTCATTGCAGACAAAATAACACTTTCTGATACTACACTTCACACAAATAGTAGTACTTTTTAAAAACATTAAACTATTAATATTTAAGTCTGTTAGTGAGAGAACTTGTACTATAAGAGAAAATGCACAATACTATTGAGAAATTATGTCATGTATACTATGTTAACAGTAATCACATTATTATGCCACAATGACACTTGTAAATACAAGTAACCATTTTAAGATGAGAAAATAGTTTTGTAGAAAAATTCGACAGCTGGAAACTGATATTTTGAGGTTATAACTTGCGCGCCTGTGTGCAAGCATACGTGCCACACAAGCCACTTACACGCATACAAGAATCGCATACATCTCACTCTCACTTATAGGTACCAGCGGCGCGCGGATGCACACAACAAAAGCCCAACTGACAAGGCGTAAACAAAAGAAAAAGCAACCATCTGTGAAAAATTTTTCGGTTCGAATAGCTAAGAAACCCAAAGGAGGTATCCTGGATATGTGTATTTCATATTGACGCGAAAAAATGCGAGTAGCGTCGCGATGAAAAATTGTCAATATTACCTCCGCGAACGCGGTTTTGCCACCCGTGTTTTCTTCTCGCGATTTTTCGTTATTTCACACTTCTTACGGCATGATTTTAGTCCAGAGCACAATACTTTATTTCTTTGTAAACAGAAACAACATATGTGAAGTACTTGAGAGGAAAAATTCTACTTAAAATAATAAACTTTTCTAGCACACGACAGTTCCATGTACGCGTTACACTATTCGGTGGCAACGGCCATCATGTATTTGTCAAGGCTGCCATTAGCACAAGTCTATAAAATCCCAGAGCTTTTACCATTGGCGACACCTTGGTTATAGTATCGTAACTTTTTGCAGTACCCATTTAGCAAAATCTTTATCGTGATTGGTCAATGTTTCACTTATAACCAATCAGTAAACAGAAAGTGTTGGTAATCTTAACATGATTGCGTTTTGAAGGTTTTAAACGAAATAGATTTGCTAAACATCTTATAATTTCACTCAATCTCTCTCTCTCTCTCTCTCTCTCCCTCTTTCTCTAAGTAATTAATATAATCCAATACAAAATACATTCGAGGCACATTTTATTTTAAAATGAAATTGAAAATTAGCATTAATAGGTATTTTTCAAAATTACAAAACTTACAAATACATTTATCATGTATATATATATATATATATATATATATATATATATATATATATGTATTTTAAATATACTGTACAGATTCAATGTTTTATGAAAAATGTATGAACATATACATGTATTATTTTATTTTAAATAATAAAAAAATTGTACGAACAACATAATCTCATAATAAAACAATTTAACTTAATTTATTTAAAAAAGTCTGCTGAAAAACATTCTAATTTATTAATTTTCTTACAAATAAAAGTTGGTAGTTTGTTTTAATATAACTAATTATAAACCGTATTCCGAAACAATAGATCCAACTACATATGCTACCACTGTTGCGTGATCTAATTTTCCAGGGATCATGGAAACCTTGTCCAATGTTTTTATTCGCCGAGTTCTCTGTTCTTGTTTGGAAAGTTGAATTAATTGGCCATCTTTATTTTGTGCATAGTATAAATCTGTATCTTCCAATATTCGTCTTTTAGCGGCAGTTATGCGTACCTTATTATATGTTAAAATTAAACTTGCGTTAGTATTTAAAATTATTATTCTTTATAGAGGCAGTTTCAAATTTTATTTTTTGTCTATTAAAAAATTAACAAAGTCGTATATACTGATTTACATGTTTCATATTATTAAATTTTAGATAACTTACAGCAAAATCCAAGAGAAGTTCACAAAGATGCTTGGCACTGTTACATGGTGGGCCTTCTCCAGATACACCCCTTCTTAATAAATCTTCCATTCTAAGAAGTGTCAGCTCATGTCTCTGATACGCCTCTACTGTCGGCAAATTAGATTTATTTCTATTACTGTTACTGTTGCCAGATTCCGCATGTTTCAAGTTTTCCGCAGACTTTCGACGTGTTTTCGATCTTCCGCCGTCAGTATGATTTTTTACATTTGAATCAGGTACAGAATTGTGACATGGTAAAATAGCAAATTTCCCAACAACAGGATCGAAATTGTCCGAAATTCCATCACTAGTTAAGAACACAATATCTCCTTTTTCTACTTCTGTCATTGCGAGTGTTAAATTATTCAATTCGGGATTCGATCCATCTACAGGACCTAAAGCTCCTAGAGCATCTCGCATATCACGCATACAGTGAATATCATGGGACCCTCTTGTTATTTCTCTTACTCCAGTTTTTCTGTTAGTAGTATTAAGTATTGTTTCTATGTTAAACGGTATCTTATTTACTAGTATTTTAATCTTTTAACATTTGTTTCCATTACCTTGAATATACATAAGCTAAACTATCACCAACATTACAAGTACATGCCATATATTTACTTTGTTCCGGATTAGAATCGGAATTTGGCAGTGGAAGAACTGCACAAACAGTTAATGTTGTAAGCATTCCTTGTTCTTGTAAAATTAACGAATGTGCAGCATGGAATGAACGCAGTAATGCTATAAAAACATCTTTCGTTGTCGTCATTTCACCGTTAATCGTAGGACAAAATAGTGCTTTATTCAAATATTCCATACTTCCATGTACTGCAGACCTAGCTGCAATACTTGCTTTGGTACCTAATAATTTTGTTTCATTGTGAATACGCAACACATACATTTTTACAAAATATTATCTAAAATTATCTACATGCTATTATAAAAACATAATCATACCCCAATTAACACCATCAGCGAGTGCTAAAATGGCTGAATTTGATCTCGCTACAATACCAAAACAATCTGCTATTGGTTCTCCATTATTCGTATTATTTGTAGGATTTTTTTCGTACAATGTAGTAGCAATTCCATAAGCCATTTCATGGGGATTGAACCAATCAGGAATACCAGCAATTGTAGGAGTTGTTATTGTTGATGCTAGAAAAAAATAATTTTTCTAAAATATGTCTTTTCTATTATTTTATAATTTACACATCCTTTAACACATACGATTTCTATACTGTTCTCCTTGATCCAACATGTCAATGTAATCTATGTCAATATCGTTAATACTTAAATGCCTTTGTTGTATATTAACAGCTGTAAGTCCATTATCTGGACCAGTATGAGCAGCTACTACATCTCTATCTTCTTGAAAGTTTCTAAGCTGTCTGATTGGTAATTCTTCCGGACTTTTACCATGCAAAATTGCTGGCCCTTCTTGCTTTGTCTCTAAACTAGAAGTAAGCAAAGTATGTGTTATTGTTTGGTCACAATGTTGGAAAATGGAAATTATTTTATATAAATTTTTACCCATCGAGATATCTTGTAATAAAGCAACCACTTGTAAAATCTTGCGTTAATGATCTAGGACTATGTAAAGTTTGTTCTCCTTGACCTATATTTTCTACAGCTCCAGCCAAATTACTAATGGATAATTGTCGCATAAAACCAGCAACTTTTTTTCGCAGGCTTGGCATTCTTTTATGAAATTAAATTTAAATTTAAGTAAAATAGTACGATTAATGCCACGTGTCATATAACATGTCTTTATGAAATGACTGACATATATTGCTGAATTTAAACCATGGTCTTAATTTGAAAACATTCCTGTTTGGACCTAAAAACAAAAAACAGAATGTACATATCATCAATTATGATCAATTATGATTTGTCATTTCTAGAAATTGTAAGAATTTGTATTTACAATATTTATTTGTAAATGTGAAAAATTAAATACAATTGAGTAAACGATTAAATGATTAAAGTGATAATTATACAGCTTTTTAAACTGGAAGACTGCATTTTAAATCAATTCGTTTCATATCCTTTAATCCTTTAATCTTAGGATCGAATATTATCTCATTCTGCAATGCAAAATAATTATTAAATTCACTATAGATAAATATTTTGAAATATCCTTTATATAAATGTTACAATTATACTTTGAAAAAATTCTTATTATATAGAAGTGAAATCGCAATACATACTGAAAAGTACATCGTTTCCCACTTTACCGCCATATTGATAATGTGTCAATAACGGATGAATTCCCATACAAGTAGAATTTACACTCACTTCACTATGCCTTCAAAGATGAGAAGATTTCGCTAATTATTAAAAAATGTCTTAATTTTTATGTACAGATATTCTTTACACGCGGCAACTTTTTTTGATAAGAAAAATAAAAATGTTAATTTTTCCTGATACCGAGGTATGTGCGTTACAAATCATCATCATATATCATATGAATCGACATTCAAAATTAACTGGAATGAACAAATCACAATTGACGTCCTTTATCTTCGACCGTATCATTGTGTTTAATAATCATGTTCGCGTATTCAGCAAGATACATTTTATGGTTTTGTACTTTTTTAATCTGTTTTGACATTTTGCAAGTCAATATGGCGTTCTCTCCACAGGTGAGAGATCACGATTTTCCGCGATTGTTTTTACAGTTGCGTTTTAATACTGTTTACAAAGAAAATTTATATAACAACTTAACGATTTTTTAAATATACTGCATTTGCATAATAAAGTTACACGTATTTAATAAACGATATTGGGATTTTGTAAATTTCTTTCAATTATATTATACGCAATGTGCTTAGATGCATAGTGACATAAATATTTATTCCATTCTATGGACCTATGGTTATTACGTAATCATCATTTAAAATTCTGTCACCTGTGTATTAGGAATAAAATTAAGTGTGTGGTTTTTTTTTTTGACATTTCCACTAGATACGGATGTCCATACAATTTGTAAATCATCTTTCCAGTGAAAACAGATGTAGCATGTGTATTTTTAACATTTTGTTGTCACAAGAGAATTAAATTGCATGTGATTTAATGTTTCCGTGTAACAAGTGTATTAATTTTATGTGAAAATCATTATATTTATATTTTATAGTGTACATTTAATATTAGAATGTTTTACATTCTAAACATAGTGCATCAGATGTACAGACATACATATGTTATAACAGATTCTTTGAAATAAGTGTGAAAGAATAAAATGTTAGATCAATTGAAATAGTCATCTATTTGAAGAGCATTGAAGGAAATACAGAAAGAATATTTGTGCGTAAATAAGAGTATAAAATGTTTGAGTCTCCGAAAAGCCTCCTTGAGGTTTGCATCGATTTTATTTGTAACAATGTTTTGGGTGTATGTGAAGTACACCTGGGTGATACGGAAGAACATTCCCTTAATTCATTAGATACGACTACCTGTGGTAAGTATCATTATCTTCTATTTTAATCATATTTCACTTTATATACAAATGAATGTAGTTATTGCATAAGAGTTAGAGAAAACTGTTTTAAAAATTTGTTATACAGCGTGAAACTTTTAGACCAACAAGCCTATCACTAAATATTAATAATATATTTTTTGGTGTACAATAGTATGTAGGGCATCTAATGATGGATCATCAAATTCAGCGCCAAGACTTAGTTTTAGACATCCAGATGCTTTTTTACCTGCAGAAATTTCAGAACAATTATTGTCTAACCTATGTGAGAAGAATAATTTGTCCGATTTAACAATCACACTTTTTGATTCAAAGTCTACCAGGTTAAGGTAACTATATTTTCCTGTTTGAATTAAAAATTTGAATTAGTGAGCAATAACTTACATGAAACATTAAATTATTTTCGTATTATTCTTTATAGACATGTACGATTAAAAGATGCATCTGCATTATCGGCAAAGGGGTTAAAAGTTTTAAAACAACATAAAGTGGTAGATCTGATGGTAAATGGGTTAAAAATAACCGTCAATGATCTAATTAGTTGTTTAGGCGACTGGAGTTTACAAAATCTTAGATCGTTGAGTGTAGCTAAAGGCAGTTTTATGGATTGTTCAAGGTACTTAATATAATTAACTATTAATATAGATGTATAAATATAATGAATAATTTATACCGTACTATATACATTTATGTATTATAACAGATATTGTGTGGTAGTAACATTAAGTAAATTGAGGTCACTGCATACATTAAATGTGTCAGGAACAGAATTTAACAAACATGGTTTGGAAATAGTAGTGGAGGACCTCCCTCTTCTAGAAAGTTTAGATATTTCATGTACAAAGGTTGATGATATAACACCATTAAAAAAATGTAAAAATCGTCTGAAAACTCTCAATATGTACAATTTAAAGATAAATGAAAGTGCAGATTTAATCTCAGTATTATTGGAATTGAATGAACTGAGAAATTTAGATATTTCAGATGAAAAAGATACACATGCTGTTAACTCTGTGTTGGGGCCTGAAAAGCCAAAAATAACAGATTTTTTAAAAGCTGTACTTTGTATGCCATATCTAACTAGTTTAGATTTATCTGGTAATTGTCATACATGCTGGTATTTTTGTTTCTATATATATCAAACAATACGCAAAACAATTTTATAATTCTTTCCATTTTACTATTTAATACAGGTAAGAGTGATATAGACCCAAAAGATTTAAAAGAATTTATTAAAGCTCATCCATATTTAAGGTTTTTGGGACTTGTAAGTACAGATGCTTGTTATGATGATAGTTTAACAAATCCATCAGATGAATATTATAGGCCTGGACTTGTTGTAAGTATTATGAAAATATTATAGTAGAGAAAATTAATATATTTTGATGATTCTGATGATGTATTGTGGTGATTCTTATTTATAATTCTTTAAACTTTACATATTATGCAGTGAGAATCATATAACTATATGCAAAATTTAATTTGATTTATTTTGCACTTGTACATTAAACAGATCCACAAAAATTATGTATTTTTTTTTTAATTTATACTGTACAAAATGTACATATATATAATAGCAAAATAGTTTTTATTAATTTATAATAATAAAAAAATTTCTTGTATTTTTATATAAAAAATGTTTGAAATTAATGCTATAAAAATTTCTTATTTTCACTTTAGGTTACTGGTACAGCAACAGAGTCTCAAATTTTGGAAGGTCTTAGAAGGTACACGTGCAGACCGCTTTATCTTGAGAAATGTTTATTTAACTTATTCCGTTTAACACACAACTTTCTTGAGTCACGGATTGATGTTATAAAGTTAGTATTACCTGCAATGAGAGAACATCCTCAGGCTGTTCGTGTACAAGTGCCATGCACTGCATGCCTTTACAATCTCACTAAAGGTGAATTCTCTATTATGATTCACCCATCGATACTTAAACAAGTTGTTGAATTAACAATGATAGCAATGGAATCTTATCCAACTAATTACCAACTTCAGATGAATACATTATTAATTTTATGTAGCGACAGAATTTTACAAGAAATTGCTTTTGACAAATACAGGTATAATCTGAAATTTATGATATTTATTTATTATTATTTATTTTACTTTATTGTACATTTAACGTCATTTATTCAACGATCCTAATACTTTAAACTTAAATTTTTTTTATTTATGCAGATGCGCACGATTAGTGTTAAATTCTTTATTAACTTTCAATGAACCATCAATGAATCGTATGTCTGTTGCCATTTGCTCTATATTGGCAGCAAAAATATCAACAGTAGAAACATCCTTGCTTGGTGCTGAACGTCAATATATGTCTAAATTACTAGCAATGGTTAGATCCAACGTTGAATCTAAATCAGTAGACATAACAATGAAATTTACATTAAGTGCTCTGTGGAATTTAACTGATGAAAGTGCTACAACGTGCAAAGTCTTTTTAGATGAAGGTGGAATGGAGTTATTTCTTAAAGTGTTAGAAAGTTTCCAAGGGCAGTTCAGTGTTGAAACTAAAGTACTTGGTTCATTAAACAATATAGCAGAGGTTTGTAATATAAGACTTATTATCTTGTAAATGTAAGAAAAAATTAAGTATATGAAGAATATTTGTTTCAATTTATTAATTTTAATTCAGTTTCAAATGAATATAGTTATATACTTAGTCATTGCTTAATTTATTAATAATCATTGAAATGCAATTTATATAATATTAAATTATATTTTGTGATTCGTTTATAGGTGGTTCATTTAAGACCAAGGCTCATGCAACCTAGATTCATCTCTATGCTTTCCGTATTGCTAACATCTAAACACATTGATGTATCTTATTTCGCAGCAGGTATTGCTGCACATTTACTTAGCGATGGTCCATGCGCATGGGCTGCAATGTCTTTGTTACCAAGTAGATATGAATTATTAGAACTATTAGCATACACTATAACACATTGGCAAACACCTCAAGGAGAAATGGTTGCATATCGGAGTTTTCATCCATTTTTTCCGCTTCTACGTTGTTCAGATGCATATCCCGTTCAACTTTGGGCAGTTTGGGCAATACATCATGTATGCACAAAGAATCGTATGTACAAGAATACTTCTCATGCATGAAACATATTTTTCTTGAATCAATAAAAATATATTAAATATTATTATTTATGATGTTTGTTTTAGCAAAACATTATTGCAGTATGTTAATCAGAGAAGGGGGAGTAGAAATATTAAAATACTTGAAAAATGCGCATACGGAACATACTCATACAAAACCAAACATACAAAGTTTATGTCAATCAATCCTTAACACGCTTGAATTAAATTCTTAATGATCACTATTGCCTTCCAAAACAAAATTTGCGTACCATGAAGTTGGTATACTAGTCAATGTTTATTTCAATGCAATCTTATATCCTGTTCTTTAGACCAAATAATTAAAAGTATTATATGAGAGAGAGAAAGAGAGAGAGAGAGAGAGAGAGAACATGGATATTTATAAAAACAAAAAAAAAACAAAGAAAAGAAAAAAGCAAAAAGTAAAAAAGGGAACTGAAACGAGACAAAGTAGAATGTTGCTATTAAATTCCGTAGATTCAAATTGAGGACCTGAATTATGGAAAATAATTCTGTGTATTATAAAATATATTATATATAAATCACATACTGACAAGTATGCTGTATACATAGTATAAGTTATATTTAAAAAAAAGCCTGAGTTATTATAAAAGAATATAATCAAATATTTGGCGATATGCATTGAGCTTAGAGACACGAATTTTTTGTTTTAATATCATAACTATGTTTTGTAATTGTCGATTATACTTACTATGTCTAATACTTTTATGCTTTAAAGTGAATTAATCAAGTGAAAAGATAATAAATTTAATCAATAAGTGCTAATGTTTGAGAAACTAATTTAATTGTCGCTTAATATTATGAAGTTAAAAAAGATAATATTTAAGACTCCAGTCTATTAAAGGCAATAGCTAAGTAGGTTGTTACAAAATTTATATGATTTACTGACATGTTTAAAGTATTTGTTTTTTCTTCTACAATTATAGATGTTTGTATAATGTTATAGATTGTAGCCTGTTGAGGCCATTACAAGTGCTAATAATGTTAGGCATGTTATTCGAAATCTGTACACATAACTGTACACAAAATCTGTACACGTAACGTAAACAAATGTTATTAGCATTGGTATCGCGAATAAAATGGTAATTAGAGAGACTAGAATCTTTTAAATACGGTATGCTTCAAAAATATAATATGTTTGCATTATTATGTAGTCATTATAAAGTACAGTAGTAAATACTTCGTTGTGTTGTATTTTTAACGTTTTAAATTCAGGTCTTCAATTTTCTCTGTTACACTCTATTTACAATTTTTTCATCAATTAAAAAACCTTTAGGGATTACTTGTGCATTTACATGCCTTCAAAGACATATAAAGAAACACAAATTTCTAATAAAACAAATATAACAATATTCTGGTTATATATCTGTTATTGAAATATTAATTTGTACGAAAACAAAATTTATCCTTCTGATAATATTAATTAAAATGTAAAAATATCGATTTAAAATGCTACTGAATGTTAATAAACGCAAATCACTAATCCTTTATGGTTAAATTTATTTTACCTATATATTCCTCTGCAATAATGTCAAATATAAGTGTACATTAATCCAAATTCTCTAAGCCAAGAAAATCTTTATTTACCACCCAATCATGTTACATTTATATATTACACTTATATGTTAATTATTTTTCCTTTTCTTTTCTTTCGTTCTTTCTTTCTTTTTTAATAGAACGTAAAAATTGTTCATGAAATTTGTATGATTATCACTCAATTGATGCTGATGCTGCACTGCACCTGCAAAATACTTAGCGACATGGAAGTAACGTTACGAAATGTAGTTCGATTATTAATATGTGGAAACTTGGCTCTCCTCCTAACATCATAGCACAGTGGGTTAATAATTCAAAAACATTTTACACGCATCTTACAAATTAGTAGCAATATGTTTGAGATAAAATTGAGGATGTATAGTTAGTAATAAATAAATGAAAGTTGCACATATTAGTATCAACATATGTAATTTTCTGTAGAATTTTGTTTTGTACAATTTTTAATTCTCGCAACTTTCACTTACTGTGCATACAAAAGTTACTATAAATTATAGTAATATGGTATTACTCTAGATATTTACATTGCAGTTCAATTTTTCTTTTCATTTGATGTCTAGAATGTAGTTTTCACAGAATAAGACTTTATGCATAATAGAAAAACTTGAAATTATTAAATGGATATTATATAAAAGTTAATGGTACTGTAATAATAAACCTTAGATTACCTTATCATGTGTATATGTGTGTGAACTTCATTTTTAGCAATAGTTATATCAGCCTTTATATTATACCAAAAATATTTCTAAAATTATTATTGCTATATTATAATTTGTTAAAGTCATTCTCTAAACCGCTATTATACTTCTCTCGATATCACGTATACCACGAAAAGTATTTTTTTTTATAACATTTAATATTATCTTAACATATTTGATGCTATTATCATTTTTTATTAACAGTTACAATTATTTTTACGTGATTTAAAATCAATGATTTTTTTACATATTATCCTACATTTAGATAATAAAAATATAAGTTTAAATGTATAATAACTCACTGATATTGGAAGAAATCAAAATTTTACCAAATGAATAAGACATGTAAATCTTTTTTATAAATGTAGCGTATAAATTACAAAAGATCAAAAATAATCATGTTTTGGAAAATATTTACTGTTATTAGTACTGAAATTGTTTTAAATTAGAGAAAAAATTACAAACAGTGTGAAAAGTATTATAGCGCGCCATGTAATCTTACAATTATTTAAGGTATGTATAAAAAGGAATGACATTTTTTATTTCGTAATAGTTCATGGTACAAACGAAAATTTTTTCAAAACCCACAATAGATTACTAATTACATTTTTCATGCTAAAATAGTATTTACTATTTATATATTTATAGAGTTATATATTTATCTATACATATATAAGTGTGTATGTGTATGTGTGTATTTCTATAAGTGTATATATATATATGCACGCGTGTATATGGACACACACATATTTAGTGCATTTTATGTATTAATATAAAGCTGTTAACATTCCGATGTTTTATATATTTTTGTAATCTAAGGAAACTGAAGTTTTCTTGGAAATCAATAAAGGCTGATATTTCATTAAACTTTGTTGAAGTTAATTTTAAACTATATAATAATATAATTGAACTGCAATAGCAAATTATCGCTGATCTACATTTGTAATTTGTATATGAAGATTTATTAAATCAAATATGATTAATTGTGCCCATCTTTGTCCAATCTTTTTTTTTTTTCTTTTGACATGAGGTTTTTTCTTTCTCTTTTTTTTCCCATCGTATCAGTTTTTTTTTCTGTGGACATATCATAAGAATTTACTTAAACACTTTAACTGCATGATAGTGTAATGCGTGTTCATAAGAAATATGTAAGTTTTGTGTAACCTATAAGCAAGATATGCACAAAAACTTACAATATTTAATGTTATAATTCACGTGGCCATACTCTAAATAGTGTATATACATCGGAATACGGATTATAGTTTATGATTTCAAAATTTCAAAAAAGAAAATATTTTTCAATAATAAAAAAAAAAAAATCAAATTCATTTTATACAATTGCACTTTTTCATATATTAGTGTACAATTAAAATAATACAAAGTTATATTTATACTATATAGTTATTATTTCATTATAGATAGTACCAATAATTTAAAAATATGGCCAAGTGTTAGGGTTGACTAAACGTTCAGAGCACAAAGTGTAGCACTTCCTAAGAAAGCTAATGTATCTAGATATGAATTTTATATCTATGGTAGAAAATTTATAGATACTTTAAATACTTTTAATTTCAAATTAACATTGTAAAGTAACGATTCTTCTAATTAAATTATATAGATACATCAGAATAATAGAACAATGAACTAATACACATAATAAATGTCACTGGAAAAATAATAGTTTTACATTCGTTCAGGAATGGCTAGTGAATATTGTAGGAGGTTTCATTTTATTGTTTATCTCAGTATTTAGAACTTTTAAGTGATACGTCGTACATATATTACTTCACTAGCTTTCCTATAAATGTAGTTTTATAATACACTAATTGATTGTCCAAACAAAAAGATTTTTAATTTTATAGCATAAGTGTATAGTACAAAATGTATTAGAAGTATCTTGCGTTTAACATATATATTTATCTATATCTAATAAAAGTTATTCATAATTTTCTAATCCAATATTTTATGTTCGAACAACCAAAAAAAAAAAAAAAAAAAAAACCAGGTAAAATAACTCACAATATGGATCTCAGTAATATAAAAACTTACCTCAATTTGTAAAATTCCAGTAAAATGTTTTAAAACGGTCAATACGGCATGAAGTATCCTCGTCTGTAGCTCCTGCGTGTATGCATAGAAAAAAGTATTTTTAACTTTTGAATATGAACACATGCATTTTCGTAACATACCTAGGTCGCCTTATAGGTCTATATCCAAAATATGCACTACCACGTATGATCCCCCTGGCTATACCTCGGTAGCCCCGTGCTCCACGTGGTCCCCTGAAAATTATTTATTATGCTATGTTTATTACCTTCAAACATTACACTTAGAAACATTATAAACATAATATATGTTTGAAGCACCTATTTGTTACCGACAGCCCAGGTTTATTTGTTCGCTTAGGCATTACTTTAATTTGACGCCCTCTGAACATAGATTCATCCATAGCCATAGCTGTTTGTACAGAATCACGTTCCGCAAATTCTATGTAAGCAAACCCTTTTGGATGTCCATCAAATTTATTGCACAATATCGTTACTCTGTTAACACTGCCACAACCATGAAAGTGTTGTTCCAATTCTTCTGCTGTGGCGCCGTAATCAACCTTTAATTGTGTAAAAGTATAGTGAATATATTTTATATATTTGGTGAATAATTTCTTAAACAGATAAAATATATACTACAATTTAGATAAAATATTTAACTTACATTTCCAACATAAATAGATCTGTTATCAACTTCCATTTTGTCTTCGAGAGACATATTTAATGGACTTGCTACAAATTTTATAAAATATTTTATAGATATCATATTAAAGAAGAAGCTTATATGAACAAATTCAGAATTAATTTTCAATTATATACTGAAATTTATAAAAAATCTGTAACTTACTTATTCCAGGTGGACTACCCATGTTCATTTGTTTGTCCACTTCGGATTGCAATTGTTTTAATTTTTCTGCTTCTTCTTCCATTTCTCTAACACGTGCCTTAATAGCTTCTAATTCCTATGCAATAAAAAATTAGTTTCATTTAAAAATAACATACAAAACTCTGCAATAATGAAAACATGCTAATTTATGTGTGTGTGTGTGTGTGTATATATATATATATATATATATATGTATATATATATATATATATATATATATATATATATACACACTTGTGTACATTCTTCAGAACAAAGTAGCAGAAGTTAAATACCGGATCATCAATATTTGCTTCATTCAATTCACGCTTTACACCATCACATTGCATAATGGTATCTCCATCTTGACCGTTTTCAAGTCCATCTAGACCATCAATATGATCAGTAGCTAAAAGATCCGATTCAGACATTTCTGTAATAGATATAAGATATTTTATTTATAGACATAAAATGCATAAGAAAATGTAAGCTATATGTGCTGTATGCTATAATTATAA